>OX422215.1:49714709-51116376 GCA_949130495.1 Sambucus nigra
CAGAAGGGCATTGCAAGGGTAGCAGAAGGCGGGATTTATTTGGAGCTGGTAGTTGATGTCAGAGACTAGCACTGCAGTTGAGGTAATTCTTCTTGTGGCATTTGCTAAGAATGGTTGCAATGGCTACTCAAGAATAGTAGTTATGAGTATCCCAATACCGTTGTAATAGAGAGTGGTGATAAACTTGAATTGCATAGTGAAGTAAATTGGGAAAGGTTCAAAGGTTTTTGATAAGGACCCTACGTTGAATTTTAAGTTATATGGAGCAAGTGTAATGAGATTCAGCGGAAGTGAAATGCTCAGAAGCTTTGTCTTAAAGCAGGGTGTGGAAATACCTATATGTGAAAATTAGATGAAATTTTTTCACTCGTGGGAGAAATATTGAAATGGTGGGAACGGTGGTCACCATATTCAGGGGAGCAGGACGTGTTGCTCGTAGAGGAAATCTCACGGATGGTTGTCACCGTAAATCCCTTTGGTTTATTAGGAAGGAAAATAATACAGTTTTGGATTATTCACATATGGATCGGCCAGATACCTAAAGTGAATAGAGAGAGTGCTATGGAGAAGTGAACCTAGTACTGAAGTAAGGTGGGTACAATTAAGACATAGTCCTTTAGTGGAATGATAGACTCGCAAGATAAGTGTTGCTAACACTTGTGGGGAATTGGTATCCATGGAACATGATTGGTGGACATCCACCCGGGGAACTCATTGAACTAGGGTTGTTGAAGCCGGTAGTGGAGTTTCCTTTTAACGAAGAAGTTAAGGGAACTATGAATGCAATCATCAGGATCAAGGCTTTAGAGTTCGAGATAATGACAACCTTAACCTGGTCAGGATCAACGTGGAATGTAGAACCATGCACTTTGACCTTGCCCGGTAGGAGATAAAGAACAAAAATAAGGTGCCAAGGTGGGCATCCATTAAAGTAGTTTTGTTTCGGTTAGGGCAAGTATATCATCTCCGAGAACCATTTGGAGTAGCTAGGGAGATTTGTGAAGTTGTTATGAGTTCACCTCAGATGAAGGAGGTATATTCTGTGTGACAAGATTGAGTCGCAGTATTTTATTATCCATAGATTCGTGTCTGATTCGAGTTTATTAGTAGTATCGATAACATTATATAGTACATGTTTATGTGTTTTTCCACGATAGCGGGGATATATTTTCTTTCATTCGCTGTGAAAAGCGGGTGTTAGTATTTTGAGTTTATATCAGGTTTGTATTGCTCGTTTTGTGTGTGTTATACGAGTATGGTGTTATTTTGAGTATAATATGATCTTCATTGATCGGAGTGATAGCAGGCTAATGATTGCAAGACTATCATCTCTGTGGTTCCAGGGTGGAACAGGTTATTGTTGCAATATCTCACCTGGATACATGTTGAGTTCACCTTTGTTATATGTATAGGTTGAACTTTGTTAAGCAAATTTCATTATTTCGATACGAGTGCTTGGTGACCTTATAGATATGATTTAAGGTATGAAGGGTTTCTTGTTGAGCTGTGAGTTTAAGCTCATCATTATTTGTGCTAAGGACTTAGTGCTCGTACGAGAACATGGTGGTATGGTTATTGGAAAAGGAATAGGAGGTCAAACCACACTTTGTTGAAAGAGGGGATAGGGATATCCCGATTGCACATTCAATCTAACGGACCTACACGACTGACAAGTTAAGTAGTAATGTATTGGAGGGGTTCCTTTTTTGGATTTCTCTTGCGAGACGCTCCACGCATGAACCTTAACGACTTCGGGAGTGGAGATATAATATGGGATGCAAGGATGTTGGTTTTGTTGAAAAGTCACTTAGTATGGAGAAAACACTATAGACTGAGAGCCGTATGATGATTGTATGTTTATGGAAATATAATTGCTATGGCGAAGAACTGAAATATTTATCTCACCGCAAGTATGTGGGTGAGGTAAGGTAAAAGAACTGATTTAAGTCATGTAGCTAGGCCTTGATGAAAAGGCTAATTCGGTGGTAGTATATAACGGGAGAGGTCTTGGATGTGATGTTCGAAAAATATATTAAAAGCGAGTAGGCGCCTCGATTAGTTAGACTTTCCTTTTCGCCAATGTGGAAGAATAGATTGGTTGAGATACGTTAGTAGGTTAGCCAGGTAGGATTTAGGACGTCCCACTAGTGTGCCTTAGGCCGTTATGTCTCAATAACTGAAAATGCGAGGAAGTAGTGTAATAGGAGGGTTCCTTATCTGGATTTTGCTTTGCGAGACGTCCCACGCATGATACCAAGCAAATGTCGAGAGTTGAAAAGGTATGGGGCACTAGGGATATAGTTAGAATAGTACTATTTTACGTATGTAGGAAACACTTTGATCTTAGAATTATTAGGAAGTAAGACCAGTAGAGCTAGTGGCACCGATATAGGAAGATTGTTGGAAGTTAACCACAAGAAGATTGGTTGGTTAACCTTGAGAAAGATTGAAATCCAAAGGTATAGGAAGAATTGAATTTTGCGGGTTAGGAAAACCCATGTGCGAGTATTAAACAGAGGAAATAAGGCCCCTTATTTAAAGAGAGTGTACATGTCGGATGTTTGCAATAGTTGTGAAGAAAAGCATGGATTAAAAGGTCCATAGGCACCCTGGTAAGTTGGTTTTATATACCGCCTAAAATAGATGGGGGCGTAGTATATGAAACAGAAGATTATGCCATGAGGCAGTCATGAAGGGATCTGGAGTGTGTTGGATGAAATGTCGTATGAGGTATTCGATAATCCAATTATATAGGGCAATAAGAGGTAGCCTGCCCAAGATAAGCGATGAGACTGACGGGAGTAGTCAAGCATGAGAGTAATTTCCTTTTTGATGGAAATTAGATATACTGATGTAGATGAGCGGACGCTTAGAATCATGATTCTTTGGTGAGATTTGGACATTGGAACTGCGACTATAGGCTTGTTTTCTCTATATATGGCACTAGAAACAGTGGGTGCGATATGACTTTATTTGAGTCACCTTATGATGAGGTAGTAGTGTAACACATGGGGACTTAGTAAGCTAGTGCATTATAGTATAAACCTCGAGATATGTAGGTACCGAACGAGTGTATGGTTGAGGTGTGATTAGCGATCCTAGGTTGGTAGTACCGGTCGCATCTGAATTTCGCAGGCAAAATTACGTTGTAAGGGGGGGGGGGGGGGGTATGTAATACCCCACACTTTTATGAATAATTAAAATTCATAAGTAAGTGTAATTTGGGAATTAGAGGAATTATTATAAATAGTAATTTCTGGTGTTTTCAAGGATTAGATGATTTTTAATGTGTATTATATTTACTTTTGGGATTAAGTAAATAAGACAAAGCATTTTTTTATTTCATCTCAGTTGGGTAAAGTGACAAAGGATAACATTTTAATCGGAAAACCCGCATTAAGATGTATTGGGTTTAATTATTGGATTGCGGTCCTGTACCTCGGATGGATATTTTGAGTGTGCAGTTGGTTTCAGAATGGTCGAGATAGTCAGAATAGCGTATCCAGGAGTAGTGTTTGGATTCCAAAAATTTTTGGGCCAGCAGGGACTCGTAATTGAGTAAACGAGTCATTTTTGGGTTTAATACGGGATAACATCTTTTCTCTCCTATAAAAGTCACAAGAGAGTGGGAGAAAGGAAATAAAAAGGAGAGAAAGGAAGAAGAGAAGAAAAGAAGGGAGAAAGAATAGAGATTTCGGTCATACTTCCCCGAATTCGACTCGAGATCGTCGAATTTCATCCTCCAGGGAAGTGTTTACTTGATTTATTTCATTTAGTGCATATATCTCATATTATAGTTGGTAAACTATATAATTTTGGGTTAAAACCCATAAAATAAATTTGGGCAATTTGAGTATCAGTTTACATATTGATGTAATGTAAACTCTTAATGATTTCTAGTGTTAAATCCATGATAATGGAGTGTAGAAACGATTAGAAATGGGGGAAATGGAAAAAAATAGGGTTTAATGGGTTTTTGGGTTCAAATTTATGAAAATTTGTTTAATCCTCCAAATTTATTATTTTATTAGTTAGAAATCATTGAGTAATTGAATATAGTGTTGTTGGTATAGATTTGATACCATAAAAATGGAGTTTGGGATTGTTGGTTGGTTGGTATTTTGAGGAACTGATTTTCGAGGGACTAATATGACCGGTCAACCGCGCCCCTATGGCCGGTCGACCGCGTCAATGAAGAAGGTCCTACTGATTGGTATGTTATACTTAATTTCAAACTGTGATCGACCGGGGGTCCAGGGCCAGTCGACCGGCACTCTGTTTTCAGCCCAAGATTTTAAAGATTGTTATTTTTTCTCCTCTTTCTAGTTTAAAGTTTAGGGCCTTTTGAAATTAGAGTATTAAAGAGAGTTATATTCAAAAGGACTTGAGGAATTGTGAATTGACCTTGGGTTATTTAAGAGGTTAATCCGGGAATATGGACCTGTCGATTGCTTAGGATGAGATAGAGAGACTTTCGGGGAAATTATTGGGATAGAATTCGAGAAGTAGGTTAAAGAGGATTGAGTGGCTATCCGATATGTCTTTGGATGACTATTGAATATGTAATAAGAAACTTATGGGATTAAAATAAGTTGAGTGTCAACTTATTTAAATATTATAAATTTCTAAATTCAGTGAGTATATAAATCCTTAAATATGAATAAGGTACATGTTATTTATCAGTGAGAATCTTTGGGATTATTGGCCATCGCTACGTGTGGTTAGCAATTATGGCCATTTATATTTGAGGAACAATGTAGAGTATATATACGATGTGATTACATTGTATATATATGGATGGTATATATATATTTATTTGAAGCATACCCCCTCTAATGCTATCATGTGGAGTTGCGCGATGTGGGTGATTTTGAGGAGGAGGGAGCATATGCTCCCCATGTCATAGCGTCCATTATTATATTGTGTGATATTTATTAAGGGTGAGACGTGGAGGGTATGTTTCGTCTCATTTTCGGGGACGAACTATGACCGCTTCCCATACGTTCTGTTTTGGATTTTACCATATCGGCGATATTTAGTCCGACCGCTTGTACCCAGGATGGCATGGTACGTGAGTAATTCCCTGGAAGATGATAACATTGAGAGACCACATCCTCGAGTTATAGCTCGATGGGATGCTTATTATACTTGTGTGTATAGTATATTACCTGTGTATGAGAACAAAATATTATATATCTCTATTAGAGTAAAGAGGTGAAATGAATAAAGATTAATTCTCATTCCTGGAGATTCTACCCGAACTTATATTGTGATAGGTACAGGAGAGAGTACGATAACGTATATATTTATATGAGTATGTATATACGTTGCGTACTGTGGGTCTAATGGATCTCGGCGATCAACACTGCCAAGTAGTATTGTATCGGGGGGGTCCTTATTTTGATTTCGCTTCGCGAGACACCCCACGTACGAACATGGCACAATGTTGAGACTGGGGAGAAATTTAGCCCTTCGTACTCGGATCAATTAGGATTTTCAGAGTTTTGATGGAACGGATTATTTAGGAAGGGTAGCTTAACTAGGTTGTGTATTAAAATGCGTTAGGTGTGCACTATTAGAAGAGAGGTGAGGGGTATCTCATGGGAGGGCGATACCAATTTAAATATGAGGTAAAACATATTTTAAAAATTAAGCATTTATGCACTTGCAAAATAATTTCCAACTCGGGCTCTGACCCGTTTATCTATTTTCCTCTCTTTTGCAATATATATATATATATATATATATATATATATATATATTAGTTTCCAGACACAGGGACACCTGGATGATGATTCCTTCGAGTCTGACGTCGGCTGCAGTAGCTGTGGATGCATGCAGGTTTACTGTAGACACTTCTATCTTTGTAATGTAGATAAGAGGTACTGTATAAATACTCGGGCTATTTATTCTTTTACCGCCTTTTATGCGGAATTCGATTGGGTTGTATTATTGTTAAATCGAGCGTTCGGTTATTTTATTACATTTTCAGTCTTATATACAAATTGTGTGAATGGTTTATTAGAATGGTTTGTTTAAAAAGATTAGTTAATTAAAATTTTGACGCCAGCCTAATAGGTTATTAGCAATTAATTTGGTTTTCGACAGTGATGCTAAGAATGAACCATATGAGACTCCTGTTTTAATTTGGTACAGGATTGATCGCCCGATATTTTATTAGGCGGGGTCTCTCAAGTAAGTTCACTTAGATCGATATTAGAGGGCTGTCGACATCCACTTTAAAATCAGTAACCATTTAATCACCTTTATGGGATATCTGTGAATAGATCACAATTCGCGTAACCAAATTCTGTAAAAATCTTCCTCACAATTCAGACGTATTAAAATATGAGAGTTATCCATTAATCCAGTTGAATATTCCTATTTGAAAGAAAATGTCAAGGTCTTACGAATCGTTTCAATTGATGGACGTCCATGTTGAAATTGGCCAATAAGGACAAACTTGAATGGATTAGCCATGGCGGAGATGTCATCATCATAAAAAAATGGTAATCTCACCTTGGTCACTCCCTGTTGTTTTAATTTGAGTCTTGGTGTCAAGAGAAGGTTTGGAGGATATGATATAACCAAAAGATTTGATATAGTTTAGATCAAGAGGTTTAGGTTCTAAAAACAATGGTGGATGTTTTGTATTGGCAGGAGTCGACACCGTCATGGCAGCTGACCAAGGAGACTGTAGGGTTACAGGGGATCAAGGGAGGAGAGAGATGCTCCAAGATACTTGGAACTCCGTTTTTCGTTTTATTAAAAAAAAAATTGGACTCTAATTAATGGATTTTAATCAATACATTACGTTCAGAGAAAACGAACAATAGTTAAAAGTAACTCTTGATATAAACGGCATTGGATTTACGATTGTCATTCCACAGCAATCAGACGCATTAACCAAATATAGTAAAATTGTGATGTTCCTAAAAGAACGGTGAAAAACGAATCAAGAAAATTTTAAGTAGATGTCACATGTAATAAATAATTCAGAAAAACATAACTTCTTTATTTTTAAGAAAATGCAATGCCAATTATTATGTATTGTCTTGACTTTGTATTTATAACCAGCGTGTACTTTTAACTATGTTAGCATTATAATACGATTATATCTTTAACCATTTATTGTTAGAAGATATTTTGCATTTTCTTAGAAGAGTGAGACTAGATGTAATATTTATATATAAAATATAAAATGAATTATTTGATTTGAATCATTACTTTACATTTGGAAATACAAATAATAATAGTAGTAATAATAATAATAATAATAATAATAATAATAATAATAATAATAATAATAATAATAATAATAATAATAGCAATACTAATACTAATACTAATACTGATACTAATACTAATACTAATAATAAATAAATAAATAAAATTCAAAGTAACCTTTTATATAGATGGCATTGGATTTATGATTGTCGTTCAAACAAAACCAAATGCATTCCCCAAATATTGTAAAAGGGTCTTGTTGCTCAAATAATGATGAACAAAACGAATCAAGAAAAATTATGTAAATGTCAAAAGTAATAATAATTCGGCGAAACATAACTTTTTTACCATCAAGGAAAGAAAGTCTGAATTAAACATAAATTATAGGGTTAATTATACTTGCCACTATAATTTAATCCTATTTTCACCATGTCACCAAACTTTTATTTTCTGAACCTAACCCCCTTAAGTGTCAAAACAACTACAAGTAATCCCCTATCGTTTACCTATTTAATTTTGGAATGCAAAAGTCGGTCATGCACATGGCATATGACTTTTTAGATGGGTTGTAGTTTTTTTTTTTTTTGTGTGTGTGAGTGGGGGGGGACAAAAATTTATTAATAACCTTAGGAGAAATAGCCTATCCTAATAGCTCTTACACGCGCTAATAAAAATTTAAATAAAGCACTAAAATTTCTAAGAGACAAGGAAAACAAATTATCGACCTCGAGCACGAGAGAAAATTATCATATGTTTTTTATCCTACGCGTGTAAGCTTTACTTATCGCAGTCATCTTTTCACAGCTTAATCCATTGAATTTCTACGAAGCGTTCATAGTCGAAGTTTTATACAAGGATTGCGAAGATCACCCCGTCTTACGTTGCGAATCAAAACTCTTTAGAATTTCAACAAAAAGATTTAGACCGCGACTATCATGTACCTAAAACTCCAATCGGCTTCATCGAAGTGAGGTCACTAGGAATAAGTGTTTTTTTGTCCTTCTCAAGATTCTCCCCTTTATCCGACCCCTCACACCCGGATCCATACGAGGAACAATCATCATCAAAATTATCCTTCCATTGTTGCAAATGTTCGTTTTTACCCCCCGCCTTTAAATTTAATAACCTTATATCCTCCTCGAGCACGCATAGAAGCGTGGACAAAATTCAAAGGAGTGACATCTTCATTGTTTCCTTAAAATTTAAAATAATTACTCACTTATGAATTATGCATTTCATATTGAAAATTGCCACATTTTTTACGAACTGAATCTTCTATGTTCACACACTTTTAGTCCATAAATTTTGAAATCTCAATAAATAAATTTACGCCAGGAGAAAAATCCGTAGAATGAGCTGACATATTTTCATTTAAATCTGGAATATCGTCTGATGGGAGCATATATCCATAGGATTGAGGTTCATCATTTTCAGATATGACTATAATCCTTGATTTCTGATTTTTATCTTCCGAATAAACCTTTGCATTATAATCCAACTTCCGAGTAAATTTGTTCTTAATTAAATCTTTATCTTTCAAAAATTTTGGTCATTTGTCCAGAAATTTTTTTGGACCTTCTTCCTTTTTTTCCAAGTGTGTTTCATTTTTACCTTGAACGGTGATAATAGTGGCTTCAGTTGAAAAATCAACCCTGCTATTTGGCCATTTTTTTGTACCTAACGCTAACTCAAGAGGCTGACCATCTTGGGAATCAATATGTTCCGATATTCTGGGAGCAACTGACTATTCTATTTCCATTAACTGCTCTTGACATTCCTCCACAGTTTCTTTTCCATTCGACTCGGCAGATCAACAACTTCTTTGTAGTGGTCAACCTTTGGAGTATCATTTGTTGAACATCCATATTTTTTGGGATATTTAAAACTGGCATTACTTGAACTTGTCTAACCAACTCTATGGACTGCTTTTGGAACTTCTGAACTATACCGGACTCTCCATGTACACATGTTCCCAAAGAGTTAACTAAAGGATCAGCAAAGTGTATCTCGCTTGGAATATATGGTTCCTCACAATGCACATGAGTTTTCCCATTAAAATCCTTCTCCACTGAATCTTTAATCTTTTCATTGCCATCCTTAACTGTTACATACTCCATGTGAAGACAAGCAAACCAAAAAGTCATTCCTCTCTCTCTCTCTCTCTACATATATATATATATAACTCTCTCTTATGGAAGCCAAGGAATTAATTGGCTTCTCCACATACTCTTAACCACGACCGCCCCCACCCCACCCAGCCCCCTTCTCCATTTTTTAGAGTTGTCATTTTTAAATTACTTTTCTAAAAAAGATATTATTGAATTTGTAGTTCTAACGATGCTTAAATTGTAAATTTAATATATCTCGAAATATTCCAAATAAATAAATTAGCAAATTAAAATAATGAATTATGCGGTGTAATCCCATCTCTTGTACCTTCTCACACTTATAAAACTTCAATACATGTCACTTTTACTTTCAATAGTTTATCTACTCACTTATAGTTTCTAGCATTTTTTATTCTCCCTTTAAATTTTTAAAAAAATATATAAAAAAAATAAAAAAAAATTTGCAGGCATTCGCACTATTGAATTCTTCACCTTGAAAGTTGGATTAATACCCATACTTACAACAATAACAGTTCTCTAATATTTTTTGTTGGTAATTCACGGGATTTTGAGACTTGGGTTTTGAAATCAATGAATATGTACATGTAAACAGTGACTTATCAAAAGGTGTTGTTGTCGTTTCTTGACGTTGGAGATGAGTTAAAGACTTGTATTTCATTTTAATTTTTAGTTGTAGTTATTATTTTTCTTTTTCATTAGATTTGTTGTATTGGGATCATTTTAATTTTTATTGAGTGCATTTTTACACCATTTCTTTGTTATAATTAAGCACAAACAGAAAAGGTGAAAAGGAAAACAGGTCAAAATATAGAGAGCGCCCTTGGAGTAAATTTTGAAGCCTCTATATTTTAGGACCATAGGACTCCAGGGGATGACCGAAGTTACACGAAACTTCCCCCGGGTATTTATCCCATGTGTGTAAAAGTCGTGGGAGGTACATTTATTTCTCACTCGCAATTCTTCTGCAAGGGAGACCATTCTTTGAGTGCTTATTTGCTCCTATGTAATTTTTATTATCACACTGCATTTATTTTGAATAGTTTGATTAATTAATGAACTTAAGATCTAGAACCGGTCATTGAAACGAGTTGGGATTTAATCACCCACTCAATCAATTTATGCCATTTGCTTGTTACTGGTGCTATCACATGTAATGCCCCATAATTTCTTTTAAATAATTAATGAATTATTATTTTTGAATAATAATTAATTTTGGAAATCGGACCTAATTAAATACTTTCAATGTCAAGTGAAATTTTTTATTTAGTATACATGTGTGTGACTTATTTTTATGTGCATGGGTATGCTATTTACATATAATAAAAGAAAAATACATAATTTATGTTCGACACAAATTAAAAGTGATTATTATTGGCATTAATGACACGGAACATATTTCGGGACTCATATGGACTTGTTTAGATGGTTTAAGCGTTTAAAAATGGTGTTGGGTCAATAATATGTAGGTTAGGGAAGTTGTGGACCAATTAGATAATGGATTCGGGCTCATTTGAGGGTCCAAAAGTTGGGCTTTCAACCCAACACGGGATTAACACTAATTAAGTGGTTTAGTGGAGGTATAACACTCCCCCCACTATCATTAAGGGAAACCTAAACTAGCAGCCATGGGTGGCAGAAGAGAGAAATAGAAAGAGAGGGAAAAGGGAAAAAATAAGGAAGGAATCAAGGGCTTTCAAAAAGGGTTTCTTCTCTACCTAATTAAAAGCAAGAATTTTCTTGCATAATCTATGTCTTAATTTATTTCTAAATGTATAATGTCTATTCCCTTCAGATTTCTGGGATTTAGGGCTTTATCTAGTGGATTTGATGATGAATAACTCATGTAGAGGGATGTTTTATGTATAGAATCTATTTTAGAAGTTAAGTATCGACAAATATGATTATGGGTGCAAGATTTCCTTAAGTTATTGATAACTATTTGGGGAAGAGTTGAATCATCAATGGAGTTATTGTGGTAGTGAACTTATGGACAAAAATCTATATAGAGGTTCCCAAATTTAATACCCTGCTATTTTGAATTCAACATGATTGAATTCTGGAAGAAAGTCCAAACATTTAAATCCTTAACAATTAATGAATATAAATTATGTTGGTTGGTTAGGATGAAATTCTAGGTAGTATGTTGTTCTGGGTAACATAATTTATCAAAACTGGGCGGACAGAAATTGAGAAACGAAGGGAAAGAGACAGGGGGTTGCTCAAACGATGCCACATGTCCTTCAAGTGGCGTGTGAAGTTACACGAATGTGGGGTCCCCTCGTTCCAATGACATGTTGGATTATGCATCCGTTCAACCTATTTTTTGCTTCAGCCTTTATCCCTCAAATACTTAACCCTTGCATGTTAACATGTATGGGGTATGAGAAAAGTTTAATAAGGAACTGTAAGGTAAATGAGGGAGATGAATTTTTCAGTGGATTGATAAATTATTGGGGTAATGCGACACTCGCACCAAAATTAATAATAATTGAAATAAATTGGATGGTTTAGTAATTGTATTTTTGGATTGGAATTTAATAATTTATTACGTGATAAAGTTTTAATGGTTGGAAAAATGGTATGGACTTTGGACTGGAGCTTTATGGTAATCATAGAGTAATTACATTTACATATTATACGGGATAATAATATGTACAATAATATATATGTGTGTGGACATACCAGTGGACCGTCCTATCGGCTTGTGGGTTCGCACGTTCGGGCCAAAGACCACGCATTGGCATGGGTGGGCTTGCCGATGTGTAGTCCATATAGGTACTACGTATAAGCTCCACCCTCGAGGGGTAGGTGTGGCGCTGACCCTTCTTGTATCACTGTTGGGTATGGGCCGTATACAGGTGTCTTGCGTAGGGACAGTCCCCAAACTTTTGTGTGAATTGTGTTGTTCTCTTAGGATGTAAGGATTTATCCAAACTTGCTGAAAGAGAACGAATTAGACACCAATGGTAGATGCCCTTATGTGTCAATTATATGGAAGGACATATATTATTAATTACCCAAATATTATGGAAATAAATTAAATTGTCTAAGGATATGGACGCTATGTGTTATTTTGACCCTATAACGCACAATAGATATTTACGCCTTATACTTGATAATGAATATATTGTAATTAATGTAAGTTTGTAATTTAAATGCAGGGATTGCTTTTAATTTAATTAATTAGGGATGAATTCCTTTTCTATTTAAGATGATGTCACAATCAATTACTTAGGACCTATTGGGGTGCAGATAATATCACAATTAGATGATATGTGAGGTGTTATACGCAAGCCAGTGATGAAAGGGGGGGTATTTATTGTGCATTGACTATATTATTGTAATCATAAATTATTCAAGTTAATTCTTGCACACCTTGGGCTCTCACCCAAATTTAAATTCCCCCCTCCCCCAAGTGATTATAGATAGGGATAGCGGGATTGTGCATAGCAATCTTACAGCCTTTTGCTCTCCAATTTTAGCTCAATTGGTTTTAGCATAGGTGCTTCTCAACTCTAGTCATTAATTTATATTGAACTTTGTAATGGAATAAGCCCGAACCTTTATTTTGTGTTGGTGGATTTTATGTTACTTTAGTCGCATAGTTATCTTATTAGTGGTGGATTGGATTTACTTATTAATTATAAATGTGTTCGTGACTTTTAAAACTTGGTCCATATATTATAAACTATTTATATTCGCATTTGTGTTAATGATGGTATTGATTGACAAGCAAGCCCCATATTCAGCGTATTGTTCCTGGCCAGCCTTTACGTGAGAAAATAGGACTTCTTATAGTTTGTATCAGAGCACGATTTTAGTGTCCTTAGGATCAGTGTTTGCGCTCTTTACATTCGACATTGCGTTGTTTGATATGTAGACCATATACTTAGAACTCATTGTATTCTTACGATTATAACTAATCCAAACCTGGTTTGCTTTCAGATGGAAAACTGACATTGGGGCAGAC
Organism: Sambucus nigra; assembly: GCA_949130495.1. NCBI lineage: Eukaryota > Viridiplantae > Streptophyta > Magnoliopsida > Dipsacales > Adoxaceae > Sambucus > Sambucus nigra. Next base: position 49,728,036 of record OX422215.1, read on the forward strand.
CATTTAAGGTAGAGGAGGCTCATGAGGAGCCACCACAGACACCCTTAGCTGCACAGGTCCCACATTCCCACAAGTCCCCCAGTTGATTACCCCAGCTGAATCTGGGGCCCAGCAGTAGAAGGACACCTCATCCGTCAAGAAGCATAAGAGGTTTATGGATATAGATGATCGACCGAGACAAGGCCAGTAGGGCCGTTAGGGCCAGTAGTTTAGGGGCCAACAGGGCCAATAAGACAGAGGCTAGCAGGGCCGATGATTTCCACGAGGTCCATTCCAGGTAAATTGTAATACTTATGGGGAGAGGGGTCACTCTTCAAAGCATTGCTTGCAAGGGGATCAAGAAACTGAGGGTCAAGGACGTTTTAGAGGACAAGAAGCGCCTCAGGAATAATTCCAACCTATTCCAGCTGAGGGAGCCGCTGCACTAGTCGCTCCAGCACGCGGCACCCTACCTGAAGGGAAACAATTGTTACAGTGTGGACGGGTTGACCATATAGAAACAACAGATGGACCTGAACCTCCACAGGCAGTTGAGCGTATCTTTCCCATTTTTGGTAATTTTGGTCGCATACTTTTCGATACGGGTGCATCACACTCTTTTGTTAGCACGGGGTTTGCATAGGAGACTGGAATGATAGACTTTGCCTCGTATATATTTCTGCACATATAGACTCACCCATGGGTAGAGGGACCCATACGGTAAGTGTGTCTGGGTATCGGTATTAAGATAGGCCGACTTAATTTTGTTTTGGATTAACTAGTACTTGACATGCATGAGTACGAGATCATTTTTGGGATGGACAGGCTAGTAACTTATAGGGCATGTGTGGATTGCTTTGGGAGGACCATCGTCTTCACCCTTATGGGGTAGGAGATGTACCTAGTTACGATACCACACCCTAGGGGTGGATTGAGCACGCATTTGTATTATATTAAGGAGGGTACCTATTTAGAGGTTTTGGTGATGCTAGATTCCATTCCAGTGGTGAGGGACTTTTATGATGTCTTTGGAGAAATTCTGGGGTTACCACTGAGTTGGGAGATTGATTTTGTTATTGACCTGATTCCGGGAACGAGACCTATTGCCCGTACTCCATATAGGATGACTCCATTGGAGATCAGGGAGCTACGTGTGCTGATTGAGCAGTTATTAGGGTAGGGGATGACTACGGAGTTTATACTGACGTGTATTTAAAGGGACTTGGCGGGGTTCTGATGCAGGAGGAGATATCGATAGCTTATGATTTCCAAAAGCTTAAGCCTCATGAGGGACATTACTGTAACACCCCACCTGCCCGGGGAGAGCGATCGGAGCGCTACTCATTGATAAAACTAACCAAAACCACAATATAACAAGGTATAGAGAATCTAAATCCCAAACAACAAAGAGAACTACTAATCTCAATCTCTTCAAATAAATACAGAGTCTCTCGAATTACATACAACAACTATCTAACTCGAAACAAATAAATCTCCAATGCTCTATACATCAAAAATAAATACAATTCTTCCAACTTGTATTCTCCCATAATCTTCCCAAAATAATCCATGCTAAAATCCTTCTCCAAAAATCCCAAGCGCCCAAAAATCCGCGCTAGCCTACCACTAAAAGAAAATATGGGGAAGTACACAATACGATAGGAAATATGCTCAACAAATACTAGTGGTGAATAGAACGTAACAATACGAATAGGAATATTCAAATCAAATGTGAATCTCAATAGCAATTGTATCAGTATAATTTCTCAACAACACATTAACCGGGTCACCAGGCCTCACCACTGTTCCGCGCCTATGCATTTTTCTAGCATATCCGAAAAAAGAAATATTGGCGGGTGCCCAACTTCAGTGCCATATTAAAATCTCATGACAACATGCTCAACACCAAATATAATACCACATGAATCGAAATTAGATTCCAATAAATACTTCCAGATTTCCAAATGACTTTATCAATTCAAATATGAGTCAATAATCACAAGAAAATAACGAGAATAATACTCGCGAGATTAAGGAGCATATTGTGTAAAACCCCATACCTTAAAATCATCACATAATTCAGCCTCAAAATCTAATCACGCCATCACGTTCCTCTCGCGAAAATAATCAAATCTCGTTCTAGCCCAAACTCGACAAAACACCAAATAAACCTTCTAATCTAAGGTTGAAATCTTGAATAAGTTTTGGGCTATGGTTTGTAGATGAAAGGGAGTAATTTTGGAGAGGTCTTCTGGTTGAAAAGTTTGAGAAAAAATGATTTGAAAAGCTAAGCCACGAATTAGTTGATATATAAAGGATTAAGAGTTTGATTAAGAAAAGAGTTCTAATCAGATACAAACACCAAAAATTTTATTCCGGACGATCGGACCGTTGGAATTGGATGAAATTTATAGAGAATTAGCTGAAGACGAGAGGAAGCTACAGAAAAAATTTCAGCTCGATCGGACCCTTCAATAATTTTAAATATTTTTTTTGCTAGACAGTTTTATGTTTCGAGGACTCCTAGAGAGTTTTATGTTTTGAGGACTCTTCTATATAGTAAAAATTTAATTAAAACTCCATTTTAATTCCAATTTCAAAACCGTTTGAAATTCTCGCCTTTAAACATAATAACCAACATATTTGAGCAATTAAAATAATTTTATCTCAAAATTTATTTTTCCTCTTAATTTCAAAAATACCCCCAAAATTACGTGGGTTGTTACACTTCCCCACTAACAATGAAATTTCGCCCTCGAAATTCGCCGAATGCCTAACTCTAAAAAATCAGGCCAACAATCTCCAAAAATAAACTCGTCACCAAAAATAAATTCCTCACATCTAATCTAGATGCCTAACACGAAACGATCATCTAAAGATTCTATATCCAAAAATACGCTCCACAAAAACGCAACAGACCAAAAACCCAAGACCCGAGGGTGGTCGTATACCTAAGCTCTGATACCATTCTGTAACACTCCGCCTGCCCGGGGAGAGCGAGCGGAGCTCTACTCATTGATAAAACTAACCAAAACCACAATATAACAAGGTATAGAGCATCTAAATCCCAAACAACAAAGAGAACTACAAATCTCAATCTCTTCAAATAAATACCAAGTCTCTCTAATTACATACAACAACTATCTAACTCGAAACAAATAAATCTCCAATGCTCTATACATTAAAAATAAATACAATTCTTCCAACTTGTATTCTCCAATAATCTTTCCAAAATAATCCACGCTAAAATCCTTCTCCAAAAATCCCAAGCGCCCAAAAATCCGCGCTAACCTGCCACTAAAAGAAAATATGGGGAAGTACACAATACGACAGGAAATATGCTCAACAAATATTAACGGTGAATAGAACGTAACAATACGAATACGAATATTCAAATCAAATACGAATCTCAATAGCAATTATATCAGTATAACTTCTCAACAACACATTAACCGGGTCACCAGGCCTCACCACTGTACCGCGCCTATACATTTTTCTAGCATATCCGAAAAAAGGAATATTGGCGGGTGCCCAACTTCAGTGCCATATTAAAATCTCATGACAACATGCTCAACACCAAATATAATACCACATGAATCGAAATTAAATTCCAATAAATATTTTCAGATTTCCAAATGACTTTATCAATTCAAATATGAGTCAATAATCACAAGAAAACAACGAGAATAATACTCGCGAGATTAAGGAGCATATTGTGTAAAACCCCATACCTTAAAATCATCACATAATTCAGCCTCAAAATCTAATCACGCCATCACGTTCCTCTCGCAAAAATAATCAAATCTCGTTCTAGCCCAAACTCGACAAAACACCAAATAAGCCTTCTAATCTAAGGTTAAAATCTTGAATAAGTTTTGGGCTATGATTTGTAGATGAAAGGGGGTAATTTTGGAGAGGTCTTCTGGTTGAAAAGTTTGTGAAAAATGATTTGAAAAGCCAAGACACGAATTAGTTGATATATAAAGGATTAAGAGTTTGATTAAGAAAAGAGTTCTAATCAGATACAAACACTACATATTTTATTCCAAACGATCGGACCGTGTGAATTGGATGAAATTTTATAGAGAAATAGCTGAAGAGAAGAGGAAGCTACATAAAACATTTAAGCTCGATCAGACCATTAAATATTTTTTATTATTTTTTTTGCTAGACAATTTTATGTTTCGAGGACTCCTAGAGAGTTTTTTTGTTTTGATGACTCTTCTATATAATAAAAATTTAGTTAAAACTCCATTTTAATTCCAATTTCGAAACCGTTTGAAATTCTCGCCTTTAAAAATAATAACCAACATATTTGAGCAATAAAAATAATTTTATCTCAAAATTTATTTTTCCTCTTAATTTTGAAAATACCCCCAAAATTATGCGGGTTGTTACAATTACCTCACCCATGACTTAAAGTTGGCAACTATGGTTTTTGCCTTACGAGTAGGAGACATTACCTTCCGAGGGAGAAGTTTCAACTTTTCACAAACCATCTGAGCTTATAGTATTTGTTCACATTGCGGGTGCTAAACATACGACATAGGAGGTGACTCGAGTTTGTGAAGGACTATCAGTTTGACATTCAGTACCACCTGAGGAAAACAAACGTCGTAGCGGATGTGCTGAGCCATAATCCATTTTTGGAGTTGACAACAGTGTGGAAGGCGAAGTGGAGTTCACTTCGTGGGGATAATGAGTTGACCCAAGTGCTTATGTCAGTTCTCACCGTCACCCCGAGATTATTATTCAGGTGGTAAAGGCACAGGCGAAGGATCAACTTTGTTAGGAGTGGGTGAAACATTTTATAGTTAAGGGGGTGGAGCATTTTCCTATCGGGTCGGATGGCGGTTTGAGGTTACAAGGGAGACTGGTTGTTTCGGATGATGAGGAGTTGAGGCAAGCCGTCATGTTAGAGGCTCACGGTTCACTATATATGGTTCATCCTAGTGGAATAAGATGTACCACGATATGCGCCGTTAGTATTTGTGGGTTGGTATGAAGAGGGAAGTAGCCGAGTTTGTGTCAAGATGCGATACTTGTCAACCGGTGAAGGTGGATCATCAGCATCCCGAAGGTACTCTTCAGCATTTTGAGATCTCGGTGTGGAAATGGGAAAGCATATCTATGGACTTTATTACTGGGCTACCTAGTTCCCAGAGGGGGCATGATTCGATATTGGTGATTATCGACATATTGATAAAGTTTAATCATTTCTTACTAGTTAGGGAAGACTCTAGTTTAGAGTAGTATGCTAGAATCGTCCATACACATATTGTTAAGCTTCATGGGGTACCACTCAATACATTGTCAGATATGGACATGACGTTTGTGTGCCACTTTTAGAGGAGCTTCCAACAGATTTTAGGGGAAGAGTTGAGGTTGAGTACATCATATCATCCTCAGAAGGATGGGCAGATGGAGAACGTGAATTTGATGCTAGAGGACATGCTACGGATGTCCATATTGTATTTTAAGGGGATCTAGGAGCAGTATTTTCCCTTAGTAGAGTTTGCCTACAATAACAGCTATTAGTTGACGATAAGGATGGAACCATTTGAGGAACTCTATGGGAGACCTTTTCATTTTCCCTCATGCTGGTTAGAGGTGGGGGAGAACAAATTACACGATCCAGACTTCATTCAGGATACCTCAAAGAAGGTAGAGATGATTCGGGCCAGGATACGAATTGCCTAAGTTAGGTAGAAGAGCTACATTCATACGAGTTGGAGACACTTAGATTTCAATGTTGGAAACTAGGTGTTGATCAAAGCATCTCCCATGAAGGGGTTGATGAGATTTTGGAAGAAAGTTAAGTTGGCTCCTCTATACGTGGGGCCATTCCTTATTTTGGAGAGGATTGCGCCAGTAGCGTATCAATTGGGATTACTGGATAACTTGTAGTGGATGCACGATGTGTTTTGTATATCTTCATTACGGAGATTATTTAGAGTTGAGGTGGCATACCATCACATTGATACAGACGAGATTGAGCTCTATCCATACACTACTTTTGAGGAGAGACCGGTATCTATTTGGGATAGACAGGAGCGCCAGTTGGAGTTCAAAATTGGTCCTTTAGTTCAGTTGCAGTTGGGGCACCACCAAGAGGACGAGTCAACTTGGGAGAGGAAGGACGACAAGCTCATAAAGTATCATGAACTCTTATAGCTAAGTACACACTTTCTCGATTCCGAAAACAAAATCCTGTTACTGGGAGGAGAATGTAATACCCTGTAATTTCTTATAAACAATTAATGAAATATTATTTTGGAATCAATAATTAATTTTGGAAATTGGACCTAAATAAATATTTTCAATGTCAAGTGAAAACTGTTTTTTAGTATACTTGTGTGTGACTCATTTTTTTGTTCATAGTAATGGTATTTACATATAATAAAAGAAAAAAAATTATGTGCGACACAAATGAAAAGTTATTATTATTCACATAAATAATTCGGAACATATTTTGGGACTCGTATGAACTCGTTTACATGTTTTAAGCCTTTAAAAATGGTCTTGGGGAAGTTACGTAATTTTTAGTATACTCGTATGGACTTTGGACTAGCAACCATTTTTAAAGGCTTAAAGTCCATACTAGTATACTAAAAATTACGTTGGACTTTTTAGTCCGTACGAGTCCATGAATAGAAAGCCTTTAAAACTTCCCCAATTAAAAGTGATTAATGAATATAAATTACGTTGGATGGTTAGTGTTGATACCAAAATTAATATGCCGATATGGACGAATCACAAGAAGACACGTGTCAGTCTACGTGGCACATTAGCAACGAGGAAGTTTATTTCCCTGACCAAGTCAGACATTCCGAGCAACAAGTGTACCCCAAGGAACTTCATTGCTCCGAGGAACTCCACTGCTCCGAGAAACTTCTGAACGTCGGTCAACTAAGGCGGTCCGAGCTGCATCTCGACCAGAGCATTAATTGCCAGATAATCAACAGTTCAACTATTCATTGAATGCTCATCATACAGACGTATACTCTTAAAGGGCATTAATTGTTTATCCTTTCACATATACAGCCTAAGGGCTATAAATACATTGTATCATCCTGATTCAAGGGGATCGGAATTTCTTGATAGAATCACATATCGAGAATTCTAAAAACATTTGGCAATAACAGAAACAGTGGACGTAGGCCATTCTTATAAGGCTGAACCACTTAAAAATTCTTTATCTTATTTAAATTTATCTGTGATTAAATAATTGGAGGCAATCTAATTTTTTACATCAACAGATTGGCGCCGTCTGTGGGAAACGACTGTTGTTATCGTTTTTCACCAAAAATCAGCCATCATCAAGGGCTGACAATTCAGAATCCAGCAGTCGAAACGCTGGAAATGCTGGAAATCCTCCAAATCCATCTGCACCATCAGCTGTTCCAGATCTGGCTGGAATAATGACAAATCTGGCCCAAGGTCAGACCGCCATGCAAGAAACCATGCGAAAACTCATCCAAACCCTTCATGGCGGTGTACCTGCTCATTCAGGATAGAGAAGTGGTCAGAGGCAAACCCATTTACTTTCCTCACGATCCAGTCATACTTATTCATATCGTAATGAGGAATATGATGATTTCTCTTATCAACCTGAGCGAACTTCGTCCATACGGGCCACAGATACTGAACAACGTATTACTCTCTCTCCAGAGAGGACTAGTGTCTTGGAAAAATTGAGCAGGGTGTCTCCTTTCAATCGATTAGGCACCAAGAAGAATAGGAGTCCACCTAAATCCATGTCGAGGAGTTTTGGACAACCATCAGATCTAAGAGAAGGATCAGCACAATCGCGACCAGCTGCTCGTTAAGATAAATCTCAGGAAACCACATCAGCTCGATCAATTGCTCGAACCAATAGGCCCGAGGAAGGAAACGATGCGTGGAAAGGTTCTATTCAGAGATTAGAGGATAGATTGGGAGAAATGGCTAAGACGAGGAACCCATTACAACGAACTTTTGTTCAAGGGACACCTTTTGTCCAGGCCATTGTGGATTTTCCCACACCGTCAAAGTTCAAAGCACCTGTGTTGACCCCCAAATACGATGGAAAGACATATCATGTTCTTCACATAGAGCAATATCAAGGTTCCAACGACATCTATGCTGTCCCCGACGAGATGAGATGTAGAGCATTCTCGAGAACTCTTACTGGATCTGCCCAGATATGGTACAACAATCTTCCTTGGGGTAAGATTTCAACTTTCTTTCAACTGGCCGAGTTATTCATTGGGAATTTTTGTTTTGGGGCAAAGCCAGTAAAACGAGTAGCGCATTTGTTAAGCATTAGACAAAAACATGGTGAGAGTACTAGAGACTACATAACTCGTTTCAATAACGAGAAGCTTGAAGTCATAGATTATGAAGAGAAGACAACGATCACCACCTTGATGAGTGGGCTGTTGCCCAATAAGTTATATTACACTTTGGCTAAAGATCCACCTACAACCATGTCAGAGTTGATGGCAAAAGCAGTCAAAATCATGAATGCCGAGGAGGCTATGGCTGCGAAGAAGAATATGGATAAAGAAACCAAGGTGGAAGTCGACAAAGCTAAGAAGAAAGAGAATAAGGGCAATGGTGGTGACAAACAATCTAAGAATAAGTCGTCATGGGAAGTCCTGAAGAAATTTGATAATAATACTCCTTTGAAGATGGGTATCAACCATGTCTTGGAAGAAATCAAGAACAAAGAGGAGTTAAAATGGCCAAAGAAAATGAAGGCAGACCCTGACAGAAGGAATAGAGATAAATATTACGAATTTCACAAAGATCATGGTCATATGACTAAAAATTTCATAGCCCTCCAGAATGAGATCGAAACACTCATTAGACGAGGAAAATTGTCAAAGTATGTTGATCGTAGAAATGAAAGAGGAAACGAGGACCGAACAAGAGAGAGATCCATATCTCCTCGTCGGGTAGAAGAGAATAGGAAAAGAGATCATGAAGATGATACAAAGGATGAACCCTATCTTCCCAAAAGGCCAAGGCAACTGGAACGTGAGGTATTTTCAATACGTTTTGGGTCATTTGATTGTAATGTTATTACAGGTGGAGATGCAGGTGGAGGAGATCTTACTGCAGAAAGAAAAGCTTACCTCTGTGAGGCTCAAGCTTGCTCATATATTCAACGAATAAATTTGACCGAGGAGGATCGTCCGACAAAGGTAAACAAAGAGAAGCTGGTAATTGTTTTTTCAAAAAACGACCTCGCAGGTGTTCTATACCCTCACGATGATCCTTTGGTGATCAAAATGAGGATGAAAGAAGTAATAATTTCAAGATTTTTAGTAGGCAATGGTATCTCGGCAGACATCATGTTCTACTCGTGCTTTGATAGTTTAAACTTAAAATTATCTCAACTGGAGCCTTATCACAGACCACTCCTGGGTTTTACTGGCGAGAAAGTTTTTCCACTTGGAACGATAAAGTTGTATATATTCACTGGAACATGGCCTGCTTGTCGAACAGAAAGAATGCGCTTCTTTGTGATGGATACGAATATTCAGTCAGCTTACAATATTATCATGGGAAGGGTTGGTTTGAAGATGTTCGAAGAGGTTCCATCTACAGTACATCAGTGTTTAAAATTCCCAACAAACTTTGGAGTAGGAGTTGTGAAAGGTGATCAAAAAGTAGCTCGCGAATGCTATTATTCATCTGCTGAGCAAGAGGAGCTTGAGGAATCAAGGGAAAAGACTACTACCTATCAAGTGGATGAATGTATAGAAATTGAAACACTGGATCCTAGAGATGAATCTCAACTTGTAAAAGGTCAGGTGGTGGAAGCTACAGAAAATGTCATTCCGGACGACGAGCACCCTGAACGCACAACTCAAATAGGTTCGTCATTGGATGCTTCAATAAAATAGGAGTTGATAATTTTCTTGAGAAGTAAAAAGAAAACTTTTGCATGGAGTGATGAAGACATGCCAGGGATAGATCCAAACTTCTTATGTCATGAGCTTAATGTGAATAAGGAGATCAAGCCTGTAAAGCAGAGAAGAAGAGTATTTAGTCCCGAAAAGAATCAAGCTATACAAGAGGAGGTCGAGAAACTCCAGAAAGCGCGATTCATTGAAGATGTTAAATATCCAAACTGGTTAGCAAATGTGGCGATAGTAAAGAAGAAAAATAATAAATGGAGAATGTGTGTTGATTTCATCGATCTCAACAAGGCATGCCCAAAGGATCACTTTCCATTGCCACGAATTGATGAATTGGTGGATGCTACCTCGGGACACGAGCTACTCAGCTTCATGGATGCTTACTCTGGTTACAACAAGATCAAGATGAAACCTGAAGACAGGGAAAGTACTTCTTTCATTACCCCTAGGGGAACTTATTGTTATAATGTTATGCCTTTTGGTTTGAAAAATGCAGGTGCGACATACCAGCGGCTGATGAACAAGGCCTTTGCCGAACAAATCAGTGGAAACATGGAAGTCTATGTCGATGATATGCTGACAAAAAGTAAGAGAGCTGCCGATCATCTAGTTGACTTAGGTCAGACCTTTGATCAACTGGATAAATATCAAATGAAGATGAACCCGACGATGTGCATATTTGGAGTACAAGAAGGAATGTTCCTCGGGTACATCGTCAATCAGCGAGGCATTGAAGCAAATCCAGAAAAGATCAAAGCTCTTTTAGGGATGCGATCTCCAATGACGAAGAAAGAAGTGCAAAGCCTTATATGATGAGTTGTAGCGCTCAACAGATTTGTATCCCGAGCAACTGATAGATGCCTCCCATTCTTCAAAACACTCCGAAAAACTTTCGAGTGGAATGATAAATGCGAGAAGGCCTTTCAAGACTTGAAGAAGTATTTGGGAGCACCTCCACTATTGTCCTGGCCAGTAATGGGAGAAATATTGTACTTGTACCTGGAAGTATCAGAGAATGCAGTTAGCTCGGCATTGATCAGAATGGAGAATGGAATCCAGAAGCCAATTTATTACACAAGTAAGGCTCTTCGAGGTGCAGAGATCAGGTATCCAAAGCTGGAAAAATTGGCATTGGCATTAATTGAGGCAAGTGGAAGAATGAGGCCATATTTCCAGGCCCATACCATAGTCGTATACACCGACATGCCATTGAGACAAGCCCTTCATAAGCCAAAAAAATCATGGAGATTGATCTACTGGGCAATAGAGCTCGGTGAATATGATATAATTTATGAATCCAGGTCATCGCTTAAAGGGCAAGCAATAGCAGATTTCATAGCAGAATTCACCTATCCTGATACCCTCGAGGACCAAAAGCAGCTCATTGATCAACCTGTGGATGTTACAGGATCAACAAACACTAGCTCATACCAACTTAGCTTGGTAAAAGGGCAAGTGGATGTTACAAGATAAACAAACACTGGCACAGACCAACTTAGCTTGGTAAAAGGGCAAGTGGATGTTATAAGATCAACAGACACTCGCTCAGACCAACTTAGTTTGGTAAAAGGGCAAGTGGATGTGATAGGATCATCAAATTCGAGCTCAGACCAACTTAGGTTGGTAAAAGGGCAAGAAAAGATGGTCGACAAAAAAATATCAGGGGATACTGAAAAGAATCAACAAATATTTCACCGAGGAACTCTGTCAGATCAAAAATTAGAGGACGAGTTGCCTATATGGAAGTTGTATGTAGATGGCTCATCTTGCACTACAGGCTATGGAACAGTGATCGTTTTGAACAGCCCGGACGAAGTCAACATGGAATATGCACTGCGATTTCAATTCAAAGCCTCCAATAATGAGGCTGAGTATGAGGCCATGATAGAAGGTCTTAATTTGGCAAAAACTATAGAAGCGCAACAAGTTATGGTCTTTAGTGATTCTCAATTAATTGTGAATCGGATGTTGGGAACATATGCAGCTAAAGGAGAATTAATGGTCAAGTATCATGCAAAGGTGATGGAGTTGGTAGCAGAATTTATTACCATTCAATTGATCAGAATACCGAGAATGGAGAATGCACGAGCAGACGTATTGGCCCGACTAGCATCAGCTACTCGTAACGAGCTGTGAAGAACGATACCGATTGAAGTATTAGAAAGTCAGAGCATAGATGAAGACCTGATAATGAATTTTATTACCCTTGACTTAGGACCATCTTGGATGGATCCCATCAGGGCATCTATTGAGGAGGGAGAATTACCGATGGATAAGCTCGCTGCCAAAAAAATGAAGTTCAATGCTGCTCGGTATGTACTAACAAATGGTGTTTTGTACAGACGAGGAATCATGGTAGGATTGCAAAGATGTGTACATCCCTTCGAGGTGAAATAATTGATTGAAGAAATCCATGAAGGGTCCTGTGGAGCTCATGTAGCAGGTCATACTCTTTTACAATGGGTGATGACACAGGGATACTACTGGCCAACGATGAGGGCTGATTGTATAGCCTATGCTAAGAAATGTGACAAGTGCCAGCATTTTTCCACCATCCGAACAAATCCACAAGCATTGTTGATGCCTATCACTTCCCCTTGGCCATTTGCCATGTGGGGGGTAGATTTGGTAGGTCCATTGCCAACGACCAGGGGAAGGTTCAAATACCTCGTCGTTGCAGTGGACTATTTTACTAAGTGGGTTGAAGCTGAGCCTCTTGTCGTCATGACCTACGAGAAGGTATATCAATTTGTTTGGAAAAACATCATCTGCAGGTATGGTCTTCCTCATGCATTCATCACCGACCATGGAACTCAATTTGATAATGAGGAATTCGCTGGTTACTGCCATTAGTCCAATATTTTGAAGCTCCATTCAGCACCAGGTCATCACCAAAGTAATGGACAGACTGAAGTAACGAACAGGACATTGCTAAATGTTTTGAAGAAAAGGCTAAGTTAGGCTAAAGAAAATTGGATTAACGAGATACAATCAATACTGTGCGCTTATCGTACTACTCCCCGAGCAGTAACTAGAGAATCACCATATATGCTAGAATTTGGAAGTGAGGCTGTAATACCTGCTGAGTTGGGTCTTCGAACACATAGAGTGCTGAATTTCAATTCCCCATTCAGCGATTTAATGAGAAGATTGGATTTGGACATGCTCGAGGAGGTTAGAGAAGAGGCAGCCATTAGGAATGCTGCTTACCAACAATGAATAGCTTTGTTCTACAATAAGAGGGTGAAGAAATGCGACCTAAAAGAAGGAGATTACGTGCTAAAGAAGGTCATTCAGAAGCACAATAAGTTGGAGGCAAACTGGCATGGACCATACCGAGTTACAGAAGTTGTTCGACCAGGAACTTACCGAATAGCAACTTTAGAAGGAGAAGAATTTAAGAATGCATGGAATGCTGAACACCTACGCAAGTACTATCAGTGATGTAAAATGTAAAGCAATTCCATCAATATGAATAAAATGATGATATTTTGCCATCCTCTCCCCTTTTATTGAAAGTTTTTCGGGGAATACTAGTTCTACACACTACGCCGCTCAGCAGTAAAAACATTCCTAAAAATGCCAACCTCAGTTGGTTAGGAAACCGTGACAGTAACTCAGACCAATTTAGTTTGGTAAAAGGGCAAGTGGACATGACAGAATCATCAAATTCGAGCTCAGACCAACTTAGGTTGGTAAAAGGGCAAGAATGACATTCCTAAAAATGCCAGCTCCGGTTGGTTAGGAAACCATACTCCTTTGGTAAGGAGGCAAAAATATCCCTAAAAATGCCAACTTGTTTTGGTTAGGGAAAGACATTCCTAAAAATGCTAGCTCCAATTGGTTAGAAAGCCATACTCCTTTGGTTAGAAGGCAGACACTAGCTCAGACCAATTTAGTTTGGTAAAAGGGCAAGTGGACATGACAGAATCATCAAATTCGAGCTCAGAACAACTTAGGTTGGTAAAAGGGAAAGAAAAGATGTCGACGAAGAACAAGAAAAATGCCAACTCCGGAAGAAAAATATATTTTCCAAAAAATTTCAAAGTTGGTCAGGAAAGAAAATTCACCAAGTTATATTGGTAGAGAAGTAAAAGATGCCAACCCTTGTTGGTCGGGAATATTTTACAAATATTACCAAGTTAAAAATTTTGTTACTTGTGAGTTTTAATTAGTCTAGAAGCAAAACATCATTATTTTGGGTCAGCCAAATGATTATTACAAATTTAAGCTAGTCGATAATCAGTTGGGCGACAAAATACAAAACGATGTTATTTTTTGAACAGATATACAATCAAGCTAGTCGACAATCAGTTGGTCGGCAAAATACATATATTATTATCTTTTTAACAGAGATACATACACAAATGAAAAGTATTTTACAACCGTAAAATAATAGCAATCAACATTTGCAAACAAAATTATATGTATTTCATTGAATCCAAAACTGAAGTACAAAAATGAATACATTGGTTATGAAATGTATAAACAATTATTACATTAAGAATCCTATTCTATTGGTCTCTTTCCTTGTGCTTTTGAAACAGGCTCCTCGCCAGTAGGAGGATCTTCTAAGCAAATGGGAGAGTTAATGAAGTTAGGGTCTTGAAGCATTCTGACGTTCATTATAGAAGGTGTGTCTAGTAGATGCTCGGGACGAGATAATTCTGCATGTGAATGAAGGTTATAGTCACCAAGGTACTTTGAGATCAAGCACCGAGGAATGGCCCGAGCAGGGATCCAACTCATGTCAAGTTTGAAAGGCAGAACTGGTAGATCGAGCAGTCCAGGGGCATGGTAATTCCATAAATAATGACCTTGCTCTAGTTTCAGTACACCTAGAGCATTCAACCATCCCTGTTTATAGCCTTCAATGTTAGCATTCTCAATACGAGCATCCAAGTAACAGAGGGCTTCGTTGTAGCCTGCCATCCAGAATTCACGAGGTGGTTTACGGAATTGGAAAGTTAGTATCTCTAATTGCTTGTGAAGGTTTCTGGAAAAAATATCCTTATGCTCCAAGGCAGACTTCTATGTAGCAAGTTCCCCCTCCAGATTTTGGATTTTCTTAGACATTTCAGACAAGGCTTGGTTTTTTACCACCAATTTGAATGCCTGGTTTTCCAACACTGCTTGAGTACGAGCTTCTTCAATGGTAGAACGAAGAACTCTTGGTCATCCCCGAGCAGGTTGAGTACCTTGTTCCTCAACAACAACTCTCCCTCGTCCCCGAGAACCTCTTCCTCATCCCCGAATAGCAGTATAAGGGCCAGCTCTTCTCAAAGCCTCCAATTCTTCTCGCAACTTGGCGTTCTCAACTTCTAAAAAGGAGAATCCTTCGTCGGTGGCAGGTACCAAGGAAGTTGAAGATGAAGCAACAGACCTCAACTGAGCTAATTCCTTTTGCATATTGTTATTCTCCTACTCTAGTAGCTCAGTGATTTTCATGTGCTCTTCAACCTCTGTCTTCAACGTTCTCTCTCTCACTTCATAGCCAGCAAGCATCTTGTCATAGCCTTTCTCAGCACTGAGTTGTTTGATTTTCTTTTCATACCCTTCATGCAAAAGAGCTGAGGATTCTTTGTACTGCTGCTGAAGTTCATTGAGAGTACCTTGCAAGTCTTCAATCATTTCGTAATAAGCCACATTATTGGCTACAGCACGATCAAGAAGACATTTCAAGTACTGATAGGCCTCAACTGCCTGTTCTGAAACATCTCGGCCAAGAATGTCTACAATCTGGGATTTGTCCAAGTCAGTATGACCAGCTTTAAAATATCCATTGCATTGCCTGAGAAGAGTTGTGTCATATGCAGACAAAAATTCCATTCTGGACATAAACTAATAAAGAAGAGAAGGCAAGAGTTAATAAGAAAGCAAACAGAGCATCAACAATATGGAGGAACAAAAAAGACTTTCTCGGGAGGCTGGGATGAGGAGCTCGGTTGCTCGGTGGGAATAATAATTTGGACTGCAGGAGCAGGAAGTTGTTCTGATGGATTAGGCAGAGATGAAAGCTCCTCGTTGATTGGATGAATAGGTTATGGGGTAAGGATTTGATCACCCACAATCATAGAGGACTCCTCGGAGGCAGCTTCGTTCTCTTCTTCATCTTCAATATTTGGAGGAGGACCAGGAAGATGCTTTTGAAACAGCTTAGAGCCCTCATCAACCTTCAACTCTTACAAGGCAGCAACCTAACCATCTCGGAAGTACTTGAGACTCCCATACTCCACCTGGGACGTCATTGCAGCTACCCCCTTATTCCAACCTTTATCCCAGCCAGTGCTGAAGGACTTCTTCACAACCATTTTTCTTTTTACCTTCTCCGAGGAGAGCTTCTCGGATAGAAGTTCCTCGGTGGCCTTCAACTTAACTTCCACCTCCTCCTTCTGACGATTTACTTCTTACAGAAGGGTCAGTTCTTCCTCTACCATTTTCAGCTTATTCTCAAGGTCACCAAAGTTCTTGAGCTTCTCGTCAAGCTTTTTATTCTCCCCATCTAAATCCTTCACTTTATTCTCCAACCCTTTGGATACCTCAGCAAGCTGCACCTTCTCTGTCTCAAACAAAGCGAATTTTTTCTCCCAATCAGCTTTATCCTCGTTATACTTTTGATGGGAATCCTTCAAAGATTGGGTCAACCCCAGTAAAGCATCCTCAACACCGGACGAGGAGCTGAAAGCCTTGATTACTTCATCTTTCTTTACAATGGTATTAAAGCAGCTCACCAACTGGAAAAAGGAAATAACGACAAGTCAGTACAGAGATATATGTAATAATGGAAATACAGAAAGTTCAGAATAAGAGAAACTTACTGAAGAAATGTGGCGAGTAGCCAGGGATGTAAGCATATCCCGAGGAAGAATCTCTTCAATTCCTTGGATCTCGGGAATGATCCAAGTCTTTACCCCAACACCACTAACTGGGAGCTGGGGGATGGTTTCAGCCAAATTGTCCAAGGAGCTTTTCTTCAACCTCCTCGGTGGCACTACAACAACTTCAACCAAGGAAGAACTCTTGGTCGGAGATATGGTGATTACTTCCTTAGGAGCATCACTTTTGCTTGAAGCCACTCGGGGCTTCTCGGCAGCCTTCTGAGGTGCAACAGAAGGAGCAACATCTACTTTATTTGTCCCCTTTGGGACATCAGGCTTGTTTCTTTTTCCCTCTCCAGCAGAGGCAGTCTCATCGAAAATAGCAGGAACTCTTCTTTTACCCATCTTCTTACTCAAGGGAATGTGAGATTTTGGAGAAGAGTCCTCAGGAATTGGCACTAGTTCACTAGTGCTGATCACAGGGCGAGCAGTAAAAGAGGATGTGTAGCTCTTGTATTGCAACAAGTATGAAGCAGACCTAAAGTGCTCGTCTGTAACTTTCTGATGCAAGCCCCAGATAAGTTTCAAATGCTTTAAATTAACTTCTGATTCTTTTGGAGTTTTTCTCTTGCTGTCAACTGTAAATAAATACATAGTGAAATATTAGTCACTCATTTTATCAAACATAATGAAAGCATAATTTTAGAAATAAAATAAAATGAAAATAACATATCCCATTGCCATATGGAGGGCATCTGGGACCTTGGTATACTTCGTCTCCAACTAAAGGGGCATGTTGCCAGTTTTTAATAACTACCCCATGTTCAAAATAATACCTATTGGCATCAGGGAGGTTGACTACTAAAGCCCTATTCAAAAATCTGGTTTTTAAATAAAAAATATTATCGAGAACGACCCATCTATAACAAAACATAATCTTAGAGATTCCTGTACGAGTTCCATGAGTTTGATTTAACCTATGCACCCCATTAACTATTCTCCATGTGTTGGGGGCTATTTTTGCAGGGACAACATCGAAATATTGACAAAATTCTAAGCATAAGGGATTTGGTGGAAAAGAAAATCCACACTCAGCAATAAAGAGACTGGGGAACCAATGTCCCTTAGCCAAGCGAAAATGATCTGAAGGCTTAGAAAGTTCCTCCTGAATTACCCAAGAAGGGATAGAAAAATCAGAACGAAATTTCTCAATAGGATAAACCATATTGAATAAAAGAAATGAAGAAGAAGGAAGAAGATCTTACAGAAAAAAGGAGATCTGTTGACAACGAACGGAGGAAAAGATGAACGCACAAGAGAGAGAAGGATAATGGAAAACTCGAAAGCAGAAATTGGAAAAGGTAGAAGACGATGGGATTGTCTATGAAGCTTAAATACTTTGCATCGGGAAACGGTGAAAGAAATGATTACAAAAAGAAACTATTACGCTACCGGCGGCTAAAAGGACAAAAAGTGTGCGAAGATCGTAGCGTTTATAAAAATTCAAAAAGGAGGATTCTGCGAATTTGGAAGGAAAAATAAATATGGAGAAAATTCTCCTAAAAACCAGGAGGGTCATTTAATATTGCCATATACCAAGAAAGAATGTCCCATACTCCTCAAATTTCGAACTATGAAACATTAGGGGCTTCTGTTGATACCAAAATTAATATGATGATATGGATGAATCACAAGATGACATGTGTCAGTCTATGTGGCACATTAGCAACAAGGAAGTTTATTTCCCCGACCAAGTCAGACATTCCGAACAACAAGTGTACCCCGAGGAACTTCATTGCTCCGAGGAACTTCACTTCTCCTAGCAACTTCTGAACGTCGATCAACTAAGGCGGTTCGAGCTGCATCTCGACCAGAGCATTAATTTCCAGATAATCAACAGTTCAACTATTCATTGAATGCTCATCATACAGACGTATACTCTTAAAGGGCATTAATTGTTTACCCTTTCACATGTACAGCCTAAGGGCTATAAATACATTGTATCATCCTCATTCAAGGGGACCGGAATTTCTTGATAGAATCACATATCGAGAATTCTAAAAACATTTTGCAATAAAAGAAACAGTGGACGTAGGCCATTCTTATAAGGATGAACCAGTTTAAAATTCTTTGTCATATTTAAATTTATATGTGATTAAATAATTAGAGGCAATCTAATTTTTTACATCAACAGTTAGGATGAAATTCTGGGTAGTATGCTCTTTTGGGTTATAGAATTTATCAGAACTGGGTGGACTGAAATTGAGAAACGAAGGAAGAAGAAGAGACAGGGATCGCTTAAATGACGCCAAATGTCATTCGAGCAACGTGTGAAGTCACGCGAATGAGGGGTTCACCCGTTCGAGTGACGGATTGGATGATGCACCACTTCATCCTATTTTTACTTTAGCCTTTATCCCTCCAAAGCTTAACCCTCGCATGTTAACAATTATGGGGTTTGAGAAAAATTAAAAAGGGAACGGTAAGGTAAATGGAGGAGATGAAGTTTTCTTTGGATCGATAAATTATTCGGGTAGTGCAACACTCACACCCGAATTAAAAATAATTACAATAGACTCGATGGTTTAGCAATTATATTTTTGTAATGGAATTTAATAATCTATTAGATAATAAAGTATTACTAGTTGGAAAATTGGTATGGACTTTGGACTGGAACTTTATAGTAATAATAGAGTAATCATTTTTACATATTATATGGGATAATAATATGTAATATTATATATTTGTGTGTGGACATACCAGTGGACCCTCCTATCGACTTCGAGGTTTGCATGTTCGGGACGTAGACCGCACGTTGATTAATGGTGTGTAGGCCATATAGGTACTATGTAGAGGCTCTACCCTCGAGGGGTAGGTGTGGCGACGACCTTTCCTATATCATCACTGTGTATGTCCGTATACAGGTGTCCAGCATTGGCGAGAACGCCCCCAAACTTATGTGTGATTTCAGGTGTTCGATTAGGATGTAAGGATTCCTCCAGACTTGCCGATAGTGCACTAATTAGACCCCAACGGTATAAGCCCTTGTGTGTCAATTATATGGAAGGACATATATTATTAATTACCCAGATATTATGCAAATTCATTAAATTGTTTAAGGATATAGATAGTAAATGTTATTTCGACCATGTAACACATAATAGATGTTTATTCCTTACACTTGATACTAAATATACTGGAATTAATGTGAGTTGGAAATTTAAATGTAGGGATTGCATTTAATTGAATTAATTGGGATGAATTCATTTTATCATTGAGATGATGTCACAATCTATTACTTGGGACGTATTATAGTGTGGATAATATCGCACTTAGATGAGAGGTGAGAGGTGAGGTGTTATACGAATGTGAGTGATGAAGGGGGGGTATTTATTGTACATTGACTGTATTATTGTAATAATAAATTATTCAAGTTAATTGATGAACACCTTGGGCCCTGATACAAATTTAAAGGTCCCCCCTCCTAGGTGCTCATAGATAGGGACAACAAGATTGTGCATAGAAGTCTTGTTCGGCTCAGTTGGTTCTATCGTAGGTGCTTCTCAGCTCTAGTCATTTATTTATTTGGAACTTTGTAAGGGCATAAGACCGAACCTTTATTTTATATTGTTGGAGATTATGTTACTTTAGTTGGAAGTTATCTAATTGTTGATGGATTGGATTTAGTTATTTATTATAAATGTGTTAATGACTTTTAAAACTTAGGTCTTATATTATTAACTATTTACATTAATATTTGTGCTAATGATGGTATTGATTGCAAGAAATCCCTATCTTATGCGTATCGTGCCTGGCCGGCCTTTACGTGAGAAAATAGGGGTTGTTACATCACATAATTAATATCTATCAACTAGAAATCCATGTAGTATCCGGTGTTCATTAGGAACCTTTTGGAACGAGGTACTTGTGGGATACCGTAGTGAGTCCTTTCTACCCCTCCCAATCCTCAATCGACTTTCTTAGGGAAAAGTCTATGGAAACTGGTTTTAAGTGATGTTACCTAGTAAAATAGGTTTGTTCTTTCCCCAGCGTGGTACTAGATGGTTGATCATGATAGTAGGTAGTGTTGTGAGGCTTAACTAGTAAAACTCGTGAAACAATACCCTTTTTGCGTGTGTTTCAAATCAAACCAATTTTTAGAATAAAATTATCCAACTTTTAATATGCACCAAACCATGTTTTGAAAACCCAATTCCTACTTTAAACCAATTTTATCTTGATTAATCCTAAACATCCATCTAGTTATTAAAGCAAGTAATGTAAAGTAAATAATACTCACAACGCCGGATGTACGAGGAAAAATCCAAGACGGGAAAAAACCTCGGATGGCCCAAGCCACACAATGACTATGAATATGGAATTACAATGAAAAGACACAAATTCACCCAACGACTCGATCCCTATGGGTCTTGGCACTCTTATGATCTTCAACCACTCCTCTCACAGTGCCCACGCAGAAAGTCCTTCTTCCACGATACCTATCCACAACACACGTGTCCACGTATGTCTCGGTGTCCACCGATTGGCATTGATTCATCTACGATGTCGAACAAGAAGTCCTTCTCTTTTCTTCATCGCAAAACCCTTGATGTTCAATGATAGAACAAACTTCTTGGTGCAGCAAGATCACATAAACATAAACTAATGATATCTCTGATCTTTGTAAACTCTAAGGATGTGTTTAATGCTTTTTAAACCTTAGAAAACATGTGCAAACACATACGAAACTTTGATGAAAACACGCTTTAAATAAGATTTAAATGCCACCTCAAAAATTGTGTCCTTTTAACGATAATGCCACATCTTTCACGCGATGTAGGCATCTCGTTTGAACGATATCCTTATGTCGTTTGAATGACTTGGCGAAGGTTTGACATTTTTGACTTTTAGTTCAAAACGTCTCTACCAAAAGAGATCCAAATTAGTCAAACTTTTTTCCGATCTCATCTGAATGAAACGTAGTGTAAACCATTTGAAACACTTTAAAACATTTTAAAATATTTTTCTTTATAAGAATACATCCTTGTCTTTTATAAAAACAATTCGGAGCACCATTAATTATACCCATTCATACCTGAGTGATCTCGGAATGCAATTAACTTTGAAGACGAATAAACTTGCACCAATTAAACTTCAACATGATTATTTCTTTGAAGTTTTGCCGCAACGTCTTCAATTTTCTTCAATACATCATAAATCAAGTGGGATCGGGTCAAAATAAAATCTCCCTATGACATATTATAAACACAGTTTTGTCCACGGAATTAAGTCAAAACAATATATGGACTCAATTGGAAATGTATGTCCCTACAAGTCATGTTCTCCAGGGAAGAAAATAGGGGCACATTTTTCAAAGGCGACATATAAGGCTCCGCATTTTTCTCGCCCTCAGATTAATTAAAATTTAACTAGTCCGTTACTTAATTGAAGATAAAATTGTCTACGTGCTAGTTAGATTTTTTTTTCTGCTTGTACGTGTCTAATTCATTTCTTTTGGCAGTCTGTTTTATGCTCCGTCCTTTAAGTTTCAACAAGATTCCATTTTATCCCATTTTTCAAAAAACCTTAACATGTTTTTCTTCTTTATCATAATATTTTTCCAAAAACCCAAAAATATTTTCCTTCCTTTTCAAAATATTTTCCAAAAAAATCACAAAAAGATTTTATTTCTTTATCAACATATTCAAAACGGGCCCCAAAAATTCCTTTTTCTTCTTTCAAAACTCAAAAAAATATTTCTTCATTTTCCAACTATTCAACAAACCCAAAAATATTTCCTTATTTTTTTATTACATTCAATAATGACAAAAACATTGGACGACTCTTATCAAGATGTTTTTAATGATTGTAGCTCTTCTAATCTTCTTGACCGAATTGTTCTAACAAAAGGTGATAAACCTTGGAAGAATTCTTAACCAAAAACATAACTCACATCTGATGGGCAGATTATGAAGGCTTGGGTCATCACTCCAATTGGTAAGGGCTATATTAATATGAATTTTTCTTATGCAACTGAAATGAGTCTGTTTATGAGTTTTCGTAGCCTCAAGCTTTCTATTTGTACCTTTAAGTTTTTTGAATGGATCCTTGACTTCAACACAGAGAAGCACTTTTTATCACTGCTAATATTTGGGTTAGATTTTTCGGATTGTGTCAAGATTATTGGGACAAATGCCTACTTCTCCAAATTACTCGGGGTGTGAGCATTCCTTTACGTGTTCATAAACCCACTTTAGAGAGGACTTACGGTAATTTTACAAGAGTTTTAGTTGAAGTTGATCTCCCAATTAAACCTCCAGAGCATATCTTGATTGAGAGAGGATATTGGTTAAGTGTTTGAAAACGTTTACACTTCATTTTATTCTGAGAAGGATGTCTAGAGTTCTGTTTTATACAAACTCTATTTCGCTCTGTCGCTTAAACAACATCAAACGACATTAATTGTCATTCCAGCAAGATCACTCTGTCGTTCGAACGAATTAGACATCTCATTTGAGTGACAACTACAGTCGTTCGAGCGAGCAGCCGCCTCAAGAAAATTATTTAAGCCGTGGTTTCTTTAGAATTTGATAAGTGTGCAGTCTGAAAAACAGTTTACAAACCAGTACATTTTTTGCACAAAGTTTTCTAAGGTTTTCTAAGTCTAAAACATCCTTAGAATTTCAAAGGTCCGAGTTTTCATTACTATATGCTATAGTGATCTTTGTTGGAACCATTCGAAGTTTGTTTTACATAGAACCTTGCTAGGTTTTTCGGTGAAGAAGTGAAAGAGCCATGTTCAACATCATAGATGTTACAAACCATATCGGTAGACACCGAGACATAGGTATATGCGTGTGTTGTGGATGAGCATCGTGGAAGAAGGACTTTATGCGTGGGAACTGTGGAGGAGTGGTTAAAGATAAAAATAACATCAATTCTGGTGGGTATCGTGTTGGTGAATAAGGCTTGTGTCTATTCCTTGTAATTCCACATCATAGTGATTATTTGTCTTGGGTCATCCGATATTTTTTCCCTTAGTGGTTTCCTCGTACATTCGGCATTGTGAGCATTCTTTTCCTTATTTTATTTTCTTTAATCACTAGATTCATGGTTAGGATTAATCAAGATAATATTTGGTTAAGTTAAAATTAGTTGACAACTTGGTGCGAATTAAAAATTGAGAAAAAAGTTATTCTTAAAAAGAGAAATTGTTTTGTCATCCTTAAAACACATTTTGCATAGAAAAATTGGCCTACAAGACTTTCTTTGGTTGAATTTTAGGCTCCGATTTTGGCTAGAAAGAATGGCATTTGGAGTTCAAAACTTCTAAGAATATTGAGGGTTTTTTCGATAATTTGACTTTAAGGCACTTTTTTTCCCAACCTCCACTTTCCATTCTTCTTCTTTTCAAACTCACATTTTTTTCTTTTTCCCCCTTTTTTTTTTCACACATCAGTTCTTGGCAAACTTATTATTCTTTCAATTGTTGGCTTTTTTGCTTACCGTAATTTTACCCTAGTATTCTAAAAAAATGGGTATGGCTTCCTTTTATGGGCTTTTAACTCCCAGTTGGAGTTAGTTAGGACAATGGATTTTGCAAAAAAAGTCTTATTTTCTTTTTGGCTCAAATGGGGTTTCAACGAAATAATATAAAAAGGTTGGAGTTTAAGCTTAAAGTTGGGCTTTTAAATGATGGCCAAATCTCATTTCTCAAGTTTCCTTGACTCACTAAGACTTCTAATGCTTAAGATTCACATTTTGACTTCTTTTTTCCAATAATCGAACAAAACACCAAAATTGATATCATCAACAAATTCATCACTGAAGAAAAGTTTGTGTTATTTTGACTCGAATTAATTTAAATCTCTCGAAAATGATGAGTGGCACAATATCTCATCGGGTTCAAATCTCCACATTATTCATTAAGTCTATTAACTTTCGCCTCAATATTCATTTTCGATCATATTATCTGGTAATGCGTAAAAAAAATTTATAAGCTGAGAGATCCATGAATTAATTATATATTAAGTGATCATTTCAAAACTCAATTATGCTGAAAATATTTTTGGATTTTTGAAATACTTTTGATTTTTTTTTTCTTTTTTTCAAAGCACAGAAAAATGACCTCAATACCCCCAAACCTAACTTCTACATTGTCCTCAATGTAAAAGATAGAAAAAGCAGGAAAGATATGAAAGATATTATCATACCGAGGGACTTTTTACAACACATAATTCCAACTACATAAAAACTATGATACAACAACAATGATCCTATTTATGTTCACTCTTGGTACACAGAGCTCGAAGGAGAATATCCTCCACTTCCCAATATCGTATTTCCGGATATGGCTTCAACCTTTGATCGTTAACTTTGAAACTTCACTATTTTTAGGATTATCTACCTCAAATGCCCCAAGTGGATAGACTATCCTCACAACAAAGGGATCAGACCATCTAGACCTCAACTTACAAGAAAAGATATGCAACCTAGAATTGTACAATAAAACCTTTTTTAGTGGTTCGATTGACTTCATTAGGATGTATATGTCATGGAAAATTTTCATTTTCTCTTAGTACAATTTTGCATTTACATATGCATCATTCCTAATCTGTTCCCACTCACCAAGTTGAAATTTTTGGACCTCACCCCCAGTAATAAATAAAATTTGAAAGTCTTAATGGCCCAATAAGCTTTGTGTTTTAAATCTGTTGGAAGGTGACAGGCTTTTCTGTAGACAAGCCTATACGGGGACATACCCAGTGGCGTTTTTTAGGGAGAGAGATAAGCCCACAATGCATCCATCAACTTTAAGGACCAATCCTTTCGGTTCAGATTCACTATATTTTCAATGATTTGCTTAATTTGCCTATTTGAAACTTCTACTTGCCCACTGCTTTAAGGGTCATAAGAACATCCTACTATGTGGGTGACCGAATGCCTATTTTATCTAAGGATATATTATATAAATGGGTTGCCTGATCACTAATGATGGCTCGAGGCGTACTGTAACGAGATAAAATATTTTCTCAAATGATTTTGACCACCACATGGCGGTCATTCATCCAACACGGTAAGTCTTCAACCCATTTAATAACATATTCAACCGCCCAAAGAATGTAGAGATTCCCATAGGAATTTGGGAATGGATCCAAAAAATCAATTCCCCAACAATCAAAAACTTCGATAATCAGAATGGGATTTAAGGTCATCATGTTCCTACGTTGTAATACCCCGTACTTTGGTTAATTTTCATAATTATCAGATTAATTATTATTGTGGGATTAATTAAATAAAATGTGAGAAATTAATTATTAATTAATCTAGTTTAAAAAAAATATTAACTAGCGTGCTAAGGGTTAATACTTACTGTTGAAAATTATTGAATATTATTGTGTGAGTATGTAATATGGGATTAGGATATCATATACTTGTCGTGAGTGACAAATATAACGGTTTGGTAAATTAAGTCGGGACGCGCGTATGAATCGTGTCGGGACTACTTTAATGGATTAAAAGATAATTTATTTTTAAGTAACTCGTATGGAATTTTATGTGTGTCAATGAGTTCGGAAGTGTTGAGATAGTCAAAAAATTCTACGTGGTTGTTTATTTGGATTCCGAGGCAATTTAGGCTAAACTGACACCCTGGTGGGGTATTTTGGTCTTTTGAGATTTTGGGAAACTAAAATGGCCGAAAATTTGGAAATTAAAATGAAAGGTACATCGGTTAGATGGAGGTATTCAGTTTATAAACCTAAGAGAGAGAGAGAGAGAGAGAGAGAGAGAGAGAGAGAGAGAACTAAAGAGGAATAAGGAGAGCTCCATAGGTGTTCTTGGTGCAAAACTCAAGCTCCAACACCAATAATCCCACTAACGACTAGATCGAGATGAGAGGATCACCCAAATACTAGATTCATTCAACGAATAAGAAGTTCTCCATAAAGCAAGTGTTTATCTTGCTAAATTTTGTGCATATATTACCCATTTGAGACTAGGTTGTTGAATCATCCATGAGATAATGAATTTGATGACTAAATTGATTTCAAATGATGAATTTGGGTAGGAACTTCATGTAGATTGAGGAACCCTATTTAGAGATATAAATTCTGAGATTTATGCATGATTAAATACGAATTTAATTTGGGTTTGGATTAGACATTAATGGAGATTAAAGTAATCTAGGGCTTTTAAGGATTTCTTGAATTAATGCATCCATACTTGAGATCTATTAGGATTTTGATGTTAAACCATGTTGGAAGACATCCTATTAGGTGTAGAAATGATTTAGGATGATTGGTTTTCTTTTGGGTGATATTACACATGAATTGGGTAGACAAAAATGGAAGAAAAATGTTGAAATTGAAAGGTAGAGGACAATCTGGGTCAAGGTCATTCGAACGACCTAGAGTTATGGAATGTCATTCGAACGGCCTCTTTCGAATGAGAATTCCAACGAGACCTCCAACAAGAATTCACAGTTAGGCTCGTTAAAAGTAGGTTCAAACGTACTCCTTTGAACGACCTCGTCCGAACAAGAATTTCAACGAAAATTTAGGGTCCTATGTCATTCGATGTTTCGTTCGAACGATATTTCTGACACATCTAATGAGATTTATGAAAATTGTAAAAATTGACCGATTGAGTAGAAATGTTACGAGGATAGTCTGAGGCCGAGGGGACAATCATAATGGGCCAATAGAATGGGTAGTACATAATACTATGCTAAATATATTAAGAAAGAATCGGGTTACCTAAGGTTTAAATTGGGTTGGGTGGATACCTAAAAGTGTAATATGGTCGTGTGAATACCAAAGATTTACTAGGTTGTGTGTATACCTATGGATTTTCTTATTATGTGTATGACATACCTATGCTACTTGCTATCGGGTGGAGGTTGCATGCTTGGGCGGTCTTATCCCAAGAGCATAGGTGGGGATTTTATAATCGTAACTTAGAATAAAAAAACCTTGGACACACGCTATTCGAGATATGATAGTCCGATGGTTTAATGGCGATGTTAATCATGGCGATGCCTTGCCCCGAAGGAGGATTATCCACCCACTTGTATTGTATAGAGGAGGAGACCTTTATGGGAGTAACAATTTCACTTGACTCGATTATGATCATTTGCTAGTTCATTGATGTATTTAAGGACATACTAAGGTTACTATCGATTAAGGAAATTGAGTTGGTGATAGACTTGAAATCGGGCACTTGTCCTATTGCACGTGCACCCACCGTATGGCTTCGGTAGAGATGAGGTTGTTATGGGACCAAATAAAGAAGTTATTGGGGCAGGGTTTCATCCGTAGGATTACCTCACCTTGGAGCACTCCAATTCGGTTTTTGAAGAAGACGGATGGATCCTTAAGGATCTATATTGATTAACGGGAGCTGAATAAAGTCACGATACGGAATAAATATTCGTTACCTTGCGTCAATGACTTATTTAACCAACTAAGAGGAGCAACCTGCTTCTCAAAGATAGACTTGAGATCTGGAAATCATCATTTACGTATCAGAGAGTAGGATGTGTCGAAGACTGCTTTTTTGACGAGGTATGGATCCTACGAGTTTCGGGTTTTGCCGTTTGGGCTAAGAAACGTACTAGCATTGTTTATGGACTTGATGAATAGGGTCTTTAGAGAGTTCCTTGATCTATTTGTGATTGTCTTCATAGATGACATACTGATTTATTCCTGTACATAGGAGGATCATGTCGATCACTTACGTATGGTTCTACATACTCTACGGGATAATGAGTTGTATGTTAAATTGGAGAAATGTGAATTCTTACAGCAAGAGGTGAAATTTTTAGGATACATCGTACCTGAGAGGGGTATCTTATTGGATCCCAACAAAGTGTCAGTGGTGAGGGAGTGGGGACAGCCCCCGACACCTGGTGGTACGGAGTTTTCTAGGTTTAGTCGATTATTAAAGATAATTTATTCGAGGAATCTCGAAGATTGTTGGTCCGATGATGAACCTGACTCGTAAGGGCGTGTCGTTTATATGGGAGGATACGTGTCAATTCGCTTTTGATGATCTGAAGGAAAAGATGTTCAGCACCGGTACTAACACTTCCTAGGACAGGTGGGGAGTATCTTGTGTATATGGTTGCGTCGTTATAGGGCCTTGGTGGAGTATCACTACAGGAGGCTCAGGTTATAGCTTAAGCTTCTCACAAACTTAAGCCTCATGAAAGGAATTACCCCACCCATTACTTGGAGTTGGCAATAGTCATGTTTCAGCTTTGGATATGGATGAATTACTTGATGGGAGATAAATTTCACCTGTTCATAGACCAGAAGTCACTACAGTACTTGTTCATGGAGAAGGAACTGAATATACGTCAACACAGGTGGCTTGAGATTGTGAAGGACTACCAGTTCGAGATACGGCACCACCTGGGGAAGTCAAACGCTGTTAGCGATGCGTTGAGATCTAGGCCAGTAGGTGAGGTGGTCGAGGCGTGAAAGGCAAAATGGAAAGAGTTGGGACATCAGGATATAGTGGCTCCATCGTTTATGTCTATTATGACTGTTATGCCCCAGATAGTGACGAGGGTGGTTCAGGCTTAGGTAGTAGATCTATTTTTCAGGAGGGATATTAGACAATTGTTATCCGGAGGAGAAGAGTCCTACTCAGTGATTTAGGAGGGAGGCCTACGCTTTAACGAGAGACTGATTGTTCCAAAGGGGAGGATCTGCGACACAGTAATGACAGAGTCATATGGGTCCTGATATATAGTACATCCTAGAGGGGATAAGATGTACCAGGATATAATTCAACAATATTAGTGGAGTGGTATAAAGAGAGACATTGCAGAATTCGTCTCCAAGTGTGCCACCTATTAGCTGGTAAAGGTGGACCATTAGAAACCTCCAGGGTTGCTTCAGGCGGTAGAGATTCCTATGTGGAAATAGGAAAGAATTTCCATGGATTTCATTACAGTGTTGCCTACTATTTACAGAGGACATGATTCCATATGGGTTATTGTAGATTGGTTGACGCAGGTATCTCACTTATTTCCAGTCCAAATTGACTACACTACGGGACAATACGCCTAGTTATTTAATGTCAAGATAGTGAGGTTACATGGGGTGACCCTCAATATTATGTCCAACAGGGACAAATTCTTTGTGTCGCGCTTCTAGGAGATTTTTTAGGAAGCAATGGGTACCGAGTTGCGGTTGAGTACGGTGTACCACCCGGATATAGATGGGAAGGCAAAGTGCAGTAATCAGATGCTGGAGGATATGTTATAGATGTGTGTCCTTGATTTTGGAGGAAGTTGGGAGCAGTATCCTCCACTGGTGGAGTTTTCCTATAACAACTCCTTTTAGTTTACTATTGGCATGGCCTCATTTGAGGTGTTATATGGTATGCCTTGTCATTCTCTTACTTATTGGTTGGAGGTGGGGGAAAATAAGTTACTCGGGCCGTAGGTGATTCAGGATACGTCGACCATGATTGTTATTATACGGAGTCGCATACGAGTAGCCCGACATATATAAAAAATCTACGCCGATGATAAGAGGTTCTTCGGGGAGTTTTGAGAGGGGGACCAGGTGCTAATGCGAGTATCTCATATGAAATGAGTAGTGAGGTTCGGGATAAGAGGAAAATTGGCTCCGAGATACGTAGGACAATTTCCTATTATTAAGAGGCTCGGATTGGTGGCATACATACTTGTGTTTACGGAACACTTGCATAGCATTGATGATGTGTTCCACATTTTGTCCTAAAATAGTATCTTCGAGATCAGTTGGCTCACACTCATGTCGCGATAGAGGAGATAAACCTACAGCCAATCCGTTCTAATGAGGAGAGACCAGTTGCTATTCTAGACCACAGTGAGAGGAGCCTGAGGTAGAAAGTAGTTCCACTTGTGCAGGTCCAGTGGGAACATCACAATGTAGAGGAGTCTACTTGGAAGCAAGAGATAGATATGTACGAGAAGTATCCAGACCTACTGCTGCCAAGTATGCCTTATTTTTTCAAATTTCGGGATGAAATTCTGTTATTAGGGGGCAAGTATGTAATACCCGTACTTTTTTAATTTAATAATTATGAGATTAATTATTATTATGGAGTTAATTAAACTAAATGTGAGAAATTAATTATTAATTAATCTAGTTTGAAATAAATATTAAGTAGCATGCCAAGGGTTAATACTTATTTATTAAAATTATTGAATATTAATGTGTGAGTAAGTAATATGGGATTATGATATTATACACTTGTCATGAGTGAGAAATATGACGATTCAGTAAATTAAGTCAGGACGCACCGTGAATCGTGTCGGGACTACTTTAATGGTTTAAAAAGATAATTTATTTTTAAGTAACTCGTATGGGTATTTTCAGTGTGTCATTGAGTCCGAAAGGGTTGAGATAGTCAGAAAACTCCACTCGGGTGTTTTATTTGTATTCGGAGACAATTTAGGCCAAACCGACACCCCAGAGGGGTATTTTGGTCTTTTGAGATTTTGGAAAATTAAAATCGACGAAAATTGGGAAATTAAAATAAAAGGTACGTGGGTTAGATGGAGTTTGTGAGTTTCTAAACCTAAGATAGAGAGAGAAAAGTAAAGAGGAAGAAGAAGAGCGCCATAGGTATTCTTGGTGAAAAACTCAAGCTCTCACACCAACAATCCCACTAACGTGTAGATCAAGAGGAGAGGATCACCCCAATACCAGTTTCATTCAAAGAATTAGAATTTATCCATTAGGGAAGTGTTTATCTTGCAATTTTTTGTTCATATATTACCCATGTTTGACTAGGTTGTTGAATCATCCATGAGATAAGGAATTTGATGATTAAATTGATTTCAAACGATGAGTTTGGGTAGGAACTTCATGTAGATTAAGAAACCCTATTTAGAGATATGAATTTAATTTGTGTTTAGATTAGATATTAATGGTGATTATAGAAATCTTGGGCTTTTAAGGATTTCTTGAATTAATGTATCCATACTTGAGATATAATGGGACTTTGATGCTAAACCATGTTGAAAGACATCCAATTAGATGCAGAAATGATTTAGGATGATTGATTTTGTTTTGGTCAAAATTACACATGAATTGGGTGGACAAAACTGGAAGAAAGATGCCGAAATTCAATGGTAGAGGACAATCTGGGTCAAGGTCGTTTGAACGACGTGGAGAACTGGAATGTCGTTCGAATGACCCCATTCAACCGAGAATTCGAATGACAATTCCAACAAGAATTCAGAGTGAGTCTCGTTAGAAGTATGTTCAAATGTACTCGTTTGAACGACCTTATTCGAATGAGAATTCAAGGTCCTAAGTCGTTCGATGTTTCGTTCGAATGGGATTTCTTACACTTTTTACGAGATTTTAGAAAATTTTAAAAATTGCCTGATTGAGTAGAAATCTTATGAGGATAGTCCGAGAACGAGGGGATAGTAATCATAGGCCACTACAATGGGTAATAGAGAATACATTCGCTAGATATATTAAGAAAGAATCGGGTTACCTAAGGTTTGAATTGGGTTGGGTGGATACCTAAAAGTTTAATAAGGTTGTGTGAATACCTAAGATTTTAATAGGTTGTGTATACCTATGGATTTCTTATTATATGTATGACATAACTATGCTGATCGATTTTGGGTGGATGTTGCGCGCTTGGGCGTTCTTATACTGAGGAGCTTTCGGGGGGATTTTAGGCTTGTGCCATAGAAAATAGAACCTTTGACACGTGCTATCTGAGATATGATAGTTCGACGGCTTAATGGGAATGTCGGTATGCGCATGACCCATTGGTCTAGGGACTATATTCACCTTCAATATGTGTTCTTATATTTTTGATGGTTCGTGGGAGATTATCCGAATCCTTATCCCTATTCGAGATGTACCGAGATACGATAGCAGAGTAAGCATTGCACCAAGGGGTTTTAACCCAGGGGTGCATGATTTGTATATATATATATATATATATATATATATACATACACACACACACACACATACATACTTGAGAACAATTCTACTGTGCGAATTAGTAAATATGGTAATGATGATAAGTAACATAATCTTAGTGAGTCAAAGATTAACTGCACAAATGATGAAAATGTAAATCATCTATTTGGGTTGGAATATGTTAATAATGTATTATATAGGCGATACGAGTTTACTACGGGTGAATGTAAGTAGTGATAATTTGGCTTCGAACTGGTTGGGCTGGGTAGCACAGCTACTATGGGTTACAATATGCGTTAAGCGTGCACATTAGCTGATAGGTGAGCATCTCAAGTGAGAACACGAGTTTCTAACATGTATATAATATGTGTTAAATTGCATTTATGCACTTGTTATTTTAAAACTATCTTTACTTGGGTTCTTACACATTTCTTACACATCTTCTCCCATATATATATATGTGTGTGTGTATGTGTGTGTGTGTGTGTGTGTGTGTGTGTGTGTGTGTGTGTGTGTGTGTGTGTGTGTTTGTGTGTCTATATGTGTGTGTGTGTGTGTGTTATAACAGGTACCCATCCACAGGGACACCATATTAAGACACTTGGATTATTTGACGAGCTGCAACGATTGTGGAAGCTGTAGGTCCCTGATATTAGACGCATTTATCATTTCTTTCAGTTTAATCACACTTTCTATTCAGGTCATTACAATTGAACCCCTCATACAAAATTTGGACTTGGCATCCCATCTCAATCCCATGGTGCGGGCATTGCAGTAGCAAGTCTTTGAATTGCTCCAAATATGTCCATAAGGAATCTCCCTCCTTATGGCTAAATTTGTTAATGGCGTGACGTATTGATGTCGTGTTTTGGTTGGGGAAGAACTTATGAAGGAATATGACACTCATTTGGTTCCAAGTGGTAATGGGTTCGGGTTTTAATGAGTTAAACCAACTATTAGCTTTGTCTTCAATGAGAACGGGAACAATTTATGTTTGACAATCTCATCGGTGAATTATTGATAGTTATTGGTCCCATATATATTGTAAAATTCACGCATGTGAAGGTCGGGATATTTTTTTTCAGTTCCTCGAATCACAAGAAATAATTGGATTGTTCCCCAATGGAATTGAAAATTATTTGTGATGGGTTGACTAGACCTAGTTGAATAAAGGTAATCTTTAAGGGCACGTGGTGTAACTCATCTCCTATCTCGACAAATATAAAAAATCTACCTACTTAATTATTGATAATGCTAGACTCCACACCCGACAAACGACCGGTATGATCTCAATACCTACTTCGCATGCACTGAGCTCACTCAATTTTTTTATCTTTTTCTTATATGAAGAATTTTTTTTGACTCAAACCATGAAATTCCTAGCTAACACACAACAAATTGAATTATCTAATTTAGGTGAGGGGAATTCACAATTTTAAAAACTAGTTTTCTCGAGATTAATCAACGACATCAGGGGTCTTCGAATTTATCTCCCAAATTATATAGCTCCAACTCTTTGACAAGGGAGAATTTAAAATATGTACAGCTATGGTTCTTGCCTCAAACCCCGCTTTTTCCTCCAGGTAGGTGGTCAGTACGAAGACATATTAAAAACCACCAATCCTAGAAAAGGTGAAACGGGATCGATTTGACAAGTATGCGTTGGAGTAGCTTATAATTCTAGCCTCATTAAGAGGTCACCTATGTGTTACATTTCCCACGTGTTTTGCCCTTAAGTTTATTTATGCAACATGTCAAATTAAATGCCAATTTAAATCACGTAGGAGCACACAAAAACATACC
The DNA here is from genome assembly GCA_949130495.1 of Sambucus nigra. Taxonomy (NCBI): domain Eukaryota; kingdom Viridiplantae; phylum Streptophyta; class Magnoliopsida; order Dipsacales; family Adoxaceae; genus Sambucus; species Sambucus nigra. The sequence continues at coordinate 49,762,494 of OX422215.1, forward strand.
TCCGATGTGGACTTTTTACGACCACTAGTTTATGTCAGGCTGAGTTTATGTTGACATCAATCGAAGGGAAACATTGTGTGACAATCCGCCTACTAAAATAATATGTGGCCAGCCCAATAATCTAATAATCATAGTAATCATAGATGTTGCATTCTCAGCATCACTGTCGATTAAAATAATAGTAGGAGATAACCACCAATCATTTTAGAAAACGGACTGTCAATTTAAAATTTTGTAAGTAAAAGAAAAACACTTAGACAATCCAATTTGTAAAAATGGTGGATACCAAAAATCAATGAATAAAGAATGACAGTATAATAAATAATAACCGAATAAGCTGTCGGTTAACAGACCAATACAAATAGTTACACCGAGTATTACACATTAAATAATACATTATAATAAATGAGTGCAATGCTTGGGCAACACGCCCGAATAAAAAAACTGAACATAACTAGAGTACAATGGAAATAAACGTCTAATACAAATATCCTATAACATCCGCAACATGCTATAGGTCCATAACAACTGGAATGGAGATGTCAATATGGGTATCCATGCGGTAGAGCACCTGATCGGAAAAAGAATTATATGCAAAACAAAGAAATATAGACGGGTCAGGGCCCGTTTTGATATGATTACCATGTGACTAAAATTCATGACAGTTAAATGTGTAATTCTCTCGCAATTAACATAATATTTCTCACCTCTCATGCTAAACGCACAACTTAGCGCAATATCAATGAAATGTTCTAGTTAACCCAAGTACCAAGGGCTAACTTCTCCCCAGTCTCAACACTATGACCTATTCGTGAGTGGGGTGTCTCGCGAAGAAAAATCCAAAGAAGGAACCCCCCCCGATACACTACTACTAGGCAAGGTTGATCGTCGAGATCCATTGGACCCTCAGTACATAATCAATATATACATATTCATCTAATTAAGTACACATAACAAATTTCATTCACCATCTAAAGGCACAATTCCTATTTTCCTTAGGAAATACATATATGGCAATTCATTTTATCAAATGCTTACCAATTAATCTCATTTAAAAACTTTCTTTACTAATTTTATTTCCTTTCTTCCATCCAGGAAATATATATAATTTAAAGCAAGTTTTATTAACATAAAAATGATTTTCTTTCATTTCATATCTCCCCATTTTTCTTCTTCTATCCGGAAAATGTATTTAACTTCCCCATTTCCCTTCTTCCATCCGGGAAATGTATGAAAAGCCATTTTATTATCATAAAATGCTTTAACATAAATAATGTCCCACATTATTAAGAATAGTTATATTCACATACATATAATGATTCTAAGACCGTCCCTCCGGGTTTCCCCACTGGACGCACCCCTAAATGGCTATCATCTTCCAGGGCCTATCAAACAAGACAACCTGGGATCATGCCGAAACATCGAGAAGCATCCATACCCCTACGAGTGAGTCATAACCACACCCAGAATTACCTCACTAGCGCAGATTAAATATACAATAACCGGTCATATGGCCTAGGGATATATCCACCCTGCATTCATTAGCCAGGAGGCTTCACCACACGCGCGAACTTCCCTTATAATAGAAATTTAGAGAGGTGTGTAATCATAAATTAGCATTTATTAAAATCATTTTTCTATTTTGAAATCCTCCTCTTTTACATTCTCAAAAACCATTCATTTGTACTTATTCATTTAGTACCACATTTTAGAATATGTCTTTCTTATTCTTAGAGTCATATTTTATTAATGACCTAAGACCCAAAGTGCCATTATCCTCAAACTAGTCTCCAAGAGTCCAACACAAAGATATAAATCGTCAAAATGAGTCTCCCTCAATAATTGCCTCCCAAAAGTCTCCACATTAACATCATTTATCTTCTATAAATTTTTATGTTATCTTCCTATATCGTACGGGCATTAACCTACACAAGTAGCCCTTAGGATAAGCCCAAATATCTCCACACTAGCCTTGGACATTTGACTACCCAATAAAACCCTCTAGGACTCCCCATTACTTCCCAAAGGAAGGTTCCTAAAGCTCGAACCTAAAAGAAAAGGGCTAAAACAAAACTAGGAAAATCTCACCAAAAATAGGCAGCCGAATCGATTCGCCCTAGGGCTGAATCGGTTCACCCCTAGTTGCAAATCGATTCTCCCAAAAGCGAATCGATTCGGTGAGCAAAACCAACTTTCTGTTTCTATCCGAATCGATTCGTCCTTAACTTGAATCAATTCGATCTCCCAGACCTGTAGCCTACCACCAAACCGAATCGATTCGCCTGGGAGACGAATGAATTCGTCCCTGCAAATCTATCCAGTTTTTAGAAGGGTCGATCGATCGACCCTTGGCCATCGATCGATCGATCCCCCATGATCAATCAATCGATCATGGCGGGAAGCTTCTTCTCCGAGAAGCTGTTTCGGCTATTAACGAACTCCCAAGATTTTTAATCATCATTTCACCAATCTACAACATCAAATATTACTACCAAATCATTCCTACACATCTGGTAACTAATTATTTCTCCTGAAATCAAACTAATACTAAGATTTAAGGGTTTAATCACCAAAATCAACAAAAACCCATTTAAGGTTTAAATCTCTAAAAATCTAACTATACATTCAATTTATCACATTAAATCAATATCTAGCAAGTAAGAAACTTGCCTCGAGGTTGTAGTCTCGGATCCTCCTCTGATGGCAACGAATTTTAGCGTCAAATCTCCATTTTTCTCTCTTTCTCCATTTTCTACCAACTCTCTCCTCTCTCTCTCTCTCTCTCTCTCTCTTGGCTTCTAACACAAGATTGAGAAAATAAAAGGGGTGGGAGACTCAACCGGGTCTTAAAACATTAGTTCCCCTCTTTTAAATGTTAATACACCATTAAAATGACTCATAACCACATAATTGAGTCATAACCCACCAAAAGTGCTCGAAACTCAAAATACAACTTGGCACTTGTTTCGACTATCTCGACTATTCTAAAAACAACCGCACCCCCTATTTCGGCATTCAGAATAAAGTGAACTATTTTTATGTTCCAATTTCATTAATTATTCTCCAATTTAAATATGAGTCATAACCATCGCATAACATATAACGACGCAATAAAACATAATATAATGCTATTTACCTTCCCATAACGGTAAATAGACAAAACATATTAAATATTATCCCTTAATGTCACGGGAAATAATATCTACTCCAGCTTTCCCTATTTTATAAAATTAGGCCATCAGGCAAAATAATATAAAATAGTCGCTTAAAAGCCTGGGTTGTTACACATTGCTTATGTTTTAGTCATCCCCGAGAGCTCGTTGTGCTCATGGTAAGATTGCGCACTTTTTTTTTACGTTCGCTCTCCGTTGCACACTTTTTCGAATTTTTCTTCCCTTTGCTCTTTTTTTTCTTCCTTTTTTTTTGAATGTGTTACTGAAGAAAACAAAAAGAAACTACACCAAACGTAAAGTGCAAAACACAAAAAATAAATAAAGAAAATAATAGAAAAAATAACAAAGCACACTTATGAAGAAATTTTTTTTATTCTGGAAATAACACAACGACTATGAAATATTTTTTTTTAATTTTTAGATTTTTGGGGTGCCACTTACAAAAAAAACGATTCTGGAAATATCCAGGAAAAATATTTTTCTTTGAGTTTTTTTTTTCAATTTTTATGTATTTTTGTGAGAAACTAGTTCTACCACTACTATTAACTAAAAAAGAAAGATTAAATCTGATTTTTTTATTTTACTAACTAAAAAAAATAGAAATATTGGTTTCGATTTTTTTATGCTTTCAAATTATTAAAGTTGTTAGGATGCCTTAGGATGTGTTTGGATGATAACTCCAAGCCAAATAAGCCCTTAATGCTTCAAAATTCTTTTATTAAAAACGAATGAGGGGTCTTGGGAATCGAACTAGGACCGTATGTTGCCTTAGTCGCACGTCCATCCACTAGGTCAATAGACCTCTTCATTTATGTAACTTCTTCAATCAATCTTTTACCTTTCACTTTTTTGAAATTCATTTTCATGTTTTGACGCCAATTTTTGTACTTCCTTCAAATCTTCACACAATCTCCATATCTTCACCAAATGATCACAGATCTTCACCAAAAGTTAGAGGTACAGGAAAAAATATAAAAAAAACTTAGTTTAATTTAAATTCAGCCCCTTAAGGTTTAGAAAATTATAAATTCACCCTTAATTGTATTTTAGACCCCAAAATTAATAGTTTTTTCGTTTAAACTTTGAATTTGATAAAATTTCAGGGAGAGTTTGATTTTGCCTAGATAAATATTTAAAATCATTTTCAGGCTCATAAATTCTTTTAATTTATGATTTCACCCCCTGAGGTTACTAAAATCGCATTTTAACTTGAAATAATGCACCCATTAATACAGGGAGAGAGGGAGAGAGAGAGAGAGAGAGAGAGAGAGAGAGAGAGAGAGAGAGAGAATTCTACAATTTAAGAAAAATAAGTTCCAATGGTATGATAATACAAGAGTTATGTACGCTCTCAATCCAAGCCCGAAATACCCAATCTCATTTTTGAATTAGGTGAGAACCCTAAACCTGTTTCTCGTTCCTTCTCTCTCTATTTGATGAATTAACTCTCTCATTTTCTTTACCTCTTTCGTTAATGAAATATCACTCTCAAGATCAATAAACCCCACATATCATTATAATTATACCCCAAAGGTTATATGTCAAATGTCCCAAAACAACCCACTTTAAATACCCATTTGGGCACAAATGTAGGTCAGTTCGCTACAGCGAACCCGAGCCCCTTCATTCATTGCACTCTCTCATAACAAATGGCAAAAAACTCTGGTCAAAATCGTTTGCAACAAACACCCTTCACTGCAGTGACGCTAAACCTTCTTTGGGAGAACATTTTGACTTAAATAATGGTTGGAACATTTTTTAGCGTAGTTTCACAATCCTAAGAGCCTTCCATATCGATTAAGAACAACTACAATTGAATATGATATGAGACTACTCGTTAAAGTTTGAGGCGGACTACCAACTTTCAAATAGTGGAACTAAATAGTATATACATTATTGTCGATGCATTGTGTCCTCTACACAACTATAAAATACATGTCTATGTTCTTGTTACATCATCTTAAATTTTATAAAAGGAAATAGTGTATTGTAGTGTTAATTAATGGAAAAAATGTATCATAGTCTTAATAAAAGAAAGGCACCATCTTCTATATGAAAGCTTTTTGTACATTATTTTATATTTATTTCAATATTTAATTTTTTTACACTGATAGTAAAATCTCGAGAGTACAAAAGATCGAGCATTACCCAATTGACAATCACTTTAATGTGATTTAAAACGACCAAAGAAGATCTCTGAACACCATTATACTATTGGTCTTATCCTGATATCCCCCCTTTATCCAATTAATAAAGTAAGTTATAATAATTATCATATTCGCCACACACGTTATAGAAATTACAGTTATGGCCACACAATTTCAACAATTTACCAAATAAGCTCTTTATTTCCAATTTAGTTCATGTCAACTTTAAATTCTCGTTATTAAATATAAATCAATTACATACCTCTAATATGATAGTATTAGAGGACTTAATATCATTTAATGCACTTTTAACCCCGTCTATTTTTCCAATCACATCTTTACTTCTCCTATTCTACTAATTTATTGTATTGAAGTTAATTATATTGAGATAGCTTGAAACTAAGAGACACAATGGTAAAATACTAAGAGACACACCACGTTATCTCCCCCCACCCACCCACACCCTTATCCCTCTCTCCAGCCCTCCAATAGGCATATGGGGACGCCTTTCACTCTCTCTGACGAAAATAAACATCATCACTGTAATAATCAGTTTCGGCCTCTTTGTCACAACCATAGCACCAGTTATGATTTTGGAGGACTCATCTAACAACCCATTTTTTTTAAATGGGAATTTTTAAATTAATTTTGGAAATCAGATAAAAATGAAATTTTGGTTTTTATAATTTAAAATGTTGGTTTTTATAATTGAAAACACTACAAAAAAAACTGCTTTTTACTACGGTGCTCCATCCGTCTCAAAAAGTCCTCTGGACGTCTCAAAAGCCTTTTGTGACACCTTTTGGATGGAAAATGGGCGTAGTATTAGACCCCCGTTTTAAAAAAAATTTGAGACGGCAGAAGCCGTCTCAAAAAGTTTTTTTGAGACAGGAAATACGCCGTCTCAAAAGGTCATAGCTTATAGGACCCTTTTGAAACGACTAAAAATTCATCTTTTAAAGTTATTTTTAGAGGCGCCAATAAACGTCCCAAAAGAGTTTTTGAGACGATAACTTAGTTGTCTCAAAAAGTCCTCATTTATGGAATCCTTTTGAGATGGCAAAGGAACCATCTTTAATAATTTTTGCGCCAAAAAAAAAATTTCATCCATTCCATAATATGTTCAATATACTTTTAAACAAAAACTCTTAAAAATAATATATGACATATTTGACATCTCATTACAACAAATATAACACACAATTTTCCATTCAACTAAAATTAGAGTTCATACAAAGATAAAATAGACAATTTCAACATTATGCCCACCAAACTAAATATCTCTACAAAATTTCACTTGTCTCATTAGAAAAAAATACATAAAATTCACTTGATTCCTAAAATAAAATAATGTAAGCAAAGTAAACTCGCAATCTTGAACCATATAACCTCCATCAAAACGACTTCAATGACTTGCCTTGTCCACAAAAAATTTCGACCTGCAATAAAATTTATTTAGTGTCAGTTACCTTAAACAAGGAAGTAAACGTTTTTAATAGTACCTATAGATGACAATCTTTAAAAACCTTATCAAATTTGTAAATCTTCATATTATTAACTTTTAAACACTTAATATTTCTAAAAAAATTCGATAGAGTCTCCTTTGTTTATTTATGAAAACCAACATGTTTAAACATAAAATTTAACTCAAAATGACCGCACATTATAAAAAACTAAGGGCGGAATAGCCACAATATATATCTTACCTAACACGCCATCACATACGTAAAGAAAAATAGAATAAATATGTGTTACTACCTAGTTGATATGGGTGATGCCACTAGAGTCATTGGTTGGGGTTGCAATAACTCACTTCGGTGGGATATCGATATATGTGTCTGTAAATAGTCTTCCACTCGTGTTGTGAATGGTTGTTTCTCAAGTGATCTTTCCTTAACAATGATATCGCACATATTCAAACAACACCGACATTTTCTTGCCATGAATCTTTGTACATACATACAACATACATAATCAACTTAATTACACAATAATAAAATTGAGAGAGGGATTAATCACGTTAATGGTACATGAAACAAACATGAATTTGTAATTGAAATATCGATTCATGCCTCTCTAAATCATCTTCATATTATTTACTTTTAAAAACACTTAATGTTTTTTTTTTTAATTTTACAAAGTCTCCTTTATTTATTCATGAAAACCAACTTGTTTAAACATACAAATTAACTGAAAAACGACGACAGAAAAAGCCACAACACTATAAACAACTAATGTAAATAATATACACATTACGATTCCTTTTACCGTTGGACAATATAATGAACAAAATTTAACTTGAATATGTCTCACTTATAATAGGCTTCATCAAGAAATATTTTCTAGTAACTTATCTTGGATGCCCCATTTATATTGGGAGGTAATCATGTGGGCTTTTCAATTATTTGATTGGAAAAGTGTACGATAAAGTCCAAGGTTTGAGTAACAAGCTTCTCACAATGGTTGAAAAGTTAGTTCTAATCGAGCGTGTGTTCCAAAGTCTTCCTAAGAGGGATATATCACATGCCTATTCATATACAACATTGTATGAAATTTTAGGAGTAGGTATAAAGATTACCATCCTATACGGGCCAAGAAGAGTCTTTGCCCCAAATCCTTTGCAAAGTTGAACATAAACGTGTGCATCAACACCGTTGGCTCTGCTACACCAAGTATAATACGTGATTGTCCTCCGACAATAGAATGGATAATCGTACATAGTATTATTGATGGTAGAGTTTGCACTGCAGTTAAAAGTCCCCTCTCTAGCAGATATACATATAAATAATAAGCATTTTTAAAACATTTTAGGAAAGGTCTGTGAATCCCATGTTAAAAAAATTAAACTACAATAAAATGCATTAAGTGCCGTCAATAAAACTTTGGGAAACAAATACTCAAAGATGAATGGGGGAAGTGAAACAATGTAGATATAACAGAAGCATTCACGAGCCAATAGGATAGGAATTATTAATTATGCAGTTCAATGACAACCAATCTTTTTATCTGTATTCATAGGGCATCATATATACACACATATAGAGGAAAATTAATCATATATCATCCTTATAGGAGATGATACATAGGTTTAGAGAAGCCCCCCTTATAGGAGATGATACACAGGTTTAGAGCAGCCCCTCTGTCATCGACTAGCAGACCTCTGTCATGGATCTGTCATCGATTAGAGCAGCCCCTATCACGGGTTTAGAGCACTTGTTTCCAACACTTGTTTTGTTGTTAGCTTTTCTTCTTGAGTCATATATTGAGGACAAAAAAATGCTAAAATGGTGCCCAAGTACTCGTCATTGCGGGAATGCAAGTGCATTCCTTACTGTTCATTTTTTGTTTTGTGAATTTTCAAGTACATTCCGTATCAAATAATATTCAGAGAGTACTCAGTTCAGTTATAGAAGTACTCAGTTCAGTTATAATCATAAAATAGCTATCGAATAATGTATCAACAACACTACAATAATGTATCAGTTCAGTTCAGTTATAGCAACTGTATCAGTTCAGTTCCAAACTACTCAGTTAAGTTATAACAGTTCTTTAATAAGGAGCAATAGTAGATATTAGTTCAATTATAGCAACACTCCAAGACTAAGTAGTCCAATTTTTTTAGGAAGCTACTGTGTTTGCGCACGATGCCATTAATAAAGTTTTTTTTAACCTCGATTATTACTTTGTATGATAGTTTTAACCTTGGGATATGCATAATGTTTGGGAGTGGATTTGATTCAATTGAGTCTAAATGATATCGTTTGATATCATTTTTCTACCATTGGATCTCATTTTTGAAATTGTATCATTTTAGAAAAATGATATCCAATACAGATGTTTAGCAAGTTTCGACTTTGTTCAACTTCTAAAACTCCTCACGCTCAATCCTAGAATGCGAAGGCACCTTACATTCAGCGCAAAACTTCTTACAATCAGGACACTCTGACTTCTTTATCACCACCCCTTCTCGCCTGTCATCAACTCAAAGTGGTGAACAATCCTTGAAAGGACAATAAAGCCTGTGAAGAGCAAGCACCACTGCCTCACACAGCGTTCCCCCAGCGATCAAAAACCTCTTTTGTGATGGTTTTTTAGTTTCAATAATAATTTTACCTATCCGATTAAGAATGGAGATTTGAAATCACAATTAACATGCCTCTTAATATTTTGTTCTTTATTTTATTTATCAAATTGTTGACGCTTAACCAACCAGATTTTTTGAATTTAATATGCCATATCTTCGAGGTCAGAAATTATTTTGACAAGTGAGGCTGCTTCTTAGTTGTATCCACAACATGAAAATGGGAGTTTCAACGATGTGCCAAGAGATGGATACCAAAGAAATTTTGCAACTCAGTAATTTGTTCTTTATTCGAGTGGTGACTCCATATGTGAGAGTAGGTGAGGCATGAAGCCAACCAAAATGAAGCCGGAAGAAGTAGAATAGCATTAACAAGTCTTCATTCAAATTATATGACTGGGAAATGTAGTGGCATGTATGAGTGTGCAGCCAAAAGATCCAAGCTATGATTGTTAATGTTGTGATCTGTTGAGGTAATGTGTACAGTTTTGATTTGTTGACATCAATTTTGATTTATTGGGAGGTAATTTGTACACCTTTCATTTGTTAAGATCTGTTTATGTATGCTTCAGTCCATCCTAAGCCTTTTTTAATGTTTTTTACGCCTTCAATTACATTATTCTATTATTGTCTTATCTGAACCCCTGAATTATTTTTTCGTGAAAGCAGTGCATATATACGCTCAATTTGCATATATATGCATATGCATATGCATATATATGCACTTATATGCTCTGCATATAAATTTGTTGGCAAGTTATGCATATATATATATATATATATATATATGTGTGTGTGTGTGTGTGTGTGTGTGTGTGTGTGTGTGTGTGTGTGCACTTGTATATTTGTTGTTATATACAATCTATGTATAACAGCAAAGCTTTTATATATATTATCAGTATCGGAGAGCATGTCGGTCACTAAATGTAAGAGCACACATTCATATTACTCTATTTATTGTTGAAATCACTTATACGCTCTGCTTTAATGCTGCAAGCACAATTAATTTGACTTTAAGAATGAATATGCGACGTTTATTGAAATGTACCATGGGCTTTGATTATGACCTATCTTCATTTTATGTTGTATTTTATTAGGCACTACTTTTGGTTGAATTTTATCTCTCCACACCCGCACACACGCGCCCTGCCCGTCCCCTCCCCCCTTCCCCACACACACACGCTCACACACACGCACGCATGAACTACATATATACATTGGCATATATGCCTCAATATGGATATAAACAAAGGCATATATGCATACATGCTCACATGTGCACACGCACACACCTACCCCCTGCCCCGTCCCCTCCCCCTACCCCACTAGCACATGCACACAGGAGCACACAAACATGCACACACGCTGCAATATGCATATGCATATATGCACTGCATATACGCATACATGCACACGCACACACGCGCCCCCTGCCCCGTCCCCTCCCGCTTCCCCACTCACACAAACACACACAAACATGCACACGCGCGCCCCCTTCCCCGTCCCCTCCCCCCTTCCCCACTCACCCGCGCACACAAACACACACACAAACATGCACACGCACGACCCCTGCCCCGTCCCCTCCCCCTTGCCCATTCACACAAGCACACACGCGCACACAAACACACACACAAACACGCACACAAGAGCCCCCTACCCGTCCCCTCCCCCTTCCCCACTCACACGCACACCCACGCACACAAACTCACACAAACAAACACGCACGCACGAACACACGCTGCAATATGCATACACGCACACACGCGCCCCTGCCCCATCCCCTCCCCCCTTCTCCACTCACACACGCACACATGCGCACACAAACACACACAAACATGCACACACGCGCCCCCTTCCCATCCCCTCCCCCCTTCCCCACTCACACATGCACACACGCGCACACGAACACACATAGGCACACACACACATGCACACACGCTGCAATATGCATATATGCAGATTGCATATATGCACTGCATGTACGCATACACGCACACACGCGCCCCCTGCCCCGTCCCCTCCCCCTTCCCCACTCACACACACACACACAAACATGTGTATACGAGCCCCCTGCATCGTCCCCTCCCCCCTTCCCCACTCACACACGCGCACACAAATATACACACAAACACACACGCATACACGCTGCAATATGCATATGCATATATGAATACACGCACACACGCGCACACAAACACGGACACACATTCCCTCTTCCCCTCCCCTCCCCTCCCCCCTTCCTCACTCACACACGCACACATGCGCACACAAACACACACACTCACACACACGCACACATGCACACACACTGCAATATGCATATATGCAGATTGCATATATGCATACACGTACACACGCGCCTCCTGCCCTGTCCCCTCCCCCTTCCCCTCTTACACACGCACAGATGTGCACACAAACACAAATAAACATGCGCACACACACACGCGCACACCGTGCCCCGTCCCCTCCCCCCTTCCCCACTCACACACGCGCACACAAACACACACACGCACGCACGCACATGCACACACGCTGCAATATGCATATATGCACTGAATATATACAGATTGTATATATGCATTGCACACACGCACACACGCACCCCCTGCCCCATCCCGTCCCCCTTCCCCACTCACACACGCACACACAAACATGCGCACACAAATCCCCTGCACCGTCCCCTCCCCCCTTCCCCACTCACACACGCGCACACAAACACACGCACACACCCTGCAATATGCATATATGCATACACGCACACTCGCGCCCCCTTCCCGTCCCCTCCCCCTTCCCCACTCACACACGCGCACACAAACACAAACATGCGCACACACACACGTGCAAAATTACGCTCCAAAATTTTATTGTACTATTAGACATTGTTTTAATTGATGAATCTAGAATATTTGAATTTTATTGTACTATTACACATTGTTTTAAAATTACGCTCCAAATTTTTTGTGTTTCGTTATTATATACTTCGAAAAATTGTTGCCATTTCGCGATTACATACTTTGGAAAATTTTGTCGTGCCTTCAGGCACGGGCATACACTATATATATATATATATATATATATATATATATATATATATATATATATATATATATATATATATATATATATATATATATACAGGAGCAAGTGACGTCCTAAAATGAGATTAATTTCAGTAAGTCATTCACACAGAAGCACGCTTCACTAAATTCTATTGTGCAAACTCATTGCTTTGCTTGAATGTCAAAATTCAGTTGTCATACACTCGATTTTATGATATACCTTCTAGTTGTATTATAATCAATATAGTTGGGATTGTGTATTCTTTTATATTTTATTAATATGTACAGTTAATATTATATTATCTTAAGTAGGCATGGCTGGGTTGGAACTCATGACCTCTTAACCAAATTCCTCACGGATTTTTCACCTCGACTAGACTATCAAAAAGTAATATCTTTTATTTTTTTTCCACATGTTCACTTTATTATGCAGTGTTACTCTCGGTAGTCATTATTCATGGCACTCATACTGAGCATCATTGTGGGATAGTATTCATAAAACGTGGATTAATTTCAGTTACTTAGAGTTGATCTATAAATTTGGAAAGTGAACTCTTGGTTTTAGAGGTATCATCTTTGATTTTCACACAAACAGATTATGAGGAATTAGATATCATTCTTGTTGGTCTGATGTTTCCTCGTCGACTCCTTTGGGCTAGAATGTCACTCCCTACGTCCCTCAAGCTCCCTAATTTCTATCCTAGAGCAAAGGTACCTAATGGATAAATTCCCAACCAAGCCTAGCGAGGAGGACCTAAACTTTCCACCACTTGTGAGACCTCTACACCAGTAGCCACCCCCCCTCATCCTCCACATGTATCCCTTTACAATGCTGAGGATGATGAACTTGACCCATTTGGGACACCCAAAGGGTATAACAACCTTATGTGTGTGATAATTAATACCTGAAACACCAAAGAAGAACCTTACAAACCAAAAACAAACTAACACTGAGATTCCAAATAATAGACATAACGATGCGTGAGTACTTTGTGTTTCTAACCCAATTAGGCCACCAAAAAAATCAAATGGCTACAGCGTTGCCAAATATACGTTGCTTCCATATTGCTTGTGCCTCTTTTAAGGACACTCGATTAATGTTTTAAGTTTTCTCCTCCAAAAACCCATTTTTAAGATGCAAAAAACATCTACTAGTCAATTTCTAAAACCAGATGTCCAATGAAAAAACTGTCTCTTCCCACATGATACATTAATACCTCGTGAGGTGTTCGTGTCACTTATTAAGCTGCCAAGTTCCTATTTTGAGTTTTTTGCCCCTAAATTTCATTTTTAACCCTATAACAAGCGTATACTAGTTGTATTCAGCATCCAGGAACCCAGTGAGGACTCGATCCTTCCCTCAGGTTACTTTGATACCATTGGAGTTATTCGTGACTCTTTCCATGCCACTTCATTTGTGTTTATCGCCACACAAAATGAACGTTTATTAGTAAATTTAAAAATTGAGCCCAATGAGAAAATGGACATTTCCCACCTAAGAAGCACGGAGACTTCTCCAAAGTTGTCGTACCCATGTCGGACACTCCGACATTCGTACGACACTTTGCGCTTCTTATCAGGCTTATGTGGTACTTCAAAAAAAGCGGACACTTCATGCACATGGCTCGGATATTTCGTGGACACGACGGGGTGCTAAAATTAAATCACACTAAGAAATTCTAGTGTCATCTTGTAAACTTAAAACGTTTAAGGTTGTATGAATAATAATAACAAAAGTTAAAAGAATGAAGTTATTATCTATCGTTTAATGCATATCTTTGACTTATGATTTAACGTGTCATTATGAAATACTCAACCATGTTAATTTTAATAAATTAGTTTCACAACTATTTTTTGTTTTTGAAATGCAAAGTAGATGAATGTATATAAACCTAATGACTGAAGTATCATTTCTATCCACAACTACAGTTGATGGTTTCAACTGTTCTACTACTAATATACTTCGTCAGAAGTAAAAATAATTAGAATAACGAGTGGATGGATTGCCATATTTGTTTCTTGTGTGTGTGATTGCTCTTTGATTTTTCTAAATCACATTAGAGAGATTGTCCATTGTTCATGGGGTAATCTGTTGTACTCTTTAGATTCTTACGTTCTCCGTAAGATTTTCAAATATTGCAATAAAAATAAATTATTGTACAAAAATGTGCTTCCATGAAAGAAGTTGAGGGGCTCTTAATGCCCTTAATGTTTGTTGGATTCTTGTTTGAACCCCAAATTAACGGATTCATTTCAAATTATTCATTTTTTATGAAAGATTCTCTCCTAGACTTTGATGAAGATATATTCTGACCCTAACGTTTTTTAACTTTATATAAATAAACGTAATAAGCCGAGAACCAACTTGTAATGCATAATAAATTTAAGAGGAATTAATAATTAAACAATTGGGTATAACCTAATTAATTAATTATTTAGGTTCTAGTTTTATTATATCACTAGCATGTGACTCGCGTGATGTGCTGGAGCCTTGTAGAATATTTTTTTTGATAACATTTTATATACATTTTTCAGGTATAAATTGGAAATTGATATAAAATGAAACGATAACCAATGCTTTTATATAAGGTGGAGTAAACCACAAATTAAACGTTCATGGTGAATTATTAAGAACCGATGTGATAAACATGCAAGGTGATATCGATGTGATAAATATGCAAGGTGATATAATAACATTACATTATCTAAATACAACAGTACCAAGATCTCTATATATTATTATTATTACAATACTTCAACCACCACATGTTATCCCATTTGAATATTTAATCGTAAGTGAGGTTGAATCGTAATATTTTATTCACCTACAAGTATTTAAGAATATTGAAAGAAATTAAGGGGGAAAAATCAGGTCAAATTAAAAATCTTTATTCAATTGCTGACAGTCAAGAACGATGAAAGAAATTAAGGGGATAATTTAAAACAATCAATTTTTTTAACAAAGCAAATATTAAAAGGTAATTTAAGAGGAAGTGCATTATTTGGCACGTAATTTTCTTTATTGTAGCATCAAAATTTTATCAACACAAAAAAGAAAAAAGAAATAAAAAAACACAAACAAATGAGACTAAGATATTGGAAATAATGAATAATCATTTATAGGAAAGGATTAATTGACTCTTCACATATGAAAAAATAGATAGAAAATTTGAAAACTTTGATGTACCTATTTGTAAAGCCTTATGTGAGAAAGAAACCAACTTCCTATCTCAATTGATGTTTCCTTATCTTCGTAATTTTTCTTGCGGATATCCTTAAACCATAACAAAATAAAATATGAAATATGAACACACTTTCTTTCTCTTTTTTTCTAGAAAAGAGGGACATAATCCCCATAAAAAAAATTATAAATGAGAGGAAAAACTCCCCCAAAGCAAAGCAAGATTACAAGAGATCCATGGAAACTAAAAAGGAAATATGATGCTTTATCATAGCCCCATTACATCAACTAAGAAATTTTAACAATAGACCTAATATAATGGCATCCCAATTTGTCCAGCTTGACAGCTGCTCTAACCATAGGTGGAAGGTCCAGATATTTATGAAAAAATGAAAGAGAAGGGAGATTTACCCCATGATTCGCAAGAGTGTCAGCAGCCATGTTTGATTGCCTATAACAATGAGATAATTTGAAATTGTTCTTCGCAAGGATATCGTGGACATATTCCAGCAGTTGCCAAGGAGGTTTCCAATTTTTGTTGATGAGGTTCACCCCAAACAATGAATCAGGCTCTATTTCCACGTCTTTGAGGTTGTAGTCTAGGCATATCTTAATCCATACCCAGATGGTTTTAACTTCCACACATGTGTTTCAGGCAATTCCTTCATATTTAGCATATGCGAATATAAGATCACCTCTAGCATTTATAATAATCCCTCCTATTCCACTTTGCCCCAGATTCCCTCTTGATGCCCCATCCGTATTTAGATTGAACCAATATGGAGTAGGATGTCTCCACTTGATTAATTTAACAGAGTGCAAATTTCGACAAATTAGAAGGTTGAAAGCTTTGTGAACCCCTTGATCAAACGAAGAGATATGGTTTTTGAATCTAATTCCCTTGCAAATATCGGAGATAAATGAGATTTATTGATGAATAATAGCTTTATTATCAACCTTAACATTCTCGAAGAGGGCTTGATTCCTACTTTTCCAAATTTCCTAGCAAATAATGTTTGGGATACATTTACCAAGAAATCTAAAATAGTCTTGAGGCCCAAATTTGATCCACCATCTGTGAAGTGGAGAAGAGAAATTCGAAGTGTTCATATCAATCCCCATTAATTTTAAGAAGAATTCCCACACCGGTCGGATTGAAGGACAATGAATGAACAAGTGATCTACTGATTCTGTGAGCTTGACAAGCCAAACATCTGGAAAAGAGATTAACCTCGATTGACTGGATAGTTGAATCTATAGGAAGATAATTATTAATTGTTTTCCATAGGTTGATCGAGCATTTCTTTGGAATATTACTGTCCCAAATGATTGTGCCGACAGTTGAAGAGGGTAAGTGAGTTCTGCAAGAGACATAACTAAAGCTAAGAGAGAATTGCCCAGTTACTTCAGGAGCCCAAAATAAATGATCATTTTTCAGAACCATATTTTTTGCACATATACCTTTTACCTTGGCTATGTTCCTCCAGGTATGAGAAGCTACGATTGAACCCTATTTGTAATTTTTATACATGTCCATTATGTATTCTGACCATAGAGATTTCTCAGTGGACATCTTCC
The DNA here is from genome assembly GCA_949130495.1 of Sambucus nigra. Lineage (NCBI taxonomy): Eukaryota > Viridiplantae > Streptophyta > Magnoliopsida > Dipsacales > Adoxaceae > Sambucus > Sambucus nigra. The sequence continues at coordinate 49,779,713 of OX422215.1, forward strand.
AATATAGCTTCAAGAAGGAAGCTGTAGAAAAATAATTGAAGCCTGTAAGGCCAAGCCCTCCTTCTTTGATATCTCTACCAAGAAATTCCCAGTTCTTCCATTGGTGCTTCTATCCTTGGACATCGTTACCTCCCAGAAATACTTATTCAAGATCCGTTGAATCTTTGAAATCACAGCTTTAGGAGGAGACAAGGAAGTTAAAAGTTAGAAAGGGATAGATCAGAGAACATGCTTGAGAAGAGTAACTCTGCCACCCAAGGGAAGAAGCTTTGACTGCCAGCCTGCAATTCTAGCTCTCAAAGAATTAAGAAGGCTGTCATAATAAAAAAACCTTGCTCCTTCCATTAAAAATTGGGCATCCAAGGTATTTGAGAGGTAGATATTTGTGAGATAGTCCTGTTAATTCAGAAATCTTGGCCTTGAATTGAGGTCTACATTTTGAATCAATACTGAAGCTACTTTTCCTTACATTAATCTTCTGCCCTGACCAACTATAGTACTGAATAAAAAACTCCTTAATTTTCAGAATACTCTTCTTGTCCCCTCTACAAAAAACTATGAGATCATCTGAAAAGGCAAGATGGGAAATTAGGGGACTACCACTTGGAAGATAGAGAGGAATTATAGAACCTGATTCCATCAAATTATTTAGCCCCATACTCAAGAAATCTGTTATAAGGATAAAGAGGCTGGGGGAAAGGGGATCCCCTTGTCTAAGACCCTTGTAGACTTGAAGAAGACACACGAGTTGCCATTTATGATTACATAAAACCAGTTGTTGGAAGTGCTTCTCCAGATGAGATCTATCCATCTCTCTCCAAAGCCAAAGTTTATAAGAATTTTCACTAAAAAACTCTGATTCACCTTATCATATGATTTCTCCATGTCCAACTTGATCAACACATTGACTCCATGAGATTTCTTCCCCAAATTATGAACCATTTCTTTAGCGAGAAAGATGGTTTCTTGGATGGACATGCCTTCGATAAATGCCCTGTGATTTGGATAGATCAGATTTGGGAGAATTTTAGACAACCTGGATGAGAGAATTTTGGTGATAATTTCGAAGGAAACATTACGCAAGCTTATAGGTCTGAGATCCCCACAAGACTTGGGTGATATCACTATTGGAATAAGAATCATTGATGTGCTAGTACAACTTTGTGGGAGAACTGAACCTACAAAATAAGAATTAATAGCAAAAATATGGTCACCTTTAATTACCCCCAACACTTTTTGTAAAAAAGACAACGAAGACCCTTAGGTCCCGGAGTAGAATTATCACTCAACACCATAATAACTGAATGGAACTTCTCCTCATCAGCGAAAGCCTCTAAAAAATTATTTTGGTCAGCGGTAATGAGAGCAGGTATAGTTGCTGAAACATCAACCTGAGGGTTCATTTGATCAGATTGAAGTTGGTCTTGAAGAACCCCAAAATATGCTGCTTGATAGCCTTATGACCTTCGAGAATAACACCTTCTTCATTTTTAATAGAGGTAATTTGCAGTTTATGTCTATTAGCTTTAACATACTGATTGAAAATTTTGGAATTTGAGTCTCCTAGCTTGAGCCACTTTAGGGATGATTTTTGTCTCCAGAACTCCTCATTCTTATAAGCATTTAACAAAGCAGTCTTTCCTCTATTCATATCCACTCTGTTTTCTTCAGAGTTATTCATCTCGTAATTAAGCTCTAGCTGCAAGTTTTCATCCTTGAGGTCTTTAATAGTTTGACAGACATCCTTAAATTTTTCTATATTCCATTGTCTCAAGGCCAATTTAAGTCTCTGAAGCTTATTTGCACATATTTTTAGGCAATTCCCTTCCATATTTCCCTTCTACGAGTTCTGAACCAAGTCTAAGAATTGAGGGTGATTACACCACATATTCTGAAATTTAAATTGTTTAGGGGAACATTCATTACTAGACTTTAAAGTGATCAAAATGGGAGCATGATAAGATGAGGATATATTAAGAATCTTGACAGTTGATGACTCCCACTCAGAGATGAAATTTTGATTGACTAGACACCTGTCCAGCCTTGCCATAATGAAATCTTTATCCTTTCGATGGTTGCACGAAGTAAACCTGGTTCCAGCATACCCTACGTCAGTTAAGCCACTGTATTCAATAGCTTGGTTAAAATCCTCCATTGCTAGATGGCCAATGTCATTCCTACTAAGGGTTCGTTTGGTTCGGGGTAAAATATATTTCAACGCGGTGAAAAGTAATATGGTGAAATACGTTTTCACCTATTTAAAGTTAAATTTTTTTCTCAATTCCTGTCTAAAATTTCATAATTATAGGGTGTGCTATTATTCACAATGCCAACCCAACAAAAATTTAATTTTAAAGAGGTGAAAACGTATTTCACCATATTACTTTTTACCGTGTTGAAACATATTTTACCCCAAACCAAACGGACCCTAAGTTTTTCCTCTAAGAAGATACCACATTAAAATCACCCATGACCATGTGAGGGTCAGGTTGGAAGCTTGCTGAAATGGAAGATAACTCCCCCCCCCCCCCCCCCAACAAACTTTTCCTTTCTTCTTTATTACATTTAAGAAATTAGGGTTGTCGTGTCGTGTTATTTTTTATTCGGGTCGTGTTCGTGTCAGCTAAAAAAAATACGAAGTCGTGTCGTGTCGTGTTCGTGTCAGAAAAAACCTTGTCGTGTCGTGTCGTGTCCTGTCGGGCCAAAACACGGCCCGTTGACCCGAATTGCCACCCCTAGTCATAATTAAGGAGGACTGAATAGCAGGGTGACTTGCATTAAGGGTTAAATGATGAGGGTGATCTTGAATACACTACGTAATAACTCCAAACCTCCAAAATACCCAGATTTTACCATTCATGTTGCTACAACTTCCTTCAAATGCCCTTTTTATTCCAAACTTATCAAATTTTAGAGAGTTAACCTTTGTTTCAAGAAGAGATACGATAGGCAGCTTGTGGATTAAGCTTAACACAATACATTATTTAGTTCACTCCATGAACTGGTTGCATCTTCATTAAGACCATTGTGACTTGCAACTTTGTTTGTTGAATTAATCAGTTTTTTTTCCATGTATATAATTAGACGGATGTTAACTTTTGTGGAGATGTTCTTTTATAGAGATAACTGCATTAAAAATTCAATAATATTATGAATGTTGGAAATTAATGTTAAGTGACGAAATTAATTATTTAATTTCAATTGTATTAAATTCCGAATTTCCCATTTATGTGATTCTAATAAATGTCAGATAATTAATTAGGAATGTGATAAATAAAGATATTAAAAGATTTGGGTAAACCTTATCCGTTACTCACATGATGGTTAGTGGCATTAGTGGGAGACTTGAAAGAGTCCCACCTTGACTAGGATTCCGGCCCTCTTCTCCTTATAAAATGAGGAGTCCTACACCATCCGGGGTTATCTCATAACACACTATTTTTTAGGTGGGAGAGAAATTCCGAGATTCTATTTTGAGTGTAATTTTTTCAAGAAGGGAGATTGATGGAGAAATTAATCAAGATTGATCTTTGATCAAGGTATGTCTTATTTTCTATCTTTTAGACATATTTTGTGAAAACATGAAGATCTAAGATCCTTTTATTAAGAAAAATTGTATGTTAAAGTTTAATCATATTAGTGTGTTCGTGATTAATATTAGGGTGTTCTTAAGAATAATTTTATATGTGGTATCAGAGCCAAAGTTTAAGATCTCATGATTTTCCTTATTGATGTTCATCTATAATGATATATGTGCCTGAGACTTTCTGCGACATTTTATTTATGTCACTAAAATATTTTTATGCCTGAGACCTTCTGCGACGTCTTATTTCTGTCATTAAATCTTCTCTTAAAGTGTGTCTGAGATTTTATATGACGTTTTTCTTCTGTCGCCAATACTCACTGATGATAATGAAAGGTCAAAACTTGCTCGGAATTTTACGAAACTGATATGGTCGACTGGAAACGTCAAAATAAACAACACCCATTGTAAAAAATGGGCACCACCTTACTTTTGTGTTTTGACGTCGTTAAGGCCCTCAAAACCCCGTTTTTGCCATTTTAGAAAATAATCTCGGGGCTTATAACTCTTTACAGAAAATTGATATTAACGTTCCGCAAATTTTTTTATATTTTATGGCATGTTTTACTTCAATTCCATGGTGAAAACTCATTTTTGCCATTTTTGGCAAAATTCATGTATTACGTGTTTTTATACCTGGGCAATTATGTTTTTGAGGCATTCGAGCTACTATTGGTATCTTTGTTATTACTGATGGATTACATATTATAGTTAATATTAATGCATGATTAACTATATTTAAGTTGAGACATGTAAACAATTATTCATTTGAGTTAAGTCAAAGGTCAAACACACACTGAGACTGCATGTACGAATAATATACTTACATTCATTAAATACTTATTCTAATGTTAGTTATAAAATTGGATTGAGGCGCAACACATGCTAATATCTGAATCGAACAATATTAGAACCAGTTTTGTAAAAACAGAATAGTTGACATTAAGTCCATTAATCATGGTATTAAATGAATTAGGCAACAAACACAGATGCCAAAATTATGGGACCATGATAAATGAATTATAGGGTAATATATCTTTACAATCTGAATATTATGTGATGATTAACACATATTCCGTGATATTCGGAATGTAGATGAAATATACCAAAATTTTAGTCAACAATTCAATATTCGACCCTTGCAATTTTTGTTGTGTGTGAAAATTTATGTTTTCCCATATTTCATGTATGTTTTATCTAGAACTGTGATAAAACCTTGCTCTAATGAACCTTTTTTAGTTGAATATTCGTGCGAAACACATGCCAACATATTTCATATGGTAGGATATTAGACTTGTGTTATTGTTAATATTCATATTTTGATGAATCTCGTTCCATATACAGGCCAATGATTCATATTGTTGAATATTACGATATTCATGTTTTAATGAGTCTTGTGCCAAACACAGGCCAACGATTCATGTGGTTGAAAATCAGAATTATTGTTTATTTTAAGGCTAGTACTCCCATTAAGTTGAATTAAATGCCAAACACAGGCTACAATTCATATGTGTGGATACTAGATTTATTCGTTGCATGCATGCATATTTGAATGCATGACTTGCAAATTTTGAGACTCATAAGTAGGTATTCATTCAGTTTAATCAAATGCCAAATACAGGCTAAGATTACATGTGAAGATACTATACTTGTAGTCATTTCAGATTATCCTGATGTTTGTTATAAGGTTAAATTGAAGCGCAACACATGCTGAAATTTGAATCAAATAAATATTAGAATTTTTGTAAATGTTAAATAATTGACATCAATGTTAAAAAGTCATATTTACATATGCCACTAGTATGATAATTGTGATTATAACCGTATTGTGCATTAGTATGACCATGAATGATTTGGGTCAATATTTCTGATTTGTTACTCATACATAAGTGATGAAGCGAAAGTAAATGGTTTATGTCTTCCATTTACAATTATTGCTATAATATCTCATGCAAACTCTTGGTCTATTTGATTTTCACGTAATGTCTAATTTTTCGTGAATTTCAAATTAAGGAATAGACAATAATATAATTATTCATGTATTACGGGTATTTTACACATGTATGCGTATCTCTTATATTTATATAATATATGGTTTAGTGTTCATTAAAGTTCTCCATTCCAGAAGATATAAATATTGGACTAATGCATTAATATCATGCATATTTTGGTTACCTACGGGTCCATGTATGATATTGAATGCTAGGATGATGGTACTTTATGATGTTGCATACATATTATTGTTTATTCAATCATTGTGATTCGGAAGCCTACATGTCCAATTACAATAATTGAACAAAATATAAGTGGTGATATATATTTTGGGAAGGCAATAATGGTCGTCAAACGCAAATGCCATAGTTTCTTTCACTATCATATCACCAATTAAGTTTATGAAAACCATAAACATGAATAATTTTGTTTGTTGCTCATGCGATATTTAATGAAAATAAGTGAAAAAACTTATTAGCTTGTGTATGTAAGTCTTTACGTAATGTAATATTCATATTATGAAATGTTTGGTAGTCGCTACAGTGACCCAACTAGAATGGCAATGAATATTAAATGTAAAGATGATGGTAGTAGTAACTCATGATGCTTATAATTGTAAAGATATTAATGGGGTATATTGAGTTTATTTCTTCAATCAAGGTTATTCCTTATAGGGAATCAATTTTGAGTGATTGAATGAACATCATAGATCACATACATTATTATAGTATGTGAAAATAAGTTGTGCACAAATGTCGTGTACAATATAATGAAATAATATTATACCCAATAAAGTAATCTACAAGCATCATATAATCGATATTTCACGGTTACTAGTGACAAAAACTCACGGTTATGCACTTAATTTATCATGTAATCGATGTGTGTGTTGTTAAACCAAATCATTAATGTAGTGAGCAATTTATCTCATTATCTTATCACATATTATTGTATCCCATTTTATTTCTCTAAAATTTTCATATTTGATTTGGTTAAACAAATTAAGTTTGTTTACATATTGCACACTCGGACTAATAATGACAAAGATAATATGTATCTTTTATGATTTGAAATGAGTTTTTCATCTCAGTAGAGTTTTCAAGTTATACTTACTGTGTTATATAAAGTATTTACTTTTTATGCAAGGATTTCTTACAAAACAAACTCGAAATGCTAATAAGATTCTTTTCTTTTGTTCTTGGGGATTCAAATTGCCATTTGTTTTCATAAACCCTCAATTTCTTTTGGAAAATGTTTGTCTAGACTTGATCGTGAGGGATATGTTCTAAAGAATCTTTTGATGTATATTTTTTCAAGGGTTATGATTTTAGTTTTGATGTTTTGTACAAAATAAAGTTTGGACATAGTTCTTTAAAAATTTGTTTGATCCTGCATCATATTCGTAGCGTTTTTTTTATGAAACTCTTTAAATCTTGTACCAAATTAAATCTAGACTCTTTTTCATAATTTTCGTGGACAAGATTTTTGTAATGTCTCTTACAAATTTTGATAGTCGAGTTGTGCTCTTAAGGTATTACGATGTCTAATATAAGGATGACCTATGTGGCCCAAGTGGGAGATTATGAGAAACTTCCCTTACAGTAGACCTACATAGATTATATAATTGTCATTGACACATATTTATTGCATTAAAGTCAAATTCATTATGAAACGTGAAATTAGTGGTAGTAGAAAATCATAAAATATGGTTATAAAGGAAGGTAGGGTACTTATCCCATTATCGATAACCTTCTTAAGGTTATAAAGGAAGGTAGGGTACTTATCCTATTAACGATAACCTTCTTGAATCCTTGTTCTTTTAGTTGTTAGATTGTCTAAACAACAAACAACAAATAAATGGTCAACCACTAAATGATAGTACTGTCACCGTGAGAGAAATGTAGATAAAATCATAAGGAATAGTATTAAGAAGATCCTAAAAGGTCTACTATCCTAAATGATAATGTGGTGTATCTGCATGAACATGAATTTGTCGTAGGAATAATAATGACATGGTTTTATTTTCAAAAGTCATAAGAAGTGAAACTAATGGACTACAACTAAGGTTGAAATCTCGTTGAATTACATAATTGATGCACTAAAGTCGGGTATAAGGGGGTCATCAAGACCAAACGCGACACTAACGGTAGTTTAATGAGATAAAGCTAAATTGTAGTAAAATATTTCACTATTAATGAAGAAAAGGTTATAAATGAACCTTCTCAATTATATGTAAGGACATGGAATTCCTGTGACATTAGTAGCTCATTATGATTGAGAGTTACATGAAGTGGATGTGAAAATTATTTTTTGAATTCTAATAAACCATGCGTATATGTTTAGGAGATCATTTTATAAACATAAGTTTCCCACATGAGGCATTTTAAGAAATAATATCATTATTTTTTTTAATCGTTGTATATTTATATACACCTTAAGATCAGTGGGAGTAAGTTTATATATTTTCTCTAAATACAAGCACGGATTTAGAAAGTAGAGAACCAAAATAATTTTATGGGTTTAAAAGTTGTGTATGAAGTAATGAGATACTTAAGGGACTATATATGCTCACATTTATGATATATGTGTTCATTTAAATATGAACAATTATTGTGACTCAGATTTACTATTTGTACGGATGGTATGAAGTTCACTCTTGCTTAAGAATATTTGTTTTGGTTTATCAACCAATATAATGAAGGAGTGCAACACAATCCATCCATTAAGTATTGTGAAAGCTGAGTTTGTAGTATGCTTGATGCTACAACTTATGTATTTTGGCAGCGTGACTTCATTTCGGGACTTGGAGTTGTCGACACTATTATCAAGTCACTGAAATATTAGGATAATGTCGCTCCAATCTTCTTTATGAAGAAATGTTAGGTATTCCTAAAGTAACTAAGCACGTTGAATGAAATACCTATCAGTTAAAGAAGAAATTCAGAAACAAAAAGTGTCAATTGATCACATTAGTACGAGTGATAACATAGCAGATCCTATTACCAAATGACTATCTCCAAAAGACCTTATGGAACGTGTCAAAGAGATGGATCTCGATTAGTAAAATTATGATTGCTATTTGGCTTAGTTGTTTGACACTATTACTTGAATTCAATAAAAGTGTTTCCGATTTAAATTATTTCTGTCCTTTGTGAATGCATGCATATAATTATGAAGTGTTGTTGACAGAAATAGTCCTTATTCCAAAGGACATTATGAGGCCATTATGATACCCAATATTAAAGGCTTAGTTAAATGAAACATTGGTGTCGTGGTACATGGAAAGAACCATACTCTTGAATAGTATGGAACCGCCATGACTCGCATCCATGAATCATTTGATTCAGCAAAATAAATTTATCAATGATTGTGCACCTTATGATACCTAAACTAATTATGCGAATTATTAAGACCAAGTGGGAGACTGTTGGAAATTAATGTTAAGTGACGAAATTAATTATTTAATTTCAATTGTATTAAATTCCGAATTTCCCATTTATGTGGTTTTAATAAATGTCAGATAATTAATTAGGAATGTGATAAATAAAGATATTAAAAGATTTGGGTAAACCTTATCCGTTAGTCACATGATGCTTAGTGGCATTAGTGGGAGACTTGAAAGAGTCTCACCTTGACTAGGATTCCGGCCCTCTTCCCCTTATAAATAGAGGAGCCCTACACCATCCGGATATATATCATAACACACTATTTTTGAGGTGGGAGCGAAATTCTGAGATTTTATTTTGAGTGTAATTTTTCCAAGAAGGGAGATTGATGGAGCAATTAATCAAGATTGATCTTTGATTAATGTATGTCTTATTTTCTATCTTTTAGACGTATTTTGTGAAAACATGAAGATCTAAGATCCTTTTATTAAGAACAATTGTATGTTAAAGTTTAATCATATTAATGTGTTCGTGATTAATATTAGGGTGTTCTTAAGAATAATTTTATAATGAAAGCATGAAAATATACCCCTTGCCTTCAAAGTTTTACGATAAAAGCTCCACGTGAGACTATTTTATATAAGCAATCTCCCTATGTAGCCAACAGACCTGTGAAAAAAAGATAATCAAAAGATACAAAAATTGACAGACATACACACATGTTGTCACATAAACCGTCCACAACATACAAAGCAACTTCTAAAAAAGAAGGCGTGCATACATAATTGACACAGTGACTAACACCCAGATGCAAAATGGGCTTGGGAGAGAGGAAAAAATAGAGCCATCTTGTCAACTGAGACAATGGATATGAATTTTACCAGCATTCTAGAACATGAACTGGGTTCCAAGCTTAGCACGTGTACATTCGTATTAGCAGCATTTTTGCGTATACAACTGGGTTTGCAATTGGTCTCCATAACATGGTTATATAAGTGGATATAAAAACTGATAAACTGGGTTCTAAACCATTTACACCACTGGGTTTATTCTGTATATTTTAACATACCAGTAACGTGAACCACTGGGTTCCATGCATGGGCCCAAGGATACAACGAAAAACACAAAATGAATAGTGAGCGAATAGGTACCAAACATGCAATGGTCAAGAAACAAACACGCATGTTACCCAAGAAACAAAAGCATAACTCCACAACGCTTAGAACCAAGAAAAATAAAATAAAGAGTAACAGGTACCAAAAAAATAAATAGCAAAAAATAAAATTTTAACGCTGAAAACTCTTAACAGGCATCAAAGTGTGTTCAACTTTAACATATTTTGACACTCGTAAGCATACCTCTTAACAGGTACCAAAAACATAACTCCTAAGTCAATAACCCAAAAAATAAACCTGAACCAAGAAACAAAGACACATGGGTCCATGCATATATCCAAAAACACAAAAAATGAATGGTGAAGACAAACTCGTCCAAGTATAGCAAAGTCAAAAAAAAAATATGAGACTTATGTAAAGGTATGAGACTTCAAAGTGATATATAAATACACACATATGAAGACATGATTATTATATCAAATTAGCAAAATCCGTACGAACTCCTCCAAAATCATATCTGGTGCTATGGTTGTGACAAAGAGGCAAAAACTGATGATTACAGTGATGATTCTTATTGACGTTAGAGAGAGTGAAAGGCGTCCCTATGTGTCTGTTGGAGGGTTGGATAGAGGGATAAGGAGTGTGTCTCTTAGTTTTTTATCTTTGTGTCTCTTAGTTTCTATCTATCTCAATATAATTAACTTCAATACATTAAATTGGCAGAATGGGAGAAGAAGAGATGTGATTGGAAAAATAGACGGGGTTAAAAGTGCATTAAATGATATTAAAACCTCTAATACTATCGTATTAGAGGTATATAATAGATTTATATTTAATAACGAGAATTTAAAGTTGAAATGAACTAGGTTGGAAATAAAGAGCTTATTTGGTAAATTGTTGAAATTGTGTGGCCATAAGTGTATTTTCTATAACGTGTGCGACGAATATGATAATTATTATAACTTAGTTTATTAATTGGATAAATGGGGAATTTCAATATTAGACCAAGGGTATAAGAGCTCTTCTCTGTCTTTCTAAATCACATTAAAGTGATCATCAATTTCGTAATGCTCGATCTTTTGTACTCTCGAGATTTAATTGTCACTGTAAAATTTTCAAATATTGAAATAAATATAAAATATTCTACAAAAAGGTTTAATCTAGAAGATGATGCCTTTCTTTTATTAAGACTATGATACCTTTTTTCGATTAATTAACACTAGAATACACTATTTCCCTTTATAAAATGTAAGATGATGTAACAAGAACATAGACATGTATTTTATAGTTGTGTCGAGGACACAATGCATCGACAATAATGTATATAATATTTAGTTCCACTATTTGAAAGTTGGTAGTCCTCCTCAAACTTTAACGAGTAGTCTCGTATCATATTCATTTCTAGTTGTTCTTAATCGATATGGAAGGCTCTTGAGATTGTGAAACTACACTAAAAAATATCCCAACCATTATTTAAGTCAAAACGTAATCCCAAAGAAGGTTTAGCGTCACTGCGGCGTAGGGGGTTCGTTGCACACCATTTTGACTAGAGTTTTTTGCCATTTGTTATGAGAGCGTGCGACCAATGAAGGGGGTCGGGTTCGCTGTAGCGAACTGACCTACATTTGTGCCTAATGGGTCTTTAAAGTGGAGTGTTTTGGGACATTTGACATATAACCTTTGGGGTATAATTATAATGATATGTGGGGTTTATTGATATTTGGAGTGATATTTCATTAAAGAAAGAGGCAAAGAAAATGAGAGAGTTATTACATCAAAGAGAGACAAAAGGAAAGAGAAACAGGTTTAGGGTTCTCACCTAATTCAAAAATGAGATTCGGTAGTTCGGTCTTGGATTGAGAGTGTACATAACTCTTATATGAACATACCATTGTAACTTGTTTTTCTTAAATTGTCGAACTCTCTCTCTCTCTCTCTCTCTCTCTCTCTCTCTCTCTCTATTGACGAGTTCATTATTTTTTTGTGAGTTTTGCCCAAAAAATGACCTTGGGACGCCCATTGTATCATAAATAATGAGCTCTTAGAGTCGCTTTCCTAAAATAAAAAAAAATGCAAGTTTGAATAAGATTCAAGTTAAAATGCAATTTTAGTAACCCCGGAAGGTGAAATCGCAATTTAAAAAATTTATGAGGCTGAAAATGATTTTAAATATTTATCTAGGCAAAATAAGACTCTCCCTGAAACTTTGTCGAATTCAAAGTTTAAGCGGAAAAGCTATCAATTTGGGGGTTTAAAATACAATTAATGGTAAATTTATAATTTTCTAAACTTTAAAGAGCTGAATTTAAATTAAAATATGTTTTTTAATATTTTTGCAGGTACCTTTGATGTTTGGTGAAGTTCTGTGATCATTTGGTGAAGATATGGGGATTGTGTGACGAATTGAAGGAAATACAAAATCTTGGGGTCAAAGCATGAAAATGAATTTCGAAAAAGTGTAAGGTAAATAATTGATTAAAGAAGTTAAATAAATGAAGAGGTCTATTGGCCTAGTGGATGGACGCTCGACTAAGGCAACATATGGTCCTAGCTCGATTTTTAAGACCCCTCATTCGATTTTTATTAAATGAATTTTGAATCATTAAGGCCTTGTTTGGCGTGGAGTTGTCATCCAAACACGACCAAAGGCATCCTAAGAACTTTACTAATCTGAAAGCATAAAAAAATCAAAACAAATATTTCTTCTTTTTTTAGTTAGTAAAATAAAAAATCTGATTTAATCTCACTTTTTTAGTTAATTGTAGTTGTAGAACTAGTTTATTACAAGAACACATAAAATTGAAAAAAACTCGAAAAAAAAATTCCTGGAAATTTCCAAAATCGTTTTTTGTAAGTAGCCCCTAAAAAATCTAAAAATTCAATAAAAAAAATCTTTTCATAGTCGTTCTGTTATTACAGAATAAAAAATAAATTGCTTTAGAAGTGTGCTTTGTTATTTTTTCCTTTATTTTTTGTGTTTCGCACTTTACGTTTAGTGTAGTTTCTTTTATTTTTTGTGTTTAGCACTTTACGTTTAGTGTAGTTTCTTTTATTTATATTTTCAGCAGCATATTAAAAAAAGAATAAAGGAAAAAAAGGGGGGCAAAAGTGAAGAAAAATTCGAAAAAGTGTGCAATCTTGCACAGAGCACAACGGACTCTCGGAGACGACTAAAACATAAGCATTGTTTCCCTTCGATTGACGCCAACTTAAACTTCGGCCCGACGTAAACAAGTGACCGTAAAAAGTCCACGTCGGAGGTATATTTTTGTGTGCTCCTACATGGTTTAATTTGGCATTTCGTTTAACATGTTGCATAAATAGACTTAAGGGTAAAACCCATGTTAAATGTAAGGTGGGGATTTCGTCACCCATCCTCGGTTCGAAAATCACTAATTAACCAAGCATTTTCATATCCCATGACAACACATTTAATTTAAAATCAAGTAGACATTGGCCTTTGGATATCACATATCTCATAGGTGACCTCTTAATGAGGCTAGAATTACAAGGTACTCCAATGCAAACTTATCAAATCAATACTGTTTCACCTTGTGTATGATTGGTGGTTTTTAATGAGTCTTTGTACCGACCACCTACCTAGAGGAAAAAGCGTGGTTTGCGGTGATAACCGTAGTTGTCCATCTTTTAAATTCTCCCTTGTCAAAGAGTCAGAGCTGTATAATTAGGGAGTTTAATTCGGAGTCTCCTGATTTCATCGATTAATCTCGGGAAAACTAGTTTTTACGATTGTGAATTCCCCTCACCTAAATTAGATAATTCAATTTGTTGTGTGTTAGCTAGGAATTTCGTGGTTTGAGTAAAAAAAAAAAAATCTTCACATAAAAAAAGATAAAAGAATCGAGTGAACTCAGTGCATGCGAAGTATGTATTGAGATCATACCGGTCATTTTTCGAGTGTGGAGTCTAGCATTATCGATAATTACGTAGGTATATTTTCTATATTCGTCGAGATAGGAGATGAGTTACGACACGTACCCTTAACGATTATCTTTATCCAACTAGGTCTAGTCGACCTTCATGCGTACTTCAACATGAGCACAACATAAAGAATTTTCAATTCCATTCGGTAACAATCCAATTGCTGCCTGTGATTCGGGGTAACAAAAAACAAGATCCCTACCTTCACGTGCGATAATTAGCGGATGTATATGGGACCAATAAGTATCAACAATTCACCGATGATATTGTCAAACTTAAATTGTTCCCGTTCTAATTGAATGACAAAGCCAATAGTTGGTTTAACTCGTTAAAACCCGACTCACTCACCACTTGGAACCAAATGAGTGTCACAATCCTTCATAATTTCATCCCCAACCAAAAGACGACATCTATACGTCACGCCATCAGCACATTTAGCCGAAAGGAGGGAGATGCCTTATGGATGTATTTGGAGCGATTCAAGGACATGCAACTGCAATGTCCGCACCACGGGATTGAGATGGGACGCCAAGTCTAAATTTTGTATGAGGAGTTGTAATACTCGAACCATGGTCGAGTCACTGTGTAATGGTGATTTTACCGCGAAAAGCGAGATCGACGCATGGGTAATCCTAGAAGCCATAGCGAAAAAGTCTCAACGATGGGCAACCAATAGAGAATCTAGGTCCACTACATCTAATGAGGGTTTATCTCACCAAGATGAACAAAGTTGTGATTTAAATGCCAAAGTGGCCACATTGACGCAATGTTTAGGGGCTTTAAAGATGAGCAAAGAGGCCAATAGAACATCACATGCGATCGTTCAACATGTAGGTTCTCTTATTTGTATACTTTGCGATGCATTCAACCACTTAGTCGAGAATTGTTCCACCCTTACAACCCACATGGCACTCACTGAGCAAGCCAATGCCCTCTACCAAAATAGGCCAAAGTATGACCCATATTAAAATGCGTATAAATCTGGGTTGCGAGATCACCCAATCTTTCACTGTCCAACTGTCAGTACCAAGGAAGTGGATGTCAACCTTATAGTAACCCACCCACATGTTTCCGAAAGAATGCCACTGCACCATCGTATCCCTCATCCCAAAATATCCAATCTTTAGAGGATTCGATGAACCCTATTTCCCAAAGTACCCTTTAATTACAACAAACCACTCAAAATGTCCTACAATCAACCCAACAAATCATGCATGCGAACACTCAAGCCATTATTGAACTCGAGGTTTAAATGAGCCAACTAGCAAATGCGTTGAGTGAAAGGAATAAAGGTAACATTCCAGTCATCTCGAAATCAACCCGTGAATCTAACTTCCTCCTCACCCTCACCTTCCGAGCCATCTGTAAACACCTATGGACCAAAAACCTCCATTTGCCCAATAGTCGGTACCCGAAATGAAAAAGTCATAAGTTGATAAGTTGTTGGAAGTATTCAAGCATGTAAAAATCTATATATCACTAATTGATGAAATTAATTTTTTAAGGACCTTTGTACCTTCAAGGGAAGCACCAACGTACCCAAGAAAGCTTTTATCTCTAAGCATGCAAGATTGGTATAAGAAAGGGTGCAAAGGCCCATCTCATTAAGTGGATTACTAGGCCCTGTGATACCTTTTATCTAAAAGGGATGCTAAGGTTCATCTCATTAAGTGGATCCTATTACTGCCAGAGTTTGACCTTGAAATTCAGTATAAGAAAGGGTGTGAGAATGTAGTGGCTTATAACTTGTCTAGGTTAATTGTTGAATCATCTGATAACTTATTAGCGATAAATGAGTCATTTCCAGATGAAAAAATGATGTTTGTCTCTCAACTTCCATGGTTTTCTGAGATTGTGAATTATCTTGTGATGGGTGAAATGCCTCTGCATTGGCCTAAGCAAGATTGTTCTAAAGTAAGCCAAGTATTTTTTTTAAGAAGGCTCGTATCTCTTCAAGTATTGGCCTAATCAAATCATTCAGAAGTGTGTATCCGATTAAGAGATTAAAAGAGTAATCATTTTTCGCTATGACCAAGCTTGTGGAGGTCATTTCAGTGCTCAAAAAACTGCTGGAAAGATTTTTTCGTCTAGATTCTATTAGCCCATCATTTTTCGTGACTCGAACAATTACAGTAGGAGTTATGACCGTTGCCAAAGTTTAGGAAAGATTACACATATGTGACACCTCGCCCAATTAAATATCGGATGATCGGTCCTTTATTAAATTAAAATAAAATATTTGGTAGGTTAATTCTTACCATCACTGTCGAAAAAATTTAATCTGATTAAATACCTAATATTTAATTAAGCTAGTGTCAAAAACAATTACTTATAACTAACCCACTCAATTTGTTTTAATAAATAATCCACTTCATTAACTAACTCAACTACACAAATAATCAAATACCATCCACTAAACTAAATAACATAATAACAAATATTGGAATGAACATCCTAGTTAAAATGTCCACAATCACCAGCATAAAAATACCAGGTTGAATTGAAAATGAAATACTGATGAGAAATACAAAAATTCCTCAAAATAAACATAGTCTGAGAATGTAGACATATGTCGTGAATAGAAAGTGTGATTAAACTGAAAGAAATGATAGATGCATCTAATCTCAGGGGCCTACACCTTCCACAGTGGATGCAGCTCGTCAAATAATCCAAGTGTCTAAATATGGTGTCCCTGTGGTTGGGAACCTGTTATAATACACACACCCGTATATATATATATATATATATATATATATATATATATATATATATATATATATATGGGAGAAGATGTGCATGAAATGGGTAAGAACCGGAGTAAAGATAGTTTTAAAACAGCAAGTGCATAAATGCAATTTAACACATATTATATACATGTTAGAAACTCGTGTTCTCACTTGAGATGCTCACCTCTCAGCTAATGTGCATGCCTACCACACCTTCTAAACAATTCTAGTTGCACTAACCAGCTTAACTAGATTGAAGCCACATTATCCCTACTTACGTTCACTCGTTGTACACCCGTATCGCCCATACAATACGTTATTAACATATTCCATCCCAAACAGCAAATTTACGTTTTCACCATTAGTGCAGTTAATCTTTTACTCACTAACATTAAGTTGCTTAACATCATTACCATATATAGTAATTCGCACGGAAGAATTGTTCTCAAGTTTATATATACACTAGCGGAATGCACGTGCCTGAAGGCACGACAAAAAATCCCAAAATACGTAATTGTAAAACGACAAAAAGTTTGTTCCCCCGCAAAACAAAGCATAATTTTAAAAAAATCGACTATAATATCTTTTATTTATAGGACTATCCACCCTGTTTAATCAAAAAATAAATAATCCTAGAACTTATATGCGAAGTTGACGAAATCAGAATAGCTAAAAAATTGACGAAAAAAACTTACATGAACCAAATCCAATAATGAAAAAAAATCAAAATGTCATCTTTAAAGGCATTTTGTCCCCTTGAATAGTGTCGAAAATAGCCTGAAACATGGTTAGATAAGGACTGGCGATACAAATCCAATGGCGCCAAAATCACCTCATTCTGATTTACGATTAAAAAGTTATGGCATTTGTCCAAAAATATATATTTTATAACGAAGTGCCAATGGGATGGTTGTAAAGATATTAAAGTGAACTTATCTCCAATACGCTATGATGATGCGTTCACTACATGATCGATGTGCCGAGTATAAATTATTTTAAAACTTTGATCTGTTAGATTAATTAGTTTTAGTATTTAATTAATTTAAAAGTATTTTCATCATTTCGTGGACTTAGAAACCAACTTCGCTATACTTAGTAGTTATTGGGTCGATACTTTTCATAACTTGTCTGTATCATTAACCACTTGTTGAATCAATTTAGATGTGCAAAATAGATAAATTAATTTCACCTCAATGTTAAACAATAGAAAGGAATAGAATGAAGAACCCAAACGATTTCTATAATCTAAAACCATGGAAGGAAGTTTAAGTTAACACACACATACATAAAGAGGGACAGGGACTACATAAATAAAATCTTTGAGCATGTATAAAACCGTGGTAGGATCTAAGTATGCTCCTTTTACACCTTGATCACTTTAAGGGCCATCAGATTAGGATCCAGAAATGGTTTGGAAGGATCACAATCGCTCCCAAGAATAAGATAATCAAAGAAATTCGAAAGGCCGAGAATTGAGATCATCTAATATCATCAACTCATTAATAACATCAACTCATTTAGTTTTGGAGAATGAGTAACATTAACTCATTAGTAACAAAAACATTGAAGAAATTTAATGAAAATGAAATAATACAAACAAAAATGTAATAAGAGATGAAAAAAAAACTTATTTTCTTCCTATTTTGATATAAGAAAAAACATAAATTTAGCAAAAAAAATAGAGAATCTTGTCTGCCAGCATTTCTTTGGATTATATCATTTGGAACCAATCTTGCCAAGGCACTTGCATAGCTTTCTTGGTCAATCCTGCCAAGGATCTAATCTAGTTCCTCCAACTTCTTCGATGAGTGATCGTCATCAGTTTGTTGTTTTGATTTCGTAGCATTTTTCTCAACTTCTATATTTGTGTCTGAGAACATAAGATCTGCAATAAGTGATTGTACATAGAGTTAACTTCTTCGAACAGATTCAAACGATTAACATCTAAAATATAAGGTGCAGGCGTATGTGCACGGGATCAAGTTCTTCATGCAAAAAATCCACAGCAGCATCATTTCGTATACTCTCGTATATCAAAAAAAAATTAATTATTCAAATAACAGTTGCGACAAACTAAGCTCCTTGGAAACCAACTTCGTCGCTTCTAACTTAAACAAATGTCTCTAGGAATCCCAAATATGCATGTTCCACTGGCTCTATGATGATTTTTCCTTGGTAATTAGCTTTCAAGACCAAAATATTGCATACAAATCATATGTTATAAACTAAAAAAACCATAGATAATACTATAATAAACAACTTTTTTTAATCCAAGCCATAAACCCATAGAAAATTCAATGACTAAGTCAAGATCTTTAAATATAATACCAATGATCTCCGAAACTAATGTGTAATCCAAACAAATTTGTTACTATGTGCACGAAATTGGAATAGAATTCACAAAAAATATCAATTGCTACCTCCTCGATGTGGACCTTCACAAAGTGAATCTTTTGAAGGTAAGTGACTAATATCAACTTTTTCAATCTGTTTCACCCATTTTATTTAGCTGCTGAGAAACATAGTAGATAACAAAAACACATGTGAGATTATATGAAAAAATACAACTTTAGTAAAAAAAAATGAGAATCGCCAATAATTCATCATTAACTATATTGCCTTTTAGTAGCATCAGTTAGTAAATTATGAATCATACCTTTTAGTATCAGGAGTTCCAAAAAATGAGAATCACCAAATAGTTCTAATCCTTTTTATTCTTTCACAATTTAGATAATCTTGATAGAGATGAATCATCACTACATACCAGCAGTAGTAGCTCACATCTGTTCAAAAAAGAGAAAGAAGTAGTAGCTCAGACTGTATTGGCTCACATCTAGGCCAACTAAATAGACTCCAATAAAATTTATAGCCACTTAAAAACAAAAAGTGTGATACAAACCTTCAGAAACATATAGACTTATGATTGACTTTAGAACTAATAGCATCAATGTATATTTCTAGAATTTTTACACCCAAAGTCTGCACAACATTTGCACCAAATGTGATACAAACCTTCAAGTTTCATGGTACTGAAATGCAAAACAAAATATATAAGAAGAAAATTATAGTTTATAAAACAATAAACAAATAAGGATGGTTACAAAAAGGAAAAAAAGTAGTGACTTGTACCGATTGGGTCTTCATACCATGGTGGTTCAAGAATAAATAAAGGTATATAGTAATCAAATATAAATATGAGAGATTTATACAGGTTAAATATAAAGAAACGTGACATTAACTCTAAATTGTATCGGGAGAAAAAATGATTATAATACTTATATTCCTAAGCCAACATTTTCATAAGAACCCTCTCGACCATAAGCCTTGTTTTATTCATTTCCTTTTCTAATATTCAAAGATCAGTGTTATTAGCCAAGGTTCACAGCAACCGAGAGTGTTCAAGGCATAAAAAAAATTAAAAAACAATACTTAGACATAACTCACTTGAGACAATGAATCAACAAAAGTATTTACAAAGCAAGTTTTCCATGTATAAAGTTGCTAACCATGGCATATATTAAAAACTTTAACTCAACCAAGCACACTCTATATAGGCAGGGCGATATATGGATGATGTAAATGTGTCCACTTTTTATTGTTTACCAATGAGTCGAGATATAGAATAAATGGAAGATTTTGCAAAGAAGTGAATGGTTATATTAACATCTCGAACATCTCTAGTAGGAACCAATATTGGTATTTTACTAAAAATAATGACATCAATTTTAATAAAGAAAATGAAGATCAACAAACAAAGAAAAAAAGTCGGATATAGATGAATGATAGTAATTAGTGAAAACTTTACCTTTTGAGGATTCAAATCATGGCTCCTTGGTAAAAAAACTGAATGAACTATCTTCAACATGAACATAACTTCATTTTCCTTTAATTTTTCGGGCTGCAATGCTTTTCCATCTCGACTCAGGAGATCGTAGTTCACTATTCATGAAACTTTCTATTGGGAAACTAACTGGGATGATTCATGAAGCCCTACTGAATTGGCTGTTTCATTATTAGCAGCTCTTCTTAATTAATGTGTATTGGTGACTTCTCTACTAATAACAACTCTGTTTTAGAGCCCTGCAGTTTAGAGGGACTCTAGCTCAGTATAGAAAAGGAAAAAAACTATTGATATGAAAATAGGGTCATAATATGCAATATAACTAATACCCTTAAGATTCACTACTAAAAAAAATAGACTTCTGATTATGAATGAAGGACAAATTGAATGGAGTAAAAACAATGCAAAACTAAAGAGTGTGTATGTCGGTCTTCCTTTCTCAACCATGGCCATAACAACCTACTAACATCTTAAAAAAACACTAAAAGATGAACATTAATCTCAGGAGTATGTCGGGGGAAAAAATAATCTTCACTGCTATTTTAAATCCCAAATGTCATTTTGGTGCATCAAAGGAAGGGCTTGTGGCTTATGTAGCTTCTGTCATTCGCAACATCGACACATTTAACCATTTTCTCGTGTTAGCAGACCAGTAAAATCTCACAGTTACATACCTCATCGAAAAAATTATGCCGTTTGTTTTTGTTCCTCACATGCAATCTTATCATCAATGCAATATATGACTACTTTATGTTTCTAATTTATAATACTAACACTGCTCTCTCTCTCTCTCTCTCTCTCTCGTATTTTACTACAAAACTTGTACTTAAAATAGTATTACAGCAGGCAAGAGAGTATTTTCATGGCAATTTTTTATCTTGTGAACGTGCTATATTCGAATCTTAAAGCCAGCAATTAAGCCAAGCACATTGTATCACTCATTATCCATTATATCCACATTTTCTCCATGTCTTATCAGAAGCAAAGCCACCTCTTTGTTACAGCAGACCACTTCAGTCATAGCTAGAGATAAACTCGATACACTCAACACAGTTTTAATTATGCATTTAGCATCAATAAGTCAAGAGGAGCTCAACCCACCAATAGAACAGAAGGAAAAACATTAGACTAAAGTCACAGAGGGGGCAAAATTATATACTGATGCAACATAAAATTACATTGCTACAAAAAAACTGGATACACTCAACAAAATTTTAATTATGCATTTAGCACAAATCAGTCAGGAGGAGCTCAACCTATAACAACAACCACATATTAGCCAAACTAAATAGAGTAGATTACATTATATCCCCATTTGTTTTGGAGATACTCAACTGTTAGAGAAATTTTAAAAGAAAAAACATATTAAGAGGAGGATATTAATTTGACACCCCTAGTTAACAAAAGCATAAAGCCTCAAAATACCTAAAATGGAGGTGGGCTGGAAGAATTGACATGGTTGGAGCAAGTACATATAATGTTCTTGCGTTGATGGGAATTTGTCCAGTGGTTGTGTTGTTAGTTCCTGGAGTGTTGTTAATTGTGGCCAAAAATAAAAGGACAAGCCCTAAATTAAAATCGCCAAAACACCTCTTCAAAATAAACTACATGATAATTCATATGTATCATTGAATCCACTCTAATTAATGTGATTACAACATCAAATGTATGCATTACAAACAAATAGATCCATAAGCGTTCAAAAGAGAAAATAAAACTTTTTAATTAATAGTTTAGGACCTAAATTAGAGGATGAAATCTCCCTACCTTGAATAACCGAGTAGTACAAAGATTAAGAGAGACAATTTCACAACCTAAAAAAGAAATATAAGATCGAATTATTAGAAAAAAATTATATCAAACTACTGGCAAAAAAACTAATTTATGAAGGAATGGGTAAGATGATAAAACCTAAACCAATCTAAATGTCAAACCCACCCTTCACCTTTGTTCCTTCTATAAATAGTAACAATTTCTACCTAGGATCTGTCCAACCATAAACAGTAACAACGAAAACTACAACATCAACATCGACATGAACACTAAAACAACATCAACATCAACACTAAACCAATCAAAGGGGATACTTTGCTTTTAAGTGTGTTTATTTTTGCCCCCCAAAAAACTTTTGCCGGAGCACCAACCGAACTTAAAAATTATAAAGAAATAATATGTACCAAAATAGGCCCATGATAAGCACGTGTACGAAAACAAATTGCCCTTAAAACACACACGTGTTTGAAGCCACATTAAATGAAAATGTGAGAATTCTAAATCATCCCAATTAGTTACTTTGGAAAACTTCATCAATAGTTACCTTTTCCATCTTTAGCTGTTGCTTCGATAGTAAGTAAACCAATAATAAAGTGTCAACTATACGTGTTACTCGGCATTCTCAGCAAGTAGTTTCAATAGGTGCTAAATTTGAACGAAACTAAAATTATGAATATGTCACTTAGCTTTCATTTCACCACAAACATATTATGTCAAACCTTGTCATTACTTCCATTCGCATAACTAAAGCTTTGCTGAGAAAAATTTCGAGTAAGAACCACCACTCGACATGATCAAAGAACCACCCCAAAGATTAATATATAGGCAATGTAATAAGAGTAAGAGGGAGAGTCTCCGAGGGAGATGGCGATTCGTTACGACCAGACGGTAAAGGTAGAAAACTTATGGCTGCGACATTTTTGTTCCTCTCTTCCCCTTGATTTCTCGACTCCTGAACTATTTTTTTATGGCTCCCTTTTCATCATCAAGTTACTGTAGCTTGGACATGATCGGTTGTTGATCGATTCTAACTCCATCAAGATCACCACCTATAATTTTTACATTGTCTTGAATGATTTCTTTTTCACCTAAATAGTTCTGATTCGTTGCACTCATAGCAGCATTAGAAATAACTTACCTATGAAAGAAAATGGCGAGATTCAATATTGTAATACAAATCAAGTAACTAACCTAGAGTTTGATTTGCGGGGAACTAAGATAATGCTTAACAAAACATTTTAAGGAGCAATAGGAACACATTCGGATCCAAGACAGATATGATGACTCGCTGGAGAGAATAATAACCAATATCGAATCAACAACAACACAATCAAACATATTTGGTAAATTTGAATACATAAACATAAAAAATTAACATAGATGGATTGCAATCGATATTGAATTTGGACCCACAATCAAAATTGAAATTGGTAATCATATTATAGTTCCCAACAACTATCATAGTTCCCTACATTCTGCAATCAAGGATATAAAACCAAACGTCATGGAGAAAGGAATGAAATACTTTAACACATACACATTTACATACTATTATCCTACGTAAACAAACACGGACAAAAATATGGGAAAAAATTAAATCGAAATGCATATTTTAGAACAACTAACTTATACATTTCGAACCCAACATTCAAATCCTAGAATATGTAGTGTGTAAAGTTATTGATCCGAATCCGACATTCAAATCTAAAAACAAAATCTTGGTCCTAATCTTATACATTTCCTGGTTTTTTAATCCAATAGCTAAGAAATAAAACATCTATGATGTTGATTTCTTTTTTCAACTTCTCCATAGCGTAATCATTGAACTGAATAGAGTGTTAACCTTGGAGGTGGGTGATACATTATTGCATAATGCAAACTGACTTTAATTCACATTTAAAAACCAAAGTCAATACCAATTCATTTGAAGAACTCAATAAAAATTAATACACTAGTGTCCCAACACCCACCCATGTAACCATTCGTTTGCTTAACATATTAAACAAATATCCTACCCATATCAATCAACATGTACATTGGTTTTGGATCTACATATATTGACCTGTTTAAATGGTTGAATGATAACTTACTAAAAAGTTGGTTTAAACAATTTATATAACTTGTATCACAAAAGTCACATTTCAATTTGAATAACAATCAGGTTACAAATTTAAATTCTAATTTAAAAATCAGTTTTACCTCAAGAATATTACACTTTTCAAATAAATTGGTGTAGGGGTATGGTCTAGTATAAATCATATGGCAAGTCCCAAGGACCAAATGTCACCTACACATTACACAAACAAATTAGAGAAATAATGACTCATATAAAACTAAATTAATATATATATATATATATATATTATTGTCAAGGGATTCTCCCTGTCACAAAATCAATTTAGATCTAGAACAAAACTTACCATCATTGAAAAAAATAACCTAAAATTTATAAATAGAGAGTCAATAAAAAAGTAAAGGAATATACCTGTTTGGGACACTAATCAATAAATAGACAATCAATAATTAGGTCACCTTCAAAAGACAAAATAAATAACAAAACAAAAAACTTAATTAGATCCCAAAACATAAGCATACATGTAAATCGATCTAAAACAAAATGAACAAAATCAAAATAGGTCTTAATGAAAATCAAAATGATATGACCAAAAATCAAAGCCCTAAATTACCCAAACATGTAAAAAAAGAAATGACCAAAAAAATGAGGAGATTATGAACATAAGAATGCGCGTACATCTGCGTGCTTGTGTGTATTATGTGTTAGAGAGTGAAGAAGGGAGAATCAGGTGATAGTAGGGTTTGTGATAAGGGTCACTCGTGTTTTATCTCCAAGTTTGGAAGGGGAGAGGAGAAGAGAATAATCGTGAAAAATGGAAGAAAGTCGAACTAATCCTTTGATTGGATTCTATGTCTGACACTAATTTATTTTTTGGTTTGTGTTACCAATTTACCTTTTTTTAACTAAACTAAGAGGTAATAGTAAGAAAAAAGAGGGGCAAAACAAAAAGTGAAGGGTTAAAAAAGGAAAATACAACAAAGCAATCACAACACTCCATTTCTAACATTGTTGGCACAATCCTCACCCCTACTTAGCTTATCAACTTATTGAATAGTGAAAAAATTCTACTCCTTATTATGTATATATATATATATATATATATATATATATATATATATATATATATATATATATATACACACACACACACACACACACACACACATATCCTGCACCCCTAGGTTAAGACCGCTTGGTGCAATGCATACTCTGCTATCGTATCCCGGTACATCTCACACTGAATAGGGATAAGAATTCGAATAAACTCCCATGAACCATCAAATATACAATAACACATATTGGAGGTGAACATAGTCCCTAGACCAATGGGTCACGCGCATACCGGCGTTCCCATTAAACCGTCGAACTATCATATATCGGATAACACATGTCCAAGGTTCTATATTCTATGGTACAAGTCTAAAATCCCCCCGAAAGCTCCTCAATATAAGAACGCCCAAGTGCTCAACCTCCACCCTAAAGCAAGCTGCGTAGGTATGTCATACGCATAAAAAACAATCCATAGGTATGCACACAACCTATTAAAATCCTAGGTATTCACACAACCATGTTAAACTTTTAGGTATTCACCCAACCCAATTGAAACCTTAGGTAAACCAATTTCATTCAACCCAATTGAAACCTTAGGTTCAAAAATTAAGAAAGAATCGGTTTACCTAAGGTTTCAATTGGGTTGGGTGAATACCTAAAAGTTTAACATGGTTGTGTGAATACCTAGGATTTTAATAGGTTGTGTGCATACCTATGGATTTCTTTTTATTGCGTAGTATTCTCTACTACCCATTATATTGGCCCATTACGATTATCCCCTCATTCTCGGATTATCCTCGTAAAATTTCTACTCAATCGGGCAATTTTTACCATTTTCTAAAATCTCGTTAGAAGTGTAAGAAATCTCGTTCGAACGAAACATCGAACGACTTAGGACCCTGAATTCTCGTTGGAATTATCGTTCGAATGAGTATGTTTGAACCTACTTCTAACGAGCCTCGCTCTGAATTCTTGTCGGAATTATCGCTAGAATTCTGGTTTGAACGACGCCTTTTGAACGATATTCCAGTTCTCCAGGTCATTCGAACGACCTTGACACATATTGTCCCCTACCTTTGAATTTCTGCATTTTTGTCCACCCAATTCATGTGTAATTTCAACCAAAAGAAAATAAATCATCATAAATCATTTCTACACCAAATTGAATTTCTTTCAACATGCCTTAACATCAAAATCCCATTATATCTCAAGTATGGATTCATTAATTCAAGAAATCCTTAAAAGCCCTAGATTTCTATAATCACCATTAATGTCTAATCTAAACCCAAACTACATTCGTATTTAATCATGCATAAATCTCAGAACTCATATCTCTAAATAGGGTTTCTCAATCGACATGAAGCTCCTACCTAAATTCATCATTTGAAATCAATTTAATCATCAAATTCATTATCTCATGGATGATTCAATAACCAAGTCTAACATGGGTAATATATGCACAAAATTTTGCAAGATAAACACTTGCCTTATGGAGAACTTCTAATTCGTTGAATGAAATAGGTATTGGGGGTGATCCTCTCATCTCGATCTACACGTTAGTGGGATTGTTGTTGTGAAAGAATGAATTTTGCACTAAGAATACCTATGGAGCTCTTCTTCTTCCTCTTTAGTTCTCTCTCTCTCTCTCTCTCTCTCTATATATATATATATATATATATATATATATATGGGGTATGGGTTTTTGTCATGCATGATAAACATGCATGACATTTTATGTGTTACATGCATACATGCTTACATCCATACACATGCATGCATGCATACATACATTATTAATTTTTATTAAAATATTTTTTTATTAAAATATTTTTTTTTTCAAAATATATATTTTTTTAAATTATTTTTTAAAAAAATAAATATTTATTTTTTAGGTTTTTCAATTTTTTTTAAAGTGTTTTTCTTTTAAAAAGATTGGTTATTATGGGTTGGGTTTTATCACGGGGTCAGCTTTATCGTCGTGCCCTCGGGCACGGGCATACACTAGTATATATATATGTATATATATATATATCATTTAGAAACTCACAACCTCCATCTAACCCACGTAACTTTCATTTTAATTCCCCAATTTTTGTCCATTTTAATTTCTAAAAATCTCAAAAGACCAAAATACCCCTCAGGGGTGTCGGTTTTCCTAAATTGCCCCAAAATCAAATTAAAACACCCGGGTAGAGTTTTCTTACTATCTTGGCCCTTTCGGACTCATTGACGCAGTCAAAATACCCATATGAGTTACTTAAAAATAAATTATCTATTTAACCCATTAAAGTAGTCCAAACACGATTCACACGTGCGTCTTAACTTAATTTACCGAACCGTCATATTTCTCACTCATGATAAGTATATAATATCATAATCCCGTATTACTTACTCACACCGTAATATTCAATAATTTTCAACATTAAGTATTAACCCTTGGCATGCTAGTTAATATTTATTTTAAACTAGATTAATTAATTATTAATTTCTCACATTTAATTTAATGAACTCCACGATAATAATTATTCTCGTAATTATTAAAATCAACAAAAGTACGGGTTATTACATACTTCCTCCCTAATAATAGAATTTCATCCCAAAATTTAGGAAATAAGGCATACCTTGCACGAATAAGCCTGGATACTTCTCGTGCATATCTGCCTCTCGCTCCCAAGTAGACTCCTCTACATTGTGATGTTCCCACTTGACCCTCACAAGTGGAACTACTTTGGACTTCAGTCTCCTCTCACTGTGGTCTAGAATAACCACTAGTCTCTACTCATTAGAACTGTTTGGATGCAAGTTTGCCTCCTCTATCACGATGTCAGTGTGATCTAACTCATCTCGCAGATATCGTTTTAGGAGGAAATGTGGAACACATCATGAATGAGGTACAAGTGTTCCGGCAACCCAAGTATGTATGCCACCGATCCGAGCCTCTTAATAGAAGGAAATGGTTCTATGTATCTCGGAGCCAATTTCCCTTTCTTCCCGAACGTCATTACTCCTTTCATAGGAGATACTTGTAGTAGCACCTAGACCCCCATTGAAAACTCCCTGAAGAACCTCTTAGCATCGGCTCAGATTTTCTGTCTATCCGAGTCTAATCGTATGCGACTCCGTATCATCTCAATACTGATTGACGTATCCTGAATCAGCTCTGGCCCAAGTAACTTATTATCCCCCACATCCAATCAACAAGTAGGAGAATGACAAGGCCTACCATATAGCTCCTCAAATGGGGCATTCCAATAGCAAAATGGTAGGGGTTGTTGTAGGCAAACTCCACAAATGGAAGGTATTGCTCCCAACTTCCTCCAAAATCAAGGCACACATCTGCAACATATCTTTCAGCATATGATTAGTGCGCTCTGTCTGCCCATCTATCTGTGGGTGGTATGTCGTGCTCAACCGCAATTCCAAATCCATAGCCTCCTGAAAACACTCCCAGAACACGACACAAAGATTTTGTCCTTGTCTGGCACAATATTGAGGGGCAACCCATGTAACCTCACTACCTCGATAATAAATAACTCGACATATTATCCCGTAGTGTAGTCTGTATGGACTGGCAAGAAGTGAGCTATCTCCGTCAACTAATCTACAATAACCCATATATAATTATTTCCTCTCTAAATAGTAGGCAACCTTGTAATGAAATCCATGGAAATGATTTCCCATTTCCACATAGGAATCTCTAGCTGCTGAAGCAACCCGGGATGTTTCTAATGGTCCATCTTTACCTGCTGGCATGTGGCACACTTGGAGACGAACTCTGCAATGTCTCTCTACATACCACTCCACCACTAATGTCTCATCATATCCTGGTACATCTTATCCTCTCTGAGATGTAACATAAATCGGAACCCATGTGACTCCGTCATTACTGCGTGTCACGGATCCTCCCCCTTTGGAACAATCCATCTCTCGTTGAAGCGTAGGCCTCCCTCAAAACTCATTGAGTAAGAATCTGATCCTCTGACTAATAGTTGTCTTATTTAATCCTGAAAAAATGGATCTATTATCTTGGCCTGAACCACCCTCATCACTATCTAGGGCGTAACAATCATAATAAACAAGAACGATCGGGCCACTGTTTCTTAATTTTCCAACTCTTTCGATTTCACATTCCATCCCTCGGCCACCTCACCTACTGTCCTACGACTCAACGCATCGAAAAATACATGTTTCTTCCCCGGGTGATATTGTATCTCGAACTGGAAGTCCTTCACAAGCTCAAGCCACCTTCACTAACGTATATTCAGGTCCTTCTATGTGAACAAGTACTGTAATGACTTCTGGTCTATGAATAGGCAAAATATATCTCCCAACAAGTAATTCCTCCATATCCGAAGCTCAAACACGACTGCTGCCAACTCCAAGTCATGCGTGGGGCAATTCCTCTCTTGAGTCTTAAGTTTGTGGGAAGCATAAGCTATAGACTGATCCTCCTACTGTGATACTCCACCAAGACCCTATAACGACGCATTAGTATAAATAAGATACTCCACACCATCCTAAGGAAGTGCTAGTACCAGTGCTCAAGTCATCTCATCCTTCAGCTCTCAAAATCCAACTGACATGCATCCTCGCATATAAACGACACGCCCTTAGGAGTCAGATTGGTCGTCAGACTGGCAATATTTGAGATTCCTTGAATAAACCATTTGTAATAACCGGTTAAACCCAAAAAACTATGTACCCCCATCAGTGTAGGGGGCTATCCCCACTCCCTCACTGTTGACACTTTGTCGGGATCCAATAATATACCCCTCTCAGATACGATGTGTCCTTAAAATTTCACCTCTCACTGTGAGAATTCATGTTTCTTCAGTTTGGCATACAACTCATTCTCCTGTAGAGTATGTAGAACCATACGTAAGTGATCTACATGAACCTCCTCAGTACGGGAATAAATCAGTATGTCGTTTATGAAGATAATCACAAATTGATCAAGGAACTCTCTAAACATCGTATTCATCAAGTCCATAAACAGGCTAGTGCATTGGTTAGTCCAAACGGCATAACTCGAAACTCGTAGGATCCATACCTCATCAAAAAAGCAGTCTTCGACACATCCTGCTCTCTGATACGTAACTGATGATAGCCGAATCTCAAGTTAATCTTTGAGAAGTAGGTTGCTCCTCTTAATTGGTTAAGTAAGTCACTGATGCGAGGCAACGGATATTTATTCTGTATCATGACTTTATTCAGCTCCCGATAATCAACACAGAGTTGTAAGGATCCATCCCACTTCTTCACAAACAGAACCGGAGTGCCCCAAGGTGAGGTACTCCTACTGGTGAAATCCTTCCCCAATAGTTTCTCTATCTGGTCCCATAACTCCCTCATCTTTATCGAATCTAGTTGGTACGATGCACGTGCATGGGACAAGTGCCCGATTTCAAGTCTATCACAAACTCAATTTACCTAATCGATAGTAACCCTGGTATGTCCTTAAATACATAACCGAACTAGCAAATGATTAGAATCGAGTCAAGTGAAATTGCTACCCCCGCAGAGGTCTCCTACTCCTACTGAAGCAGTCAATCATGAATCCATAAGCGATAAGTCAATCCATGACAATAATTGCGTCGTACTCAGACAAATCTAATGTCAGTATATTAGCGGGCAATATAAGACTCCCAATATCTATACGTAACCCCGGTGTATAAAGAAAATCAAAGACCCACCACCCAACGATGAGTCTACACAGGTCACTGTGCTCTCTGTCGTGTCTAATAACCCTACGGCTCGTGCGAAGCTAGTGGCTACAAATGAGTGTGATGCCCCCGTGTAAATATAAATACACCCCATAGTACCATGGATATAAAACGTACCCTCAACTGCAAGTGGTGCATGTGGGACTGTTGCCTGATGGATGTTGTAAACACGCCCGTACTATAACTGTCCCTACTGAATCGGGGCCGTTGAAATGGAAAGAAAATCTAGGACTGGTGCTACTATTGGGAAAGATACAAGAAAGATAGGTCTTTGGGGCCCCTGGGGATCACCCTACTGCTGGGGAATCTTGCCCTTGTTGGGGCAATCCTGCTTCAATTGGACAGACTTTCCATAAGAAAAACATAGGCCTGTAAAATTTCCTCCTCTCTGCTCTTGTGGCCTCGGCCTTGCTGGCCGATGCCACCCCTCCCTTGGCCCTGTTGTCCCTGATGACTCTATTGGACTTGATGGCCATGCCTGAAACCTCCTTGCCCATGCCTGAATCCACTTGATCTGAGTCTCTTTAAAGGACCCCCCTGATGGGAACCATACCTCCGTTGTATTGGTGCCCTACTAGCACTACCTCCCCTAGTCTTACCCTTCCGGCTAGACTCTCCTCCTCGCTTGCTTCCCTTAGCATGTACGTAATGGTCCTGACAGTGTAGTAGAGCTTTATTAAGTACATTTGTGTAGGATTGTAGGGTAAGGTTACACAGTAGGTGTTGTCGTATCCTCCAAGTCAAGCCATCCATAAACATTTAGACCCTATTCTCAACATTAGGTACCTCATGTGGAACCAAGTTAGTCAATCTAATGGATTCCTCCTCATATTCAGCAACGGTCTTCGCCTCCTGGGTGAGGTTCAGTAATTTTCACCTCATCTCAGTCTGAATGGCAGAGGAAAAATACTTACGGTCGAACCGCACCCAGAAACTCTGAATTGTCATGCTATCTCTCTCCTCTAAGGTAGTAGTGGGACCCCACCACTGTAAAGATTCTCCTACTAGCTTAAAGGTAGCCAGTAACTATCTCTGAACATCTGTTCACCCATACATGTGAAGGTGTCCATGGATATCCTTCTTTCACTAGCTCGCAGTAATCACATCGGAACTCACTTGAAACTTCGGGGAATGCACCTTATAAAAGGACTCCCTAAAACTCTCCCAAGAATAAGGGAACACTAGTGTTGGTGTTGGAGTCACTATCTAAGCCTGGGGTGGGGCCTGCTGCACCACCGCTAAAGCTGCATCCACCGACTATCCAACTAGGCGGCAACCTCGGCTGCATTCATTATCCCCTGAGCCTGAGCTGGCGGCGGCTCTGGCTGGGCCTTTCTAAACCATGGTGCACGTCGAGTAGGAATTTGAAACAAGAAAGATTTTTATTAGTCTAAAGTTATTAACAAATCTCTAATAACTGAAGACGTAATCATATAACTAGGAATACAACAGTCCAAAAATAGGGCTTTATATAAAAGAACGCTAAGCCGGTAATATAATAAGTCGCACAGATCCTAAAATACTCTAGAACATGATGCTCGATACCACCTGTAACACCTCACCCAATTAAATAATGGGTGATCACTCCTTTATCAAATTAAAACATAATGTTCGATTGATTCATTCTTAGCATCACTGTCGAAAAACTTTAATCGGATTAAATACCTAATATTTAATTAATCTAGTGTTAAAAACAATTATTCATAACAAACCCATTCAGTTTCTGTTAATAAATAACCAACTTCATTAACTCACAGAACTACACAAATAGTCAAATACCGTCCACTGAACTAAATAACAGATTAACAAATACGAGAATGAATGTCCCAATTAAAATGTACATAATCGCCAACATAAAATACCAAGATTAACTGAAAATAAAATACCGATGAGAGATATAAAAATCAATTGAAATAAACATAGTCTGAGAATGGAGACATATTCCGTGAATAGAAAGTGTGATTAAACTGAAAGAAATGATAGATGCGTCTAATATCAGGGACCTACAGTTTCCACAATCGCTGTAGCTCGTAAAAAAATCCAAGTATCTATATCTGGTGTCCTTGTGGCTTGGCACCTATTATAATGCATATAAATATATAGGGGAGAAGATATGGAACAAATGGGCTAGAACCCGAGCAAATATAGCTTTGAAACAACAAGTACATAAATGCAATTTAACACATATTATATACATGTTAGAAACTCGTGTTTTCACTTGAGATGATCACCTCTCAGCTAATGTTCACACCTAACACATCTTCTTACCCATACTAGATGTGCTACCCAGCCTAACTAGTTCGAAGCCACATTATCACTACATACGTTCACCCATAGTACACCCGTATCGCCCGTACAATATGTTATTAACATATTTTATCCCAAATAGCTGATTTGCGTTTTCACCATTCGTGCAGCTAATCTTTTACTCACCAAGATTAAATTACTTATCATCATTACTATATCTACTAATTCACAGAGTAGAGTTCCTCTCAAGTTTATATATATATATATATATATATATATATATAATCCTTGTCTTGTGCGAAATAGCCCAGATTTTAAGAATGCGGACCGAACATGTGTCACCTGGCGGTGAGCCCATAAGAGAGAGAGTGTGCCTATAATTTAGGCGATAATTTCTATGAACACCATTAGGTGACACGTGTTCAGTCCTCATTCTTAAAATGCAGACTAGTCCGTACAAGAGCATTATATATATATATATATATATATATATATATATATATATAGAGAGAGAGAGAGAGAGAGAGAGAGTTAGGCTCTCCAACATGCCTCATTAAACATACCTAGTAACAAACCTATTTTTTTTAAATACTAAAAAAAATAATTTTGAGTTAATATTTTTTATATGGATTCATGTTATTTCTATATGCCCCTGTAAAAATATTCAAATCAAAATAATGTATTTGCTATTTTTAAAAAATAGATAAAAAAAACTGGTAGTTTTAAAGGGTAAAAACTCACACTTTTTTGACCTATTATTGATTTTTTTTTATAGGAGCACATTGAAATATCATGAACCCATATGAAAAATATCATCACAATATTATTTTTTTTACTATTTTAAAAAAGGGATATATACCAAATAGTCCCTCGGACATTTTTTAATACCCATTTAGTCCAAACTTTTTTATTTTGCCTCAAAAAGTCCTTTGCCACATATTTTGGAGAGGGAGTGCCGCTGGCGCGGAACTCTAAAAATAAGAGGATATTGAGTGCTTGAGGGACTAAATGGGTTAAACTAAAAATATGTGTCCTTTTTAAAAAATATATATTTATAGTAGGGACTATTTAATAATTGACCCTTTAAAAAAATGGGATGTTACTAGGTATGTTGCAAGGAGTATGTTAGAGAGCCTAACTCTCTCTCTCTCTCTATATATATATATATATTGATATATATATATTGATATGCCATATATATCCTCGACCAGGCCGAGGGCGCCCACCAACAAGACGAGCCTAAGATTGTCTCACCCTTCATCAGTCACAGACGACCCTCCGAGGGGCCGACCCTCCATCAGACTCCAGATGACCTTCCGAGGGTACGACAGTACGAGGCCCAAATTAGGCCAGACTCACTACCGGAAGGAACTTTGCCCTCGACCTCATATCAAAGGCCGAGGGTGACATCATCACATTGCGTGTCTTTGGAGATGCGTGGAACAGTGCGCGTGAGGATCACATGGCACGTGGAAGACTGTTATAACAAAATCACACCCTCACGTGAGGGAATATTATGTCATCATTTGGCATCTACAGGTGTTAACAGGAGATTGGCTAGATCATCATTCACATGCACCATGCATACTTGGGGGGTACACTACACCCCCCAAGACCTATATATACTTGTCACCTACAGGGGAGTAGATCGATAACTATAACCCTAGCAAAAACTTTGCTTATACACACAGTAGAGAGAGAAAGTGGGCTTATGTGCATTGTATCCAAGGACATTAGTGCCCATACTTAGTGGATCACACACTCACAGTGGATGTAGGCCTAATTGGCTGAACCACTATACATCATTATCTTATTCCTCTTATACTCATATCCTTCTATATACTTATACACTTACATCTCAATGGCTGCCATGGTTACTATTGTTTGAGCTCATCATCACTTATCTGGTGGTGCTAAATCTCAGCATCATCAGTTTGGCGCCGTTTGTGGGAACGAGAAGACGTCTCTTCCATGAATACAGCTTGACCTCACTGGGCACTCTGGTGGTGAGCCAGTTCTCCCCCTGGGAGGAGATGTTTCACCATTGAAAGAGACCCATTAAGGTTCTCAATCTCACCAGTCGTTTTTCTAGTTCAGTTGTTCACAGCTCAAACACATGGCACCGGAGATGCCACCACCACCACTCCATACACCGGATAGTGGAATAGGACCGAGCTCTAGTCAGCCTCAACCTCAATCTGAGATGGCTGATGTCGTGGCAGCCTTGAAGTCCCTGGCAGCAAGCCAGCAGATCATACAGGAGCAGTTCATAGCTCTGAGCCAGAACATACTAAGACCACCAGGGGTCTCACCTGAGATGATTACTCCAGCAGCAACCCCAGGGCAGCATGAGGCCAGGGTACCACCCCAGGCACCACGCAAAGACCTTCCACCCCCTCAGCGGTGTAGGGATGTTGTTGACCCCCGGCGTCTACACCTGGGGAGGCAAGGAAACCCTTGCCCTGAAGACTGGTATGATGATCTAGAGGGGGAGGAGCCCCCAATAGAATGCTGGGAACCATATGAAGTCTCCAAAAACACTATACGACCTCTTCAGGAGAGTAGAGGGAAGTGTGGGAGACCAAATCCTGATGATCGCCCAAGAGGCTCCGCTTTTGATCGCTTGAGCAGGGGGTCAGCCTTTGAGAGGCTGGTCCCAGTAAATAACCTGCGGGAAAAATTATCCAGATCAAGGAGCGCCGCGAGGTCCAGAAGGGAGGAAGCAGATGACCAACCCTGCAGGGGCCGGCCCCTGGGGTGGGACAACGACCAGGGGAAAGTAAACAGTCGACACAGGCCAGCCACGGCAGGACCCTCGGTCCTCAAAGAGGCGATAGGGGATAACATCGGCCAAGCCGACCCTACGAGGCCCTGGAATGACTCGATCAAGTGATTAGAGGATAAGATTGGCTATATACTGAAGAGCCGGGACCCTCTTCAGAGGGGATACACCATAGGCTCACCCTTTGTGGCGAAGATAGTCAATTTCCCTACGCTATCAAAGTTTAAGCCACCTGTGGTCACCCCAAGATATGACGGGAGCACCAACCTTGTCCACCATATTGAGATGTATCAATCAACAACATACATATATTCTATCTCAGATGAGATGAGGTGTCATGCCTTCTCTGGTACCCTGACTGGGGCTACACATGTCTGGTACACGTCTCTCCCAAAAAACTCCATTGAAAACTTTAAGTAGTTAGCAGACCAGTTCATCCAAAACTTTTGCTTCGGGATGAGGCCACAGAAGAAGACCACCCACCTGCTTTATGTTAAGCAGGGGAAGAATGATAGTCTAAGGGACTACATAGCCAGATTCAACAAAGAGAAGTTGGAAGTGGAAGACTATGAGGAGAGCATAGCTATGATAGCCCTGATTGGAGGACTCCAAATAGGGAAGCTGCTATGGAAGCTCGTTGAAGACCCTCTGAGGACAATGGATGAATTGTTGTCAACAGCAGGAAAGATGATGAACACCGAAGAGGTGATGGACGCAGAATACGAAGATAAAAAAGGAGGCGCTAGTGGGGATAAGTACCCTAAGAAGAACAAAGAGGGGAAGAAGAGGTCTACGGATGACAAGTTCGCTGGTTACACCCCACTAACGGTCAGCTGTGAACATATTCTCAACAAGAGAAAGAGTGACCGATCACTGAAATGTCCTAAGAAGTTGAGGGCAATACCCAACAAGAGGAATAAAAACCTATGGTGCGAATTTCACCAAGACCATAGCCACATAACAGACAAATGCTTTGCTCTGAAGGATGAGATTGAGAAGATGCTAAAAGAGGGGAAGCTACGAAAGTACGTTGACAAAGGTGCCTTCAAGAGGGTCCGAGTGGACGACCCCAAAAAAAAGCGAGGTGGTGCATGTGAAGAAGGTACTCAAAAAAGCGGGGACGACCCTTCTGATGATGAGGACGACCCTGACCTCTCGCCGAGAGATGACCAAGGCCCTGTCAAGAGGATTAATATAATCTCTCTTGGAGTGGGAATGATCTCTGGGGGCCTGGCAGGAGGAGGGTCTGAGGTCGCAGATAGGAAGGCCCACGTGGCTGAAGCTAAGGCAGAGACGAAGACGGGGTACAGAAGCCTGTGTATTTTAACAGCAAGGTACTCCAGGGGGAAGAACAAAGATATCCAAGGATGGAGAAGTTGGCCTATGCCTTGATCTATGCATCGATAAAGATGAAGTCATACTTCCAATCCTATACAATAGTCATCCTCACTGACTCCCCTCTTAGGCAGGTCTTGCACAAACCTGGAAAATCAAGGAGGCTAATGGCCTGGTCTATAGAGCTAGGAGAGTTTGACATTGTGTATAAGCCTAGGATGAACATTAAGGGGAAAGCATTGGCAGATTTTGTGGCTGAGTTTACTTGGGAAGATGATGAAGCCAAGGATGAAGGCCACGGGAAGACGAATACCCTGTAGGGTAGGGTCACCGACACACCTACAGATAAGACTGAGACAAGCACCGCTAGAAGGAAAGTGGACGAAAAAGAAGAGGGAAGTTATCTCTTTAGACAGGGGTCACTCACCGAGGGAAATTTCTCAGAGGAAAAGGCTGTGTGGAGCCTCTTCGTTGACGGGTCCTCCTGCGACAGCGGAAGTGGAGTTGGGTTAATAGTATCAGCACCCGATGGCACAGACATTGAATTCTCCCTAAGGTTCAACTTTAAGGCCTCCAACAACGAGGCCGAATATGAGGCCTTGATAGCAGGACTCTCCTTGGCCAAATATCTTAGTGTCGACCAAATTTTGGTTCATATCGATTCGAGGCTAGTAGTGAATCAGATACTAGGAACCTACGAGACCAAGGACGAAAGGATGGATAGATACCTTGAGAAGGTGCGGTCATTACTGAAGAGCTTCAGAGAAGTAAAATTGAAGAGGATACCGAGGCTCAATAATGGTCGAGCTGACGCCCTTGCTAGGTTGGCCTCGACGACTAGGACGGATATCAGGAGGACAGTCCCGGTGGAAATTTTGCTTCGACCAACTATTGAAGATGCTGAGGGAACACTCTGAAATTGCCTGAATACTTCTTAGGAAGCTTCATGGATGGACCCTCTGATCAGATACATTAAAGAGGGAGAGATGCCAGAAGCAAGGCAAGAAAGGAAGAAGCTGAGATACAGGGCTGCAAAATTCACTGTCATCAGAGACACTTTGTACAAAAAGGGGTTTTTTCTCCCCTTACTTAGGTGTGTACACCCCTATGAAGTCCCTTCCATTTTGCAAGATGTGCACGAAGGATCATGTTCAAGCCACATTAGGGGCAGATCCTTAGCGAAGAGAGTGATCACCCAAGGGTACTGGTGGCCGACCTTGGGGAAAGATGCCGCGGTATATGTCAAAAAGTGTGACAAATGCCAAAGATTTGCCACCATCCCTCAACAACCCCATCAACCTCTTACCTCCATTACATCCCCATGGCCATTTGTAGTGTGGGGGATCGACCTAGTAGTACCCTTGCCAAGGGCAGTAAATAACTATCGGTTCCTCATATTAGTAATTGACTATTTCTCAAAATGGGTGGAGGTCGAACCGATGGTCATGATTATAGAGTAGAAGACCTTCCAGTTCATCTGGAAAAATGTTATATGCAGATATGGTCTCCCCAACACCCTCATCTCGGATAATGGGACTCAGTTTAAGAATACCTCTCTACAGAAGTACCGTGAAAGGGTGGGTATCAAATAATTCTTCTCTACAATGGACAAACGGAAGTTACAAACATGATGATCTTAGACGGGATCAAGAAGAGACTTGAAGAGGCAAAAGGAAGATGGATTGAAGAGTTATATGTTGTACTGTGGGCCTAAAGGACGACAGCGAGGACCTCGACCGGAGAGACCCCGTTAATGCTAGCTTATGGCTCAGAAGCCGTCATCCCCACCGAGATTGGGTTTCCCACTCATAGGGTCCAATTGTATGACCCCCGTAGAAATATGGAAGAGAGGAGACTTGACTTAGACCTGATTGAGGAAAGGAGCGAAGACGCCGAGATAAGGCAAGCCGCCTACCAGCAGAGGACTGCGAGGTTTTACAATCAAAGGGTGAAACAGAGACCAATCGTAGTCGGGGACCTGGTCCTCAAAAAGACTTGGCAGAAGACCAACAAGCTCCATCCTAATTGGCACGGCCCCTATTGGGTCATCGATGAAGTTGTCCCAGGGACCTATAGGCTAGAAAACCTAAAAGGGGAACCGTTCTCCAACACCTAGAATGCAGATCATTTGAAAAAAATACTATCAGTCATGTGGTAAGGTCTTAATGGACCATAATTGTAATAGGTGTTGCTCCGATAGAACA
Organism: Sambucus nigra; assembly: GCA_949130495.1. Classification (NCBI taxonomy): domain Eukaryota; kingdom Viridiplantae; phylum Streptophyta; class Magnoliopsida; order Dipsacales; family Adoxaceae; genus Sambucus; species Sambucus nigra. The sequence goes on from OX422215.1 coordinate 49,819,489, forward strand.
CTTGGAAAATTAATGAAAAATATCAGTGTTTCCTCTCATCTCGTGTTTATCAGTTCTAGTACGCATGGAAACATCTTCGGAGAACGACCCTCGGCTATAATGAGGATCAATTGTGGGGACGACCCCACCATTGCCTTCAAGAAAGATGAGGGGATACTTTAAAACCATTAATTTGGTAATTATAACCCCCGGACTATAATGAGGGTCAATGGAGGGGACGACCCCACCGTTGTCCTTAAGAAAGACGAGGGAAGACTTTGTTAAAAACCATTAAATTGGTATTTATAACCCTCGGCCTACAATGTGGGTCAATGGAGGGGACGAGCCCACCATTGTCCTCAAGAAAGATGAGGAAAGACTGTTAAAAACAATTAATTTGGTAAGTATAACCCTCGACCTATAATGAGGGTCAATGGAGGGGATGACCCCACCATTGTCCTCAAGAAAGACGAGGTAAGACTGTTAAAAACCGTTAATTTGGTAAGTATAACCCTCGGCCTCAATGGAGGGGACGACCCCAACATTGTCCTCAAGAAAGACGAGGGAAGACTCTTAAAAACCAATAATTTGATAAGTATAACCCTCGGCCTATAATGAGGGTCAATGGAGGGGACGACCCCACCATTATCCTCAAGAAAGACGAGGGAAGACTTTGTTAAAAACCATTAAATTGGTAATTATAACCCTCGGCCTATAATCAGGGTCAATGGAGGGGACGACCCCACCATTATCCTCAAGAAAGACGAGGGAAGACTGTTAAAAACCATTAATTTGGTAAGTATAACCCTCGGCCTATAATGAGGGCCAATGGAGGGGACGACCCCAACATTGTCCTCAAGAAAGACGAGGGAAGACTGTTAAAAACCATTAATTTGGTAAGTATAACCCTTGTCCTATAATGAGGGTCAATGGAGGGGACGACCCCACCATTGTCCTCAAGAAAGAAGAGGGAAGACTTTGTTAAAAACCATTAATTTGGTAAGTATAACCCTCGGCCTATAATGAGGGTCAATGGAGGGGACGACCCCACCATTTTCCTCAAGAAAGACGAGGGAAGACTTTGTTAAAAACCATGAAATTGGTAATTATAAGCCTCGGCCTATAATGAAGGTCAATGGAGGGGACGACCCCACCATTGTCCTCAAGAAAGACGAGGGAAGACTGTTAAAAACCATTAACTTGGTAAGTATAACCCTCGACCTATAATGAGGGTCAATGAAGGGGAGGACCCCACCATTGTCCTCGAGAAAGACGAGGGAAGACTTTGTTAAAAACGATTAATTTGGTAAGTATAACCCTCGGCCTATAATGAGGTTCAATGGAGGGGACGACCCCACCATTGTCCTCAAGAAATATGAAGGTAGACTTCGTTAAAAACCATTAAATTGGCAACTATAACCCTCGGCCTATAATGAGTTCAATGGAGGGAACGACCCCACCATTGTCCTCAAGAAAGACGAGGGGAGACTGTTAAAAACCATTAAATTGCTAATTATAACCCTCGGCCTATAATGAGGCACAATGGAGGGGATGACCCCACCATTTTCCATAAGAAAGACGAGCGAAGACCTTGTTAAAAACCATTAAATTGGTAATTATAACCCTCAGCCTATAATGAGGGTTAATGGAGGGGACGGGCCCACCATTGTCCTCAAGAAAGATGAGGGAAGACTGTTAAAAACCATTGATTTGGTAAGTATAACTCTCGGACTATAATGAGGGTCAACGGTGGGGACGACCCCCCCACCCCCATTGCCCTCAAGAAAGACGAGGGAGGACTTGAGCATCAATTAAAATTGGTTAAAAACCCTCGGCTATAATGAGGGCCAACGTAGGGGACGACCCCTCGTTCACCCTCAAAAAAGACGAGGGAGGGGCTAGTGATATTAACATAAGATTCACAATACAAATCACACGAGAGACAAATACATAAGAAGAAGAGAGGCATTATATTACATTACAAAATGAAGATGTTCGTCTGATAAAAGAGTACAAAAATATTAATTACACGAAGAGGGTATCGGCTACAGACAGCCACCCTATTGAGCAATGTCAGAGGGCAAGGCCTCAACATATATTGGAGATTCTTCTATAACCATGACAGGCCAAGCCTCAGACGTGCCTGTACTTTCTACATGCTGAGATTCCACTTGGGCTAGGGCTTCAGCAATAAGTGGATCGTCCAGTTAAACTGCCTCAAGAGAGGGGAAGACGGACGACACTGCATCAACAAACTTAAGGACGACCCACCGACAGGACGTCCTAATCCCCCTCTCTAAGTACTCAAGACCGAAGCCTTGGATCTCGTCTGAGAGTTTGTAGGCCTCCACAGCATCGGCCTCTGCCTTCTTCACCGCCTTAGATAGCTCAGTCTTGTGCTGAGCCCCCATGTTGGTTAAGGCATCGTCCCTATCCTTTATAAGCAAGTCCTTGTCCGCCATATATGCATCATGCTGCCTCATTAGCTCATCCAGAACCCTTTCATGTTCAATTTTAGCACTCTCTATCTCACCCCTTGCAGTCTCCAGCTCCGTCTGCAAATCGGCCTCGTGTTGTATGACTCTCTCCGCTTCATAGAATATTTGTTGGTTCTCAGCCATCCACTTAGTAGCCGAGGTAAAGGCGCATAAAGACTGCACAGAAATAATAAACAGTTGTCAAGAGGATAAGAAAATAGTTGATGAAAGAATGCAACTAAGGTAATTAGGGGAGAACAAATACCTGAGCTAGGGCATGCAGACCAAAGTTATACACTTTTTCTAGAGGAATCTTTGACAGAAATTCATAATCAGCAGCCGAGGGGGTAGAAAACATGGACGCCTTGGTTGCCCTCAGGTTCGCGATAAGGGAAGATGGATCGGACTTCAGAAGCGCCAAGTTCTGGGACCAGAAGGCCCCCATACTAGAAGAGGAGTCAGTCCCCTCAGACGACTCTACCCTAGCCCTCGTCCTTGAATTCGACCGAGGGTTAGTAGGAGCTTCAGGCTCTTTCCTTTTATGACTGTCAGCAGTCAGCTCAACAAGCGTCGACCCCATGATCCTTGTCTTCCTCGAAGCTTGCTGAGGCTCCTTGCCTTTCTTCTTACCTAGACCTGATAGCAAACTGGGAGCAATTATTTCCCAAAGTTGATATGATATACCAGAGGGACGACCTGAAAGGAGGACAACACGTCAGAGAAATGCAAAAGCAAAGATGAAACACTTGAAAAAAGTACAGAATGGAAAAAATAAATGTAACTCACATAGTTCTGTCAGGGGGCCGACCCTAAGACTAGCTTCCTTGAGGAACTGAGGGGTCATCAGATCTTCAAACTTTGGAAGTTCACTCCCTTTACCTCGTCCTCTCAGATATTCAACTATGTCTTTCTCTTCCAGACTATGTTCGAGGTCTGACCTGACCTTTATTGAAGGGTTAGACCATCTTTTAGGGACCCTCGGACCATCGGTTAATGGTTGTGCCTCGGTGGAGAACTCCCACTATCCAGAGACAAAGAAGAATCTCTTCTTCCAGTCATGGTTGGAGGTTTGTGCCATGTGGAGAAGTTTTTTATCAGACCTCCTCGCCCCAGGTGATAGTACCCAGGCTGTTTGGACGAGGAGGTGATATTGTAACAGGCCAAGAACACGTCAATCGAGGGCTCATCAGTGAAAGCATTCTTCCACAGGGAGATGTAGCCAAGGATCGTCCTCCAGGAGTTGGGTGGAAGCTGAGAGGGGGCAACGTTGAGGGCTAATAAGATATCTATGATAGTAGGATGCAGAGGGAATCTCACACCAACCTTAAACGTTTGTTCGTATAATGCAACCTCTCCCTCCTCACCCTCAAAGACCCTTTCAGACTCAGAGGGAACCCTCATAGTTATATTGGGGGACACTCCATAGGCATGCCTCCACAATAAGAGGTCACAATCCCTGACCGAGGAGATATAGGACGAGGCATGGGAGGTGTTAACTAGGTCAGCATCTGCGTCCTCGCCCTCATCCTCAATCCCCTCTCCCTAAGCCTCATCACTTATCAGAGACCCCTGGGGAAAATCCATCTAAAAAGCGTGTGGGGATAGGGTTGTCACAGGGACAGCTTCGGAAGTAACCATACCCTCGGCCTATCGGCCTGGGCTTAGGTCAGATGCCTCTCCTCTCCCAGAAGGTCCAGCGCTAATTGGCGACGACGCTCTCTCATCCATCTCTCATGAATAACTCTCGACTGGACGACAAGACGACCCACAAGACTCAGATGGCAAAAATGGATTTATTGTGGCGAGGAATGGGGAAAATGGGTGGTACCCAATTAGGGTCATCCCCTTGTCTCCTCTCCTCCTCTTCCTCTACCCGTCTGATCTCAACAAATAACTTCTCTCTCAGGGAAGGGAACTCCTAGGCTAAATTATAAAGCCTCCTAAGCATTAAGGGGGAGACCCTACACTTGGAAGAATTTGGGTAACTTAACTACAAACAAATCTCACAATTGACCAGGGTGGACTTTTCGATCAAAACCAAGGAATTGAAGGGTTTTCTATCACGAACAGTTCAAGAACAGCTTACTAGAGGTCACACCGGAAAAGCTATGGAACAGCCTAAGAAAGTCTAACCCTACGAGCTTAAAACAGGAAACAAACAGAAATGAAGATAAGAAGGGCACTAGGGTCGAGGTGTTACCTGAGGAGAAATAGCAAAGCTGCCAAGCTTGAAGGTTCGAAACTACAAAAATGGCAAGAAGGCTGGAAGCTAGAGAGAGAGTTCAGGCGCGAAGAAGATGAAGAAAGAGAAACTTTAGAAAATTGTTTAAATATCTTGCCAATGAGGGGGCCCACTAACCAATGCAGAGCACAGCCCACGAGGAGGGCATCATTAGGGCACAAAGCCCTAGGCAAAGTGTGCACCCGCCACGCCTTGGAAATTGAAACGACAGTTAGTACCTGCCTAGGTGTCATATCAGCTTAACATGTGTCACTCACCTAACTGATTATACAACCATCTCAATTATAACACTATCCCGCAGCGATCTCAATAACATCTATGGCTAAGGGCTGGGGGGTGATTGATATGCCATATATATCCTCGGCCAGTCCGAGGGCCCCCTCCAACAAGATGATCCCAAGATTATCTCACCCGTCATCAGGCCCAGGCGACCCTCCGAGGGGCCGACCCTCTATCAGGACCAGACGACCCTCCGAGGGGCTGACCCTCCATCAGGACCAGACGACCCTTCGAGTGGCCGACCCTCCATCGGGCTCTAGACGACCCTCCGAGGGGCCGACCCTCCATCGGGCTCCAGACAACCCTCCGAGGGTACGACAGTACGAGGCCCAAATTAGGCCAGACTCACTACCGAAAGGAACTTTGCCCTAGACCTCATATCAAAGGTCGAGGATGACATCATCACAGCGCGTGGCTTGGGAGACACGTGGAACAGTGCGCGTGAGGCTCACATGGCATGTGGAAGACCGTTATAACAAAATCACACCCTCACGTGAGGGAATATTATGACATCATTTGGCATCTACAGGTGTCAACAGGAGATTGGCTAGATCATCATTCACATGCACCATGCATACTTGGGGGGGTACACTACACCCCCCAAGACCTATATATACTTGTCACCTACAACCCTACAGGGGAGGAGATTGATAACTGTAACCCTAGCAAAAAATCTGCTTATACACACAGTAGAGAGAGAAGGTGGGATTATATGCATTATATCCAAGGCCATTAGTGCCCATACTTAGTGGATCACACACTCATAGTGGATGTAGGCCTAATTGGCTGAACCACTATACATCATTGTCTTATTCCTCTTATACTCATCTCCTTCTATATACTTACACACTTACATCTCAATGGCTTCCATGGTTACTATTGTTTGAGCTCATCATCACTTATCTGGTGGTGCTAAATCTCAACATCATATATATATATATATATATATATATATATATATATATATATATATATATATATATAGACACACACACACACACACACACACACACAAAAAAAAACACAAATCATCCACCCCTAGGTCAAGGCCCCTTAGTGTAATGCATACTCTGCTATCGTATCCCGATACATCTCTCACTGAATGTGGATAATGGTTTGGATAACCTCCCATGAACTATAAAAAGTACAATAACAGATATTGAAAGTGAACATAGTCCTTAGACCAATGGATTATGCGCATACCTAGATTCCCATTAAACTGTCGAACTATTATATCTCGGATAACATGTGTCTAAGCTTCTATGTTCTATGGTACGAGTCTAAAATCAACTTGAATGTTTCTTTGCATAAGACTGCCCAAGAGCACAACCTCCACCTGATAGCATGAAGCGTACGTACGTCATACACATAATAAGCAATCCATGGGTACACAGGAAACCTATTAAAATCTTAGGTATTCACACGACCATATTAAACTTTTATGTATTCATCCAACCCAATTTAAAACTTAGGTAACCCGATTATTTCTTAATATATTTAGCATAGTATTCTCTACTACCCACTTTATTGGCCCATTACGATTGTCTGCTCGCTCTCGGACTATCCTTGTAACATTTCTACTCAATCGGGCAATTTTTATAATTTTCTAAAATATCGTTAGAAGTGTCAGAAATTTCGTTCGAACGAAACATCGAATGACTTAGGACCCTGAATGCTCATTGGAATTCTCGTTCGAACGAGTAGGTTTAAACCTACTTCTAACGATCCCAACTATGAATTCTTGGTGGAATTTTCGTTGGAATTATCGTTCGAATGATATTCCAGTTCTCCAGGTTGTTTGAATGACCTTGATCCACATTGTCCCCTACTATTGAATTTCTGCATTTTTCTTCCATTTTTGTCCACCCAATTCTTGTGTAATTTCACCCAAAACAAAACCAATCTGCCTAAATCCTTTCTGCTCTTAATAGGATGTCTTTCAACATGGTTTAACATCAAAATCCTATTATATTTCAAGTATGGATGCATTAATTCAAGAAATCCTTAAAAGCCCTAGATTTCTATAATCACCATTAAAGTCTAATCTAAACCCAAATTAAATTCGTATTTAATCATGCATAAATGTCAGATTTTATATCTCTAAATATGGTTTCTCAATATACATTAAGTTCCTACCCAAATTCATCACTTGAAATAAATTTAATCATCAAATTCATTATCTCACGGATGATTCAACAACCTAATCTAACATGGGTAATATATGCACAAAATTTAGCAAGATAAACACTTGCCATATGGAGAACTTATGATTTGTTGAATGACACTAGTATTGGGGCGATCCTCTCCTGTAAATCTTGTCGTTAGTGGGATTTCTGGTGTGAGAGCTTGACTTTTCACCAACAACACCTATGGAGATCTTTTTCTTCCTCCTTAGTTCTCTCTCTCTCTCTCTCTCTCTCTCTCTCTCTCTCTCAGGTTTAAAAACTGAATACCTCCATCTAACCCACACATACCTTTCATTTTAATTTCCAAATTTTTGTCCATTTTAATTTCCCAAAATCTCAAAAGACCAAAATACCCTTCGGGTGTCGATTTGGCCAAAATTGCCTCAGAATCCAAATAAAACACCCGGGTAGGGTTTTTCGACTATCTCGACCCTTTCGAACTCATTAACACACTCGAAATACCCATACGAGTTACTTATAAATAAACTATCCTTTTAATCCGTTAAAGTAGTCCCAACATGATTCACACCCGTCTCCTGACTTAATTAACCAAACCGTCTTATTTCTCACTCACGACATGTACATGATATCATAATCCCATATTACTTACTGACACAGTAATACTCAATAATTTTCAATAATAAGTATTAACCCTCAGCACACCAGTTAATATTTATTTTAAACTAGATCAATTAATAATTAATTGCTCACATTTTATTTAATTAATCCCACAATAATAATTAATCTCAAAATTATAAAAATCAACTAAAGTACGGGGTATTACAACGTAGGAACATGATGACCTTTAATCCCATTCTGATTATCGATGTTTTTTATTGTTGGGTCATGGATTTTATGGATCAATTCCTAAATCCATACGGGAATCTCTGCATCCTTTTGGCGGTTGATTATGTTTTTAAATGGGTTGAAGCCTTACAGTGTAGGATGAATGACCGCCATGTGGTTTGAGAAAATATTTTATCTCGTTTTAGTACGACTCGAGCCATAATTAGTGATTGTGCAACCCATTTTTGTAATAGATCCTTCGAGAGTCTTATGAAAAAGTATTCGATCACGCACAAAGTAGGATGTTCTTATGACCCTCAAACCAGTTGGTAAGTAGAAGTTTATAATAGGCAAATTAAGCAAATAACCGAGAAGATAGTGAATCTGAACCCAAAGCGTTGGTCCTTAAAGTTGATGGATGAATTGTGGGCTTATATCTATGCCCATAAAACTCCACTGGGTATGTACCCGTATAGGCTTGTCTATAGAAAATCTTGTCACATTCCGGAAGAGTTAGAACACAAAGCCTATTGGGCCATTAAGACTTTTAAATTTTATTTACTTGCTATGGGTGAGGTCCGAAAACTGCAACTCAATGAGTAGGAACAGATTAGGAATGATGCATATGTAAATTCAAAATTGTACAAAGATAAAATGAAAAATTTCGATGACATGTCCATCCTATGGAAGTCAATCGAACCAGTAAAAAACATTTTATTGTACAATTCTAGGTTGCATCTCTTTCCCTATAAGTTGAGGTCAAGATGGTCCGATCCCTTTGCTGTGAGGATAGTCTACCCAGTTGGGTCATTTGAGATAGAGAACCCTAAAAATAGTGAATTTTCAAATTTAACGATCAAAGGTTGAAGCCATATCTAGAATTACGATATTGGTAAATGGAGGACATTCTCCTCCGAGCCCCTGTGTACCAAGAGTGAACATTAAATAGGATAATTGTTGTTGTATCATAGTTTTTATTTTGTTGGAATTATGCGTTGTAAAAAGTCCCCCAGTATGACAATATCTTTAATATTTTTCCCCTTTTTTGTCTTTTACATTTAGGAAAATGTAGAAGTTAGGTTTTCTCTGCTTTGAAAAAAAGAAAAAACTTCACAAATATTTCAAAAATTCAAAAAGATTTTCCACATAATTGAGTTTTGAAACGATCTCTTAATATATAATTACTTCATGGACCTCTCAACTTATGAATTTTTTTTACACATTACCAGATAATATGATAAAAAATGAATATTGAGGCGAAAGTTAATAGACTTAATGAATAAATGTGGAGATTTTAACCCGATGAGATATTGTGCACTCATCATTTATGAGAGATTTAAATCAATCTGAGTCAAATAACTCAAAAATTTCTTCAGTGATGAATTCGTTGATGATATCAATTTCTGTGTTTTGTTCGATTATTCAAAAAAAGTCAAAATGTGAATCTTAAGCATTATAAGTCTTAGTAAGTGAACAAAACATGAGAAATGAGATTTGGCTATCATTTGAAAGCCCAACATTAAGCCTAAACTCCAACCTTTTTATATTATTCCGTTGAAAGCCCATTTGAGCCAAAAAGAAAATAAGACTTTTTGCTGAAAATCCATTATCCTACCCAACTACAACTGGGAGTTAAAAGCCCATAAAATGAAGCCATACCCATTTTTTGAGAATACTAGGGTAAAATTACGGTAAGGAAAAAGGCCAAAAAATGAAAAAAGAATAAGTTTGCAAAAGAATAGTGTGTGAAAAGAAAAAAAGGGGAAAAAGAAAAAAAAATGTGAGTTTGAAAAAAAAATGAAAGGAATAGAAAGGAAAGTGGAGGTTGGAAGAAAAAAGTTCCTTAAAGTCAATTTACCGAAAAAACCTCTATATTCTCATAAGTTTTGAACTCCAAATGCCATTCTTTCTAGCCAAAATCCGAGTCTACAATACAACCGAAGAAAGTCATGTAGGCCCGTTTTTCTTTGCGAAATGTGCTTTAAGGATGAAAAAATAAGTTCTCTTGTTATAAAAAACATTTTTTCAATTTTTAATTGCCACCAAGTTGTGAACTCATTTTAACTTAACCGGATTTTATCTTAATTAATCCTAAACATGCATCTAGCGATTAAAGAAAATAAAATAAGGAAAAGAATACTCACAATGCCAACTGTATGAGGAAACCACTAAGGGAAAAAATCTTGGATGGCCGAAGCCAAACAATCACTATGATGTGGAATTACAAGGAACAAATACAAATCTTATTCACTATCTCGATACCCACCCGATTTGATGTTATTTTTATCTTCAACCACTTCTCCACAATTCCTACGCAGAAAGTCCTTCTTCTAAGATCCTCATCCATAACACATGCATCCACGTATGTCTCGGTGTCTACCGATATGGTTTGTAATAGCTACGATGTTGAACACGACTCTTTCTCTTCTTCACCGAAAAACCCAACAAATTTCTATGTAGAACCAACTCTTAATGGTGCCAACAAAGATCATTATAGCATATTGTAATGAAAACTCGAATCTTTGAAACTCTAAGGTTATTTTAGACTTAGAAAACCTTAGAAAACTTTGTGCATAAAACGTATTGGTTTGTTAACTATTTTTCAGACTGCACACTTATGCAATTATTAATAAACCACAGCTTAAATAATTTTCTTGAGGCGTCAGCTCGCTCGAACGACTGTCGATGTAACTCAAATGATATGGTTATGTCTTTCGAATGACAAAGTGATCTTGCTCGAATGACAGTTAATGTCGTTTGATGTTGTTTGAGAGACAGAGCTAAATAGGGTTTGTATAAAACACAACTCTAAATATCCTTATCAGAATAAAATGAAGTGTAAACTTTTTCAAACATTTGAAAATTCTAAAAAAAATTCTTTAATAAAATAACATCCTCAAATAATTTAAATTAAATTATGAGTCCCATTAAAATTACACATTCATATATGAGTTATCTCATAACGTAATTTGACTCGAAAATGAAATTTTCACCATAAACAGGCATAAAAAATCTTTGAAGCTTTGTTGCAACATCTCCAATAAACTTCAATACATCATAGTGTGTGCGGGATCGTGACGATAAAAAATATGACTTATAACTCAAACGTGGACTATGTCAAATAAACATACAACAGACTCAATTTGGAAAGTTTGTCCTTACAAATTTCTTCCGTTGGCAATTTCGGCATAAAACCTAGAGTGAAATGCCTAAGCCAGTCTGTCAAGCCATATGAAACCTAAATCCCATCCCGTAAACCCAATATAAAAAATTACAGGACAAGTCTAGTTATATAATGGTTTGACAAGCATGAACTGTCTGAATGTGATGTAGTCTTGGAATCTCGAATCTTTAAAGCATACCTACACACATGAAATAGACAAATACCCAGTGAAGTATGAAGGAACAAATGATATAAACATGTAAAATTAAATTCAAATCATATGTTATGTGAGAAAAACATGATACAAATTTGCAAACCACATTTAAATCAGGATAACAATTTGTGCAAACTCATTACGGTATCAATAAATAAGCATAAGTGCATATGATATCAATGTGTACTGCAACAAAACCTATGTACTCAACAAAATAAAATCTCTACATATATCTCATACATCTATCCCCTGTTTTGTCTCGAATCGATAATCCGATGAAAAAATAAACGTATCTAGCATGAGATAATCAATGACCTGTATCTATTAAACATGAAACAATCAGCTAATAATGATTAATCAAATCCGTAGCTAGCAAATAATAATCACACAAGAATCAACAATCTAATCATGTGTGACTATATGAACGCATTGCAAAAATTGATGTAATAAATGGGAATCTGCGTATAAGAAAATGTCCAGGAGCAACCCAGCAGTACCCAAAATATGTTAATATGAACCAGGGTACTAAAATTGAAGGAAATAGTAGAAAAACCCTCTACAAGTTGACCGAATGAGACAACCCTATCTCTTGAAAGAAATTGGCTTCCTGTGAGATGACTTCACGTGACATCAAGATCTCGTTTGAACGAGAAAACCAAAAGACCCAGTTCCAGTTCTAAAATACATGTACTTTCATCCAGTGAAAAAATTTCCTTAAAAAGTTAACTAGAAAAATAAGAAACTCCAAAAATATAGCAAAACAGAAAACTAACAAATAATAAAATGAGTTACGTGCTAACATAGTACCGATGTTCTCAAACATTAACATGGAATGAATGGGCATGAACTACAACAAATGAATCATAATTCCAACACATCAAAACGGTCAAGAAGCTCTAATAGATAGATATAAATCATCAAACCTTAGTTTAGCTATATGTGATAATTATAGTGTGAGCATAACGAAATAAAAAATTAAACATGCACACAAATTCGGAATTTTGAAGATTCTACGACCACTGGCATCATGATACAATTTTTCAACATTAGGATTCGTATTACAAACCTGTCTAAATTATCCCTCCAAACTCCGTCAAATATATGAAAAAAAAAATTGGAATGAACATAAACTAATTGTCCCGTATTTTGGAATATGATTATTTTTATTGCCTTGATTTACTTTTTGGAATATTTTAAACGGTGGCTTTCACAACGAGTGAATTTTTCACTCTCGCAGCCCTTTTCCCAGAACACTAATCATTTTTCAATACAACCCTCATCGTAAACAGTTCTTACATGCACACCTCCTCCTTATGTCTATTTACGCATAGATGACAAAGTTGAGATAAGAACATCTCGCCAAACTCAAATATGCAAGAGATGTCAAACATTAATATAAACTCATGCATGCTGCAAAGATGGCATATATACAAAGTCAAATAAAAATGCATATGAACTTTGAAACTACCCTATAATACAATGCTTAAGATCATTATGAGCGTCAATAATTATGAGCAAATGACCTATCCACATGGATAAGGAAATTTAGGGGTTCTACGCACATTAATATGCCGCATCAAACATGTAAACTCATGACACAAATATAGATCGAAAATCTTTTGTGTTTTTCAAAAATATTTTCACTCAAAATAAAAGCAAAATCTTTTTGTATTTTTCATATAAGACTTAATGAATGAAAAAAATATAATACAATATAATCATTTTATTTATCACTTTTTTGATTAATCCTTTCACCCCAACTCGATTATTAGAATATTCAATATTCCCTAGAATTTCATATGAATTTCAAATTAGAGTAACTTGAGTTTGATTTTTTCAATCGAGTCCTCAGTAAATGGCCATGCTTTTGTAGAATTAGAAGACGCACCAAGATGAAACTTAGGAATATCCACATGTAAATTATTTTTTGGAACAATAATTTTCTCATTTGACATATTTGAAATGTCCTCAAGTGGATGCATATCATAGTAAATATCTTCATTTTTCGAACTATCTCAATTATAACATTTTTGCTTGTTTTTTTATTCACTATTTTCAAAAATTATACAGGGCATATTAGGACGTTTCTGAATTCTCTTATTGTTCCCGTTCTCCCTCTGAACAAATATACCATTTTTAACTAAAAGTTTAATTCGTCCTGTAGGTAAACCTTTATTGTCTAGCATCTCGGCAGACTTGACCCAGCACCACCATTTTGGGCCATGACCTCAGTTGTCATTTTGTTAATATTTTTTTTATATGTCGAATGGTGTTTTCAAGATTTTTTCCCAAAATATCATCAACAATCTGATGAGCCGTATTTTTTGGAATAATATCACAACCATTTTTAACAGTCAAACTATTTGACTGATTTGAAAAAAACTCCTTCTGCTAAGGTACTCTAACACCTAGCCCAGATATATCTTCTAAATTTTTTGGGATATTGTGAATTTCAACTAATTGTAGAGGTCCGATCTATTCACCTAACCTATTGTGTTGTCATACTTTTGAATTGTCATCAACAACATTGTTATCTGTTATTTATGAATTTTTTTCACTTCGTTTCACAACTAAGTGACTAATGTTAGGGAGTTGCACAACCTTATTATAAAAGAATCAAACGCTCCCCATGACACTATTCCTCTAACTACTGAGGAAGAAGAAGCATTCATTTAGAGTAATAATAAGAAGAAGAATAACCATGTGGAAACCATGGATACCCATGAAGAAATATGCGCTGCGACAAACCTTAAGAATACCCATGTGGAAACAATGGATAACTATGAAGATATATGCACCACTTCAATCTCTAAAGACCAACCTGACAATGGAAACCAGTCTAGTGACCCAACAGGACCCAGGGTACTCAAAGACAGCGGACCTAGCCAAAAAACTTCATACCGTGATGATGTAATTAGAAGAGATAACAAAGATGTCTTCTTTAAGGAGTCGCAACTCTACTGGTCGGATGAGGAAAGTACGGAGATGAGCGATGCAAAAGAAGATCAAAACACCAACCCAAAGGTGGATAACCCTCTGAAACCTGAGCTTATCATTCCACCTAGACACGTAGAAAAACTCCAAAGCAAGTGGAAATATAGTATCATTGTGAGGCTATTAGGGAGGGTTATTGGGTATAGGGCCCTCATGAATAAGATACCAACTTTGTGGAACCTCCAAGGTGATTATGAAGTCGTTGACCTTGAAGAATGACATTTTCTTTTTAAGTTTGACATGAAGGGTGACTATAACCATGTCCTTACAAATGGACCATGGATAATCAATAACCACTACCTTACGGTGAGAAAGTGGGAGCCATTTTTCAATCCTAAGAAAGCTTCTGAAACCTGCACAACTATGTGGGTGCGACTACCTTGCCTTTCTTTAGAGTTTTTCCATGAGAAGGTGCTTCACTATATTGGTAAAATCATTAGTGAGCCCATAAAAACTGATACCAACTCAGCTGAAACCCACAGGGGAAAATTTGTTAGAATTTGTGTGGTGGTGGACATCTCCAAACCCCTTATACTGAAATACCTCTTTAATGGGGTGGATTATGATATAGAGTATGAGTTTCTACCCTCACTCTGCTTTAAATGTGGCATGATTGGGCACAGGCAGGACTTCTGCCCTTCATTTACTTCCCCGGTGAATCTGCCGGCTAACCCAGAGGAAAACGAGCATCTTGGGAACATGAGAGCTACTAACGGTAACATTTCAATGACTAGTAACTTGGAAGCTAGAACGGAACCTAGGAGGGAAAGAAATGCTTACGTTATTTCCAAGTTCGGACCTTGGATGTTGGTCCAGCGCAAAAACTATAAACCACCAGCAAGATATAGCAGTTTTGGAAACACACACGCAATAGGGTATGTTCCCATTCAGAGGGTGTCAAATCGGTTTAATGCTTTGAATGAGAAAATATATGATTAAAATATATCGTCAAACGGTGGCTTGGGTGGCCAGATGACACGTAGGAGGGCTAATGAATAGAACAGGAAATCGGCTGTCACTACAAAAAATGGAAGAGAATGGGAAGTGTTGGTTGACAGTTTTATGTCCAATCGTAATAAAACAATAAGAGAAGCAGGTAATATCCAGCAAGTCAACATTAATGAAAGGGTAGGATCCCCTACAACAACTAAAGAGGACAACTCTAATATAAGACACGTTACCTATAATACTCGTATCCCAGAGACAAGGTTGGCGGCACAGGCTGTTAATGGGGAGACACTAGTCCTGCATACCAACTACCCAAACCACACACTCTACCACTGCCAGTCAAATCCTATTAAAAAAAACCAACCTCCTGGGTGCACACAACTACCCAAACCACCTTTAAAGTCGACTAATTAAGAAACCCATTCCAAGAATACCACCCCTAATATTAACGTTAAAGCTTTTGTAGTCAGCTCCTCTAAAAACCCGATTAGAACCAACCACGAATATGGACAACTTCCCTCTGGAAATGATAGGAGATACCCAGATGCTACATGTGCGGGTGCGAATGGAGAAAGTAAAATTCTTTGTAGAAACCATGGTGGAAGAAGAAGTGGTGGTCCAGAATGCATGAAGATTTGCCCAAGTGCGGTTGCAAATACAACTAAAACTGCACCTCCCACGAGATGACTGGAAGGTAATGGCGTTGATCACGTCAATGATACCTACAATAGACATAATACGAATGGTGAAGAACCAAATTCCATGGCCTGAGA
The DNA here is from genome assembly GCA_949130495.1 of Sambucus nigra. Taxonomy (NCBI): domain Eukaryota; kingdom Viridiplantae; phylum Streptophyta; class Magnoliopsida; order Dipsacales; family Adoxaceae; genus Sambucus; species Sambucus nigra. The sequence continues at coordinate 49,835,530 of OX422215.1, forward strand.
AGGAGAGTCTACCGATACCACCAAATATCTACTCCATGAAGATGCTGGTTTGGAACGTTAGGGGAGCGGGTAAACCCCTCTTTAAACCCACGCTGATTGAACTCAACAACATGTATAGACCTGAGGTGCTGATCATTTTGGAATACCAAATCCCTCTTGCTAATATGGGTACTTCCTTCATTGACCTGGGCTTTAAGAGAGGAAGAACTCTGATCCTATTGGTAGGGCAGGCGGTATATGGGTGCTCTGGAAGGACTCGAATGTCTCGATCACTCCCATTATTGTGTCTAGGCAGGTCATACATCTCGTTGTCACTAGGAAAAATTATAATTACTGGATTCTCACTGCGGTCTACACAAGTCCTCTCCCCACCCTCAGGAGAAAGATGTGGGAGAATCTTTGCACCCTTGTTAATCAGTCCAATGCCCCGTGGATGATTACTGGAGATTTCAATGATCAGCTTTACATTAATGAGTAGAAGAGTTTCACAAGTAACCTTGCTAGAATTAGTTTCTCTTCCTTTGCTCGTTATATTGATTATTGTAAAATGTCAGAGATCAACAGCACGGGGCCTAAACTCACCTTGACTAATGGGCGTTGGGGCTTTGCTAACTCGATGGTTAGACTCGATAGAGCCATGGCCAATGCGTACTGGATAGTTATGTTCCCGAATGCTGTGGTGGACAATCTTCCTAGAACTACGTCTGATCGCAGCCCGCTAATCATCCATACCGAAGGTAAACATACTCCTGTGCTTGCTACTAAAACTTTTAGACTTCTTGCTACTTGGTTTGATAGGGCGGACTTTAATGAGCTCCTCCAACTTAGTTGGAGTTCGCTTTGCGACATTGAGCAAAACACTAGTATTGTTACCCAAAAAAACATAATATGGAATAAAACTGTCTATGGTAATATCTTCTATCGTAAAAGATGCCTCTTTAATTGCCTAAGAGGGATCCAAATCGCTCAACAAGATAGTTTCTCTCATAGCTTAGACCGTCTTGAGGTTGACCTTAGATACGACTGTAACGTCATACTTCATGAGGAGGAGATGCTATGTAAATAAAAGTCGAGAGTCCAATAGATTGTGGAAGGTGAAAAAAACACCAAATTCTTCCATACTTCCACCATTATTAGGAGAAGAAGAAACAAAATTGATAGGCTTAGTGTCGATGGCGAGTGGACGGATGATACTAATATTATTACAAATCACATAAATGATTATTTCATTTGTCTATTCTCTACCCCCACCCTCATTGACAGTGATTCTTGGTTCGATTACTCTCTTCTTCCCAAAGTTAGTGGGGATGACACCCGTAGACTAAATTTTAAGGTGAGCACTTGTGAAATTAAAAGGGCCCTATTTAGTTTGAAACCATTAAAAGACCCTGGCCCAGATGGCTTCCAACCCATGTTCTATAAAAAAATTTGGAGCACGATTGCCCCTAATCTCGATGCCCTGATAAAAAAGAGTGTCTTAGAAGGAGTTATCCTGGAACACTTGAACCATAGTCACATTACCCTAATCCCCAAAATGGATAACCCGGAGAATATTTACCAATTCAGACCTATTACCCTCTGTAATGTTACTTATAAAATTCTCGCCAAGGTCATTATCAACAGAATCCGCCCCATCCTCATGAAAATTATTAGTCCATACCAGGCCAGCTTCCTCCCAAGCAAACAGACCATGGACAACATCATCATCACCCAAGAAATCCTCCGCACCCTCCATAATACCAAAAGGAAGGCGGAAGGGATCATTTTTAAAATCGACCTTGAGAAGGCCTACGATAAAATTAGCTGGGAGTTCTTAGAAAAAGTCCTCATTGCCTTTGATTTTTAGGCTAACTTGATCAAACTTATCATGAGTTGTGTTACTAACACGAGTACCTCCATATTGTGTAATGGTTTTCCCCTTCCTCATTTTAATCCCACAAGGGGGCTCTATCAAGTGGACCCTCTATCCCCGTACCTTTCGTGTTATGCATGGAGTATCTCTCCTGTGCCATCTCTAGGAAGATTGATAGTAAAGATTAGAGGTGTCTCAAAGCTTCTCCTGGAGGACCCATTATCTCCCATATCTTCTTTGCTGATGACTTGATTCTCTTTACAGAAGCTACTAGTTCAGCTTGTTATTCGGTCATGGATACGCTAAAGGACTTTTGTTCATTATCTGGACAGACGATAATCCTCGACAAATCAAAATTTTTTGTCTCCCCCAACATACCCAGGAAAGATGCTCTAGATATCGCTTGTATATGCTATATGACTCTTACTAACGACCTAAGGAAGTATCTGGGAACGCCTCTCCTTAACGGACGTGTGAGAAAAGGCCAATTTTCGAACATCCTGGACAAAATGAAAAGTAGACTCGCGGGTTGGAAGACCAGTCTTCTCTCCATGGTTGGGAGAACGAAGCTCATCCAAGCCACCACTATTGTTATCCCGAGTTATAACATGCAGACTGTTTCTTTCCCTGCCAGCGTTTGTAAAGAAATTGACAAGATCAATCGGAACATCCTATGGGGGACATTGGCGATAAGAAAAAGGTCCATCTAGTGAACTGGGACATCATGTGCCGGCCTAAAAGGCTGGGTCGTCTAGGAATTAGAAAAGTCGCGTTATGCAATTTGGCATCTTTGGCCAAACTTGGGTGGAGACTCAGCAATGAGGATAACTCACTTTGGGGTAATGTAGTGAAACAAAATACATAAAGAGTCCAAATCCGAGAACTTGGACCAAAAAGAATAAGGCGTCTCACATTTGGAGGGGAATTTTCAAGATTAAGCCGATCCTTCAAAAAAATATAAAGTGGAATATTAGAAATGGGAAAAGAGTAAACATCTTTAAAGACTGGTGGTGTGGTGCTGATCTCATCAAACCAAAAGTTGATGAGGGAGATATGGACGATATAAACGTTGAGGTTCTGTTGGACCATCAGGGCCATTGGAACCACAATGCCATACACCGTTGGATTAACCCTTCGTACTCTAAGGTCATCATTAATTCCGATCTACCTAGAGTCCAGGCGCGGGAGGACAGACAGACTTGGTCCCCTACCCCAAATGGAAAATTCTCTATCAATTCCTTACACACAACTTGTTGGAAGAGACCTGAATATTCTTGGACACTCCAATTGGAATAGCATATGGAGAAATAAAATACCCCAAAAATTAAAAACTTTCCTCTGGACTATTTTCCGTGGTAAGATTCTAACAAACCATCACCGATTCATTAGTAATATGACTAGTGAGGCCGGTTGTGATCTACGTGGCAGTAGAGGGGACATGGAACATGTGTTCAGAGATTGCCCCATCGCTAAAGATACTTGGGCCCTTATGAATAATTTTTCTATCCCCATGGGTGATTACTCTAATGGATTTGACCTTTGGTTCCAAAAACTTGCGTTGGGCAATACTTACGATATTTTATTCATCTCCACCATGTGCCACCTATGGAAGGCTAGAAATCTTAGCATTTTCGAGATGAAAACTACCCCGAACATTATGATTACCAAGTTTAGTGTAGAATATGCACGTGAGATCTCCGGTGCTTACACTATACCTATTAAGCAAAGGGTGCAAAATACTAATGCTCAGTTTAATTGGAAATGTCCTTGTGCAGGTACGCTAAAAATCAATACTGATGGTGGGTTGGATATCAACACCAAGATGGTACCTTTGAAGGAATTGTGTGGGATTGGAGAGGAGATTGTATCACTGTTTTTTTTTGCCGCTAAGAGCTGAGTTAAAAGGAATTTTATATGGATTGCTTACCGCTAAAGACAGGGTTTGGAGTAACCTCAACCTGGAATCTGATTGTAAAGTTACGGTGGATATAATCAACGAGGGAGATTGGACTAATCACCCACACTCTGCTATCATTTTGGACTATAGAGATTTGAAGACGGATCTGAATGTCGACGTGATCTTAATACAGATAGAAGATAATCAATATGCCTACTTGCTTGCCAAGTATGCCTAATCCCGTGCGGATGATTTCTACACGCTGGAGGACCCACCTGATATACTCCGTCAAATTATCGATGAAGAGAAGAATAGGAGATAGATTGAAGACTCTGATTCGATCTAATAGCATTGATCGATGGATTATGTACTCTGTTGTTGGCATTTTTCCTTGTTGTTGTGTTTCTGTTTGCCTCATCTTGGCTTTTATGTCTGTAATAACTCTTCATTTTAGTTAATGAATTTCCCTTTCACAAAAAAAAGACTAATGTCAGTATAGTTAATACCTGTAGTAGGAACTTTCATACATATTGTCATTTTAATCATGTCCTTAGCAATGTTAATAACAATCACAATTTTTATTTTATGTCGGAATATGATGGGGGAAGAGATCGGAATAACCACCTCTATTAATGACTTCCTACACTCCTTAATAGAGTGTCTAACCAATTTACAAAAATTACAAAACCTAGGTAGAGACTGGTAGGAAATGTTAACAAATGAGAACGCTGTAGTTTATGGATCCCCGGATTTTAAATTATAAATCAATTAAAATCACAAACTTGTAATTTCCATTTTTGTAAAAACTTAATTTAGATGCGGAAGCGTAAACGGTAGGATGATGTGATGGTTCAACTTTCAAATATTAAAATTCCAATTTTAATATAAACAACAACAACAAGTTTTAATTTCTCAAAACAAATTAAAAACTTAGTTCAAGTCCTAGAATTTGCCTAAGTCATAATATTCAATTATCCAAAGTTAGGCGAAACCAATTTTAGCAAAAGACTTGAATAAACCAAATTTACCCAATATTTAATTTAAGTCCCAAATTAAATTAGTGTGAGAATTAAACCGAATTTTATCTTGAAATTATCCTACACATGGATTCTAAATTATTGTGCAAGATAAAATAAACAATGTCACACTACGCCGAGATGTACGAGGAAAAACCCAAGACGGGAAACAACCTCGGACGGCCCTAGCCACAAGTCCACTAGATACGGAATTACAATTACAAGACAGGTAGACTTACAACGGCTGACTCGATCCCTCTCAAGCCTCGACGCTCCTTCTCGTAGAAACCTCTTCCTAGCGAACAACCTCGGAACACCACCGCGGTCTCGGAATCCACCGATGGGACTTTATATAGTCACCGTCACCCAAGCATGGAGCCTTTCTCCGTGTGGGTAGAATCTCAACAAATTTCTTCTTCTTTGTGATGGGATGTAGAAGCAAACCCGAAACGTCTCTTGAATTCGGTAGAGAAAACCGGTGCCAAAAACTCCAAGCAATTGATATAAATATAGAAACTTGGATAAACAATTATTGGGTGTAAACACTAGAGTGTGTATGAATTTTTCTATAAAGAATAACACTCAAAACTTGATCTTTTTCCTTAAACAAATTTTCTCTCAAAACACTCTCTAGGAGTTTGTATGGTATGAAAAAGATTACACTTCAAAAGTGATTCCCGTCCTTGATAAAGCCTTAAAAAATAAGTTAAGAAACAAGTGGGAAAATGGGGTGAAAACTGCCAAAAACTGCTCAAAACCGTTCCCGCCTGGCGTCTCGTTCGAATGAACTTGACTCTCGTTCGAACGAGACTTCTAACGAGCGACCAGCCTGGGCTCGTTAGAATCTCGTTAGATACCTCGTTAGAACGAAAAACTCATTCGAACGACATATCGAACGACTGACCAGATTAGCGTCGTTGGCAGACTCGTTCGAACGAAACTGGTTCGAACGAAAAAACTCGTTCGAACGACATTTTTAACGACCGACCAGAAAGTTTGTAAAATTCGATTTTGGCCCAGAAACTTTTATATACTTATTTTAAAGTTCTAATTGATTCTTTCTGAAAATAAAATGCAGTTTTTTATTACACCTAACACCCAATAAACTTTGTTCCAAGCTCCTATATAAATATAATTACATTCATACCTTGGGAGCATGGAACCTTAGTTGATGACGTAGTAACGAGGCACGCAAACCGGCATTTTGATGAAGCTTTATATTCTTTGCCGCTACGTCTTCAACACACACTTCATAGGCTTGAGAATATTACAATTGAATACTATCCTATGATAAAATGTTTTTGTCCGGAATTGAGCCAAAACTATATATGGACTCAATTGGAAATTTGTGTCCTTACAAATCTCCCCCTTTGGCTATTCCGGGACAAAAACCAAACAAAAATCCTAAAGGGCCGTCAAGCTCAACTAGACTCAAAACATAACCCGCCCAAACTTGACTCAACCCAAGGATCAAACGCTTTGCCATAGAAAGATGCCGCTTTAGAATAATTCCTGCACACTTAAGCAAACTCATCAAATGCGTAGGGAATATCAAAATATTAAATGCAAGTAATTAATTACTCCCCCTAACTTAATTCTCCCCTAAGATAAATCTCCCCCTACGATAAATCTCCCCCAAACTAGGAAACGATAATAATAGGATTAGATACCATTTCTCCCCCTATCATCGTTCTCCCCCTTTTTGTTCAGGAATAGGCAAAGGATAAAGAACTAATAACTAGCATGTTGAGACTTAAAGTGTTAAGACATGAAAGCATATGGACAATTAAAGCAAGGCAAAGATAAAAAAATATCATATATATATATATACTATAAATATACCAATAATTATGAGCATATATAGATAGATATAAACACACACATGACACAAAATACAATAAGTTTGCACACTTGTATGGCAAAAATGTGTCATATGGAAACGGAAGTGTAGGGGTGTGAACTAGCAACAATTAAATTTAGACCCAAACACTTAAGAAACGTTCACGGAGTTCTCATTTGATTGCAAACTTCATCACATTTAAATATAACCTCATGTGACAATATAGATTGAACTCGATGAACAAACATACACAATGCATACAAGCCTAGCATATTAATGATTCTACAAACCAATAGAGTCATGACATGAAATACGCAACTAGGATAAACGGACATTGTGCAAACCGTTAACATATCATCCAATCTCCCTCAATTTGCATTTATATTAATGTTGAATGAATATATCAATCAAACATAGGCCTTGGCAATTTATTATCTTTTTAATTCCATATATTCTGTTTTTAGGCCTCGGACCACGTATTTCTTTTAGGTCCATTTAAAATGGTGGCTTACTATTCGCAAAGGATCACTTAGTCCTTCCGGAGCCCTTCCCCGTGCACATTTATATTTATCATGTTTTTAATTTTCGCACAAATCTCACATGCAACGGATTTTGACATGCACTAGTCCTCCTAAGTCACAAATATGTAGATGACAAGATTGGTAGGAGAACACTTCACAAAGCTCAAATATACATATGAAGTTAAAATTTCAAAAGAGCTCGTCCATGTGTGAAATAGAGGCATATGAAAATAGAATCCATTTGATCAATACAAAATCCAACTACTCCAAAAAAAATGGTAAAGAACATGTTAAGGATTGATAATCTAAACCAAAAGTTTTAGCCACGTGGGAGCGTTAAAGGAGGGATTCAAACACAAGTATATGCCACATAAAGTGTGTCAAACAAAAATACACACAAAATAAAATCTTTTTGAGATTTTTAATTTTTTAATCAAAGATAAATATATATATTCTCAAAAGGATAAACAAAAATTATTTGAAACTTTCATTAAGCTCTAATTATCAAAAGATAAAGTCCAAATGATAAACAAAAATCTTTTTGTATTTTTCATTTAAAGCAAACAAAATGAAAGAAATATAATACAAAAGATAAACAACAATCATAATTCTAGCATGGGATAAGCATGGATTAAAGACTAGAAAATGATTAAACAAGCTTACATTTAGCATATGAATATAGCATGAAGTACAAAAGCTAAAGTATGCAAATACTAACATATTCATCCTTTAGATTTAGCATGGGAGGAAGCATGTGAAAGTAAATGAGAATCAAAATCCCTATTTTGTAAGGCAACCAAATCGGATTTCCTAACCCAAATTAATGAAGAATAACAATCTTGGGGTGTAGGAACATTAGCTAGCGTGGTTACTTTACAATGGGATTTTCTAGGAATTCGTTTAAGATCTAAACAAAATTTCCTAAGATGACCTTTTCGACCACAATGTGTACAAGTAAGAACATGTCGAAAAGATTTTCTTAAGGAGTGATCTCTAAAGTCTTTCCTAGACGATTCTCCTAAAACAGTGGTTTTTGCATTATAAGAAAATTCATTACAAGAATTGAAGCCTAAACCACAAGTGTCATTTTTAATTTGGACCGTTCCTAACATTTTATCTAGTTTTTCCGAACGACACTCCAAATCAAATTAGACATTACTAGAATCTTTTAATTTCTTTTCCAATTCTAAAATTTTAGATTCTAGTAAAACATTTCGATCTTCAATAGCAAGAAGCTCCTTTTTCAAGGATTCCATTAAATTCCTAAGGCTATTTCTTTCGCCTTCTACATATTCTAGCTTCTCTCGAAGAGTCCTCTCACGTGTCCTAAGGTCTTCTATTAAAGCACTTTCATCAATGACCTTGACACTCTCTCTTAAACTAGCTTCTAACTTCAAATTAGCTCTTTTCAATTTAATAGATTCTTTATATAATTCATGAAAAGCATTTTGAAGTTCACTCTCATCAACCTCTTCTTCATTTTCACTCTCTCTTTCTTCTCCACTCTCACTATCATCAAAAACAAGGGAATCATGAACAATGACCTTGGAAGTGGCATGTGCTATCGTATCATCAATCGATGAGTTCTCACTATCACTCACATGACTTGCCATAAAAGCCACAAAATTTTTCTTAGTGGGGGAATCGGGCTTCTCTTCCTTATCACTATCACTAAGGGTCGCATTATATGAAATGGGTCGTTTACCCTCTTTCCTTAGTTTAGTGGGGCACTCATAAGCCCTATGGCCATAGCCTTCACAACCAAAACATTTATTAGACTCGTCCCTATCAACATTTTCATTACTGGACCCCACCAACTCATTTTCGGTCCATCTATCGACGGGTTTGGGAACACGTTCATTTTCAATAAGATGAGTTGGTGGGGTCCAACCGTTAACAACAGACATCCAAACACGTTCATCGATAGATTTAAGTGCTGATTTCATTTGCGCTTTCCAATATGCGTAGTTTGAACCATCAAAAATAGGAAATTTTGAAAATGGGGAAAATTCCATTTTAGCCAAAAATTAAAGGATCTTAACGAAATAATTTATCATTTTTGGCTCTGATACCAATTTGAGAACGCTGTAGTTTATGGATCCCCGGATTTTAAATTATAAATCAATTAAAATCACAAACTTATAATTTCCCTTTTTGTAAAAACTTAATTTAGATGCGGAAGCGTAAACGGTAGGATGATGTGATGGTTCAACTTTCAAATATTAAAATTCCAATTTTAATATAAACAACAACAAGAAGTTTTAATTTCTCAAAACAAATTAAAAACTTAGTTCAAGTCCTAGAATTTGCCTAAGTCATAATATTCAATTATCCAAAGTTAGGCGAAACCAATTTTAGCAAAAGACTTGAATAAACCAAATTTACCCAATATTTAATTTAAGTCCCAAATTAAATTAGTGTGAGAATTAAACCGAATTTTATCTTGAAATTATCCTACACATGGATTCTAAATTATTGTGCAAGATAAAATAAACAATGTCACACTACGCCGAGATGTACGAGGAAAAACCCAAGACGGGAAACAACCTCGGACGGCCCTAGCCACAAGTCCACTAGATACGGAATTACAATTACAAGACAGGTAGACATACAAAGACTGAATCGATCCCTCTCAAGCCTCGATGCTCCTTCTAGTAGAAACCTCTTCCTAACGAACAACCTCGGAACACCACCGCGGTCTCGGAATCCACCGATGGGACTTTATATGGTCACCGTCACCCAAGCATGGAGCCTTTCTCCATGTGGGTAGAATCTCAACAAATTTCTTCTTCTTTGTGATGGGATGAAGAAGCAAACCCGAAACGTCTCTTGAATTCGGTAGAGAAAACCGGTGCCAAAAACTCCAAGCAATTGATATAAATATAGAAACTTGGATAAACAATTATTGGGTGTAAACACTAGAGTGTGTATGAATTTTTCTATAAAGAATAACACTCAAAACTTGATCTTTTTCCTTAAACAAATTTTCTCTCAAAACACTCTCTAGGAGTTTGTATGGTATGAAAAAGATTACACTTCAAAAGTGATTCCCGTCCTTGATAAAGCCTTAAAAAATAAGTTAAGAAACAAGTGGGAAAATGGGGTGAAAACTGCCAAAAACTGCTCAAAACCGTTCCCGCCTGGCGTCTCGTTCGAACGAACTTGACTCTCATTCGAACGAGACTTCTAACGAGCGACCAGCCTGGGCTCGTTAGAATCTCGTTAGATACCTCGTTAGAACGAAAAACTCGTTCGAATGACATATCGAACGACTGACCAGATTAGGGTCGTTGGCAGACTCGTTCGAACGAAACTGGTTCGAACGAAAAAACTCGTTCGAAGGACATTTCTAACGACCGACCAGAAAGTTTGTAAAATTCGATTTTGGCCCAGAAACTTTTATATACTTATTTTAAAGTTCTAATTGATTCTTTCTGAAAATAAAATGCAGTTTTTTATTACACCTAACACCCAATAAACTTTGTTCCAAGATCCTATATAAATATAATTACATTCATACCTTGGGAGCATGGAACCTTAGTTGATGACGTAGAAACGACGCACGCAAATCGGCATTTTGATGAAGCTTTATATTCTTTGCCGCTACGTCTTCAACACACACTTCATAGGCTTGAGAATATTACAATTGAATACTATCCTATGAAAAAATGTTTTTCTCCGGAATTGAGCCAAAACTATATATGGACTCAATTGGAAATTTGTGTCCTTACAATAAGAAATTACAATCTCCTCTCTCAACCAAGATACACTCTAGAGGTTTAATTGAGAGATCAACTTCAACTAAAACTTTTGCAAAATTACACCAAGTACTTTCTAAAATGTCTTTATGAACACGTAAAGGAATGCTCACACCATGAGTAATTTGGAGAAGCATGCAGAGGTCCCAATAATCTTGACCCAACCCCAAAAATTAACCCAAATATTAGCAGTGATAAAAAGTGCTTATCTGGGTTGAAGTCAATGATCCATTCAAGAAACTTAAAGGTACCAATAGAAATCTTGAGGCTACGAAAACTCATAAACAAACTCATATCAGTTGCATAAGAAAAATGCATATTAAAATAGCCCTTACCAATTGGAGTGATGGCCCAAGTCTTCGTAATCTGCTAAACAGGTGTGAGTTATCCTTTTAGTTAAGAATTCTTCCAAGGTTTATCACCTTTGGTTAGAACAATTCTACCAAGAAGATTAGAAGAGCTACAATCATTAAAAACATCTTGATAAGAGTCATCCAACATTTTTGTGATTTTTTAATGTAATAAAAAAAATAAGGAAATATTTTTGGGTTTTTTGAATAGTTGGAAAATGAAGAATTTTTTTTTAGTTTTGAAAGAAGAAAAAGAACTTTTGGGTCGGTGTTTTAAATATGTTGATGAAGAAAGAAATTTTTTTTGTGATTTTTTTGAAAAATATTTTGAAAAGGAAGGGAAATATTTTTGGGATTCTGAAAAATATTATGATAAAGAAGAAAAATATTTTAAGGACTTTTGAAAAAGGGGATAAAATGTACTCTCGTTGAAACTTAAAGGACGGGGCATAAATGAGATTGCCAAAAGAAATTAATTAGACACGTATAAGGAGAGAAAAAAATCTAACTAGAACGTAGACAATTTTATCTTCAATTAATTGATGGAGTAGTTAAATTTTAATTAATCCGAGGGAGAGAAAAACACTGAGCCTTATATGTCGCCTTTGAAAAATGTGCCCTTATTTTCTTCCCGGGAGGACACGAGTCTTACTAGTTAAGTCTCATAACACTAGCTACTACCATGATCAACCATCTAGTACCACGCTGCAGAAAGAACAAACCTATTTTACTGGGTAACATCTCTTAAAAACCAGTTTCCATAGACTTTGCCTTAAGAAAGTCGATAGAGGATTGGGAGGGGAAGAAAGGAGTCAATAGAGTATCCCACGAGTGACTCGTTCCAAAAGGTTCCTAAAGAACACCGAATCCTACATGGCTTGCTGGTTGATAGATGTTAATTATGTGATGTAACAACCCCTATTTTCTCACGTATAGGCTGGACAGGCATGATACGCTGAAGATGGGGCTTGCTTGAAATCGATACCATCCTTAGCACAAATATGATTATAAATAATTTATAATATAAGACCCAAATTTTAAAAGTCACGAACACATTTATAATAAATAAGTAAATCCAATCCCTCAACAATAAGATTACTACCCAACTAAAGTAACATAATCTCCACCAACATAAGATAAAGTTTCGGGCTTATGCCCTTACAAAGTTCCAAATAAATAAATGACATGAGATGAGATGCACCTATGCTAGAACTAACTGAGATGAAACTGTAGAGAATGTAAGGCTGCAAGTCTGCTATGCACAATCCCGTTGTCCCTGTCTATGAGCACCTAGGAGGGGGACCACAACTAAACTTGTATCAGAGCCCAAGGCGTGCAACAATTAGCTTGAATAATTTATTATTAGAATAATACAATCACTGCACAATAAATACCCTCCCTTTCGTCACTCACATTAGTATACCACCTCACCTCTCATCTAAGTGAGATATTATTCGCAACCCAATATGTCCCAAGTAATACATTGTGACATTATCTCAATGATAAAAGGAATTCATCCCAATTAATTAAATTAAATGCAATACCTACATTTAAATTTCTAACTTACATTAATTACAGTATCTTGAGTATCAAGTGTAAGGCATAAATATTTATTTTGCGTTATAGGGTCAAAATAACATTTAGTGTCCATATCCTTACACAATTAAATTAATTTCCATAATATTTGGGTAATTAATAATATATGTCGTTCCATATAATTTACATGCAAGGGCATATACCGTGCACTATCGACAAGTCGGGAGGAATCCTTACATCGTAACCGAACACAACAAATCACACATAAGTTTGGGGGCGGTCCCAACGCATGACACTTGTACGCGACCCATACCCAGCGATGATACAGGATAGGTCGGCTCCACACCTACCACTTGAGGGTATTGCCTGTAAATAGTACCTATATGACCTACACATCGTCATACCCACCTATACCGACGTGTGGTCTACGTCTCGAACGCGCGAACCCCGAAGCCGATAGGATGGTTCACTGCTATGTCCACACACAAATATATAATAGTACATATTATTATCCCATATAATATGTAATAGTGAGTCCAAAGTCCATCCCAATTTTCCAACTATTAAAAATTTTCATCTAATAAATTAATAAATTCCATTCCAAAAATATAATTACTAAACCATCCAGTCTATTGTAATTATTATTAATTCAATTTTGAGTGTTGCATTCCCCCAATAATTTATCAAACAAAAAAAAACTTCATCTCCCCCATTTACTTTACCGTTCCTTATTTAATTTTTCTTATTCCGCATAACTGTTAATAGGCGAGGGTTACGATTTTAAGGGATAAAGGCTAAGGCAAAAATAAGATGAAGGGGTGCGGGTGCATTATCCAATCCGTCACTCGAAGGGTGAACCCCTCGTTCACGGGACTTCACACCTCACTAGAACGACATGTGGTGTCATTTAACTGACCCCTGTCTCTTCCTTTTCCTTCGTTTCTCAATTTCAGTCCACCCGGTTGTGATAAATTCTATAACCCGGAACAGCATATTACCTAGAATTTCATCCTAATCATCCAACGTAATTTCTATTCATTAATTGTCAACGATTTAAACATTTGGACTTTCTTCCAGCATCCAATCATGTTGAATTCAAAATAGAAGGGTATTATGTTTGGGAACCTCTATATAGATTTCTCTCCACAAGTTCATTAGAACAATAACTCCAGTGATGATTCAATTATTCCCCAAATAGTTATTAATAACTTAAGAAAATCTAGCACCTATAATCAGATTTGTCGATACTTAATTTCTGAAACAGATTCTATACATAAAACATCCCTCTACATGAGTTATTCATCATCAAATCCAATAAATAAAGCCCAAAATTCTACAAATCTAAAGGGAATAAACTTTTTACATTCAGTAAGAAATTAAGACATAGAATATTCAAAAAAAAAATTCTTGCCTTTAATTATGTAGAGAAGAAACCCTTTTTGAAAGCCCTTGATTCCTTCCTTATTATTGCCCTTTTCCCCTCTCTAGCTATTTCTCTCTTCTGTCTCCCGTGGCTGCTATTTTAGATTTCCCTTAATGATAGTGGGGGAGTGTTCTACCCCCACTTAAGAGTAGGTGGAGGAGCTTATTGATTCCTCGGCTTCCAAAAGAGAGAGTTATATATATATATATATATATATATATATATATATATATATATATATATATATATATATATATATATATATATAGAGAGAGAGAGAGAGAGAGAGAGAGAGAGAGAGAGGAATGACTTTTAGGTTTGTTTGTCTTCACATGGAGTATGTAACAGTTAAGGATGACAATGATAAGATTAAATATTCCGTAGAGAAGGATTTTAATGGGAAAACTCATTTGCATTGTGAGGAACCATATATTCCGAACGAGATGCACTTTGTTGATCCATTAGTTAATTCTTTGGGAACATGTGTACATGTGTACATGGAGATTTCGATATAGTTTAGAAGTGTCGAAACCAGTCCATAAAGTTGGTCAGACATGTCCAAGTGTTGCCAGTTTAAAATATCCAAAAAAATCTGGATGTTCAACAAAATGATACTCCAAAGGTTTACCACTACAAAGAAGTTGTTGATCTGTGCGACACCCCGCCTAATTAAATATCGGGCGATCACTCCTTTATTAAATTAAATCAAGGTGAACAGTTGGTTCATTCTTAGCATCACTGTCGAAAAATAAATTGTCCAATTTAACACCCTAATTAATTAAGCTAAGTGTCAAAACCATATTTACACATTACTTTCCAAATTTTATTTAAAGAGAAATTATTTATTTATTTATTAACAATATTTCAATAAGTAAGAATCACACCACAATAATCATGGAACATAATCCAATTAATTTAGACGTTCTACATTCAAAATCCCAGCATTTAAAACTTAAAGTAAAACATCCATACTGAATAAATCCCATAGAAACAGTACTAGAAATAACTGAAATACAAATGTCCCAATAAAACAGATAAATAGTGGAAAGGGCGACACGTGCCCTAATAACTGAGAATGATAGATGTGGAATCAAGTGAATGAATTCGTCCAAGTAAGTGGCCTGCGACTCCCACCTAAGCTGCAGCACGTTCCTTTCAATGGATCCTAAGCAAGACGCCCCTGTGGCTGGGCACCTGTAATATATACATATATATACAAGAGAGAGAGAGAGAGAGAGAGAGAAAGAAACGGGTTAAAGCCCGATAGTGTGTATGATTTAAAATTCCCTTAGCAAATATTTAAATTGATACGGGCCAATGCAACAACATATTAGTGCGACACTCTCTCGAGAAATTCTCACCTCTCTTCTAATGTGCACGCCTATCGTACTATCCTTCCCAACATTTTATCTTATCATTTATCGTACTAATCTTCCCAACGATTTAACTTATCTAGAATTACTCGTTAAATTTTAAAAGCGAACAATATAATTGTTTAAGAGGATACTTCCATTTAGTAACACAACTATCGATTTAACTTCACTGATTAATAAGGTTTTTCCGGTATCATATTATACTTTTCGAATAAGTATTTCCGATTTATAGTCAAGATTCATTTCTCACTTGCCATAACACAGTAAACAGATTCAATTTCCCAAATTTCTTATATATATTAAATATATATATATATATATATATATATATATATATATTTTAACAGCACCCTACATAAAACTATGGTGCGGGCATACTCTGTTATCCAATCCCCGTATCGCTCACACTAAGGGAAATAGAATTTCGGAATCACTGTCGAACTGTATCAACATATATACAAACAAGATTGACGCGAAGCATAGATTTCAAGTCTCTAAGAGGTCAGTACATACCCCACGCCTCTTAGGACCGTCTGAACTATCGATTCGATAGCATGTACCAAGGATATCTATCTTCTAGGGTACAAGTCAATATCCCCCACAAAGGTCCCATCGAGATAAGACTGTCCCAGCGCGGTAACCTCTGGGATAGCAAGTAGCTCGGGTATGATTTTTATGCGTATGTAATATATTCACACACACAAATCATATAAATATACCACTTTTATCATATCAATATAGGTTCCTCTCATCACCCATAATTACGACATCTATCCTTAATTTCACATTATTAGTATCACGCTTAACGATTCGTTTTAAACTTTAATTGGAGGTATTATTCCAACTTACTACGTAACACTCATGGGGTCTATTCTCCCAAGTATAAAATTCAGTAGGTATACATATTTGTCCCACAATAACTCTCTTACGTGTCACTCCCCTTTAATATATACTTACATTGTCGCTTAAGTAAAGTATTCCAAAATATAGATTTCGCCTTACTTCAAAGGTCTCTTAATCATAAGTGAATCCTATTGGTCATCATTATCTCCCAAATTATTTTAACAAGGATGCCTAAGGATTTTTCTTTATTCTGAATCAATTAAAAAATTTAATAGGGGGAAACTTAAGTCCTCCAGGAGGGGTCGATTGATCGAGGTCTGGGGCTCGATCGATCGAACCTTCGATCGATCGAAGCTCTAGGCTCGATCGATCGATCAAACAGGTATTTCGATTTCTGCAGAATTGCAGTTACGAGTTCTGACACCTATCTTCATCCAAATTCAAGTTTTACATTCCCAAACGTCCAAAGATTCATACTACTAACATTATATCATCATACTAGGTGATTCCAATGTAAAGAATGTGGATTTCTATCATTAAACATGAATTAATAATCCCCAAATTCATATAAAACCTCAAGAACCCTAAGATTTCATTAATATAGTTCTAATTCATCTTTTCCAGAATTTCTCTCATCTACAACCTCATAAATTCGTGGTTTCATCCTCTACATATTAAGGTATTTCCAGAATAACAATTTATCCATCACTACATGCGATTCCTATCTCATATCTTTGGTTTTCTTCCACAAAAACTCATTCTAATTACTCCTAAACTAATATGAAAGATGCATCAACGAAATAATCAAGATAAACACTTTCCTGGGATTTTCATAAGTCTGGTTTGGTGCCGAATTCGGTATGGTTGCGTTCCCCGTCTCGCGATCTACGCGTTGGTGGTGGCGGCGGTGCAAACGGGTGAGTTTTGAGCCTTGGAATGCCTTGAGAGCTCTCTCCTCTCTTCTCCAATGGCCGTTGAAGAGTTTTGAGCTTTCTAAACCTATAAGGTAACCTAGATATCTGATATAACTCATCTAATTTTCGTGGGTTTAATTATCCAAAAATGTAAAATGACCAAAATGCCCTCCTGGGTTACTAAGTAGGCCTAAAAACGGCCATACGAATAACTTATAAAATATTCACTTTTATTTATCCATGTTTAGTCCCGACACGACACGAGCACTTCCCGACTCATATTTTCGAAATTATCATTTTATTCACTCGTGACATTCAATATAACCAATATTATGTATTACTTTGATCATTAGTAATATTCAACAAATTTTCCATAATTACTAACTCTCATCACGTTAATAATTATAACATAATTAATTTTCGGGGTTTTTTTTTATTAAAGAATTAACTCACATAAGTTTAATAAATCCCCAGATTAATATAGTATAAAAATACGGGGTATTACATACTTCCCCCCTAATAACGGAATTTCATCCCGAAATTCGAAAAATAAGGCATACCTGATAAGAACAAATTTGGATATCTCTCGTGCATATCTGTCTCGCACTCCCAAGTGGATTCCTCCACATTATGATGCCCCCATTGGACCCGTACAAGTGTAACTATCTTCTACCTCAATTTCCTCTCAATTTAGTTTAGGATAGCCACCAGTCTCTCCTTGTAAGAGCTATCAGGCTGTAAATATATCTCATCTATTGCGATGTGAGTATGGGCCATATCATCTCGAATGTATCGTCTCAACGACGAGATGTGGAATACATCATGAATGCGATGTAAATGTTATGGTAGTCCCAATCTGTATGCTACCGGCTCAATCCTCTCGATAATGGGAAATGGTCCTACGTACCTCGGAGCCAACTTCCCCTTCTTCTTTAACCTCATCACTCCTTTCATCGGAGATACACGCAATAACACTTGGTACCCCACACTAAACTCCCGGAAGAACCTTTTTGCATTGGCATAGCTCTTTTTCCTGTCCTGGGCTACCCGAATGCGACTCCTGATCATCTCAATCCTCGCGGAGGTCTCCTGAATCACCTCTGGTCCTAGTAACTTGTTATCCCCCACCTCGAGCCAACAAGCTGGGGAATGACAAGGTATGCCATACAAAGCCTCAAATGGAGCCATGCCAATAGTGAACTGATAAGATTTATTATAAGCAAACTCTACCAGTGGAACATGTGGCTCCCAACCTCCTCGAAAATCAAGAACACACATGCGTAGCATATCCTCCAACATCTGATTAGTACGCTCTGTCTGTCCATCTGTCTGTGGGAGATAAGTTGAGCTCAACCTCAACTCAGTACCCATAGCCTCCTGAAAGCTTTTCAAAAAACATGACACGGAAATCTTGTCTCTATCTGACACAATATTCAAGGGAAACCCGTGTAATCTGACAATCTCATCAATAAATAACTGAGCATACTGACCCATGGTATAATCTGTCCGCACTGGTAGAAAATGAGCCACTTTGGTCAGAAGGTCTACAATCACCCAGATAGAGTCGTGGCCCCACTATGATGTAGGCAACCCTTTAATAAAATCCATGGAAATACTCTCCCACTTTCACATGGGTACTTCCAATGGCTGAAGCAACCCTGACGGTTTCTGGTGGTCCACCTTTACCAGCTGATAGGTAGAACACTTGGACATGAACTCAACAATGTCCTTCTTCATCCCACTCCCCCAGTATTATCGCCTCATATCCTGGTACATCTTATCCCCTCCAGGATGTACTATAAATCGGGACCCATGAGGATGAGTCATCACTGCATGACGTAATTCTGCTCCTTCTGGAACCACCAATATCCCATTAAACCTCAAACCCCCATCAAAACTAACAAAATAGGACTCAGTGCCCTCGGCTAAGAGTCGTACAATCTGGTCCTGGCAAAATGGGTTTGTGGTCTGTGCCTGTATCACCCTCGTAACTATCTCGGGTGTGACTGACATGATGGATATGAAGGAACGGTCTACTGCGTCCTGGTGACCCAATTCCTTCCACTTTGCTTTCCAGATGTCCGCTACCTCGTCTAGCGGTCTACGACTCAACGCATTAGCAACTACGTTGGCCTTCCCCAGATGATACTGTATATCGAACTAGTAGTCCTTCACAAACTCTAGCCATCTGCGCTGACACATATTCAGCTCTCGCTGAGTAAATAGGTACTGCAATGACTTGTGGTCCGTGAACAAACGGAATTTCTCCCCCAATAAATAGTGCCTCCATATCCTCAATGCAAAGACGACCGCTACTAACTCCAGGTCATGGGTGGGGTAATTATTCTCATGCGGCCTAAGCTTGCCGGAGGCAAAAGCTATAGCCTTCTCCTCTTACTGAAGTACTCCCCCAAGTCCCCGTAAGGACGCATCGGTGTAAACCAGGTACTCTACACCCGGCTTTGGTAAAGCAAGGACTGGTGCTGAAGTAAGATTGTCTTTCAGCTCGTCTAAGGCCAACTGACAAGCGTCATCCCAAACATATGGTACCCCTTTGTGAGTCAGATTCGTCAATGGACCCGCTATTTTGGAGAATCCCCGAATGAATCTCCTATAGTATCCAGCTAATCCCAAGAAACTACGCACTTCTGTCGGTGTCGTGGGCTATCCCCGCTCCCTCACCACTGGCACTTTACTCGGGTCAACTGCTATCCCCTGTTCAGAAACAACATGCCCTAAGCACTGTACCTCTCGCAACCAGAATTCGCACTTCTCGTACTTAGCATACAACTGATGCTCTCGTAGAGTCTGAAGAACCTGCCTCAAGTGCTCGGCATGTTCCTCCTCGGAGTGTGAGTATATCAAAATGTCATCTATGAAAACGATGATAAACTGATCTATGAACTCTCTGAATACTCAGTTCATTAAGTCCATGAACACGGCTGGAGCATTGGTGAGGTGGAATGGCATCACTCTGAACTCGTAAGACCCGTATCTCGTCAAGAAAGCAGTCTTTGAAACATCCTGCTCCCTAATACGTAGCTGATGGTACCTTGACCTCAGGTCTATCTTTGAAAAGAATGTTGCTCCTCTCAGTTGGTCGAATAGATCATCGATTCGAGGCAACGGATACTTATCCCGTATCGTGACCTTGTTCAAATCCCGGTAGTTCACACATAACCTCAGTGAACCATTTCTCTTCTTCACAAACAAAACTGGAGCACCCCAAGGTGAGGTACTCCTGCATATGAAGACCTGACCTAACAGCTGCTCTATCTGATCTCGTAACTCTCGCATCTCTGCCGGAGCCATACGATAAGGTGCGCATGATATAGGTCTCGTATCTAGCAACAAATCTATGAGAACGTCTATCTCTCAACTGGGGGTAGGACTGGTATCTCCTGAAACACATCGGAATACTCACTGACATCTGGGATCGAATCTAAGGGAATCATAACCTCCTTAGAGGTATCCTCCTCTATGTAATACAAATGAGTGGTCGAGCCTCCCTCTGGGTGAGGAATCGCCACTATAAACATCTCTTGCCCCGGAATGGCAAAAACAATGCTCTCACCGAAGCAATCAATCATGGCTCTATAAGCTGCGAGTCAATCCATACTGATAATAACATCGTGCTCATGCATATCTAAGATTAACATATCCACATGTAATACCAAACTACCAATCTCTACCCCCACTCCCCAGCATATAAAGAAAAAATAAGCGACCCACTCCCCAGTGGTGAGTCTACACACGTCATTGTGCTCGCTGCTGTGGCTAACAACTCTAAGGCCTTCGCAAAATGCGTACCTATAAAACAATGCATTGCCCTAGTATCAAACAAAACCCGACCCATAATACCGGGGATAGGAAAATATTTCGTTATAGACACATCCATATTGTAACTACCATTGCTGCACTGGAGCTGTTGGAATGGCTAGTAGGGCTGGCACCTGGGCTGGTGCTGGGAGGACGGGTGGAAAAAGTGGCCTCGGTGGCTCATTACGGGCACCCTGCTGCTGTGGGGCCCTGTCACACCCTAGGCAATAGTGACACCTATGACCATGTTTGCCGCACCCAAAACATCGGCCTTTGAAGTTGCTCCCCCTCTGACCGTGCAGCTGTCGGTGTCGGCCTTGCTGACTTGGGATTTTATTCCTCTCTGGGCAACTCTGACAACTATGGTCTTCCCTGCCACATCGAAAACTCTTCTCTCGAAGCTGCTTAACTTCACCACTTTGTTTACTAGTCTCGCTTTTTCCTTGATCTTGGTGGTCGTGAGGGGAAATTTGCTGAAAAATCTTGTCAGGGTGAGGACAATCCCTCCACTTGTGACCCGGCTGTAGACATTTATAGCAGAGTTCAGAAATTCTTCGCTGGTCGGATTGTAGTTTATCCCCAGCCTGATTCAGACACAATTTACGTTTGTGACCGTCCATTCCACAACCGAAACACCTCTTTGTGATTTCATTCTGAATCTGACTTCGTTGGCCCTGACACTTTTGGCCCTTTACATAAATTTTGTTACTTTCGGAACTGACTCAGTCTTTAGTGGTTTGTTGTCGCAGTTTCGGTACCTTCGCACAATTGTCAACTTTAGTCATATGCCTTTGGTTAACCTCTCTAGGTCTTTTTCCTCCTTTAAGTTGTATGCTGCGTTCTTGGTACTGTAAAACTACAGCGGTAACTGCTTGTGCCGTAATGCCCGCGATTTCGGTGATTGGTACCCTTTTCGGAGACACCTGAGGCGTGAGTTGTCCTTGCTCATTAACTTCCCCAATAGTATCAGCTTGTTCTTCCTGATGGGCCATCTGAAAGTTTTAAAATTACGTCAGAATAAGTCTAACATTCGTATCGACAAGTCGCAGAAGCACGAATTTTCAACGCATAAAGATGAATACAACATTCCTAATGTTAGGGCTCTATAGCAAAAATGTTAAGCTGAAAGAGAAATAAGCCGTACAGATGCTAAGGACACTAGAACTTGATGCTCTGATACCACCTGTGACACCCCGCCTAATTAAATACCGGGCGATCACTCCTTTATTAAATTAAATCAAGGTGAACAGTTGGTTCATTCTTAGCATCACTGTCGAAAAATAAATTGTCCAATTTAACACCCTAATTAATTAAGCTAAGTGTCAAAACCATATTTACACATTACTTTCCAAATTTTATTTAAAGAGAAATTATTTATTTATTTATTTATTAACAACATTTCAATAAGTAAGAATCACACCACAATAATCCTGGAACATAATCCAATTAATTTAGACGTTCTACATTCAAAATTCCAGCATTTAAAACTTAAAGTAAAACATCCATACTGAATAAATCCTATATCAACAGTACTAGAAATAACTGAAATACAAATGTCCCAATAAAATAGATAAATAGTGGAAAGGGCGACACGTGCCCCAATAACTGAGAATGATAGATGTGGAATCAAGTGAATGAAGTCGTCTAAGCAAGTGACCTGCAACTCCCACCTAAGCTGCAGCACGTTCCTTTCAATGGATCCTAAGCAAGACGCCCCTGTGGCTGGGCACCTGTAATATATACATATGTATACAAGAGAGAGAGAGAGAAAGAAACGGGTCAGATCCCAATAGTGTGTATGATTGAAAATTCATTTAGCAAGTATTTAAATTGATACAGGCCAATGCAACAACATATTAGTACGACACTCTCTTGAGAAATTCTCACCTCTCTTCTAATGTGCACGCCTATCATACTATCCTTCCCAACATTTTATCTTATCATTTATCGTACTAATCTTCCCAACGATTTAACTTATCTAAAATTACTCGTTAAATTTTAAAGGCGAACAATATAATTGTTTAAGAGTATACTTCCATTTAGTAACACAACTATCGATTTAACTTCACTGATTAATGATGTTTTTCCGGTATCATATTATACTTTTCGAACAAGTATTTCTGATGTATAGTCAAGATTCATTTCTCACTTGCCATAACACAGTAAACAGATTCAATTTCCCAAATTTCTTATATATATTAAACACTCTTATAATATATATATATATATATATATATATATTCAAACAGCACCCTACATAAAAACTATGGTGCGGGCATACTCTGTTATCCAATCCCCGTATCGCTCACACTAAGGGAAATACAATTTCGGAATCACTGTCGAACTGTATCAACATATATACAAACAAGATTGAGGCGAAGCGTAGATTACAAGTCTCTAAGAGGTCAGTACATACCCCACGCCTCTTAGGACCGTCTGAACTATCGATTCGATAGCATGTACCAAGGATATTTATCTTCTAGGGTACAAGTCAATATCCCCCATAAAGGTCCCATCGAGATAAGACTGTCCCAGCGCGGTAACCTCTGGGATAGCAAGTAGCGCGGGCATGATTTTTACGCGTATGTAATATATTCACACACACAAATCATATAAATATACCACTTTTATCATATCAATATAGGTTCCTCTCATCACCCATAATTACGACATCTATCCTTAATTTCACATTATTAGTATCACGCTTAACGATTCGTTTTAAACTTTAATTCGAGGTATTATTCCAACTTACTACGTAACACTCATGGGGTCTATTCTCCCAAGTATAAAATTCAGTAGGTATACGTATTTGTCCCATATTAAATCTCTTACGTGTCACTCCCCTTTAATATATACTTACATTGTCGCTTAAGTAAAGTATTCCAAAATATAGATTTCGCCTTACTTCAAAGGTCTCTTAATCATAAGTGAATCCTATTGGTCATCATTATCTCCCAAATTATTTTAACAAGGATGCCTAAGGAGTTTTATTTATTCCGAATCAATTCAAAAATTTAATAGGGGGAAACTTAAGTCCTCCAGGAGGGGTCGATCGATCGAGGTCTGGGGCTCGATCGATCGAACCTTCAATAGATCGAAGCTCTAGGCTCGATCGATCGATCAAACAAGTATTTCGATATCTGCAGAATTGCAGTTACGAGTTTTGACACCTATCTTCATCCAAATTCAAGTTTTACATTCCCAAACGTCCAAATATTCATACTACTAACATTATATCATCATACTAGGTGATTCCAACGTAAAGAATGTGGATTTCTATCATTAAACATGAATTAATAATCCCCAAATTCATATAAAACCTCAAGAACACTAAGATTTCATTAATATAGTTCTAATTCATCTTTTCCAGAACTTCCCTCATCTACAACCTCATAAATTCGTGGTTTCATCCTCTACATATTAAGTTATTTCCAGAATAACAATTTATCCATCACTACATGCGATTCCTATCTCATATCTTTGGTTTTCTTCCACAAAAACTCATTCTAATTACTCCTAAACTAATATGAAAGATGCATCAACGAAATAATCAAGATAAACACTTTCCTGAGATTTTCATAAGTCTGGTTTGGTGCCGAATTCGGTATGGTTGCGTTCCCCGTCTCGCGATCTACGCGTTGGTGGTGGCGGCGGTGCAAACGGGTGAGTTTTGAGCCTTGGAATGCCTTGAGAGCTCTCTCCTCTCTTCTCCAATGGCCGTTCTGGAGTTTTGAGATTTCTACACCTATAAGGTAACCTAGATATATGATATAAATCCTCTAATTTTCGTGGGTTTAATTACCCAAAAATGTAAAATGACTTAAATGCCCTCTCGGGTTACTAATTAGGCCTAAAAACGCCCCGAGACCCAAACTAAACCCTCGGGTACACTTTTCTGACTATCTCGACCCTTCCGAACGCGTTGGTGCACTCAAAATGACCGTACGTATAATTTATAAAATATTCACTTTTATTTATCCACGTTTAGTCCCGACGCGACATGAGCACGTCCCGACTCAAATTTCTGAAATTGTCATTTTATTCACTCGTGACATTCAATATAATCAATATTATGTATTACTTTGATCATTAGTAATATTCAGCAAATTTTCCATAATTACTAACTCTCGTCACGTTAATAATTATAACATAATTAATTTTCGGGTTTTTTATTGAATAATTAACTCACATAAGTTTAATAAATCACCAGATTAATATAGTATAAAAATACGGGGTATTACAATTTGTTGATTCGAATGGAAAAGAAAATGTTGAGGAATGTCAAGAGCAGTTAGTGGAAATAGAAAAGTGAGTTGTTTCCATAATATCGAAACATATTGATTTCGAAGGTGGTCAGCCTCTTGAGTTAGCGCTAGGTACAATAAATGCCAGGGGTGATTTTTCAACTGAAGCAGTTATTATCACTGTTCAAGATAAAAATGAAACACACGTGGAAAAAAGAAGAAGAAGGTCCATAATTTTCTCTCGTGCTCGATAATTTATTTTCCTTGTCTCTTCGAAATTTTAGTTATTTATTTTAATTTTTATTAGCATGTGTAAGAGCTACTAGGATAGGCTATTTCTCCTAAGCTTATTAATAAATTTTTGTTACCCCCCTACGCCCCCCCCCCCCCCCCCCCAAAAAAAAATACCTTTCTAAAAAGTCATATGCCATGTGCATGGCCGACTTTTGCGTCCCAAAATTACATAGGTTAACAATAGGGGATTACTTGTAGTTGTTTTGACACTTAAGGGGAATAGGTTCAGAAAATGAAAGTTTGGTGACACAGTGAAAATAGGATTAAATTATAGTGGCAAATATAATTAACCCTATAATTTATGTTTAATTCGGACTTTCTTTCCTTAATGGTAAAAAAGTTATGTTCTACTAATTTATCATTACTTGTGACATTTACATCATTTTTCTTTATTCGTTTTGTTCATCATTATTTGAGCAGCAACACCATTTTACTATATTTGGTGATTGCATTTGCTTTTTTGAACGACAATCATAAAGTCAATGCCATCTACATAACAGGTTACTTTGAATTTTGTTTATTTATTTAATGATTTATTGATTTATTATTATCAGTACTACTACTACTACTACTACTACTGCTAGTACTGCTACTACTACTACTACTAGTGTTACTACTGCTCCTACTGCTCCTACTATTACTACTGCTACTATTGCTACTACTGCTACTACTACACCTACTGCTACTACTGCAACTACTGTTATTACTATTACTACTACAACTACTACTACTACTACTACTACTACTACTACTACTACTACTACTACTACTACTACTACTACTACTATATTTGGTGATTGCATTTGAGCAGCAACGCCCTTTTACTATATTTGGTGATTGCATTTGGTTTTTTTGATAGACAATCATAAATTCAATGCCATCTACATAAGAGGTTAATTTGAATTTTGTTTATTTATTTAATGATTTATTGATTTATTATTAGTACGATAATAATATTAATTATTATTATTACTAATCCTACTACTGCTCCTACTGCTCCTACTACTCCTGCTCCTACTGCTCCTACTACTGCTACTGCTACTACTCCTGCTGCTGTGGCCGCCTCCGCCTCCTGCTGCTGCTGCTGCAACTACTACTACTACTGCTACTATTACTACTACTACTACTACTTACTACTACTACTACTACTACTACTACTACTACTACTACTACTACTACTAGTATTATTATTATTATTATTATTATTATTATTATTATTATTATTATTATTATTATTATTATTATTATTATTTGTATTTCCAAATGTAAAGTAATGATTCAAATCAAATAATTCATTTTATATTTTATCTATAAATATTACATAACGTCTCGCTCTTTTAAGAAAATGCAAAATATCTTCTAACAATAAATGGTTAAAGATATAATCGTATTATAATGCTAACCTAGTTAAAAGTACACTCTAGTTATAAATACAAAGTCAAGACATGACATAATAATAGGCACTGCATTTTCCTAAAAATAAAGAAGTTATATTTTTCTGAATTATTTATTACATGTGACATCTACTTAAATTTTCTTGATTCATTTTTTTCACCTTTCTTTTAGCAACATCACTATTTTACTATATTTGGTTAATGCATCTGATTGTTGTGGAACGACAATCATAAATCCAATGCCATTTATGTCAGAAGTTACTTTTAATTATTGTTCGTTTTTTCCGAACGTAAAGTATTGATTAAAATCCATTAATTAGAGCCCAATTTATTTTTTTAATAAAATCGCAAATGGAGTTCCAAGTATCTTGGAGCCTCTCTCTCCTCCCTTGATCCCCTGTAACCCTACAATCTCTTTGGTCAGCTGCCATGACGGCGCCGACTCCTGCCAACACCAAACATCCACCACTATTTTTAGAACCTAAACCTCTTGATCGAAACTCTATCAAATCTTTTGGTTCCATCCTATCCTCCAAACCTTCTCTTGACACCAAGACTCGAATTAAAACAACAGGGAGTGACCAGGGTGAGATTACCATTTTCTTTTATGATGATGACATCTCCTCCATGGTTGCTCCATTCATGTTTGCCCTTATTGGCCAATTCCACCATGGAAGCCCGTCAATTGAAACGATTCGTAAGACCTTCTTGACATTTTATTTAAAATAGGAATATTCAACTGGATTAATGGATAACTCTCATATTTTAATACGTCTGAATTGTGAGGAAGATTTTTATAGAATTTGGTTATGCGAATAGTGATCTATTCACAGATATCCCATAAGGGTGATTAAATGGCTACTGATTTTAAAGTGGATGTCGACATCCCTCTAATGTCTATCTAGGTGAACTTACCATACCTCCCTATAAACTTCTTCTAAAAAACTTCATTCTTCTCCAATGCAAATGTGATTAGCAACCCGATAACACTGGATGAATCTACACACAATCTCACGAGACCAAGTTTCGCAATGGTTTGTGTGGTGGTTAAACTTCTAAAAAATTATGCCTAAAAGGATTTGGTTGGGCAAACTAGAGAATGGGTTTTGGCAACCTATGAATTATGAGAACTTACCACCATACTATCATCTTTGCTCCAAACTTGGTCATGGTGGAACAAATTGTAAAGTGGATGACGATGATTCCCAGATAATTGTCACGAGATAGAAAGGAGAAGAAAAGGTTCCCCCTTGACAAACGTTGATGAAGACTAGGTGGAAACCTACGAATAAACGAGTAACTTTATAAGAAGGATGCATGTCGAACTCTATAACAGTTCCGATATAAGCCAACCCAAAGAATGATATCAAATTTGAATCTCTTGATGTTACTAAATATAAACAATGCGACAATGGTACTATTAGTATCAAAGCCAAAATAGGAGATGTATCTGACCTGGTTATTATTTCTAATTCAATGAACCTTCTTGCCATAGAAGAAAAAGATATAGAAGATGGTGAGATACCTGCTAGATGATAAGTAGGAAGTGGTTTTACGTGGGGAATCTATAAGTGGGGTGCCAATTAAGGAGATTATATACAAACCAACATGAGATTCTGATATAAATGATGTCACAAAAACTCAGAAAACTTAACATTAAACCAACCACTATCACTTCATATTCATTATATCCTAGGCCTAAAAGACTCGTCAAGGAAAGAAGCCTCATTAAATATTGATGCCATCTTTATGTGTCAGACTCCGAATAAGTTAAATGATGAGGGAGTTAAGTGATGACAAGAAGTTCTTACAACTTGACAAGAAGATTAAACTTTCACTAGTTTAAAATACCATTTTCACTTTAGTATATAAAGTCCCATATATATATATATATATATATATATATATAAATTAAGATTATATCAATCCAAGCTTATGTAATAGCTTCCGATGTAGCATATATTATATCACGCAAGTTAAGTGGTCGTTATGAGAATTTAGAGGATGAGTGAAAGAGATTAGTTACGCAAGGTATATTAACTAGGTTGTTTAAAATGTATACGATAGGTGTGCACTATTAGAGGAGGCGTGAGGCATATCTCATGGTAGTTCGATACCCGTTTAAATATGAGAGATTTCATATTTTAAAAGTATGGCACTAATGCACTTGCTAAATATTTTCAAAACTCGGGCTCTGACCCGTTTCTCTATTTTCCATCTCTCTTGATATATATGTATATATATTAGGTGTCCAGACACATGGACACATGGATGATGATTCTTTCGAGTTAAACGTTGTTGCAGTAGCTGTGGATGCAAGCAGGATTATTTCAAACGCTTATGTCTTCGTTATTTAGATAGGATTGTAGAAATATTCAGGCTGATGGCCCAAGTGTATTCATTTATTCTTTTACCACATTTTAGTTTGAGGCATTTAGATTTGGTTGTATTATATGTTGTAACAACAGTTCTGTTATCTATTTTATTTCACTTCGATGTATATAAATTTTGTGATTGTTTCCTTAGTTAGTTTGGTTAAAAAGAATAATTAAATAAAATTTTGACGCCATCCTAATAAGTTAATAGTAATTAAATTGGTTTTTGACAATGATGCTGAGAATGACCCCTATAAGATTGCTATTATAATCTGGTATAGGATTGATCACCTGGTATTTTATTAGGCGGGGTGTCACAGATGGTATTGTTTTGAAGATGATTTCACAGTGAAAAAAAAAGAGGAGACCTAGAAAGGACTATTCGTCACTTAAATCGTCTAATATTCAAACCCGATCCAGTGGTAATTTTCCAAAAGCTATTAATCTTATTATATATTTATGATGCAATTCTTATTCTGGAATATTAGGGGGGGGGGGGGGGGGGGGTAATGGCCCCTTGGTTAGTAGACATAAAAGGTTCACTTGTATTCATTCATTTGAGGTTTTGGCAATTTTGGAACCGAAAATTGATGAGAATAATAGTGAAAACTTATATAAAAAATTAAACTTTTTGGGTGGTATGGCCAACGCTACTAAAAAAAATTGGGTTCTTTGGAAAAACAATTTGACGGTATATTTGGCAAAAAAATGAGGAACAATCATTATCAATGCGGATGAGTTATGGGGTATTTCAAAATCCCTTTGTTTTTACAACGATTTATGCAAAGTGTAAGAAGGAGGAAAGAGTATATCTTTGGGTGGAGCTTCATGAGATCTCCGCAATGTGCAATAATAAATAGATTGTATGTTAGGATTTCAATATAGTGGCTAACAGTGACGAGAAGATTGGAGGTAATATTGTTAACTGGGAAGGTATAATGGATTTTAATATCGTTGTTATTAACGATGGTCTGCAAGAGATTTCATTTAATAGTTCTAGATTCACGTGGTGTAGTAATCGAGAAGGTGGAGAAAGAATTTGGGCTACGTTGGATCGTGTTGCGGGAAACACAAATAGGCTCAATGGCCCTTTTATTAGCTCTGTTGATCACCTACACAAGACCAACTCCGACTATTGTCCCCTTCTGTTAAAAATTAAAGATAAAAATAATCGATCATGTATCTCATTTGAATTTCTGTTGTTTTGGACCAAGAATAAAGAATTTTTAAGAGTTTCGAAACAAGTTTGGCCATTTGAAATCATGGGGAAACCTATGCTCATTTTTACGGAGAACCTGAAATAGGTAAATTCCTTCCTTAAAAATTGCTCCAAATCCACATTTGGTGACATTTTTCAAGCAGCTCGAAAAGCGGTGGATGATAAGTTGAAAAGGGAAACTGGGTTTGATGGAGATTCTTCTATTCAAAATCATCTCGAGTTTCACAAGTCCTGAACGGAATATCTAAAAACTCTCAAAGTAGAAGAAGATTACTGGAAACAAAAATGGAGGATAAATTCGACCAAAGAAGGGTATTCAAACACTTGTTTTTTCATGTGATTTCTATGAAAAAATGTGAAAAACTTCATATCGATAGAATCCAGAATGAAAATGGTTCCTACTCTGATTATCCTTTGGATGTAAAATCAACGCTGCTTGTCTATTTTAGCTCACTGCTGTCCACGAGCAGCAACTTGACAGATGATTTGATGGGGAAATACAATCCATCTTTGGGTAGTGTGTCGGACAACATAGTGCTAAGAAATATTCCTGATTTGGATGAGATCCATGATGCAATATGGGGTCTGAATAGCGAAGGGGCTACTGGTTCGGATGGGTTCATTAGGTTATTTTTCAAGACATACTGATCAATTATTACGAAAGGTCTGAACAAAATGGTTGTTGCTTTCTTCTCAAAAGATGAACTGCTGGTTAGTTGGACTTCTACTAACATTGTGTTACGTCCAAAAACTGATCGGCTCAAGACATGTATGGATTTTTGCCCGATTAGCCTTTCTAATTTTTCTTCAAAAATTACTTCAAAAATCTTGGCAAACCGAATGGGATTAATCTTACAAAAAATAAATTTTCCATCTCAAGCATGTTTTATGAAGGGAAGATCCATTTTAGATAATGTTCTTCTTGGTCAAGAACTCATGTCGTCATTTAAAAGAAAAGTCTGGAGGTCGAATATTATTATGAAGATCGATATGTCGAAAATATATGACCGCGCATCTTGGTTTTTCATCACCAAGAACATTAGAGAGTTTGGTTTCTCTTAGATGGTTGTTGATTTGTTTGGAGATTAATTTCAATTTGTTAGTACTCGAATTGGGGTGAATGGAAAAGCTTGCAGTTTTTTAAATCTAGTAGAGTTTAGTATCTCTGGACTTATTTGTAATTGCTTTGAAAGTCCCTAACCGAGGAATCCAAAAATTAATGGAGGAGGGAGAAATGAAAAGTTTTACACTAACAAGGGCTTGTCCTATTAATTGTTGTCTTTCTTTTGCAAATGACACACTCATTTTAATGAATGGGCAGAAAAGATCGTTAAAAAATTTCATTACCTTTTTGAGATCATATTAGAATGCTTCGGGTCAAATGGGGATTTTTGAAAAAAGTGCATTTTATTTACTCGGGAACAAAACCTATGTTAGAAAAAGGATTGTGGAAGGTGTCAACAGATTCCAATTCACAAAAATCCTAATTCTTGATTTGGGGGAACCCCAATTTTTAGGTAGGAAGAAAAAAATTACTTTTCTCTGTACAACGAAAAATTGGTGAAGAAACTTAATAGGCGGAACTACCATACTTTTTCTCAAGCCGAGAGAATTACTCTTATTAAATGGGTGAGGGAGGCTATGCACCGTCATCTTCTTGCAACGATTGATACAACAAAATCAGTTCTTGGGCATCCACCAAAATGTTTGATCTATAGCTAGCATATGCCCATAATCTTTAGTGGAAAGTTTTCAGCACGTTATTTGTGGTCTCAGTTCATGCATAGTAGATACAAAAAATTGGAGGTCCACAATTATAGGGGTTCTATTACAAGTTCATATCAAGTTTGGATAAGAATGCCTAGGGTGGGGTATGATTTCGCGGTTCATTTTAACTTCAATAATGGTAAATGGTTGTTTGACAAAAACGGTGAGTTTAGTATTAAACCCGCATGGCACTTAACTAGAGAAAAATGATGTATTCACTGCTCTTTCTCTTTAATTTGGGATGCGAGGATTTCCCTAAAGATCTCAACTTTTTGTGGCGCTTGCTTCAAGAGGGGGGCCCATTAATGAGTATGTCAAACAAATCAATATATCGAATGTATCAAAATATAGGTGTTGCATGATAGAACATGAGGAAAATAGAGAACATCTTTTTTTTTTTTAAAGTTCATTGGCTCAATCCATTTGGAAATGATTGAGCACTCTCTTTGGTTTCGTGAGTACGATAGATACTTTCAAGGTTAATTTAATGACGTGGTGAATTAACTCGAAAGGTGAGAAAATTAGAGCTACTCTATGTCGTATTATTCCACCTTTTATTTGTTGGTATTTGTGGTGCGCCCGGAACAAGAGCAATTTTGAAGGTGTTCAAGTGAAGGAGTTTTTTATTTTTAATCAAGTTTGTGGGGAGATTAAACTAGATTTTAGAAGTAAACCGTCATGCTCTCCTAGAACTACCTTTTGCTTTGGTATTTTAGATGCTTTTCATAATATTGGAGCACATATTACTACCCAATGATGTGTGCCATGGGTGAGGGACTATTCCTCAATAGCTTGTGAGTAATAAAGTATATTTATTTTTGAAAAAATAAAATTATATATAATCAATTAATTTATTATACATTTTTTATATAAGTATTACATCACATCTCAATCTTCTAGCAAAATGTAAAATGTATTCTAAGAAGCAAAATGTAAAATATTTTGTACAAGGTTAATATAATATTAAGTTAGATAAAAGTACAGTTTTGTGATAAAGACGGTTAAAATAATGTATAATAACTAAGACTAGCTTCTCTCTATCTAGATTTTTACATGGAGTCCTCACACCAGTTATTTGCTCCTTACAACGTTATTTCTTCTTTTGTCATGTTGTGACACACACATACACACCTTATTTTTCGCTCCTGTGTTCGTATAAGGATTTTGTAACAACCAACAACTACAACTTATTATATATTTTTTAATAAGAAAATAAATTTATTTATACATAATAGGAGAAAAAACCTCTTGTGAAGCTCTTACAAAAACAAAATAAATTAAAATTAAAATAAATTACAAAAACAAATTAAAAACATTTAAGAAGTCTCGAATAATAAGCGGGAAGCCTTAAATTATATTTAAGAGTCAATTTCTCCCCAGCAGTAAGGGTAGAAAAAGATTCCACTTTCGGATTTTTAGATATAACCTTTTGTGTAATTTCAACCACCACGTCTTGACGGATAAATATAGGATCTTCAGTGTTATCAACGATATCAAACGAAACTCTAACTTGAGAATTAAACATTTGACATTGAATTTGACTATATTTTTTTCCAACCCACTCTTCAATAACAATGCAATTTTGGGCGGAGCTAAAAAAACATTTCTATTCTAACTTCGGAATCTCGACACACAATTTTACTCATGAATTGTAATCATCTTCTTCTACCCTCAATGGAACCTTTATGCGAGTTGACACTATATCATTTAAATTTGAAATATCCTCTAATGGGGGCATTTTCATCATAAGCGTGTGACTTATCATTATCTGAACTGACTATTTCCCCGGAATAACATTTCTGAAATTTTGATTGAATAAAACCTATTTTATTTTCGAGGTAGTGCATACCTATATCTATCGTACAATACTTTTCGAAATTATCCAATGTCCAAAAAAAATTAACCGCACTCAATTCTATGTCATCCGAAACTAGTGGATGAACAATTAGGCAACTAAAAATATTCTTAGTTATGGGACACAATGCGTATAAAGCATTAAAATTCGAGGTTCCAAATGGAGCTAACCTAAAACTTATTAAGTTTTATCCTAAGGAGTAATCTCGTGGGGTGCACGAAGGAATTTAAGAAAATATTTAGCCATTTTATAAAAATCAAAGATTATTTCCAAATGTAGAGAAATAGTATAATATAATTACTGATCGAAGATATTTTCCAAAAGTATGTACTAAAAACATAATGAGAAATGGTGAAAAATGGTGTCGTTGGCGCGGACCAAAAAAATAAAGACAATTGTACCACAAGAACTAGATTTATAAATAATATTATATCACGAGGACTAGATTTATAAACTTGAAAAATATTCTCCTAAAAATTCAAATATCCTTAATTTTCTATATATAAAAAAAACAGTAGAAAGAATGAGAAAGAAAGTTGGTTTCAACGATCATAACAGTTGAAAAGACAAGTCATCGGGCATTTTTTGAATAAGTGATGAGATTTCCTCATCATGTGTTTAGCACTTCTGGTTTGTTAGTCTTCCTTATATTATGGAGTGAGTTACCTATTGTTAGTTTAGTCCAAGTGGGACTCTTGCATTATTATGAATAGGACGCAAGTAGATGTGTATGAAGTATACCCTATTTTTTGATATATCGATAGCACCCTCTGTTTCTCCGGTTGAGACATTTTTAAATTTATATTCTTTTTTGGTAGGATATACTAGAATGATTATACTAATAGAGATCTATTTTATGCAATATTTTCTCAAAAGAAAGTATTACCGGGAAAAGAATGAAAACTGTGAAGAACTGATAACGTAGTCCTTTTTCAGTAATTTTATATAGTTTTTTTTCTGGCGTGTAAAGATAATTTTTTTTTGGTATCATACACTTGGTGTTTGGACCAGTTGTAAGCGCATCTCTACTAATTCACGTTCGCGATTCGTGATTTTCACTAACCAAATATTATTTTGATAGTGTCATAAATCAAAGTAGAACCAAACTCAATTTACGTCCAAAATTATTGTAATGATAATTTAATATCACTGTATCAAAAGACTTAATTGTGGTGGGACTTTAGGCATCCAAAGCCACAGATGTCAGATATATATGTCACTGCCATAAGGTAGCAACTTTATCGATATATTCTATAAAACACAATGGCCCGCTACACTCACATAAATAACTTGCCTGATATTCCAAACAGGATCATGTCGATGCCACAAGAAAACTTTGACACATGAATAATGATATGAGTTAATTCCCACCGCCCGCCCACAGACTCATACGCAATCCGAACCCACTTGTTTCGCTGCAGCATGCAAAGAACTTAATATTTTAAAATAAAAATTAATTTTTAATTTTTATTATATTAAAATTGGAAATTGTGTATTTTTAATTTGTTTGGTCCTGATAAATGTCAAATATTCAATTAGACATGAGATAAATATAAGATAAATGCAAAAATTAAGAGATTAGGTTAATTCATATTCTTAAGTAACTTAGAAAGATGACTACTTTGA
This sequence comes from Sambucus nigra, assembly GCA_949130495.1. Classification (NCBI taxonomy): domain Eukaryota; kingdom Viridiplantae; phylum Streptophyta; class Magnoliopsida; order Dipsacales; family Adoxaceae; genus Sambucus; species Sambucus nigra. The sequence continues at coordinate 49,871,446 of OX422215.1, forward strand.
CTATGAATTTCGGCTCTCTTCTTTCTTGCACTATCTATGGTTATCTAGCACGCAAATATCTAAGGTAGAAGAAAAAATCCAAAATTCACTTTTTCATATTTTCTTAAAATTATGGGCAAACACAAGCGACAATTTTTGGTTGTTTTCAAGGGGTTTCAAGAAATATATTGTCATGTTTTAAGATATATCCAAGCACTATATCTAACCCTAGTAATGGACAAATTTTAATTTCGAATTACAGTTATATAGCCTATTGATTCAATAATTGTATTAAGAATAAACATCCTAAAATATATGTTGAAAACTATTTTGTCTTACATGTAACATGCTAATTTATGTGTTAACAAAGATTATAAAAACAATCTTGTATAACATGTGATGTCAAAGCTTAAGGTTTATGATCCCGTGCAATTCATATAAGGGTTTGCTTATAACATTAAGAATTTATATATGCTTGAAGCCCCCAAATAATTAAATAATCGCTTTTCAATTAAATATTGATTTTCTTAAATGCGTCATAGGATGGTTCACAAAACACACATAACCTTCAAATTTTAATTTCTTTCAAATTAAAATTAAACTAAACTAAAAGTGACATTAAATTAATCTGACATAAATTTTCACTTAAACATCTTTAATTTAACCCAAGTCCTAAAATTTGCCTAACAATATTAATTCATTTTTTTATTTAGGCCAAACCAATTTTTATCAAATTAAATCATCTTGACTTAATTAAATTAACTTAAAATTCACTCAAACTAATTTAGCACCAAATTAAACTAGAGTGTGATTAAATCCAATTTTATCTTACTTAACCTAAGCACGCATTCTAAGGTGATTTGCAAGATAAAAATAAATCACATTACACGCCAATGTACGAGGAAAACCCAAATGGAAAAATCTTTGGACGACCCTGGCCTAACATATCCACTAAGAATAGAATGACAATTACAATACAGTAGACTTACATCAACAACTTGACACCGTCCAAGTCTTGAACCTCCTTCTTGTAAACACCTCCTCCTACTAGATAACCTTGTACTCCTCCACGGTCTCGTAATCCACCGATGGGGCTCTTGGTCAGTGTCATCCTCACGCGAAGCCTCTCTTCGAGTGAGTACACTGCAGCAAACAATTACTCCCCTTAGTGGATAGAGAATAAAACTCAAACTTCTCCTTTTTGTGGTAGAGATGAACCAATGGTGCCAAACACAAACTCCAAGCAATATATATACATATATGGGGGGGAACTTGGAATTTAAAAAAAACTCAATGGGAGTATGTGTTTTTTGAAGATATTAAACCATAGAAATAAAACACTCAAACATGAACTTTTTGGGTAAAACATTTTGCTATTTAGAGAAGGGAAAGTCTCAAAATGTTACTTAGAAAGTTTTTGTTCCCGCACATATTATGGCTGGTAATAGTTAGTAAGACAAGTGGGAAACATGAGTGCTTAAAAACAAAAAACCACCAAAACTTAATTTTCCTGCGCATGGTCGTTCGAACGAATTTTTTAGGTCATTCAAACGACATTATTCGAAGGAGATTTCAAAGGAAAAATATGCCAATATCTCGTTGGAAAAACTCGTTCGAACGAGTTCGTTAGAATGAAACTTCGAACAATAAAATAGAGAACAAATGGCAATCTCGTTCGCAAACTCGTTCGAAATCTCATTCGAACGAAAATTCAAAAAATCCAATTTTTTATTTTTAGGCCCAAACACTTTTATACAAAGATCTAAAATATTTTCTGAAAATAAAAAATCATTTTTGATAAATTTACACCCAGAAAATATTCCAAATCTCCTATATATATATTAAATGCATTCATACCTTATGGAGACTTTGAAATCCAATTGTTGTTGACGTGAAACGAGGCACTATAAACAAAAAATAATGAAGCTTTTCAAAATTGTCCGCTATGTCTTTAATAAATACGTCATAGGCTTTGATGAATACACAAGACATTCTATCCTATGACTTAAATCGTTTTGTCTGGAATTAAGTCAATACTAGAAATTGACTCGATTGAAAATTTGTCCTTAAAAATCTCCCCCTTTGTCAATTCCGGGACAAAACCAAACCAAAAATCCTAAAGGGTCATGAAGCTCGTCTAAACTCAAACATCCCACCCAATAAAAATAAAAAATATAGAGGTTATTTACAAGACCCAAGGATGTTCTTTGCCGTTTGAAAATTTCCTGCTAAAAGGATAATTCTTGCACACTTAAGCAGACCATTAAATGCATAGGAAATATCAAAATATTACATGCAATTTAAATAAATACTCACCCTACATTAATTATCCCCCTTTATCAAATAATGACCAAATTAAAAAGTGACGTCTCCCCCTAAGTTAGATCTCCTAAACTAAAGGTTTAGATATCATTTCTCCCTCTTTTTGTTCAGGAATAGACAAAAGATAAAGAATTTTAAAAACATTACTTATTTCTCCCCCAATTAAATCGTATACTATTTCTCCCTCTTAAAACTATACAAGGGATACAAAATATGGGAATACAAGCAAAAACAAGATGGTGCATAAGCTGATAAGAACATTAAAGCATGTGGGCAACAATAAAAGGTAACTAATCCACAACAAGAGTAAATAAATACCAACTTATGATGCGATAAAAAATTATATCAACTAAAATGTATTCAACATAAGCATGGGATATCAACCAAAAATCGAAACAAGATAAATACAAATTTTGAATTAAAAACTTAAATGGACTAGAAAACATGACAAAGACGCAACACAACCAACATATCATATATATGAATACACAATTGATACAAAATAAGCAAAAGCATGCATATATAGATATAAACACACAAATGACACAAAATAAAATAACATGAGTTTACCACACTCTTATAACATAAATGTGTCATATGGAAATGAAGGTGAAGGGAAGTGAACTAGATACCAATGAATTAAAACCTAATCACTTAAACATGTTCACGGAGTTCTCATTTGATTGCAACGCTTTATAAACTTAAGACTTAGCCTTATGTGACAATGTAAATTGAACTCAATGAACAAACATACACAATGCATACAAGCCTATCATCTTGGTGATTCTACAAACTAATAGAGTCATGACAATGAAAGTGCAACTATGATAAAAGAATATTGTGCAAAATTTTGTAGTGATATTTACCTCTCAGGAACGTTCAACATATCTCCCTAATTGTGAGATACGGGCTATAAGTTCACTATTTTCCCGATTTACGACGATAAATTGCGCACTCAAAGTAATCTTCGCATTCTCTAGTTGACTTGTCGACGCCTTAAATCTCCACAAACACTCAATCTCGCTCTGTAAATCTATCACCCTAAGTCCTAACTCCTTATTTAACTTCTTAGTCTTTAAGGTCTTGGCACAAAAATCTCTAAGCGTAATTTGAAGCTCACTCCCACCCTCACTAGTGCACTCACTCAAACACTCTCTAGAAAAACTCAAACTATGTTCCTCGGGGGTCTCACATGCAGAAGTATCCTCATCGTCGTGGAAAAAATTGGATGGGCTCACGTGACTAGCTAAAAAGGCGACAAACTTTCCATGTGAAGACCCATCCCCAGAATCTTCCACATTTTCTTCACTATCACTAGGAGTGGCTCGCATGGAAATCTTTTTTCCCTTTATCTTTAGCTTCGTAGCACACTCAAATGCTTTATGCCCTCAACCCTCACACTCAAAACATCGTTCTTCTTCTTCTTCTTCTTCTTCTTCTTCTTCTTCTTCTTCTTCTTCTTCTTTCTCTTTCTTACCTTCTTTCTAAATGCTCTCTTTGGCTTCATCTTTCTTTTTATTTTTCTAAAAAAACCTTTTATTGGAAGAGTTTTTCTTTGAAAACTTGAGAAGTTTTTGAAATTTTTTTCTAGCACGACCATATGAAAATCAGACTCGTCCTCAGACTCAGACTAACAAACTCTCACTTTCTCTTTTCTCTCACTCTTGGACACTTCCTTTCCCATTCTAGAAAGGGATCGCAGTGATATCCCTCTATCCTTTGGTTTGAAAGTGTCGATGAACATGTCAATCTCATATGTCTGGAGGTCCCCTACCAGCTCTTCTAATTTTAAAATTTTCAAATTACCTAAGGAATTCAAACAGTTACTTTGGGGATAAAACGTTTAGTCAGCGATGTCAAAATCTTTTTAACTAGTCGTGCATCAGGAATGTGCTCCCCAAGATTGAAACTAGTGTTTACAATATCAGATAAACGTGCATGAAACTCATCAAAACACTGAGTTTCAAGCATGGTGATAGTTGCGAATTGAGTAGTTGAATTTTGATGTCTAAGATCTTTGGCCGCGCTCCTGCCTTCATGGGTAAGTTGTAAAATATCCCATGCTTCCTTAGACGTGGTTCACGTCATGATACATCGGAACTCCTCAGGGGGTACAGCACTAGAAATCGAACTCAACCCACCTGAATTAAAAGTGTTCCACCTAAACTCATCCTCAGTCCAGTCTGCCACGGGTTTTAAATTAGTAACATTATTTGTGGTCATAGTGGGAGGAGTCCAACCTCTTTCCTAAATAACCCAAACACACTCACCAATTTCTTTTAAATATGATTTCATACGAGCTTTCCTGTATGCATCATTATACCCGTCAAAAATTGGCAACTGATTATATACGTTTTCATTCGGAAACACGACGATTTTTCAAGATCAGATTTTTCAGAAAAAAAAAATGTGGTATTCAGTTAATCGAATTCGCAAGTTGAGAATAAATTGTGGTATTGAGTTAATCGGATTCGCAAGTTGAGAATAAATTGTCGTATTCAGTTAATCGGATTCGCAAGTTCCAAATATAAACTTGTTTAATGAGAGTTAATTTTCAAACCAATTAAATTCAGCCCTAAAATATACAACTAGATGGGTAAAATCAAACCAACATAAATAATTGCAGACACACAAACTTAAAAAAAAAACACAAAAGGAAAAACCTTTTATTTCACTTAATAATACTCACAATGATTACTAGCGAAATCTGCAATGAATATCCGCAGATACCCATAAGAACACGATGTTCTCAATCGGGACCGAATCAACCTCAGAAGATCCACAAGGACATGTAGTCCAATCAGCCCAGGAATAGCCACGAGTACTCCCTATGACATGCAGTCAACATCAGCCCAGTACTTCCATCAAGTGGCCCCTAGATGAGCAGTAGGTTATCCTAACTGCAAGAGAAATCCTAGCAAAGATGTATCTCGGGTTCAAAAATAATTCACTAAAGCATTTGGCTTTTTTTGAATTGAAAAATAAAAGATTGAACCCTAAATTGAAAAGACAAAGTGTTATGATTTTTTGCAGTTTATGCATAATGAAAATTGTCAAGTCTTCTTAACAAAAAAGGACTCATTTAACACGCTTTCTATGGAAAAGTTGAGTCGGCATGTCGCTCGAACTAAGTGTCAAAGTCGCTCGAACGAAACCTAATGTCGCTTTAAAGACATCGCGCGAGATGCCAATGTAGTTTGAACGACAACCCCATGTCGCTCGAATAACGGAACAAAAAAATAAATTTTATTTTTTATTTCAAAAATCCGCCTCAGCACTTAGAAAAATATTTTGACGAAAAAGAACACCTCAACATTTAAAACATGTTTTAGAAAAATTTCCCAACACTATTAAATGAACCATAAAGCAACCAAAATACAATCTTACCAAAATTAATCTCGCAGATGCTTGAATGTTGAAGAAATTTTGATATTCAGGCCCGTCTTTATGTATCTTTAAAATTGAACTTTTTCTTCGACGGTTTGTAGCGGTATAAGACATATACAAATGTAAAATAGGACTTATAAAATAGGTCCTTACAAATCTCCCCATATATTTATGCCGGTACAAAATAAAAACATCTGAATTATCAAATCAAAATGCCTATACAAATCTAATACCCTCCCATGATCAAAAAACTAAAAATTTACAAGAAATGCAGGATAAAAACTTTTCTTCGAAAATCATCAACATCAAATCTTCAAATTTTCATGATTTTCTCATCTGGGTGTGCAACATATGATAATCAATCTTTCTACCTACACACAGGACAAAGCAAATACATTTGTGACGTGTCAAGTTTTAAATGAGATAAACATAACATCAAAACAAATATTGGATCTCAAATCTCCCCCATAATGTAAAACTTCCCCATAATTCATTCTCCCCCTTTTTATTTGTCCGAAATAAACAAGGAAAAGAATAAACAAAAATATACATGGAGTTGACACGATTAAGAATAGTAAACAACTATGATCATTAACAGATACTCAAAAGTATTCGACAAACTATTTTTGAATTTGCAATTTTTCACATAAAAAAATTGCAAAAATAATTTTACAAAAATCACACACCATGAATTTTCACTAAGATAACCAAATCATGGAAACAAAATGAATGGGTGTGAACAAATTCAAGAGAAAAATCAATCCAATCAAACATAACATATGTGCATGTTGAATACGGATACTCCTAACTAATGATCTCAAAATCTTCCTTAGGTGTTAAAAATGTGAATTCATACGACATTGACTCAATATAATCGACATGTCAAAGTATAAAATGATTGTCACACCAATAACATCTAAAACTAAGTAATGCTTTTTCAAGACATTGTCAGGACGTACAAACCCATTTTTTACTTTTTTCATCCTAACACCATCATAAATAATAATGCATTTATTTTATCTTTGAGGTAATTTATTTTTCTCTCCTTTGAAAAATCCTCTTGGCCTCATTTTTTGCCATATGATTATTTTTATTGCCGAAATATTTTTCTTAGGTTCTTTTTAACGGTCACTTTCACGACGAGTTTATTTTGTACTCTCGCAGCCATTTCCTGTGAACAGTCATAATTTTTTGTAATTTAATTCCTCATGGTAAACGGTTCTTACATGCACTACTTTCAATGCCAAGTTTTATTGCATTTGGTTTGTTTTAATGTCAAGATTGAGATGGAAAACACTTTGACCAACATGTAATTTGACAAGTACAATAATTAAACAAATCCGTGCAAGTGTGCACTAAAGGAAATAAAGAGTCAAACATATAGGTAGTAATTTCAAATTACATCTTAATAACTCCAAACATTAAAAAGAAAAAAATGAATTGATGACGCATATCAATACACAGTCAAATCGTCACATGGATATGGAATGAAATTGTGACTTGATCATACTAAATGTCCATTTGTAAATGGTATAAATAAAATACAAAACTTTTTTTGTCATTTTTCAAAAATTTTATCAAAATAAAATCTTTTTGGCTTTGTCCTTTTCTTCTCAACAAAAACCTTTTTGAATTTTTCTTAAAAAACAAAAATCTTTTGGTTTTTCAAAAAATATATCAAAAAATGGAAAATATAAATACAAAAACGATACACACTAGCAATAGGCATAAAATATCATCCTGAAAATCATTTTATGCTATGAAACAAGTCTAGACCTTAATCATTAGGTGTAGTATAGTTTTTCAAAGGTACTGACATCCAATGAAAAACCTCCACCAAGTCATGTGAAGTCTTGACAAGAAACTTAAATTGCTCCCTAACAGCTGCAAACTCTCCCATGTAATCATCCGGAGCATCCAAAGTATCATGTGTGAGTGCATGTGTCGTAGAAATACGTAGTAGCAAAACGTGAACCATAATGGTGCAAACAAACACAGTCCTAGGATCACCTCTCTCAAATTGTCTACGGATCACTTTCCTATCAGGTACGAGACACCTAAGTGGGTTAGGTTGAGAGCCATATGGATCAATCACAAACTCAGGAACCGGTTCCGGTGCAACTAAGGAAGTGGACAAACCGTCATGACCTATTCCAACATTAGCCAAAGAGGGACCGAGTAACATCTCTCCTAACTTCCTAGATGTATCCTCTATAGTGACATTTACCTCCCGAGAACGTTCAAGATTTCTCTCTAATTGTGTCATACGGGCTATAAGTTCACTATTTTTCCGATTTACAACGATAAATTGATCACTCAAAGTAATCTTCTCATTCTCTAGTTAACTTGTCGACGCCTCAAATCTCCACAAACACTCAATCTCTCTCTCCAAATCTATCACCCTAAGACCTAACCCCTTATTCAACTTCTTAGTCTTTAATGTCTTGGCATATAAATCTCTAAGCGCAATTTGAAGCTCACTCTCACCCTCACTAGTGAACTCACTCAAACACTTCCTAGAAAAACTCAAACTATGTTCCTCGGTGGTGGCTGACATGTCAATCTTCTAAGTCTTTAATTCACTCAATCACTAGTGGGACACTCAAATGCTCTATGCCCTCTACCCTCACACTCAAAACATTGTTCTTCTTATTCTTTCTCTTTCTCACCTTCTTTCTCAACGCACTCTTTGGTCTCATCTTTCTATTTTATTTTTCTCAAAAATCCTTTTATTGGTAGAATTTTGCTTTGAAAACTTGAGAATTTTTTTTAAAATGTTTTTTCTAGTACGACCATATAAAAATCTGACCCGTCCTCTTACTTGAACTAGCAAACTCTCGCTTCCTTTGTCCTCTCACTTTTGGACACTTCCTTTATCTTCCTAGAATGGGCTATAAATGCTATCCCTCTATCCTTATGTTTAATAGTGACGGGGAACATGTCAATCTCATATGCCTCGAGGTCTCGCACCAGCTCTTTCAATTTCAAATTGCTCAAATTACCTAAGGAATTCAAAACAGTTACTTTAAGGATAAAACGTTTAGGCAGCGATCTCAAAGTCTTTTTAACCACTCGTGCATCAGTAATGTGCTCACAAAGATTATAACTAGTGTTTACAACATAAGACAAACGTGCATAAAACTCATCAAAACACTGAGTTTCAAGGTATGATGATAGTTTCAAATTGAGTAGTTAAATTTTAATGTTTAGACTCTTTAACCGCGTTCATACCTTCATGATTAAGTTGTACAACATACCATGCTTCATTAGACGTGGTGCACGTCATAATACGTCAGAACTCCTCAGGGGTGACAATACTAGAAATTGCACTCAGCCAACGTGAATTAAAAGTGTTCCACCTAAACTCATTCTCAGTCCAGTCTGCCACGAGTTTTAAATTAGTAACATTATTTGTGGTCATAGTGGGAGGTGTCCAACCTCTTTCACGAACAACTCAAACATGCTCATCAAGTGCTTTTAAATGTGATTTCGTACAAGCTTTCCTATAAGCATCATTATACCCGTCAAAAATTGGCAACCGATTATATAAGTTTTCATTCGAAAACATTGCGATTTTTCTAGATCGGATTTTTCAAAAAAAACAAGTATCACAAAATTTTGCAAAAATAGGATCACTCTATAAATTAGAGAAATCCACTCTAATACCAATTTGAGAATGAATTGTGTTATCGATTTAATCGGATTCACAAATTCCAATTATAAACCTATTTAATTAGAATCAATTTTCAAACCAGTTTAATTCGGCTCTAAAACATTCAACTACGTTGGTAAAATCAAACCAACATAAATAATTGCAGACACACAAACATTAGGAAAAAACGTAAAAGGAAAATCCTTTTATTTCCCTTACTAAAACTCACAATGATTACAAGCGATATCTGGAATGAATATCCGCAGATACCCACAAGAACACGTAGTTTTGAATCGAGACTGAATCAACCTCAAAAGATCTACAAAGACACGTAGTCCAATCTCCCCAGGAACACCCAGTAGTACTTCCTATGACACGTAGTCAACGCCAGTCCAGTACTTTCCTCGAGTGGCACCGAGATCAGTAGTAGGTTATCCTGACTACAAGAGAAACTCTAGCAAAGATGTATCTCAGGTTAAAAAATAATTCACTAACTCATTTGGGATTTTTTGAATTGAAAAATAAAAGATTGTACCCTAAAATGAAGAAAATAAAGTGTTATGATGTTTTTCAGTTTATGCATAATGAAAATCGTCAAGTCTTCTTAAGAAAAAATGACTCATTTAACACGCTTTATATAGAAAAGTTGAGTCGGCACGTCGCTCGAATGAAACCTGATGTCACTTGAACGACATCACGTGAGATGCCAATGTCGTTTGAACGACCGCCACATGTCGCTCGAACGACGGTGCGAAAAAATAAAATTTTATTTTTTATTTCAAAAATCCGCCTGAGCACTTAGAAAAATATTTTGACGGAAAATGACATCTCAACACTTAGAAAATATTTTAGAAAATATCCCAACACTATTAAATGAACTGTAAAGTAACCAAAACACAACCTTACAAAAATTAATCTCACAGAGGCTTGAATGTTGAAAAACTTTTGATATTCACGTCCTCTTCATGTACATTAAAACTTGAACTTTTTCTTCGACGGATTGTTGCGATATACAAAATACACTAGTATAAAATACGACTTATAAAATATGTTTTTACATTGTTTTCACCACATGGGCCTTTTTTATCCCGTTATAGTCATTTAATGTTCAAGCATTATTATGTTTATTATAAATGCAGAATATAAATGGCATTAATATATATTAAATATATTTGTGGAGACATATAACTAAATATTCATATATGTCAAGTCAAAATGAATTGTATCAAGCTAGAGGCTTAGGCTAATGAATTGGGAAAATTCTATTCAGCCCGTTTTTTTTACCAAAATTTAGGAGACCGAACCAGCTGGCAAACTAGCTGGCAATAAACTAAAGGGAAAAAAAATGGCGCCAAAACTCATGAAAACCAACAAAATCTACTTTTTCTACCTTTTCTACCCCCTTTTATACTACAGCCCCATTAGTAAAAAAAAATTGGAAACAGTGGACATCATCAGCCATTGCCAAGTAAGAAGCAAAAGGGAGATACCCATCATCACCAACACTCCTAAGGCAAGTTTTAATTTGATTAATCTTATTTATGTATTTATTTAAATATTAAATTTTTAGGATTTTTATAAGAGTTAATAAATTATATTTATTTTTTCAAAAAAAAAATTCTATAGAATATGTAGATTAAAATAAGTATTTTAAAAAAATAAAAAAAGTATTTTTTTTTTATCAAGATTCCATTTCTCTTTTTTAAAAGTTGTGCTTTGTTTTGTTAAAATTTAATAGGAATGGACTTTGAATTTTCTCAAGACTATCGTAGCATTGACTTGAATAAGTATAATGAAGAAGTTGAGGAAGTAGAAGGTATTGAAAAAAATGAGGAAGATAAAAATAAGGAAATTCAAGAAGAAAACATGGTTGAACCTAAAGTTGGAATGACATTTGACACTATTGATGATATGTTGGTGTATTATAGAAAATATGGCAATGAAAAAGGTTTTCCGGTGAACAGGAGGACTTCAAAGAGGGGGGATGATTGTGTTGTACGATGGGTTAGTTTCGCTTGCACTCGAGAGGGAAAAAAAAGAAAGTACGAGTAAAAATTCCTTTAAATTGCCACCAACTTGTCGAGGTAATTGTGGTGCGAAAATTAATGTCGTGTTGTGTTCTAATGGAAAATGGATGATTAAAAGTGTATCCCTTGACCACAACCATCATGTGAGCCCAGGGAAATCACTATATTTTAAGGCTAATCGGGTAATAACTAAAGTGGTGAAAAGGAGACTTGAACTGAATGATAGGGCCGGTATAAGACCTAATAAAAATTTCAGTGCGTGTGTAGTGGAAGCCGGTGGGAATGAGAATGTGCCATTTTTTATCAAGGATTGCTACAATTACATTGACAAGGTGAGAAAGTTGATACTTGGGGAGGGAGATGCTTTAGCCGTTCAAAACTACTTTTGTAAAATGCAGGCTAATAATTCTAATTTCTATTATGACATGGATTTCGATAACGAGGGGAGAATGAAGAATTTATTTTGGGCGGATGCTAGAAGTAGGGCGACGTATGAGGAGTTTGGGGATGTTATCACATTCGATACAACGTACTTGACCAACAAGTACGACATGCCCTTTGCCCCTTTTGTTGGGGTGAATCATCATGGCCAGTCAATATTGTTGGGATGTGGGTTGATATCGAGTGAGGATACAAATACATTTACTTGGATTTTTACATCATGGCTTTTTTTCATGGATGGCCATGCTCCCCACGCAATCATAACTGATCAAGATAAAGCCATGAAAAATGCCATTGAAATTGTCTATCCAAACTCACGACATAGGTGGTGTTTATGGCACATCATAAAGAAATTACCGAAAAAATTAAAAGGGTATGCCCAATATGAGTCCATGAAGAATTTTTTAAAATGTGTGATTTATGATTCTCTCACTGTCTTTGAATTTGTAGCAAGTTGGCATAGATTAATTGAAAATTTTAGCCTCGAGGAGAACGAGTGGTTGAGTGGGCTATATAGCGAGAGGCATCGATGGGTTCCCGCTTGTGTTAAAGATACATTTTTGGAGGGGATGTCTACCACTCAAAGAAGCGAGAGTATGAATGCCTTCTTTGATGGGTATGTAAATGCAAAGACCACCCTTAAACAATTTGTTAAACAATACGAGAATGCACTGTGAAGTAAGGTTGAAAAGGAGAGCCAACAAGACTTTGATACCTTCAAAGCCTCAATTCCATGTGTAACTAGATATATGATTGAGAAGCAATACCAAGATTGTTACAGTAATGAAAAATTTATGGAAGTTCAAGAGGAGATGAAAGGGAAATTATATTGTAATTTATCTACTATTAGAGACGATGGTGGGATTGAGTTGTACAGAGTAAATGGGGATTTAGTCGGAATTAGAGAACGGGACGTCACTTTTATAGTCACTTTCGACCCTATTGATTGTGATGTCAAGTGTAATTGTCGCTTATTTGAGGCACGGGGCATCCTATGTAGACATTGTCGAACTGTCTTAATTAAAAAAAAGTATGATTTCGTTCCTGAAAAATACATCCTTCGGCGGTGGAGAAAAGATGTCAAAAGGCGCCACTCAAAGATTAAAATTATTTACTCGGATTGGGAAATGAATCCCGAGAATGAGCGTAATGATAGAATGTGTAATTCATTTTATGAGGTTGTGGAAAAGGCAACGGGAAGTGAAGATCGCACGAAATTGGTGATGAATTGGATTAAATGGTTATCTAATGAGTTGGATAATGGTGAAATTTGTACAAGTAGTCAACCTACTCCATCTACATTTGAACAACTCAAAACATCATCGCATTGGGAAGATGCTAATGCCAAAGAAAGCTCAATTATTCGTTCTCCATTAGCCGTTAATAGAAAAGGTCGACCCCGTTATAAAAGGCAACAAGGAATGACGGAGAAATTTGCCCGTAAGAAGAAAAAAAATATAAGAAAGGTTAGTTAACTAATAAGATCAATTTTATTAAATTTTTATTTTTTTCTAAAGTTTATTATTATTATTTAACGTTATTTGATATTTCATAATCATAGGAGAAAGAAGAAACTACTCAAATTTGTAGTCAACTTGAGGCTTCACAAAATCAATTTCCATTTTTGGAACGTGCTCAAGAGTCTACTCGTGACGTATTTATGGAGGTAATTTGATTATTTTTGTACATTATGCAACTAATTTTTATTTCATTATTTTTGTCAAATTCTAATAATGGATTATTTCAGGATTTATATTGTCCATTTTGGAATGGCGTTAATGAGAGGATCGATGGAATGCAAATGAGAATTGATCAAAGTTCAAATGCAAATGGACAAAGCAATTACTCACTCAATTTTTAAATATAATTGTTATGACTGTATTTTTTGTGACACTGTCATTTTTTGTGGCGTCAATGGTGTTATTTTGGTATACTAGTTTTGTTGACTTTTGTTTCGCCGAGACAATGTAATGGCACTTAATGGGTTTCAACTTGCAAGGAAAAAGATGATATTGATTAATGGGTATTTTGATTTTTTTTGTCTCATATATGATAACTGTTATAGGATATGAGACTTTTGTTTTGTTGGCTTTATATATGATAACGTTAACAGTGTGTGCATATCAGTTCACCCATTTCCTTTTTTGAAATATTTTCAATTTATGATTGTTCCTTTTACACATCACTAAGTCGAAGTAGATTCAGTCGAATCTTCGGTTACAGTAGAACCTCTCAATGAATTTTATCTATACCTTAACGTTGTATACAGCTAGAAATGAGTGATTTTTTGTTGTGATATCAATATTTTAGGTTTGTACAAATTATTGGTTATGGTTGGTGTTATTTGATTTTCGTGTAAAAATCAAGGGTCTTAAAAATGCGGGACATGATTGAAGCGTGGAGGTCAAGTCTTAAGTCTTAGAAACCTAGGGGAGCTAGGCGTAAAAAGACGTGAAAAGGCATTTAGGCCTTCTAAATATATTTTAATATTTTTTGACCATAATAAGGCTATTAAAATACAAAAAATGCACATATCATAAACATATGTCCGAATATATGCAAATTAAAATACTATCTGATTATTTTGGATAAGATAATGGTTCGATTTGTAAACAAATTCTTTAAAAGACGACATCGTTTCACTAAGGCATTGTTGTTTTTAGAAAAAAGTGCGGCATAATGGTTTTACCAAGAATAAGCCGTGAAAAATGTAAGGCAAGGTGTTTCTCCTAAGCCTTGAGCCTAGACGGATTTTTATAACAGTGGTAAAAATAAAAGATTATAAATAAAGAGTGTTTTTACAGTGAACAAATTTTAAATAAACTTTTGTTAGACACACTGACATGCGGTTTTATTATTGGTTGATTTATAGATTCTATTAGCGTGAATTCCAAAAATCAATTAATAGCAAGCCGTCACGTTAGTGTATTTAAAAAAAAATTATCTAAAATTCAATCAGATTAGAATTTTTGATAAATAAAAGCAAACGGAAGAAGCACGGGGATTCGTGATGAGATAAGATTGAATTTTCATGAATCAAAAGACAAATCTTGGGCAACCAATAGCAATGTGGGTCGTACTCCTTCTCTGGACACGAATAGTGAGATATAAATTTCTCAACGGCTATTATTGCTGTCATTCTGAGCCTATATATGTAGATGTAGCGACTAAAATGTACCACATTTTGGACCTTTCTCAGCAACACTTTTTAAAGATTACTTAATAAAGTGGGGACTTCATGATTGAGCAAAACTAGAGGCAAAATTCAAATCCACCTATTAAGACAAAACTAAACGAGCCCACATGCCACACACAGAATGAAAATATGAAAATCTGTATTTTCAATATTTTTGTTATAAAAACTGTTAAAAAAAACCTTTTTTTGACAAGAAGTTGTCTTTTAACAGATTGAAAAGATAATTTGAAAAAACACTTTAAACGGTTTTAAAAAAAATATTTTTTGAATGTTTATAAATAAAGGAAATTAACTGCTTATAAAAAATAAAAAAACTGTTTTTATTAAAAAAATTGGAAATAATTTTTTTGTATAAAAACTGTTTTAACAGTTTTTTAATCATATTTACAGAAAAAGATACCATTTATAAAATATTTTCTTAAAATGTACATTTTTATATATAGTACAGATCTTTAACAGTTAAAAAAGTCTAATTTTGTAAAAAACAGGTTTTTATTTTTTATATTTAATTTTCATCAATAGTTTTTAAAAAAGTTGAAAAAACTTACACTGTTTTTTTTTTAAAAATCTGTTGATAAATATTTTTATAATGGTCTATATGAAAAAACTGTTTGTTACGAAAACTAAAGGAGCCCCACTTGTCTTCTCCCGACTAAACATGCCAGACACAGAATGAAAATATAGAAAATCTGTATTTTCAATATTTTTGTTATAACAACTGTTAAAAAAGACCATTTTTTTTACAATAAGTTGTCTTTTAACATATTGAAAAGATAATTTGGAAAAACACTTTAAACGTTTTTAATTTTTTTTTAATGTTTATACTCAACTCAACTCAACTCAACAAAGCCTTTTCCCAATTATTTGGGGTCGGCTACATGAATCCTATTTTTCCATTTCATTTTGTCCAGTGCAATATCTTCGGTTACACCACATAATATCATGTCTTTTTTTATAATATCCCACCAAGTTAATTTAGGCCTACCTCTACCCCTTGGGTTACCATCAATACTAACTAAATCACTCTTCCTTACAGGAGCATCCATTGGTCTACGCTTGACGTGTCCAAACCATCGAAGTCGATTTTCTCTCAATTTATCTTCTATAGGAGCTACTTTCACCGTTTTACGAATTTGTTCATTTTTAATTTTATCCTTTCGAGTTTTACCACAAATCCATCTTAGCATTCGCATCTCCGCCACACTCATTTTCTGCACATTTTGTTTCTTGGTTGCCCAACACTCTGTCCCATATAACATGGCGGGTCTAATGGCGGTCCTATAAAATTTTTCTTTTAACTTCAAAGGTATACGCTTATCACACAGAACGCCGGTCGCACTTCTCCACTTAACCCAGCCTGCTCTAATCCTATGCGTAACATCATCACTAATATCTCCATCTTTTTGTATAATCGATCCTAAATAACGAAAATGGTCATTTCTAGGTATTTCTTGACCCTCCAATTTCACCACATCTCCATTTGTCCTCCTATTACTACTAAAATTACACTCCACATATTCTGTTTTAGTTCTGCTTATTTTAAATCCTCTTGTTTCTAAAGTTTCTCTCCACAATTCCAACCTAGCGTTTATCCCCATCTTAGTCTCATCGACTAAAACAATATCATCTGCAAATAGCATACACCATGGCACCTCATCTTGTATTTGTCCAGTCAACTCATCCATAACAAGAGCAAAGAGATAAGAACTTAATGCTGAACCTTGGTGTAGCCCTACCGTAATTGAAAATTCACTACTTTCTCCAGCTGATGTTCTTACTTTAGTCATCGCACCATCATACATATCCTTGATCACGTCAATATATCTGTGAGTCACTCCTCTTTTATGTAGAACCCACCATATTATATCTCTGGGTATCCTATCATACGCCTTCTCCAAATCTATAAAAATCATATGAAGATCCTTCTTTTTCTCTCTATACCTCTCCATTAATCTCCTCAATAAATAGATTGCTTCCATTGTTGACCTCCTAGGCATAAACCCAAATTGATTCTCAGATACTGTTGTCTTCAATCTCAATCTATATTCAATCACTCTCTCCCAAAGTTTCATTGTATGACTCATTAACTTAATACCACGATAATTTGAACAACTTTGTATGTCCCCTTTATTTTTATAAATAGGTACTAAAATACTTTTTCTCCATTCATCGGGCATCCTATTAGTCATTAAAATTCTATTAAATAATTTGGTAAGCCATGATACTCCATCCTCCCCTAAGCACTTCCAAACCTCAATAGGGATACCATCTAGTCCTAAAGCCTTCCCTGTTTTCATCTTTTTTAGAGCAATCCTGACCTCTGTTGTCCTAATTCTACGAAAAAATATATCTTCTCGAGTCTCCCTAAGTTCCTCTATATCTAATCTACTCCCATTATCTCCATTTAATAACCTCTCAAAGTAGTTTTTCCATCTTTCCATAATTTCATCATCTTTGACTAGGACTCTCGAATCATCACTTTTGATGCACTTAACGTTATTGAAATCTTTTGTTTTCCTATCCCTAAGTTTAGCAAGCTTATAAATACTTTTTTCCCCTTCTTGTGTTCCTAATTTTGTATAAAGATCATCATACGCTTTTAACTTAGCATCTCTTACCACTTTCTTAACTTCCTTTTTAGCCCATTTATATTTCTCAAAATTCTCTTCATTTCTATTTGTTTGCCATGTTTTAAAGCACTCCCTTTTAATTTTTACTATATTCTGTACTTCTTCATTCCACCACTAAGTTTCTTTAGACTGTGGCCCTTTGCCTTTTGATTCTCCAAGAATTTCTTTTGATATTTTCCTAATGCATGTGGCCATCTTATTCCACATTATGTTAGTTTCTTCTTCACAATTCCATGTTGCTTCATTTAATACTTTATCTTTAAATAGTTCTAATTTCTCTCCTTTTAAATTCCACCACCTAGTTCGTGGGTTAATCTTCACTTTTCGCATTCGTGATTGATTTTTAATATTTATATCCAACACTATTATCCTATGTTGTGAGGTTAAGCTCTCTCCCGGGATAACCTTACAATCTTTACAGGTTAATCGGTCTCCTTTCCTAGTAATGAAAAAATCTATTTGGCTCTTATGTGTTCCACTTTTATAAGTTATTAAGTGTTCAAGCCTCTTTTTAAAACATGTATTTACTAGTACAAAATCATAAGCCATCGCAAAATCTAAGATAGACTCTCCATCGTCGTTCCTATCTCCAAAACCATGTCCGCCATGCACTATCTCATATCCTACACGATCTTCTCCTACATGGCCATTAAAATCTCTACCTATATAGATTTTCTCACCTAGGGGTATTTCTTGAATTAGTTCATCCATTTGTTCCCAAAATTGTACTTTAGTGTGCTCATCTAATCCTACTTGAGGTGCATAAGCACTAACAATATTAATTATGTTTTCACCTAATACCAATTTTACAAGTATAAGTCTATCACCTTTCCTAATAACGGTTACGATATCGTCCTTAAAGTTTTTATCTACTATTATTCCAACTCCGTTCTTATTTCTATGTTTTCCTGTATAATATAATTTAAATCCTGTATTTTCTATTTCTCTAGCTTTCTCACCGACCCATTTAGTTTCTTGTAAACAAGCTATGTGAACTTTTCTTCTTATCATGGTATCTACTAACTCCATCCCTTTTCCTGTCATAGTCCCTATGTTCCAAGTCGCTAACCTAAGTCTAGTATCCTGGACTAGCTTCTTTACCCGCACACGTCCAGCTTGTTGCAGGAACCCTTGCGTATTTATCGTCGCATCCGGGCGCCGATGCGACGCCCCTTGCCTATTTTTCGAGACACCCGGTGGCAGGCGCAACGCCCCTTGCCTATTTTTCGAGACACCCGGTGGCAGGCGCAACGCATCGCTTAAGGGGAATGCCCTAGCATTAGCACGTATATTCATAGGATTCATGTTCATAAGGATCTGACAAAGTTTTACACTGGCTGTCAGCTACCTAACGCAACCCTCCTCCTTTTTCCGGGCTTGGGACCGGCAGTGTCAAAAAAAAATAAGAAGTTAAGCACGACACAGGCGGAGTTAAAGGTTTGTTTTTTTATAAAAAATAAAAAAACTGTTTTTATTAAAAAAATTGGAAATAATTCTTTTGAATAAAAACTGTTTTAACTGTTTTTTATTCATATTTACAGAAAAAGATACCATTTATAAAATATTTTCTTAAAATGTACATTTTTATATATAATACAGATCTTTAACAGTTAAAAAAGTCTAATTTGGTAAAAAAACAGGTTTTTATTTTTTATAGAACATTTTTTAATTTTCATCAATAGTTTTTTAAAAAAGTTGAACAAACTTACACTGTTGTTTTTTTAAAAACCTGTTGATAAATATTTTTATAATGTTCTATATGAAAAAACTGTTTGTTACGAAAATAAACTTTTCACAGTAAAATATACGTCTTTTATTTAAATAAAAAACTATATAATTTTTCAAAAATTGTTTTATAAAAATATAACTTTTCCTGTAAATATAAATAAAGAACAAAAAAAAAGTTAAAACTGTTTTTGTACCAAAAAGTTGATTCTATAAACGTTTTTCTAATAAAAGCATTTTATTTATTTATTTATTATATGCCGTTATTTTTACTTTTTAATAAACATTTAAAAAAATATTTTTAATAAAAAGTTAATTTTTTTTTCAAAGTTATGTTTTAAAGTAGTTATGAGATTAAAAACAGCTTTTTGTTTCAAAAAATAATTATAAAAGAATATTAAAATTACAGATGTCCTATATTCATAATCTATATTTTTTTATGTTTTAAAAGCACATAATCTATTCCATTTTTTCGTTTTTTACAAATGCCATCCTTTAGTTGAAAGAAGAAAAGTAGGGCTTATTAGATTTTGTATTGTTAGGTGAGAATGGATTTTGGGTATAAAAGAGGGGTATGATAAGATAAGATAAGATTGAATTTGAATTAAAAGACAAATTAATTAAAATTAAAAATAAATAAAGTTAATTAAACAAATAAGATAAGTTAAAATTAATTAAAAGAGAAATCACGGGCAACCAAAAACAACGTGGGGCGGCTACACCTTCTTTAAACAAACAGTGAGATATGCATAGTTGGTTTTCGGCCTATATATAGAGATTAAAAGTGTACTAGCTTTCTCACCCTTCTAAGCAACACTTTTTAGAAACTACATACACAGCCAAGCAAAATGGTTTCCAAAACAGTGGTTTTCCTTTGCCTCGCAATGACTATTGTTGTGCTAGTCGCTTCCGAGGTGGCAGCAGCTGGTGACCCAGTTGACACTACCACTTCTCAGACAAATAGTGAGCATTATCTCTTTCACCCTCCATGTATACAAATCTGGGCACGAGCCCTGCACCGAACCCTATTTTGTTTATTGGCATTGTGTGATCAAATGTGTTGCACCTAATTCATTTACTAAACAAATGTAACATGAATTTTTTCGGCTACATGGATTTTTTAATCTATGGAAACCTATGAGTAAAATGAATAAGAAAGTACTTGCGGAGTTAAAAAAAAAAAAAAAAATTCATGCAAGCAATAATCTACATACATCACACAGTATTAATGACTTACATATATTGAATAGGTGCAGGTGAGGATTCAATTGGGTCAGTCCAAAGGATTCGTTGCCGTTATGGGTGTTGCCGATTTTATAATAGATATTGCAGAAGGTGCTGCCGTAATGCCGAGGAGGCAGCGAATGTTGAGGTTAAAGTGAAACCTCATAACTGAAGCATCATTTCCATCCACAAATACAGTTGACGGTTTCAACTGTTCTAGTACTAATATATAAGAATAACCAGTGGATGGATTGTCTTGTTTGTTTCTTGTGTGGGATTGCTCTTTGGTCTTTTTAAATCACATTACAGTGATTGTCAATTGTGAAAGGAGTAATCTGTTGTACTCTCGAGATTCTTACATTCTGTGTAAGATTTTCAGATATTGCAATAAATAAAATATTATTGTACAAAAATGTGAATTCACAAAAGAAGTTGAGGGCTCTTAAGGATTGTCTTTTAAAATGGCCCTTAATGTTTGATGCACATATTATAAAGGAAAATGCGTACAGTGCTGCCATAATGCTGAGGAGGCGGGGAATGTTGAGGTTAAAGTTAAACCTCATAATTGAAGCATCATTTCCATCCACAAATACAGTTGACGGTGTCAATTGTTCTATTACTAATATATAAGAATAACCAGTGGATGGATTGCCTTGTTTGTTTCTTGTGTGGGATTGCTCTTTGGTCTTTCTAATCACATTACAGTGATTGTCAATTGTGCAACGTGTAATCTATTGTACTCTTGAGATTCTTACGCTCCCCGTAAGATTTTCATATATTGCAAAAGATATATATTATTGTACAAAAATGTGCTTCCATAAAAGAAGTTTAGGGGCTCTTATTGATTATGTTTTAAAATAGCGCTTAATGTTCGTTGCATTCATGTTTGACCCTCATTTTATGAAAGATTCTCTCCTACACTTTGATGAAGATATATTCTGACCTTAAGGTTTTTCAACTTTATATATATACATGTAATAAGCTGAGAACCAACTTGTAATACTTTATAAATTTTAAGAGGAATTTATAATTAAACAACGAAGTCTAAACTAATTAATTAATTGGGCTTCCGGTTTTATTATATCATTTACATTTAATTATGAGAATATAAAGTTGAAATGAACTAAATTGAAAATACAGAGCGTATTTGGTAAATTCTTGAAATTGTGTGCCATAAGTCTAATTTCTCTCAGCTATGGGGGTGAATATGATAACTATTATAACTTACTTAATTGATCGGATAAGTGGGGAATTTCAGGGTAAGGCCAAGGGTATAAGGGTGTTAAGAACTCTTCTTTGGTCTTTCTAGGTCACACTAAAGTGATCGTCAATTGTGTAATGCTCAATCTTTTGTACTCTCGAGATTTTACTGTCAATGAAACTTACAAAAATGTTTCATCTAGGCTCTTACTAATTAGTCTTTTAAGTGGGAAGTAGAAGATGGTGTCTTTCTTTTACTAAGACTATGATACCTTTTTTCCATTAATTAACACTTGAATACACTACTTCCCTTTAGAAAATGTAAGATTCTGTAACAAGAGCATAGGCATGTATTTTATAATTGTGTCAACGACATAATGCATCGACAATACTGCAAATCAAATTTAGTTCCACTAATTGAAAGTCGGTAGTCCTCGTCAAACATTAACGAGTGGTCTTGTATCATATTCAATTGTAGTTCTTCTAAATCGATATGAAAGGCTCTTGGGAATGTGAAACTCTTCTAAAAAATGTCACAACCATTGATTAAGGAAAAATATTCTCCCAAAGAAGGTTTAGCGTCGCCGCAGCGAAGGGGGTTTTGCCATTTGTTATGAGCAAGGTTCTAAAAAACGCGGGGCGTGATCGAGGCGTGGAGGCCAAGACTTAAGCCTTAGAAGCCTAGGCGGGCCTAGACGTAAAAAAGCGTGAAAAGGCGTTTAGGCCTTTTTAATATATTTTAATATTTTTGAACCATAACAAGGCTATTAAAATACTAAAATTGTACATATCATAAAAATATGTCTGAATATTTGCAATTAAAAATATTATTTCATTATTTTGGATGAGATAATGGTCCGGCTTGTAAAAAAATCTTTAAAAGGTGATATCGTTTCACTAAAGCATTATTGTTTTTAGAGAAAAAGTACACCTTAAGGGTTTTACCAAGCATAAGGCGTCAAAATCTTAAGGCGGGGCGTTTCTTCCAAGCCTCAAGCCTAGGCGTGCCTAGGCGGAGCCTAGGCGGGTTTTTTAGAACAGTGGTTATGAGAGAGTGTGACCAGTGAAGGAGGTCGGGTTTGATGTAGTGAATTTACCGACATTTGTGCATAAATGGGTCTTTAAAGTGGGGTATTTTGGGACTTTTCACATACAACCTTTGGGGTCTAAATATAATGATATAAGGAGTTTTTTTTTTATATTGAGAGTGATATTTCATTAACGAAAGACGTAAGGAAAATGAGAGAGTTATTACATCAAAGGGAGAAAAAAAAGAAAGTGAAAGAGGTTTAGGGTTGTCACCTAATTCAAAGATGAGATTGGGTGGGCTTGGATTAAGAGTGTACATAACTCTTGTATGATCTTATCATTGTAACTTATTTTTTCTCAAATAGTAAAACTCCTCTACCTCTCTGTCCCTTTCTCTGTCTCTCCCCCACCACCTCTCCTATGGGTTTAGGCAAGGTAATATTTTTGAATGACATTACCTCTCTAGTGTTAACCTTGTCAGTGGATTTCAATGGCTTCCTTTGTCTTTCAATATATACTGTTCTCCTAGTGGATTCCGAGGTAACAACTGTTGGAATTTAATGAGAACTATATGGTTGTATTAGAAGAAGTGAAGAAGTGAAATAATAGGAGATAAGTTGGAGAAGACAAACATGTTTTTAAAGAGAGAAGTGTCATTTTTTTCAGGAAAGTACATTCTCAAACATGAGTGATGATTTACATTTATGTGCTCAGATTTTTCTACTAACTAGACACATTAATTTCCCTACAAAGTAGGTACACCAACTAGACTTTAGGATCACTTAGGCACACATTAATTATCCCTGTAGCAGCCCCTACATCAGCCCCTAAGTAGTCCCTACAGCATCCCCTAAGCAACTATGCATTAATTTTAACACTCCCCCTTAATGCATTTGTTAAACACCCATCATTTCTCTATGAAATTGAACCTTATCCTTGGGTAGAGCTATGATGAAGATATCCGCAACTTGATCTTCGGTCTTGATATATTTGAGTTGAATCTCTTCATCATCCATGACCTCTCAAATGAAATGATGCTTGATTGCAATGTGCTTGGTGCGACTATGGTAGATGGGATTTTTTGTCATGGCAATCGCAGATTGGTTATCAAAAAGTATTGGAGTAGCATCTCCTTGCTTTTCACCAACATCCTCCAAAATTCTTCTTAGCCACATCGCTAGTGAAGTTGCCAATGATGCTGAGACATATTCGGCCTCGGCGGATGATTGCGCTACCGTTTGTTGCTTCTTTGATGCCAATGAAACTGTTCCGGAGCCAAGAGAAAATACATACCCGGAAATACTTCTCCTGTCATCAATAGAACCATCCCAATCACTATCACAAAACCCAAGTAACTTTGTCTCAACATTATTCTTATATATGATGCCAAAATCAGAAGTTCCTTGGATGTACCTCAACACTCTAATTGTAACCCCAAAATGAGTTTGACTCGGCTTGTGCATGTACCGAGACAATAAACTAGTAGCATATATGATATCCGGCCTCGTAGACATTAAGTACAAAAAACATCCAACCAAAATTCTATAAATAGATGCATCAACCTCTTTGCTTCCATCTTCTTTCAATAATTTTTCATTCACCACCAAAGGCGTAGCCACCGATTTGCAATTCATCATTTTGAATTTTTTAAGAAGGGTTTTAGCATACTTATTTTGGCAAATAAAAATACCGTCTTTTTTTTGATAAATTTCAATGCCCAATAATTAATTTAGAAGACCCAAATCACTCATTTCATATTTTTCATCATGTCACTTTTGAAATCTTCAATCATTTTTGCATCACTACCGGTAAACACCAAGTCATCAACGTAAAGAGAGACAATAAGAATACTTGCTGCCCCGCTTCTTTTGATGTACAAGGTTGGCTTGCTTTTACTTATTTGAATGTCTCTCATTGAAGTATGCATTAATATCACTATACCATGCTCGGGGATCTTGCTTCAAGCCATACAAGGCCTTTTTCAGCTTACCTTCTCTTTCTCACCTTTCATCATGAATCTTTGAGGTTGGTCTACGTACACCGCTTCATTTAACACACCATTCAAGAATGTAGATTTTACATCAAGTTGATACAAAAACCAACCTTTTTGAGTGCCCATGGCAAAAAGTGCTCTAATTGTGTCATGCCTTGCCACGGGTGCAAATGTCTCTTGAAAATCAATTCCGAGTTGTTGACAATACCCATTTACTACAAGTCTTGCTTTGTTCTTCTGGATTGAGCCATCCGGATTAACCTTGCTTTTGTAAATCCACTTCACACCAATGACCTCTTTATTTTTAAGCCTCTCCACCAATTCTCAAGTCTTGTTTTTCTCAATAACCTGAATTTCTTCTTCTATTGCAAGCTGCCAGACTTTTTCATTTTTAGCATCTTCAAAGGTATCCGGTTCAGCTACACAAAAGTTACATCTAGCCTAAACATCATATAGACTTCTTATTCTTCATGGAGTTGAGATTGGAGATGAGGATTTTGAGCTTGATGGAGAACTTGAGGATGATTGTGGACTTGCATTTGGACCTGCATTTGGAGACATTTGAGGAGCTTCTACATCTTCGTCTTCATCTTCTTCAACGCTTTGTGATTCTTCATTAAGGGTGATAACTTGATTTTGAGATTTTTTTTCTTTCTAATCCTAAAAATCTTTCTCATAAAAAATTACATCTCTACAAATAATCACTTTGTTCCTCTTCAAGCTAAAGAGTCAACAGCCCTTTTATTTTGAGTTATACCCCACAAAGATGCATTTTTCACTACTTTCATCAAGATTGTGTCTCACTTATTTAAGGACATGAGAAAAGCAAATACAACCAAACACCCTCAAGTGGTTCACAGATGGTTTTCTTCCACTCCATATCTCGAATGGAGTTTGATTTTCTACGTACTTTGTAGGGCATCATTCATCAAATAAACCGTCATATACATCGCTTTGGCCAAAAAAGTATATGACAATCCTTTCTCATGTAACATGGATTTTGCCATTTCCTCAATGGTTCTATTCTTCCTTTCCGCCACTCCATTTTGTTGTGGAGTATACTCAACCGTTAGTTGTCTTTCCATGCCAATATCTTCACAAAATTTATCAAACTCCTTAGAGTTATATTCTCCACCGCTATCACTTCTCAAAATTTTCAAGTAGTGACCAATTTGTTTTTCAACTAGTTTGTGAAATTTTCTAAAAATGACATAAGCATCTGATTTTTACCGCATAAAATGCACCCAAGTCATTCTTGTAAAATCATCAATAAAGGTAATGAAGTATTTGTTACCGGCATGAGAAGTGTTCTTCATTGATCCACACACATCAGTATGAATAAGCTCGAATGGTGCTTTAGCTCTCCATGCTTTCTCCTTTGGAAAAGTCTCTCGGTGGTTCTTTCCAAGAGCGCATCCTTCACAAACTCCATTTACTTCTTGGATGCTTGGCTGCCCATAATCCATGCTCTTTTGATGCAAATTATTCATACTTTGAAAATTTAAGTGCCCATATCTTCTATGCCATAGCCATATGTCGTCAACCTCATTCATATTCAAGGCCACAATATTTGAGTATCGAAAAGTGAGAGGAAAACTTCTATTCTTTTCCATCTTATTTTTGCAACAACTTGGCTTCTCCCCCCTTTGTCAAAAATTCTGCACGAGTCTTCTTCAAAGAGAATAGTGTACCCCTGTTTCGCAAGTTGTTCAACACTCAACAAATTCTTCTCTAAATTCGAATCTAATAACACATCTCAGATATACTTTGTTCCTTTCTCCGTTTCAATGGTTGTAGTACCCTTACCCTTTGTTTGGACTAAGGCACCATTACCCATCTTCACTTGAGAATTAGAAGAAGTATCCATAGAGCTAAAAATATTTTGATCTCCGGTCATGTGATTACTACACCCACTATCAAGAAACCACAAATCATTTATTTGCTCCGATTCACTTTGACAAGCAAAAAACATATTCCCCTCATGTTTTTGTTCTTAGGTGAAGTTAGCTTATTGGTTGTTCTTGAGCCGACAATCTTTTTGAGCATGCCCAAATTTCTTGCAATTGTGACATTGTGGATTTCCCCGGAACCAACAATCTTTATCAATATGGATATTTCTCTTGAAAATACTACACTTTTGTTGATTAAAACTTTCATTACTTTCTCTTCTTTCAAAATTATTTCTACCTCTTCCTCGAGTGTTTCTTCCTCTTCCTCTTTCATGCCTTCCACCTCTTGAAGATTCACCTTTGGGTTGCTCAAAAAATGGTTTGGCCCCAACATTGAGCTTAGAATGAAAGGCACTCTCAACAGATTTTTTAGAGTGTCTGCTAAACCTTTGTTCATATGTTTTAATGGAACCCATCAACTCTTCAATACTCAAAGAGGCTATTTCTTTAGTTTCTTCAACAATGGCAACAATGGGGTCATAATTTTCTAGCAAACTAATCAAATTTTTTTCAACAATCCTTTGATCGAAAAGTTGTTCCCCATATGTTTTCATTTGATTCACAATCTCCATTAATATAGAGAAATAATCTTTCAATATTTTCACATCCTTCATCTTCATATTCTCAAAATCTCTTCTTAAGGACTGAATTTCAATAGCCCTTACCTTCAAAGTACCTCTGAATTCTTTTCGTAAAATATCGCAAGCCTCATTTTCTTTGTTTACATTGATGATTCTTGGCAATATTATTTCAACTAACCCCTGTTGGATTACGCTTAGACCTTTTGCATTTTTCTTCTTGTGCTCCTTCAACTTTTGCTTTTGAGCTTCTAGCAAAGCCGTGATATCCTTCAGTTCAACAAACCCATCTTCAATATACTCCCATAAATCAAATAAAAGGAAAATAGTTTTCATTTATACAGACCAAAAATCAT
This sequence comes from Sambucus nigra, assembly GCA_949130495.1. Lineage (NCBI taxonomy): Eukaryota > Viridiplantae > Streptophyta > Magnoliopsida > Dipsacales > Adoxaceae > Sambucus > Sambucus nigra. The sequence goes on from OX422215.1 coordinate 49,899,134, forward strand.
AGTTCTCCCCATCAAAAATTGGAAAGAAGGGTTCTTGGGTACCCATTTGGTTGTTAGAACTTGCCATAAATTTTCTGTCGCTTTTCGTCTTATTTATTTTTTGGCCAGCAAAGAAAATACACCCAACTCTTGATTTGAACAGGGTTATGATACCACTTTGTTGGAATTTAATGAGAACTATATGGTTTTATTAGAAAAAGTGAAGAAGCGAAGGAAAATTGGAGATAAGTTAGAGAAGACAAACTTGTTCTTAAAGAGAGAAGTGTCATTTTTTTTTCAACAGAGTACATTCTCAAACATGAGTGATAAGTTACATTTATGTGCTCAGATTTTTCGACTAACTAGACATATTAATTTCCCTACAAAGTAGGTACACCAACTAGACTTTAGGACCACTTAGGCACACATTAATTACCCCTATAGCAGCCCCTACAACAACCCCTAAGCAGTCCCTACAGTAGCCCCTACAACAACCCCTAAGCAGCTATGCATTAATTTTAACAACAACTTCTTGTGAGTCATTCATGACTACCACTTCTCAGAACAATAGTGAGTATTATTTTTTTCCTTAGTGCCCCAATGCGCCTACCTAAGGCAACGAGCCCGCACTAAAATCGCAGATTGGCAAATCCGTGCGAATTTCAGCCCAAATCGTGAATTTGTATAATCCAATTCGCGATCTGTTTTGAGTCTAGTTCACCTGACTATAAGGAACAAAGTTGTTCACATGGTCAATATTAAAAGATAAATATTTGACTGTGTGGTAGATCCCATTTAATGATAAAGCCCCATTCATTCATTATCATATTTGATAGTGCATTAGTTATAGAGGGATTCAAGGATCTATTTTATAGACCCAAATAGGTTTACTATAATTTATATTTAACCGACGTGGGACACATAAGCTTCACATCATTTTGAAAGCTTTGTGAATGATGTATATATAGTAGTTCGAAACTTATTTGCATTAGATAGTTTGGGGTATTTTTATTATTCCATCTTCTTTTAAAAATGAAGACTTCTTTTGTACATTAGGTATTTTTGTTTTTAAACAAAAAATAATCTATACTCTTATATATTTGTGTTTCAGATAAATTTAAAATAAAGTATTTTTCTCTCATAAATCTATACTTAAATATGTATAGTACATAAGTATTTGTTATATATAATGCTTATATACGAATATATACATAAGCGTGTACTAAAAATTATAATTATATATTTTAAAAATATTTGTATATGTTAAATACACAGACACACTGGTGACGCTCTCAAATCCCAGTATTTTAAAAATTGATGCATTGACACACTCGCACTTGATCTCACTCCCGCACCCGCACCCTCTTTAGGGCACTCTCCATACATACAAATCCAGACACGAGCACTGCACGAGACAAAATTTTTATTATCTACATTGTGTGGACAAATGTGTTTCACCTAAGTTATTCACATTAGATTTTAATTTTCCATCAAGATATTTCCATTCGATTCCCTTTTCACTACAAACTAGCAATACTTATACGCTATTTTTCGTGTACATGGAGTTTTTAATCGTTCGAAACCTAAGAGTAAAATGAATAAGAGAATATTAGTGGGGTTTAAAAAATATATAAAATAAAAAAAATATTTCGTGCATGGAATAATTTGTGTCTCACAAAGAACTAATATGTAACATATCCATAATAGGTGCAACTGTGGCATCATATGGGTTAGACTAAGGGGGCCGATCGCATTATGGGTGCTGCCGAGTTTATAATGGATATTGCAAAATGTTCTGTCGTAATGTTGGGAAGGCAATGGATGTTGAGGTTAAAGATAAACCTCTTAAGTGAAGCCTCATTTCCATCCACAAATGCAGTTGATGACTTCAACTGTTCAACTATTAATATACTTCCTTTGAAGAATAAATAAAAAGAAGTTGAGGGGATCTTATTGATTGTGTTTTAAAATGGCCCTAAAATTTTGTTGCATTCTCGCTTGGCCCTCATCACCTTCGGAGAACCTCCAAACCCTCTAGCCATTGCAATTTCATCCGAAAATCTAAGCCCAGTAACCCACATAACACCAAACTCTGATGACCTCCATAACCCATGAACCAGCCAGAGATCCACACCACACTTCGATGACCCACTAACCTCCTACACTACCTAAATTCATAACCCCTACAATTAATTAACACCACCCCCACCTTAAAACACGCCAAAAACCTCATCATCGATGAGCTCTGGCGACTAACCACCTAAATCCAACGGCCACCCTTATTCTTCCACTCCGGTGAGAACATTCAAACCTAAACCCAAATATGTTAAAACCCGCATAACCCAAAAATCTAATGTCCTAAATTTTTATTATTTTCCCCAAAATGCCCCTAAAACCACCTCACACCCTTACAACCCACATGCACATGTATGCATTCCTAAAACATCCTCAACGTCATTCCAAATACTATTTTTATCCCACAATAATTTCCCATTCCAATAGTTCCCCTATCCACATACATCTTCCAAAAAAAGAAAGTGAAGACTCATTTCAGGAGCGAACGGTTAGAAAGGAAAATAAATAATAAATTGTGGAGAGGGATAGTTTGTAAAGTTAGACTAAATATTTGTTTTTTCTTATTTTAGATTTAGTTTAAGGGAAAATAAATATTGGTGAGAATCAATTTGAGTGTGAGAGCTTTCGTATAATATTTGCTCATTCTTTTAAATTGACGGTTGTACTATTTAGTGAAAGTATTGGAGTTCAATTACAATTCAAAGAGATTTGATTTGATTGTTCTCTTCTCTATTATTCATATTTTGGTGACTTTGTTTATTTTATTATCATGTTTCATAACATGTTAGGCTAAAAACCCTTTTCAAGGGGTTGGATGAACCCGAGTTTATTGTTGTTGTTGTTAATTAGTTTGATTAATGGAGGTATCCTTTTGAAAATTAAATTTAAACTTTCACCTTTCAATTTACGCATCGAGAGGGGATAAATAATTTTTGAGAGAAAAACAAAATTCAAGACATAATGTCAATTTTTTAATCAAACTAGAGATAGGTTTTTCTAAAGTATGGTATTATTACTTGAATTTCAACATTACATTGTATTTTCTATGATTTAAATGCTTTTTTTGTGAATCGATTCGAGCTGGGGATTTACTAAAGGGGAGTGTAAACCTACTTTCTAAGAGGTGTAGAGATTTAAAATTTAATTTTCTAAAACGTTAGTATTAGAATTACACTTGTAACAAGAGTTGACTTGTAATTTCAATACTAACCTGGGAGATTTCAAATGAATGAATCGATTATACACATATATACGCAAAAGGCTAATCATCAAATGACAATGTTGTCGCATTCTGGAAGTTGGAGACTGGTCTAAAGACGTATATTTCATTTTCATATATATATATATATATATGTAGTTATTATTTTTATTATTCATTAGATTTATTGTATTATGTTTATTGAGACGTTGTATTCATTAAGGGAATTTTTTACACCATTTATTTGTAATAATTAATCACAAAAGAAAAAAGGGAACAGGAAAGTGAGGCGAAATAGAGAGAGAGTGCCCGTGGAGTGTATTTAAAGTCTCTCTATTTTGGGTCCGTAGGACTCCCAGGGATGACTGGAGTTAGGCGAACTTCCCCTCGTCCGACTCAACTCGGTCTTCATCCCATGTGTGTAAAAGCGTGGGAGGTACATTTCTATATCACTTGTGAATGTCCCACAAGCAAGTCCATTCTTCGTGTGCTTATTTCCTCCGATTTGATTTTTGTTATTGTATTGAATTTATTTTCGAGTGTTTGATGAATTAACAAACCAAATACCTAAACTCGATCATTGAAATGAGTCGGGATTTCATCACCCACTCAATCACTTAATCCCACTTGCTTGTTACCTGTGCCATCATATAATTAAATTTAATCAACTAGCAAGGTAATTAGGATTCGTTGTTCATTAGTGAACTTTTTAAACGAGATACTTGCAGGATACTCTGGTGAGTCATTTCCATGTTTGTCAATCGTCGATCGACTTTCTAAAGATAATGTAAATGGAATCTGGGTTTTATGTGAGGCCGCCTAGTAAAACGGGTTTGTGTTTTCCCCAGTGTGTTACCGGATGGTCGGTCATTTTAGTAGCTACAGTGGTGAGACTTAACTAATAATCTTCTTATTCTCTCTAAAATAAAATAGGATCACACTTTTCAAAGGCGACATATAACGCTCCTTGATTTTCTCCCCCACTGAGTAATTTAAATTTGACTACCCATCACCTAATTGAAGATAAAAATAGGCGACGTGTGACTTATGGTTTTCCCATTGCTTGTATGTTTCTAACTCAACTCTTTTGGTAGTCGATTTTATACTCTGTCCTTCGTGTTTCAACGAGAGTCCATTTATCCCATTTTTCCAAAAATCCCAAAAATGTTTTTCCTTTTTTTCAAAATATTAAAAAAATTTCAAAGATTTTTTCTTTCTTTAACAAAATATTCAAAATGCCCCAAAAGATTTTCATTTTCTTAGATTCAAATCACAAAAAGATTTTCTTCCGTTATAGTCGAAGAATGTCCTTTAAGGGATTACTTTGGTCATTTTCTATCTTCTCGAGGTAGTTTTAAGTTGATCCCAAGTCCAACCTCCATAGTTTACTTAGTGTGTTTACCTCTCTAACACAACCGTTAATTTTCTTGCATTGTTTGTGCACACATCTAATATTCCACCGCCTCAGGTGATGAGTTTTAATGCGTCCAATTCTTCATCGTTCACCTAGTGCTTTTAATCCAATAAATTTTCCCATGAGTGCCCATACGTTCCATATGCATCCAAACCACCCATCACCCAAGTGTATCCATGTGACATTGTTTCGAAACCCACCTCGACCTAGAGTCATGAAATATAAAATATCGAGTGGTGTGAGTACCCAAACTATACGTGGAGACCTAATTAGCCTCCAATGTAATATGAATCCTAATAATATGTTGTGGATCCTCACGATTTCTGAGAGTGGTCATGGCAACCAAGTGAACCACATACCAATCAGTCACCTCATTACACTCCCCATTATTATTAGCCTTTTGTGTATCACGAAGACATTTTTCTCATGTACGACAAACTTAACCTCGTTCTCCACACTTCATATGCATATTCTCCACTTCCTATTGTTAATAGCAAGTTATCGCCACCTCAACCACCGCCAGCATGTTCTAACACTTCATCATCGCCATCCAGATCCACTCATGAAAGCCGCTTGCAAAAGTTTCATCCTCGAGCAAAAGCATGCTACGCAATATCACTATCAAGCATTTCAATGACCTGAACAAAGGTTAAATGAATTTTAGTGTGCAAGAGAGTCGGATTTCACACCAAGTCAACCCATTGTTGCACCACGTGGAGTGTTAATGACTCATATTATGACATAAATTGAGTGTGAACAAACCTATTTCCTTAAGAATCTCTAACTTGAGACTACTCCATCATTCGATACCCAAGTTAACAATTGTGTTGACTTACCTAAAGATTGTGAGACTAAATAAACCCTAAATTTTACTAAAGAACCCACTATTAAGGTTCATATATGACTGCGTCTACACATCCTGACGAATACATAATTATGATCGAGTCTACACCTATTGAGACGATCATGCGTGTTCCCAAGGCACCACTTCATTATTGGTTAGCTCCGGCTACGAGTGCTCACTAGTGCCCTGAGATTCAATCCAAGATTATTCATATGTATCTAAATATGGATACCATCGAAACGTTATTATCTTACGCTGAGTTTGATTTGTATGTTGATTCATATATCTCGGATCTTAATTCCTCGTTCAACTCTTCCACCACCTCTTATGAGGATTTATGGGTGGACATGTTGATCTCACAATCCTTTACTTCCACACTTCCTCTTGAGCATACATGTGAGGATCATTTTCAGCCTCATGAGTAGTGTGTGTCCCATACTCGAGATTTGGATCATCTTCCCGCACCCACTGTCCCACCCGACGCACCCTTTGTCCCACCAGACCCACCCATTGGCTAACCCGAACCACAACCTTGTTTAGACCTTTCGATTATACCTCACATGTTCCTATTTATGCATTTAGGTCTTCACTTGAATCCTCCCTCCACCCTTTAACTCTAGGATCTCCCTTGTGAGTTCTTCATCCACCCTACCATCCATGAGAATATTTATGGTGCTACTCTCAACATAGGTGAGACGAAACTTGTTCCTCCATGCCCACCACTCGCTTGTTGTTGTGATTTTTATTCCCATCAACTCATTAATGTGCTATGGCGCGACCATTGCCATCGTCAACTTATAGAACGGTCATGCACTCTATATTAGCCCCACCATTTGCTAATTGTCAACCCGTTTTTCCTCCCTATCCAATTAGAGCACCATGCTTATAGGGCCCTTGTTTCCCTCACCTTTACGATCAATAAGGACCTTGATTGGTTCCTTTTCATCCTCACCCCTCCCTTTTTCCCTATACCCTTCTCACCACCCACCCTTTGTCCACCAATGTTTTGCGTTGCATGAAGCACTTTTACCATATAAGTGAATTAACATAACCATTCTATCCTATTTTTATTTTTATGGTGAGTTCTGTTTAGTCAAGATGAAGACAATAAACTTAGCACTACCGGGTGGCATACATTTTTATTAGTATTTGATCATGGTAATTACTTTTAATACATTGTACTTTTAATTTAAAACGTAGTTTTAAATATCGAGTACGATGGTCTACTTTGTTTGGGGGTGGGATATTTATCAAAATCATGCCTCTTTTGAAATTTTTTATCAGAAAGAAGTCATTTTCAACTCTTTTGTGCAGTTTATCTCAATTTTGTTTGTGACAGATATTGTCTATCATACCTCTTTAAAAAATCTTAGAACACCATTGCTCGAGCTTAAAATTATGATTTTTATCATAAAATTAAGTAATACACTTTAAGGCTTACTTGCACTAAGAATTCCTAAACTCGAAAAAAAAATTCACTATCACGTATCAGAATCTGAAGTTAAAGAGAAACAACATTCTCAATAAATCCTTAAAAGATCACTATTGGAGACTTAAACTCGTGAGATTTGAGTTATTCACCTTTTGAGGGTTTTGAAGTAATCTTTAAGTCTCAAGTTGACTCAAACTTCTTTGGGTACCGCACTTAGTCATTGAATGGGCTCATTATTCTTCATTTTTGGCATAACCATTGAGATAAGAGTGAAATCAATTTTGAGTTGTAAGAAACATGCGTCTTGTGGTTTATCTCGAGCACTAGACCTTCACTCATATCACATTACTATTAACTTCACCCATCATCTTTCAACACTTCTCTTGTCCATTCTAGACATCATCCATGTATTAATTCCCATGAGTACCATCATTTTTGAGAAAACAAATTGTTTAAAATTCCAAATTCCAAATGTATTCATTGTGGGTTTGAAAAGAAAAGTGCATCTCAAATGCGATCAAAATGTTGTGAAATAAAGACATTCGTTATTAAAATTTTATTCAACCCTTGTTAAAAAAAACTATGATCATGTTATCCATCTTATTCATCGCATTTTTTCCTCATGCCTAACATAAACTCCATTTTCATCATTGGTACAGTGCTCGAAAAAAATAAGAAGTCTATATGGTGAATAACTCGACATTATAAAGATAGTGGTTAGCATTCCTTCATGAGATCGATTTCCTTCATGTTTTCGTGATTTCTGATAAGTGTGTGAGAAATTTAACATTGTTTACATTCACTCACCTCCTCATATGCTAGAGAGATACAGTTATCCAAATCTTGAAAAGTTCGATTAAGAGAGACATATCTAGAGAGATTTGAAGTGAAGGAGTTGATTTATAAAGTCGATCTAGGAATTCTTTTGGTGATACTTAAGATTGTTTCAGATAACACACACTGAGTTTTTAGGATGGATTATGCTCTAGGTATTAATTAATTTTATGCCATACACTCATGGTTGAATATTGTATTCATTGAAGTCTTTTAAGTGGGTTGTTTAGCTTTTCATTATCAAATTGTAGAGTGGCTTTTAATAAAAAAAAAATCAATAATTGTTTTGAATTTTGTAAACCCTCACGAGACAACACTCGTCATGTAGGGTAACCTAGAGATTTAACATCTTGTTGTATATGGTCAGTGCAATTGAAAGTCCGTCCAAAAGTGCCACACTTCTAGTTTCTTATCTTCCATTCTATTTTTCCCCGAGGACTAGCAATGTTCTTTTTTGGGATGGTTTTATAAGCACCGAAAAGTGTAAATGTTATACCCCCAAAAGATGCATTTAAAATGCTAGTTCTCAGTAAAGTTGGACTTATGTTTGTGGTCTTAAAAGAGTTATCTCAATGCAAGTATGTGGATGACGCACTGAAATGAACCTAATCCCTTTCTCGTACTAAAAACCCAAGCGTAGACCATCCCGAGCCCCAACCCATGTATTGTCCAGTGTGTGTTTTGTATTAGTGTCATTTTTTTTATAACTGTTCTCGTCATTTTATTTATTTTTATTTTATTCAATTATTTACTTTTAGCTCGACTTTTTTATTATTTTATGTAAAAATTATCTACTGTGTGCGTGCATGTCATTTTATACATAGTAGTGTGTCCATGTCTGTAAATATTTAGGTGTGCCTCATTCGCATTTTTATTTACTTTAATTTTTAAAGCGTTACTTGTATTTTTATTTTTATTTTTCTATTTGAGTTATTTATATTTTTGCATTTTCATTGTCATATAAGAGATTCAATTATATACAACTCCGATTTTTCAAGATAGAGATTCATTTATGGGTCATTATATTTTTATAATTAAATATGAGAAGTAGTAAAGTTTATTCCTAATAATAGGGAGTCAATAAAAAAATGAAGTTGTCCATTTTAATTTTATCAATATTTTTTCTAATTCATTTACATATTTCTTGGAGATTAAAATTCACCATCCTTTAATATATAATGAAAACTCAAGAAGAATTTGATGTTACAAAATAATCTTGTATACAATATAGAATTGCACACATACAAATTATATTTTTGTAAAACAAAATCATGTAAATTTTACAAAATTTATTATATACATTATTATAAATGGGATATACATTACGGGATAAAGAAACTTAGGGTCCAAAAACTATATTAGTGGATTAAAAGCAAAGCAATTACCAAAAGAAAAAATAGTGAAAAGAATTCAAACTAATGTTAGTATCAAGGATCACATCTCACTTAAATATACCAAGTCCTCCCTTTCAGTTGAAAAAACCAAGTACTACAGTACTTTTCGAAGGGAAAAGTACTCTTAGGTCCCTCACAAACAAATTTTAAACACTAAAGGAATTTTGACATATTTTAAACACTTAGATCCACGAATTCTCTTATTGTACAAGTCCACACTAGTGGCATAACTAGTGGAACTAGTAGAAAATAGTCCTTAAATGTTTAAAAATTATCAATAAGGGACCCAAGTGTAAATTTCCTATTTTTCAATAAGTGATAAGGTTTCCTCATCACATATTTTGCACATGCGGTTGGTCAGTCTTCCTTATCTAATGAAGTGAGTTACCTATTGTTTGTTTAGTCAAAGTGCAACTCTTGTAATATTATGTAGATTGGGGTTAAATAAATTAACTACCAACACTCTAATAAACCAACCCCACATATTTGATCAAATATTGATTTGTGATTTATCAAGTATTACTACAATCCACACCATACACGGACTGAGATATTATTACACGCGATTTAATATATTGTGTATCCTCCGCATTTGATAAATTACACTAGACAATACTCTAGTAGTAATTTAATTTGTTCATTACATATGCAACCACATATATTGTGACAAGTGGCATTATATATATTGGACACTTGGTTCCACAAATTACATGGCATGTGTCAATCTCAGTTGAGGATTTTTTTTTTTTATAAAAGGAGGGTTCCCTCCTCATTTGATGGATGATGGTATTAGGGGCAAAGTAAGGAGAGGAAACCTAACTCTTCTCCCCCATGCACATTTTGAGATCCGTCAGGGGTTTGATAGTGTCGAACAAATTTTCGTAGTTTCATTACAGTTTATGGACGTTTGGAGGCAGTTAGCCGAATATGGAACCCCCCGCGCACTAAAAGTCACCAAAACTGCCAAAAACCGAGCTCTCTCCAGCGTATCGTACGGACCCACAAACTGCGCAGACTTTGATTCTGCAAAGACGGATACGTAGGCGAAACAATGTTGCTCAAGTCTAAAACACGCTCAACACGGTGCCTCCCGAAATCTGCACTCACATCTTACATTTGGCGACAATGCTGGGGAGTTATTCATGATTCCGGTTGCGTAATGCCTCATGTGCATGCAAGGAGAAGTCTACAAGAGTGGAGAAGATGCCCGATTTCAGATAATCATTCCGATATATATTGCATTATTTAGTTTTATGTTATTACATGATATGGCATCATGTATATTGCTAAATCTTAACTAAAAGTGGTATATGCTGTTTATTTCAAAGGTTTAGCTGAAATATGACTTTAACATCCATTTTAATAAATCGATTTCAGTGAATGCACCAATTGTGATATAGTGCCCATATTTGTTGATAAATAAAATAAAATATTGTTGACCGCTATAATGATCTCTCATTAATAGACCTGAGATATATGAAATGTGTATATACAATAGATTGTGTCAGCTCAAATTGCTACAGCATTGATTTGAAAAATCATGGAAGACATGTATTGATACATGTTCATATTAAATAAATATATACGTACACTTTTGTCAAACAAAAGTCTAAGTCATTGCTTTCAAGGGACTATTTTTAATCTTTAAGTCACATTATACTGTTTACTTTATTATCAAGCCACACAAAATAAGGCTATTGTTTACTTTCGGGAGCATATAAGATTATGTGTTTTCAAAATATTGAAATTTATTAATGGGACCACACAATCAACATGTCAGAACATATAAGATGCCTTCACGTTTACATGTCAGAGAGTCCGACAGCATAAACCATCCTCTGACATGCACACCATCCGAGACGAAGACAAAACCAAAACATCTTGTTAATTGCAAACGCAGACCAACATTCAACGAATCAGCAAAACATCTTGTTTTTTAAAATGAAAATAATAATAGCTTTTTCTTGAGACACAATTTTACAATACTTTACTCTTGAAAAGTTAAAATAACAAATCAGTGCACATCGATTCACCTTTTAGGGAACCAAACCCAAGTTACCTCACTTTATCTAACTGAACTTACCTTGGATTTTAACAATAAATTTACTCTTTCTTCAAACGAGTCACCATGGATGAGATCAAATTTGTCACCGTGTTATTGTTAAACAGAGAGCCAGAAAATGATTCTCCTGATAATTACGTTTATTCCAATCCACCATGAAAAATCAAATCGATGAACTTGTTCAAAACACAAAATCTGACTGGTCTTGAAGACCTCCGATCCACCTTGAACTACGAAGAGACTTGACACCTCACTCTCCCGAATAACTTCTTACCTTGGAATAACCATGGATCTCAGAGGATCTTAACCTTCGAGGAGGCTTAAACTGAGAAAAAGTACATCCGAGCAATTTTATCTGCGAATTGCAACCTCCCTCCGACCCAATTGAATTTGTCGAGAAAGTTTGACATAAGCGTGATTGAAATCCTGTTTTGGGGTCCATACTCCAAGATTTGAAATATTTTATTTTCTTATGATTTTTGGATGCGTGGTAAATAAATATACCACTAGGGCTGTAAACGAATATTCAAAAATCCGTATCCGTCCGATATCCGAATCCAAATTTGCGGATATTTATCCGAAAATATGGAAACGGATACGAATATGGATACTCTATAAAAATATCCGAGAAAACGGATACGGATACGGATAGTACTAGTATCCGACACGGATAATCCGTATTCGATGCGGAGTATCCATTTTATCGGATATCCGTTTTACCGGATATCCGTATCCGTCAAACATATGTTTAAAATATTACTAATAATATTAGTACTTGTATTACTAATAAAATAATATTAAAAAAAAACTTAATCGTTTATTTCCCAAAACAAAATAAACACATACTCCACTCAAAATAAAAACACCCTAAAGTTATTATTTTATTGGGTATATTATAAAATGTCATGTATTATACACTAAAATTACAATACACCCAATCACACACAACATACACCGACTAAAGCACATATACTCCACTAAAAAAAAAAGAAAACTAACTTCGTTTCTTTTCTCTTTCGTACAAAACAAGAGAAAAGAAACTCTCATGTGGTTGTTCGTTAGTTTCCTTAATTATAAATAAATGTAAGAGAGAAACAGGAAAGAATGTAAGAGAGAAACATAATAGAATGTAAGAGAGAAACATAAAAGTAAAGAGATGGTTTTGATTGTGATGAGAACTGAAGTTAACAACATGTATATTATATACATAATAAAAATGTATATGTAACACCCCGCTTAAAATAATAACGGGTGGCCAGCCCTATACTATATTAAATCAGGAATTCCAGATGGTCCAGTCTCAACATCAACTAACGGTACTATATAATATAGGACTAACTACCCGAAATCATATAAGCGAGATGTTATAAAAATTTAAAACTTGCAACACACAACAACCCTACACTATAAAACTACTAATGAGTAGGAGAGATGCAGGAAGGAACTATAATAAATAAAATGAACCAATTAAATACAACCGAATGCACTACAAAAAGTAGATCCGAATAAGCTGTCGGATCACAGCAAATACAATAACTGAAATGGAATGAATATAAACATATATAGAAGTATCCCTTGGGTACAAACCCGATATACAACATGAATCCTACCTAGAATTTTAAAGAAGTAGGAAGCGGCTACATGAAACATCCCGCAACAGTCCGCACCTGTCACGACTCCCAAGACTCAGGATAGAAGGTCATCCGGCATCCATGCGGTAGGATACCTGTGGTAACATATATATATACAAGAAGGAGGGAGAAGTAAACGGGTCAGAGCCCTGAATGTGTAAAATATTTAGCAAGTGTTTTAACCGTGCATAATAAATACCGGTGTACTTAATTTCATAAATAGGTGAGACCGCACTCTCGTGGAACCCCAACTCACCTCTCATCTAAGGGCGCGCACCTATTCGCGTCCTCAATTTTAGTTAAATTACCCCCCATTAATTTTAGAATAACCTAACTTATCAGGCCTAGCCTATATCCACGAGAGCTACCTTCCCGTCATAATCTAAGGATCCACCCATTTCTAATCCTATTAGATTATGACTACAACAGTTATGCCATAAAAGGCTTAATGAATTCCGATTAATGATCTCATGAATTATAATTATCATAATTCCTAAAACATTACCCCTATACATGTACATAAATATATATATATACATAAATAGGCTAAAAACGTAAGAATTAATATACTTAATAACATGCACATGGAATATTGGCAAGACTTCTCTCTAATCCCAACATTGTACTACGTTTCGTGCGTGGGGAGTCTCGCAAAGTGAAATCCAAACAAGGAACCGCCCCGTTACACTACTCCTGACAAGGTCAAGACCAGAGATCCGAGATGCCACAAATAGAATTACTTCTCTCAACTCTCGACATGGCACTGCGTTTCGTGCGTGAGGCGTCTCGCAATTAAGATAAAATAAAAGAACCTCCAATAATATCCTTGGGATGATGTAACCGAAATAATACCTTATGTGCGATACATCAACCCCCATCAGTCTAGTACACCATTATCATCTAAGATGTACTTCATAAAAGTCCATATCCTTTCATCTATAGGATATATATATATATATAAATATATATATAGGTATTTATTTCTAACCGTATATATATATCATCATCAATCCAATAGCCAAGTGTACACACTACATATGATGTACAAGGCCATGCACATAATATACCCGGCTATATATATCGTCGATAAACTGCATCAGTGCTATCATCTTCCCAGTGCCCGGCTCACGTAGCAATACTGGAGCCACCGTTGTGGGACTAAACGACACCCATCTCGTGGTAAACACACGCACACGACGTCCCGGGAAGCGGTCATAGTTCCAACCGGCAATGAGACGAAACATACCCACCACGTCTCATCCCAAAAATATATATCTATATGTATAATAATCACAAGGGACGACTATGACCTGGGGAATATCCACACCCTGCATTATAAGCCAGGATGCTCACCCTCTACGCGCGCAACTTCCCAATGATAGCATGAGCGGGGTATGCTTAACCAAATAAGTATATATATCATTCACATGCATAATATATATAATCCATATGATCCGATCTTGTGATCAAATAATAAACCATCATATACGGTTTAAATATCCATACCATGTATGTTCATAACATAAATATATCCATACATTTATATACCTACGGATATATATCAACACATATACACATATCCTTATATCTATATATGATAAACTAATTCTCGTTCATATGCGTAAGATATATATATATATATACCTGGCTATAAGTGTACATAGTCCTCAATATACAAGCCGTCACCACAATTCTTTTAATTTACCTCTATACGTGAATATAATCCCATACTTGAAACATATTCGATCATTTTCCTATGATGAATAGTCTCCCAAACCATAGGTATATATCTATACCTATATATATTCAACATTAGGGCTATCACCCAAGAGTTTGCGTAGGAATCCTTCATTCCACATTTCATCCATATCTCCGAATACATTAAAGAATCTAATAATCATTTTGACTATCGGTATACATATAACTAATAGTCTATAAGCCTCAAGCTCATTCTTTCAATCATCAAATAATCTCATTTCCCTCGATTTCGATTATGGTTCGGTCACTTTGTGAATACCCTATTCTAAGATCTCTCTAAGAGTTCTTAGCCTCACATCACCTCTATACTTACTTTTAATCTACAATTAGGATTCCCAATTCCAAAGGGTTTCCCCAAAGTCTCTATACATAACTCCAAATACATACATGGATACATTTCTCCCAAATTACCCTAAGGAGTCCCCAAAATTCTAATGTGTGAGAAACCCCTTGTGTGTCTCCAAGAACATATCTCTTTCATCATAAGAGAAGGCTTCCAAATCAATAAACCCAACCAAAAAGGGTTTGAATTCACTATGGATAAAATACCTCAAAATGCCCTGTTTCCGAATCGATTCGGCCCTATTCCGAATCGATTCGGACTAGCGAATCGATTCGGCCTCCCAGGCGAATCGATTCGGGTCCAAAGACCTGGGCTTCTGCAATAGGCCGAATCGATTCGGCTTGGGGTCCGAATCGATTCGGTCAATGCAGACATGCTAATTTTACCAAACCGAATCGATTCGCTTGAGGGGGCGAATCGATTCGGACCTGCAATTTTTGAAGGTTTCATCTGTTTTGTTCAAAACCTACGAATTCTAAACCCTAAATTTCTCATTCCAATCCCCAATCCTTCATCAAATCATGATTTTAAGCCCATTAACCAACCCAAAGTTGATCCCAATCATTTCTATGTCATTAATTCTCAATTTAAACATTGATTTCACGACTAAACCTAAAAATCTAGGTTTTGACATTAATACCCAAAAACCATTTCTTTACCCCACAATTTATGAAATGAAATACACAAATAGCTATTTAGCAAGATTAAACACTTGCCTCAGATTTGTAGAGGTTGGATCGTCCTCGATGTCGCGGTAGGGCCGGAAATCCCAAGCTTTTTCTTCCTCTCTCTCTTCTTTCCTTCTTCTTTCTCTTCTTTCTCCCTCTAGGGCTTCTCTCTCTTTCTCTCAAATGAGAAATGGCTTCATCCGTAAGCCTCCACCCCTTTTAAAACAAAATACCAGTTTTAAATGTTAATACACACTTTAAATGACTCGTTGACTCCAATTTAAGTCAAAACAACTTAAAAACATTCCGGAGCCGAAATAAGACCCAATGACAGTCATTTTGACTATCTCGACCCTTCTGGGATCGATGGTACCCTCAAAAATATCATCCGGAATACTTTGAAACATCCTCTATTTTTGGACTTAAATTCCCAAATTTTAAAATTCTCCAATTTAATTAAATTTAATTTTCCCAAAATTAAATTTCTCAGTCTCCAAAGTCGTGGGGTGTTACAGTATACTTATTAAAATAAAAATATCAGTATGTTTTGAAGACAAAAGGTTCATAAGGTTATCATTCTCAATAAATTTGATTAATCTAAAAGGTGCATATTTATTTCTACTATTATGGAATGCGACTGTTATTTTTTGTTTAGATGGCTTTAAACTTATATGGTTGTAAATTATGGATGGCTTTAAGCTATATTATTATTATGGAATGATACTATTATTATGGAATCCATAATTATTGATGTTAGGAGGCTGTAATTTTGTTATATTTTTATTTGGATTGGATTGGATTGGATATTTTAATTGTTATTTTTTACGATGGCTAAATAATGTAAACGGATACGGATATTATCCGAATCCGAGGTATCCGAGCGGATACGGATATGGATAGTTATTTTAACTATCCGGGCGGATACGGATACAGATACGGATAGTACATTCAGATAGCGGATACGAATATGGAAAACATGGTATCCGATCCGTATCCGTCCGTTTACTACCCCTATATACCACCCGCCTCGTTACTTTTAAGGAATTATGAGATTTGATTTTGCATGTTTTATTTACACCTCCTAAAAAATACTCTTTAAGGTTTAAAAAAAATTGTAGCCTTGCACAAATTTAAGTTGCTCGAGTAAAAAAAACATTTATTTCTGAAAAAGTCATATACCCCTTAAAATTGTGAATAATTTTTGTTCTCACACGAGAGATAATTTACAGACTTAGTAAGAGCATGTACTCAAGCAATCTTGTCAAAATATTATTTTTTTTGAGCCACCATATAAAAAATGACATCCCTCGACCAACCTTGTCATAAATAATAATATCTTTTGAAACTTAGCAATTTACTAAACTCGGGTACCTCCTTGAGTAGCCTCATCCGAGGTACCTACTCCACCAGCCTCATCCAGGGTACCTCATCGAGCAGCCTTGAGCGTACCTCCTTGAGCAGCCTTAGTCATGGTACCTCAAGCAGCCTCGTTCGTGGTACCTCCTTCAGCAACTTCAGTCCTGCTACCTAAATTAGCCTCAGTCCTGGTACCTAGAGCAGCCGTAGTCCTAGTACCTCGAGCTAGCTCATCTGTGTTACCTCGACCAACCTCAGTTACAGTTGCTCAGAGAAACATCCTGAGCCACCTCATCCATAGTCGCCGGGAGCAACCTTCCTCGCTAACTTGTATTCGATTTATGCTAAAATATTATTTATTCACATTATGATATTAATTACATGAAAATTCAAATTGCTATTTATTAATCAGCTCAAGGTGACTCAGCACACTTAACGGATTGAATTACTTTGCAAATGATTTAAATAGATTCAAAACTTCGAAGTTATTGTAGCTTCAATAAAATAGCGGGTGCATGAGATAAATAACTCACCACATGATAAATTTGCACTCTATCGTTTTACGCAAATATCAACTTCATATTATGGTATATTAAATTCGCATCATGAAGTTGAACAGAACAATATGTTTACGAATCGTCGATGCATGATTTCGAGTTTATTTTATTCTATTTGACATAAAATAAAATAAAGATGGAAAGATATACCCCGCATGATTATACATGACATTATAATATGCCTCACAAGTTACTAATGATTTTTGTGCTAGAATTCGAGATGATTTCTTATCCTTGCAAATATTGAATGCACACGATCAAATCGAGCTTAAGGAATTACACCAGGCCTTATAGATGTGAAAGTCGAACGCTCAATAGATTTCTTCTTTAATTGGGGGAAAATATCCCACAAAATGTATTTAAATGCTTTCAACTCTTAGATGGTGTTTTAACATATTGTTTATTTATTTTTCTTTACTTTACTTTATCTTGAGATAAAGGACAAATCAAAGTAAAGAGGGGAAAAATTATTGTATAATTTACCACTTGTAGTTAGACATAAACACGGGTGGCAAGCATGCTCGGATTCGGTCTTGGAATGGCCACCATTGATGAAGCATCCCCAAAAGAATTATCAAAGTTTTTCAGCATAGACACTGGATGGCTCATATATACCACTGGCTACCTGACCTTATGTCCAGCAAAGAGAAAGGGGAAAGGAAATTTTCTCACAAAACCTAGAGCATGGATACAGAGTTTGCATGCAAACCTTACTAGTATTTTAGTAAGTCTCCCACAAAGGTGCATTATAGTTTTCACAAACCTTACCAGTATTGGGTAATTCACTCATAGACGTGCATTATAGTTTTCATAAACCTTACTAGTATTGTGGTAAGTTGCCCACATTGATACATTAGAGTTTTTCACAAACCTTACCAATATCGCGGTCAGGCACCCACAGAAGATCATTATTTTTCTCGCAAACCTTACCAGTATTGTCATAAGTCGCCCATAGAAGTGCATTATAGTTCTCACAAACCCTACCAGCATTGTGATAAATCGCCCATAAAGGTGCATCATAATCCTCAAAAACCTTGCCAGCATTGTGGTAAGTCGCCCAAAGTGGTGCATTACAGTTCTCATAAAGTCCTACATTTCTAGGCCCTTCCGACCCTTAGTTATGAGAGATTTTAAGACCAATATGACTTGGCTCGCCTGGCCCTCGGTTATGGGAGATTTTAAGACCAATATGACTTGGCCCCTGACCCTTTGGTTATGAGAGATTTTAAGACCAATATGACTTGGCCCACCTGCACCCTTGGTTATCCAATATGACTTGGCCCACCTCGATTATAAGGGATTTAATGTCCAATATAACTTGGCGCGCCTGACCCTTGCTCATGGGAGATTCCAAATCCTATATTACTAGGCACTAAAGTCCTATACTACTAGGCATGCATGACCCTCTTAAGGGAGACTTAAAGACCTACATAACGAGGCATAAGTCTGATTTACGGGAGACTAAAGTCCTATATTACTAGACACACTTAAAGACCCTGATTTTTGGGCTCGCTTAAAGTCCTAAAAGGACCTTTATGGTTGCTCGACCAAATAAATTTGGGAACACTAATAAAATATGTTGGTTTAAAAAACCCCAATTCACTCGAAGCATTTATGGTTGTTCAACTGAGTACTCTTGATAGGTTTTGATCTTGTGTTTAAAAAGATCCACTATACCCAGATAACCACCAATTGGTTGCTCGAATGAGTACATCTGACACGTTTGATTGTTTAAAAGCAATAAAATCACAAATAAAATTGTGAAAACATGCTCATTCAAGAGAAATGGGAGCAACCCCCAAAATACTCCTCCAAAATGAAAAGTAAAGGCAGTAAAGATAGCCCTAAAAACTATACACAAATGATATATGCAAATACATGCATGATAAATAGACCAAACATGGTCATGCGATGATTCACTAGTTGAAACATTTTATATGATTATTTCCTACACATAGTTGATATGTCTCAGACAAAGCATCAACACACCAACTATGTCTATGAGGGGGAAAATGTAGAGTGGGGTTAAATAAAGTAACCACAAGCACTCTAATAAACTAATACCATGGATTTGATCAAATATTGATTTATAATTTATCAAATTTTACTATAATCCAAATCCTACACGGGCTGGGATATTATTACGTGTGGTTTAATATATTCCATATACTCTGCCTTTTATAAATTACACAATCAATACTCAAGTATTAATTTAATTTGTTCATTTAATATGCCACCACATATATTGTGACAGGTGGCATCATAAATATTGGACACTTGGTTCCAAAAATTACATGACATGTGTAAAGCCCACTTGAGGCACTTTTGCTATAAAAGAAGGGTTCCCTCATTTGAAGGATGATGATCTTGTGGGCAAAGTAAGGAAAGGAAACCTAACTCTTCTCCCCCATGCACCACTTGAGCTCCGTCACGAGTTCGATAGTGACGAGCGTATTTTCATATTTTCGTTATAGTGTATGGGCGTTTGGAGGGGTTAGCCGGATTTGGCACTCCCCGCGCACCAAAAATACCAAATCCACAAAAACTTGAGATCTCTCCAGCGTATCATACGAACCTACAAACTAAACAAACTTTGATTCTGCAAAGAAGGCTACGTAGGCGCAAAAACGTTGCACAAGTCTGAAACACGCTCAACGCGGTGCCTCCTAAAATCTACAATCATATCTTACATATTATTTATAGGACACAAGTAACCGCTAGATGAATATGAAGAACTATACCCTATTTTTGGTATATTTTCTTTATAGGTAAAATATCATTAGAAACGATCCGTCTTAGAGGGAAGGAATCCCATATACATAAAGCATACTCGAACCCATCATGGTTGAACAAACATATCAAAATATAAACAACCACCATTCTTGTCTAATCTATGTAACTCTTCGAAAAAGTAAATAAGGAATGGAAGTGAAGGAGAACACATCTTCTTATGCCAAATGAGAAATGAACTTACTAACACTTATCATAGTCTAGAAGGGGATAAACTTACTCCTTCGAAATACCTCCTACTTTCCCCTAACCATACCATCCAAAAAATGCAATGAAGAATCATCCTCCACTTATTACTCTCCCCCATCCATCATTTGTAAAACCGTCGGGCTGTCTAAAAGTAACTCACTGTCGTTGTCATAACCCGTTGGGAGATTTTAATAGAAAGAAAGGTACCCAATAACCCTCCCGTCACCTAGCAGTGTAAAGTAAATGATTGGTTATCTCATGTGCCTTGATATAAAGCCAAAATTAGCTGGTCTTCCTGTACCTCTCATGTTTAAAACTTTTGATGTCAAAATTGACTGTTTAACTGCAGTCCATGCAAATGAGGAAATTTTAGGAGGAACCTTCTTTCTCCACATATTTTTCCATGGGTAAAGCATACACCCCAACTTCCTCAAAACAGCGTAATAGATTTAAATCGTCAAACCCCATTCTTACTTGGATCCCAGTTCAACTCATCCTCCACTTCCATTAGGTTTGCAGTCGTTTTAAGCTAGCCAAAAGAAGCCTACACCTCCTCTAATTCCTAATCCAAAGTCTCCTTGTAAAATATAAATTCCAAATAATTTAATATCTTACCGCACTCTTGTTATTTGTAAAACAATCCTCCTTGTCTCCTCCAATGCTGAACATACTAAGAAAGTTCCCCTCCAAGGTGCCTTCCCTTCACTATCTATATTTTCAGAATATAATATTGTTTTTGTTCCCAAAATGTAATGTTACGTGTTAAGAGAATTTTCCTATAACCTTTGCTATAAAGTTTCACAAACCTAACTTGTGATCATAGCGACCCACCCCCGTGCCCCATTCCCATTGGCTGACTCCTCCTTTATCCGCCACCACCACCTTCCACCACCACATACTATCCACACTAAGGAATCATCATAACCATTTACCAAGCAAAGCTTTGTTTAAAAGTTGTTGAGTTATCACCCCATCCAAGCCTTAATCATTTGTAAACCTCTTCCAAACATACTAGATAATGCTTGAAACCATTCGAATTATCTCTCCATATGAAATATCTCATTGTATATTCCATCATCTTCCCTATAGACATTGACAAAGGCAAACTATACATGAATTAGGATCACAAGTTTGTGGGGATACTTTTGATCATTATCAACCTCTCCTAGTTTGAGAGATAGATATGGTTTGATCATTTTGATTTGAACTTAACCCCTAATGGGAGGCCAAGTGATATGCCCAAGTATAACCTCAGCCAGGGATACCTACCTCGGCCGAGATAATGGCCGAGACATTGGTAGGCCCAATGAGGGGTAAGGGCCCCCAATATCATTCCTCGGCCAGGACAACCTCGGCCCCGACCGACACCACTACATGCACCTCCCCAGGGATACCACGCACGTCACAGATATCAACAGCACCCTCAAATGACCAGGAATAGCAACCTCGGCCATCATCAGGCCGAGATAACAAGGAGCCACTGATTCACCTTCGACATGGATCCTACCTCGGCTTGGGCCGAGGTTACCAGTGGTATTAATAAACATCAGCATGCCACATGCCCAACCTCGGCTCGGGCCGACCCCAGCATATACCTCGATTGACATTAGGATGAGATTCCTCATGACACTTCACGGATTGAGCGGACATCCAACCTTTATAGCTCGGCCTCTCCTAGGCCGAGGCCATTCACCAACATGACTGCCGAGCACCTGTTGACATTAGGATAAGGACACCTGGGCACAAATCAGTTATAACAAGATTATTCTCCACATGTGGGAGAATATTTCATCATCATTACCTACATATGGCCATGACAGGTGGCACACCCCCATTGGTGAGGAAACTACACACATGCACATTACATGCATAGGGGGTACATTACACCCCCTAGACACTATATAAAGGGATCATCCCCTACCTTGCAAAAGAATCCCGATATTAAAACCCTAGCTAAAACTCTGTCTAAATACACACATGAGAGAAAGAAAGAGCTTGAGAGGTTGTATCCATGGCCATTAGTGCCTTCTTTCAGTGATATTACTCACACACACTCACAGTGGACGTAGGCCAGATTGGCTGAACCACTTATATTCAGGTGTCATTCCTCTTATCCTCACCTCATTCTTATCTTCTTCATACAGCTGTGCTGCCATTGTTATACCTATATTGAGCTTGCAAGCACCTCACCTGGTGGTGCTTATTCACAGCATCATCATTTTGGTGCCGTCTGTGGGAACGAGAAGCTATCTCTTCCTCTCTTTCTTCTTTACCTCACCGGAGGCTCTGGTGGTGAACCAGGAACCACCCCTTGTGTGGAGATGTTTCACCATTGAAAGAGGTCCTTTAAGGTATTAAGCTTACTTGCTACCCAAGCTCCATAGTGGTAACACATGGCACCGGACTTGCCACCACCTCTTCCGCCGCCTGTGGGCGGAGGGGCTAGTTCCAGTCAGGCTCCTCCCCAGTCAGAAATGGCGGAGGTGGCGGCAGCCTTGAAATCTTTGGCTGCGACACAACAGGCCATGAAGGAGCAGTTTGCCCATCTTAGTCAAACCATGATGATGAGGCCACCTGGAGTCTCACCGGACATGATAACTCCGGCGGCAGTCCAGCCCCAACCGGACGCCAGGGGACCACCCCAGGCACCGATGAAGGACCAGCCTGCACCCCAGCGGAGGAGGGACGTTGGTGACCCTAGGCGCTTGCGCCTGGGGAGGCAAAGAAACCCTTGCCCGGGGGATAGATACGACGACCAGGAGGCTGAAGAGGCCCCGAAAGACTGTTGGGAGCCATATGAGGTGTCAGATTAGATTGTACGGCGTCTTAGGCAAAGTCAAGGATGTGTCGGACGAAGAAGAGAAGAGGCCCAACCAAGAGGGTCCTCTTTTGACAGGTTGAGTAGAGGCTCGGACTTTGAGAGGCTGGGTCCGGTTAATGACCTAAGGCAAAGGCTATCAAGGTCAAGGAGTGCGGCAGGCTCCCAAAGAGGGGATAGGCAGGCTCGGCCAGATCAAGGCCGACCCATGGAGAGAAGATCTAGGGAGCAGGAAGAGGTAAACAGCCAGAGGGTCGTGGCTGGGGAACCCTCTGTCCACCGCAGAGAGGTGGCAGGGGACAACCTCGGCAAAGTTGATGAGAGAAGACCCTGGAATGATTCGATCCAACGTCTCGAGGAGAAGATAGGGGACCTCATAAAGAGCAGGGAACCATTACAGAGGAGCTACTCAGAGGGTTCCCCTTTTGTGGCTAGGATAGTGGGGTTCCCAACCCCAGCTAAATTCAAGCCTCCTACAGTGGCCCCTAAGTATGATGGCAGCACTAACCCTGTGCACCATATCGAGATGTATCAGTCGGTAGCAGATATTTACTCGATACCTGGTGGGATGAAGTGCAGGGCCTTTTCAGGAACCTTGACAGGTGTCGCGCACAGCTGGTTCACCTCTATTCCAAAGAACTCGATCGAAAGCTTCAAGGGGTTGGCCGAGCAATTCATCCACAACTTTTCCTTTGGGGTGATGACCTCAGAAGAAGACTACCCACCTCCTATATGTCGAATAGGCTAAGGGTGAAAGCCTAAGAGACTATATAGAAAGATTCAACAAGGAGAAGTTGGAGGTGGAGGAGTACGAGGAGAGCATAGCCATGACCGCCCTTATAGGAGGCCTTCAGAAGGGAAAGATACTGTGGAAACTGGCGGAAGACCCTCCTAAGTCTATGGCAGAACTACTGGCAACCGCGGGGAAGGTGATGAATGCGGAAGAGGCAATGGCTGCCAAATATGAAGAGGAGAACCGTGGTAACACCGGGAGGTCCCAGGGCAAGAAAGAGGGGAAGAAGAGGTCAGTAGATGACAAGTTCCCTCGTTACACTCCTCTGACTGTGAGCTGTGAGCACATCCTTAATGAGATCAAGACAGACCACACCCTGAGGTGGCCAGAAAAGCTGAAGGCTCCACCACATAAGAGGAATAAAAACCTCTGGTGTGAGTTCCATCAAGATCACGGCCATGTCACAGATAGATGCTTCGCTTTAAAGGATGAGATAGAGAAGATGCTGAAATCCGAGAAGCTGAGAAAGTATGTGGATGGCAAGGCCCCAAGGGGTGGAAGAGAAGACCCCAAGAAGAGAAGGAACAATAGATGCCGTGGCGATGTCCCGGCTAGAAGGGATGACGACTCAGAGGGAGATGATGAAGATGACCCGTATCTCCCACCAAAGGACAACAACACCCCAGTGAAGAAGGTTGGAATGATCTCCTTTGGAGTTAGCACCATATGTGGGGGATTCGCTGGTGGTGGCTCTGAGGTAGCCAACAGGAAGGCCCATGTAGCAGAGGCCAAATCAGTAGTCAGACCTGAGGTTGTGAATCTAATGTCTTCTGACGTGGCGCAGAAGAGGACAAAGGTAGATATGGATACCCTCGTGGTGGGGTTCTCTTGACTCGATTTCAAGTGCATCTTAGCCCCCCATGATGACCCCTTGGTCATTACGACAAGGGTGCATGGGTGTGATGTAGCGAGAATCCTCATAGATGGGGGAAGCTCAGCAGATGTGATGTTCTAGCCTTATTTCAAAAGCTTGGGTCTTAGCAGATCAAGGTTAGTGCCCTATCACCACCCCTTGATAGGCTTCAGTGGTGAAAAAGTGCACCCATTGGGCATGTATGAAATGGATGTACGCATGGGGGATGAGTGGCCTAAAAGGATGATTAAGAAGATAAACTTTTTTGTTATGGATGAAAATGTCTTCTCAGCCTACAACCTCATCATCAGAAGAGTGACACTAAAAGAGTTCGAAGCTATGCCGTCAACGGTCCACCAAATGCTAAAATTCCTGACTCCTTATGGGGTAGGGGAAGTGCAAGGAGACCAGACCATGGCACGGGAATGTTACTTCAACTCAGCCGAAGAGAGAGAGGCTCATAAGAGAGCGACCGCCACTTACAACATTGACACTCTTCATCCGAGGGATAAAACAAAACTGAAGAAGGGAGAGGCCATGGAAGAGGTAGAATCCATCGTCCTCGATGAGGACGAACCGGAAAAAACCGTCCAGGTCGGCAAGGCCCTAGAACCAAGGATCAAGGAAGAGCTGATAAACTTCCTGAAGAAAAGGCAGAGTGTCTTCGCCTGGAGTCATGCAGACATGCCTAGTATAGACCCTGAGGTCATGACCCACAAGCTCAACGTGGACAGGGATGCCAGACCTATCAAATAGAGGAGAAGAATTTACTCCAGAGAGAAGTATGAGGTCATCCGGGGAGAGGTGAAAAAGCTAGAAGAGGCCGAGTTCATAAGAGAGGTTACCTATCCGGAGTGGCTCTCAAATGCAGTCATCGTGCCTAAGGCCAATGGAAAGTGGCGGATGTGTGTAGATTTCATAGACCTAAATAGGTCTTGGCCGAAAGATAGCTACCCCTTACCATGGATAAACCAGATGGTGGACGCCATGGCAGGGCATGAGCTCATGAGCTTCATGGATGCTTACTCTGGATATAACCAAATCTTCATGGATGCTTACTCTGAGAAGACAGCGTTCATCACCGACAAGGGGACATACTGTTACAAGGTGATGCCCTTTGGATTGAAAAATACGGGTGCAACCTATCAACGTCTTGTCAATAAGATGTACAAGGAGCAGATAGGTAAGAGCATGGAGGTGTACGTGGACGATATGCTGACAAAGAGCTTGAAAGCATGTACACACGTGTCAGACCTTAAGAAGACCTTCGACGTCATGGACTCCTATAGAATGAAGGTCAACCCAGCAAAATGTGTCTTCGGGGTAGGAGCTGGGAAGTTCCTGGGGTTCATCGTTAATCAAAGGGGGATTGAGGCAAACCCTGAGAAGATCAAGGCGTTCCTCGACATGAAGACTCCTAGGAGTATCAAGGATGTCCAAAGGCTCACTGAAAGAGTGGCAGCCCTGAACAGGTTTGTTTCCAGGGCAACGGATAAGTGTCTCCCATTCTTCAAAGTTCTAAGGAAGGCCTTCCAGTGGGATGAAGGGTGTGAAAAAGCCTTTGATCAGCTCAAGTACTACTTAGGGTCTCCCTTGCTACTGTCCCGGCCCATTGCGGGAGAAAGGTTATTTGTGTATCTGGCAGTCTCTGAGTCGGCTATTAGCGTGGCCATCATACGAGAGGAGGATGGAGTTCAGAGGCCTGTGTACTTCAACAGTAAGGCCCTACAAGGGTCTGAACAAAACTATCCTCGAATGGAGAAGTTGGCTTATGCCCTTATCCATGCTTCAAGGAAAATGAAGCCTTACTTTCAAGCTCACTCTATGATAGTCCTTACGGACTCCCCACTAAGGCAAGTCCTGCACAAGGCTGAGAAGTCCGGAAGATTGATGACCTGGGCAATTGAATTAGGAGAGTATTACCTTACTTACCAGCTCAGAAAAGCCATTAAGGGGCAGGCCCTTGCAGATTTTGTCGCAGAGTTCACTTGGGAAGAGACTGAGTCTGAGAAGAACTTGGATGGCGATAAAGAAAAGAGCGGGGATGTCTTTCGGGACTCAGAAGAGACAGACCCGTACATCTTTCGGAGCCGAGAAGAGGTAGTCCCAGGTAAGGCTCAGAGGAGAGTAGAAGAAAACTACGAGGATCGATACCTCTTCGAAAAAGGGGTGATGATAGAAGGGGTCTTCTCTTCAGGTGAAGACGTGTGGAGCCTCTTCGTGGATGGATCCTCCTGTGACGGTGGAAGCGGCGTGGGGCTAGTACTCTCGGCTCCAGATGGCGCCAACATTGAATATGCCTTGAGATTCAACTTCCAGCCTTCAAATAACGAGTCTGAGTATGAGGCCATGATAGCAGGTCTCCTATTGGCAACAACTCTGCGGGTAAAGCGGATCCTACTGCATAGCGACTCAAGGTTTGTTGTTAACCAAGTGTTGGGGGCATACGAGGCCAAAGACGAAAGGATGGCCAGGTACTTAAAAAAGGTAAGAGGATTGCTAGAGTTTTTTGAAGAGGCCAAATTGAAGAGAGTGCCGAGATTGAGCAACAATCACGCCGACGCATTGGCCAGACTGGCCTTGGCAATGAAGACAAACTTCGGAAGAACTATCCCAATTGAAGTCCTGGGAAAGGCAAGCATCGAGGAGGATGAGGTACGCAGCCCTTATCACAATGTGAACCCAGGGGACTCTTGGATCGACCCGCTCGTCAGATACTTAAGAGAGGGGGAGCTACCTGAGTCCAAATTGGAAAGAAAAAAGTTAAGGTACAGAGCTTCCAAGTTCTCATTGGTAGGAGATGTCTTATATAAAAAGGGGTTCCTCTTGCCCCTCCTCAGATGTGTGCATCCCATGGAGGTACCCCCGGGTCTTGCACGAGGTTCATGAGGGCTCTTGCTCTACCCACATAGGGGGAAGACCCTTAGCCAAAAGGATCATCACTCAAGGATACTGGTGGTCAACCTTGTCTAGGGAAGCTGCTGACTATGTGAAGAAGTGCGACAATTGTCAGAGGTTCGCCACTATCCCCCACCAACCCCATCAGCCTATGACATCAATCTCTTCTCCATGGCCATTCGCGGTATGGGGAATTGACTTGGTGGGACCTTTACCAAGAGCAGTCTACAACTATAGATTCTTGATAGTTGCCATTGACTACTTTTCAAAATGGGTAGAGGCCGAACCAATGATAACAATTACGGAGCAAAAGACCTTTCAGTTCATCTGGAAGAACATCATATGTAGGTATGGCCTCCCAAACACGCTCATCTCATATAATGGGACCCAGTTCAAGAACTCCTCCTTGGAGAAGTATTGCCAAGGTGTGGGGATTAAACAGTTCTTCTCTTCTCCGGGTTGACCCCATGATAATGGCCAGACCGAGGTCATAAATAGGACTATCTTGGGTGGAATCAAGAAGAGGTTAGAAGACGCGAAGGGGAGATGGATAGAAGAGGTTTACGCTGTGCTATGGGCTTACAGGACCACAGCAAGGACACCCACAGGAGAAACCCCATTCATGCTGGCACACGGTTCAGAAGCCATCATACCAACGAAGATAGGCCTACCAACTCATCGGGTTCAGACCTACGATCCTGACAGCAACGAGGAAAGGAGGAGGTTAGACCTGGACCTTATTGAAGAAAGAAGGGAAGACGCGGAGGTCAGGAAAGCGCATACCAACAGAGAGCAGCAAAATTCTACAATCAAAGGGTGAAGTCAAGACCCATTGCGGTAGGATACCTAGTGCTTAAGAAGACCCTACAGAAAACAAACAAGCTACACCCAAACTGGCATGGCCCCTACAGAGTAACGGAAGAGGTTGTGCCTGGCACGTATAGGCTAAAGAACCTAGAGGGAGAACCCTTCACCAACCCATGGAATGCTGACCACCTAAAGAGATATTTCATATGATGTTGCATCTATTTTGTAATTTGTAAAAGTACCATCTTATCGAGAGGAGGTTGTTAATAAAGATCAGTTTCCATGAAAAATTCTTGTGCCATTCTTAACACCATTAATTTGGTGAAATTTATGATGAGGATAACCTCTTAGGTGATGACCTCAGACCCTCATAACATCACTCGGTGGTGAGGAGGTCTGAGCTCAGACACATGGGTTAGATTACCTCGGACTCTTAACACCATTAATTTGGTGAAATTTATGATGAGGCTAACCTCGGCTCAGGTGATGACCTCAGACCCTCATAACATCACTCGGTGGTGACGAGGTCTGAGCTCAGACACCTGGGTTAGATTACCTCAGACTCTTAACATCATTAATTTGGTGAAATTCATGATGAGGCTAACCTCGGCCCAGGTGGTGACCTCAGACCCTCATAACATCACTCGGTGGTGACGAGGTCTGAGCTCAGACACCTTGGTTAGAGTAAATCAGACCCTTAACACCATTAATTTGGTGATTTATTATGAGGCTAACCTCGGCCCAGGTGGTGACCTCAGACCCTCATAACATCACTCGGTGGTGACGAGGTCTGAGCTCAGACACCTTGGTTAGAGGACCTCAGACTCTTAACATCATTAATTTGGTGATTTATTATGAGTCTAACCTCGGCCCAGGTGGTGACCTCAGACCCTCATAACATCACTCGGTGGTGACGAGGTCTGAGCTCAGAAACCTTGGTTAGAGGACCTCAGACCCTTAACATCATTAATTTGGTGATTTATTATGAGGCTAACCTCGGCCCAGGTGGTGACCTCAGACCCTCATAACATCACTCGGTGGTGACGAGGTCTGAGCTCAGACACCTTGGTTAGAGGACCTCAGACTCTTAAGTAATGGTTATGGCATCATATTAAATAATGACTTCAGAGATTGCATTGCATTCAAATACATTCAGAGATCAAGATGAAGGAAGACATTGACATTCAATGAGAGAAATTACATAACATTTACATGTATGAGAAATTACAAATGCAAGATTACAAGTAAAAACAAAAAATGCAAAATACAAGGCCAAGTCAAACATCTGAGGGAGGAACATTCGATGTCTCGTCTGGATTGGCCTGCTCGGCATTGGTCACCTCAGCCACTTCATTTTGCAGGGTCAGTCCCTCCGAGATCAGTCCCTTCCAGAGTAACAGTCTGACTAGGGGCAGCAGCCTCGTCCTCTATCTCTTGCAAGGCCTGGGCAAACTGAGCGTCGGAAAGGCCGAGGCCCACAAAGTCTGAGGCCTTTATGGTGCCAACCTCGACCTCCCTGACCTCGGCCCATTTGGTGGTGGCCTTGATACCCCTTTCAAGGTATTAAAGACCAAAACCTACAAACTCCTCGGAGACCTTGTAATCAGTAATTATTTTCTCCGAGGCATCTGCAAGAGAGGCCTTCACAGCAGCATTAACCTTCCTCTGCAGGGCATCATCCTTGTCCTTCAGGGCCTTGGTGTGGCTCTGGATGAGTGCAGATATGTTCTTTTCTAGGCCTTGGGCCTTATCTTCAGAATTTTGGGCCTTGGTCTCAGCATTTTGTAACTCCGTCCTTAGACGGTCGACCTCGGCCTTCAGGGTGATCTCCACCTGCTCAGCCTCTTGCCCCTTCTGGATCAGAGGCAACTTCCTCAGGGCCCAGTTAGATAACTGGTACATGGCAGTCACACTCTGCAAAGACAATGAAGAGGTAAGAGGGAAATAAATTCAGAGGTAGCACTTGGCAAAATGAACGAGCCATACCTGGACGGCTCTGTGGTGGCCGAACTCAACCAGCATATGAGTGTCCATGGCCCTGTAAAATCACTTGTCGGCATCAGTCATCACGTTAGCAAGGGCGTCCATGGCCTGCCTGCTATTGCCGACCACACTCTCGGTAAGCTTCAGCTGGTCCAGACGAGCAGCTAAAGTGTCGACTGTGATGGGAATCGCAGCGTCTGGAGTCTTCCTTTGCCTGGAGCTCGACCTCTGATCCTCAAGGGGATAGACCTCAGGGGCCCTCTTCTTGGACTTGGATGTTGAGGGAGCAGGTGGAGGAGCATTCAAACCGGTCTTCTTGACAAGTCTAGCCAAGCTTGGAGCTGCCATCTCCCACAACTCGTCTGAAATGCCTGGTGGCCTCTTTGCAAAAGTGAAAAGATAAGACTCAGAAATAAAGTAAGTATGATCAGAGGTTAGACTTGGAATAAAAATAAAAATCCTTACCAAAGTCCACTAGGGGACTTCCACCTAAGCTCATCCCCGAGAGGTACTGGGGGTCAGCAGATGCTCGAACTTGACAAACATCCCATGGGCCCCTTGGTCCTGCAGGGCCTTCACCTTTTTGCCATTTTGAACACTTAGTCCAGGGTCGGCCCTCGCAGACATGGTGACTTTTCCCCATTTAAGGGGTATTCTCGGCTCATAAATGGAAGAGGGAATGGAAGAACCAAATTTCCACGGCCCTGAGGCAAAAAAGTACCGAGGTTTCCAATTATGATTGGAGGTCTGAGTAACCAGGAGCATCTTTTTCTCAGGCCTCCGAGCCACAAAGTGATAGTAGCTCGGATGATTCTTGGCCGAGGTGGGGACGTAACAACCAGCAAAGACCTGGAATGGTAGGTCAGAGTGGTGGACCACCCTCCACAAGATGATGGCCCCTATAATAACCCTCCAAGCATTGGGAGAGATCTGTGAGGGGGCCAAGTTAATGAAGGATAGAATGGACCTAATGACAGGGTGGAAGGGAAGACGAAAACCTAACTTGAACATCTGTTCGTACAGACAGATTTCTCCATCCCTGCCGTGGTAGGCCCTCTCTTCCCTCAGAGGTCTCCTCAATTTGATTGAGTGACTGATGGAGTATAGGTACCTGAAGTGCAATAGATCCACCTTAGTAACTGTGCTCTCATACTCGTCCGCCTCAGATACGTCAGCATCACTTTCGGCGTCCTCATCATCGTCAGGCTCGACGTCGACTGGAGCAGACGTAGACGGGTTAACGGGGAACCTCTGAGAAAACTCAGCCTCACTGACGGTCGATAGGGTAATAGCATTTAGAATGGGAGGCACAGCCACACTTGGCTCAACAAGCTCAACCTCTGAATAGAAACTTGAGGTACTTGTGCCATTTTGGGACGAGGCCCGGCTGGAAACCTCGTCCTGGTCAGGGTCCTGACCAGCCTGAGGAGTAAAGTCCATGGTCGCTTGGAAAGAGTCCACTGACATTGGGTCGGAGGTGGAAGACTCAGACTCAGACATCGGCAAGTTATTGGCAGAGACGTCTGTCTGATAGAAATTCTCAGGTGGACGAGGATATACCACCTTGAGAGGTGGAGGAAAGAGGGGTCCGACAGGGAAATCCTGTGACCTACGAGCATCTTCCTGAGCTCTCTCTATTTGCCTAATTTTCTCTAAGGTCTTTTCTCTGAGAGATGGGAAGTCTTCAAGAAGTTGGTACAGGGGTCTGAAAACTTTGGCAGACCCTAAACTTGAGGAAAACTCCTAAAAACTACAAACTAGTTTGGCTTGAAAAATTAAGGGGACCAAAGATCAAACCAAAGAACTTTTGCAGAAAACCTAGCTCACCGGAAAATTCAAACCCTCACTGGAAAATTCATATGATCACCGAAAAATTCAAATCCTCGCCGGAAAATTCAAATTAAAATGCCAAAATGAAGGAGATGGAGAGCGGGAGGTACCTGAGGGTGAGTTGATGAATGAAATAGAGGAAATCTCACGAGAAATGAGGTATTCCCCTGCAGAACAAGCGCTGGAATGAGGGAGCTTCGGAGAGAGAGAGTTGCAGAAAACAGTGCGCGAAGGAGAGAAATGAGGAAGAAGAAGGAAGAAGAAAGGTTTTTAACCTTTAAATACTTGAGCACGATTCCCAAGGCTCATCATTGCCTTGGGAAGCCCAAGGGACAACTGACATCACATGCCAACCAAGTGGGTATGCCTTGGCTTGGGACAAGTGTCATGCAGGTGTTGGCCTTGGGGTGAACAGGCCTCGGAGGCAAGAATCCCCTAGCCACCTGCTCTTGCAAATGACTAAGGGCTGCGGGGTGATTGATATGCCCAAGTATAACCTCAGCCAGGGATACCTATCTCGATCGAGATAATGGCCGAGACATTGGTAGGCCCAATGAGGGGTAAGGGCCCCCAATATCATTCCTCGGCCAGGACAACCTCGGCCCCGGCCGACACCACTACATGCACCTCCCTAGGGATACCACGCACGTCACAGATATCAACAGCACCCTCAAGTGCCCAGGAATAGCAACCTCGGCCATCATCAGGCCGAGATAACAAAGAGCCACTGATTCATCTTCGACATGGATCCTACCTCGGCTTGGGCCGAGGTTACCAGTGGTATTAATAAACATCAGCATGCCACATGCCCAACCTCGACTCGGGCCGACCCCAGCATATACCTCGTCTGACATCAGGACGAGATTCCTCATGACACTTCGCGGATTGAGCGGACATCCAACCTTTATAGCTCGGCCTCTCCTAGGCCGAGGACATTCACCAACATGACTACCGAGCACCTGTTGACATTAGGATAAGGACACCTGGGCACAAATCAGTTATAACAAGATTATTCTCCACATGTGGGAGAATATTTCATCATCATTACCTACATATGGCCATGACAGGTGGCACACCCCCATTGGTGAGGAAACAACACACATGCACATTACATGCATAGGGGGTACATTACACCCCCTAGACACTATATAAAGGGATCATCCCCTACCTTGCAAAAGGATCCAGATATTAAAACCCTAGCTAAAACTCTGTCTAAATACACACAGGAGAGAAAGAAAGAGCTTGAGAGGTTGTATCCACTACTCCAAAACTGGTGATTGGTCACGGCCAAAATCCCTGACCAAAGCTGTGGGTCGCGGACTTGGGCCATGACCATTTCGGGCGTGACCATTTCGTGGGTCGCGGCCTAAGTCCGTGACCAAAAAATGGTCACAGTCGAGAGGGGTCACGGCAGATGGTCGCGGACTTAGGCCGTGACCCATGCCGTGACGGGTCGCGGCTCTAATCCGTGACCCATAACCGTGACAAATTGGTCGCGGCCAAAGTCCGCGACCCATGTGCGTGACAAAAAAAAATTACAAAAATTAGTCGCGGCCCTTGTCCATGACCCACAACCGTGACAAATTGGTCGCGTCCAAAGTCCGCGACCCATGTGCGTGACAAACAAAAATTAAAAAAATTGGTCGCGGCCCTTGTCCATGACCCATGACCGTGACAAATTGGTCACGGACTTTGGCCGCGACCCATGTGTGTGACAAAACGCAGAATTTCGTGTGGATATCCATGGCCATTAGTACCTTCTTTCAGTGATATTACTCACACACACTCACAGTGGACGTAGGCCAGATTGGCTGAACCACTTATATTCAGGTGTCATTCCTCTTATCCTCACCTCATTCTTATCTTCTTCATATAGCTGTGCTGCCATTGTTATACCTATATTGAGCTTGCAAGCACCTCACCTGGTGGTGCTGATTCACAGCATCATCACTAAGATATGTTGAGGGAAGTGATCCAACCCTGCAACCTACAACATTAGTCAAATATCTCACATTCTCGCCTCTACCTCTAAGGATCATCTTGTGTTTCCCTAGATTAGTGTGAGACGCCGATACGAGTTTGAAACATAATACAATCAATCTATTCAACCTCACATTCTTTTCCTCTGCATCGTAAAATATGGTACTTACATTCACAAATAATAAATGCAAAATCCGACCCTCATTAGTGCCCGAGCCACCAATTATGAACCCACTAACCAGCTCGACCTCCCCCACACTACTAAGATCCTCCATCACCAAGATTAAAAGGAAGGATATAGATGATCCCCTAAAGGAGACCACTCCAGCTATGTAAAAAAACTTTTGGAATCCCATTGATCAAAATTTTAAATCTCTCTATAGATATACAAATCTTCATCGACCTGCACCACTGCTCCCCAAATCTCATCCTCTCCAATAAATATAACAAAATACCCAATTAACATGATGATAGACATTCTTAGTGTCTAATTGACACAATTTTGAGCTTCCCACTTCTCATCCTTGATTTAATACATTTATTCGCCATAAATACTGCATCCAAAATTTTCCTACCCTCTAAAAATGATTTTTGGGCTTCTAAAATGAGAGTCTCAATCACATCCCTTAGCGTAAATTGCAAATATTTGGATAATATTTCGTACACACTCCCTACTAAACTCATAGGTTTAAAATCTTTTACGTCTACCGACCCCACCTTCTTTCGAATCAAGGTTAAAAATGTTATGTAAATTGAAAGGATCCTAGTGCCCCACTCCCCCCCCCCCCCCCATCTAAAAGAATCATAGTACGATCAAATAATAACCTTAGGTAGGCAAGGAAAATTCACATTCGAGAACTTATCCTCCCAGTTCGTAAAAAATATGAACCAATCAATTCGAGATAGAGATGTGTCATCCCTATTACTACATCAAGTCAGCACCCCACCCTCTAATGGCCAATCAACCACTTCCCTCTCATCAATGTAATCTGATAAGTTCCACTTACCCCCACTCCATCGCTATTTTCTAAAGCAAAACAAACCTCATTAAAGTCACCGCCTATGCACCAACGCACCACCTAAACTCCTCTAACGCTTGTTAATTATTCCCACATCTCCCACAAACTCATATATTCCACTGGTCCATCAAGCCATTAAAAATCCATGTGAATAAGTCCTCAATGTTTCTAAATAAGAAAGACACGGACCAATTCCTCCCTAAATAATATATCTTTTCAACTAGTCTAGAGTACCACATAACAATAACCCCACCTAATGCACCCACTGCATCCAAATTACTCCATTTTACCACGAGGCCACCCCAAATGGAATTTTCCATATCCCTATTCACAATTCCCATATTCAAATCCTGAATACATAAAATGTCAGTTCTCTATCTTGAAAGGTATACCCTCACAATTATATCTTTCCCTCCTTACCTCCTCGCCCCCTATACTTTCCATCCTCATTAATGCACCAATGCAACCTCCTAAGCTGCTTCATTTTCCTATTAACTTAGTGTGAAGTGTCCCCCTTATCTCACCATTCATTTGCCCGTATTTTCTCACTCAACCCTTCAAAAATACCTCTTATCCTCCTATTCATCCCCTTTAAATGAGAATCCAAAAAACTTACTAAAATGACCAGCTCTCTTCTCCATCCATCCTTCCTATCCCCTCAATCAGCATGATCATCATTTCAATTAGGAGAACTATATTAATCTCATATCTTTATCATTGATTTTCACCTCCTGTAACCTTTAGTTCCACATATAATATATTATCCTTCCCCTAACATCTCCAATCACTTGATTAATGGAGGCCTAAATTCTCCCCACTCCTCAAACTTCTTGATTCTCCAAGGTCAAACACTGTGAGAGTTTCTTCCATTAATCTTCCCCGTATCACCCCTATGCGAGGACAATTATTTCCTGTAACAAAAAATCTAACTTCTGTTAATATGAAATACAAACTTGACTCTCAAACACTATTTCCAATCACCCCCACTTGCCCATTATTTTTTTATTATCCATACGACATGATAACATACGTTGTTTAAGTCTTTCATTTATCCTTAATATTTCTTTGTAAACATCCCCTTTTAACACTTTTTCAGAATTTAAACATCGCTCCAACAATTCTAAATTTTAAACAACACTTACCATAGACCCCAATCGCGCATAGTTTATTGTGGTTAATCGATAACTCCACTTGCCTCCCCATATTTGAGTTGAAGATAAATATATTATTCTCCCACTGAAACTCTTCCACCAAATGACACATTTTAATATATCGTTCGAGCAACAAGGACTATAATTCAAACGACAATCCTCTCTTGCGCGAAGCTCGTTCGAGCTACGCGTGTCCCTCTTCGAGTGAGATGATATTTTCGTTTGAGTGAGCCATTGCCTTAGGTTTTCAATAAATTGATTTTTTGAACTTCGTTTTTTATCAGAAGAACTGAAAATTTTCAATAGACGAAACTTCTTTGGTAGAATACTTTGTCTTCTCACTTTTAGCGTTTTAATCATTTGTTTTTAATTCACAAATAATCCAAATAGTTTGAGTGAGTTATTTTCGAACCCAAGAACACATATTTGTGTCAAGTTTCTCTTGTTGATATGATCTCTACTATTGATCTAGGTGTTCTTTAGGGGAGTATTGGTCTGAAGTCGACTGCATGCCAATAGGGAGTGCTCGTGGGTATTCCCGGGCTGAATAGGAGATGCAATTCGTGATGACTTTAGGTTGCGGCCTATATGGGTTTTCTACAGTTATCTCATTGTGTATTTAATTATAAATATTATAGTGAAAAAAAGGCTTTACTTGAAAGGTTAATTTTCCTGAAATCTGTGAGTTAGAAATTTTACTTGTGATGGTTTGACACACACACACACACACACACACACACGTAGTTGCATGTTTAGGGGCTCATTTAATTTAGTTTAAAATTGACTTCAATTAAATAAGTTTAAATTGCGAATTTACGAATTTATTTGAATCAGTATCACGTATGACACTTTACAAATTGCTATCAGAGCAAGTTTCACTAATTTATTGTGAATTCATATTTTTTCTCAAATTTTGTATGATATTGATTTTTTTGAAAAATATGATTTTTAAAAACTATAGGAATGTTTCTAAATGAAAACTTATATAATCGGTTGCCAATTTTTGACGGGTTTAATCATACTTACTGGAGAGCCCGCATGAAATCAAATTTAAGAGAAATCGATGGGTGAGTTTGGGTAATTTGTGAAAAAGGCTGGACTCCTCCCACTGTCACCGCAAATAATGTCATGAATTAAAAACCCGTGTTAGACTGAACTAAGGACGACTTTAGGTGGAACACTTATATTTCACGTGGGCCGAGTGCAATTTCTGGTGTCGTCACTCCTGAGGAATTTTGATGTAATATGACGTGCACCATGTCAAAAGAAGGGTGGAACTGTACAACTTACCCACGAAGGCACAAATATGGTCAAATAGTCTAAAATTCAAAATTTAACTACTCAATTTAAAATAATAACCATACATGAGACTGAATGTTTCGATGACTTTTATGAATGTTTGTGTGACATTGTCAACACTATTTTTAATCTTGGTGAGCCTATACCTGATGCAAAACTGGTTCAAAATATTTTAAGATCGCTATCAAAACGTTTTATCCCAAAAGTGACTATTTTGAATACCTTAGGTGGTTTGGGCAATTTAAAATTAGAAGAGCTGGTAGGAGACCTCTATAAATATGAAATTGACATGTTTTCTAACAGTGTCAAGGCTAATGATAGATGTATAACACTTAAAGCCTAGTCTAGAAATGGAGAGGAAGTATCCAAGAGAGAGAGAAAAATTAAATTAAAAGGTTGTGAGTCTGACTCTGAGGATGAGGTTGATTTTGATATATCCAAGCTTGCGAAAAATTCAAAAAGTTTCTTAATTTTCTAAACAAAATTCTTCGAATAAAGATTTTTTAAGAAAAATAAAAATGAGGCCGACGAGAGCGTTGAGAAAGAGGGAGATGAGAAGTATTTTGGGTGTGAGGGGAGAGGCCATAAGGAATTTGAGTGTCCCATTAGGCTAAAGAGAAAGGGTAAAAGGATTACTCTTCCTGCCACTCTTATAGATAGTGAGGAAGAGGTGAAAGATTCTGGGGATGAGTCGTCACATGGGAAGTTTTTTGTCTTCTTATCTAGTCACGTGAGACCACCTAGTTTGTACCACGACGATGAGGATACTTGTGCACTTGAGACCCCTGAGGATGATTTGAGTGTTTCTATCGAGTTTGAGAGTGAGTTCCCTAGTGAGGGTGATAGTGAGCTCCAGATTGCATTTAGAGATTTGTATGCCGAGATCTGAAAGACTAAAAAATTGAATAAGTATTTAAGTCTTAGGGTGAGCGATTTGGAGAGGGAGTTAGAGAGTTTGAGGGAGTTTAAGACGAAAGCAAATCAACTGGAGAACGTGAAGGTTTCCTTGAGTGAACAGTTGATAGCTTTAGGCCGGGAAAAAAATGATTTGACCAACATGGTGTCTAGTCCGACGACACGTGTATCCTGACTCGAGATTATGCTCGAATGATATTGAAGGGTCAAAATCCCTATAGAAAACGCTTCAAAGAAGGTTGGAAAGATGGTTCTTAATCCCATTTTGGGTAGAGTTGAGAGTTCAGGAATAAGACATGATGGTGCATCTACATCCCACGTTGCACCCGAGCTGGAGCCTATGTTGGGGATTGATCCATATGGCTCTCAACCCAACCCACCTTGATATCCCGTACCTAATAGGAGAGTGTGTAGGAAACATTTTGAGAGAGGTGTACCTAGTCCTGATTATGTTTGCACACACTACAAGAAGAGAGGACACCTTAGGGAGTTTTGTTTTAAGTGGGGTCATGTGTCATGTTTTTCTACTACGCTTGTTCATACACATGCACCCACACCTGACACTCTACACGAGAAATTTTGCACATATTAGGGAACATGTAATGTTTTTGGAGAAGACTTCACATGATTTGATGGAGGTTTTTCTTAAGATGTTGCCACCTTTGAAAAACTCCACCTCACCTAACGGTTGAGGTTTAGACTTATTTTTTGGATAGGTTGATTTCCATGATGATATTTTTGCCTATTGCTAGTGTTTATCCTTTTTTGTATTAGATTTTCATTTTTTTTAAATTTTGAAGAAGCCAAAAAGATTTTATTTTTCTAAAAATTTTGGAAAAAGTCGAAAAAGTTTTGTATTTTTCCTTTGCACAATATATGAATGGACATTTAGGATGATCGGGTCACAATTTCATTCTACATCCACATGATGATTTGATAGTGTTTTGATATGCATCGACTTTTCTTTTTTGTACTTTACAATGTCTGGAGTCATTGATATGTGATTAGTTATTACAACCTACATGTTTTGACTCATGAGTTCTTTTAATGTACACTTGCACGGATTTGTTTAATTATTATACTTGTTTATCACATATTGGTCAGAGTATTGTCATCTCAATTATGTCTTCAAAATGAACCATACGCAATAAAACTTGACAATGGAAGTAGTGGATATAAAAATCGTTTACCATGAGGAATTAATTGCAACAAAATATGATGAGTGAATCACGAGAAAGGGCAGCGAGAGTACAAAATTAACTCGTCATGAAATTCACCGTTTGAAAAGAGACCAAAAAATGAAAGGCAATAAAAAGATTAATATGCCAAAAATGGGCCACCACAAAAGAAAAATAAAAGAATTATTTTTTATGAGGAAGTTTGGATGGAAAGTAATGGAAAAAGGGTTTGTACGTCTGGACAACGTCGTGAAAAAACATTACATAGTTTTA
This sequence comes from Sambucus nigra, assembly GCA_949130495.1. Classification (NCBI taxonomy): domain Eukaryota; kingdom Viridiplantae; phylum Streptophyta; class Magnoliopsida; order Dipsacales; family Adoxaceae; genus Sambucus; species Sambucus nigra. Next base: position 49,939,456 of record OX422215.1, read on the forward strand.
GACGTTATTAGTGTGGGAATCATTCTTGACTCTGATGCGTTGATGGATTGAGTCGATGTCTTTTAAATTCAACACTTTTGACACCTGATGATGATTTTGAGATTAATTCCTTAGGAGTACACATATTCATTGTGCGCATATGTTATGTTTGATTGATTTGATTTGCCTATCGAATATGTCCACACCCATTCATTCCGTTTCCATGATTTGGTTGTCTTAGTGTAAATTCATGGCGTGTGATTTTTGTAAAATTATTTTTGCATGAAATTTTTAAAATTCAAAAATAATTTGTGGAAAGCTTTTGAGTTACTCTTTGCATGAGCGTAGTTTGATCCATATTTGCTATGCATTTTTGTTGTGACAACTCCGTGTTTATTTTTATTTATTCGTTTCCTTGTCCATTTTGGACAAATAAAAAGGTGGAGAATGAATTATTGGGGAGTTTTTGCATTATATTGTTTGATTTATACTTATACCATTTCAAACTCGATGCATCACAAAGGTATTTACTTTGTCTCATGTGTGTAGGTACAAATTTGAAGATTATTATTTTCACACCCCGATGAGAATAGCTTGAAGATTTTAATTTTTTGATGTTGAATATTTTTGAAGAAAATTTCTAGACCTATATGTGTAGTATTTTACAATTTTGGGATCATGGGAGGGTATTAGATTTGAATAGGCATTTGTTTTGATAATTCAAATGTTTTTATTTTGTATTGGCATATGCATAGGGGGATATTTGTAAGCACACTATCCGTTATCAACTGAGTATTTTGTATAACGTTCCAAACGTCAAAGAATGTTCAAGATCACACATGCATCAAGACGGATCCGAATATCAATGTTCTTCAACATTCAAGCATCTGCAAAATAAATGTGCTAAAGTTTGTGTTTTAAATCCTAAGCATTTCACTTAGAGTGTTGGGATATTTATTATCAAATATTTTCTTAGTGTTGGAGCGAAATTTTAACATCTTTAGTCAAAAAATATTTTCAAAAATTTAAGGCGGAGCATTTACTGGCGAACGAAAAAATATTAATATTTCAATATATCATTCGAGCGACAGGGACTATCATTCAAACGACAGGCCTATCTCGCACGAAACTCATTCAAGCGATGCATGTCCCTGTTTGAGCGAGATGATGTGTGATACCCCGCCGTAGAAAAGAAATATTCAATAATAAATTAATGATTTTATTCGAAGGAAATTTTTTAGGAATAAATATATAAGAGAATTACGCCAAAATGGCACAAAACGTAATTAAGGAGAAAACGAATCTCCACGTTACAGGATTCGCGTGGATGTGCATTTAAGTCCTAATAGTCCTAGTAAGTATGTTAGTCAAGTTTGATGGAAAAATACCAATGAATGATTGTGACACAGTCACGCTTAATATAACGCGACTTTTGTCAGCATGCGTCGCCTATGACGCGAACTTTCATGATTTTTGTAAGACGTTTTATTGGGGTTAAAAATAATTTGACCATATTTATGGGATTCAAAAAATAGGCCTAAGAGTGCCATGGGGTCAAAAGTCAAAAAATTAATAAATAAATAAAATATTATAATTTTTCATCAAAAAATAAAAGTGCTCAGAAAATTCGAAAATTTCCAGATCGACTTAAAATTTAATTTTGATCAACGTTCCCTTCTTCGACATCTTCAAAAAACGTCAATTAGACCTATTTTAGAGCTATTTCAGTTGTAAAAATATTAATAAATTTGAGGTTTTATTTTTATTTTGTTTTAATCATATGTCATCCATTGATTCAATCCCTAGTCTACACCTCCCTTGCCATCCTCTTTTAACAATCTCACCAACATTGGATGGGAGTAAGATTTTTGGAGGTAATTAATGAATAAACTAATGAATTATGGGGTTATATATTGTATTAATCATGCGGGTTGATGACAGAAGAAATAAATCAAATTTTGATCCCTCTCACACTCCCACAACTCTCAAACACTTGTGAAAATTCATAGCCCTCTCTAAAAAACCACCAAAACTTCATATTTGTGACATATTTACACCCCAAAACAACCACTCAAGGGGTATATAACTTAAGGAAATCTTGGAGCTTATATTTTAGAGCTAGAATTGGAGTTTTGGAGCATTTCTTGGAGCTTAAATAAGGAGTTCCTTGAGCACATATAGTGCTCTCATGGAGGATGCATTTGGTAACCCCTTGAGGCCACATTTGAACGCGGGGGTTGCTCCTCCTACACCACTATTTTGGAGTCTTAAGTGGTCGAAAAATCATACTTTAATTGAGGTTTAGAGTTTGATAAATTTAAGAATGATATTTACATATAATAGACTTGATATATGTAGAATTTAGCTACTTATCAACTTTATGTTTTTTAGTCATCATATCATCATTAGATGTGTAAAAATGAGTTTTTAACAAGTAATTTTGATGGGTTCAAAAGGTGAATAAATTTTAGAATATTAGCCTTGAATATTTTATGAAATAAAATGTGTTAAAATGATGTTTCAAAAGAAAATAATTTAATTTCATGTTTAGAAAAATATTGGGCTAATATAGGCCATTTTTACGAAATAAAAATGGGACTTTCTTACCAAAATGATGAAGTAGAAGAAGAAATTGGACTTTTAGTTAAATGCGTGTTTTTGAGATGCATAATCTCATAATAAGAAATAATTGGGGTTGATATTTAAATAATCAAAGTATAAAATGCTTACTTTTCAATTGATATTTAAGAGTAGTTAAAGAAGGTAAAGAATGCCAAGTGTGTTGATAGTGACCAAATGTGTATTTAAAGTGTGGACAACTTATTTTGGAAACATAAATGAAAATAAAGTTTTTTTTATCAAATTTGGAATTTATTACTGAAATTATGTTGGAAATATGAGTAATACACTTTGAGAAGTTATAAATTGGTTTTTAGCGAAATTAGTATGTTTAAACCGATTTAAAAGTATAATATTTTCGTGAAACAAATAGTAGTGTCATTGTCGTAAATACAGTGAATAGTATAGTGTCAAGAAAATATTTGGCAATTAAATGTATTAATTAAGTTTTATCAAAGGAGACTAATGGCATATTTTTTCTAAGTGAAAATAATGAGTTTCACTACAATGATAAGTGTGAAATATGGGTAAAAATATTATCTTTGACAAGTGTTATGTGGTTAAAAGTGTTTTGAGAATTAAGTTTGAAAGTTAGTAACTATTTTGGGAACAACACTTGTTAAATGGCTAAATGCGTGTTTGACAAGAAATGGGTAAATTGGTAAATGAAGCACCTTATACCTTTGACTTGCTTAAGTCTACATTGTATAAGTGCTCAACTAATTTGGAAATATTGACAAAATTTGTAGTCTATCCTAGAATCCAAAAAGCCTCAGAACCTATCTCTCTAATCCCCTTCAATGATCTATGAAGATACTAAATGAATCACACTACACACAATTAGAAGTGCATACATGTGTTCATATTGCCTAAAATTGAGTGTGTGTTTAATTCCCCTTGAAATAAAGCTTTAATAATTTTTTGGGAATTTTTAAATCATTTTAAATAATTTTAAACATTTTTTAAATATTTTTTATCAAATGTTTTTATTAATAAAATTGGTTTATAAAGTTTTTGGGGTTAATATAATATTTTGGGAATCTTTTCTTTCACCGCATTGTTTGGTTGGGTACGATCTCAAAGCGCTAGAGACTTCAGGGTGAGCTTTTGTAATTACTTTGACGCGCGTGTGAGAGCCTATTAACAGCCAACACTTGTCATCCTCCGGGCTTATGTATTTGTGCTTCTTATGTGAGAGGGATGGATGCATTATTGTTGATCGTTGGATCATTTCTTATCAAGGGCCTGCATGCGTTCTTGGTTAATCCCAGTGCATACATATGAACCAATCACAATGTTTTTAAGCCACCGCTTTTCTATAATCGTTGGATCAAGTCAAAACCCTTGTAGACTTAATCTTAGCCATTGATTTGCCTCGATCATCCAGAACCTTCCCCAGGCACTATATATACCCTTCCCTTCTCTGCCTTAAAGAACTTTTGGTCATTCGTCTTCTGTGAGAGAAAAAATAAGAGAGAGAAGAGAGAAGAGAGAAGTGAGAGAAGAGAGAAAAAGAATAGAGAGAGAGAAAGAGAAACAGTTAGCCATAAACAAACCCTAACCCTAAACACTTCGTCTCTGAAACAAACCTTCATCAAAATTTTACCCCAAACACAACCTGAGTGTTTGAGAAAGAGAGAGAGATTGGTTTGTTCATTTTGTTGCTGTAACCTCGTGATTTCTGATCTTATACACAACTTAAACGTTAGAGTAAGGATCTAGTTTCTTTCTCCATAGAAATATTAGATTTGTCTCTGCATGTTATATTTTTCACTAGATCTGCATATTTTCAACTTGGTTTAAGAAAATCATTTCTGTTTTGGTTTGAAAAATGTTTTATAGTTTCTGTTTTTACAAAACTTAACCTGACCTAGTTGGATTCGCACTTGGAGGGTTTTCAATCTCCTAAATATTTTCAAAAGAGATTGAGAAAGGTCTTGACCGATTTCTTAAGCAAGATCTCCGTGGAATCTGGGTTATATTGAAAGGTCAAAAGGTTTTTAGTTTGTAAGAAAGAAAAATAACAAACTCACTGCATATAGACTTTATATGTAATTTGTATAGGACCGTTTGTAAATCTAAGTGTGTGTGAGTCCATGCATGTGAATAGGAATCACTACACAAACACTTAACACACTACTACACTGGAAGTGTTGTGTTTAAGATCTGAGATCATTGAGTCGACGTAAAGAAGCTAAAGCAAAGGAAGTTAGCAAACTGGAGAAACATCAACAACAAATTAGATCTATCAGAAGTTAGAAGGAGCCAAGTGGGGTATATTCCTAAACTTAGTATAGGTTGATTTGTGTGCTTGCATGTTGTGTTGTTTGTAACTGATTTTTGTTATTAGTGGATTTTTGTTTTTGTGACTTAGAAGTCACCGTGGATGTTTCCTCTGTTGGGAGAGGTTTTACCACGTTAAAAATCATTGTGTTGATTATCTTCATCTACTCACCTCATTCTTTAAGTGTGCTGAATTTTTGAAACTGCCTTAGTTTTAAAACTGATTACACAATCTTAATTAATCTCGTACATAAGTTTCTTTGCAAACAAATCTTGTTTATGAATTTTATTTTCAAGAAAAGGGTTTCTCCAACAAACATTCGGAGTTGCTTATATAGTTTAATCTTGTGTTAAACGGCATTAGCAACGTTTTTCAGTAAATTTACGTAAAGCGGAACAATTTTATGAAATAAAAATGTAAATGAATAGTTTGGAAGAAAAAGGAAAGAATTGATTTTCCAAGTGAGAATAAATGTGAACATTAAGAATAATGTCGAAACACACGAAAAAGATAAGAACGGATACTTGAATGATGCCAAGAATTAAGAAGGGCATGACGTCCCTAGTGGTGAAAGGCCCCAAAGCCTGTACAAATGAGCATATGGGGACTGGAGATTGATGGTGTAGAGCCCGTGAAATCCAAGAATAATGGCTAGACTCCAAGGCAAAGATTGATAATTCTTGTAATAGTAAATTAAGAATGAGAATATTCTTAAAATTAATGCGAATAAATCTTTGAGATTTGCAAAAGGTTGAAAAGGGAAATAAACAAGTTTTCGTGAAATAATAAATGTATTGTGTCATGTGGAGTATAAGTTTCTCAATGAAAATTAATATTTATAAACACGAGGTGTGCGTGTCATAAAGATTATTTTAATAAGAATATTAAAATAATGGCAAAGTAACTCTAGCGTGAGTTAATAAACGCTGAATAAGTGAATATTTTAAAGAAAAGAAATATTTTTCCTATAAATGATTAACCGTGTGCATTAATGGGAAAGAATGTGAGTCTAAACAAAGATTATCCAAAATGACTAGTTTGGGAAAGAAAAAGAGGATGAACAGGGATAAATTATATTTTTGGAATAAAATCATTTAATACATCGGAGCATGTGTTTTCAAAAGTATATATGTAGATATATACATATTTTCATGAGCATATAGTGAGCGAGTATTCTTTTATGTCGTTCATTTCTATGTTGCATTTGTATCAATCCCACTGAGCCTTTCGCTCACTCCCTCCTCTTTGTTACGACAAGTTGTATGCAGTTCCGTACTTTGAGAGCGTTATACAGGTAATATTTACTTGCATTAACTTTAGTAGCTCTGTTTACTTGGCCTTGGGGGCACTTCCCTTGGGTCCCGCACGTAGTTTATTTTATATTGGAATCTCATGCTAAGCAAAGCATAATCTTATTTAATAATAAAAATGGAATTCTAGCATTGTTTAGGTTGTTCATTGCACCCCACACCTGACACTCGAATGGGATCAGGGTCGATCCTATAATAATCCTTAAATCTGGTTCAGGGCGTCAAAACTTGGTATCAGAGCTTTAGGTTCAATGTTTCTTTCGGGTGTGATGTGGTGAGGTCGGTAGTGGATCTTTCAACATCGATGTTGGTTTGGGCTATTCACACTAGTTTGGTGACAGTTTGTATCCTCGTCAATAAATTCAAAGAGGTTAGCATGATAAGTAAGTTGTTGCCAAGTGGCACACGATAAGGTTGATAGTTATAATTATCCTATGCATTTATGATATGAATGGGTTAAGAATGAGAACTTAATTAACACTTGAGATAAGTAATTTAATGAATGCAAATATGGGTTGTGAGTATAACTTGTTGGGATATTAAGAGTAGACATCCTATGGTAGAATGCGAAAGCGAAAGAGGTAAAGACTAGATAGTTAGAGCCATAACTAAGATGGGTTAAGGTTACACGTTAAGCGTGCACAATAGTTGAGAGGTGAGAAACTCATGTGAGAGTGCGTGACTAACATGTTTAACATATGTGTTGTTTAATATTTTAATTTAAACACTTGCAGTTTTAAAAATATTTTCACCTCGGGCTCTGACCCGTTTTCTTCCAAATCTATTTTTTTTATAAAAACATTTTAGGTGCCCAGCCACAGGGATGCTAAGCATAGGAGTTCCATTATGATGATATGCTGTAGCTGTTGTGGAAGCTACATGATCTTGGTATTAGACGCCTTCATATTCCTCCTTGGTTCCTTCAGAGTCATTTGTATCAGTTAGGGCATGTCACAAATTCTTATTTAGAGGTTGAAGTTACAGACTTTCATTATTTCAGTTATTGTTTTATTTATTCAGACTCTTGTGTTGGGACTTTATTTACTCTAGCATTTTTAGTATTGGAGTGTTTACTCCAGACTCAGTTGAATTCATTTCGTTGGTTATTTTTATGAGATTTTTTTTGCGATCGATGGTTAATGATTTAATTCTTGGTTATTTGTTAACTTAATTAATAAAATTTTACATCTCACTCTCTCTTTTTAAATATTAGGTGGCTAGTAATTAATTAAATATTTTTCGGTAGTGATGCTAAGACTGAACCAACTTGATATTCTGTATTAATTTAATAAAGGAATAGCTACCCGGTATTTAATTAGACAGGGTGTCACAGATTGTTTGAGTAAAATTTTGGAGATTAGGTGACTTGAATGTATATTATTAGTGTTGTATTCGTGGTGAGAGTGTACTAATTTGAAGACTTGGGTAAAATATATTTGTTATATATCTTGGGTAGTGCGTTTGTAAGTGTTGACACTGTGATAAATTAGTACATCCACTAGTTAAGGATTTTTGTTTAACATACCATGATATATATATTTTGGTTTTGAGGTGGACGTAGATAATCATGATGACTTGAGGTAACCTAGGAGTTAAATAAAATTATCCTCGTGGAACAATGTTGATGATGGTATCAAATTGCCAAATTTAGGAGATTATAATAATACAATAATGATGAATAGGATCTCTTGTGGCATTTGTGGTATGGTCTTAGATGTTTATAAGCAATACCCGTCGTCCCGAATCCTACCTTAGTCTTTAGTAAATAACAACGAATGATTTATCGCGTGGTGTGATGATCACATATTGGAGAGAAGAGACATTTATAAATTTACACTCATTGAGGTTTATATGATGCGTCTTAGTGATTTTTCTATGGGTTGGTAATTTGATGAGTATATGACTCCGTGATAATTGCTCCTAAGAGTAAGTACTAAGGTTTATTTAAGAAAATATTGATGCGAGTGATTAGCATTTTGAGATCATACCTTTGGGGTTGTATATTATATATAAAACTAAAGTTGATTTGTCTTCATCGGTGATAGGCATGTCATTTACTTGCATAGAAATTACAAATTAAGGTGACACAAGAATATGTCCTGGGTGATTCCCTAGTATATGATAGGAGATAATTGGTGTGACGTTAGAATAATTAAATATATGATTACCACATAAAGATATTGAATATTAGTGACATTAATAAAATCATTATGATAAACAATTGGGTTGACTTGAGTAGAGTGTTTTTGGGACATTTTTGTGATAAGCTCCCCTCATGATGAAATAGTTATTGAACTTGGTCGCATATGATGGTTTTGGTAAAATATGATGTTGTTACCTTAAAGATTGGGAGAATTATTGCGTCGAGGATTTTATAAAATCATAATAGGTCATTAGTGACTAAATCATGTTGACATGGAGAAAATACCTTAGAATTTTTGACAATAAGAACACGTGTCTTGATATAACAATTGGAAGAATATAAGTTTGTAATTATATTTGAATTTTGTGAGAAGCACTTGGATGGGCTTAATTAGTATTTATTTCTAGGACATGGAGTATGAAAATATTTTAGTGTGACAAACGACTCTTACATTTGATTGTGTATACACCTTTATAAAAAAAATTAATTTTATGGAAGTTATCCATAAAGCCTTGGAGAATATGAGTATTAGGGATTGTTTAGGTGTTGATGAATCATTATCATACATGTTGACTTGTAGCAAAACCTTAGAGATTAGAACCATGAATCGTAAAACTTTTCTACTATGATTTTTGAGGATTGTGTCATAAACTTGATGGTAAGTGCTAGGTTATGCTCTTGGGAGAACTTACAGTAACTTGATGTTGTATGGATATTTAATGAATAACTCTGGGATGAAGTGTTAGGATTGATCATAACACGCTCTTGTTCTACCAATACCTTGGAGATAACCCTAGTAGAAAGAAATCATTATTTGCCTATCATAACCCTTAATGATAGTACAAGGTGAGCAAAGATCCTACCTATGAAATTAGAAGCGTCAGTTTCGACTAAAGTGTGATATTCAGGATTGCATAGGATGTTTCTAAGAGTTAGGAAGTTGTTGGTAAATTCAGATGTTTGAGACGGTGCATATGTGTTGAACTTGAAAATTGAGGTTAGATACCACGTATTGAAATTTAGAGACCTAGATATGATGGGTAGGCTATTTATGATAAAAGATGAGAAGGGTGATCTCCCATGAAATTGGCGCAATACGTACAAATATAAAAGTGTAACCCATAACATTAGTCATAAGGAGGAATGCCTTGTGTTTTAACTTCCCGAAAGAATTAGTTTATACTTCAGTACGAATGGATAATTTGCGTAGGATCAGTCAATCTACATTGGAGGAACATTGCTTATAAGTTGTGGACCTTAAGTGAACTTGTGGGTTCGTACTTTGTGAAGAACAGTTCGTTGACTAAATTCGATTGTTATCCGTTGGCTCAGTATTCACTTAATTCATTGTGATTCCTTATTTTTCATTTGATCCCAGTAATGGAAAGTTGTTATTTGGTTGTGATCTCGGTGTGACACTACATAAGCGCAATAGTGGCGCAGGTTAGGCCGGTTGTGGATGATGCATCACAGTAAATGAGTGTGAACTTTTTTGGAAGCACACTGATCTTTTCATTAGTTTGTGTGTTCATATGATCTCGCGATTTGTTTCTCATAGTTTTCATGTGTAAATCGTTTATCTTAGGTTAACGACCCTATTAGTTGACCAATAGAACTAGTTACAGTTTGGAGTTATAGTATAGCTAGTAACTTTTCAATCATAGGTTCAATAATATGTTTTAGGAATTATGTGGTATCAGACTTAATTAGACCTTAAGTGAAAATTTTACACTTCGAATTAAGGATATAATTACTCATATGTATAATTTGTATTATGATGTCTAGGATGCTTCGAGGTTAATATGAAGCTCTCATGCGAGATTTCAGTTTTTCGGGCCAATGTGTTAAAGTGACTCTTTTAAGATTATTGATATGAATGACTAGGAAGTGTTACAGGTGTATTAACCTAGTCTTGACGTGATTCAAAATTTGAGAAAACATAGTTTTGTAAATCCTAACTCGTGATGATGAATTCATTAATGATGGCATGATGTTTGAGGAATACTGATTGTTTCGAAAAAAATTATTGGGATGAATAAATTAGGCATGCTTGGGTATTATTATTGAAAAACCTTACCATGATTGGGTTAACTTGATGATATAAATAATGTGGACGGAATCTTTGAGTTTTAATGATAAAGATCAAGATACTCCAGAATTAGAAATGGTTTGCTTAGATGACTGAATGATTAAGATTGATGAGTTATAAATTTTGAGGATGAAATTTCTTAAGGAGGGAAGAATGTGATACCCCACACTAGAAAAGAAATATTGAATAATAAATTGATGATTTTATTCGAAGGAAAAATTTTAGGAATAAATATAGAAGGGAATTACCCCAAATTGGCACGAGAAGTAATTAAGGAGAAAAAGAATTCCCACGTTACATGGTTCGCGTGGATGCACATATAAGTCCTAATAGTCCTAGTAAGTATGTTGGTCAAGTTTGATACAAAAATACCAATGAATGATTGTGACATAGTCACACTTAATATAACACTACTTTTGCCATCATGCGTCGCGCAGGACTCGAACTTGCATGATTTTTGTCGGAAGTTTTATTGAGGGTTAAAAATAATTAGATCATATTTATGGGATGCTAAAAATAGGCCTAAGAGCGCCATGGGATCAAAAGTCAAAAAATGAATAAATAAATAAAATATTATTATTTTTCATCAAAAAATAAAAGTGCTCAGAAAATTCGAAAAAATTCCAGATCGACTTAAAATTTAATTTTGAGTAACTTTCTCTTCGATATTTTCTGAAAACGTCATTTAGACCTATTTTAGAGTTATTTTCAATTGTAAAAATAGTAAAAATATTAATAAATTTGGGATTTTATTTTTATTTTGGTTTAAACATAAGCCATCCATTGATTAAACCCGTTGTCTATACCTCCCTCACCAGCCCTTTTGAATAATCTCACCAACATTGGATGGGTGTAAGATTTTTGGAGTTAATTAATGAATAAACTAATGAATTATGGGGTTATATAATGTATTAACCATGTGGGTTGATGAGAGAAGAGAGACATTAGATTTTGTTCACTCTCACACTCCCATAACTCTCAAACACTTGTGAAAATTTGTAGCACTTCCTTCCCATCTCTAAACAACCACCAAAACTTCATATTTGTGACATATTTACATCCCAAAACAACCACTCAAGGAGTATATAACTTAAGGAAATCTTGGAACTTATATTTTGGAGTTAGAATTGGAGTTTTGGAGCATTTCTTGGCGCTTAAAGAAGGAGTTTCTAGAGCACATATAGAGCTCTCATGGAGGATGCATTTGGTAACCCCTTGAGGCCACCTTTCAAGTTGGGGGTTGCTCCTCCTACACCACCATTTTGGAGTCTTAAGAGGTGGAAAAATCTTACTTTAATTGAGGTTTAGAGTTTGATAAATTTTAGAATGATATTTACATATAGTAGACTTGATATATGTAAAATTTTAGCTACTTTACAACTTTATGTTTTTAGACATCATATCATCATTTGGTGTGTAGAAATGAGTTTTTAAGAAGTAATTTTGATGGGTTCAAAATGTGGATAAATTTCAGAATATTAGCCTTGAACACTTTATGAAATAAAATGTGTTAAAAATATGTTTCAAAGGTAAATAATATAATTTCATGTTTAGAAAAATATTGGGCTAATATAGGCCATTTTTACGAAATAAAAATGAGACTTTCTTACCAAAATGATGAAGTAGAAGAAGAAATTGAACTTTTACTGAAATGGGTGTGTTTGGGATGCATAAACTCATAATAAGAAATAATTGGGGTTTATATTTCAATAATCAAAGTATAAAATGCTTATTTTTAAATTGATACTTATGAGTAGTTAAAGAAAGTAAAGAATGTCCAGTGTGTTGATAGTGATCAAATGACTATTTAAAGTGTGTAAACTTATTTTTAAAACATAAATGGAAATAAAGCCTTTTCATAAAATTTGGAATTTATTACTGAAATTATGTTGGAAATATCAGAAATACACTTTGAGAAGTTATAAATTGGTTTTTGGTGAAATTAGTATGATTAAACCGATTTAAAAGTATAATATTTGTGTGAAACAAATAGTAGTGGCATTATCGTAAATACAGTGAATTGTATACTGTCAAGAAAATATCTGACAATTAAATGTATTAATTAAGTTTGATAAAAGAAGACTAATGGCATATTTTTGCTAAGTGAAAATAATGAGTTTCACTAAAATGATAAGTGTGAAATATGGGTAAAAATATTATTTTTGATAAGTGTTATGTGGTTAAAAGTGTTTTGAGAATTAAGTTGGAAAGTTAGTAACTATTTTGTGAACAAGACTTGTTAATTGACTAAATGCGTGTTTGACAAGAAATGGGTAAATTGGTAAATTTACGTAAAGCGGAACATTTTTATGAAATAAAAATGTAAATGAATAGTTTGGAAGAAAAAGGAAAGAATTAATTTTCCATGTGCGAATAAATGTGAACATTGAGAATAATGTTAAAACACATGAAAAAGATAAGAACAAATACTTGAATGATGACATGAATTAAAGAGGGATGACGTCCCTATTGGTGAAAGCCCCAAAGCCTGTACAAATGAGCTTATGACGACTCGAGACCGATGGTGTAGAGATCGTGAAATTCAGGAATAATGGTTAGACTCCAAGGAAAAGATTGATAATTCTTGTAATAAGAAATGAAGAACTCCAAGGCAAAGATTAACAATTCTTGTAATAAGAAATGAAGAATGAGAATATTCTTAAAATTAATGCGAATAAATCTTTGAGATTTGCAAAAGGTTGAAAAAGAGAAATAAACAAGTTTTCGTGAAATAATAAATATTTTGTGTCGTGTGGAATATAAGTTTCTCAATGAAAATGAATATTTTCCAAACACGAGGTGTGCATGTCATAAAGATTGTTTTAATGAGAATATTAAAATAATGACAAAGTAACTCTAGCGTGAGCTAATAAACGCCGAATAAGTGAATATTTTCAAGAAAAGGAAGGTTTTTCCTATAAATGATTAACAATGTGCGTTAATAGGAAAGAATGTGATTTTAAACAATGATTATCCAAAATGACTATTTTGGAAAAGAATAAGAGGATGAACAGGGATAAATTATATTTTTGGAATTAAATAATTTAATACATCGGAGCATGTATTATCAAAAGTATATATGTAGTATATACATATTTCCATGAGCATATAGTGAGTGGGTATTCTTTTATGCCGTTCATTTCTATGTTGCATTTGTATAAATCCCACTGAGCCTTTCGCTCACTCCCTCCTATTTTTTACGACAGGTTGTATGCGGTTCTGAACTTTGAGAGCGTTATACATGTAATATTTACTTGCATTAACGTTAGTAGCTCTGTTTAATTATCCTTGGGGGAACTTCTCTTGGGTCCCGCACGTAGTTTATTTTATACTGGAATCACATGCTAAGCAAAGCGTAATATTATTTAATAATAAAACTGGAACACTAACATTATTTAGGTTGTTCATTGCACCCCACACCTGACACTCGAATCGAACCAGGGACGATCTTATAATAACCCTTAAATCCGGTTCGGGGCGTCACATGATGTTTTTGTTTGACTGAACCACCGCCTTAGATTTTCTATTAATTGGTTTTTCCAACTTTGTTTTTTATCAGAAGACCTGGGAATTTTCTATAGACGAAAATGCTTTAGCAGAATACTTTGTCTTCTTTTATTTTCAATTCACAAATCATCCTTATAGTTTATGTGAGTTGTTTTGTTACCCAAGAACACATCTTTGTGTCAAGTTTCTCTTGTAGTGAAGATCTCTACTGCTGATCTAGGTGCTCTTGAGGGGAGTACTGGGCTGAAGATGGCTACGTGTCAATAGGGAGTGCTCGTGGCTATTCCTAGATTGAATTAGAGGTGCGATTCTTGTTGACTCTATGTTACGGTCTATGTGTTTTTTTTGCACTTAACTCAGTGTAGATGTTGTAAATACATCGAGGAGTCATGGAAATACAATCTCTTTGCCTCGATAACCTTCTCCACCTCTTGATTAGAGATGAACACAAACAAGAGGACTGATGTATTGAATATATTGACTTCGACCATACCCACTGGATTCCATTTCTATTTAACCCAGAACTTCAACTTGTCGATCGCCGATGGTGACATTTCCAAGATTCCCAGACAAGCCAACAGTACTCTTTGAAAGAATACAACCCGTGTGAGATACGATCCATCCCTAACAACGAATTCGTTCCTTAAAGACTCCTCTTTTTGAACATTTATAGTCATGACGAAGTTAGTCTTTGTGTCCACCCTCATGTTAAGTATTGCCTCCTTCACTCTCATTCGAGTCCATCGTATTTTCCTTGATAAGAAGTCTACCAGTCTTGTCCATATCCCCCTTTGTCTCGAAGCACGAAGCCCCTTGGCTCTATCACCTGTAATGCATCTCTGACATATTTCTAACCCTCTTTGTTCCCCTCTTCTACCAATTGAAATTATTCTCGTAATCTCCCCTCTTTTACTATGAGGTTAAACCGTCTTTCTTTTTCGCTGAAGCAATTATAAGAGGTCACCTCTCTAGACTTGTACCATCTCATCTGAGAAAACGTACCAGAATTCTTGGATGTTTCGTTATAACATGAGCTCAACCAAAATGCCTCCCATCTCTACAAAAAACATAACATGTTTGTTACCTCTACCTCTCTCGCAACAACTGAAACGTAACTTACTACTCTCAACCTCTCTGGTAATGTGGAAAGACTCCTCACTCCATAAAAGAAAGCTTTCACCCTCCTCGTTTCTCCCAACCATGATCGATCGATATGCTACGTTGATTTTGTTTTCTAACATAATAATATAAATATTATTTAAAAAAAACTATCCATATTAATTTCTAACTTTATATTTTTTAGCAACATTTTAATTTACCATAAAAGTGTCATGTGTAGAGCGTTTTTTTTCTACAATCTTTGCTATACTTTCTAGGGAATTTTTATTCTTATAGGAAACAAAGGTGGAGTGCCATAATTCTGTAATACAAAATTTTAATCTTAATAATTTAGGAGAATATATTAGTAACTATTTATCACCCTTAATTTCTTCAGTTAGGACGTTTTGAAATTTTGATTCTTTTTAGTGGAAAATACTAAAATGATTGTACTCAAAGCGGACTCTTTTACACAATATATTCACAATAAAAAGTATTACGAGAAAAGAAAACTGAAAAATGCGAAGAAATGCTATTGTAGTCTTATTTCAACAATTCTATATAGTTTTTAAGGAAGTGGAAAGATTAGTTTAAATATCCGATTTTTATTAATTGTCGTGGGACTCAATGCGTCTAAAGCCATAGATATATATGTCATTTCCGTACAGTAGCAACTTGATATATATATATATATATATATATATATATATATATAGACACACACACACACACTCGTGGTGACCCGTGCGATGCACGGTATGGTGTAACGCGTATTGAAATATTTTATTCTAATATGTAATCTAATGTATAATTAGTATCAGTATTTAAAGAAATGATCATAAATATAACCTTGAGCATGTAAATTAATTTATATGGTGGGAAACCCATATTAATTTAAATGAATATCAGTAAATAATTGAAATGAATATGCAGAAATGAATCAGATTATATTTTGTAGACTAATATGTTACATCGTTACTTATTCTTTCACTCTGCTATATGGAAATCAGAATTATATATGAAAGGGACCTTTAATTTAAAGTGTTAAGTCTTTAATTTTTTTTTTGTAATCGGTTCCATGTCATTTTATAATTAGTTGGAAGTTCTACCATTAAAAATTATCAGTTTCCTTTTATTAATTGCAAAGATATTTCTAGCAACAATGCAAACACATATTAACTATTTTGGGATGTAGAACAAAAGATAAAATGACACAATATATATATATATATATATATATAACTTCATGTTATTTTGTATCTTTTTTATTTGGATTTTTTTTACCCATGATGATAACACGGTAAAAATAATAATTTAGTTAAAAGAGGCACAAAATAATGATTTTTTTTTTTTATATAAAATTCAGATTTCCATATAGCTCCACTAATTTTTGGGCAAAAATGTTAAGCATGTCCATGGTACATGACTTAAAGTAACGACAGTTTTGTCCTAACATATTTTTTTTGAAAAATATCTCAAAATATAAACAATAATATTTAAAAATTAAAAAAATACTAAAAATATTCAAAAAAATATTAAAAAAAAAAAATTTACAAAAATTTTAAAACATTTAGAAAAATTATTTCCAGCCATAATAAATTATTTCCAACAAATAATATATGATTTTCAGCAATACAAAAATGATTTTTAGCAATGTAAAAGTGTTTTCAGCAAATAAATAATGATTTTTGAAAGTAATAAATATTTCTAGGAAGTGAAAAAGTGTTCAACCAACAAAAATATGATTTCACCATATAAATATAATTTTCAACAAGTAAAAAACATTTGTCATTGATAATAATTTTTTTCTGTAATAAGAATTATTTCTAGTTATAAAAAAGTAATTTTTAGCAAGGAAAATAAGAAAGATGTGTGAATAAATACATGATAAATCAACATATTTTTTTTCAAAAAAAATTATTACAGTGTATGCAGATAACCTATATATGTATATAAAACGTGTTTATGTTGTTCGAAAAATATTATAAATTGTACTATCCTTATCTATATATGTTCGAGGAGTGAGTAACATACTCGCGTCGGAGGAGACTATACAAAATATGGGACATACAATGCAAAAGGAGATGACACCTGCATATTGGAAAAAAAATATAAAAGAAATGTAGATAAAAACTGTTGTTGATGAAACCTATCAGCTTGAGATTTTCAGCAATATGACATTATTTGAAGCATATAAAAACGATTTTCAGCGAATGAAAAATGAATATTAGCAGTAATGATCAGAAAGGATATGGTGAGTTGAATTTTTGTGTGAATATCCTGAAATGTTTAAATATACATAAAAAAAATAGAATCCGTAGAATTCCTCATTCCAATCTATCAGAGAAAACATGCTAAACACAGGGAATGCGACAAAGTGATTGTGGTAATCTCTGTTGGTAATTCATCAAATGAACTACCTAAATTCAAACAAACACACATGTTCAAGTAAAAGTAAACTCATCCATATTTATCTATTGTTTCTACAGTAATGGATTACAAACATACCCACACACATTTTGGTAGGGTGATGGTCTACTCTATTTCTCTCTCTCCTCTCTTATTTATGGCTTGTTCATGTATGTGTTATTTTAAACACAATAAAAATTACCATATACATTGCTTAATAGTAACACCCATAGACATTTGTGTTAGAAAAAAATAAATCTTTGGCGTGGGTCCTTTATTGCGATATGAGTTGACACGCCCACACATAATGGGAGTGAATAACACATTCTGAGTGTTTTTAAGTTATCCATAAAACCATCTTTTAAGAAGTTGACTTTGGGTTTAACCATACACCCATGAAAACACATATTCGGTCTCAACCTAATAGTATTAAAAAATAACCCAGAAAAATATGTGGTCTAGAGGAAGAGGGAAATCAAAGTGTATGTACATCTTCTACCCCACGAATGATCTAGGATATAAACCCATGCTATTGTTATTTATTTTTTTCATTTTAACAATATTATTTATATTAAAAAAGGGGCATATATCAAATAGTCCCTCGAACATTTTTTAAATATACGTTTAGTTCAAGCCTTCAAAAAGTTCTTTACCATGTCGCTGACGCGGACCTTTACAAGTAATAGAATAAAAAACTTTTTGATACAAAATAAAAATCTTGAACTAAATGCGTATTAAAAAATATTTGAAAGACTTTTTGGTATTCAGTCCTTAAGAAAAAAGCAGAAACAGTTGCGCATTGAAGAGTAACAATAAGTTATTATATGTATAAGGGAACTGAAATGAAACGTAGGGTTGTACTTCATCAACATGCACGTCCGATTCTCCCCGCACCAGCATGCATTAAAAGAATGTCAGAATGTAACATTTTCTGCAGTCATAATAATGCTGCCCCCAGCGTGGAAAGCACGTAATAGCTTTTATAATTTTGACAAACATGCCATGCATTAAACATTTGATATCTCTTAAAAATCTAAAAATCTGGTACCGCATACCATGGATATTGAAAAAAAAAATTATCAACGCATTTTGTCAAAACCAATTTTGCCGGGAACATGGTCCATCTGTACGGGAATAAATACATGATATGTTCCTTCAGCTAATATGCATGTGGTTGTGGTAGGCTTAGTTACTTCAAGTAATGGACCATTTAAGAAAGCTTTTATCAACACAATTTGTCAAAACTAATGTTACCTAGAACATAGTCCCTCTGTACGGGAATAAAAGGGATGTAGTAATGTCGACAGATGAGAAAATAAATAACTCAAAAGAACTACAATCAGATTATGGGAAGAAAAGATAATAAAATATTATATGCATAAAAAAATTATAGACGTAAGAAAATTCTTAGTGTGCCATTACAGACTCACCTGATGATTAAATGCATAACGATGGTTGTGTGCCTTCAACATCTGAGAAAAGCTATCCAAGATAGCAAGAGGAAATGAAGGTTTTAATAAGGCATTTAGAGAGAGAAGGTGGATGGAGATGGAGAGTTTTGAGGTGTTGGTGCTAATGAAAGATGTCGGGGAAATGAAGGAAGATTGAGGAGAGGTGAGGGACGTTTTAGGATGTCATCAGAATTTAATGGAGATCTTGATAACGTTCCACGATCGTGGCTTAGTGCGGGTGAGTTAGTATTGAAAATGGATCAGTTGTTACCTTGTGAGAGAGTGACGTGCGTTGTTTTCTAATTCATGTTTAGATTTTTTTTGTAATTAGAAAAATTCTAAATTCTGAGAAAATAGGATTATGGGTTTGGAGGCTTCTCAAGCTTCCAACTACATGCATATATAATACGATATGTATATATAGTCTCTAATCTTAGTTTTGCCATGTGGCATCAAAATGTATCTCGAATTTGTACAACTCCTTATCTTCTATTATAACTTCAAAATGTATTGGCAGTTATGAAAAACCCCTTCGTCGCCTTCCAAGATGCTGGTCTTTGATACACCCATGGTAGGTATAGGTTCATTAAATTGATAAACTTTTCATTTCATATCACCTCTTCCTATTCTCTCCCTTTACTCACCCAATCATAAGAGACCCTCCCTCTCTATTCGGCATAAACCAAAAAACCTCCCTCCCCCATATATTTTCTTCTATCTGCCAATAGTGTTGATCATGTCTTTTGAAGGTTAAAAAAGCCTAGGAAGCCAAATGTTTAGAATGGTTTTTCTTTTAAACACTACAATATTTTTAGATTCAACTCTAAACAAACCCTGTTTTTTAAGGGATTCAAACCCAAAAATCAAAACCTAAATAATCCCAAACGCTTCAAACTATTATATTCCAGCTATAGTTGTCTCGTTGTATTTGGTCCCAATGTGTATGGACTTTACTAATGTGATTAAAGGTATATCGGGTTTTCTGTTGAGCTAAGAGATTTAACTCGTTGTGGACTTAGCATTGGGGACTTATTGATAGTGCGAGGGCAGTGTATATGACTCCTTTATAGATATGTGAGTTCGTGATTAGACTTATCTGATAGTAAGATGATTTTGAGTGTCTCGATTATATGATTCGGGACTACAAAACTTGATGACCGATAATTCCATGTACTATATCGGGGGTTTTTCTTATTTAGATTTCTCTTGCGAGACGTCCCACACACGGACCCCAAGAAACGTCCAGAGTTGAGAGATGTTTTAGTATATAGGGCATGGGTATAGCAATTTAGTTATTGCAAGTTTAGGTGAGTAACACTTTGAGCGAAGATCCCTTATATGATATACGACCGGTGGAACCAGGTAGTGTTGTGTGGAGAGCACTTGGAAAATTTTGTACTACTAGTTAATGAGTGGGGCAGTCTCAAGGAGAACTAAATAATTGTTTGTACGATAAATGACCATACCCTCATGGTATATCTACGCCGAGAATGCGGGGACAATAATGAGATAAGGATGTTACATATGTGATGTTGGTGGCGACTGTGCAAATGTGCACGAGATATGGGGTGTATGGGTGCCCTAGTTAGTTTGAATTCCAATATCGTCCGAGATAAGGGGACATGGTTAAATATGTATTGTATGCACTACACCAAATCCTACGAATGGTCACGCCCAGTTGGTCACGGCCTAAGTCCGTGACCAGCTAGTCGCGAACTTGGGCCGTGACCCACTCAATATTTGGTGTGACCATATTTATTATCACACTAAATTATCGAGGCTCTAGAAGTGGTCACGGACTAAGTCCGTGACCACAGTGGTCACGGACTTGGGCCGTGACCAGGTTGTGACCATCTTAGCGCCAAACTCGCGCCAAAATTCCCTCCAAGCTTGGTCGCCTATTGGTCACGGACTTTGGCCGTGACCATAGGCATGACGAAGCACAAAACACACACATTGGGGGTCACGGCTGGGGGCCGTGACCATTTCTTGGCTTGGGTCACGGCTATGGGCCGTGACCATATGCAGTTTGATGGGTCTTTTGGTTTCGGTGGTGTTTCTTCTGGTGGGTCACAGCTGAGAGCCGTGACCAGGTTCAGTCTTAAAAAAACAAAACGCTACATTTCTTTTCTCATTCAGTAGCCTTCGTTTCTTTCATCCCCCCCCCCCCAATGAAATAGCCCCGCTCAAAAAACCCCTAATCGATGGGACTGTGGCTTTTCCGATGAACCAAAGGTCGAGACCGCCGGCGGTAACGACTAACGATGGCGGTGGTGGACTCATCGATTCTCATCTCTGGTGAGATGTTTCATCTCTGGTAACGACTAATGGAGGTAACTTTGTTTCTCTGGTGAGATGTTTCATCGATTCTCATCTCTCCTTTCCCATTTCTGTCTCACTATATGTTATTTCACTACAACGTAAACAAAGTTATGTATATATGTTGTGATTTCTATGCTTTAATCTATTTTGATTTCTCTGCTTCACTTTAAGATTTGTGGTTAATTTGATGTTGGATACAAACTGACTATTGTGCCGAATTAATTTTTGAAGCAGAGTGGTATACAACTCTTTTACTGCTATGGGGATTAATTTTTTTGGAAAAAGTCATAGGGTCCACAAATTGTTGGTTACACTTATAAAGTAATGCTCCTATTAGGCTATCATAGAAATTTTTTTGAAGAGAAGAAACCACTTTTTTACTTCTATGGGGATTAAATTTTTTAGAAAATTATTCAACTAGACATCGAATTTGCGAGTTATTGAATTGAGGTTTCAAATTTATTGATAGAAATGGGTATTTCAAGTTTAAGTAAAAGGATTAATTTGGTGTTCTTTTTTTGTATTTTTGGGGGATTTTTGTTGAGTATTATCATGTTATACTTTTCCTTTTTCCACCTTTACTGTAATTTCAAAAGTGGGTACACAGATTGTTGGTTAAATGGCAAGCGGGGTTCAACTAACGACGGCGGTGGTGGACTGTAGGGTTTATTTCATTTTGATTGTTGTAAACGGTCTCAGAAATAGAAAGAAGGCGGTAGGGTTCTTTCACCCATACATTAACGACGGCGGTGGAGGAGAGAGAGTTCTTTGGTGTGCAGTGAAAGCCATACAAGAAGAAAGTATGATTTGGTGCCATACAGGAAGAGTTCTTAAACAATAGGATCTCGATTGCGTTGTGTACACGGGTGATGGCTCGAGCACTCGATCGCTTTGCGATAAATTTACCCTCCTCAGGTACCCCCATATCTCTAAACAAGCACGTATCAATTTCTTTTGTTTTTTTTTTAATTTAATTGTTATATAAACTGGTAATATTACTATTTAACACTATAATTTTAAAACAAGACACTCTCACACTTTAATATTAGGAGGGCTCCTGCTAAATAAAGAATCTTTCTTAGTTTTTTAACTTTAAGTTGCGATTGATTATATACGTATAAAGTGCGGATGCAACCTCAAGTATGATAGCATAAAGGTCAAGTGGAGGATCCAAGATTTTTGGTAGGGGGCCAAAGCTTTGAGTGTTGTTGGGTTAATTCGAGTTTTATACAAATGATACCTTTTGTTTTTATGATTTATTACAATTAGTTCCCAAGTGTTTGAGTAAATACCTCAAAGTTTGAAGGTTTTCAAAATTGCTTACTTACATATTTCTTATCATTGAAGCATTATGCCTATTCGCAAAGATGAGTGATGCTCTGTATTTTTGTAGAGTCAAATTTCACTAATTCATTTTGAAACTGGGGATATAGACGCATATATCCAATGTTCTGCATTTTTTAAATTCATTTCCTGCAATATCAAATGCGTATTTGCTCGGTTTAGATTTATTAAAGTGGGAGACTGACTAGCCACTCTCGCTTTGCTGATATCACTTGGGTTTAATCAGGTATTGTTCGAGGCTTATTTATTCGTGAAAGTATAACTATAAGTTTTTTAAAGAAAGTAAATGAGTTTTATTTTTATTTTTTATGTACTATATGAGTATTTAGGCTTTAGGTAGTTATATATTCTCATCTTTTATATCTGATTTTGTCCCACTTTGTAGGTTATCAATTTGACTATGTATTTGATTGGACTATATTGAAGTATCCTCAGATTGGTGCCAGTTCTAGAGGACGAGTCGGTGTTTGTATAATTTTCTTTCGTGTTTTTTTCTTCTTCCAAGAATGTTACTTATTTAATGCTTTTGTTTTCAAAATTCCAATGGAAATGCAGGTTTAAATGCAGGACCATCTGCGAAAAGGACCTTAGGTACTCTCTCTAAGCATATTCAGATTCATCCGCGAAATGTCATGTCTTTATATAATTATTCTTCTAACTATTCGATGTAGTGTTGTGAGTCTAATTTGAAATTTGGGGAGTGGCTATGTTCCTAATTCAACCAAGATTGTAGTTTTACTGGAATGGCTTTTTTGAATTCCGTTAGATTTTTTTTAATAAAGCTAACTATGCTTCTGGGGAATTTATTGTATATTTTATTGGGACTCATTTTAGTATCTGTGTGCTATAGCTCCAATTTATATTTCTAAAAAATCTTGTGTTATGCATGCTAGACGGATAGTAAAAAACATTCCCAAGTATGCTCCAGAACAGTTCTACATTGATAATGTGTTGTTTCGGATCAAGGAGAAGAACATTCCCTATTGTTATTGTTGCAGGTTAGATATGCTATGCTTTACTTTAACAAAAGTAGTTGTATAATATATATGCATTATGTGTTAAATCTTTTAGATGATAGAAGGAGTACGGGATAATTATTGGTTTTGTTTGGTTTGGCTGTTGGATAATAATTGGTTGTTGCTTGTTGTTGGATAGTATGTTAGAAGGAGTATGGAATAACTAGAAGGAGTATGTGATAATTATTAGATAATATGTTGAAAATATTTTAGACTCCCGGTTTGAGAATACGACGATAATTTGAAAATGTGTAGACTTAAGCTTAAAAGCATGGCGTTAGAGGGGAGAAACCCGAAATATCCCCCAAACGATCCCGTTAGAGGCATTAACACCTTGCACGGAACCAATGTAACTCGTACGAATAGGCCACACGATCATGGGACTCCCGGTTTGAGAATACGAGGATAATTTTGCATATATTAGAACATAGGTTTAAACACATGGCATTAGAGGGAGAAAACTCAAAACAACCCTCGTACGGTCCCGTGAGAGGAACCAACACCTCTAACGGGACCAGTGTAACACGTTGAAACTGACCGCTTGATAACGGGACTCCTAGTTTGAGAATACGACGATAATTTCAAAATATGAGGACTTAAGCTTGAAAAAAAGACGTTAGAGGGTGAAAACTCGAAACAACCCTCGTACTGTCCCGTGAGAGGCACCAACACCTCTCACGGGACCAATGTAACAGTACGAACTGACTGTGCGATAACGAGACTCTCGGTTTGAGAATACAACGATAATTTGAAAATATGAGAACTTAAGCTTGAAAACAAGGCGTTAGAAGGGGAAAATAAGAAATAACCCCCGTACGGCCCCGTGAGAAACACCAACACCTCTCATGGGACCAATGTAACACGTAGGAACTGACCACGCAATAACGGGACTCCCGGTTTGAGAATACCACGGTAATTTGATTATTTCTAGGCGTAGACTTAAAAACATGGCGTTAGAGGGTGAGAACTCGAAACAGCCCCCGAACGTCCCCGTGGGTGGCACTAACACCACCCACGGGACCAATGTAACTCGTAGGAACGAATCCCGCAGCCGCGAGACTCTCGGTTTGAGAATACGACGGTAATTTGCATATTTTTAGACTTAAGCAAAACATGGCGTTAGAGGGTGAAAACTCAAAATTGCCCCCGAACGTCCCCTTGGGTGGCACCAGCACCACCCACGGGACCAATGTAACCCGTAGGAACTAACCCCACAGCCGCGGGACTCCCGATTTGTGAAAATGATGGTAATTTGCATATTTCTAGACTTAGGCTAAAAACATGGCGTTAGAGGGCGAGAACTAAAAACTTCCCACGAGCGTCCCCGTGGCTGGCACCAACACCTCCCACGGGACCAATGTAACTCGTAGGAACTAACCCCACAGCGGCGGGACTCCCGATTTGAGAATACGACGATAATTTGTATATTTTTAGACTTAGGCTTAAATCATGGCGCTATAGGGTGAAAACTCAAAACAACCAGCTAACGGCCCCGCGGGTAACACCAACACCTCCCACGGGACCAGTGTAACTCGTAGGAACTAACCCCGCAGCCGCGGCACTCCCGATTTGAGAATACGACGATAATTTGCGTATTTCTAGACATAGACTTAAAAACATGGCGTTAGTGGGTGAAAACTAGAAACAGCCCCCGAACGTCCTCGTGGGTGGCACCAACACCTCCCATGGGACCAATGTAACTCGTAGGAACTGACCCCTCAGCCGCGGGACTCCCGGTTTGAGAATATGACGGTCATTTGCATATTTCTAGACTTAGGCTTAAAAACATGGCGCTAGAGGGTGAGAAGTCGAAACAGCCCCCGAACGTTCCCGTGGGTGCCACCAACACCACCCACGGGACCAGTGTAACTCGTTGGAACTGACCCCACAGTCGCGGGACTAACGGTTTTAGTGAACGACGGTAATTTGCATATATCTAGACTTAGGCTTAAAAACATGGCGTTAGAGGGTGAGAACTTGAAGCAGGCCACGAACGTCCCCGTGGGTGACACCAACACCTCCCACGGGACCAATGTAACTCGTAGGAACTGACCTCGCAGCCGCGGGACTCCCGATTTGAGAATACCATGATAATTTGCATATTTCTACACTTAGGCTTAAAAACATGGCGTTAGAGGGTGAAAACTCGAAACAGTCCCCGAACGTCCCAATGGGTGGCACCAACACCTCCCACGGGACCAATGTAACTCGTAGGAACTGACACCACAGTCGCGGAACTCCCGGTTTGAGAATATGACAATAATTTGCATATTTCTAGACTTAGGCTTAAAAACATGGAATTAGAGGGTGAGAACTCGAAACGGCCCACGAACTTTACCGTCGGATGCACCAACACCTCCCACGGGACCAATGTAACTCATAGGAACTGACCCCACAGCCGCGGGACTCTCGGTTTGAGAGTACCATGGTAATTTGCATATTTCTAGACTTAGACTTAAAAACATGGCGTTAGAGGG
Source organism: Sambucus nigra (assembly GCA_949130495.1). Lineage (NCBI taxonomy): Eukaryota > Viridiplantae > Streptophyta > Magnoliopsida > Dipsacales > Adoxaceae > Sambucus > Sambucus nigra. Next base: position 49,965,504 of record OX422215.1, read on the forward strand.
TGAAAACTCAAAACTGCCCCGAACGTCCCCGTGGGTGGCACCAGCACCTCCCACGGGACCAATGTAACTCGTAGGAACTGACCCCACAGCCGCGGGACTCCCGATTTGTGAAAACGATGGTAATTTGTATATTTCTAGACTTAGGTTTAAAAACATGGCGTTAGAGGGTGAGAACTTGAAACAGCCCACGAACGTCCCCGTGGGTGGCACCAACACCTGCCACAGGACCAATGTAACTCGTAGGAACTAACCCCACAGGCGCGGGACTCCCGGTTTGAGAATACGACGATAATTTGCATATTTTTAGACTTAGGATTTAAATCATGGCGCTAGAGGGTGAAAACTCAAAACAACCAGCTAACGGCCCCGCGGGTGGCACCAACACCTCCCATAGGACCAGTGTAACTCGTAGGAACTGACCCCGTAGCCGCGGCACTCCCGATCTGAGAATTCGACGATAATTTGTGTATTTTTGGACTTAGACTTAAAAACATGGCGTTAGTGGGTGAGAACTAGAAACAGCCCCCGAACGTCCTCGTGGGTGGCACCAACACCTCCTATGGGACCAATGTAACTCGTAGGAACCGACCCCGCAGCCGCGGGACTCCCGGTTTGAGAATACGACGGTAATTTGCATATTTCTAGACTTAAGCCTAAAAACATGGCGCTAGAGGGTGAGAAGTCGAAAAAGCCCCCGAACGTTCCCGTGGGTGGCACCAACACCACCCACGGGACCAATGTAACTCGTAGGAACTGACCCCGCAGTCGCGGGACTAACGGTTTTAGAGTACGACGATAATTTACATATTTCAAGACTTAGGCTTAAGAACATGGCGTTAGAGGGTGAGAACTAGAAGCAGCCCACGAACGTCCCCGTGGGTGGCACCAACACCTCCCACGAGACCAATGAAACTCGTAGGAACTGACCCCGCAGCCGTGGGACTCCCGATTTGAGAATACGACGGTAATTTGCATATTTCTACACTTAGGCTTAAAAACATGGCGTTAGAGGGTGAAACTCGAAACAGTCCCCGAACGTCCCAATGGGTGGCACCAACAGCTCCCACGGGACCAATGTAACTCGTAGGTACTGACCCCACAGCCGCGGGACAACCGGTTTGATAATATGATGATAATTTGCATATTTCTATACATAGGCTTAAAAACATTGCGTTAGTGGGTGAAAAATCAAAAAGGCCCTCGAACGTCCCCATCGGAGGCACCAACACCTCCCACGGAACCAATGTAACTCGTAGGAACTGACCCCGCAGTCGCGGGACTCTCGGTTTGAGAATACGACGATAATTTTTATATTTTTAGACTTAGGCTTAAAAACATGGCGATAGGGGGTGAAAACTCGAAACAGCCCGCTAACGTCCCGGTGGGTGGCAGTAACACCTTACATGGGACCAATGTAACTCGTAGGAACTCACCCCGCAGCTGCGGGACTCCCGGTTTCAGAATACGATGGTGATTTTCATATTTCTATACTTAAGCAAAACATGGCATTGGAGGGTGAAAACTCGAAACTGCCCCTGAACGTCCCCGAGGGTGGCAACAACACCTCCCACGAGACCAATTTTACTCGTAGGAACTGACCCCGTTGCCGCAGGACTGCCGATTTGAGAACTCGACGGTAATTTACATATTTCTAGACTTAGGCTTAAAAACGTGACGTTAGAGGGTGAGAACTCGAAATAGCCCCCGAGCGTTCCCGTGGGTGGCACCAACACTACCCACAGGACCAATGTACCTCGTAGGAACTGACCCCGCAGCCGCGGGACTCCCGGTTAGAGAATAAGATGGTAATTTGCATATTTCTACTCTTAGGCTTAAAAACATGGCGTTAGAGGGTGAAAACTCAAAGCATCCCTTGAACGTCCCCATGGGTGTCACCAACACATCCCACGGGACCAATGTAACTCATAGGAACTGACCCCGCAGCCGTGGGACTCCCGGTTTGAGAATACAACGATAATTTATATTTTTCTAGACAAAGGATTAAAAACATGGCGTTAGAGGGTGAGAACTCGAAACGGCACCCGAACGTCCCCGTGGGAGGCACCAACACCTCCCACGGGACCAATGTAACTCCTAGGAACTGACCCCGCAGCCGCGGGCCTCCCGGTTTGAGAGTACGACAGTAATTTGCATATTTTTCGATTTAGGCTTAAAAACACGGCGTTAGAGGGTGAGAACAAGAAACATCAAAAGAACTTCCTCGTGCGTGGCACCAACACCTCCCACAGGACCAATGTAACTCGTAGGAACTGACCCCGCAGCCGCGGGACTCCACGTTTGGGAATACGACGGTAATTTGCATATTTGTAGAATTAGCCTTAAAAACATGGCGCTAGAGGGTGAGAATTCGAAACAGCCCCCGAACGTTCCCGTGGGTGGCACCAACACCACCCACGGGACCAATATAACTCGTAGGAACTGACCCCGCAGTCGCGGGACTAACAGGTTTAGAGTAAGACGGTAATTTGCATATTTCTAGACTTAGGCTTAAAAACATGGTGTTAGAGGGTGAGAACTGGAAGCATCCCACAAACGTCCCCGTGGGTGGCACAAACACCTCCGACGGGACCAATGTAACTCATAGGAACTCACCCTGCAGCCGCGGGACTCCCGATTTCAGAATACGACGGTAATTTGCACATTTCTACACTTAGGCTTAAAAACATGGCGTTAGAGGGTGAAAACTCGAAACAGTTCCCGAACGTCCCAATGGGTGGCACCAACACCTCCCACAGGACCAATGTAACTCGTAGGAACTGACCCCACAGCCGTGGGACTCCCGGTTTGAGAATATGACGATAATTTACATATTTCTAGACTTAGGCTTAAAAACATGGCGTTAGAGGGTGAGAACTCGAAATGGCCCCCGAACGTCCCCGTCGGAGGCACCAAAACCTCCCACGGGACCAATGTATCTCGTAGGAACTGACCCCACAGTCGCGGAACTCTCGGTTTGAGTGTACAGTGGTAATTTTCATATTTCTAGACTTAGGCTTAAAAATATGGTGTTAGATGGTGAGAACTATAAACAACCCACGAACGTCCCCGTGGGTGGCACCAACACCTCCCACGGGACCAATGTAACTCGTAGGAACTGACCCCGCAGCCGCGGGACTCCCGGTTTGAGAATACGATGATAATTTGTATATTTTTAGAATTTGGCTTAAAAACATGGCGTTAGAGGGTGAAACCTCGAAACAGACCGCTAACGTCCCGGTGGGTGGCAGTAACACCTCCCATGGGACCAATGTAACTCGTAGGAACTGACCCCGCAGCCGCGGGACTCCCGGTTTGAGAATATGAATGTAATTTGCATATTTCTACACTTAGGCTTAAAAACATGGCGTTAGAGGGTGAAAACTCGAAACTGTTCCCGAACGTCCAAATGGGTGACACCAAAACCTCCCACGGGACCAACGTAACTCGTAGGAACTGAGCCCACATCCGCGGGACTCCCGATTTCAGAATACGACGGTAATTTTTGTATTTCTATACTGAAGCAAAACATGGCATTGGAGGGTGAAAAATCGAAACTGCCCCCGAACGTCCACGTGGGTGGCACCAACACCTCCCACGGGACCAATTTTACTTGTAGGAACTGACCCCGTTGCCGCAGGACTGCCGATTTGAGAATACGACGGTAATTTTCATATTTCTGGACTTAGGCATAAAAACGTGGCGTTAGAGGGTGAGAACTCGAAATAGCCCTCGAACGTCCCCGTGGGTGGCACCAACACTACCCACGGGACCAATGTACCTCATAGGAACTGACCCGGTAGCCGCGGGACTCCCGGTTAGAGAATACGACGGTAATTTACATATTTCTACACTTTGGCTTAAAAACATGACGTTAGAGGGTGAAAACTCGAAACTTTTCCCGAACGTCCAAATGGGTGACACAAAAACCTCCCACGGGACTAACGTAACTCGTAGGAACTGACCCCGCAGCCGCGGGACTCCCGGTTTGAGAATACGACGATAATTTACATATTTCTAGACTTAGTCTTAAAAACATGGCATTAGAGGGTGAGAACTCGAAACGGCAACCGAACGTCCCCTTCGGAGGCACCAACACCACCCAGGGGACCAATGTAACTCGTAGGAACTGACCCCGCAGTCGCGGGACTAATGGTTTTAGAGTACGACGCTAATTTGCATATTTCCAGACTTAGGCTTAAAAACATGGCGTTAGAGGGTGAGAACTAGAAGCAGCCCACGAACGTCCCCGTGGGTGTCACCAACACCTCCCACGGGACCAATGTAACTCGTAGGAACTGGCCCCGAAGCCGCGGGACTCCCGATTTGAGAGTACGATGGTAATTTGCATATTTCTAGATTTAGGCTTAAAAACACGGCGTTAGAGGGTGTGAACAAGAAACATCAAAAGAACTTCCTCGCGCGTGGCACCAACCCCTCCCACAGGACCAATGTAACTCGAAGGAACTGACCCCGTAGCCGCGGGACTCCACGTTTGGGAATACGACGGTAATTTGCATATTTCTAGACTTAGGGTTAAAAACACGACGTTAGAGGGTGAGAACTAGAAACATCAAACGAACTTCCTCGTGGGTGGCACCAACACCTCCCACGGGACCAATATAACTCGTAGGAACTGACCCCGCAGCCGCGGGACTCCATGTTTGGGAATACGATGGTAATTTGCATATTTCTAGACTTAGGCTTAAAAACATGGCGCTAGAGGGTGATAATTCGAAATAGCCCCCGAACGTTCCGGTGGGTGGCACCAACACCACCCACGGGACCAATGTAACTAATAGGAACTGACCCCGCAGTCGCGGGACTAACAGTTTTAGGGTACGATGGCAATTTGAATATTTATAGACTTAGGCTTAAAAACATGGCGTTAGAGGCTGAGAACTCGAAACATCCCATGGACGTCCCCGTGGGTGGCACCAACAACTCCCACGGGACCAATGTAACTCGTAGGAACTAACCCCGCCGCCGCGGGACTCCCGGTTTGAGAATACGACGATAATTTGTATATTTATAGAATTAGGCTTAAAAACATGGCGCTAGAGGGTGAAAACTCAAAACAACCCGCTAACGGCCCCGCAGGTGGCACCAACACCTCCCACGGGACCAGTGTAACTCGTAGGAATTGACCTCGCAGCCGCGGCACTCCCGATTTGAGAATACGACGATAATTTGCTTATTTCTGGACATAGACTTAAAAACATGGCCTTAGTGGGAGAGAACTAGAAACAGCCCCCAAACGTCCTCGTGGGTGGCACCAACACCTCCCACGGGACCAATGTAACTCGTAGGAACTGACCCCGCAGCCGTGGGATTCTCAGTTTGAGAATACGATGGTAATTTTCATATTTCTAGACTTAGTCTTAAAAACATGGCGATAGAGGGTGAGAAGTCGAAACAGCCGCCGAACGTTCCCGGGGGTGGCGCCAACACCACCCACGGGACCAATGTAACTCGTAGTAACTGACCCCGCAGTCGCGGGACTAACGGTTTTTGAGTACGATGGTAATTTGAATATTTCTAGAATTAGGCTTAAAAACATGGCGTTAGAGGGTGAGAACTCGAAACGGCTCCCGAATGTCCCCGTCGGAGGCACTAACACCTCCCATGGGACCAATGTAACTCGTAGGAACTGACCCCGCAGCCGTGGGACTCCCGGTTTGAGAATACGAATGTAATTTTCATATTTCTACACTTAGGCTTAAAAACATGGCGTTAGAGGGTGAAAACTCGAAACTGTTCCCGAACGTCCAAATGGGTGACACCAAAACCTCCCACGGGACCAACGTAACTCGTAGGAACTGACCCCACAGCCGCGGGACTCCCGGTTTGAGAATAAGACGATAATTTGCATATTTCAAGACTTAGGCTTAAAAACATGGCGTTAGAGGGTGAGAACTCGAAACGGCCATCGAACGACCCCGTCGGAGGCACCAGCACCACCCACGGGACCAATGTAACTCGTAGGAACTGACCCCGCAGTCGCGGGACTAACGGTTTTAGAGTACGACGGTAATTTGCATATTTCTATACTTAAGCTTAAAAATATGGCGTTAGAGGGTGAGAACTAGAAGCAGCCCACGAACGTCCCCGTGGGTGTCACCAACACCTCCCACGGGACCAATGTAACTCGTAGGAACTGACCCCGCAGCCGCGGGACTCCCGGTTTGAGAGTACGACGGTAGTTTGCATATTTTTAGATTTAGGCTTAAAAACACGGTGTTAGAGGGTGAGAACAATAAACATCAAAAGAACTTCCTCGTGCGTGGCACCAACACCTCCCACAGGACCAATGTAACTCGATGGAACTGAACCCGAAGCCGCGGGACTCCACGTTTGGGAATACGACGGTAATTTGCATATTTCTAGACTTAGGGTTAAAAACACGGCGTTAGAGCGTGAGAACTAGAAACATCAAACGAACTTCCTCATGGGTGGCACCAACACCTCCCACGGGACCAATATAACTCGTAGGAACTGACCCCGCAGCCGCGGGACTCCACATTTGGGAATACGATGGTAATTTGCATATTTCAAGACTTAGGCTTAAAAACATGGCGCTAGAGGGTGATAATTCGAAATAGCCCCCGAACGTTCCCGTGGGTGGCGCCAACACCACCCACGGGACCAATGTAACTCGTAGGAACTGACCCCGCAGTCGCGGGACTAACGGTTTTAGGGTACGATGGCAATTTGCATATTTATAGACTTAGGCTTAAAAACATGGCGTTAGAGGGTGAGAACTCGAAATAGCCCATGGACGTCCCCGTGGGTGGCACCAACAACTCCCACGGGACCAATGTAACTCGTAGGAACTAACCCCACACCCGCGGGACTCCCGGTTTGAGAATACGACGATAATTTGTATATTTTTAGAATTAGGCTTAAAAACATGGCGCTAGAGGGAGAAAACTCAAAACAACCCGCTAACGGCCCCGCGGGTGGCACCAACACCTCCCATGGGACCAGTGTAACTCGTAGGAATTCACCTCGCAGCCGCGGCACTCCCGATTTGAGAATACGACGATAATTTGCTTATTTCTGGACATAGACTTAAAAACATGGCGTTAGTGGGTGAGAACTAGAATCAGCCCCCGAATGTCCTCGTGGGTGGCACCAACACCTCCCACGGGACCAATGTAACTCGTAGGAACTGACCCCGCAGCCGCGGGACTCTCAGTTTGAGAATACGATGGTAATTTTCATATTTCTAGACTTAGTCTTAAAAACATGGCGATAGAGGGTGAGAAGTCGAAACAGCCCCCGAACGTTCCCGGGGGTGGCGCCAACACCACCCACGGGACCAATGTTACTCGTAGTAACTGACCTCGCAGTCGCGGGACTAACGGTTTTAGAGTACGATGGTAATTTGCATATTTCTAGAATTAGGCTTAAAAACATGGCGTTAGAGGGTGAGAACTCGAAACGGCTCCCGAATGTCCCCGTCGGAGGCACCAACACCTCCCACGGGACCATGTAACTCGTAGGATCTGATCCCGCAGCCGCGGGAATCCCGGTTTGAAAATACGAATGTAATTTGCATATTTCTACACTTAGGCTTAAAAACACGGCGTTAGAGGCTGAAAACTCGAAACTGTTCCCGAACGTCAAAATGGGTGACACTAAAACCTCCCACGGGACCAACGTAACTCGTAGGAACTGACCCCACAACCGCGGGACTCCCGGTTTGAGAATACGACGGTAATTTGCATATTTCTAGACTTAGTCTTAAAAACATGGCGTTAGAGGGTGAGAACTCGAAACGACTACCAAATGTCCCCGTCGGAGGCACCAGCACCACCCACGGGACCAATGTAACTCGTAGGAACTGACCCCGCAGTCGCGGGACTAACGGTTTTAGAGTACGACGGTAATTTGAATATTTCTAGACTTAGGCTTAAAAACATGGCGTTAGAGGGTGAGAACTAGAAGCAGCCCACGAACGTCCCCGTGGGTGTCACCAACACCTCCCACGGGACCAATGTAACTCGTAGGAACTGACCCCGCAGCCGCGGGACTCCTGCTTTGAGAGTACGATGGTAATTTGCCTATTTTTAGATTTAGGCATAAAAACATGGCGTTAGAGGGTGAGAACAAGCAACATCAAAAGAACTTCCTCGTGCGGGGTACCAAGAGCTCCCACAAGACCAATGTAACTCGTAGGAACTGACCCCGAAGCCGCAGAACTCCACGTTTGGGAATACGACGGTAATTTGCATATTTCTAGACTTTGGGTTAAAAATACGGCGTTAGAGGGTGAGAAATAGAAACATCAAACGAACTTCCTCGTGGTTGGCACCAACACCTCCCACGGGACCAATATAACTCGTAGGAACTGACTCCGCAGCCGCGGGACTCCACGTTTGAGAATACGATGGTAATTTGCATATTTCTAGACTTAGGATTAAAAACATGGCGCTAGAGGGTGATAATTCGAAACAGCCCCCGAACGTTCCTGTGGGTGGCACCAACACCACCCACGGGACCAATGTAACTCGTAGGAACTGACCCCGCAGTCGCGGGACTAACGGTTTTAGGGTACGACAGCAATTTACATATTTATAGACTAAGGCTTAAAAACATGGCGTTAGAGGGTGAGAACTCGAAACAGCCCACGGACGTCCCCGTGGGTGGCACCAACACCTCCCACGGGACCAATGTAACTCGTAGGAACTAACTCCGCAGCCGCGGGACTCCCGGTTTGAGAATACGACGATAATTTGTATATTTTTAGAATTAGGCTTAAAAACATGGCGCTAGAGGGTGAAAACTCAAAACAACCCGCTAACGGCCCCGCGGGTGGCACCAACACCTCCCACGGGACCAGTGTAACTCGTAGGAATTGACCTCGCAGCCGCGGCACTCCCGATTTGAGAATACGACGATAATTTGATTATTTCTTTACATAGACTTAAAAACATGGCCTTAGTGGGTGAGAACTAGAAACAGCCCCCGAACGTCCTTGTGGGTGGCACCAACACCTCCCACGGGACCAATGTAACTCGTAGGAACTGACCCCGCAGCCGCGGGACTCTCAGTTTGAGAATACGATGGTAATTTTCATATTTCTAGACTTAGTCTTAAAAACATGGCGATAGAGGGTGAGAAGTCGAAACAGCCCCCGAACGTTCCCGGGGGTGGCGCCAACACCACCCACGGGACCAATGTAACTCGTAGTAACTGACCCCGCAGTCGCGGGACTAACGGTTTTAGAGTACGATGGTAATTTGCATATTTCTAGAATTAGGCTTAAAAACATGGGGTTAGAGGGTGAGAACTCGAAACGGCTCCCGAATGTCCCCGCCGGAGGCACCAACACCTCCCACGGGACCATGTAACTCGTAGGAACTGACCCCGCAGCCGCGGGAATCCCGGTTTGAGAATACGAATATAATTTGCATATTTCTACACTTAGGCTTAAAAACATGGCGTTAGAGGCTGAAAACTCGAAACTATTCCCGAACGTCCAAATGGGTGACACAAAAACCTCCCACGGGACCAACGTAACTCGTAGGAACTGACCCCACAACAGCGGGACTCCCGGTTTGAGAATACGACGATAATTTGCATATTTCTAGACTTAGTCTTAAAAACATGGCGTTAGAGGGTGAGAACTCGAAACGACCACCGAACGTCCCCGTCGGAGGCACCAGCACCACCCACGGGACCAATGTAACTCGTAGGAACTGACCCCGCAGTCGCGGGACTAACGGTTTTAGAGTACGACGGTAATTTGCATATTTCTAGACTTAGGCTTAAAAACATGGCGTTAGAGGGTGAGAACTAGAAGCAGCCCACGAACGTCCCCGTGGGTGTCACCAACACCTCCCACGGGACAAATGTAACTCGTAGGAACTGACCCCGCAGCCGCGGGACTCCTGGTTTGAGAGTACGACGGTAATTTGCCTATTTTTTGATTTAGGCATAAAAACACGGCGTTAGAGGGTGAGAGCAAGCAACATCAAAAGAACTTTCTCGTGCGTGGCACCAACACCTCCCACAAGACGAATGTAACTCGTAGGAACTGACCCCGAAGCCGCGGGACTCCACGTTTGGGAATACGCCGGTAATTTGCATATTTCTAGACTTTGGGTTAAAAACACGGCGTTAGAGGGTGAGAACTAGAAACATCAAACGAACTTCCTCGTGGGTGGCACCAACACCTCCCACGGGACCAATATAACTCATAGGAACTGACCCCGCAGCCGCGGGACTCTACGTTTGGGAATACGACGGTAATTTGCATATTTCTAGACTTAGTATTAAAAACATGGTGCTATAGGGTGATAATTCGAAACAGCCCCCGAACGTTCCCGTGGGTGGCACCAACACCACCCAGGGGACCAATAAAACTCATTGGAACTGACCCCGCAGTCGCGGGACTAACGGTTTTAGGGTACGACAGCAATTTACATATTTATAGACTTAGGCTTAAAAACATGGCGTTAGAGGGTGAGAACTCGAAACAGCCCACGGACGTCCCCGTGGGTGGCACCAACACCTCCCACGGGACCAATGTAACTCGTTGGAACTAACCCCGCAGCCGCGGGACTCCCGGTTTGAGAATACGACGATAATTTGTATATTTTTAGACTTAGGCTTAAAAACATGGCGCTAGAGGGTGAAAACTCAAAACAACCCGCTAACGGCCCCGCGGGTGGCACCAACACCTCCCACGGGACCAGTGTAACTCGTAGGAATTGACCTCGCAGCCGCGGCACTCCCGATTTGAGAATACGATGATAATTTGCTTATTTATGGACATAGACTTGAAAACATGGCCTTAGTGAGTGATAACTAGAAACAACCCCCGAACTGGGTGGCACCAACACCTCCCACAGGACCAATGTAACTCGTAGGAACTGACCCCGCAGCCGCGGGACTCTCGGTTTGAGAATACCTTGGTAATTTGCATATTTCTAGACTTAGTCTTAAAAACATGGCGCTAGAGGGTGAGAAGTCGAAACAACCCCCGAACGTTCTCTTGGGTGGCGTCAACGCCACCCACGGGACCAATGTAACTCGTAGTAACTGACCCCGCAGTCGCGGGATTAAGGGTTTTAGAGTACGATGGTAATTTGCATATTTCTAGAATTAGGCTTAAAAACATGGCGTTAGAGGGTGAGCACTCGAAACGGCTCCCGAATGTCCCCGTCGGAGGCACCAACACCTCCCACGGGACCAATGTAACTCGTAGGGCGACATGTTTTTAAGTCTATGTCCAGAAATATGTAAATTATAGTCGTATTCTCAAATCGGGAGTGCCGCGGCTGCGGGGTTAGTTCCTACGAGTTACATTGGTCCCGTGGGAGGTGTTGGTGCCACCCGCGGGGCCGTTAGCTGGTTGTTTTGAGTTTTCACCCTATAGCGCCATGATTTTAAGCCTAAGTCAAACAATATACAAATTATCGTCGTATTCTCAAGTCGGGAGTCCCGCGCCTGCGGGGTTAGTTCCTATGAGTTACATTGGTCCCGTGGGAGGTGTTGGTGCCAGCCATGGGGACGCTCGTGGCATGTTTCTAGTTCTCTCCCTCTAATGCCATGTCTTGTAGCCTAAGTCTAGAAATATGCAAATTACCATTGTTTTCACAAATCGGGAGTCCCATGGCTGTGGGGTCAGTTCCTACGAGTTACATTGGTCCCGTGGGTGGTGCTGGTGCCACCCACAGGGACGTTTGGGGGCAATTTTGAGTTTTCACCCTCTAACGCCATGTTTTACTTAAGTCTAAAAATATGCAAATTACCGTCGTATTCTCAAACCGAGAGTCTCGCGGCTGCGGGATTCGTTCCTACGAGTTACATTGGTCCCGTGGGTCGTGTTGGTGCCACCCACGGGGACGTTCGGGGGTTGTTTCGAGTTCTCACCCTCTAACGCCATGTTTTTAAGCCTAAGTCTAGAAATAATCAAATTACCGTGGTATTCTCAAACCGGGAGTCCCGTTATTGGGTGGTCAGTTCCTACGTGTTACATTAGTCCCATGGGAGGTCTTGATTATTTCTACGTGTTACATTGGTCCCATACGTGGCCGTTCGTGGGTGAAAACTTGCATATTTCTAGACTTAGGCTTAAAAACATGGCGTTAGAGGGTGAGAACTAGAAACAGCTCACGAACCTCCCCGTGGGTGGCACCAACACCTCCCACGGGACCAATGTAACTCGTAGGAACTGACCCTGGAGCCGCGGGACTCCCGGTTTGATAATAAGACGATAATTTGTATATTTTTAGACTTAGGCTTAAAAACATGGCGTTATAGGGTGAAAACTTGAAACAACCTGCGAATGTCCCCATGGGTGATAGCAACACCTCCCACGGGACCATTGTAACTCGTAGTACCTGACCTCGCATCCGCGGGACTCCCGGTTTGAAAATACAACGATAATTTGTATATTTTTAGACTTAGGCTTAAAAACATGGCGTTAGAGGGTGAAAACTTGAAACATCCCGGTAACAGCCCTGTGGGTGGCACCAACACCTCCCACGGGACCAGTGAAACTCGTAGGAACTGACCCCGCAGCCGTGGGACTCTCGGTTTGAGAATACGACGATAATTTGCGTATTTCTAGACTTAGGCTTAAAAACATGGCGCTAGAGGGTGAGAAGTTGAAACAGCCTCCGAACGTCCCCGTGGGTGGCACCAACACCACCCACGGGACCAATTTTACTCTTAGGAACTGACCCCATTGCCGCAGGACTACCGGTTTGAGAATACGATGGTAATTTGCATATTTCAAGACTTGGGCTTAAAAACGTGGCGTTAGAGGGTGAGAACTCGAACTAGTCCCCGAACGTCCCCGTGGGTGGCACCAACACCACCCATGGGACCAATGTACCTCGTAGGAACTGACTCCGTAGCCTCAGGACTCCCGGTTTGAGAATACGATGGTAATTTTCATATTTCTTCACTTAGGCTTAAAAACATGGCGTTAGAGGGTGAAAACTCGAAACATCCCCCGAACGTCCCCATGGGTGTCACCAACACCTCCCACGAGACCAATGTAACTCGTAGGAACTGACCCCGGAGCCGCAGGACTCCCGGTTTGATAATACAACAATAATTTGCATATTTCTAAACATAGGCATAAAAACATGGCGTTAGAGGGTGAGAACTAGAAACGGCCCCCGAACGTCCTCGTGGGTGTCACTAACACCTCCCACGGGATCAATGTAACTCGTAGGAACTGACCCCGCAGCCGCGGGACTCCCAGTTTGAGAGTACGATGGTAATTTGCATATTTCTAGACTTAGGCTTAAAAATAAGGCGTTAGAGGGTGAGAACTAGGAACAACAAAGGAACGTCCCTGTGGGTGGCACCAACACCTCCCACGGGACCAATGTAACTCATACGAACTGACCCCGCAGCCGCGGGACTCCCGGTTTGAGAATACGATGATAATTTGCATATATCTAGACTTAGGCTTAAAAACATGGCGTTAGAGGGCGAGAACTCGAAACAGCCCCCGAACGTCCCCATGGGTGGCACCAACACCACCCACGGGACCAATGTAACTCGTACGAACTGATCCCGCAGCCGTGGGACTCCCGATTTGAGAATACAATGATAATTTGCATATTTATAGTCTAACGCAAAACATGGCGTAGAGGGTGAAAATTGAAAACTACCCCCGAACGTCCCGGTGGGTGGCACCAAGACCTCCCAGGGGACCAATTTTACTCGTTGGAACTGACACCGTTGCGGCAGGACTGCGGGTTTGAGAGTACGACGGTAATTTGTATATTTCTAGACTTAGGCTGAAAAACGTGGCGTTAGAGGGTGAGAACTCGAAATAGCCCCGAACGTCCCCGTGGGTGGCACCAACACCATCCACGGGACCAAAGTACCTGATAGGAACAGACCCCGTAGCCGCGGGACTCCCGGTTTGAGAAAACGACGGTAATTTGCATATTTCTAGACTTAGGCTTAAAAACATGGTATTAGAGAGTGAGAACTAGAAACAGCCCATGAACGTTCCCGTGGGTGGCACCAACACCTCCCACGGGACCAATGTAACTCGTAGCGCCTGACCTCGCATCCGCGGGACTCCCAGTTTGAGAATACAATAATACTTTGTATATTTTTAGACTTAGGCTTAAAACATGGCGCTAGAGGGTGAGAACTAGAAATAGACCTCAAACGTCCCCGTGGGTGGCACCAACACCACCCACAGGACCAATGTAACACGTAGGAACTGATCCCGCAGCCGCGGGACTCCCGATTTGAGTATACGATGGTTATTTGCATTTTTCTAGACTTAGGCTTAAAAACATGGCATTAGAGGGTGAGAACTCGAAACAGCCCCCGAACGTTACCGTGGGTGGAACCAATACCTCCCACGAGACCAATGTAACTAGTAGGAACTGATCCCACAGTCGCGGGACTAACGGTTTTAGAGTACGACGGTAATTTGCATATTTCTAGACTTAGGCTTAAAAACATGGCGTTAGAGGGTGAGAACTAGAAGCATCCCACGAACGTCCTCGTGGGTGGCACCAACACCTACCACGGGACCAATGTAACTCGTAGGATCTGACCCCGCAGCCGCGAAACTCCCGGTTTGAGAATACAATGATAATTTGCATATATCTAGACTTAGGCTTAAAAACATAGCGTTAGAGGGCGAGAACTCGAAACAGCCCCCGAACGTCCCCATGGGTGGCACCAACACTTCTCACCGGACCAATGCAACTCGTAGGAACTGACCCCGTAGCCTCGGAACTCCGGGTTTGAGAATACGACGGTAATTTGCATATTTCCACACTTAGGCTTAAAAACATGGCGTTAGTGGGTGAAACCTCGAAACATCCCCCGAACATCCCCATGGGTGTCACCAACACCTCCCACGGGACCAATGTAACTCGTAGGAACTGACCTCGCAGACACGGGACTCCCGTTTTGAGAATAAGACGATAATTTTCATATTTCTAGACTTTGGCTTAAAAACATGGCGTTAGAGGGTGAGAACTCGAAACGGCCCCGGAACGTCCCCGTGGGAGGCACCAACACCTCCCACGGGACCAATGTAACTCGTAGGAACTGACCCCGCAGCATCGGGAGTCCCGGATTTAGAGTACGACGGTAATTTGTATATTTCTAGACTTAGGCTTAAAAACATGGCGTTAGAGGGTGAGAACTAGAAACAGCTCACGAACGTCCCTGTGGGTGGCACCAACACCTCCCACGGGACCAATGTAACTCGTAGGAACTGACCCCGGAGCCGCGGGACTCCCGGTTAGTGAATACGATGATAATTTGTATATTTTTAGACTTAGACTTAAAAACATGGCGTCAGAGGGTAAGAACTCGAAACAGCCCTCGAACGTTCTCGTGGGTGGCACCAACTCCTCCCACTAGAAGAATGTAACTCGTAGGAACTGATCCCGCAGTCGCGGGACTAACGGATTTAGAGTACGACAATAATTTGCATATTTCTAGACTTAGGCTTAAAAACATGGCGTTAGAGGGTGAGAACTAGAAGCAGCCCACGAACGTCCCCGTGCGTGGCACCAACACCTCCCACGGGAACAATGTAACTCGTAGGAACTGACCCCGCAGCCGCGGGACTCCCAGTTTGAGAAAAGGATGCTAATTTGTATATTTTTAGACTTTGGCTTACAAACATGGCTTTAGAGGGTGAAAACTCGAAACAGCCCGCTAACGTCCCGGTGGGTGGCACCAACACCTCTCACGGGACCAATGTAACTCGTAGGAACTGACCCCGTAGCCGCGGGACTCCAATTTTGAGAATACGACGGTAATTTTCATATTTCCACACTTAGGCTTAAAAACATGGCGTTAGAGGGTGAAACCTCGAAACAGCTCCCGAACATCCCCATGGGTGTCACCAACACCTCCCACGGGACCAATGTAACTCGTAGGAACTGACCTCGTAGCCGCGGGACTCCCGTTTTGAGAATAGGACGATAATTTTCATATTTATATACTTAGGCTTAAAAACATGGCGTTAGAGGGTGAGAACTCGAAACAGCCCCCGAACGTCCCCGTGGGAGGCACCAACACCTCCCACGGGACCAATGTAACTCGTAGGAACTGACCCCGTAGCCGCGGGACTCCCGGATTTAGAGTACGGCGATAATTTGTATATTTCTAGACTTAGACTTAAAAACATGGCGTTAGTGGGTGAGAACTAGAAACAGCTCACGAACGTCCCCGTGGGTGGCACCAACACCGCCCACGGGACCAATGTAACTCGTAGGAACTGACCCCGCAGCCGTGAGACTCCGGGTTTGAGAATACGACGATAATTTGCTTATTTATAGACTTAGGCTTAAAACATGGCGTTAGAGCGTGAAAACTCAAAACTGACCCGGAACGTCCCCATGGTGTCACCAACACCTCCCACGGGACAAATGCAACTCGTAGGAACTGACCCCGCAGCCGCGGGACTACCAGTTTGAGAATACCACGATAATTTGCATATTTCTAGACTTAGGCTTAGAAACATGGCGTTAGAGGGTGAGAACTCGAAATGGCCCCTGAACGTCCCCGTGGGAGGCCCCAACACCTCCCACGGGACCAATGTAACTCGTAGGAACCGACCCCGCAGCCGCGGGACTCCCGGATTGAGAGTATGACGGTAATTTGCATATTTCTAGACTTAGGATTAAAAACATGGCGTTAGAGGGCGAGAACTCGAAACAGCCCCCGAACGTCCCCATGGGTGGCACCAACACCTCCCAAGGGACCAATGTAACTCGTAGGAACTGACCCCGTATCCGTGGGACTCCCAGTTTGAGAAAACGATGATAATTTGTATATTGTTAGACTTAGGCTTAAAAACATGGTGTTAGAGGGTGAAAACTCGAAACATCCCCCAAACGTCCCCATGGGTGTCACCAACACCTCCCACGGGACCAATGTAACTCGTAGGAACTGATCCCGTAGCCGCAAAACTCCCGGTTTGAGAATACCACAATAATTTTCATATTTCTCGTCATAGGCTTAAAAACATGGTGTTAGAGGATGAGAACTAGAAACGGACCCCGAACATCCCCGTGGGTGGCACCAACACCTCCCACGGGACCAAAGTACCTCATTGGAACGGACCCAGTAGCCGCGGGACTCCCGGTTTGACAAAACGACAGTAATTTGCATATTTCTAGACTTAGGCTTAAAAACATGGTATTATAGAGTGAGAACTAGAAAGAGCCCACGAACGTTCCCGTGGGTGGCACCAACACCTCCCACGGGACCAATGTAACTCGTAGTAACTGACCTCGCATCCGCGGGACTCCCAGTTTGAGAATACGACAATAATTTGTATATTTTTAGAATTAGGCTTAAAAACATGGCTTTAGAGGGTGAAACCTCGAAACAGCCCGATAACGGCCCCGTCGGTGGCACCAACACCACCCACGGGACCAGTGTAACTCAAAGTAACTGACCCCGCATCTGCGGGACTCTCGGTTTGAGAATACGATGATAATTTGCGTATTTCTAAACTTAGGCTTAAAACACGGCGTTAGAGGGTGAGAACTAGAAATAGCCCTCGAACGTCCCCGTGGGTGGCACCAACACCACCCACGAGACCAATGTAACTCGTCGGAATTGACCCCGCAGTCGCGGGACTTCCGATTTGAGAATACGACGGTTATTTGCATTTTTCTAGACTTAGGCTTAAAAACATGGCGTTAGAGGGTGAGAACTCGAAACAGCCCCCGAACGTTCCCGTGGGTGGCACCAACACCTCCCACGAGACCAATGTAACTCGTAGGAACTGATCCCACAGTCGTGGGACTAACAGTTTTAGAGTACGACGGTAAGTTGCATATTTCTAGACTTAGGCTTAAAAATAAGGCGTTAGATGGTGAGAACTAGAAGCAGCCCACGAACGCCCTGTGGGTGGCACCAACACCTCCCACGGGACCAATGTAACTCGTTGGAACTGACCCCGCAGCCGCGGAACTCCCAGTTTGAGAAAATGACGATAATTTGGATATTTTTAGACTTAGGCTTAAAAACATGGCGTTAGAGGATGAAAACTCGAAACAGCCCGCTAGCGTCCCCGTGGGTGGCACCATCACCTCTCACGGGACCAATGTAACTCGTAGGAACTGACCCCGCAGCCGCGGGACTCCGGGTTTAGGAATACGACGATAATTTGCGTATTTATAGACTTAGGCTTAAATCATGGCGTTAGAGAGTGAAAACTTAAAACAGCCCCGGAACGTCCCCATGGTGTCACCAACACCTCCCACGGGACAAATGTAACTCGTAGGAACTCACCCCGCAGCCGCGGGACTCCTTATTTGAGAATACCACGATAATTTGCATATTTCTAGACTTAGGCTTAGAAACATGGCGTTAGAGAGTGAGAACTCGAAACGGCCCCTGAACGTCCACGTGGGAGGCCCCAACACCTCCCACGGGACCAATGTAACTCGTAAGAACCGACCCTGCAGCCGCGGGACTCCCGGATTGAGAGTATGATGGTAATTTGCATATTTCTAGACTTAGGCTTAAAAACATGGCGTTAGAGGGTGAGAACTAGAAGCAGCCCACGAACATCCCCGTGGGTGGCACCAACACCTCCCAAGGGACCAATGTAACTCTTAGGAACTGACCCCGCAGCCGCAGGACTCCCAGTTTGAGAAAACGATGATAATTTGTATATTGTTAGACTTAGGCTTAAAAATATGGCGTTAGAGGGTGAAAACTCGAAACATCCCCCGAACGTCCCCATGGGTGTCACCAACACCTCCCACGGGACCAATGTAACTCGTAGGAACTGATCCCGTAGCCGCGGGACACCCGGTTTGAGAATACGACGATAATTTTCATATTTCTAGACATAGGCTTAAAAACATGGTGTTAGAGGGTGAGAACTAGAAACGGACCCCGAACGTCCCCGTGGGTGGCACCAACACCTCCCACGGGACCAAAGTACCTCATAGGAACGGACCCCGTAGCCGCGGGACTCCTGGTTTGACAAAACGACGGTAATTTGCATATTTCTAGACTTAGGCTTAAAAACATGGTATTATAGAGCGAGAACTAGAAACAACCCACGAACGTTCCCGTGGGTGGCACCAACACATCCCACGGGACCAATGTAACTCGTAGTAACCGACCTCGCATCCGCGGGACTCCCAGTTTGAGAATACGACAAGAATTTATATATTTTTAGAATTAGGCTTAAGAACATGGCGTTAGAGGGTGAAACCTCGAAACAGCCTGGTAACGGCCCCGTCGGTGGCACCAACACCTCCCACGGGACCAGTGTAACCCATAGTAACTGACCCCACATCTGCGGGACTCTCGGTTTGAGAATACGACGATAATTTGCGTATTTGTAGACTTAGGCTTAAAACACGGTGTTAGAGGGTGAGAACTAAAAATAGCCCTCGAACGTCCCCGTGGGTGGCACAACCACCACCCACGAGACCAATGTAACTCGTAGGAATTGACCCCGCACCCGCGGGACTGCCGATTTGAGAATACGACGGTTATTTGCATTTTTCTCGACTTAGGCTTAAAAACATGGCGTTAGACGGTGAGAACTCGAAACAGCCCCCGAACGTTCCCGTGGTGGTACCAACACCTCCCACGAGACCAATGTAACTCATAGGAACTGATCCCGCAGTCGCGGGACTAACAGATTTAGAGTACGATGGTAATTTGCACATTTCTAGACTTAGGCTTAAAAACATGGCGTCAGAGGGTGAGAACTAGAAGCAGCCCATGAACATCCCCGTGGGTGGCACCAACAACTCCCACGGGACCAATGTAACTCGTAGGAACTGACCCAGTAGCCGCGGGACTCGCAGTTTGAGAAAACGACGATAATTTGTATATTTTTAGACTTAGGCTTAAAAACATGGCGTTAGAGGGTGAAAACTCGAAATAGCCCGCTAACGTCCCCGTGGGTGGCACCAACACCTCTCACGGGACCAATGTAACTCGTAGGAACTGATCCCGCAGCCGCGGGACTCCGGGTCTGAGAATACGACGGTAATTTGCATATTTCTACACTTAGGCTTAAAAAATTGGCATTAGAAGGTGAAAACTCGAAACAGCCCCCGGACGTCCCCATGGGTCTCACCAACACCTCCCACGGGACCAATGTAACTCGTAGGAACTGACCCCGCAGCCGTGGGACTCCCGGTTTGAGAATACGACGATAATTTGTATATTTCTATACTTAGGCTTAAAAACAGGACGTTAGAGGGTGAAAAATCGAAACAGCCCGCTAACATCCCCGTGGGAGGCACCAACAGCTCACACGGGACCAATGTAACTCGTAAGAACTGACCCCGCAGCCGCGGGTCTCCCGGATTTAGTGTACGACGGTAATTTGCATATTTCTAAACTTAGGCTTAAAAACATGGCGTTAGAGGGTGAGAACTAGAAATTGCTCACGAATGTCCCCGTCGGTGGCACCAACACCTCCCACGGGACCAATGTAACTCGTAGGAACTGACTCCAGAGCCGCGGGACTCCCGATTTGAGAATACGATGATAATTTGTATATTTTTAGACTTAGGCTTAAAAACATGGCGTTAGAGGATGAAAACTCGAAACAGCCCGCTAACGTCCCCGTGGGTTGTAGCAACCCCTCCCATGGGACCAATGTAACTCTTAGGAACTGACCTCGCATCCGCGGGACTCCCGGTTTGAGAATACGATGATAATTTGTATATTTTTAGACTTAAGCTTAAAAACATGGCGTTAGAGGGTGAAAACTCGAAACAGCCCGGTAACGGCCCCGTCGGTGGCACCAACACCTCCCACGGGACCAGTGTAACTCGTAATAACTGACCCCGCATCTGCGGGACTCCCGATTTGAGAATACGATGATAATTTGCGTATTTCTAGACTTAGGATTAAAACATGGCGTTAGAGGGTGAGAACTAAAAACAGTCCTCGAACGTCCCCGTGGGTGGCACCAACACCTCTCACGGGACCAATGTAACTCGTCGGAGCTGACCCCGCAGCCGCGGGAATCCCGGTTTGAGAATATGACGATAATTTTCATATTTCTAGACATAGGCTTAAAAACATGGTGTTAAAGGGTGAGAACTAGAAACGGCCCCCAAACGTCCCCGTGGGTGGCACCAATACCGCCCACGGGACCAAAGTACCTCATAGGAACGGTCCTCGTAGCTGCGGGACTCCTGGTTTGACAAAATGACGGTAATTTGCATATTACTAGACTTAGGCTTAAAAACATGGTATTATAGAGTGAGAACTAGAAACAGCCCACGAACGTTCCCGTGGGTGGCACCAACACCTCCCACGGAACTAATGTAACTCGTAGTAACTGAACTCGCATCCGCGGGACTCCCAGTTTGAGAATACGACAATAATTTGTATATTTTTAGAATTTTGATTAAAAACATGGCGTTAGAGGGTGAAACCTCGAAACAGCCTGGTAACGGCCCCGTCGGTGGCACCAACACCTCCCACGGGACCAGTGTAACTCATAGTAACTGGCCCCGCATCTGCGGGACTCTCGGTTTGAGAATACGATGATAATTTGCGTATTTCTAGACTTAGGCTTAAAACACGATGTTAGAGGGTGATAACTAGAAATAGCCCTCGAACGTCCCCGTGGGTGGCACCAACACCACCCACGAGACCAATGTTACTCGTAGGAATTGACCCCGCACCCGCGGGACTCCCGATTTGAGAATACGATGGTTATTTGCATTTTTCTCGACTTAGGTTTAAAAACATGGCGTTAGACGGTGAGAACTCGAAACAGTCCCTGAACGTTCCCGTGGTGGCACCAACACCTCCCACGAGATCAATGTAACTCGTAGGAACTGATCCCGCAGTCGCGGGACTAACGGATTTAGAGTACGACGGTAATTTGCATATTTCTAGACTTAGGCTTAAAAACATGGCGTTAGAGGGTGAGAACTAGAAGCAGCCTATGAACGTCCCCGTGGGTGTCACCAACACCTCCCAAAGGACCAATGTAACTCGTAGGAACTGACCTCGCAGCCGCGGGACTCCCAGTTTGAGAAAACGATGATAATTTGTATATTGTTAGACTTAGGCTTAAAAGCATGGCGTTAGAGGGTGAAAACTCGAAACAGTCCGCTAACGTCCCCGTGGGTGGCACCAACACCTCCAACGGGACCAATGTAACTCGTAGTAACTGACCCCGCAGCCGCGGTACTTCGGGATTGAGAATACGACGGTAATTTGCATATTTCTACACTTAGGCTTAAAAACATGGTGTTAGAGGGTGAAACCTCGAAACAGCCCCCGAACGTCCCCATGGGTGTCACCAACACCTCCCACGGGACCAATGTAACTCGAAGGAACTGACCCCGCAGCCGCGGGACTCCCGTTTTGAGAATATGACGATAATTTGCATATTTCTAGACTTAGGCTTAAAAACATGGCGTTAGAGGGTGAGAACTCGAAACGTCCCCTGAACGTCCCCGTGGGAGGTACCAACACCTCCCACGGGACCAATGTAACTCGTAGGAACTGACCTCGCAGCCGCGGGACTCCCGAATTCAGAGTACGACGGTAATTTGAATATTTCTAGACTTAGGCTTAAAAACATGGCGTTAGAGGGTGAGAACTAGAAACATCTCACGAACGTCCCCGTGGGTGGCACCAACACCTCCCACGGGACCAATGTAACTCGTAGGAACTGACCCCAGAGCCGCGAGACTCACGGTTTGAGAATACGACGATAATTTGTATACTTTTAGACTTGGGCTTAAAAACATGGCGTTAGAGGGTGAAAACTCGAAACAGCCCGCTAACGTCCCCGTGGGTTGTAGCAACACCTCCCACGGAACCAATGTAACTCGTAGCAACTGACCTCGCATCCACGGGACTCCCGGTTTGAGAATACGACGATAATTTGCGTATTTCTAGACTTAGGCTTAAAACATGGCGTTAGAGGGTGAGAACCAGAAATAGCCCTCGAACGTCCCCGTGGGTGGCACCAACACCACCCACGGGACCAATGTAACTCGTAGGAACTGACCCCGCAGCCGCGGGACTCCTGATTTGAGAATACAACAGTAATTTGCCTATTTCTAGTCATAGGCTTAAAAACATGGCGTTAGAGGGTGAGAACTCGAAACAACCCCCGAACGTTCCCATGGGTGGCACCAACACCTCCCACGAGACCAATGTAACTCGTAGGAACTGATCCCACAGTCGCGGGACTAACGGTTTTAGAGTACGACGGTAATTTGCATATGTCTAGACTTGGGCTTAAAAACATGGCGTTAGAGGGTGAGAACTAGAAGTAGCCCACGAACGTCCCCGTGGGTGTCACCAACACCTCCCAAGGGACCAATGTAACTCGTAGGAACTGACCCCGCCGTCGCGGGACTCCCAGTTTGAGAAAACGATGATAATTTTTATATTGTTAGACTTAGGCTTAAAAACATGGCGTTAAAGGGTGAAAACTCGAAATAGCCAGCTAACGTCCCCGTGGGTGGCACCAACACCTCTCACGGGACCAATGTAACTCGTAATAACTGACCCCGCAGCCGCGGGACTTCGGGATTGAGAATACGATGGTAATTTACATATTTCTACACTTAGACTTAAAAACATGGCGTTTGAGGGTGAAACCTCGAAACAGCCCCCGAACATCCCCATGGGTGTCACCAACACCTCCCACGGGACCAATGTAACTCGTAGGAACTGATCCCGCAGCCCCGGGACTCCCGTTTTGAGAATACGACGATAATTTGCATATTTATAGACTATGGCTTAAGAACATGGCGTTAGAGGGTGAGAACTCGAAAGGGCCCCCGAACGTCCCCGTGGGAGGCACCAACACCTCCCACGGGACTCCCGAATTTAGAGTACGACGGTAATTTGATTATTTCTAGACCTAGGCTTAAAAACATGGCATTAGAGGGTGAGAACTAGAAACAGCTCACGAACGTCCCCGTGGGTGGCACCAACACCTCCCACGGGACCAATGTAACTCGTAGGAACTGACCCCAGAGCCGCGAGAGTCACGGTTTGAGAATACGACGATAATTTGTATATTTTTAGACTTGGTCTTAAAAACATGGCGTTAGAGGGTGAAAAACCCGAAACAGCCCGCTAACATTCCCGTGGGTTTTAGTAACACCTCCCACGGAACCAATGTAACTCGTAGGAACTGACCTCGCATCCACGGGACTCCTGGTTTGAGAATATGACGATAATTTGTATATTTTTGGACTTAGGCTTAAAAACATGGCGTTAGAGGGTGAAAACTCGAAACATCCCGGCAACGGCCTTCTCGGTGGCACCAACACCTCCCACGGGACCAGTGTAACTCATAGGAACTGACCCCGCAGCCGCGGGACTCCCGGTTTGAGAATACGACGATAATTTGTGTATTTCTAGACTTAGTCTTAAAAAATGGCGTTAGAGGCTGAGAACCAGAAATAGCCCTCGAACGTCCCCGTGGGTGGCACCAACACCACCCACGGGACTAATGTAACTCGTAGGAACTGACCCCGCAGCTGCGGGACTCCCGATTTGAGAATACGACTGTAATTTGCATATTTCTAGACTTAGGCTTAAAAACATGGCGTCAGAGGGTGATAACTCGAAACAGCCCCGAACATTCCCATGGGTGGCACCAACACCTCCCACGAGACCAATGTAACTCATAGGAACTTATCCCACAGTCGCGGGACTAACGGTTTTACAGTACGACGGTAATTAGCATATTTTTAGACTTAGGCTTAAAAACATGGCGTTAGAGTGTGAGAACTTGAAGTAGCCCACGAACGTCCCCGTGGGTGGCACCAACACCTCCCAAGGGACCAATGTAACTCGTAGGAACTGACCCCGCAGCCGCAGATCTCCTAGTTTGAGGAAGAGATGATAATTTGTATATTGTTAGACTTAGGCTTAAAAACATGGCGTTAGAGGGTGAAAACTCGAAAAACCCCGCTAACGTCCCCGTGGGTGGCACCTACACCTCTCACGGGACCAATGTAACTCGTAGTAACTGACTCCGCAGCCGCGGGACTTCGGGTTTGAGAATACGACGGTAATTTGCATATTTCTACACTTAGGCTTAAAAACATGGCGTTAGAGGGTGAAACCTCGAAACATCCTGTTAACGGCCCCGACGGTGGCACCAACACCTCCCACGGGACCAGTGTAACTCGTAGTAACTGACCCAGCATCTGCGGGACACCCGGTTTGAGAATACGAGGATAATTTGTGTATTTCTAGACTTAGGCTTAAAACATGGCGTTAGAGGGTGAGAACTAGAAACAAACCGGTAACGTCCCTGTGGGTGGCACCAACACCTCCCACGGGACCAATGTAACTCGTAGGAACTGACCCCGCAGCCGCGGGAATCCCGGTTTGAGAATACGCCGATAATTTGTATATTTTTAGGCTTAGGCTCAAAAACATGACGTTAGAGGGTGAAAAATAAAAACAACCCGCTAACATCCCCGTGGGTGGTAGCAACACCACCCACGGGACCAATGTAACTCATAGGAACTGACCTCGCATCCGCCAACACCTTTCACGGGACCAGTGTAACTCGTAGGAACTGACCCTGCAACCGCGGGACTCCCGATTTGAGAATACGATGATAATTTGTATATTTTGAGACTTAGGATTAAAAACATGGCGTTAGAGGGTGAAAACTCGAAATAGACCAGTAACGGCCCCGTGGGTGGCACCAACTCCTCCCACGGATCCCGTGTAAGTCGTAGGAACTGACCCCGCAGCCGCGGGACTCCCGGTTTGAGAATACGACGATAATTTGCGTATTTCTAGACTTAGGCCTAAAACTTGGCGTTAGAGGGTGAACACTAGAAACAACCCTCGAATGTACCCGTGGGTGGCACCAACACCTCCCACGGATCCCGTGTAACTCGTAGGAACTGACCCCGCAGCCACGGGACTCCCGGTTTGAGAATACAACGATAATTTGTGTATTTCTAGACTTAGGCTTAAAATATGGCGTTAGAGGGTGAGAACTCGAAACAGCCCCCGAACGTTCCCGTGGGTGGCACCAACACCTCCCACTAGACCAATGTAACTCGTAGGAACTGATCCCGCAGTCGCAGGACTAACGATTTTAGAGTACGACGGTAATTTGCATATTTCAATACTTAGGCTTAAAAATATGGCGTTTGAGGGTAAGAACTAGAAGCAACCCACGAACGTCCCCGTGGGTGGCACCAACACCTCCCATGGGACCAATGTAACTCGTAGGATCTGACCCCGCAGCCGCGGGACTCCCAGTTTGATAAAACGACGATAATTTGTATATTTTTAGACTTAGGCTTGAAAACATGGCGTTAGGGGGTGAAAACTCGAAACAGGCCGCTAACGTCCCCGTGGGTGGCACCAACACCTCTCACGGGACCAATGTAACTCGTAGGAACTGACCCCGCTGCCGCGGGACTCCGGGTTTGAGAATACGATGGTAATTTGCATATTTCTACACTTAGGCTTAAAAACATGGCGTTACAGGTGAAAACTCGAAACAGCCCCCAAACGTCCCCATGGGTGTCACCAACACCTCCCACGGGACCAATGTAACTCGTAGGAACTGACCGCGCAGCCACGGGACTCCCAGTTTGAGAATACGACGATAATTTGCATATTTCTAGACTTAGGCTTAAAAACATGGCGTTAGAGGGTGAGAACTCGAAACGGCCCCCGAACGTCCCCGTGGATGCACCAACACTTCCCACGAGACCAATGTAACTCGTAGGAACTGATCCCACAGCCACGGGACTCCCAGTTTGAGAGTACGATGGTAATTTGCATATTTCTATACTTAGGCTTAAAAACATGGCGTTAGAGGGTGAGAACTAGAAATAGCTCGCGAACGTCCCCGTGGGTGGCACCAACACCTCCCACGGGACCAATGTAACTCGTAGGAACTGACCCCGGAGCTGCGGGACTCCCGGTTTGAGAAAATGATGATAATTTGTATATTTTTTAACTTAGGCTTAAAACATGGCGTTAGAGGGTGAAAACTCGAAACAGCCCGCTAACGTCCCCGTGGGTGGCACCAACACCTCTCACGGGACCAATGTAACTCGTAATAACTGACCCCGCAGCCGCGGGACTTCGGGATTGAGAATACGACGGTAATTTGCATGTTTCTACACATAGGCTTAAAAACATGGCGTTAGAGGGTGAAACCTCGAAATAGCCCCCGAACGTCCCCATGGGTGTCACCAACACCTCCCACGGGACCAATGTAACTCGTAGGAACTGATCCCGCAGCCACGGGACTCCCGTTTTGAGAATACGACGATAATTTGCATATTTCTAGACTTAGGCTTAAGAACATGGCGTTAGAGGGTGAGAACTCGAAAGGGCCCCCGAACGTCCCCGTGGGAGGCACCAAGACCTCCCACGGGACCAATGTAACTCCTAGGAACTGACCCCGCAGCCACGGGTCTCCCGAATTTAGAGTACGATGGTAATTTGATTATTTCTAGACCTAGGCTTAAAAACATGGCATTAGAGGGTGAGAACTAGAAACAGCTCACGAACGTCCCCGTAGGTGGCACCAACACCTCCCACGGGACCAATGTAACTCGTAGGAACTGACCCCAGAGCCGCGAGACTCACGGTTTGAGAATACGACGATAATTTGTATATTTTTAGACTTGGTCTTAAAAACATGGCGTTAGAGGGTGAAAACTCGAAACAGCCCGCTAACGTTCCCGTGGGTTGTAGTAACACCTCCCACGGAACCAATGTAACTCGTAGGAACTGACCTCGCATCCACGGGACTCCTGGTTTGAGAATATGACGATAATTTGTATATTTTTAGACTTAGGCTTGAAAACATGGCGTTAGAGGGTGAAAACTCGAAACATCCCGGTAACGGCCCTCTCGGTGGCACCAACACCTCCCACGGGACCAGTGTAACTCATAGGAACTGACCTCGCAGCCGCGGGACTCCCGGTTTGAGAATACGACGATAATTTGTGTATTTCTAGACTTAGTCTTAAAAAATGGCGTTAGAGGCTGAGAACCAGAAATAGCCCTCGAACGTCACCGTGGGTGGCACCAACACCACCCACGGGACTAATGTAACTCGTAGGAACTGACCCCGCAGCTGCGGGACTCCCGATTTAAGAATACGACTGTAATTTGCATATTTCTAGACTTAGGCTTAAAAACATGGCGTCAGAGGGTGATAACTCGAAACAACCCCGAACATTCCCGTGGGTGGCACCAACACCTCCCACGAGACCAATGTAACTCATAGGAACTTATCCCACAGTCGCGGGACTAACGGTTTTACAGTACGATGGTAATTAGCATATTTTTAGACTTAGGCTTAAAAACATGGCGTTAGAGGGTGAGAACTTGAAGTAGCCCACGAACGTCCACGTGGGTGGCACCAACACCTCCCAAGGGACCAATGTAACTCGTAGGAACTGACCCCGCAGCCGCAGATCTCCTAGTTTGAGGAAGCGATGATAATTTATATATTGTTAGACTTAGGCTTAAAAACATGGCGTTAGAGGGTGAAAACTCGAAAAACCCCGCTAACGTCCCCGTGGGTGGCACCTACACCTCTCACGGGACCAATGTAACTCGTTGTAACTGACCCCGCAGCCGCGGGACTTCGGGTTTGAGAATACGACGGTAATTTGCATATTTCTACACTTAGGCTTAAACACATGGCGTTAGAGGGTGAAACCTCGAAACAGCCTGTTAACGGCCCCGACGGTGGCACCAACACCTCCCACGGGACCAGTGTAACTCGTAGTAACTGACCCCGCATCTGCGGGACACCCGGTTTGAGAATACGAGGATAATTTGTGTATTTCTAGACTTAGGCTTAAAACATGGCGTTAGAGGGTGACAACTAGAAACAAACCGGTAACGTCCCTGTGGGTGGCACCAACACATCCCACGGGACCAATGTAACTCGTAGGAACTGACCCCGCAGCCGCGGGAATCCCGGTTTGAGAATACGCCGATAATTTGTATATTTTTAGGCTTAGGCTAAAAAACATGACGTTAGAGGGTGAAAAATCAAAACAGCCCGCTAACATCCCCGTGGGTGGTAGTAACACCACCCACGGGACCAATGTAACTCATAGGAACTGACCTCGCATCCGCCAACACCTTTCACGGGACCAGTGTAACTCGTAGGAACTGACCCTGCAACCGCGGGACTCCCGATTTGAGAATACGATGATAATTTGTATATTTTGAGACTTAGGATTAAAAACATGGCGTTAGAGGGTGAAAACTCGAAATAGACCAGTAACGGCCCCGTGGATGGCACCAACTCCTCCCACGGATCCCGTGTAAGTCGTAGGAACTGACCCCGCAGCCGCGGGACTCCCGGTTTGAGAATACGACGATAATTTGCGTATTTCTAGACTTAGGCCTAAAACTTGGCGTTAGAGGGTGAGAACTAGAAACAACCCTCGAACGTGCCCGTGGGTGGCACCAACACCTCCCACGGATCCCGTGTAACTCGTAGGAACTGACCCCGCAGCCACGGGACTCCCGGTTTGAGAATACAACGATAATTTGCGTATTTCTAGACTTAGGCTTAAAATATGGCGTTAGAGGGTGAGAACTCGAAACAGCCCCCGAACGTTCCCGTGGGTGGCACCAACACCTCCCACTAGACCAATGTAACTCGTAGGAACTGATCCCGCAGTCGCGGGACTAACGATTTTAGAGTACGACGGTAATTTGCATATTTCAATAGTTAGTCTTAAAAATATGGTGTTTGAGGGTAAGAACTAGAAGCAACCCACGAACGTCCCCGTGGGTGGCACCAACACCTCCCACGGGACCAATGTAACTCGTAGGATCTGACCCCGCAGCCGCGGGACTCCCAGTTTGATAAAACAACGATAATTTGTATATTTTTAGACTTAGGCTTAAAAACATGGCGTTAGGGGGTGAAAACTCGAAACAGGCAGCTAACGTCTCCGTGGGTGGCACCAACAACTCTCACGGGACCAATGTAACTCGTAGGAACTGACCCCGCTGCCGCGGGACTCCGGGTTTGAGAATACGATGGTAATTTGCATATTTCTACACTTAGGCTTAAAAACATGGCGTTACGGGTGAAAACTCGAAACAGCCCCCAAACGTCCCCATGGGTGTCACCAACACCTCCCACGGGACCAATGTAACTCGTAGGAACTGACCGCGCAGCCACGGGACTCCCGGTTTGAGAATACGACGATAATTTGAATATTTCTAGACTTAGGCTTAAAAACATGGCGTTAGAGGGTGAGAACTCGAAACGGCCCCTGAACGTCCCCGTGGATGCACCAACACTTCCCACGAGACCAATGTAACTCGTAGGAACTGATCCCACAGCCACAGGACTCCCAGTTTGAGAGTACGATGGTAATTTGCATATTTCTATACTTAGGATTAAAAACATGGCGTTAGAGGGTGAGAACTAGAAATAGCTCGCGAACGTCCCCGTGGGTGGCACCAACACCTCCCACGGGACCAATGTAACTCGTAGGAACTGACCCCGGAGCTGCGGGACTCCCGATTTGAAAAAATGATGATAATTTGTATATTTTTTAACTTAGGCTTAAAACATGGCGTTAGAGGGTGAAAACTCGAAACAACCCGCTAACGTCCCCGTGGGTGGCACCAACACCTCTCACGGGACCAATGTACCTCGTAATAACTGACCCCGCAGCCGCGGGACTTCGGGATTGAGAATACGACGGTAATTTGCATATTTCTACACTTAGGCTTAAAAACATGGCGTTAGAGGGTGAAACCTCGAAATAGCCCCCGAACGTCCCCATGGGTGTCACCAACACCTCCCACGGGACCAATGTAACTCGTAGGAACTGATCCCGCAGCCACGGCACTCCCGTTTTGAGAATACGACGATAATTTGCATATTTCTAGACTTAGGCTTAAGAACATGGCGTTAGAGGGTGAGAACTCGAAAGGGCCCCCGAACGTCCCCGTGGGAGGCACCAACACCTCCCACGGGACCAATGTAACTCCTAGGAACTGACCCCGCAGCCACGGGACTCCTGAATTTAGAGTACGACGGTAATTTGATTATTTCTAGACCTAGGTTTAAAAACATGGCATTAGAGGGTGAGAACTAGAAACAGCTCACGAACGTCCCCGTAGGTGGCAACAACACCTCCCACGGGACCAATGTAACTCGTAGGAACTGACCCCAGAGCCGCGAGACTAACGGTTTGAGAATACGACGATAATTTGTATATTTTTAGACTTGGTCTTAAAAACATGGCGTTAGAGGGTGAAAACTCGAAACAGCCCGCTAACGTTCCCGTGGGTTGTAGTAACACCTCCCACGGAACCAGTGTAACTCGTAGGAACTGACCTCGCATCCACGGGACTCCTGGTTTGAGAATATGACGATAATTTGTATATTTTTAGACTTAGGCTTAAAAACATGGCGTTAGAGGGTGAAAACTCGAAACATCCCGGTAACGGCCCTCTCGGTGGCACCGACACCTCCCACGGGACCAGTGTAACTCATAGGAACTGACCCCGCAGCCGCGGGACTCCCGGTTTGAGAATACGACGATAATTTGCGTATTTCTACACTTAGGCTTAAAAACATGGCGTTAGAGGGTGAAACCTCGAAATAGCCCTCGAACGTCCCCATGGGTGTCACCAACACCTCCCACGGGACCAATGTAACTCGTAGGAACTGATCCCGCAGCCACGGGACTCCCGTTTTGAGAATACGACGATAATTTGCATATTTCTAGACTTAGGCTTAAGAACATGGCGTTAGAGGGTGAGAACTCGAAAGGGCCCCCGAACGTCCCCGTGGGAGGCACCAACACCTCCCACGGGACCAATGTAACTCCTAGGAACTGACCCCGCAGCCACGGGACTCCCGAATTTAGAGTACGACGGTAATTTGATTATTTGTAGACCTAGGCTTAAAAACATGGCATTAGAGGGTGAGAACTAGAAACAGCTCACGAACGTCCCCGTAGGTGGCAACAACACCTCCCACGGGACCAATGTAACTCGTAGGAACTGACCCCAGAGCCGCGAGACTAACGGTTTGAGAATACGACGATAATTTGTATATTTTTAGACTTGGTCTTAAAAACATGGCGTTAGAGGGTGAAAACTCGAAACAGCCCGCTAACGTTCCCGTGGGTTGTAGTAACACCTCCCACGGAACCAATGTAACTCGTAGGAACTGACCTCGCATCCACGGGACTCCTGGTTTGAGAATATGACGATAATTTGTATATTTTTAGACTTAGGCTTAAAAACATGGCGTTAGAGGGTGAAAACCCGAAACATCCCGGTAACGGCCCTCTCGGTGGCACCAACACCTCCCACGGGACCAGTGTAACTCATAGGAACTGACCCCGCAGCCGCGGGACTCTCGGTTTGAGAATACGACGATAATTTGCGTATTTCTAGACTTAGTCTTAAAAAATGGCGTTAGAGGCTGAGAACCAGGAATAGCCCTCGAACGTCCCCGTGGGTGGCACCAACACCACCCACGGGACTAATGTAACTCGTAGTAACTGACCCCGCAGCTGCGGGACTCCCGATTTGAGAATACGACTGTATTTTGCATATTTCTAGACTTAGGCTTAAAAACATGGCGTCAGAGGGTGATAACTCGAAACAGCCCCAAACATTCCCGTGGGTGGCACCAACACCTCCCACGAGACCAATGTAACTCATAGGAACTTATCCCACAGTCGCGGGACTAACGGTTTTAAAGTACGACGGTAATTAGCATATTTTTAGACTTAGGCTTAAAAACATGGCGTTAGAAGGTGAGAACTTGAAGTAGCCCACGAACGTCCCCGTGGGTGGTACCAACACCTCCCAAGGGACCAATGTAACTCGTAGGAACTGACCCCGCAGCCGCAGATCTCCTAGTTTGAGGAAGCGATGATAATTTGTATATTGTTACACTTAGGCTTAAAAACATGGCGTTAGAGGGTGAAAACTCGAAAAACCCCGCTAACGTCCCCGTGGGTGGCACCTACACCTCTCACGGGACCAATGTAACTCGTAGTAACTGACCCCGCAGCCGCGGGACTTCGGGTTTGAGAATACGACGGTAATTTGCATATTTCTACACTTAGGCTTAAAAACATGGCGTTAGATGGTGAAACCTCGAAACAGCCTGGTAACGGCCCCGTCGGTGGCACCAACACCTCCCACGGGACCAGTGTAACTCGTAGTAACTGACCTCGCATCTGCGGGACACCCGGTTTGAGAATACGAGCATAATTTGTGTATTTCTAGACTTAGGCTTAAAACATGGCGTTAGAGGGTGAGAACTAGAAACAAACCGGTAACGTCCCTGTGGGTGGCACCAACACCTCCCACGGGGACCAATGTAACTCGTAGGAACTGACCCCGCAGCCGCGGGAATCCCGGTTTGAGAATACGCCGATAATTTGTATATTTTTAGGCTTAGGCTTAAAAACATGACGTTAGAGGGTGAAAAATCGAAACAGCCCGCTAACATCCCCGTGGGTGGTAGCATCACCACCCACGGGACCAATGTAACTCATAGGAACTGACCTCGCATCCGCCAACACCTTTCACGGGACCAGTGTAACTCGTAGGAACTGACCCTGCAGCCGCGGGACTCCCGATTTGATAATACGATGATAATTTGTATATTTTGAGACTTAGGCTTAAAAACATGGCGTTAGAGGGTGAAAACTCGAAATAGCCCAGTAACGGCCCCGTGGGTGGCACCAACTCCTCCCACGGATCCCGTGTAACTCGTAGGAACTGACCCCGCAGCCGCGGGACTCCCGGTTTGAGAATACGACGATAATTTGCGTATTTCTAGACTTAGGCCTAAAACTTGGCGTTAGAGGGTGAGAACTAGAAACAGCCCTCGAACGTCCCCGTGGGTGGCACCAACACCTCCCACGGATCCCGTGTAACTCGTAGGAACTGACCCTGCAGCCACGGGACTCCCGGTTTGAGAATACGACGATAATTTGCGTATTTCTAGACTTAGGCTTAAAATATGGCGTTAGAGGGTGAGAACTCGAAACATCCCCCGAACGTTCGCGTGGGTGGCACCAACACCTCCCACTAGACCAATGTAACTCGTAGGAACTGATCCCGCAGTCGCGGGACTAACGATTTTAGAGTACGACGGTAATTTGCATATTTAATTACTTAGGCTTAAAAATATGGCGTTAGATGGTAAGAACTAGAAGCAACCCACGAACGTCCCCGTGGGTGGCACCAACACCTCCCACGGGACCAATGTAACTCGTAGGATCTGACCCCGCAGCCGCGGGACTCCCAGTTTGATAAAACGACGATTATTTGTATATTTTTAGACATAGGCTTAAAAACATTGTGTTAGGGGGTGAAAACTCGAAACAGGCCGCTAACGTCCCCGTGGGTGGCACCAACACCTCTCACGGGACCAATGTAACTCGTAGGAACTGACCCCGCTGCCGCGGGACTCCGGGTTTGAGAATACGATGGTAATTTGCATATTTCTACACTTATGCTTAAAAACATGGCGTTATGGGTGAAAACTCGAAACAACTCCCAAACGTCCCCATGGGTGTCACCAACACCTCCCACGGGACCAATGTAACTCGTAGGAACTGACCGCGCAGCCGCGGGACTCCCGGTTTGAGAATACGACGATAATTTGCATATTTCTAGACTTAGGCTTAAAAACATGCCGTTAGAGGGTGAAACTCGAAACGGCCACCGAACGTCCCCGTGGATGCACCAACACCTCCCACGGGACAAATGTAACTCGTAGGAACTAACCCCACAGCCGCGGGACTCCCAGTTTGAGAGTACGATGGTAATTTGCATATTTCTATACTTAGACTTAAAAACATGGCGTTAGAGGGTGAGAACTAGAAATAGCTCGCGAACGTCCCCGTGGGTGGCACCAACACCTCCCACGGGACCAATGTAACTCGTAGGAACTGACCCCGGAGCTGCGGGACTCCCGGTTTGAGAATACGATGATAATTTGTATATTTTTAAACTTAGGCTTAAAAACATGATGTTAGAGGGTGAGAACTCGAAACGGCCCCCGAGCGTCCCCTTGGGAGGCAACAACACCTCCCACGGGACTAATGTAACTGGTAGGAAGTGACCCCACAGCCGCGGGACTCCTAGTTTGAGAGTACGATGGTAATTTTCATATTTCTATACTTAGGTTTAAAAATATGGCGTTAGAGAGTGATAACTAGAAATAGCTCGCGAATGTCCTCGTGGGTGGCACCAACACGTCCCACGGGACGAATGTAACTCGTAGTAACTGACCCCGGAGCCACGGGACTCCCGGTTTGAGAATACGACGATAATTTGTATATTTTTAGATTTAGGCTTAAAAACAGGACGTTAGAGGGTGAAAAATCGAAACAGCCCGCTAACATCCCCGTGGGTGGTAGCAACACCACCCACGGGACCAATGTAACTCATAGGAACTGACCTCGCATCCGCGGGACTCCCGATCCGAGAATATGATGATAATTTGTGTATTTTTAGACTTAGGCTTAAAAACATGGCGTTAGAGGGTGAAAACTCGAAACAGCCCGCTAACGTCCCCGTGGGTTGTAGCAACACCTCCCACGGGTCCAGTGTAACTCGCAGGAACTGACCCCGCAGCCGCGGGACTCCCGGTTTGAGAATACGATGATAATTTGTATATTTTGAGACTTAGGCTTAAAAACATGGCGTTAGAAGGTGAAAACTCGAAACAGCCAAGTAACGGCCCCGTGGGTGGCACCAACTCCTCCCATGGATTCCGTGTAACTCGTACGAACAGACCCCGCAGCCGCGGGAATCCCGGTTTGAGAATACGATGATAATTTGCGTATTTTTAGACTTAGGCTTAAAAACATGGCGTTAGAGGGTGAAAACTCGAAACAGCCCGCTAACCTCCCCGTGGGTTGTAGCAACACCTCCCACGGGACCAATGTAACTCGTAGGAACTGACCTCGCATCCGCGGGACTCCCAGTTTGAGAATATGACGATAATTTGTATATTTTTAGACTTAGGCTTAAAAACATGGCGTTAGAGGGTGAAAACTCAAAACAGCCCGGTAGCGGCCCCGTCGGTGGCACCAACACCTCCCACGGGACCAGTGTAACTCGTAGGAAGTGACCCCGCATCCGTGGGACTCCGGGTTGGAGAATACGACGATAATTTGCATATTTCTAGACTTAGGCTTAAAACATGGCGTTAGAGGGTGATAACTAGAAACAGGCCTCGAACGTCGCCGTGGGTGGCACCAACACCTCCCACGGGACCAATGTAACTCGTAGGAACTGACCCCGCATCCGCGGGACTCCCGGTTTGATAATACGATGATAATTTGCATATTTATAGACTTAGGCTTAAAAACATGGCGTTAGAGGGTGAGAACTCGAAACATCCCTCGAACGTTCCCGTGGGTGGCGCCAACACCTCCCACTAGACCAATGTAACTCGTAGGAACTGATTCTGCAGTCGCGGGACTAACGGATTTAGAGTACGACGGTAATTTGCATATTTCTAGACTTAGGCTTAAAAACATGGCGTTTGAGGGTGAGAACTAGAAGCAGCCCACCAACGTCCCCGTGGGTGGCACCAACACCTCCCACGGGACCAATGTAACTCGTAGGAACTGACCCAGCAGTCGCGGGACACCCAGTTTGGGACGATGATAATTTGTATATTTTTAGACATAGGCTTAAAAATATGGCGTTAGAGGGTGAAAACTCGAATCAGCCCGCTAACGTCCCCGTCGGTGGCATCAACTCCTCTCACGGGGCCAATGTAACTCGTAGGAACTGACCACGTAGCCGGGGGACTCCGGATTTGAGAATACGACGGTTATTTGCATATTTCTACACTTAGGCTTAAAAACATGGCGTTAGAGGGTGAGAACTCGAAACTTCCCCCGAACGTTTCCATGAGTGGCACCAACACCTCCCACGAGACCAATGTAACTCGTAGGAACTGATCCCGCAGTCGCGGGACTAACGGTTTTAGAGTACGACAGTAATTTGCATATTTCTAGACTTAGGCTTAAAAACATGGCGTTAGAGGGTGAGAACTAGAAGCAGCCCAGGAACGTCCCCGTGGGTGGCACCAACGCCTCCCACGGGACAAATGTAACTCGTAGGAACTGCCCTCGCAGCCGCGGGTCTCCCAGTTTGAGAAAATGATGATAATCTGTATATTTTTGGACTTAGACTTAAAAACATGGCGTTAGAGGGTGAAAACTCGAAAAAGCCCTCTAACGTCATCGTGGGTGGAACCAACACCTCTCACGGGACCAATGTAACTTGTAGGAACTGACCCCGCAGCCGCGGGACTCTGGGTTTGAGAATACAATGGTGATTTGCATATTTCTACACTTAGGCTTAAAAACAAGGCATTAGAGGGTGAAAACTCGAAACAGCCCCCGAACGTCCCCATGGGTGTCACCAACACCTCCCACGGGACCAATGTAACTCGTAGGAACTGACCCCGCACCCGCGGGACTCCCGGTTTGAGAATACGATGATAATTTACATATTTCTAGACATAGGCTTAAAAACATGGCGTTAGAGGGTGAGAACTCAAAACGGCCCCCGAACGTCCTCGTGGGAGGCATCAACACCTCCCACGGGACCAATGTAACTCGTAGGAACTGACCCCGCAGCCGCGGGACTCCCGAATTGAGAGTATGACAGTAATTTGCATATTTCTAGACTTAGGCATAAAAACATGGCGTTAGAGGGTGACAACTAGAAACAACTCAGGAACATCCTCGTGGGTGGCACCAACACCTCCCACGGGACCAATGTAACTCGTAGGAACTGACCCCGGAGCCGCGGGACTCCCAGTTCGAGAATACGATGATAATTTGTATATTTTTAGACTTAGGCTTAAAAACATGGCGTTAGAGGGTGAAAACTCGAAACAGCCCGCTAACTTTTCCCGTGGTTGATAGCAACACCTCCCACGGGAGCAATGTAACTCGTATGAACTGACCTCGAATCCGCGGGACTCCCGATTTGAGAATACGATGATAATTTGTATATTTTTATACTTACGCTTAAAAATATGGCGTTAGAGGGTGAAAACTCGAAACAGCCCGGTAACGGCCCCGTGGGTGGCACCAACACCTCTCACGGGACCAATGTAACTCGTAGGAACTGACCCCGCAGCCGCGGGACTTCGGGTTTGAGAATACGAAGGTAATTTGCATTTTTCTACACTAAGGCTTAAAAACATGGAGTTAGAGGGTGAAACCTCGAAACAGCCCCCGAACGTCCCCATGGGTGTCACCAACACCACCCATGGGACCAATGTAACTCGTAGGAAATGACCCCGGAGCCGCGGGACTCTCGGTTTGAGAATACGACGATAATTTGTATTTTTTTAGACTTAGGCTTAAAAACATATCGTTAGAGGGTGAAAACTCGAAACAGCCCGCTAACGTCCCCGTGGGTTATAGCAACACCTGCCACGGGACCAATGTAACTCGTAGGAACTGACCTCGCATCCGCGGGACTCCCGGTTTGAGAATATGACGATAATTAGTATATTTTTAGACTTAGGCTTAAAAACATGGCTTTAGAGGGTAAAAACTTGAAACAACCCGGTAACGGCCCCGTTGGTGGCACCAACACCTCCCACGGGACCAGTGTAACTCGTAGGAACTGACCCCGCATCCTCGGGACTCCTGGTTTGAGAATACGATGATAACTTGCGTATTTCTAGACTTAAGCTTAAAACATGGTGTTAGAGGGTGAGAACTAGAAACATGCCTCAAACGTCCCCATGGGTGGAACCAACACCTCCCATGGGACCAATGTAACTCGTAGGAACTGACCCCGCAGCCGCGGGAATCCCGGTTTGAGAATACGATGATAATTTGCATATTTCTAGACTTAGGCTTAAAAACATGGCGTTAGAGGGTGAGAGAAACATCCCTCGAACGTTCCCGTGGGTGGCATCAACACCTCCCACTAGACCAATGTAACTCGTTGGAACTGATCCCGGAGTCGCGGGACAAACGGATTTAGAGTACGATGGTAATTTGCATATTTCTAGACTTAGGCTTAAAAACATGGCGTTAGAGGGGGAGAACTAGAACCAGCCCACGAACGTCCCCGTGGGTGGAACCAACACCTCCCACGGGACCAATGTAACTCGTAGGAACTGGCCCAGCAGCCGCGGGACACCCAGTTTGGGAAAATGATGATAATTTGTTTATTTTTAGACATATGCTTAAAAACATGTCGTTAGAGGGTGAAAACTCGAAACAGCCCGCTAACGTCCCCATCGGTGGCATCAACACCTCTCATGGGGCCAATGTAACTCGTAAGAACTGACCACGTAGCCGCGGGACTCCGGATTTGAGAATTCGACGGTAATTTCCATATTTCTGCACTTAGGCTTAAAAACATGGCGGTAGAGGGTGAAAACTCGAAATAGCCCCCGAACGTCCCCATGGGTGTCACCAACACCTCCCACGGGACCAATGTAACTCGTAGGAATTGACCCCGTAGCCGTGGGACTCCTGGTTTGAGAATACGACGATAATTTGCATATTTCTATACTTAGGCTTAAAAACATGGTGTTA
This sequence comes from Sambucus nigra, assembly GCA_949130495.1. NCBI lineage: Eukaryota > Viridiplantae > Streptophyta > Magnoliopsida > Dipsacales > Adoxaceae > Sambucus > Sambucus nigra. The sequence goes on from OX422215.1 coordinate 50,005,049, forward strand.
GAGGGTGAGAACTTGAAACGGCCCCCGAGCGTCCCCGTGGGAGGCACCAACACCTCCCACGGGACCAATGTAACTCGTAGGAACTGACCCCACAGCTGCGGGACTCCCAGTTTGATAGTACGATGGTAATTTTCATAGTTATATACTTAGGTTTAAAAATATGGCGTTAGAGAGTGAGAACTAGAAATAGCTCGCGAGCGTCCCCGTGGGTGGCACCAACACCTCCCACGGGACCAATGTAACTCGTAGGAACTGACCCCAGAGCCGCAGGACTCCCGGTTTGAGAATACGACAACAATTTGTGTATTTTTAGACTTAGGCTTAAAATCTTGACGTTAGAGGGTGAAAACTCGAAACAGCCCGCTAACGTCCCCGTGGGTGGCACCAACACCTCCCACGGGACCAATGTAACTCGTAGGAACTGACCCCGGAGCCGCGGGACTCCCGGTTTGAGAATACGACGATAATTTGTATATTTTTAGACTTAGTCTTAAAAACATGACGTTAGAGGGTGAAAACTCGAAACATCTCGCTAACGTCCCCGTGGGTGGTAGCAACACCACCCACGGGACCAACGTAACTCATAGGAACTGACCTCTCATCCGCGGGACTCCCGATTTAAGAATACGACGATAATTTGTATATTTTTAGACTTAGGCTTAAAAACATGGCATTAGAGGGTGAAAACTCGAAACAGATCGCTAACGTCCCCGTGGGTTGTAGCAACACCTCCCACAGGACCAGTGTAACTCGTAGGAACTGACCCCGCAGCCGCAGGACTCCCGGTTTGAGAATACGATGATAATTTGAGTATGTCTAGACTTAGACTTAAAACATGACGTTAGAGGGTGAGAACTAGAAACAGCCCTCGAACGTCCCCGTGGGTGGCACCAACACCTCCCACGGGACAAATTTAATCCGTAGGAACTGACCCCGCAGCCGCGAGACTCCCGATTTGAGAATATGACGGTGATTTGCGTATTTCTACACTCGGGCTTAAAAACATGGCGTTAGAGGGTGAGAACTCGAAACAGCCCCCGAACGTTCACGTGGGTGGCACCAACAGCTCCCACTAGACCAATGAAACTCGTAGGAACTGATCCCACAGTCGCGGGACTAACGGTTTTAGAGTACGACGGTAATTAGCTTATTTCAATACTTAGGCTTAAAAACATGGCGTTAGAGGGTGAGAACTAGAACCAGCCCACGAACGTCCCCGTGGGTGGCACCAACACCTCCCACGGGACCAATGTAACTCGTAGGAACTGACCCCGCTGCCGCGGGACTCCCAGTTTTAGAAAATGACGGTAATTTGCATATTTCTACACTTAGGCTTAAAAACAAGGCGTTAGAGGGTGAAAACTCGAAACAGCCCCCGAACGTCCCCTTGGGTATCACCAACACCTCCCACGGGACCAATGTAACTCATAGAAACTGACCCCGCAGTCGCGGGACTAACGGTTTTAGAGTACGATGGTAATTTGCATATTTCTAGAATTAGGCTTAAAAACATGGCGTTAGAGGGTGAGAACTCGAAACAACCCCCGAACGTTCCCATGGGTGGTACCAACACCTCCCACGAGACCAATGTAACTCGTAGGAACTGATCCCACAGTCGCGGGACTAACGGTTTTAGAGTACAACGGTAATTTGCATATTTCTAGACTTAGGCTTAAAAACATGGCATTAGAGAGTGAGAACTAGAAATAGCTCGCGAAGGTCCCCGTGGGTGGCACCAACACCGCCCAAGGGACCAATGTAACTTGTAGGAACTGACCCCGGAGCCGCGGGACTCTCGATTTGAGAATACGATGATAATTTGTATATTTTTAGACTTAGGCTTAAAAACATGACGTTAGAGGGTGAAAACTCGAAACAGCCCGCTAACATTCCCGTGGGTGGTTGCAACACCTCCCACGGGACCAATCTAACTCGTAGGAACTGACCTCGCATCCGCGGGACTCCCAGTTTGAGAATACGATGAAAATTTGTATATTTTTAGACTTAGGCTAAAAAACATGGCGTTAGAGGGTGAAAACTCGAAACAGCCCGGTAACGGCCCCGTAGGTGGCACCAACACCTTCCACGGGACCAGTGTAACTCGTTGGAACTGACCCCGCAGCCGCGGGACTCCCGGTTTGAGAATACGAGGATAATTTGCGTATTTCTAGACGTAGGCTTAAAACATGGCGTTAGAGGGTGAGAACTCGAAACGGCCCCCGAACGTTCCTGTGGGTGGCACCAAAACCACCCACGGGACCAATGTAACTCGTAGGAACTGACGCCGCAGCCGCGGTACTCCCAGTTTGAGAGTACGATGGTAATTTGCATATTTTTATACTTAGGCTTAAAAACATGACGTTAGAGAGTGAGAAATAGAAATAGCTCGCGAACGTCCCCGTGGGTGGCACCAACACCTCCCACGGGACCAATGTAACTCGTAGGAACTGACCTCGGATCCGCGGGACTCCCGGTTTGAGAATACTACGATAATTTGTATATTTTTAGACTTAGGCTTAAAAAAATGACGTTAGAGGATGAAAACAGGAAACAGCCCACTAACGTCCCCGTGGGTGGTAGCAACACGTCCCACGGGACCAATGTAACTCGTAGGAACTGACCTCGCGTCTGCGGGACTCCCGGTTTGAGATTACAATGATAATTTGTATATTTTTAGACTTAGGCATAAAAACATGGCGTTAGAGGGTGAAAACTCGAAACAGCCCGGTAACGACCCCGTGGGTGGCACCAACACCTCCCACGGGACCGGTGTAACCCGTTGAAACTGACCTCCCATCCACGGGACTCCCGGTTTGAGAATACGACGGTAATTTTGCATATTTCTAGACTTAGGCTTAAAAACATGGCGTTAGAGGGTGAGAACTCGAAACATCCCCCGAACGTTCCCGTGGGTGGCACCAACACCTCCCACGAGACCAATGTAACTCGTAGGAACCGATCCCGCAGTCGCGGGACTAACGATTTTTGAGTACGACGGTAATTTTTATATTTCAACACTTAGGCTTAAAAACATGGCGTTAGAGGGTGAGAACTAGAAGCAGCCCACGAACGTCCCCATGGGTGGCACCAACACCTCCCACGGGACCAATGTAACTCGTAGGAACTGACCCCGCAGCCGCGGGTCTCCCAGTTTGAGAAAACGACGATAATTTGTATATTTTTAGACTTAGGCTTAAAAACATGGCGTTAGAGGGTGAAAACTCGAAAAATCCCACTAACATCACCGTGGGATGAACCAACACCTCTCACGGGACCAAAGTAACTTGTAGGAACTGACCCCGCAGCCGCGGGACTCTGGATTTGAGAATACGACGGTAATTTGCATATTTCTACACTTAGGCTTAAAAACAAGGCATTAGAGGGTGAAAACTCAAAACAGCCCCCGAACATCCCCATGGGTGTCACTAACACCTGCCACCGGACCAATGTAACTAGTAGGAACTGACCCCGCACCCGCAGGACTCCCGGTTTGAGAATACGACGATAATTTGCATATTTTTAGACTTAGGCTTAAAAACATGGCGTTAGAGGGTGAGAACTCAAAACGGCCCCCGAACGTCCCCGTGGGAGGCACCAACACCTCCCACGGGACCAATGTAACTCGTTGGAACTGACCCCACAGCCACGGGATTCCCAGATTGAGAGTATGACGGTAATTTGAATATTTCTAGACTTAGGCTTAAAAACATGGCGTTAGAGGGTGAGAACTAGAAACAGGTCACGAACATCCTCGTGGGTGGCACCAACACCTCCCACGGGACCAATGTAACTCGTAGGAACTGACCCCGGAGCCGCGGAACTCCCGGTTTGAGAATACGACGATAATTTGTATATTTTTAGACTTAGGCTTAAAAACATGGCGTTAAAGGGTGAAAACTCGAAACAGCCCGCTAACGTCCCCGTGGGTGATGGCAACACCTCCCACGGGAGAAATGTAACTCGTATGAACTGACCTCGCATTTGCGGGACTCCCGGTTTGAGAATACGATGATATTTTGTATATTTTTATATTTAGGCTAAAAAACATGGCGTTAAAGGGTGAAAACTCGAAACAGCCCGGTAACGGCCACGTGGGTGGCACCAACACCTCCCACGGGACCAGTGTAACTCATAGGAACTGGCCCTGGAGCCGCGGGACTCTCTGTTTGAGAATACGACGATAATTTGCGTATTTCTAGACTTAGGCTTAAAACATGGCGTTAGAGAGTGAAAACTCGAAACTGCCCCCGAACGTCCCCGTGGGTGGCACCAACACCTCCCACGGGACCAATTTTACTCGTAGGAACTAACCCCGTAGCCACGGGACTTTCGGTTTGAGAATATGACGGTAATTTACATATTTGTAGACTTAGGCTTAAAAACATGGTGTTAGAGGGTGAGAACTCGAAATAGCCCCCGAACGTCCACATGGGTGGACCAACACCACCCACGGGACCAATGTAACTCGTAGGAACTGACCCCGCAGCCGCGGGACTCCCGGTTTGAGAATACGATGGTAATTTGCAAATTTCTACACTTAGGCTTAAAAACATGGCGTTAGAGGGTGAGAACTCGTAACAGCCCCCGAACGTCCCCGTGGGTGGCACCAACACCTCCCACGGGACCAATGTAACTCATAGGAACTGGCCCCGCAACCCTGGGACTCTCAGTTTGAGAATACGACAGTAATTTGCATATTTCTAGACTTAGGCTTAGAAATATGGCGTTAGAGGGTGAGAACTCGAAATATCCCCCGGACGTCCCCGTGGGTGGCACCAACACCACCCAGGGGACCAACGTAACTCGTAGGAACTAACTCCGCAGCCACGGGACTCCCTGTTTGAGAATACGATAGAAATTTCTTTATTTGTACTTGGTTACTAATAATTTTAACTTATATATGCAAATTTTCAGCTTGATTAAATTTTTTGTAAAACTACTTGGTTACTAATACTTTTTTTATGTATCCCATCATTTCTAGGCTTTTTGCACGCGAAACCAACGAAGGAGGCAATGGTTTACGGCCTGAAGATTGTTTATATGTTGTGGACATTCAGGATTTTTTTTTTGTGTTACAGCCGTGCGGGCTTTTATTGTTTAGTTTTATGGCCGTGCGGGCTTTTATAATTTGAGTTTTGAATTTTATGGCCGTGCGGGCTTTATAATAAGCATGTTTTACATTTACAGGTTTTGGAATGTCAAGAAAATAGAGGGAACTCTGCCCAATTTTTTTTGGTTTGTGAATTATTAAGACGTGTAATATTTATAAGTTTGTATATATATTTGTTTATTAACAACGTTCTCGATTCGCACTTTGTGATTTTTTTTATTGTTTTACCAATAATAAATATTTGTAACACCTCGTACGCGTCCAACGTTACACGTAGCAACCGACGGTGCACTCACAGGATCTCCAATTTTAGGATTGGACCAAAATATATATATATATATATATATATATATATATATATATATATATATATATATATATATATATATATATATATATATATATATATATATTAAATTATAGTTAAATATGGTCATGGACTTTGTCCATGACCATTTTTATTTTTTTCGTCGCACATAAAAATGGTCGCGGCCAAAGTCCGCGAGCATTTTTTTTCCGTCACGGTTATGGGTCGCGGACTTTGGCTGTGACCATTTTTTTTATTTGTTTGTCACGGTTGTGGGTCACGGATGAGGGCCACGACCAATTTTTTTTAATTTTTTTCTCACGGACCTGGGTCGCGGACTTTGGTCGCGACCAATTTGTCATGGTTGTGGGTCACGGATGAGGGCCGCGACCATTTTTATTTTATTTTTTTGTCACGGACGTGGGTCGCGGACTTTGGCCGCGACCAATTTGTCACGGTTGTGGGTCACGGATGAGGGCCGCGACCAATTTGTTTTTAATTTTTTTGTCATGGACTTGGGTCGCGGACTTTGTCCGCGACCAATTTGTCACGGTTGTGGGTCACGGATGACGGCCTTGACCCGTCACGGTATGGGTCACGGCCCAAGTCCGCAACCATCTGCCGTGACCCCTCTCGTCCGTGACCATTTTTGGGTCACGGACTTGGACCACGACCCACGAAAATGGTCACGCTCGAAATGGTCACGGCCCAAGTCCGCGACCTACAGTTTTGGTCAGGGATTTTGGCCGTGACCAATCGCCAGTTTTGGTGTAGTGATGTATGACTGTGGGACTATTAGAAACATAACTGGAATGGTATATTGGACTAAACTCCATCTGAGTAAAGGAGATAGTCTGACTATGTGTGTATTAAGAAGAACAATCGCCAAGAAGAGTTACAAGATGGTGGAGACACACATAAAAAAATGTCCCTTGACAAAGGATGACCCCAAAATTTTGGAAGGTGGGTGGAGTCTTACTTAGCCAAATTCCTAGAGTAACTTGATCATAGACAAGATGTTAAATTTCTATCACCCAAAAATGCGCCCCAAAAGTGAGCAGTTTTAGTGTAGATGCACGGGGCATTATTTCGGTATGTACTAAAAAGAGGAGTAAGATATGACACGTGGTGTGAAATGTCGAGAATGTGAACTGGTGTTGAGCGTGACAGTGAAGTTGTCTCCAGGTGCACCACCCGTAGATGGAAGAGGTTGGTCTCATACTATCAACCAAAAGTTTTATGATAGATTGATGACTCCAATGATGGAATGTATAAGTAGAATGATAAAGTTTATTATTTTAGTTATCAAAATATCTACGAGGTCAGGATTTCTTTCAAATTTGTGGAATGAATTCATAGAACTATAATATTTTTTATTCATTTAGGGTGAGTTATACTATCGAGCAGTATGGCCAACGCTTGATTGGAGAGAAGAAATGAACAATCACAAGGTGTCGCCCAATATTATTGTGTGTCAGGATGAGACCCTTGAGTCCCACCTCTGATAAGAAGAGTCAGGAGGCGATGGGGACAGAGTTTTGCTTTGAGATATATGGGTAATCCATAGGTCGATCGATAAACGAGATGTGACTTGGATGTTGGAGAATGAGACAAATGTGTATTAATGATTTTTGGGTAATTAGAACTAATAGTTAGCTGTGGTACAATTACGTGTGATACCTTATAGAAATTTAGTATCTGTGTGATGCTTTTCGAGGCATCCCTAGAGATCTTATCATCCACCCTTTGGTTGGTTAGAGGCGGGGAATAACAAGCTTCTCGGGCCCAGGGCCATTAATGGTCCATTTGTAGGGATTAAGTTAGTCTACGCCATTTTTGTACAGTTCCGAAATGTGGTGAGGGTATGTCACAGCGAATCGAAGTTTGAAGTCTGACATGAGGGGTCAGGGGTTAATGTGTGTGTCTCCGATGAAGGGACTTATGTGATCTGTCAACAAGGAAATCGAAACCAATAGAAGTGGGGCCTTTTCTAACGTAGTGATAATAGAGGTAGTGGATAATAAGCTCATCTTTTGAGGCATTGTTATAGGATTCACGATAGTTTTACATATCATTGTATGTAGTTATAAGAGAGTTTGAATGGACTTATTGCTAACCTTAGGATGGAGTGAGCCTTCAGTCACTTGTACCACGAATGGGTGTATAGTGAAAACACCAAAGTATTATTGCAAGTTAACTTTGAATACATTCAGATCCATTTAGTAAAAGGATCCAAAGTTTTTAGTATCGTGCATATTCGAATTTTGGGGACGAAACTCCTTTGTAGGGGTAGTATATAACACCCGTATTTCTGAGTAATTAGAATTTAATTATTTTTGTTATTTTACATAACACATGTTTCGTAACTTATTTGAATAGAAATATTATGTGTTTTTAAAATATTAATTGGGAGCGATAATGACTAATATTTATGGAATAAATTTTCTAAGTGAGTAGTAAATAACTAATAATAATTATTATATGTCGTAGTGACATCGATGTGGCTGTGTTATATCTCAACCGGAAGTCACTTGTAGGCAAAATTGAGGTTGATATTGGGAATTTATGTAGAGTCGGATGGATTTTTTGATGTCACGATTAATTCCGAATGAGTCAAAATAGTAAGAGCAGTGTAGCTGTAACACCCCATGATGTTTTAGACTGAGAAATTAAATTTTTGGGAAAGTAAAATTTAATTAAATTAGAGAATTTTAAAATTTGGAATTGAGGTCCAAAAATAGAGGACGTTTTAAAGTATTTTGGATGATGATTTCGAGCGTGCCATCGATCCCGAAAGGGTCGAGATAGTAAAAAAGACTGTCATTGGGTTTTATTTCGGCTCCAGAATATTTTTAAGTCAGTTTGACTCGAATTGGAGTAAACGGGTCATTTAAAGTGTGTATTAACATTTAGAATTGGGACTTATGTTTTATAGGCTTAAGAGGCTTACGGATGAATCCTTCTCATTAGAGAAAGAGAGAAATAGAAAGAAAAGAAGAAAGGAAGAGCGAAAGAAGAAGAAAGGAGGAGAGGGAGGAGAAAAAGCTTGGGAACTCCGGCCAAAACGCGACATCAAGGACGATCCAACCTCTACAAATATGAGGCAAGTGTTTAATCTTGATAAATAAGTCATTTGTGTATTTGATTTCATAATTTGTGGGTTAAAGGAATGGTTTTTAGGTATTAATATCAAAACCTTGATTTTGGGTTTAAATCTTGAAATCAATGTGTAAATATGGGTTTAATTGTGTAGAAATGATTGGGATCAACTTTGGGTTGATTTATTGGCTTAGAATCATGTTGTGATAAATATTTGGAAGTTAGAATAGAAATTCTAGGGGTTAAAAATTCGTGGGTTTCTATGAAGAAGAAGAACCCTCCAAATTCTGCAGACCCGAATCGATTCGCCCCTTAAGCGAATCGATTCGGCCTAGGCAAAATTGGCAGGTCTGCATGACCGAATCGATTCGGACCCAATGTTAATCGATTTGGTTTGAGACGGTCTCACAGGACCTTTGGACCGAATCGATTCGCAGTTGGAGCGAATCGATTCGCCCGGGAGACCAAATCGATTCGGTCCAGGCCGAATCGATTCGGTCCAGGCAGAATCGATTCGAAAACAGGGCTGTTTTATAGGATTTTTCTAGGGTGATTTCTAACCCTTTTGGCTTGGGTTTATTGACTTAGGTACTTCTCTTCTGGTGTAAGAGATATGTTTTGGAGACACTAGGGGGTTTCTCACACATTGTGTCTTAGGGGCTTCTTGGGAAAATTTGGGAATAATATATCCAAGTATGTATTTGGAGTTGTGTACCGAGATTGTGGGGAAACCCCATTGGGATTGGGAATCATACTTAGAGACAAATCGTAAGTATAAATGTGTTGGGAGGTTAATAACTCTTAGAGAGAGTTGCGAGGGTATGTTGTGAAATTTCCTGGCCGACAATTATATCAAATCCTTATAAGGATAGGATATCGTTAATATATAATTTGGGGCCAAATGGAAGAGAGTGGTCGCCTACCCTTAGAAATGATAAAATTTAAGGAATAAATTTGAGAGATCTTAGACTAGGTGAATTCACAAAAGTGATTGAACCGTAGTCAGAAATCGAGAGCGATGGGATCATATTACTAACTAGAGTAGAATGTGAAAATGTAGTTGGAGTAGATGTTGTTTATCGTGTGTGATTTACAATGGTTAATTTCCCTAAGAAATGGGATTATTTGATGACAATAAGATTGAGCTTGAGGCTTGTAGACTATTAGTTAGGTGTATACCGATAGTCAAAATTTTTACTAGATTCTTTAATGTGCTCTTGGATATTGATGGTATGTGTAGTGATGGCTTCCTACACAAAATCTTGGGTGATAACCCGAATGTTGGATGTATATATATATATATATATATGATTTTGGGAGACTATTCATCATAGGAAAAATGATTGAATATGTTTCAAGTGAGGGATTGTATTCACATATCGAGGTAAATTAAATGAGTTGTGGTGACGACTTGTATATTGAGGATTATGTATACTTATAGCTGAGTTTGTATCTCGTATGCATATGAACAAGATTTAGTTGTATATTTGGATATGTGAATATATGTGTATATATCTATATAGATATGAATATATGGATATATTTACATTGTGGACATACATGGTATGGATATTTAAACCTTATATGATGGTTTAATATTTGATCATATGATGGGATCATATGGATGTGTATATATTGTGCATGAGAACGATATATATACTTATGTGGTTAAGCATACCCCGATTATGCTATCATTGGTAAGTTTTCGCGCAGAGGGTGATCATCCTGGCATGTAGAGCAGGGTGTGGATATTCCCCAGGTCATAGTCGTCCAGTGTGTTATTATGTGATATATTTTTGGGATGAGACGTGGTGGGTATGTTCGTCTCATTGCCGGTTAGGAGCTATGATCGCTTCCCGGGACGTCGTGTGTGTGAGTTATCACGAGATGGGTGTCGTTGAGCCCTACCATGGTGGTCCCCAATTGCTACGTGATCCGGGCACTAGGAAGATGATAGCATGGTGCAGTTTTATCGACGATATATATAGCCGGGTGGATTATGTGCATGTCCATTGTACATTAGATATGATATGTACAGTTGATCATGGGTATGGATATTGGTATATATATATATATATATATATATATATATATATGGTTAGAATAAAATGCCTATATATATATATTTATATATCCTATAGATGAAAGGATATGGACTTTTATGGAGTACATCTTGGATGAATATTGTGTACTAGATGATTGGGGGTTGATGTATCGTATTTAAGGAATATTTCGGTTACATCATCCCAAGGATATTATTTGGAGGCTTTAAGTTGTTCTTATGGTAATCTATATGTAGTAGTATTGAATGTATGGCATAATGGATCTCTAGGATCGACATTGTTAAGGAGTAGTGTAACGGGGTGGTTCATTGTTTGTATTTAGCTTTGCGAGACACCCCACGCACGAAACATAGTGCATTGTTGAGATTAGAGAGAAGTTCTGTCAATAATTAGTTATGGCATAATGGACCTCCAGGATCGACGTTAACAAGGAGTAGTGTAACGAGGTGGCTCCTTGTTTTGATTTTGCTTTGCAAGACACCCAACACACGAAACGCAGCGCATCGTTGAGATCGGAGAGAAGTTTTGCCATTAATAAATGTTGTATGCCTATTATCTAGAAATTAAATCATATGTTTCAACCCAAATGCATATGGGTATCTTATTAAGATTTATAATTGGTTAAATTATAAACCGGAATCCATTAAGCCTAATATGGCATATATGTTTCTAATAAAATACATAAGTGTGTTTAGAAGGAGTGGATTCTTGGGTTAGGATAGGAAGGCAGATCTCGTGGGTATAGGCTAGGCCTATGATAAGTTAGGTTGTCCTTAAAATTGGGGTAATTTAACTAAAATCTGAAGACGCGAATAGGTGTGCGCCATTAGATGAGAGGTGAGTTGGGGTTCCACGAGAGTGCGATTCCACTTTAATCATGAAATAAGTGCATCGATATTTATTATGCACGGTTAACACACTTGCTAAATATTTTTCACACTCGCGCTCTGACCCGTTTAATTTTCTCTCCTGCTTGTATATATACATACATATATATATATATATATATATATATATATATATATATATATATATATATATATATATATATATATATATATATATATATATATATATATTACTACAGGTGTCCTGCCGCATGGATGCCGGATGACTTTTTATCCAGAGTCTTGGGAGCCGTGACATGTGCTGACTGTTGCGGGATGTAGAATATAGTCACTTCCTACTTCTTCAAAAATCTAGGTAGGATTCATGTTGTATATCGGGTTTGTACCCAAGGGATATTTATATATGTTATATTTATTTCATTTTAGTCACTGTATTTGATGTGACCCGACAGCTTATTCGGGTTTACTTCCTTGTGGTACATTTCAGTAGTAGTTATTTTATTTCATTTTATTCTAGCATTTCATTTCTCATAGTTCTTTCCTACCTCTTTCTTTCCTTTATTCGTAGTGTTATAGTGTTGGGTTGTGGTTTGTTGCATATTTTATTTAATTTTAACATCACGCTTATATGATATCGGGTCGTTAGTCCTATATTATATAGTACTGGTAGTTGATGTTGACACTGGACGATATGAAACTCCTGATTTAATATAGTATAGGGATGGCCACCCGTTATTATTTTAAGCGGGGTGTTACAGTAGCCTGGTGTACTGTTTGGGTCCTGGGGAAATGTTTGACAAACTCGGCACCACGTATGGGAATTTCGATCATTTTAGAGCCTAGGGTAGAAGGAAATTCGAACATTTAAGGGATATATCAGTCCCTTTCAGTTGTGGGCTAGGTTACATTAGTCGAGAAAGAGAGGAGGCCATATTAGAGGAAAAGGGGAAGAAACCTTAGACATTCCACAACTCTTCGTACAACCAACGACGTTGAATTTATTATCGAAGCAAGGAAAGATCAACCCCGTTATCTCATAAAAAAAAATAAGAACTACTTTATCATGGTAAGTGTTTATCTTGCATTAATTAGATCATGTTAGAATACCCATGTAGAGTAGGGTTTTCAATTCATGATTTAAATGATGATTCTCAGGAATTGGATAGGTAAAAGTCTAGATTTGGTGTTGAAATTCGTGTAGAATAAATCCCTATATGTAAATAAAATGAAATTAGTGACTATTGATGATTAAAAATGAAGAAATCTGAGAAAAATGATGAATATGCAAGAAGAACACATTGCACAGGGTTTTGATGAAATAATGTGTGTTAATCTATTCTTGGGTGGATTTATATTAGTCTTGATGTGTTGCTTAGGTTAAAAATGATCCCTACACGGGTAATAATTATATGGGTATGTTGGATAGGAGTTTGGAGAAGTTTCATGGTATTTGTTGAGGTTTGAATAACCCGTAACAACAATGAAGAGGATGATGCAGTCCGGTCCGAATCGATTCGAAATCCCAAATGAATCGATTCGGTTCCCCATACTGATGGAATTTGCTTTTAAGTAATATTTCCCCACGAAATTAATTACCTAAAAGTTTGATGATAGTTTAGTAATTAATAAGGACTTATATAAGCTCAGTAGTCATTTAGTTTGGGCTCGGTTAATCATAATGAGGGTAAAATTGGGATTCGATCAATGAAATTTAATTGATTGGGATGCAGGTCGGGAATGTACGATTTGGGTTACGGGAAGGATAAGCTATGACCTATGATTAATACTAGTAGGCGAGTGACATTTTACTACAGAAATTTACTCAAGGGATAATCGGGACCCTTCAAGTAGTGAGCGATACCCAAAAATTAAGGAAATAATATACGCGTGAGTTATTAGTATATCAAGTATTCGAGAGATATGAAAAACAACGTATGGACTATATGATAGGTTGTTTGAATACCTGCATTAATATCTATGTCTCTCTCTCTCTCTCTCTCTCTCTCTCTCTATATATATATATATATATATATATATATATATATATATATATATATATATATATATATATATAGGTTGTGTGAATACCTATTACGTGATTTGTTATGTGTGTGAACATACTTACACTGCCTGCCATCACGACAAGTTTCGCACATAGGGTGATTCTATATTGGCAATTCTGGCAAGGTCTCGATGTGTGCCTAAAAACATAGAACTTAGGGAGACTCACTATGTGTTTTGTATTAGTTGGACTGGGAGGTCATTTAGGTACGTTATATATGTGCGTATCCCCAAGGATTAGGACTATGATCGCTTCCATTCCGTGTTGTTTTATTTATGGTTTGAGGAGACACTCTGAACCAATAGTCCTTGATTATGTATGAGTGGTACATGGAGTCGATAACATCATATTCTTGGATCACGGTGGCCATTCCGGGGGATGTTGTTGTTGCACATATTATAGTGTGATAAATATATACAAAATGTTATTATTCTACTTATGTGTGATGGTAGAAAAAATAGAAAATGTATATGTAAAAATAATTTAAGTATGAGAAACTTAAATAGTAGTGCCATGTTAATATTCGATTAATATTAATTATTAGTTTTACAGTAGCTTATCGTATGGGATATACGGGGAAGCTAAACCTGTTGTGGTTAGTTAGATAATTATATCTAATTAGGATGGTTAGAATAAGTAGGTGGAAAAAATAGGGGACGTTAGGCGTGCAGTATAAATGAGAGGTGAGGAACTCAAGCGAGTGTATGCTGGATTAACATGTGTATCTAATAATGCTTTTTATAACTAATATTTAAATACCAGATAAATGTTTCTCACCAGTTTTGGGCATTAACCCGTGTCAAATATATTTTCCATAACGTTTTAGGTGTCCATCCACAAGGACGCAAAGCTTGATGACTCGATCAAGAGATGCATAGTTGCAACATTTGTGGAGGCTTCCAGGATGAGTGTAAATGCTTCAGTTATTCAATCCTAGAGTAGGATCTGTGACTAGGTAATTTATTTTGTCATGTTTCCCCTTTAGTTGATAGATAATTTAAATTTTAGTTATCACACGTTGTATTTGGATTCAATTTATTTCTTTAGACTTATAGTTTTGATTTGGTTTTGGAACCATTGGTTTACTTGGTACTCATTATTTATCTATCTATATTATGATGATTCAGAGTTTTATTAATTATATAAATGGTGTGTCCATCTCCGTTTAAGATTTTGGAATGGACATATATTCTACAAGGACCGATGATCTAATCTTCCCTGTGTAGGCCGAAGTCTACACACCAAATAATATACTATGTAGAATAAATGACACCTGTGCATAATATATATAAAATAATATTATGCAAACATCACTTGGGAAGATTCTCATTAAATAGGCATACTGAAATTCACTAGTGAACCATGACATTTAGTATAAAACCCCAACAAGTATAATCCCCATGTCATAGCACCTAGTGTTTTATTATGTCATTTATTTTTTAGGTGAGACATTTTGGGTATCATTTGATCTCACTCTCGGGGGACTATGGTTGCCTCCACTACGCTTATTATTTTATTACTTATTTCACTGTGAACGAACCAATTTATGGTAACCAAGTTAGATTAAGTATACCTGTTATATAATGACATTTTAGAAAAAAAATCCAGTGTGTAATTACTCAGGAGGAGGTAATAATATGCGACATATATGTGATTGCTGAAGTATACTAGTACGTATGTAATAGTGTACATAATTATATAGGGGTTAAATAGATATAGCGGTAATGTATTACATATATACCTAGTTTGAATGTTATATAATCGCTGAAAGTGGAAATGGTTAAGTATGTTAATGAGTAGAACAACTTATGAATTAAATTTAAGAAGTACTCGTCTTAAAGTAGCTATATATAAAGAATTATAATAGGGCTAGTTATGTCAGGTAGCATACTTGTAGGGTCATGAGGTAAATGATAGGTCTGCACAATAGTTAGGGGGTTGCGTAATATCTCAAGAGAGTGCAACACTAGCTTGAATATGGAAAGTATTCATGCATATTTAATTATTTCATCTTAATTTCTTCCTAAATATTTTCAAAAGGTTTTGGTCTTTTAACTATGCAAAAACCGACTTAATTTAACACAGGTGATTATTAATTTAAAACGTTTTCGACAGTGATGCTAATAATGAACCATGTACTAGATTGGAACATGGGGTTGTATTCCATTTTAAATATCGTCTATAATTGAGAGTATGAATATAGTACGAAATTGGTAAACATCTAATAAAAAGTGAAATACCTCTAGCAAATCCACTTGTTTCAACAGTTTCATGATATAATGGGAAATGTGTAAATGTAAATCATCAACGGGCAATAGAAAAAATGTTATATGATTTGTAAATATTTGCAAGAGCTAAGACTAAGAAAAAAAATTCATATACTTTCTAATTTGTGATAACTGATAGTATGAATTATTATATGGTCAGTAAAATTGATAAATGCTTTGTAAATATTTGTGTACTCAGTGTATGAAGGTTGTACTAGAAATTTATTCCACTACACAATCATTTCAAAGTTCTATTTTTCATGATATTACAAGTATTATTATATTTTTGCAATTTAATGGATTTCATATAATTGCAAGATGAACATTAAATTTCTTTCGCTGACATAATTTCTACAACATATTTTAGTAACCTTTGTCGCATTCTATTTATATTGAAGAGTGCATACTCGGGATGTAGATTTTATAATACATATAAAAACAAATTTACACCATATCTTATGACCATGGTACTTTAATACATATATTGTATTTAAGAACTATACAATTATATCTATACAATTAAATAGATATTTTATTTCAAATGCCCACGCATCGTGCATGACTAAAATCTAGTTCTTTAAACGATAGTCATCCACATTCACATAAGTGACTTACATGATATTCTAAACAACATCGTGCTGATGGCAAAATCTAACTTTTAAACATGTATAATAATATAAGTCCCAAAAATATTCCAAAATTCTCCATAAAATGACATGTCATTGCAATAAATGTTGTAGATTGTAGTGTAATAATGACATAGTACAATACTATATTACTTTTGATAACTTGCCTTTTGGGTATATGTCATTGTTGCAAGACTCGTCAATCAAAAATCCCTTTGGACCTGCAAAATATTCTAAAACATGTATATTGTAAGTGATGGGTATCAATGCAACTTTTTAATGAGGCCAAGAGCAACATGACGAACTAGTATGGTTTTTGAAGCAATGTCCAAGGAATATTTATTCTAATCAAATATATGGGAAAATTTTTAAATAGCTAAATAAGAAAACATAAAACAAGATATGAGTGAGGTAAATAAAATTGCGAAAAAACAAGGGATGTGAATCCACTTCCGTGGATAAATTATGTATTTTAATAAAGTGACTTTTAATGTTATAATACTTGAAAAATTGATTGAAATCATAAATTGACTATCGTCACAAATATGATAAAAAGAAAATCCTTTTTTAGAAAATTAATTTTGGACTTTCAAAAAACTCTGCCAAATAATACTAAAAAATTTCTAGTAAACTTACTGGTAGGGATCAATTACTAAAATTATTTGAAGTCTATAGCAATTAAATTTAGAGGTATAAATTTGTAAAATAATAGTTAACTTTTGAAAAGTCTATCTCTAGTTTGATTCTGAAGAAAGTAATGTAATAAAAAAATTTGGTTTGTTTCTTGCAAGATCACCCCCATCTCTCATGGTAGGGGAATTTTTGATTAATTGAAAATAAATCTCCTTCCCTCGATGTTTGACTATAACCCAAAGCTTTCTCTCGAAATTCATTTTGATATGGAAAATTTCAATGCCTATTTTCAAAGGAGCATAATAAAGTTAGAAATTACGAAACTATAATAAATAAAATAAGAGGACAGAGGCTTCATCTCTCCCATTGAATGGAAGAATTGCTTTACATAAGGATAACATAACACAAAAAGTGTAAAAATAACTCCACACAAAGTCTTCTAGAAATTCAAAAATAAGGAAAATTCACCAAGTCTCCTTGTATACACCTTCAAATATTTATAAATATACACCTCATAGATATGATTTACTCCAACAATATTCTGAAATTTAGTTACTCAATATTTTTCTTCACAACAATATTTTGGCTCACACTTAATTCACTTGAAAAAAACAAAAGGACAACTAAAAAAAATTACTCTTACACTACTCCTAAAATAACACTACAAAATAAATAAAGCATGGAGTTGTGACACACTATCTGAATCCTCCTTATGTCTAAAAACTCTCCCTTGGAAAATGACTTAGCACTCCCCTTTTGTATTCTTCTCCACTTTTCTTCTAAATAAATATCTCCTCGAAATACATGAAGTGTGTATTGCTTTTTATGCGAAAATGTGAGGTTGGTATTTTTTCGAGAAAAAGGGGAGAATATGAAGGTTTTTTTATGGGTTTGTGGGGTGTGTCGGATAAGGACAAGAGAGTAATGGAGGGGGGGGGGGGGGGGTAGAGAGAGAGATATAGAGAGAAAGACAAACAAACAAATATATACATAGATAGATAAATCAATACAGAGAGAGAGAGGGAACGCGCGCGCGCGTGCGAGAGAGAGAGAGAGAGAGAGAGCTTTGGCTTTGTGAGGTGTGGGGGTATAACCATGCAACTGGTGGGTTTGGGTCGGGTGGTAGGGGTTTTAGGTGGATCTTAGGTAGAATAGATGGGTGGAGAATTGTCGGATTGTGTTTTGGGTTGTTATAGGTTAGAGAGAGAGAGAAAAGTGGGTTATGTTTTGGAGATGGCTTTTATGTGTGTGTGTGTGTGTGTGTGTGTGTGTGTCTCTCTCTCTCTCTCTATCTATCTATCTATCTATCTATCTATCTATCTATATATATATATATATATATATATACTAGGTTAGCGGTTTGTTCACCCAAACGCAATTGTTCATATGTATCTCGTGTTAGAATTATTTAAAAGAAAAATCCTACAAAATATGAGCCATTATTAGATTAATACTAAGATTCACTTTGGTTAATGAAAGGGTACTTCAAATACCAAGGGTCAAAATAACTCTTGGTTATCTACCTTGATGGACGATTAAGATTATGTGACCGTTGGAGATTTGGGTCTTGTCCATATCTATAAATAAGTGTTTGATTATCCATCATTTAGACACACGAAAAGACAACGTAATGAAATAATAAGATAAAGGAGAGAAATCCAAAGACTCAACTTTGTGTTCATTTGTCAGAATACTACTTCTACTATAAAAGAAGATCCAATTGTTGGAATGTGATGAAATTTGAGTATGTTCTTGTCGTATATAAAACGAAGTCGTGGTCCGAAATTGAGTCCGGTCATATGTCAGTAAAGTTGACTACTCTGTCTATCTTTCCATCTTCATGATGGAGATACGTGATTATAATATCACTATGTATTCCTCATAATAATTAGATGTGATAATTATGTTGATATTGGAACCTAATGTTAAATGTATAATACATAACATTTCTATTATTAAAGAACAAATAACATGTTGAATTGGATATTCAGACGTTAAATTTATATATCCACCTAAAACTATTAATTATGTGTTCATTAATTTTTATTTACATGTCGTATCAGAGCGATTGGTTTCTGATCTCACGATTGTCCGTTAAGAGTTTTTGCTTATAAAAGAAACAGGGTAAAATTTAAAAAAAACTTATTAAATACTGAATTTGTTTTATGGTCAAATTTTGTATTTTTACTCGAAATAATACGAAATATGCATGGTCACTAGAAAATGTCGAAATAAAAAAAATCCATTGTTTACAAAGGGCACCACCCTGTCTCGGTGATTTGACATTGTTTAAACCCCCAAAAATGCATTTTTTTATTTCTGGAATAATGTCAACGCTAATAACTGTATTCTCTCTTCGATCAAAACGCTAACCCAACTATATCATCTCTTTGACCAGAACCCCAAAATGATTCTCATTCTCAATCAAATTTTAGTACGACAACAACTTATAAACACCCATGAATTCCATGATAAATCAACACATTTTTTTTCAACAACAACATTTAAGAAAGACATGTGAATAAATACATGATAAATCAACACATTTTTTTCCAGAAAAAGTTATTACGGTGTAGGCAAATAACCTGTATATGTATATAAAACTTGTTTATATTGTTCAAAAAACATTATAAATTGTACCATCCTTATTTATATATGTTCGATGAGTGAGTAATAAACCCACGTCGGAGGAGACTATACGAAATATGGGACATACAATGCAATGGAAAAGGAGATGACACCTGCATATTGGAAAAAAATATAAAAGAAATGTAGATAAAAACTGTTGTTGATGAAACCCATCAGTTTCAGATTTTCAGCAATATGAACTTATTTGAAGCATAGAAAAACGATTTTTAGTGAAAGAAAAATGAATATTGGAAGTAATTATCAGAAAGGATATTGTGAGTTGAATTTTTTTATGAATATCCTGAAATGTTTAAATATACATAAAAAATAGAATGCCTAGAATTACTCATTCCAATCTATCAGAGAAAACATGCTAAACACAGGGAATGCTGCAAAGTGATTGTGGTAAACTTTGTTAGTAATCCATCAAATGAACTACGTAAAATTAAACAAAACACAAATGTTCAAGTAAAAATAAACTCATCCATATTTATCTATTAGTGCTACAGTAATGGATTACGAACACACCCACACACATTTTGGTAGGGTGATAGTCTACTCTATTTCTCTCTCTCCTCTCTTATTTATGGCTTGTTCATGTATGTGTTATTTTAACAACAATAAAAATTATCATATGCATTTCTTAACAGTAACAACCGAAGACATTTGTGTTAGAAAAAAATAAATCTTGGGCGTGGGTCCTTTATTACGATATGAGTTGACACACCCACACATAATGGAGTAGGAGGGAGTGAATAACACATTCTGAGTGTTTTTAAGTTATCCATAAAACCATCTTTTAAGAAGTTGACTTTTGGTTTAACCATACACCCACCACTACATGAAAACACATATTGGGTCCCAACCTAATAGTATTAAATAATAACCCACAAAAAAGATGTGGTCTAGAGAAAGTGGGAAATCATAGTGTATGTACATTATCTACCCCATGAATGATCTGGGATATAAACCCATGCTATTGTTATTTATCTTTTTCATTTTAACAATATTATTTATATTAAAAAAAGGGCATATATCAAATAGTCCCTCAAACATTGTTTAATACACGTTTCGTCCAAGCCTTCAAAAAGTTCTTTACCATGTCGTTGGCGCGGACCTTTACAAGTAAGAGAATAAGGAACTTTTCGGTACAAAATAAAAGGCTTGGACTAAATGTGTAATAAATAATGTTTGAGGGAATTTTTGGTATTTGATCCTTAAAATAATAGCAAAAACGGTTGAGCATTGAAGAGTAACAATACGTTATTATATGTATAAGGGAACTCAAATGAAAGGTAGGGATGTATTTCATTAACATGCACGTCTGATTCTCCCCCCACCAGCATGCATTAAAAGAATATCAGAATGTAACATCTTCAACAGTCATAATAATGTTGCCTCCAGCGTGGAAATCAAGTAATAGCTTTTTAAATTTTGGCAAACACGAACATCACCCCATGCATTAAACATTTGATATCTCTTAAAAATATAAAAATCATGTACCGCATACCATGGATGTTGGAAAAAAAATTATCAACACATATTGTCAAAACCAATTTTACCCAGAACACGGTCCCTCTGTACGGGAAGAAATACATGATATGTTCTTTCAGCTAATATGCATGTGGTTGTGGTAGGTTTAGTTACTTAGTTACTTCAAGTAATGGACCATTTAAGAATGATTTTATCAACACAATTTGTCAAAACCAATGTTACCTAGAACATAGTCCCTATGTACGGGAATAAAAGAAATGTAGGTATGTCAACAGATGAGAAAATAAATAACTCAAAAGAATTATAATCAGAATATGGGAAGAAAAGATAATAAAATATTAGATCCATAAAAAAATTATAGACGTAAGCAAATTCTCAGTGTGCCATTACAGACTCACCTGATGATTGAAAGTCACAACGATGGTTGTTTGCCTTCAACATCTGAGAAAAGTTAGGTTAGCCAAGCCAACAAGAGGAATTGAAGGTTTTAGTAAGGAATTCATAGAGAGAGGGTGGATGGAGATGGAGAGTTTTGAGGTGTTGGTACTAATGAAAGATGTCAGGGAAATGAAGGAAGATTTAGGAGAGGTGAGGGACGTTTTAGGATGTCATCAGAGTTTTATGGAGATCTTGATAATGGTCCACGCCCGTGGCTTAGTGCGGGTGAGTTAGTAATGAAAATGGAGCAGTTGTTACCTTGTGAGAGAGTGACATGCCTTGTTTTCTAATTCAAGTTCAGATGTTTTTTGTAATTAGAAAAAATCTAAATTCTGAGAAAATTGGATTATGGGTTTTGAGGCTTCTCAAGCTTCCAACTACATGCGTATATAATAAAATAGGTATTTATAGTCTCTAATCTTAGTTTTGCCATGTGGCATCAAAACGTATCTCCAATTTGGACAAATCCTTATCTTCGATTGTTACTTCAAAATGTATTGGCAGTTACGAAAAACCCCTTCATCGCCTTCCAAGATGCAGGTCTTTGATACACCCATGGTAGGTATAGGTTCATTAAATTGATAAACTTTTCATTTCATATCACCTCTTCACATTCTCTCTTTTTCCTCACCCCATCATAAAAGACCCTCCATCTTTATTCGTCATAAACCAAAAAAACCACCCTCCCCCATATATTTTCTTCTATCTGCCAACAGTGTTGATCATATCTTTTGATGGTTAAAAAAACCAAGGAAGCCAAATATTTAGAATGGGTTTTTCTTTCAAACACTTCACTTTTTATAGATTCAACTCCAAACAAACCCTATTTTTTAAGGGATTCAAACCCAAAAATCAAAACCTAAAATAATCCCAAACCCTTCAAACTATTATATTCTAGCCATAGTTGTCTCGTTGTATTTGATCCCCATGTGTATGGACTTTACAGATGTGATTCAAGGTATATCGGGGGGTTTTCTTATTTGGATTTCACTTGAGAGACGTCCCACGCACGAATCCCAAGAAACATTCAGAGTTGAGAGATGTGTTAGGATCTAGGACATGGGTATAGCAGTTTAGTTGTTGTAAGTGTAGGTGAGTAACACTTTGAGTGAAGATCCCTTATACGATATAAGGCCAGTGGAACCAGGCAGTGTTGTGCGGAGAGTACTTGGAAAATTTTGTACCACTAGTTAATGAGTGGGATAGTCTCGAGGAGAACTAAATAATTATTAGTACGGTAAATGACTATACCCTCATGGTATATTGATGCTGAGAATGAGGGGCCAATATTAAGATAAGGATGTTACATATGTGATGTTGTTGATGACTGTTCAAATGTGCACGAGATATAGGTGTATGGCTGCCCTGGTTAGTTTGAATTCTAATATCGTCCAAGATAAGGGGACATGGTTAAATATGTATTGTATATATGACTATGGGATAATTAGAAACATAACTAGAATGGTATATTGGACTAAACTCCATTTGAGGAAAGGAGATAGTCTGACTATGTGTGTATTAAGAAGAACAATCGCCAAGAAGAGTTGCCAGATGGTGGAGACACACATAAAAAAAATGTCCCTTGACAAAGGATGACCCCAAAATTTTGGAAGGTGAGTGGAGTCTTACTTAGCCAAATTACTAGAGTAACTTGATCATAGATAAGAGGTTGAATTTCTATCACCCAAAAATGCGCCTCGAAAGTGAGTAGTTTTAGTGTAGGTGCACGGGCCATTATTTTGGTATATCCTAAAAAAGAGGAGTAACACATGACACCTGGTGTGAAATGTCGAGAATGTTAACTGGTGTTGAGCGATACATAATGAAGTTGTCTCCAGGTGAACCACTCGTAGATTGAAGAGGTTGGTCAGATACTATAAACCAAAATTTTATGATAGATTGATGACTCAAATAATGGAATGTATAAGAAGACTGATAAAGTTTATTTTTTTGGTTATCAAAATCTCTATGAGGTCAGGATTTCCTTCGAATTTGTGGAATGATTTGATAGAACTACAATAATTTTTATTCATTTAGGGTGAGTTATACTTTCGAGTAGTACGACCAACACTTGAATTGAGAGAAAAAATGAACAATCACAAGGTGTCGCCCAATATTATTATGTGTTAGGATAAGACCCTTGAGTCCCACCTCTGATAAGAATAGTCAGGAGGCGATGGGGAGAGAGTTTTACTTTGAGATAGATGGGTAATCCATAGGTCGATGGATAGACGAGAGGTGACTAGGATGTTGGAGAATGCGACAAATGTGTATTAAGGATTTTAGGGTAATTTTGACTATTAGTTAGATGTGGTACAATTACGTGTGATACCTTATAGAATTTTATTATATGTATGATGCTTTCTGAGGAAACCCTAGAGAACTTATCATCCACCCTTTGGTTGGTTAGAGGCGGGGAATAACAAGCTTCTCAGACCCAGGACCATTCATGGTCCATTGGTAGGGATTTAGTTAATCTATGCCATTTTCATACAGTTTTGGAATGTAGTAAGGGTATGTCACTGTGAATCAAAGTTTGAAGTCTGACATGAGGGGTCAGGGGTTAATGTGGCTGTCTTCGATGAAGGGAGTTATGTGATCTGGAAACAAAGAAGTCAGAACCAATAGATGTGGGGCCTTTTCTAATGTAGTGATAATAGAGGCAGTGGATAATAAACTCATCTTTTGAGACATTCTTATAGTATTCACAATAATTTTACGTATCATTGTATGTAGGTATAAGAGAGTTTGAATGGACTTAATGCTAACCTTAGGATGGAGTGAACCTTCAGTCACTTGTACCATGAATGTGTGTATAGTGAAAACATCAAAATATTATTGCAAGTTAACTTTGAATACAGTCAGATGAATTTAGTAAAAGGATCAAAAGTTTTTAGTATCGTGCATATTCGAATTTTGGGGACGAAATTCCTTTGTAGGGTACATATATAACACCCGTATTTCTGAGTAATTAGAACTTAATTATTTATATTATTTTAAATTACACATGTTTCATAATTTAATTGAATCAAAATAATACGTGTTTTTAAAATATTAATTGGGAGAGATAATAATTAATATTTATGGAATAAATTTTCTAAGTGAATAGTAAATAACTGATGATAATTATTATACGTCGTAGTTGGTGGCATCGATGTGGCTGTGTTATATCTCAACCGAAAGTCACGTGTAGACTAAATTGAGGTCGATACTGGAAATTTATGTAGAGTGAGTCAGATTGAACTTTTGATGTGACGGTTAATTCCGAATGGGTCGAAATACTCAGAATAGTGTATCCTGGTGTATTGTTTGGGTCCTGAGGCAATATTAGACAAACTCGGCACCACGTATGGGTATTTCGATCATTTAAGAGTCTGGGGTAGAAGGAAATTCGGACATTAAACGGATATATTAGTCCCTTTCAGTTGTGGGCTAGGGTTACAATAGTAGAGAAAGAGAGGAGGCCATACGAGAGGAAAATGGAAAGAAACCTTAGCCATTCCATAGTTTTTTGCACAACCAACGATGTCGGATTTATTATCGGAGCAAAGAAAGATCAACCCCGTTATCTCATTACAAAAATAAGAACTACTTTATCAAGGTAATTGTTTATTTCGCATTACTTGGAGAATGTTATAATACCCATGTAGAGTAGGGTCTTCAATTCATGATTTAAATAATGATTCTCGAGAATTGGATGGGTTGAACAATGGATTTGGTGTTGAAATTAGTGTTAAACAAATCCTTGTATGTAGATAAAATGAAATCAGTGACTATTGATGATTAAAATTGAAGAAATCTGGGAAAAATGATGAATATGCACGAAGAACACATAGCATATGGTTTTGATGAAATAATGGGTGTTAATCTTTTCTTGGGTGGATTTCTATTAGTCTTGATGTGTTACTTAAGTTAAAAATTATCCATACATAGGTAATAATTGTATGGGTATGTTGGATGGGAGTTTGGATAAGTTTCATGGTGTTTGTTGAGGTTTGAATAACCCGTAACAACAATGAAGAGGATGATGCAGTCTGGTCTGAATCCATTTGAAATCCCAAATGAATCGATTCGGTTCCCCATATTTGATGGAATTTTCTTTTAAGTAATATTTCCCATGGAATTAATTATCGAAAAGTTTGATGATAGTTTAGTAATTATATAAAGACTTAGATAAGCTCAGTAGTCATTTAGTTTGGGCTCGGTTAATCATAATGAGGGTAAAATTGGGATTCGATTGACGACATTTAATTGATTGAGATGGAGATCAGGAATGTACGATTTGGGTTACGGGAAGGATAAACTATGACCTATGCTTGATACTAGTAGGAGAGTGATATTTTACTACTGAAATTTACTCAAGGGATAATAGGGACCCTTTCAGTTATGAGTGATACACAAAAATTGAGGAAATAATATACGCGTGAGTTATTAGTACGTCAAGTATTCGAGAGATATGAAAACAACGTATGGACTATATGATAGGTTGTTTGTATACCTGCATTATTATCTATCTTTCTATATATATATATATATATATATAGGTTGTGTGAATACCTATTATGTGATTTGTTATGTGAGTGAACATACCTACACTGCCTGCTATCACGGGAAGTTTTCCACAGAGGCTGATCCTATATTGGCGATTCCAGAAAGGTCTGGATATGTGACACAAAACATAGAACTTAGGGAGACTCACTATGTCATGTGTATTAGTTGGACTGCGAGGTCATTTAGGTACATTATATATGTGCGTAGCCCCAAGGATTAGGACAACGATCGCTTCCATTCTGTGTTGTTTGATTTATGGTTTGAGGAGACACTCTGAACCAATAGTCATTGATTTGGTATGAGAGGTACATGGAGTAGATGGAATCATATTCTTGAATCACGATGGCCATTTCGGGGGATGTTGTAGTTGCACATATTATAGTGTGGTAAATATATACAAAGTTTTATTATTCTACTTATGTGTGATGGTAGAAAAAATAGAAAATGTATATCTTAAAATAATTTAAGTGTGAGAAACTTAAATAGTAGTGCAATGTTAATATTCGATTAATATTAATTATTAGTTTTACAGTAGCTTATCGTATGGGCTATACGGGGAAGCTAAACCTGTTGTGGTTGGTTAGAAAATTATATCTAATTAGGATGGTTAGCATAAGTAGGTGGAAAAAATAGGGGACGTTAGGCGTGCACTATAAATGAGAGGTGAGGAACTCAAGCGAGTGTATGCTGGATTAACATGTGTATCTAATAATGCTTTTTATAACTACAATTTAAATACCGGATAAATGTTTCTCACCAGTTTTGGGAACTAACCCGTGTCAAATATATTTTCCATAACGTTTTAGGTGTCCATCCACAAGGACGCAAAACTTGATGACTCGTTCAAGAGATGCATAGTTGCAACATTTGTGGAGGCTTCCAGGATGTGTGTAAATGCTTCAGTTATTCATTCCTCGAGTAGGATCTGTGACTAGGTAATTTATTTTCGCATTTTTCCCCTTTAGTTGATAGATAATTTAAATTTTAGTTATCACACGTTGTATTTGGATTCAATTTATTTCTTTAGACTTATAGTTTTGATTTGGTTTTGGAACCATTGGTTTATTTGGTACTCATGATTTATCTATCTATATTATGATGATTCAGAGTTTTATTAATTATATAAATGGTGTGTCCATCTCCGTTTAAGATTTTGAAATGGACGTATATTCTACAAGGACAGATGATCTAATCTTCCCTGTGTAGGCCGAAGTCTACACACCAAATAATATACTATGTAGAATAAAAGACACCTGTGCGTAATATATATAAAATAATATTATGCAAACATCACTTGGGAAGATTCTCATTAAATAGGCATACTGAAATTCACTAGTGAACCATGACATTTAGTATAAAACCCCAACGAGTATAATCCCCATGTCATAGCACCTAGTGTTTTATTATGTCATTTATTTTTTAGGTGAGACATTTTGGGTATGATTTGATCTCACTCTCGGGGGACTATGGTTGCCTCCACTACGCTTATTATTTTATTACTTATTTCACTGTGAGCGAACCAATTTATGGTAACCAAGTTATATTAAGTATACCTGTTATATAATGACATTTTAGAAAAAAAAAATCCGTGTGTAATTACTCTGGAGGAGGTAATAGTATGCGACATATATGTGATTTCTGAAGTATACTAGTACGTATGTAATAGACCAAATAATTATACAGGGGTTAAATACATATAACGGGAATGTGTTACATATATACCTAGTGTGAATGTTATATTATCGATAAAAGTTGAAATGGTTAAGTAAGTTAATGAGTAGAACAATTTATTAAGTAAAGTTAATAAGGACTCGTGTTAAAGTAGATATATACTAGTTATGTGGGGTAGCGTAACTTGTAGGGTCATGAGGGAAGTAATAGGTATGCACAATAGTTGAGGGGTGCGTAATATATCAAGAGAGTCTGACACCATCTTTAATATGGAAAGTATTCTTGCATATTTAATTAGGGCATTTAAATTGCTTCCTAAATATTTTCATAATGTTTTGGTCTCTGAACTATGTCAAAAATATTTTTCCAAAACGTTTTAGGTTTCCATCCACAAGGACACAAAGCTTGATGACTCCTTCTAGGGATGTGAAGCTGTAGCAGTTGTAGAGGCTTGTAGGATTAATGTATACGCTTCAGTTATTCATTCCTAGATTATGAATTACGATTTATTATCTCATTTGGGCATGTTCCCCTTTAGTTCATACAGTCTTTTAGTTTTATTTATAATACAATGTATTTTGATAGACTTATGGTTTGGATTTTTATTTTGGAACCAATGGTTTATTCAATATTTTTTATTTATCCATTTATCATGTGATGTTTCAAACTCTTATATTTTTGTGGATGTTTGAGTTATATTTTTTCCATGTCGTCTTAAGTTAATGAAAGATAAAATAAGACACCGACTTAATTTAACACAGGTGATTACTAATTTAAAATGTTTTCGACAGTGATACTAAGACTGGACCATGTATTAGATTAGAACACGAGTTTGTATTCCATTTTAAATATCGTCTATAACTGAGAGTATGAATACAATATGAAATTGGTAAACATCTAATAAAAAATGAAATACCTCTAGAAAATCCACCTGATTTCAACAGTTTCATGATATAATGGGAAATGTGTAAATGTAAAGCATCAACTATAAAGATAAAAAATGTTATATGATTCGTAAATATTTGCACGAGCTGAGAGTATGAAAAAAAATTCATTTACTTTCTAATTTGTGATAATTGAGACTATGAATTGTTATATGGTCAATAAAATTGATAAATGCTTTGTAAATATTTGTGTTCCGAGTGTATGAAGGTTGTATTGGAAATTTATTCCACTACACAATCATTCCAAAGTTATATTTTCCATGATATTACAAGTATTATTATGCTTTTGCAATTTAATCCATTTCATATAATTGCAAGATGAACGATAAATTTCGTTCGCTGACATAATTTGTACAACATATTTTAGTGACCTTTGTCGCAATCTATTTATATTGAAGAGTGCGTACTCGAGATGTAGATTTTATAATACATACAAAAACAAATTTACACTATATCTTATGACAATGGTACTTTATACAAATATTGTATTTAAGAACTATACAATTATATAGATATTTTATATTAACTGCCCACGCATCGTGTGTGACTAAAATATAGTTCTTTAAACAATAGTCGCCCACAATCACATAAGTGACTTACATGATATTCTAAACAACATTATGTCGATGGCACAATCAGCCTTTTAAACATGAATAATAATATATGTCCCAAAAATATTCCCAAAGTCTCCATAAAATGACATGTCATTGCAAAAAAGGTTGTAGATTGTAGTGTAATATTGACATAG
Source organism: Sambucus nigra (assembly GCA_949130495.1). Taxonomy (NCBI): domain Eukaryota; kingdom Viridiplantae; phylum Streptophyta; class Magnoliopsida; order Dipsacales; family Adoxaceae; genus Sambucus; species Sambucus nigra. Next base: position 50,034,538 of record OX422215.1, read on the forward strand.
TACAATACTATATTGCTTTTGATAACATGCCTTTTGGGTATATGTCATTCTTGCAAGACTAGCCATTCAAAAATCCCTTTGGAGTGCAAAATAATCTAATACATGTATATAGTAAGTGAAGGGTATCAATCCAACTTTTTAATGAGGCCAAGAGCAACATGACGAACTAGTATCATTTTTGAAGCAATGTCCAAGGGATATTTATTCTAATTAACTATATAGGAAAATTTTAAAATAGCTAAATAACTACACTTAAATAAGATAAGAGTGAGGTAAATAAAATTGCGAAAAAATAAGGGATGTGAATCCACGGCCATGGCTTAATTATTTATTTTAATAAAGTGACTTTTAATGTTATAATACTTAAAAATTGATTTAAATCAAGAAGTGACTATCGTCACAAATGTGATAAAAATAAAATCCTTTTTTAGAAAATTAATTTTGGACTTTAAAAAAACTCTGCAAATAATACTATTTTTTTTAAGTAAACTAACTGATAGGGATCAATTACTAAAATTATTTGAAGTCTATAACAATTAACTTTAGAGGTAGAAATTTCTAAAATAATATTTAACTTTTGAAAAGCCTATCTCGAGTTTGATTCTGAAAAAAATTTGGGTTGTTTCTAACAAGATCACCCCATCTCTCATGGTAGGGGAATTTTTTGATTCATTGAAAATAAATCTCCTTCCCTCGAAGTATGACTATAACTCAAAGCTTTCTCTCGAAATTCATTTTAATATGGAAAATTTTAATGCCTATTTTCAAAGGAGCATAATAAAGTTAGAAATTACAAAACTTTAATAAATAAAATAAGATGATGGAGGTTTCATATCTCCCCTTGAATGGAAGATTATCCTTACATAAGGTAAAATAACACAAAAGTGTAAAAATAACTCCACACAAAGTCATCTAGAAATTCAGAAATAAGGAAAATTCACCAAGTCTCCTTTTATACACCTTCAAATATTTATAAATATACACCTCATAGATATGATTTATTCCAATAATATTCTAAAATTTAGTTACTCAATATTTTTCTTCACAACAATATTCTCGCTCACACTTAATTCACTAGAAAAAAAAACAAAACAACAACTAAAAAAAATTTCTCTTACACTACTCCTAAAATAACACTACAAAATAAACAAAGTATGGAGTTGTGACACACTATCTGAATCCTCCTGATGTCTAAAAACTCTCCCTTGGAAAATGACTTAGCACTCCCCTTTTGTATTCTTCTCCACTTTTCTTCTAAATAAATAACCCCTCTAAAAACTCTCCCTTGGATATTTTTTTGGGAAAAAGGGGAGAATATTAAGGGTTTTTTTATAGGTTTGTGGGGTGTGTCGGATAAGGACAAGAGAGATATGGGGGAGATATATATATATATATATATATATATATATATATATATATATATATATATATATATATAGAGAGAGAGAGAGAGAGAGAGAGAGAGGTAGATTGATAGATAGATAGATAGATAGATAGCTAGATAGATAGATAGATAGATAGATAGAGAGAGAGAGAGAGAGAGAGAGAGAGAGAGAGAGAGAGAGAGAGAGAGAGAGAGAGAGAGAAAGTGTGTGTATGTGTGAGAGAGAGGTTATGCTTTGTGAGGCATGGGGTATAACCATGCAACTGGTGGGTTTGTGTCAGATGGTAGAGTTTTTAGGTGGATCTTGGGTAGAATAAATGGGTATTGGATTAAAGGATTTGATAGGAGAAATGTCGGATTGTGTTTTGGGTGGTTATAGGTTAGAGAGGAAGAGAGACGAGTGAGTTATGTTTTGGAGATGGCTTTTATGTGTGTGTGTATCTCTGTTTCTCTCTTTCTCTCTCTCTCTCTCTCCCTCTCTCTCTCTCTCTCTCTCTCTCTATATATATATATATATATATATATATATATATATATATATATATATATATATATATATATATATATATATATATAGTTATCCCCTAAACAAATATTCTGATTTTTATTCACTAGGTTAGTGGTTTGTTCACCCAAACGCAATTGTTCATATGTATCCTGTATTAGATTTATTTAAAAGAAAAATCCTACAAAATATGATCCATAATTCGATTAATACTAAGATTCACTTTGGTTAATGAAAGGGTACTTTTTTTGTTTAGTAAATGAATCAATAAAACAAACCCGCCTAAGGGGGCGAAAACCTGTATACAGGGAGTATACAGAACATAAAGCAAGGAGCCAAAGCCCAAAAAAGACTGACCAAGAACCTAAAACTCCTCCAAGAACTCTAGGAGGTCGGATAATGACAATACATGACTTTTCCTGTACCAAGTATGAAAAAGACTAAGGAAACTGTATCTAATTCGAGCAGGGTCAGAATCTACCCCCTCGAAGCACCTCCTATTCCATTCCTGCCAGATGGTCCATAAAATACAATGAGGGACCATCCTCTAGGACACACAAGGACTAGACCAAACCCTGGGCCTCCTCCAGGATGCCAATAACTCAACCACCATACGTGTTATAACCCATCGAATCTGACAAATGGCTAAGAACAAATCCCACATGCTCCTAGTCACCTGATAGTGTAGAAGGTGATTGGTCATGTCCTCCTCCTTTTTACATAACTAACATCGGCCGACCAACCTCCTCCCTCTATTTTGAAACCCCTAAATAGTCAAGATAGCCTGTCTAGAAGCAATCCAGATGAAGAAGCAAACCTTGGGAGGCACCTGTCACTTCCAAATGGTCTTCCACGGGAAAGTCCCACCCCCCGGACCCTCAACAAATGATAATTATTCTTAACTGAAAAATGACCATTATGCATTCTCGTCCACTTCAAACCATCACCCCCTGAGGATGGGATTGGCGCCAAACGCAACCACTCATAGAACTCCTCTGCCTCCTCCAACTCCCAATCTCGAAGACCCCTTCTAAACTTTGGGTCCCATACTACATGACCCCCTACTGTCCGCCTATGACCCCTCAATGTATACCCCAATCCAAAATATCCTCGGGAAGAGATTATCTAAAGATCCACCCTCTCCCCAGTTATCCCTCCAGAATCTGATATGCCTCCCATTTCCGAGCTGATAGGAATTGAGTAAAGGCACTCACCCCACCTCCGAGCAATAAACCTCGACCATCACACCCCATGAGCAGATCGCCCCACTAAAGGCCCCCGCCCCATTCGACCGACCCCAAACCTAGACACCACGACTTTCCTCCAGAGTCTGTCTACCTCCTTATGAAACCGCCACTACCACTTCCCCAGTAAAGCCTGATTAAAAGGGGCTAAGCTCCTTACCCCGACCCCACCCACTTTCAGCGGCACCTCATCCGAACTCACCAAAAAGTATTTGAATTCCTCATCGTGACCTCTCCACATGAAATCCCTCATCAACTTATCTAGTCTCTTGCCAACGGAAGTCGGTAAAGGAAGCACAGACATAAAATATGTCAGAAGGCTCGATAACACACTTTTGATCATCATCAATCGACCTCCCTTGGAAAGATAACTATGCTTCTAACCAGCTATCCTACTTTGGACCCTCTCAAGAACCGGTTCCCACATCAAGGATGACTTAAACTTAGGCCCCGAAAGGAGACCAAGATAGGTAGATTGGAGCGATTCGACCCTACAACCAAGAATACTAGATAAGTAATCCACATTACCCACATCTCCAACGACAATCATCTCACTCTTCATGATATTGAAATGTAAACTCGACACAACCTCAAAACACACCAGCAGCATCCTCAACGTCCTCACCTCAACCTCAGATGACTCACAAATGATAATAGTATCATCCACAAATAGAAGATGACAAACCTCGACCGGATGGGTTCCATGACTCCCAATCAAAAATACCGAGACCAGACCACCCTCAACCGTATGATTCATCATCCGAGAGAACGCCTCCATAACCAAAATAAAGAGGAATGGGGACAATGATTCGCCCTGACGCAGGCCATGAGAGCTCAAGAAGAATCCTTCTGGGACCCCATTGACAAGGACAAAGAATTTGACAGAGGAACTACACCTCTTAATCCACCTGCACCACCTCTCCCAAACCCCATTCTCCTGAGCAGATTACCAAGGAACTCCCAGCTCACATGATCGTAAGCCTTCTCAATATCAAGTTTGCAAATAATACCCATATCACCACCTCTCATTCTAGACTCTATGCACTCATTTTCCACCAAGGCCGCATCAAGGATCTGATGCCCCCCCCCCCCACAAAGGCGCTCTGGGCATCCTAAATAAGAGGATTAATAACCTTTCTAAGTCTAATCGAGAAGGCCTTAGATATGAGCTTATACACGTTGTTGACAAGGCTAATAGGCCTGAAATCCCTCACATCTGTCTCTCCTCCTTTCTTGGGGACCAAAGTAATGAATGTGTCATTCAAACTTCTCAAAAAGTACCCCCTATCATAGAACTCACTGAAAATAGCTATAACATCCGTCCTGAGCACCATCCAGCACTGCTTGTAAAAGGCCATAGTGAATCCGTCCGGACCAGGCCTTATCTCCGCACATCGACCTCAACACCTGAACCACCTCCTCCTCTGTAAATAATCATTCCAACTGATCCACCCCGGTCCCTGAAATACTCAACACTGGAGCCCATCCATCTTAGGACGTCAGGGCTCATCCTTCCTATACGAATGCTGATAAAACTGACTGATTTCCCTTCGAACCTCGCTCTCCTCTGTGAACTCCACATCCTCTATAACCACTTTCCCGATAAGGTTAAAGCGGCGTTGAGATTTAACCGCGTTATGGAAAAATTTAGTATTGCTGTCTCCTTCCCAAGCCAAATATCCCTAGATTTTTGTCTGCACCTAATCTCTTCCTGAATCAATTTCGTCCCCACCCCCCTTTTCTTCTCTTCTCTAGATAATCTTTCAGCACCCGACAAACCGCCTAATACTTCTTTCTCTTTGATCACCCGGATAACCTCCATATCCAGCTCAATCATAGCCCCCACATTCTCGAAAACATCTCTGTTCCACCGAACGATGTCCCCTTTGAGGCGAAACAATTTGGACTCCAATCTGAAACTCGCATTCCCTTCCACCTCATACGCTTGCCACCACTTCTGAACCCTCTCCAAAAAATCCTCCTCCTTTATACAAATATTCTCGAATCTAAAAGGAGTCCTCCCCCTTCCACCCCCTCCACAGTTCAGGAGAATAGGCGAGTGATCATAAGTAATATGAGGAAAGCAAGATTGAATAGCCCTCGAGAAAATCTCCTCTCACTCCATAGAAAGTAAAAATCGGTCAAGCCGGGAGAGCGATGGATCGTTCCTCTGGCTAGACCATGTGAAGCCCCCTCCCAACAAAGGAAGGTGAACTAATACCAATTGATCGATGAACGTCGAGAAATCTCTCATAAAAGAATTCGACCTCCCCCCACCGCTCTGCTCCGATGGAAAATGAACGATGTTGTAATCCCCTCAGTGCACCACGGAACATCCCACACACTCTTGACCCGTGCCAATTCCTCCCATAGCTCTCAAATCATCGATTCCTCTACTTGCGCATAAACCCTAGAAAAGCACCACAGGAGCACGCCCTCTACATTCCTGAATAAATAAGAAAGAGACTAAGTACCCACTAAAACATCAAGTTTTTCCATCACTCTATTATCCCACATTAGGACGATCCCTCTTGACACCCCCTCTGAATCTAGGCAGCATCACTCTATCCTACGTCCTCCCTAAATAGACCATTCCATCTCATTATTCATAGACCCCAACTTCATCTCTTACAAGCATACGATATCCCATCTCCACAGAGAGAGAGAACCACTAACCACTCCTCTTTTCTCGAGATCATTCAAGCCCTGCACATTCCAAATGATGAGTCGTAGCTTCATTGGAAACTTCTTTTAAGCCCTCCCTCCCCCCTCCCCACTCCTTCTGCTTTTTCCCTTTGCATCTCCTCTATGTTGCGAAACACCCCAAAGGCCTCTTGTTCATTCCCCATGAACGTAATCCCTAAAAATTTTCTAAACCCTCCTATCACACTAGAGACCCATTTTTCCTGCGCTCCTTTGATGCCCCACTCAGATAACCTCCCCCTTAGTTACACCTCTTCCCCGTTCGATGCTCCTAATTCGACCCATAAACTCGGGGACATTTTTCCCAAATTACTAAACTTCTCCTTCCCGCACTCCACCGTCCCCGAGGCACTCGTAGAACCCTGAGTAGTAATACCCCTGTCCAACACTCCTTCACCCTATTGCACTAATGTGCATAGAGAATTACCTCTGCGAAGTAATGGCCCTAACGAGCACACTCTACTACGACCCCCAATCACAACGTAATTTGAAGCTACCCCATCATAGCATCACTCACCTCCCAATTCAACTAGATTACCCTTAACACCCACATTTTTCTCCTTAAAATTACCCTGAACAACATCCACTCTATTTTTGTATTTTTTCAAAATGCTCCATATTTTAGCACCTGTCCCGAATTAAGTGAAGGCCTATTCATTTTAAAAAAAGGGCCGTTATTTACAATTTTTAACTGCGACAGCATCAACGTGCACCAACTCTGATGACACCCATTTCTCCTTTTCTTTAGTAACAGTATTAATGACTACTTGGCTCATACTAGATTTTGCCGCTCCCCCTGCCTCAGAGATTTGGTCCCCCTATCTATTCATTCTACTGGGACCTACCTAATGACATTTAATAACATCTTTTCTTCCTCCACTTGCTCCCCAATTTTATATTTGTGAATCCCCTTAATAGTTACTAGTTTTTCCGCCTCACTGACACGCCTACCTTCATTTCCTCTAGCCTTTCCCTCTATAAAAACCCCCCTCGATTCCCTGAAAGCACTCACTTCTTCTTCACATGCATTTTCTTTGTCATGCTGGTCACTATTTTGTTTTTTTGTCCCATCCATAAAATTGCCAACTAACCCACTTTGAGAATTTTTGCTTCCCATTATAGCAGCCGACATAATCATTAAATCATGACCCCTCACACATCCCCTCTCATTACTTAATTTAGTTATTCCCTTCCCCAACATTTTTGGTTCAGTCAACTTTTCCACTATAGGAACATTCTCTCCCACCTGATTTAAATACTCACAAGGAATACCCACTACCTGCCTAATAAGACGCTCCCTCACCCCAATAATAGAATCTCACTAGGCATCCCCTTTTAAGCACTAATTGAAGCACGCTTAACCCCATTCCCATTCCCATGCCACTAACTCCACCTTTTGCTACCTTTCTCAGCATACCAGGCTTGACAACCCCGAAAGTACCTTCGTTAACAGTGGCCGCGGTAACTGGAAAATTCATCGATAGTGCCGTGCCATCCTTGCTAATGGCAACACCGTTCTTAGGGGAAATCACCATCGACGTGTGATCAGTCGGAAAGCTCGTCGGCATTGCAGCGCCATCTTTGCTGATGGCAGCGCCATTTTTAGGGGATATCGCATACGACGTGGGAACCACCATAATCATATGTGGTCCCCCTTAACTGCAGCGCCTATGTTACCTAGTAACGTAGAAGGTGATCTCCATGTCATGGCAGCTCTATCTTGGTTGGTAGGACTCAGACCCATAAGAGTCTTCCCAACATTGAATGTATGGTATGGGGGAATCTCTTACTCCATAAAGACCTCCGTACCTAGTTGTGAACACCGTATATCAGCAGCACATGTACTGAGTGGAGGATCATCGTCCCCCAAGTTCCTCTTCTCATCTCTAGCTTGTAAACCGCTTAACAAGGAGCGGTCCAACTCCTCAACACAACGAACACCTTCCTGTTATTTTAACAGTTCAGAATGCTCCTTCTCTGTGTTGTAAATGCCCTCTCCTCCATAATAGCACATCGAGGTTTCTTCCCACACCGTTAATACAAACACCCACCCCTACACCTACTTTTATTTTCAATGGCAGCTCATCCATACCATGCACAAAGATTCTAACCCACCGGATCTCCTCTCCTGTCAAAGTGGCATGATCCACTTTAATAAACCCACCACACCTCTGCCCAATAGCTTTAAACACTTCATCCCCTATAAATGCATTGGTAGTCCCACAACCCTTATCTACTGGGCATCTTGTGTACGTGAAAAGGAAGAAAACCTCGCAACTGGAAGCCATCGCTGAAGGGTTACCTGGGCACCACCATACTGCCATATCTTTCCCCCCAACACCCTATCTGCTTCTCCAATAGAGGCAAAGGCAAAAAGGAAAAGGGCAGAGTGAAAGTGCCTTACTTTTAATTCGCCGACATTCTTCCAACTTGATCTCTCCCAGTATAAAGCCTTCTCTATCGTAGGAGGAGAACTATTCAAACAGTAAAAGTGACCGACCAACGCTCTATGGAAAAAATCCACTCTCGAAAGGCGGGAATCATCTTCAACTAACAGGTCAGTAATATGATATCTTGAAATCAAGATTCGAAAGTTATTCTGCAAACACAGTTCAGGGCATAATTGGACCAGTACATAACTCTAACAGTGTTCAAGAGAGAGAACTCTAACCTATGTCCCTTCCCAGACCACCGTACCGACCTCCGTCGTCCAAACCTACACCTTCCCTGGAGGACGATGGAGAGATGTGTACCCACAGCAGTAAAAAACATAAGGAGAACCATAACGAACCTATGGTAGTAGAGGCTGACAAAGACATGGCGATGGACTGTGATGCCAACCCCACTAACTTGGGGACTGGGGATTTTCCCATAACCCATACATTACCCAAAGGACCTATTTCGACGGAAAATAATGTTAGAACCACTAACATCTCCTACAAAGATGTGGTTGAGAGAAAGAAAAGCAACAACACGGAGATTTACTTTGATGAATCCACTTGCAACTGGTCGGAGGACGAGATGGACATGAGCTCACAGAGTGAGCTTGACCTTAACAACAATCCCGCAAACGAAGAAGATGAACTAGAACCGCTGTGCCCGATTGTATCAATACCGCAAACTCACGTGGACAAACTCCGTAGGAAGTGGAAAGAAAGTGTGATTGTGAGCCTCCTTGGAAGACACATCGGTTTCAAAATGTTTGTAAATAGAGTTCCTACTATTTGGAATCTGCAAGGAGATTATGAAATCATGTACCTTGAGGAGGGACACTATCTTTTCAAGTTCAACATGCAAGCTGACTACCATAACCTCCTAACTGGAGGGCCGTGGATTATCAATGGTCATTACATTATTGTTCGTAACTGGACACCCAACTTCAACACCACTGATACCAACGATGTCACCACGGCATTGTGGGCGAGACTGCCCCGGTTACCTATAGAATGGTTCGATGAGAAGATCCTCTTTCACATTGGGTGTAAACTGGGCATGCCAATCAAAACCGACTTCAATTCTATTTCTTCCTCCAGGGGTAAGTATGCTAGAGTATGCGTGGAGGTCGATATCTTCAAACCATTAATCCCCTGCTACATGCTGGATGGGAGGAAATATAGGGTCGAATATGATTTTTTACCATATATATGCTTCACTTGTGGTAGAATAGGGCACAAAAGTGAGTCTTGCACGTTAAAATAGCCTCCGTGCAGGTCCGACCACTTACCGGCGAACAGCAGTGAACCACCGAACAGTAACATGGTGAACGTTAGCGGTATCCCCTCAAAACAACAAAGTAACGACAATTTTTTTGATGGGAATAAGGTGGCAGAAACTTCATCGGCAAGAGAGGAGGACCCTATGGGTAATACCTTTGGCCCATGGATGCTAGTTAAACGGAATAACTCGAGTCGATGTCCTTACCAAGGAAAGGACCAAAGCACGGTTACTTTTCAAAACAGATTCACTGGGCTAACTATCAATGTAGATGGTACGGAAAGAAACCTCAATCACAACTCAACTAACCCTCCCAGGATAAGATAACAAGGGTAAACAACAGGCCTATTCCCATGATGAAAAGAAACGTCAAGCGGCTGTCCTAGGAGATTTCATAAAAGGCGCTTCGCACTCCCCCATAAATGGTACGATAACGGATAATAACTCAAATTTAAAGACACTTGACACATCAGTTGGGGACATACTGGGTACAGCAGGAGACCGGTCAAAACAACATGTAGGACAACAAGTGTGGTCTGTTGTGAACCCTCTAGCCGTTCCATCCAACCCTCTGGCGTCTGACGGTGTCGAGGTAAGTAACCTAACCTATTCTACTATTTGCATTAATAACACACCACCCACCCATACTGATAACGATACAACTAAGCAAAACACCCCCACTCCCTCTTATAAAATCCATACGAATAACCCACTGCCCCACAGGGAACTTTATAAACCCATTACGGCAAATATAAGAAAACCTCCTGATCACGCCGTTATCTTCAATGGATGCTCCACCGTTCCCAGTTGCTCTAATAGGCAACTTACCCATCCAGTACCTGAAACTGTTGGGGGGAAGAAGGAGTTCATCATAGACTTAGAATCGGAAAAAGTAATACTCACAACGATACGACGGAATGTAGCACAACTACGTATCCTGCTCCGAACTCTAGAGGAAGGAGGGAAGGAGATGTCAATGAAGGGGAGACTGCTGGAAATGTCCTCAACTATGGAATCCATCAGCAGGATTAAAAATATGCTCCCATGGTCTCCCACTATGGAACTCCCCATTTCCAATAACCTTAATTCTATGTCTGTACTAACCTGGAACTGTAGAGGGGCGGGAAAACCCCTTTTCAAACCCACTTTATCTGAACTTTGTAGTAATTTTAAACCCACCATTGTTATTCTTATCGAAACCCAAACATCCTTCCACATCTTTTCCAACTTTTTCGAGGGTCTGGGATTCACCAACTGGGATATCTTCGAAACTAGAGGCCGTTCTGGAGGCATTTGGGTCTTATGGAATCAAAGTTCCATACATCTGAATACCATCAATACCACAGACCAGGCCATTCATCATCTTGCCACCATCAAGGGGTGCGATGATTGGGTCCTCTCGGCGATCTATGCTAGTCCAAACTACACACTCCGCCAGAAGCTCTGGAATAATCTCAAAACTCTTGCCATTGACCTTGAGACTCCGTGGTTGGTCACGGGAGACTTTAATGACCATCTTGATCCATCTGAAAAAAGAAGTTTTTCCAGACAAAATAAAGACCCGAGATGTAACAAGTTTGCGGAGAACGTGAATAGTCGCAGTCTTACCGATCTTGGCCACACGGGTCCCCGCCTTACCTGGACTAACAGTCGTGATGGGTTTGCTAACTCGCTCGTCAGACTTGACAGGTCAATGGCCAACCCTGCCTGGCATCTCCAGTTCCCTGATGCGGTGGTGGAGAATATCCCCCGCACTACGTCCGATCACTGTCCTATGATTACCCGCTTTGAAGGTAAACACCCATCCGTCTTCATCCCCCGCTCCTTTAGACTTCTTGCTTGTTGGTTTGAGCGCACTGATTTTCATAATATCATTTTAAATAAATGGAACACGAGCCTTAACTTCCACCAAAATATTGATAACTGCATTCCCATTATTAAGCATTGGAACCACTCTATTTATGGTAACATAAACATTAGGAAAAAATAGATCCTTCGAAGACTTAATGGTATCCAAATCGCCCAAGAAACGCACTTTTCCCATAATCTTAACATCCTAGAAAAATAACTCATAAACGAGTATAATGACACTCTGCGCCACGAGGACCTCCTCTGGAAACAGAAATCCCGCATTACGTGGCTAAGCGAAGGAGACAAAAATACTAAATTCTTCCATACGTCCACTATCAAAAGAAGACGCTATAACAAGATCGATCGTATTAAGATGAATGGAGAGTGGGTTGACAATTGTGATGACATCACCCTCCACACTAACAACTATTTTAAAACACTCTTCTCCAAAAATTATAACCCATTTCCTAAAGACATGTTTACTGACTTCAACCACCCTCGCTTCAACGATTTAGACAATAACATCCTTGACCACCCTCTCTCCCTTGAGGAGGTTAGGAGAGCTACTTTCGATATGAATGGGTTCAAAGCCCCAGGACCGGATGGCATCCAACCTATGTTCTATCATACATTTTCGGAGACTACCAAAATCAATCTCTATAAGTTCCTAAATGACTGTTTTATCACTCGGACCTTGCCTGAGGAGGCTAATGATAGCCACATTATTTTGATCCCCAAGCTGGATAATCCTGAAAACATCACTCAATTCAGACCTATTACCCTCTATAACGTGCCTTATAAAATCCTGGCCAAAACCATTGTGAATAGACTCCGCCCGATTCTTTGCAGGATCATAAGCCCCAACCAAGCTAGTTTTCTTCCTGGTCGCCAATCCTCGGATAATATCATCATTACCCAAGAAATAATTCACTCCCTCAATAAGAAAAAAGGAATGAAATGGGGAGCTATCTTCAAAATCAACCTTGAGAAAGCCTATGACAATATTAGTTGGGAATTTTTGGACCACACCCTACTTTGGTTCAATGTTAGCCCTAGACTTAGATGCCTCATCCTGAACTGCATCACCAGTGTGTACACCTCTATTTTATGGAATGGGGCCCCCCTCCCGAACTTCAAACCCTCCAGAGGCCTGCGACAGGGCGATCCACTATCCCGCTACTTATTTGTCATATGCATGGAGTACTTGGGCGCCGCCATTAATTATCAGGTTGACCAGGGGATCTGGAAGGGCCTCAGTGCCTCCCCTAATGGCCCAACTATCTCCCACCTCTTCTTTGTCGATGACCTCATACTATTCACGGAAGCTTCCTCCCCCCCAGTTGCGATGTGGTCATGAAAACTCTCCAAAACTTTTGCGATATATCTGGCCAGACCCTCAGCCTCTCCAAATAAAAAATATACGTGTCACCTAATATTCCCAAACAGAGTGCCTTTAATATTGGTAGAAGGTGTGGGATAAACATTACCAAGGATCTTGGTATGTATCTTGGTACAAACCTCATTCACGGGAAGGCCAATATAAGTCATTTCAACCATATCATTGAGAAAGTTCAAAAGCGACTCTCGGGTTGGAAAGCCAAGCGCTTGTCCCTGGCCGGTAGAACCACTCTTATTCAGGCCGTCACATCTACCATCCCCGTCTATAATATGCAAACCTCGATCTTCCCTAAAGGGGTTAATGATAAACTTAATAGGAATTTCCTCTGGGGGGACACTGAAGACAAAAATAAGGTCCACCTAGTCAAGTGAAATACGGTCTGTCGCCCAAAAGTCTGTGGGGGACTGGGAATTAGGATTAGCGAAGAAAATAATCGTGCCATTGTCTCTAAGATTGGTTGGAAACTCCTCAATGACAAAAATTCCCTTTGGGTTCGTGTTCTAAGCTCGAAATATAAGACTCAGAAAAAGCCGGACAATTGGTCCAGAAAAACCCAGGCCTCCCATATCTGGAGGGGCATTCTCAAATGCAAGCAGGATATCGTCAAGAACACTAAATGGGTTATTGGCGATGGAAAGTCTACTAACATCTTCAATGATTGGTGGGCTGGCAACTCCCACATCCCAAAAAACCATAACAATTACCCCGTGTCTATGGTTAGTGACCTGATCAGGGATGGGGTCTGGAACGAGCAATTGATCAAAGATATCTTTAATCAGGATACTGCCAATATTATCTTGGGAACCTCCCTCCCCCACACCCTTGAGAAAACTGATAGCCCTAGTTGGGGCCCATCCGCTAATGGTAAATTTACTATAAAATCGGCTTATGACACGCTTGTTAAGATTGACCTGAACACTTCTTCCCTAGTCAACTGGAGAAACATGTGCAAACTTTATATCCAACAAAAATTTAAAACCTTTCTCTGGCTCATTTTTCACAATAAATTACTTACTAATTGACAGAGATTTAAAAGACGCCTCACTGATTAAAAAAAATGCGAGTTTTGTACGTATAATGAAGATATTGACCATGTGCTTAGGAACTTCTACCTTGCCACTGCTGTGTGGGAGAAAACCTACCCCCTCATGAGTGGAATAACTATAAGAACACTTATTTCTTTGATTGGATTAAAGATAATATATGGGACAATAGTAGGCAGATGAGCAATAATATCTTTATTTCTACTCTTTGGCATATTTGGACTGCACCTAATAAACGCATTTTTGAAAAAAACATTATCACCCCCACTATGGTCTGTACCAAGGCTTGTACCCTCGCCCGGGAACTAGATCTTATTTATAAACCCGCTACTAGTACGGACCACAACAGGGGCCATATAGCTAACACCACTTCAAGTGATGTCACTTTTTCAGGTTATGATATTTTCATGGATGGCAGTTATGACCCGTTTAGCAATATCGGGGGTTTTGGAGGCATGATCAGCAGTAGTGAGAAACGATGGATCCTTGGGTTCAACGGAAAGATAATCGGAGACTGCAGTCCCATAAAGGCGGAGTTTGTGGGAATTCTTCATGGTCTGAATTTGGCTAAAATTAAAGGTTGGACGAGGTGCTTAGTGCGCAGTGACTGCTTGGATGCTGTGCAAATCCTCAACGGACAGGGCCACCAAAACCATCCACTGACGAATATCATCGAGGAATGCATGGCCATCATGACTGAGATGGATATCAGGGTCAAGCATACCAGGCGCTCCAACAATATATGGGCGGATGGCCTTGCCCGTCTTGGGAGGCATCAGACACACGACTATACCGAGTATGATGAGATCTCGGATTCCCTAATGTACCTGCTTGAGAATGTTGATAGGGGAAAAACTAGGGTCGCCATCCAGGCCTGCACCGACCCTGTTTACCGCATTGCTACCTTTGGGGGTTACGTCCTTGATGATTTGGGCCATTGGAAGGCCGGTTTCTACGACCGACTTAGGGGAACCCCATCGCTTCTCCGTGTATTAATGGAAGGACTTTACCATAACCTGAACATGGCTAGGATGCGCGGATGGAAGGACATTGTGGTGGAAACTAGTTCGCACGATCTGATTGATATCTTCAGGGGTGTCCAGTACCGGGAAACTGACTTTGAAAATACGAGGGTCAACTGTTATGATCTTATGAGGATTGTGGGGGTGGACTTTATCTATGCCAACCCTGGTATGATTCGGGGTGCGGACTCGTTGGCGCGCGAGGCGAAAGTCTAGGAGGATGCCTTTGTGGAGATTGATGATATCCCAAATGGCATGCGGTGGATCCTTACCAAACCCACGATGTAGCGGGTTTCCTTACCCTCTCTGTTGCATTATGGCTGTTATGGTGCCTCTGTTGCTTTTTTGTGTTGTAGTTCTGTTTACTATTATCCCTATGTAACCTTTCCTTTCAATGTTTACCAAAAAAAAAAAAAACAGGTCAGTAATCTGAGTAACGTCAGCATGAACCTTAATAGCCATAAATGGCCACTACTCCACAACCGATGCGTACAAATTCGACTTACCCTCAACGACCTTACCTATATTGTCCACCTCCGTTACCAAAGGTTTACAAAGAACAACATGTTCCATCCTTCTGAACACTTCTTCAACTAACACCCACCCCCTTCCTGGTACTATTTCGGGGATCTGAACTTGCACCCTAGAAGAGACTCCGTTGATAACAATATCGAAAGTAGCCACCTTCCTTGTACCCGAGGATAATACAATAATCTTCCTTCCCATGCAAGATCTCATCTGGAAGAAATTCCCGACTCTATTAGTCGCCCTCCATAGGCAAGACCTTAACCACCATACCTCTCCGGTAAATAGAGCGACCTCCTGAACCCCACTTTTGCTGCTATTCCTGAGATTGTACTGAGTAATCCCACCACTCCACTCGCTTCTCAGAGAATAATAAAGACTACCTGCTCTAAATATCAACATTTTTTCACTCCCTCTCTCAACTATGACCCTCGACCTTAAAAACATCCTTGTGAAAATTTTAGAACTCGTTGTTGCTGGACCAGATTTGCCAAAATTAGTGGAGCCACCATTATAGACATCGCTTTGCACTTTGACAAAAATTCTGGCATTTTTCCGGTGATAAAAAGGGGGCACTTCAAATACCAATGATCAAAATAACTCTTGGTTATCTACCTTGATGGACAATTAAGATTTTGTGACTGTTGAAGATTTGGGTCTTGTCCATATCTATAAATAAGTGTTTAATTATCCATCATTTAGACACACGAAAATACAACGTAATGAAATAATAAGATAGGGGAGAGAAATCCAAAGACTCAACTTTGTGTTCATTTGGAAAAATACTTTTTTAGGTATAAAAGAAGATCCAATTGTTGGATTGTGCTGAAATTTGAGTATGTTCTTATCGTATACAATAGGAAGTCGTGGTCCGAAATTCAGTTCGGTCATACGTCAGTAAAGTCGACTACTCTGTTTATCTTTCCATCTCATGATGGAGATATGCGATTAAAATATCACTATGTATTCCTCATAATAGTTAGATGTGATAATCATGTTAATCTAAGAACCTAATGTTAAATGTATAATACATAACATTTGTATTATTAAAGAAAAAATAACATATAGAATAGGATATTCAGATGTTAAATTTATATATTCACCTAAAACTATTAATTACGTGTTCATTAATTTTTGTTTACATGTCGTATTAGAGCGATAGGTTTCTGATCTCGTGATTGTCCATCAAGAGTTTTTTCTTATAAAAGAAACTGAGTAAAATTAGAAAAATAAAAAAACTTAATAAATACTGAATTTGTTTTTAAGGACAAATTTTGTGTTTTTACTCGGAATAATAAGAAATACGCATGGTCACGTCGAAACGCCAAAATAAAGAAAATCCATTGTTTACAATTGGCACCACCCTGTCTCGGTGATTTGACATTGTTTAAACCCCCCAAAATGCATTTTTTATTTTATTTTTGGTAATAATGTCAACGCTAATATCTCTCGCTTAGAAAATGATATTATGATTCCGCAAATTGGAGAGTGATCTGAAAAAAAATTATTTATGTTAATGTAATTATTAGTAAAAAATTTCCAATTTTCTTAAAATAAATTATTTTTTGGGTTTTTTATTGTAATCACTACATATATTTTATCATTAAATGAATGTTCTAATATGCATGTTATGCATTATTTGGTATTGTCAAAAATGTTCAATATAAAGTTTTGAATATTAAACTGATGATTTTGCGGATTGACAACAACATTTTTCGGTATCTTAGAATATTGTGTATAATATATTTTTTTTGCAAATTGTTCTAAAATAATTATGAAATAATCTTTCAGCACAAATATTCATATTATGTTAGATTATGAAGAAAGGGTCTAAATATATAGTTATAAGTATTAGATTATTGTGTCTGCATATATGTTTAAACTTTAAATTATTCATAAAGAATTTTGTAAGATATTTTTCTGGGGTATTAATTTTTATATACATTAGGTTATATGTGGGTACATGTATGCGCCATTAAAGTAAATTAACTTTGCACAATGTATGAATTACATTATGCGTAATTAAGGATAAATCAATTTAGAGTATCTATGAATGTAGACAAATGAATTAATTGGTGTATCTGTATAATAAGATCATTGTTCTAAAAAACCCGCCTAGGCTCTGCCTAGGCACGCCTAAGCTTAAGCCTTAGGAAAAACAGCTCGCCTTACGCTTTTCACGCCTTATTATTGGTAAAACCCTTACGGCGCACTTTTTTCTAAAAACAACAATGCCTTAGTGAAACGATGTCGCCTTTTAAAGAATTTGTTTACAAAACGGACCATTATCTTATCCAAAATAATCAGATAGTATTTTAATTTGCATATATTCAGACATATTTTTATGATATGTGCAATTTTTTTATTTTAATAGCCTTCTTATGGTTAAAAAATATTAAAATATATTAAGAAGGCCTAAACGCCTTTTTACGCCCAGGCCCGCCTTGACTTCTAAGGCTTAAAGCTTGGCCTCCACGCCTCAATCACGCCCCGCATTTTTTAGAACCTTGAATAAGATAAAAGAAAATTTTGCAAAATGAGATTTTGTGTACCAAAATTTCTATGACCAAAATCCCTTATTGTGATTTTCTTCTGTGGTAATTTAAATTATGTGTTTAAAGATGCTTATTTTATTAAACTGTAAATCTCAATATTTTGAGACAATTTCAGCAACAATTTTCTAATTCCTGTAATAAGAAATATTTTATATTGGAATTATCGATTTACTAAGTATTGATGACTTTTGTTTTTCAATCCGAAAGGATGTAATAATTTAATTAAAAATCTCATTCTTCTGGGGATGGACGTTATTTTCTCTATTTGAGCATGTTTATGTCCGCATAACCATAAATTTTTCGTATTTGCAAATAAAGTTGACAGCTATGTCAATATTTTGAGTTTTCTTAACGATTTTATTGTGATTAATCGAATTTTTCTTTAATGAAAATTAAGGATTTCTCCATTTTATATGTTCAAATAAATACATTGATTCTTTTATTTAATTTGGCTGCCATGGCAATTTTGGTATATACGAAATATTGTCATGAATATTATAATTATGATTAAGGTTTTGATATTAATATTTATCTATGTTAGATTGTGTGTCCATTACAATGCCTTACTTTATAATTGTAAATATTACATTATTATGCATAAATTTGATTATCAGTGGGTTTAAATATAATTATGAATGTTAGATTATTGATGCAATGATGATGTGACTTGTTCATTATAAGATTGCTCAAAGGGACAATATGGATTATAAAATAAACATTAATGAGTAATTTTTTTCCCGCATCCACTCAACCTCGAAGGATTTAAACTTTTCCTTGAGACTAATATTTACGTCTAATTTAATTCGGTTCTCAAAATTGGAAGTATTATATTAATTAGTATATACTTATTTTTTCCAATATGAATAAAGGAATATTAAAATCATGCCTTAAGGTTTTCATAGTTGTATTTATATCACGATTAGGTTACAATTCCACCAAAGTGGTGGTCTAATCTGATAAATTGTAAATGCCGAATTTATCGATAACATTCAAATACTATGTTTTGGTTTCTTCAAAGAGTTCGAATATGGTTTTGAGTGTTTGGATTATCAATGACTCCATTATGATTAAGCCATATAATGTGGATGCTCCAAAGAGTACAATTGGAATGGTGAAACTAATATTAAGGGTCCATATGTTTGTTTATTATGGTTAGTATCGGTTGCTCCAAAGAGTCCATAAAATTCCTTGATTTATAATCGTTTGAAAACATTAATCATTGTTCAAACTACTATAGAATCCATAAAAAAATGTAATATGCATATAATGGATAGTTTGGTAGTCACCAAAGTAACTCAACAAGAATGCTTGAGAATATGAAATTTAGAGATAAAAGCGGTAGTGATAACTCATCATGCTTATATATGCAAAGACATTAGTGGGATATATTTGATTTATTTCATCCCGCAAGATAGTTTTCCGAAGAAAATTTATTTTTAGTAATTGAAATAAATATTAAGGAATTATGCAAATAAGTGGTGAAAGGGTATGATAGATAACATGTCCATTTAAATTGCATAAATTGGTACCCAATAAAGTCATATATAAACATTTAAAGCGATTATAAAAGAAAGCCCACGCTTACAAAATGTTATTAATGTACATGTTGTTAACTCACATCATTTATGTAATAAGCTATTTATTTCATTAATTTTTTATTACACCTCGTATTTTTATTTGTAACTTAATTAATTCAGATATCATTAAAATTTCACTTGTGACATAATTTAATTGAATTAAAAATTATGTTTTTATTATGATATTAATTGGGATAGATAATGACTCCTATTTATTGAATAAAAATTACTAAGTGAGTAGTAAATAATTACTTTACGTCATAGCGAGTGTTATCAACGTGATGGTGTCATATCTCAATTGGGAGTCGCGAGGTCGAGATTGCAGATTTATGTTAAGTGACTTGAATGGTTCTTTCGAGGTCACGGTTTATTCCGAATGGGTCGAGATATTCAAGATTGAGTACCGAGTATAGTAATTGTGTCCTGGGGCTTTTTTAGACATGAATGGGCCACGCGAGAATATTTGGGTCATTTCGGCTTGGCCCGTGAGCCTAATTTTGGGATTTATGATTAAAACATAGGTCTAAGAGTTTGGGGCAACCAAGCTTCATATTCTAAACCCTAGATATTGAAAGAAGAGAGAAGGAATAAAATATGAGATCTTTAGGAACCAAAATCGAATAAGATTGGGAAGTGTTATCATTAATTTGTCTTCTACAATGTGTAATCAGATCCTATGAACATAGAATGGCAAGTGATTAACTTGCTCTTGATTTAAATCACAGAAGACTCTTGTTCGTATTATGGTAGGTGTAGACAAATCCGTTTTTGTGTAGGGTTGTCACATGTAAATGGGTTTTTGGTGATTAAGGTGTTATGTGTACATTAAATACAAAATTGATGATGGAATAACATATATTTCTTTTGGAATCAGATTTATAGTCAAAATATAGAAGTCCAATTCATTTAATTTGGATTTATAAAATCAAATTTAATGAGATGGTTGAATGAAATTTGTAAAACCCAATTCGTGAAATAATGGATCTTAATCGAAATTAGTGATGTTTGATGGTTTATATCAAGTCTAAAATCTGTTTTGATGTGTAATAAATATTGGATATGGTTCGGTTGAGATTTGGGATGAATCCATGGAGTTTTGATGAAGATTAATGGATGAAATAGAGTAGGGTAAGAAGGGCTAATGTGGTAAGGTAGTATTACCCTATCAAGGATAATATGATGGCAAGCGCGTTGAGCCAATAGCATGTTAGGAAGATAGAAGACGTTTGGAAGGAAAAGTGGAGGGAGCTTCGACATGACGACGAGGTTGCTTGAGCCTGCATGTCTGTTTGGGCTATCACTCTAGAGATTGTTATGCTGGTAGTGAAATCTCAAGCATGGGATCAATAATGTCCGGACATAGTAGACCAGTTGTTAGCAGATGGGGTGAAATCTTATTCCATCAGTTTCGAGGGAGGATTGCGCTTTAAAGGGAGAATCGTGGTTCTAGATGAAGAGGATTTAAGACATCCAGTGATGATAGAGACTCATGGTTTGAGGTTTTTGGTACATTCCAATGAGGATTAGATATATTAGGATATGTATAGGCAATAGTGGTGGCAGGGGATGAACTGGTACATAGAGGTGTTTGTCTCAAAGTGTACTACATGCTAGCTAGTGAAGGTAGACCAATAGAGACCAACGGGGTTATTACATCCATTATAGATCTCATTGTGTAATTTTGAGAGAATCTTCATGGATTTCATTACCAGGTTACCAACATTGCAGAGAGGTCACGACTAAATCTTGGTTATAGTAGATCGTTTGACTAAGGTTTCCCATATTCTAGCGGTCTATATGGATTATGAGATGAGTCAGTAGGTGAAGTTATTCATTGTAAAAATAGTGAATCTGCACGGGGTTCCGATTAATATTGTGTCAAACCGGGATGAATATACATTTTTAGGAGGCCATGGGCACGTATTTATGTTTGAGTACATTGTATCACCCATGGACAACTAGATAGACGCGGAGGGTTAAATCAATGCTAGTGGATATGTTGAGGATGTGTATGCTTGACTTCGAGGGAGGATGGGATAAGTATCTTCCATTGTAAGAGTTTGCGCATAATAACTCCTACCAGTTCGCCATCGTTATGGCACAATTAATCAACTATATGGACGACCCTATCGTTCTGCCGCTAACTGGTTAGAGGTGGGGGAAATAAGTTACTAGAGCGGCAGATGATTCAAGGTAATACTGACCATATTCATATAATTATGGTATGCATTCGTATAGCTCAATACATGCAGAAGTGTTACGCCGATACAGATATGGGGAACATATGTTTGGAGATTGGTGACTAGGTTTTGGTATAAGGGTGTCCTATTAATGGAGTCTTGAGGTTTGGCAAGATGGGGAAGTTAGAGCCGAGGTATGTGGGACCTTTTTCGCTCATTGACTCGGTGGGACTAGTTGCTTATAGGCAGGGATTACAAAAGAACTTATAACGTACTCACGATGTGCTCCACGTGTAATCGCTGAAGAAGTATCGGAGGAACAAGAGAGGTTTTTGGCATGTTCCATTATAGGAGACCAACTTATATCTAGGTATCAGGAAATACTAGTGGATATACTTGATCGTACTGAGCATAAGCGATGGTATAAGGTGGTTTCCTTAGTTTGAGTTTAGTGGGGGTCATCGTAATGTTGACGCGTTAATGTGGGAGAGGTAGGAGGAAATGGAGAGTTATTCATCGCAGGTACGTCCTCATTTCGAGGGAGAAATTCCTTTGTAAGGAGGAAGTATATAACACATTATATTTTTGAGAATTCATAATCTAATTAATTCAGGTATTTTTAAAAATTCACGCTTGTCGTAATTTAATTGAATTGAATATTATGTGTCTATAAAAATATTAATCGGGAGAGTTGATGACTAATTTTTTTGGAATAAAAATTACTAAATGAGTAGTAAATAATTATTTTTTCTCATAGGGAGTGATATCGATGTGATTGTGTTATATCTCGACCGAAAGTCACGCGAAGATTATTTGAGGTCGAGAGAGGGGATTTATGTAGATTGACTCGGATGGTGATTTTCAGGTCATAGTTGATTTCGAATGGGTTGATATAGTTAAAATAGAGTAGCCGGGGGTAGCAATTGGGTCCCGGTATCTTTTTAGACATGATTGGGCCCACACAGGGGTATTTAGGTATTTTGGACTTAGCCTATTAGCTTAATTTTCGGATTTATGAATAAAAACCTAGGTCTAAAAGTTTGAGGCTGACAAGGTTCATATTGTAAACCCTAGAGATTGAAAGAAGAGATAAGGAAGAAAATATGAGAGATTTTGGAGCCAAAATAAAAAGGACTGGGGAGTGCGGTCGATCGATGAAGGCCAATTTTGGACTCTAGTTTCATTGGGATAGGGAACCTAATACGTACGTATTTTGGGTGAATATGTTTGGGTTTATAAAAGTGAGAAACGATGAGAATTTTAAGAATCGAATTAAATGAAATAAATTTGTAAATATCAAAATATGGGGCGATTGGGTGAGCCCGGGTATTTTAGAAAGGCGATGCTACGCCAATTATTTAAATGATATGAATTTAAATAAAGGAATTGTTGGCCGATAAACTCAGGGATTACAGGCTAATGCTATAAGTATTAGTCATGATTTTGCTGGATTAGTTATAATTATACATATAAAAAAATAGAGATAACATATATGTGATTCAGCCTCAATCTCGGGGTACTATACCCGCCTCCACTACGCTAACTGATTTTATTACCTATTTCTTTGTGAGTTAACTGACTTATGATAATTGGGTTTGATTGAGTATACATGGGAAATGATATCAATTTAGAAAAGTCGTTCAGTGAGTTATTACTCAGGAGGATGGTTTTTATATGCAACATATGTGTGATTGTTATAATATACCAGTGCGTAGATAAGAGGGTAAATGATTATATACGTGTTAAATACAAAAAATGTGAATGTATTACATAATTTACTAGTGTGAATGTTATTTAATCAATTGTAGTGGAAACGATTAAGAAAGTTAAAGAGTTGAACAACTTATGAATCATAGTTAAGAATCACTTTGGTGAGTAGCGGGATAGCAAGAATTGAAATGGGGTAGCTAGATGGGGTAGAAAAACTAATTGGGGTTAGCAGGTAAAGCGATAGGTTTGCACAATAGTTGAGTGGTGAAGAATATCCCAAAAGAGTGCGACACCAACTTAAATATGAAAAGTGTTTATGCATATTTAATTGTTGCATGTTAATTACTTTCTAGATATTTTTCAAAAGGTTTTGGACTCTCACCAGTGTAAAAATTATATTCCAACACATTTTACGTGAGCAACCATAGGGACACTAGGCTTGATGACTCAATGCAAGGATGTGTAGTTGCAACACTTGTGAAGGATTGCTGAATTAATGTAGACGCTTCAGTTAATTATTCTTAAACTAAGAGATTCGATTCAATATGTTATTTTGGCATGTTGCCCCTTCAATTAATACAGTCTTTCAATTTTATTTGTTAGATGTTGTATTTGGATTCAGTTTTACTTTCGTAGACTTGTGGTTTGGATTTGTTTTAGAACCAATGGTTTATTCAGTATTACTTATATATCTATTTATCATGTGATGATTCAAACTCTTAAATTGTGTGGATGGTTATGTTATGTTATTCTATATTACCAATGTTGCTATGATGATGAAAGATAACATTTGGCACCAGCTTAATTTAACATAGGTGATTAGTTATTTAAAAAGTTTTCGACAATGATGCTAGGAATGAACCAAATGAGATTCGTATTGTTCTAGTAAAGGATTGATCACTTGTGATTAAAATAGCGGGCTGTCACATTTAAGCTACATATCTTCTCTAAAATTGCATGTTTTATACCTTATAACATTCTCGAGTCTGACTTCTTAGAATGAAATAAAGAAGTTAAGTTTCACTTAAAAATGCTATATCGTTGTAATTGAATTTTACATGAGGAACCCACTATTTATTGATTAGTGTATGAAACTCTTTTAAATTTTTTGAAGAATTTAAACAGATTAAGTGTAAAATTTATGAAAAATCTCATAATGTTAGTGACTATATGAGTACCCATTATGTAATACACATTGTGTGAATTCTAATGTGTCATTCAATAAGTGTGAAATAATTTATTTCATTTTTCAAAGACTAAAGTTTTATGAAATATAGTTCTAAATCGATATGAGGATCATTACTAGACAAACCATAAAACAAACCACAAATTCATGAATTCCTTTTCTTATGTTATTTTGGAATAATTTCAAAAAAATAAATTCAATGACCTTTCCAAATATTTTTTTACTATACAAAATATTTTTTTGACTCCACCTGTAGGATAAGAAATGGATGAACTAATTCAATAAATACTCATAGGTGACAATCTACGTAGGGAAAGATTTAAATGTCCATGTAGAATAAGATCGTGTATGATATGAGATAGTGCATTGAAAATATATTTTTGTAAACAGGAACGATGATGGAGAGTCTATCTTAGATTTTGGGAGGGCTTATGATGTTGTAGTAGTAAACACACGTTTTAAAAGAGGCTTGAACACTTAACAATTTATAAAAGTGGAACACATAAGAGCCAAATAGATTTTTTTATTACTAGTAAATGATACCGATTATGTGTAAAGATTATAAGGTTATTATGATAGAGAGCTTAACCTCACAACATAGAATAACGGTTTTGGATATAAATATTAAAAATCAATCACAAGTGCGAAATGAGAAGATTAACCAATGAATGTGGTGTGGGAATTTAAAAGGAGAGAAATTAAAATTATTTAAAGATAATGTATTTAAGGAAGCATCATGGAATACTTAACAAGGGACTACCATCATATGGAATAATATGGCCACAAGCATTAGGAGAATATCAAAAGAAATTCTTGGAGAATCCAAAGGCAAGCTTCCAGAATCTAAAGCAACTTCGGGGTGGAGTGAAGAAGTACAAACAATAGTAAAAATCAAATGGGAGTTCTATAAACATGGGAAATAAATAAAAATGAAGAAAATTTTGAGAATTATAAATGGGCTAAAAACAAAGTTTAAAAATTGATAAGAGATGCAATATTGGAAGCATATGATAATTTTTATACAAAATTATGAACACAAGAAGGGGAAAAAGTTCCTATAATCTTGTTAAACTTAAGGACAAGATAACCAAAGATTTGAATAACATTATGTATTTTAAAAGTGATGATCCGAGAGTCCTAGTCAAAGATGATGAGTTTATGGAATGATGGAAAAACTACTTTGAGAGGTTATGAAATGGAGATAATGGGAGTATATTAGATATAGACGAACTTATAGAGACTAGAGAAAATATATTTTTTCACAGAATTAGAACAACGGAGATTAGGATTGATCTAAAAAATATGAAAATAAGGAGGTCTTCAAGACCATATGGTATCTATATTAAGGTTTGAAAGTTCTTAGGGGTGGAAGGAGTATCTTGGCTTACAAAATTATTTAACAGAATTATAATAACTAATAGGATGCCTGATAAATGGAGAAAGAGTACTTTAGTACCTATTTATAAAAATAAATGGGACATACAAAGTTGTTCAAATTATCATGGTATTAAGTTAATGAGTCATACAAAGAACCTTTGGTAGAGAGTGACTGAATAAATATTGAGAATGAAAATAGCAGTATTCAAGAATCAGTTTGGGTTTATGCTTTGGAGGTCAACAGTGGAACCAATCTATGTATTGAGGAGATTAATGGATAGGTATAGGGAGAAAAGGAAGGATATTTATACGATTTTTATTGGTTTGAAGAAGGCGTATCCCAGAGATATAATATGATGGGTTCTACACGAAAAGGTGTTATTCGTAGATATATTAATGTGATTAGGGAGTTGTATGATGTGGCCATGACTATAGTAACAACATCAATTGGAGAAAGTAGTGAATTTTCAATTACTATTTATCTGCAACAAGTTTCACCATTAAATCCTTGCTTAATTGTTCTTATTACTGATGAGTTGATTGGAGAAAATACAAGATGAGGTGCCATGGTGTATGCTATTTGCAGATGATATTGTTTTAGTGGATGGGACTAAGATGACGTGAGAATGTTGTGATATATAGATTTAAATAAATTTGCAAATTTCCATGTTAACCTTATTTAATCAGTGTCAATTTTTAATCCAATTTTATTCAGCAAGAAAACATGCAACTATGTCTGGAAAAATCAAACCAAAAAATAATTGCTGACACACAGATTTCAGGAAAAAAAACCTTTTGGGTAAAACCTTTATTTAACTTTAAAAACATAAATCGGAACATAAAATAATTACAATGAAATATTCAATGATTACTCCTAGAAACAATCACATAGACACGCAGTCTAGAGTCAGCAAGAGCCGCAGCTCCAATTCATCCCTAGAATCCCCACAATGACATGCAATCGTCCTTAGCCTAGCACCTCCCTCAAGTGGCACCTATATCAGCAGGAAAGATATTCTCCACAAGAGAAACTTCAACAAAGATGCGTTCTTGGGTTCCAAAACTAACACAAAGTAATTGGGATTTTGTGAATTGAAAATAAAAGGGATTAAAGCCCTAAAAGTGAGAAGAGAAAGTATTCTGCCAAAGTAGTTTTGTCCATTGAAAATTCGCAGGTCTTCTGAAAAAAGAAATATGGAAAAACCAATTTATAGAAAATCTAATGCATAGCTCGCTCGAACGGAATGGATAGTCTCTCTACTAAGATCAAGGTGTGTCTTGAACGAGATCTCGCGACTTCGTGCGATAGCACATTATCGCTTGAATGATAGTGCTGGTCACTCAAACGACCTGATAAAAAAACTTTTTTTTTCATTTCGAAAATAAACATCAACACGTAGAAAAATATTTTTGACGAAAAACTTTAAAAATCATCGCCAACACTTAGAAAATATTTGATAAAAAATATCCCAACACTCTCATTAGGGTTTGTAAAATAATAATCTTCAATTTTTGAACCTACACACACAATGGAAAGAAAATACCCTAATCAATCATCATGTTCGAAATGATATAAGAGTAAATAAAACAATATAATCAAATCTCCCCCATAATGCAAAAAATAAATACTCCCCATAATTCGTTCCCCCTTTTTATTTTTTCGAAATAAACAAGGAAACGAATAAAGAAAAAAACATGGAGTTCACATGACAAACATGCATAGAAAATATGGATCAAACTACACTCAGGGAAAAAGTAACTGGGAAACTTAAAAAAATTATTTTTAATTTTTTATAAATAATTTGAAAAAAAAAATCACACACCATGAATTTACACTAAGACAACCAAATCATGAAAACATAATGAATGGCTGTGAACATAGTCGATAGGCAAAGCAAAGGAGTCAAACATAACATATGTGCATGATGAATATGTGTACTCCCAATGAATGAATCTCATAATTGTCCTTAGGTGTCGCAAGTATTTAATCTAAATGGCATTGACTCAATCCATCAATAACGTCTAAAACTATGAAAATGATTTTTCATGACATTGTCTTAACCTACAAACCCGTTTTTCATTTATTTCCAACCAAACTACCTCATAAATAATAATGCATTTATTTTCCATTTAAGGAGGCCCCCTTTTTTGGTATATTTATCTTTTTATTGCCTTTAAAGTTTTTTGGGCTCTTTTCAAAAGGTGGATTTCACGATGAGTTAATTTCGTACTCTCGAGCCTTTTCCCGTGATTTACTCATCATATTTTGTTGCAACTAAATTCCTCACGGTAAAGGGTTTTTACACGCACTACTTCCTTTGTCAATTTTTATCGCACATGGTTCGTTTTAAAAATAGAGTTGAGATGACAACACTCCGACCAATATGTGATAAACAAGTATCCAAACATTGTAAAATTGTCACTTGAATATGGAATGAAATTCTGACTCGGTCATCCAAAATGTCCATTCATATATGGTGCAACATAAAATACAAAACTCTTTTTGTCTTTT
This sequence comes from Sambucus nigra, assembly GCA_949130495.1. Taxonomy (NCBI): domain Eukaryota; kingdom Viridiplantae; phylum Streptophyta; class Magnoliopsida; order Dipsacales; family Adoxaceae; genus Sambucus; species Sambucus nigra. Next base: position 50,063,025 of record OX422215.1, read on the forward strand.
TCCAAAAATTTCATAAAAATAAAATCTTTTTTACTTTTTCAAAATTAAAAAAAATGAAAATCTTTTTTTTATTTTTCCAATAAAATTTCAAAACAAATCTAATACAAAAATGAAATATACTAGAAATAGGCATAAAATATCACTATTAAAACATCATATGCTAGAAAACAAGTGTAGACCTCAATCGTTTGGTGCGGTGGAGTTTTTCAAAGGTGGTGACATCCTTTTAAAAATATTCATCAAGTCGTGTGAAGTCTTGACTAAAAACTTTACCTGCTCCCTAATATGTGCAAATTCTCTCAAAACCTCTAACTCTCTCCAAATTTCTCACCCTAAGACCTAACTCTTTATTCAATTTCTTAGCCTTCAAGGTCTCGGCATATAATCTCTAAACGCAATATGGAGCTCACTTTCATCTCCACTTTCACACTCACTATCACCCTCACTCAAAACGGTCAAATTATCCTCCTCCTCCTCCTCCTCCTCCTCCAGGGTCTCACGTGCACAAGTATCCTAACCGTTGAGGGACAAAATAAGTATGCTCTCATGAGCAGCTAGAAAGGCAACAAATTTCTCATGTGAAGACTCATCCCAGGAATCCTTCACTTCTTCCTCATAATCGATAAGAGTGGCTGGCATGAAAAATTTCATGCCCTTTCTCCTTAGTCTAGTGGGACACCCAAAAGCTCTATGACCTCTTCCTTCACACACAAAACACTTCTATTCTTCCTCTTTCTCACATTTTTTTTCTCACAACTCTCTTCGGTTTCATTTTTATTTTTCTCCAAAAATCTTCTATTGGAAGAATTTTGTTTTCAAAACTTGAGAAACTTTTTAAAATTTTTCACAATCTTGGTCATATTAAAATCGACTCACCCTTAGAGTATGATTCACAAACTTTCACTTTATTTTTATTCTCTATCTTGGACACTTCCTCTCCTTTCCTAGACTGGTCTTTAAGTACTATCCCTCTATCTTTAGGCTTGACAGTGTCAAGAAACATTCAATTTCATATGTTTGGAGGTCTCCTACGAGCTCTTCTAATTTTATATATTTCTTGAATTTCTATTAGTAGTGAATCGTAGCTTAGAGAAATAAAACTGTTTAAGAGTATGAAGTACTGAGATGCTTAAAATATTATACGCTCACACTTATGATAATTATTCTCTCTTGATTAAGTATGTTCGTTTTGGCATAGAGACCAATATTATGAAAGACTGAGAAACAATTAAATATTATATGTAGCATGCTTTGGGGCTACAATTTATGGAACATGGCTACAAAAAATTTATTTCATACTCATAGTTGTTAACACTATTACGAAGTTGCTCAAATATTATGATAATGTCATTGCATTCTTCATTATAAAGAACTGATTGGTATTTTAAAGAACCTAAGCACAATAGAATGTAATACCTATATGTAAACGAAGAAGTTCAAAAACAACAAGTGTGAGTCAAATACATTAGTATAAGTGCTAACTTAGTATATCGACTAATAAATGGGCTATCACCAAAGGACAATCATGAAACATGCTTAAGATATGAGTCTTGTGTGTAGCCAATTAACTAAAAGTGTTGTGTATTGGCGGTGCTTAATTTTTGACACTATATTTAAAATCAATTAAACTCTATTATGAACATTTTAATTTTGGTCTTTCAATACAAGTTTACATGCATGTGAATTGATGAATGTAATGTAAATGGTCTTTTATATAAGACATTATTGGAGCATTATTTAATAACACAATTTATAGACCTTGTTAGATGAACTGTTAATGTTGTGATACATGGAAGTAATCATGGTCTTGAATTTGTATGTGAGAGCCATGACTCGCATTTGTGATTTATTTTATTAAGGTATTTATGGAAAAAAATTGAGGATGACTCAAAGATTATTGTGCGCCTAATTCGAATTATGGACTAAGTGAGCGAATGTTGGTATCATTTTATATAATAATTCTACAAAATATGATACCTAATTAGATTAATTCTAAGAGAAAGTTTGGATAATGAAAGGGTACTCCAAGTACCAAGAGTCAAAATGAATCTTGGTTATCTACCTTGATGGACGGTTAAGATTACGTGACTGTTGGAGATTTGGTTCTTGTCTCTCCCTATAAATCCATCATTTAAAGAAATGAAAAGACAACATAATGAAATCATAGGATAAGGGTAAGAAATCAAAAGACACAAATTTGTGTTTATTTTGTGGAATACTATTTGGGCTATAAAAGAAGATCCAATCGTTGGAATATGCTGAAATTGGAGTGTGTTCTTTCCATATGGAAGAGTAAGCGATGGTCCAAAATTCAGTCCGATCATACATCACTAAGGTCAATTGCTCCTTCAATCTTTACAATTGTGACATGATGGAGGTATGTCATTATAATATCATTTTGTATTACTCAAAATAATTGTATGTGATAATCATGTTGATCGAAGATCCTATAGTTACATGTATAATATACAACGTTTGTATTATCAAAGAATAAATAACATATAGAATTGGAAATTCATACGTTAAATTTATATATACATATAAAGATGTTAATTAACTGTTATTTAATTTTTGTTTAAATCCTCATCCAATTGTCCTCTTGTATTTTTTTATTGGGGCCTTTAATGTCGAGTCCTTGGACTAACAATTTTGGACTCTAAACCTAGTCTTAACAAAATTTAAACGATTAAGTCCAAGATATAAATACGCCCGAACATAAAATGAACATGGACTTCACAGAAATGTAAGTGCCAAAAACACTGTATTCTCTCTTCGATCAAAAAGCTAACCTGACTATGTCGTCCCTTTGACCAGAACCCCAAAATGATTCTCACTCTTAATCAAATTTTAGTACAAGAACAACATAAAAACACCAATGAATTCCAAAACAAACACACTCCACATAAATTAAAATGACCAAACAACTAATCGTGGAAGTTCTACCAACCACTTCACATTCCCAATCAAATTGTTCCAAATAACACTAACAAGTATAGATAGATGCTCATATATATGTTCTTAAATTTAGTACTTAAGATTGTAACATACACTATGTATATGTTATGTTCTTCACATTTTATTTCTAATATCACCTATTTGTCGATCTTTATTTTGTGTTGTCATATGTATAAAATTATAGATATTACACATGGACTAATGAAATGAAATTATTCATTTTTGTGATACGAAAAAATACATTTGTTTCCCTGATTTTAAATGCAACCCCCCTTTTTGCATGTTCATTTACGCATTTCATCATTGTACAAATCCTCGTGTGTAAATCATTTATTAAGATCTGGGAATATATACATGATCTGAATATGTACATACTCTTTATATTTGTATAACTACTATATTAATTATGGTCCGCGCTAGCGGATTTTTTTTAGGCCTGAGTGTCATTTATAAATTTAGGAGCACTAGTTGTACAAACCCTTTATTATTGTGTCTACTTTGGGAATTTTGCATGTACTTTCACAAAGTACACGCAAAATTCACAAATTACGCGCATATTAAAATTGAATTTGTTCAATCCAATATGCATTCACTTTTATGTATGATGCATGTACTCTATATAATATACATGCCATGTCCATATTTAATCAATCGCACATACTCTTTGTATTAGTATAACTTTAGTTGTGAATCGAGTTTAAGAATTTAGGTGTTATATTTGTACAAGTCATGTATTATTGCGTGTAGATTGTTATTTTTGCGTGTACTAAAATTCACAAAGTACATGCACATTGAAATTGAATTTGTTCAATCCAGCGGCATTTGAATGATATTCCATAAGTTTGTAAGAGGTATTATTGTTCTGTTATTGTTTAGTAATCATACCATCAAGTATGTTCGTCTACAAAATTTTTGTTTGCACCTTTGAGGATCTTAACAATACAAAATGTTTCACATTGATAATCAATAGTACTAATGATGATGAGATTCGTTTTCTCCTTCACAAATTAAGTGAACTTTTGATGTGAAAAAGATTCATGTAACTGAATCGAAAGTGAAGGATTTAGTAAAACGCATTTAGCAGTATTGCTTAAGAGGTTTTGAAAACGTTGGCACTTTTAGCCTGGAGCTATTGTATAACTTCATTTCTGAATATGCTAGGAATAAAGAATATTATTTTTCTACATGTCAAACAACATGCATTAGGTATTACCATTTATTGTACGATATGTATTACCTCCTTTAACATGTATTTTGTTGAGACTTGTATGAAGTGTTTATGAGAATATTCCATGTACTTGTGTTGTTTGAGTCTGCATTTGAGTCTGTATTTTGTTAAGAATTGTTTGAAATGTTTATGAGAGTATGCATGTATTTTATTGTTTGAGTCAATATTTTATTTTAATCTGCATGTATTTTGTTTTTTGTACATGTAATTTACCATTACATGTTATTAATTTAAATTTTGTTTATAGATTAATCGAATGGGGATGATGATGAGGGCAAGAAAAGGAAAGAACAACAATAAGAGGATTTATGAATAAATTTCTTTAATCAGTTCTAGTTCTAGTGTGGTTGTGGAATCTACATGTGGTGTGAATAAACACGACCAGTGTAGGTCGATTGTTCTTAGTGTTTTTCATGATTTTCCAAGTATTAAAATGAAAATAAATGATAGTCATATTGAACTTCTTAAGAAGACTCAATTCTGGGAGCTTTTCAATGCCCACTACATAGAGGAAGTAGTATAAGCGCAGCAAAAAAAAAATTGATAAAAATATTCTATCCATTATGAAGTTGTACAAAAAGGAAACTATCAGTTTTGATATGAAGAGTAGGGTCTAAATAATCCCAAGAGATATAAGTGAAGTATTTGGGATTCCAATGTTTGAGGGAAAACAACAATAAATATGAAAAAGAGACTGGCTACTTCTCAAACATCGGAATTCGTGGCCCAATACTTCCAAACTAAAAAAAATTGAAAGACAAAAATAAATAAGGGTTGATGAAACCGATAGAGTTGAAAACAAATGAGGGCATTTCTAATTTTGTAAAACTTATTTGTCTCCACTTCTTTACAATGTTGTTTTTCTCTAACTCTAACTTGGCATTAGTAGAAGTTTTTAGAGCATACATCAACGGTATTGATGACATGAATAACTACGATTGGGCATTTCTCGTGCTTGAGTTTCTCATAAATTCACTCAACAAATCAACAATTTCAAAACCTAGTAGAGCAACTAGTTGTGTCATTTCCCTATTGGTGAGCAAAACCTACTTATACAGTCCAATAAATAATAGGATTTTTTTTTTGAATACCTGAGTTCATATGTACTTTATAAATATCTCGTGTACTTTGAAAGTACATGTGATATTTACAAAGTACACACATTGTTATTTTTACCACGTTCATATAAATATCACGTGTACTTAAAAAGTACACGTGATATCTATAAAGTACACGTGAACTCGGGTTCTAATGTCAATTGTACTTTTGAAGTCCATATGATATTCCAACCAGTTCAGGCGTGTACCATGTAAATATCACTTGTACTCTCAAAGTACACGTGATATTTGTAAAGTAAACGTATGAATCGGTTCTAATATCAATTGTACTTTGAAAGTACAAGTGATATTACAAACATTAATTCCATTGACCATGTTTGTAATATCACTTTACTTTCAAAGTATAATAGATATTAGAACCTATTCAATGTATACTTTATAAATATCTCGTGTACTTTGAAAGTACAAGTGATATTTACAAAGTACACGTGATTTTTTTATAAGTACATGTAATATTTAAAAACACACATGTACTTTGAAAGTACATGTGATATTTACACAGTATACGTGTACTTTGTAAATATCACAATTGTACTTTGAAAGTACATATGATATTTATAAAGTACACGTGTACTTTAAAAATATAAGTACACTTGTACTTTTTAAATATCAAGTGTACTTTCAAAGTACAATTGTCATATTTACAAACTACACTGGTAAATATCACGTGTACATTCAATTATAAATAAATATATAACACAATTATTAATACCATTTGGTTTTTGGCATGATCTCACTATTGGGCATGTAAGAAGATTGATATCATTCCTCTCGTTCAAACGAAGAAAGAGAAAAATTCTAAAATGGGACTTGTTATCATTGAAACATCGGTTTGCTGTGAATGATATCGCTTTAGCAAATTTGAAGGAGACTACAAATAAAGCAGCTAGTAGGGACAGTGCAGTGGAAAGTGAAGCTCAAGGTGAAGGGAACACTTTCTCTTTGAACATTTCTGAAGGAAGTCCTATACACACGAATTAGTCACTTGAAATAGATGTTGAATAATTTGATGAGAATTAGCTTTTGTGAGGTTGGAATATTTACCTTAAAAACATTATGATTACTTAAAAAATAAGGGAAATGATCAACCAAAGGATACTAGGAATTTTAAAATGTTTGAGGACATTGGGAATTATGAAATATGCTAAAAATGCTGAGAAGTTGAATTTAGAGGAACAAATTGCTGCTTTGAAAAGGGAGTTGTTGAAAAAAATAACCAACTATCTAAAGCATGTGAATTCTTTGGAGGTGGAGAATGCCAAACTTACTGTTATAAATGTACATATGCGGATAGATAGTGGTTTACTTTTGAAAATAGAAGAGAAAAAAAGAAGTTGGAGGAGGAAAATTTTGAAAGAAAAAGAGTTACTAAATAAGTTAGAGGTGGAAAATGCTCAACTTGTTGAGTAAGACATTTGTTTGAATGAAAAACTTGTTCATCCAACACTGAGTGACTCATAAAGAATTAAACAATTGGAAGAATCATTAAATAAGAAGTCCGAGTCATCAAGAGTGTTAGATCAAATGAATGCCTACCTATCTAAGACTAATAAAACTCTCACGAAAATATTTGAAGATGTACTAAAGTTTTTTTGATATGGTGAGGTTGAAATGGTGATGTTGACGACAAATCTTTAAGAATCAGAAGCGAAAAAAATGAGTAGATACTTTTGATTAATTTTCAAACTAAAAGAAACAGTATTCTACAATTACTATCAGTTATTTTATAAAGTACACGCATTTTATCAAAATACACACAATATTTTGATGGAAGTACACACGTGTACTTTATAGATAAATGATGTTTTCCTAAAGTACACATAGTTTTTCTAGAGTACTTGTTGTTTTCCTAAAGTATACGTAGTTATTAATACTGTTATTTACATATTGGTCATTTATTTCAATTTGTATTCATTTTTCTTCGACATCATGCTTATCAATTATTGCTTGTAATCTAACATTCTTTTTATATATCAGGAAAGTAGTAATAAATGGATCAATATCAAAATTTTGGAGTTAAAGAAAATACTTGAAGAATCACAACTCAAAAAACTGAACTATTATCTATACAGTATAAGAAGCTTTTATTAAGTACATGTAGTAGTTATTTTATAAATTACATGTGTGTACTTTGTAAAATACACGCGTATACTTTATAAAATACCCACAGTTTTGATGAAAGTACATGCATTTTATCCAAATACATGCGGCACTTAAAACAAAATACATGAGTTTTACATTATTTAGTAGTGATGTTCTTTGAATGGTTTGTTATAAAAAAAATTCTTACAATCTTACATTCCTATATCAGGAAAACACTAATAAACAACTCGTGGATGAAATTTCAAACTTGAAGATTGAAACAGTCTCGATGTATAAGAGAATCCATGAGAGAAATGATAGAAAACAAATAAGAGAAGATAATTTTATTTATAAAGATGAAATAAAGACACTACAGGCCACCTGCGAAATGCCCAAAATAAAAGGGCCTATTACTAGAGGACCGAAGAATAAAAAAGATGACAATGAAACCTAGAAGAATCACCCGTTTAAAAAACATATGGAGAGAAAGTTCAGAATAGGCAAGCTAACAATAGTAAAAAAATATAAAGAAACTCACTTCAAGATTGAAGCGGTCAATGCATACAAATATCTCGATGAAGTTACAAGGAATAAAATTGAAGTGTTTGTTTAAAAGGTTGAGTGAGGGTAAATTGTATTATTTGATGATTTGTCACTTCACTTATTTATATTTTATTTAGTGCAAATAATAATGTTATTCTTATTATACAATTGTTATTCCTTATATAAAATGCATGAAATTTATTTACCAAGGGCTGGTTTCGTATGTCCCATGAGATGATTTTGTTGAAGTCCTCAAGAATCAAGAAATGTCAAGCCAAGTATGAGTTCAAATATTAGACACTCATTAAATTTCAACATTATTATATCCTCACCATTTTATATTGTGTGAAACAGATAATAATCACATTTAATGAAGTATTTAGGTTAAAATTGGCGAAGGAAGGCATCTCTCACAAGTACACTATATCTGATTATTATTAAGTAAGTAAAATTAGACCGAAATCTATGTGAATCAAAATTACTCTTTTCTTTATTACCACAATGTCTATAAAGTTTTTTCACATAGAAGCTTGTAGCCAAAATGAAGTCAATAAGAAAGGAGAGTTATATAGAGATTTATTTCAATACTTAGGAAGTTGTAATAATTTGTTCATTGTACTAAGACATAACATATCATATTTCACATTACTTATAGTATACAAAGATGAAAAGAAATTTTTCCATATGGACTCCCTTCGACCGAGGAATAAGGAACAAAACACAACATACCGGGGGACAAGGAACAAAACACAACATACTTTGATGATGCGAAAAAATGGTTAGAGCCTAAACTTAATAAGTAATGTTACATGTACTTATATTATTCACGTGTACTTTATCATGTAACCCGTGTACTTTGTATTAGTTGCATATAATCACACAAATTATCAAAGTACACGCATTATATTTAAAATATATGGGACATTTCACAAATACTAAGCATGTGTACTTTAATATTATGCGTGTAATTTGCACTCTTTAATCTACATATACTTTTTGTTTGTATACACTGGCTATTTATCCTCTTAATAGTCTTGTGTCTTCAAAAAAACATTATACCTATTAAAGAATGAAGCAACAATGAAAAAAATGGTTTTAAAACTCATAAAACAATTGATGAAGGTACACCAAATGAGTCTACATTGCATGATGATCCATTACAGAAAAAAAGGACAATAGATTGTTTGCTACAAAGTGATCTTAAATTTGACCTAATAAGAGATTGTGAATGCCCTCAATAATATAATGGGTAAGGAAAAAACTTATTTCTATAACGTACTAGTTTGTATATTTTCAAAAAATTTCATTCACACCACAATATTTAGTATATTTTTTTATTTTAATTTCAAGGTTGAGTTGGAGGTGTTTTTTTATTTAATAAATTGAACAAATTAGGAGAAACAAGGAACTGCAAAGATTCATTCTAGAGCCAAAAATGCTAAATAAAAGAGCATATATACTAAGTGAAATTATTTTTTTTGGACATTTCTTCCCCAAAAATAAAAAATACCTCTAATAAATTGATTGAAATATAGACCATATTTGTAATTCGTTTTGTTTTATATTGGTTATGATTTATTATATGTATTACAACAAAATGGTGTATTTCTGCTCGGGGGAACCACAATGCACGGAAGGTATACACAATGATAGCTACAAAAATAATGCACCTAAGTGTTATGAAACAATGTACATGCATTTCATAAAAAGTACACACGATATTTATTAAGTACATGGACGGATTCTTCAGATTCAAGGTAATTAAACAAAGTAAGCGCATTTTAATCAAAGGTACACACTTTATCTACAAGTTGCACGCAATATAAATAAAGTAAAATGACTAATTAATGTAATGAATTTTGATTTTGCAATTGAAAACTACTTTATATATTTATTCGGCAAAACTCAATTAACCAAAAACCATTTATTAAGTTCAACTACTCACTATCCCAACTACTTCTAGTCGAAGAATTAAATAACTTTAATTTGGCGTATAAGAGAGTAATATTTTTTCCTTTATGAACAATTAAATTTGAAGTAAAAATTAGATAATGAGTGTCCCAACAGAAAAGTTGTGAGCTACTCTAGAGAAGAATGAAAGAAAAAAAAAATATTAAGGGAAACTCTTTCCTTAATTGAAACAACCTTTGATGAGTTACAAAAATATGTGAGGGATGGCTACTATATACCTCATGTCTTTCTATACACACGAGGTTAATATTGGCTAGGTGAAGGAGAATAAGGATTAAAATGAAGACCATGTAGTTGTCATCGATGAACAAATTCGAGCCTACAAGAATGTAGATAACTATCTTCCCGACGTCAGAGATGCCTATAAGAGCTTTCCCAACAAGTAGTTTTCTTTATTTTTTTCGGATTTTTGTACATAAAAATTGTACTTTTTTTTTTCTTTTAGTAAATTTTTTATTTCTTTCATGTATGTCTTGTGACTTATATCACACACTAAAACTTACATAATATAGTGTTATCTCGAACCATGATTCATACAAGTGTAAAAATTTAAAACAAATACAAATTTAATAAAGTACACATGAGCATTAGGAAAAATAATTACTTGTATTTTAGTAAAAATGTGTGCACTTTGTTTAACTACTAAAAAAAGAATAGAACTAAACACTAACATAAATATTCTAAATGAATAAAATAAAATGAATAAAATAAAATGAATAAAATGTATTTTAGTAAAAATGCGTGCACATTCATTTATTCTAAATGAATAAAATCAATCTTAAATAAAATGATAAGTTATACAATTTATAAGGTACACACATGTTTTTTTTCTACTAACGCAATTGTACTGACCAAAACCATTTTCTTAATGCGTGAACTTTATATATTATACGTGTACTTAATAAAGTACACGCATATTTCATAAAGTACACGCATTAATAAAATTATTTTTGTCACTATAATGTGCGTGTACTATATAAAAATATGAGTGTACTTTATGTTAATTTCATTACAAAATGTCAAAAATGAATAAAATAAAGGGCAATTTATAATTATGTCCCTTGGTAAAATATTTTAAACGTTTAAGGACAATTTAACATGCGTATACTTTTTGTTGATGCAATTCCAAAACAAATAATACAGAAATGAACCCAAACGGTAAAATCACAATAATTTATTCAAATATGAATGTTCATTGATTTTATTTAAAACTACTGTTACAAATGAATGAATTTTTTTAAGACCCGTTTAAGGATACTGGGGAATACGACAATACACATGGGAATGTGATAATATAAGTGACTTGTTCATTAAATATTGAAAAATAATATAATAGAAGCAAAACCATTACAAAAATTAATCATAGAAATTATAATGTAATAAATAAATAAAATAAATCTAAATTAAATGCAATAATGCATAAATAAAAGTGATAAATGGATATTATAAGTTATACAGTTCATAAAGTACACCCATGTTTTTACAAAGTACACTCCCATTGTTCTAAACAAAACCATTTTCTAAATGTGCGTACTTCATATATTATACGTGTACTTCATAAAGTTCATGCATATTTCATAAAGTACACGCATTTATAAAATAATTTCGGCCATCACAATGTGCGTGTTCTGTACAAAGACATGTGTGTAATTTGTGTTACTACCATTCCAAAATATCATAATGAATAAAATAAAGGGAAATTTACAATTAGGTCCCTTGGTAGCCTATTTTAAATATTTAAGGACAATTTAACACGCGTTCCACTTATTATGCCACTAGAGTGGACTTTTGCAAGAAGACAGTTAGTGGACCTACGTGATAAATTTTTTTCAAAATTCCTTTATTGTTTAAAATTTGTTTATGTGGGATCTAAGAGTACTTTTCCCTAAAATAAATCTAAACTGAATGCAATTATAGATAAGTAAAAGTGAAAAATGGAAATTATAAGTTGTACAATATATAAAGTACACGCACATTATACTAATCAAAACAATTTTTTAAATACGTGTACTTTATATATTATGCGTGTACTTCATAAACTACACGAATATTTAATAAAGTACACTAATATTTAATAAAGTACACGCATTTATAAAATGCTTTTGTCATTACAATGTGCATGTACTGTACAAAAAGATGCGTCTACTTTGTGTTGATCCCATATCCTAACAAATAATACATAATGAACACTCAATAATAAAATTACAGTAATTTGTTCAAATGTGAATGTTCATTGATTTTAGTTAAAACTACATTCAAAATGAATGAATGAAACAATATTAAGAAGAATCAAATTGGTTCTTTAGACGTGGACCTGTAATGACATGTTTTACTACACCTAGAGCGCGTAACTTCTCTTATTATGACCCCTCCAATAGATTTTATTCTCTTATTTATTGGCCTCCTTGTCGGTCTCTTTGTTAATTGAGGAAGGATTGCTCGATTTTTAATTAATGGAATATTTAGGGAAATCAAATCAGGAAATGAACTTTAGGTCATGAATATGATTTTTTGAAAAAAAAAATCTTGTAATAATCCTCAATATAATCATAAATACTTCCATCCATATTCCCTACGATATAAACTACATGAGAACATGGAAATCATAGTAGCTCCCAACTCTTACAAGAATAAACTCCTTGTTCTAACTCAACTATGGCCCGCACATCTGAATGAACTTCGACTACATGTTTACATGAGCAGCTAATATTCCGATGTTTACTTTTTTTCCCTATTTTCAGTAAGTAATATATAAAAATGAGGACGCAACTCCTTTGACCAAGTTTCAGATTTAACAAGTTTGTTTTCATTGAAATTGATAATCTTGATCCCTATTTTGTCCATTATATTAATTATCGATAAATGACTTTCCTCTAGGATCCAAGATTTGGGCGATTCCGTAACATTTGATGGCATGTCACCATAACATTTCCCAGTGAAATACGTACAAGACCCATTCTCCCAAGCAAAATTATAAAGAAAATTAGCGACATTAACTCCACCTTCCTTCTTCAGGGCATCAATTGTAACACCCCGCCTAGTGGGATACCGAGAGATCACACCTATATCAAATTAAAACAGGAGTCACATATGGATCATTTTGAGCATCACTTGTCGAAAATCCATTTAATTACTAATATCCTATTAGGCAAGCGTTAAATTTTTTACCTAACTACTCTTTTTAAACGATTGTAAACGAAACATTCACATAGTTTATGTGTAAATGAAACTGAAATGAAATAAAATAACCGAACACTCGGTCAAAATATACAACCATATTGAATTTTTTTGTAAAAGAATAAATAAATGCAATTGGACCGTTGGCCCGAATGTGTATACAATACCTCCTATCTAGAGTACAAAAATGAAAGCGTCTATCGAGAACCTGCACGCATCCACAACTGCTGCAACAGATGTCTGACTCAAAAGAAGTGCCATCCAGGTGTCCCTGTGTCTGGACACCTATATATATATATATATATATATATATATATATATATATGTGTGTGTGTGTGTGTGTAGCAAGAGAGGAAAAGTAGATAAACGGGTCAGATCCCGAGTTATGAAAATATTTAGCAAGTGCATAAATGCCTTATTTTAAAAAAATATGTTTTATCTCATATTTAAATTGGTATCGTACTCCCATGAGATACCCCTCACCTCTCTTCTAACAGTGCACACCTAACGCACCCCTTTAAACATCATAGTCAAGCTACCCTGCTAAACTAGTCTATCACCAAACTACCATCTACCCTAGATAGTCCAAGTGCTAAGATCAAAACTTCCCTCCATTCTCAACATTGCACTAAGATCGTGTGTGGGGTGTCTCGTGAAGAGAAATCCAAACAAGGAATCCCCCGATACACTACTACTTGGGACAAATGTAAAAATACATATTTATATACATCTTACAATATACATCCGGATAATATCTCCCGGAGTGAGGATTACCAATTTAATTTCATTTTTATAATACACATCTAGATCTATCTCCCGACCTGAGGTTTTATATACCAAGTTTTTATAATTACTTCTCATTTCCATTCTTATATCTAGGACATGTATGTATAAAAGCCAATTCATTATCATGAATTGCTTTAACAAAACACATTCTTTTTAAAAGCCAATTTTATTATCATAAAAATGCTTTTACCATTTTTAAAACATCCCATTTCCCTTCCTATATCCAGGAAATGTATTCAAAGCCATTTTCATTATCATAAAAATGCTTTGATCATATCATATTCTTACACTTCCCTTCTTCCATCCGGGAAGTGTTACCGAAGCCAAACCATTTATCCCATTTCCCTTCTTTCATCTAGGAAATGTATTTAAAGCCATTTAATATCATAAAATGCTTTAACAAATCTAAGACCACCCCTCCGGGTTTTCCCACTGGAAACGCCCCTAAATGTCTATCATCTTTCAGGGCCTATCAAACAAGACAACCTGGGAACCTACCAACGTCGGGAAGCGGCCATATCCCTGCAAGAAAGTCAAGACCACACCCAGAATCTCCTAACCAACGCAGTAACCATAATCGCCCATATGGCCTATAGGACTATATTCACCCTGCATTCATTAGCCAGGGGGCATCACCATACGCATGCAACTTCCCTTATTATAGAGATTTAGGGAGGTGTGTAACCATAATTTGTTAATTATGAAAAATCATTTCTTTTTTCATTTTGAAAACATTCATCTTTATATTTTCAAAATCGTTTACATCATATCATATATACTTTAATCACATAGTATATATATATACCATATACTCCTCCTCGAATATATAAATGGCCATCTTTGCCAAACCATCTATTGATGGCCAATAATCCCAAAGATTCTCTCAAAGAATCATACTCATGCATTTATATATGGATGATGCTAAACCCAAAGTATTTTCTTACTTTGATGACTAATAATTACCTTAATCATCTCTTAAGGATTATTGGATATTTCCAATTATACTACTTCACTCTAAGTGAATATACACACACACACACACACACACATATATATATATATATATATATATATATATATATATTCCCAATTCCTCAAGTCATTTAGGACATAACCCTCTATAATACTCTAATTTAGAATGCCCTTAAACATTTAACTCAAAAAGGAGAAGGAATAACAATATCCAAAATCTTGGGCTGACAACAGGGTACCGGTCGACCGGTCCTAGACCCCTGGTTGACCGCAGTTTGCAAATAAGCCTACGAAGCCAACCAGTAGGCTCATTTTCCTTGATGCGGTCGACCGACCTTAGGGGCACGGTCGATCGGTCACACCAGGTCCTCAACACTAATTTCCTCAAATCCTCCATCCAACAACCCAATTTCATTATTGGGGTTTCTAAACTACACCAAATATCATCGAAAACATCTACACGATTAATTCTAGCCTTTATTTTTCCAATTCCCGATTTGAGTTCCGAGTTGATGATTTCAACCCGGAACTGCCATCTTGTAAAAATCATATCAAATCAAGGAAAACTCAGAAAAATACGTGGTCAGTGCCCACACGACCGTATCGAAAAGATCTACAACTTTTGTGTTTTGGCCAAGAGCTAAATCATTTTTCTTCCTGGCCGAAATGGCTCCACAAACCACGTGTTTACTATTCATTATCTTCCCCAAAATCCCAAACTCCATTTTTGTTGTTTGTAACCTTATCCAACAACTCAATAAACATCTAATCTATGTTTTAAAACTAACACATCAATTATTTTGTGGTATTAAACCATTTACCTTAGATTTAAACACTAAAACCATAAAAACTCAATTTTGGCATTTCTCCCATTTCAATTCAATTTTATACTTCATTAACATGGTTTTAACACTAAAAATCTTTAAGAGTTTACATTACATCAATATGTACTCATATCTAAGTTTTCCCCTTTTTATTTTTAGGGTTCTACCAACTATGATATGAAATAACTACATAATTAAAATAAAGCAAGTAAACACTTGCCTGGAGGATGAAATTCGACGACCTCGAGTCGATTTCAGCAGGGTTTGGCCCGAATCCCCAATTTTCTCCTCTTTTCTTCCTTCATATCTCTCTTCTCTCTTTTCTTTCTATTTTCTCCCTCTGTCCCTCTTTATAAAGAAAGAAAAAGGGTTCATACCCCTTAAAACCCAAAAATGACTCGTTTACTCAATTTCGAGCCCTTTTTAACTCTAAAATTCCCCGAAACACAATTTCGACTTTCAGACACTCTTTTCGGACTACCGCAAATATTTTGATACTCACAGCGAGGTCAAAATTTTCTTCCGAGGTACTTGATAGCAAATCACTATTTCAACCCAAAATAAATAAATGTGGTATTCCCATTAAAGTATTATCTTCTGTCGCTTTACCCGGCAACGACACATTATTAAAATACTGCAATTCATTTTCTTAACATCAAAAGAAAATATACCATCCATTAAAAATCATTAAATCCTCGAAAATAAAAATAATCACTATTTCGAGAAATTCTCCAAATTGCCAAATTTATACGCAATTATTGAATTTAATTGTCTCCAAAAGGACGGGTTGTTACATACTCCCCCCCTTACAATGGAATTTCTTCCTCAAAATTCAGAGACGACCTACACCACCAATCTAGGATCACAAATTCCACTACGTCTTAGTACCCCCCAAATCAAAAGGTTCCAACATGATAGTCCTTTACCATATTCCACTCACCTCAAGGTGTACTCAAATGTACTAGTTTCTCTATAAGATCATCTAAATTCCTATCTACTAACGCACAACAACGACGCGTTACTCCGATAGCTCCTCTTATTGCCAATAAGATAAATGAGTCTGTAAGTACCGCTTTACATCTCGCAAAGCTTTAACTTTATATACTACGCCCATTCTATTTCAGGCGGTATATAAACCAACTTACTAAGGTTCCCATACACCTTTCTAACTTGTGAAAATCTTCACATCTATTGTGAACGTCTGACACGTAACACTCTCTCCTAATAAGGATCTCATTTCCTCGGTGTAATACTCATATATGGGTCCTCCCAACCAGCGAAATTCAATTCTCCTAACCTCGGCACCACTAACTCTACTAAACTTACATCCTAACAATGCTACAGCCTATGCATCACCCTACCTATGCGAGACGACTAAAATACTAAATATATCCGTAGTCCCCAAGGCCTCTCTCAACTTCTGACATTTTCTTGGTTTCATACGTGGGACGTCTCGCAAAGAGAAATCCAAACAAGGGATCCTCCCGTTACACTACTCCCTCGTGCTGTCGGTCATAGAGATATAACGACCTAAGGCACACCAATGGGACGTCCTAAATCCTACCACGCTAACCTACGAACGCATTCCTACTATTCTATCCTTTTGTCCATACAAAAGGAAACCTAACTAATCGAAGTGCCCAATCTCTGTAAGAGCACTACGTACATCATACCCGAAACATATTCCATTAAAGATTGCCTTTTTCATTAAGGCCTAGCCAAAATCTTCAAATTTATTTCTCGAAGTCCAACTTCACCCACCAACTAGTGGTGAGAGGACCATTTTAGTGCTTTTCCATAGAAAAATATTTCCATAAGTATACCAACAGTATATTGCTCATAGTCTATAGTGTTTCATCCACACTATAAGACTTTTCCACAAAACCAACATCCTCGAATCCTATAACATCTCTCCACTCCCGATGCCGTTAAGATTCAAGTGTGGAGCGTCTCGCAAAGCGAAATCCAAATAAGAAACCCCTCCACACACTCCTACTTAACTTTATCGGTCATGGAGGTTCATTATTTTCAAACATTCAACCGGGATACCCTATCCCCTCACTCAATAAAATGTGGTCTCAACTCCCGACTCTATCTAGGAGCCATACCACTAAGTGCATTGCACTAAACTCAGTCTCTGTGCAATCAATAATGAGCTTAACCTCACAGCTCATCAATAATTCGTGCACACCTTAAATAACATCTATAAGATTGCCACATACTCCAAATCACGATAATGAAACCTCCTCTCATCAAAGTTCCATCTATGCACACAATAAAGGCGAACTCAACCTATATCCCGGTGAGATATCGCAACCACAACCCGTTCCACCTTGTAACTGCGGACACGGTAGTCTTGCCATCATTAGCCTGCTATCACTCCGAACAACCAATAACATTATACTCATCATAGTACCATACTCGTATAAGCATATAAAACGAGTATCATAAACCATATATATATATATATACAATATATAAACACACGCCTTTATGGCAAATGAAGGAAAGTAAAATTCCGTTATCGCGAAAAACACACAAACATACATTATATAATGTTATCGATACCACCACAAAGCTCAAATTACACACACGAGTCTAGGGCTAACAAATACCATGACATTATCTAGTCACACTCAATATACCTCCTTTATTGAGGTAAAACTCCTAACTATAACTTCGTTTCAACCAATTCCCCAGGTGGATGTCCACCAATGGGGTTCTCAAACATACACATTCTCGATAAGTGTTAACAACACTTTTCTAATGAGCCCATCATTCCACTGAAGGACTCTCTCTTCGTTGTACCTACCTCACTTAGGTGCAAGAATCACTTCTCCATATTGCTCTTTAGTCACCGTCGACCTCTAGCCGAACCTTATGTGAATAATTCCCAAAATAGCATTCTTTTCCTTCCTGCTAATTCATGGGGACTCACGGTTAAAACTATCCGTAAGATCCTTTTCGCACCCTTACTTCACTGGGAAATTTAACTTTAGTACCACCCTCTCCGACGGCGGTACTACGGTACTCATAACTACTTATACATTAGCAGTCGTTGCACCAATCCTTAGCAAACATCACAAAGGAAGTGACCGCTACTACGGTCCTCATTCGCGTCTTCTACTAGATGCTCAACTAAGCCTCACCTCCTGCTGCCATCCAAGCCCCCTACACGAATCTCTAATGAGTGCGCAAAAGATTACTATAGTCTTATACTACGGAAGGAGAACAAAATCTCACAAGAGAAATCAACAATCCTAATCCTAGGGCTCTATATCAAATCAAGAGCAACGTTGAAAGCGTAGTACGTCCGCACAGATTCCTAAAGATACTAGAATCTAATGCTCTGAAACCATCTGTAACACCCCGCCTAATGGGATACCGGGAGATCACACCTATATCAAATTAAAACAGGAGTCACATATAGATCATTCTTAGCATCACTTGTCGAAAATCCATTTAATTACTAATATCCTATTAGGCGAGGGTTAAAAATCATACTTAACTACTCTTTTTAAACGATTGTAAACGAAACATCTACACAATTTATGCGTAAATGAAACTGGATTGAAATAAAATAACCGAACACTCGGTCAAAATATACAATCATATTGAATGCTGCTCAAAAAGAATAAATAAATGCAATTGGACCATTGGCCCGAATGTGTATACAGTACCTCCTATCTAGAGTACAAAAATGAAAGCATCTATCGAGAACCTGCATGCATCTACAACTGTTGCAGCAGACGTCTGACTCGAAAGTGTGTGTGTGTGTGTGTGTCAAGAGAGGAAAAGTAGATAAACGGGTCAGAGCCTGAGTTATGAAAATATTTAGCAAGTGCATAAATTCCTTATTTAAAAAAAATATGTTTTATCTCATATTTAAATTGGTATCGCACTCCCATGAGATACCCCTCACCTCTCTTATAACAGTGCACACGTAACGCACCCCTTTAAACATCCTAGTCAAGCTACCCTCCTAAACTAGTCTATCACCCAACTACCATCTACCCTAGATAGTCTAAGTGCTAAGGGATAAACTTCCCTCCATTCTCAACACTGCAGTAACTTCGTGCGTGGGGTGTCTCGCGAAGCGAAATCCAAACAAGGAACCTCCCCGATAGACTACTACTTGACAGGGTTAATGGTAGAGATCCATTAGGCCCGTAGCACAAAACAAATGCATAAATACATATTTATACACATCTTACAATATACATTCGTATAATATCTCCTGGAGTGAGGATTACCAATTCAATTTCATTTTTATAATACACATCCGGATCTATCTCCCCGACTGAGGATTTATATACTGAAATACCCCGTATTTCTGAATATTCCATTTAATTAGATTGGAGAATTAAATGAGAAAGTACCGGCTTAATTTAAATTACGTAAGAGTAGTAATTTAGAGAGTTTTATTTAAAATGGTAATTATGGCATATTAATCGAGAGATAGATACCGGTTTATATTGCGTCACTATATTTACTTAATGAGAATGGTAAATAGTTACTTAACGCGTGTAGACCGTGTTGGGGTGAGAACGAGTAATATTTATTAAGTGACTCAAATGATAATTTAGAGGTCACCAATGAGTCCGGAAGGGTCAAATTAGTCAAAACAGTATACCCGGGGGTACTAGTTGAGTCCCGGGGTAATTTTAGACTAAAACGAGACCGTTCGGGGGCATTTTGGTCTTTTAACATAAGAGAGTACGGAGACCTACGAAATTTAGAGTTTTATATCAGCCGTATGATAGAAGAATTAGGGTTAGAACACCCATGACAACACTAATACCATTAGAGAAAGGAAAGGCACAACTTTCTAAGGCAAAAGAAGGAATTGTGAAAGATTCAAAGGAGATTGTCACTATTAACTTGTTGGGGAAGAAGGATTGAATGATGAAGATCATCAATCATCAACAACAACCAGGAATTCAGACCCTACTGATCTTAAGGCAAGTTGTTTATTGCAAGAATTATAAAGTTATAATACCCATGTGTAGGGTTTTTGAATAGTTTTGTTTAAATCAATATTTTGATTGGAGAAAGATGATATTTATGCATGTTGGGATAGGAATCGCATGTAGAATGATTTAACTTATGTAGATGATTAATATTCAGATTAGACTTGATGATTTTTTGGAATAAAAATCTGGATTTTGAATGAAAATATGGGAAGAACACCATAACTAGGGTTTCAAGAAATTCTGGGTTTAATTAACTATTTCTTTAAAGGAATTGGAGTTTTAATGTATTTGACACGTTAGAAATTGTCCTAGAATATGTGAAAATTTGTTAGGATCATTGGGTCAAAGTTTGGTGGATTATAATGGAGTTTGAAGGTTTATTAATGGAGGAAAAATCTTAACGAAGAAGACAACTGCGTATGTCCCTGTTCGATCGATCGATCGACTATATCGATCGATCGAACCCAGCCGTCGATCGATCGACGCAAGCTGTTTCCCAAAATTTTTGTGTTTAATTCTTCGTTGAGTTCAGGAATGAATGAGTATTTTAGGGTTTACATTATACTTATATGGAGGTGAGAATAAGACCAATAGGTATATTGTTGAGGTCCGATAAGGCAATTGGGTGTAGTGCTTAGATTACGGACCAAAGAAAATAATCCGATTTAGTAGAGTATCGGGGACTTCGGAAATTGAGTTACAGGGCGAAGTAAATTCAATTTAAGTAATAGACCAGTAGGGTAAGCAATAACTACTGAAAATATACGTAAGGGGTAACTAGGACCCTTAGAGTTGTGTGAATACTCAAATAAATACGATTAATGACATAAATTGTAAAGAGAATATTGTACGGTAAATATATGAGATTAAAATATTACGTACGTATATGATTAATAAGTCGGGCATGTACCTACTGAATTATGTGATCTTTTAGGTAGAGAGATTATACCTAAATTAATTATGTTAGGGTCGATGAGATCTTCGGAACTAACATAAAGTTATTATATGTTTGGGGTCGATGAGAAATGCCGAACCAAACTTTGAACTGGTGTCGCGATGAGAGAGTCCCGAACCAGAATATGTGTATATATATATTTTTGAAATAGTTGGAGTCGACGGATAAGTCCGAACCAACTCTCACTTGGGGTTGATGAATCATTCCGAACCAATAGATCTTTATTTGTGTATATAAGTAATTGGGGTCGATGTATCATTCCGAACAAATTCTTACCCGTGGTCGATGAATTATTCCGAACCAAGTGTCCTTTACGTGTATAAAAAGGGCAGAATAGTAATGACTGATATTTAGTATATATTGTGTATGAAATATATATACTTGATGATGTTCTACTTCTGTGTATTAGTAGATTGATATATATTATGTATTTAAAGATACATACTGAATTGGTAAGTTAAGTTGTGAAACTTAATTACGAAATGCACCTTTAGATAGAGAAAATCTACTTAGTAATCCAAGTAGTGAAACTTAATTACATAAGTGGGAAAGTTAACATTTGTGAGAATTGTAATAATTTTAGTTGTGAAACTAACTGAGAAGTCTTGAAAAATAACATAGATTAAATGTTACTTGAGAATTATTTAACATACGCGAGATGTTAGTGAAACGGTTGTACTGTATGGGTGGTACTGGAACTTGGGTATAGATAAGTTCAGTTGACTACTTTGGTTTTAGTTAGCTTGATAAGTATGGTTAGATAAACTAAGTGTAGAACGTTAGGTGTGCACAAAAGATGAGGGGTGAGTTAACTCAAGAGAGTGTACGAGAACCTAACATGTGTAATCAATAACCGCATTTTATATTTTGATAAACGCTTGCTAAATATTTTCAAAATGTTTTGAGTACTAACTCTTGCTATAAAATATTTTCAAAACCTTTTAGGTGTCCAGCCACAGGGATGCCATGTATGATGATTCCATTCAAGGGACTCAGAGCTGTAGCACAGTGGATGCTTACAGGATTTTGACTAGACGATATCTCTCATTCAGATCTAGTACAGGATCTCACACTCTTCTATGTGTGGACTTGTGGTCCGGTATTAGTCTCAGATGTTAGTTTCAGACTAGTGGTTATTCTATTGTTGTTTAGGATTTTTAGCCGATGGTTTATTCGGTAATACTTTTGGTTCTGTTGTACTTTTACTTTGTTGTTTGAATTATAGTACATGATTATTTGTACTTTGTTCCACATGGTTGATTTATCTGTTTTAAGAAAGATAAAATTTGGCACCGGTCTAATTTTACTTAGGGGATTAGTAATTAAAAAGTTTTCGACAGTGATGCTAAGAATGAACCATTTGAGAAACCTGTTTTAATTTAATGAAGGCCTGATCACCCGATGTTTAATTAGGTGGGGTGTTACATATACCAAGTATTTATCAATACTTTTGATTTCCTTTATTATATCCAGGAAATATATGTATAAAAGCCAATTCATTATCATGAATTTCTTTAACAAATCACATACTTTTTAAAAGCCAATTTTATTATCATAAAAATGCTTTTACCATTTTTAAAACATCCCATTTCCCTTCCTATATTCAGGAAATGTATTCAAAGCCATTTTCATTATCATAAAAATGCTTTGATCATATCATATGCTTCCACTTCCCTTCTTCCATCCGGGAAGTGTTACTCAAGCCAATCCATTTATCCCATTTCCCTTCTTCCATCCAGGAAATGTATTTAAAGCCATTTTATTATCATAAAATGCTTTAACAAATCTAAAATCGCCCCTTCGAGTTTCCCCACTGGACGCGCCCCTAGATGGCTATCATCTTTCAGGGCCTATCAAACAAGACAACCTGGGAACCTACCAACGTCGGGAAGCGCCCATATCCCTGCGAGAAAGTCAAGACCACACCCAGAACCTTCTAACCAGCGCAGTAACCATAATCGCCCATATGGCCTATAGGACTATATTCACCCTGCATTCATTAGCCAGGGGGCATCACCATATGCACGCAACTTCCCTTATGATAGCGATTTAGGGAGATGTGTAACCATAATTTATTAATTATGAAAAATTATTCTTTTTCCATTTTGAAAACATTCATCTTTATATTTTCAAAATCGTTTACATCATATCATATATACTTTAATCATATAGTATATATATACCATATATTCCTCTTCGAATATATAAATGGCCATCTTTGCCAAACCATCTAATGATGACAAATAATCCCAAAGATTCTCTCAAAGAATCATACTCATGCATTTATCTACGCATGATGCTAAACCCAAAGTATTTTCTTACTTTGATGACTAATAAATACCTTAATCATCTTTTAAGGATTATTGGATATTTCCAATTATACTAATTCACTCAAAGTGAATATACACATATATATATTACCAATTCCTCAAGTCCTTTAGGACATAACCCTCTATAATACTCTAATTTGGAAGGCCCTTGAACTTTAAACTCAAAAAGGAGAAGGAATAACAATCTCCAAAATCTTGGGCTGAAAACAGGGTACCGGTCGACCGATCATGGACCTCCGGTCGACCGCGGTTTGCAAATAAGCCTACCAAGCCAACCAGTAGGCTCGTTTTCCTTGATGCGGTCGACCGACCTTAGGGGCACGGTCGACTGGTCACACCAATTCCTCAACACTAATTTCCTCAAATCCTCCATTCAACAACCCAATTTCATTATTGGGGTTTTTAAACTACACCAAAAATCATCGAAAACATCTACACGATTAATTCTAGCCTTTATTTTTCCAATTCCCGATTTGATTTCCGAGTTGATGATTTCAACCCAGAACTGCCATCTTGTAAAAATCATATCAAATCGAGGAAAAATCGAAAAAATTCGTGGTCAGTGCCCACACGACCGTATCGAAAAGATATACAACTTTCGTGTTTTGGCCAAGATCTAAATCATTTCTCTTCCTGGCCGAAATGGTCCCACAAGCCACGGGTTTTACTATTCATTGTCCTCCCCAAAATCCCAAACTCCATTAATGTTGTTTCTAACCTCATCCAACAACTCAATAAACATCTAATCTATGTTTTACAACTAACAAATCAATTATTTTGGGGTATTAAACCATTTACCTTAGATTTAAACCCTAAAACCAATAAAAACCCAATTTTGGCATTTCTCCCATTTCAATTCAATTTTATACTCCATTAACATGGTTTTAACACTAAAAATCTTTAAGAATTTACGTTACATCAATATGTATACTCATATCTATGTTTTCCCCATTTTATATTTAGGGTTCTACCAACTATGATATGAAATAAATGCATAATTTAAATAAAGCAAGTAAACACTTGCCTGGAGGATGAAATCTGACAACCTCGAGTTGATTTCGACGGAGTTTGACCCGAATCCCCCATTTTCTCCTCTTTTCTTGCTTCCTCTCTCTCTTCTCTCTTTTCTTTCTCTTTTCTCCCTCTCTATCTATTTATAAAGAAAGAAAAAGGGTTTATACCCCTTAAAACTCCAAAACGACTCGTTTACTCAATTTCGAGCCATTTTTAACTCTAAAATTTCCCGAAACTCAATTTTGACTTTCGAACACTCTTTTCGACTATCTCGGACATTTCAAGACTCACGGTGCAGTCAAAATTTCCATTCGAGGTACTTGACTGCAAATTTCCATGCATGAAATATTGAACGATATTCTTTCGGAAGTTCCCACTCCCCCGTATTTTCTTCTTTATATTTCCTTGTGAATGATGTAGATAGTAGGAATGCGTAGACATTGAAAAAACTTTAGGAACGCCTTCAATATGACCATTTTTCCGATCGGATATGAATGTCATGTTTCAATCTTGATGAACTATTCCATCATGCAAATTAATGATAAACCGCATCCAATTATCCTCCATCTTGGAATCAACAACTGCATATGCAAGAGGATAAAGACATTAAATTATAATGAATTATATCAGTACATACAGATTCTGTAATGATCTCCAAAAATCGTCTTGTTGGCGCAGATAAAAAAACACGTAGGTTGTACAAGTGAAATATATGTATGTATATATATATATATATATATATATATATATATATATATATATATATATATATATATATATATATTTGTACTGATAGGATACAGAAATGTAAAGCATAAACATATTATGCTTGTACTTTAATATATATGACTATAATTTATTATTTCATTTGACCATACCAAATAAAGAATTACAAAGGACACTCAAAACATTACAAAGTACACAAAGTGTAAACATAATTTCACGTGTATTTTGCATTGATATGCATGCACTTTCAATTGTTGTCCCAAAACAAACAAGAAATCCTGAAGTACGCGCATGAAATTACAAACTACACATGATATATCACAGAAATTCACATGTACTCTTTTATCTAATGCGTGTAGTTTGGGATTACATGCAAATAACATAAATGGACCATAAAGTAAACACATATATTCACTTGTACTTTATAAATTCCATCCGTGTAATTTATATTCCTTTTAAAAAACATACAAAGGATTCCAAAATAATGTCATAATATTGTGAAGTAAAATTCAATGCTTCATATTTACTATTGCTCCCATTCTTTGTTGTTATGACAAAATCGTTTCATGATACCTACTCTTCAAAAAGGCACCATTAAGGGAAAAAACAGGACTGCTGTACTGAAATTCGTCAATGGATCCTGCAAATATTACGAAAATTCTTATGAATAATTTTCTCTGCGGGTTGACTTCAACAATGCAATTCGATCATGGATTATACAACAATAGAAGTTCCATATAATTATTCATTAATGCATAGGAAACTTTCTCATCACCATGAAAATAAGCAACAACGATCTATTTATCATGCCATCCACGATGAGAATCTATATTAAGGCCAAAGTTCTTCTTCCTATATCTAACTACATCAATTGATCTTAGCTATAGTTTATCCATTAGCTCATCACCAAGAAATGTCGAAACCAGTTTAGAGTCCATTATTCTGCTTGATGGACTACGATATACACCCATGTAAGTATGCTCATTGTTTAGATTTGTTATATAAAAGTAACCATTTACTGTTGATAATGAAGCATGAAATCACCACTTGGAATTCTCTAGTACTCCTTTTAGAACACTCTACTATCACCCGAGTTTTATCATTTTTGAAATATACTTTAATATATATACTTGAAACAAACCTCAATAACATGCTTTTGCAACTTATCACAAAACTCAACCATGCCTCCTTCAAAACACTACTCTTCATGACTAATATATGTCTTCCAATCATTAGAGATATACACTTTTGATGTAGTTAGATCCATACCTCCAATATAAACATCATTTTTAACTCCACTACTAATATTAACCGTAGTGGATAAGAATATATAGTCTACCGTTCCTCTACTTGTACCACTGCATTAAACCCTCTAACAACTTGTATAACTCCGGTCAATCATTTCACAAATTTTATACATGTATTCAACCATTTCATGAATTGTACTAGTCACCAAAGATATTGAATCAAAGACATATATACAATTAAAATCATCTTTGAGAATCACTTGAGACCACAACATACAGCGAACATCTTTATCCCAAACCAACATGAATCGACTTTCATCTCTACTTCAATGAAAACGACCCAATTTTCAAATCCATAAACCAGCTACATAACTCATTCCATATGAAATTTGATGAGATGTTTTCAAAAATTTCAATGCAAGCCATATTATGCAAATAACGACATCGGGTGATCTGGCAATTTTCCATTATCACCTGCATTAAATAAATTAAATTAATGCCCGCTTGTGCGGACCAACAAACACGTGGCAACCAAAGACATGACTACTCTATTAAGCTAGAGTCAATAGTAACAAAGTAAATTCATATTAACATTATGAAGAATTAATGTAAAAAAAAGATAAGAATTAGTTATTACAAAATCATGTGTACTTAGGACCAACTTGCGTGTACTTTATTGTAATTTTTTGATAATGTATATACTAAGTACTTTACAATTGTAAAACATCAAGATTTATCAATACCGCTGGAGCGGACCCACAAACACATGCCCATCTAATACAGGACATGTTTATTAAGTAATGAGTCAAAAGTAACAAAGTAAATAAACATTAACATTATGTAAAATTACTCTCAATAGAAACAATCAAAAAAATAAAGGTGAACATTCACGTGTACTTTATATGAAATTGCGTATACCTTCTTGCAATGATCTTCTGAGTTATACACATGAACAACATGTATATAATATAAAGTACACACAGACGTGAACACACAATCAAAACATATACATACACAACTTGTTACGAAATCAAAACACAAAGAGACAATATATTCGCAAAATTAAAATAAATTTATAAAAAAATCAAATCATTCATTTAATATTCAAGTCCATTAATCAAATAATTGTAATTGTATAACTCCTGTGCTGAATTAACTCAAATATTGAATGAATGACTTAATTGTGTAAATTCAACACATGATTTACACAATTACAATGGTTTGATTAATTGAAAACAAATATAACAACTTATTTTAATTGATCGACATGCAAAACATTTCTTCATAACAGGTATCAAGTTGCAAATAATTGAATTAATGCAAAGGAAATTCATCAACTTATTTTAATTGATCCACATGAAAAATATTTCTTCGCAATAGGTATAAACTTACATATGATCGAATTAATGCAAATGATAATAAAGGTTAAACAAAGTGGAAATAATTGATTTCTTCGAACAAACTGATAACTTCTTTCTTTGAGAGAACAAAGTTGGTTGAATAGTAGTGAAATTAAATCATAAGATCCTAAGCTATTGGAGGAACAAACCTGTTTGACAGAAGAAGGAAGAAATAAAAGATTCTAGATTTTTAAAAATGTTGTCAATCGCTGACTAGGTCAATGATAACAAAATGATTGAAATATTGTACAAAGTATTTATATGGACCTAATCATTTAAAATTTGTCTAACCCGATTAAAATGTCCAAATATCGAGTCAAAGGATTAGACCGTATTGAGGAGAAGACTTGCTGCGTATTTCTCCGCTTTCGTAGGTTCAAGAAGATTAGGAACCTTTGACTTAAATATTTCTTGGTTATCCACTACGAAAGGGGCATGTATTTGCTTATTAATATGAAGAATATATTTAGTACTTGTTTGATATTTTCGTCCAAAAAATTTGGTGGCTTCTTCAGACCTCCTGTTAGCATTAACCTCACCCAATTTTTCCACCTGGCCTCCAGCTATGGTTAACATTAGCGCCCCCAGCATATTTTTAGTCGGACCTGTTTGCTTAATAAAAAAATAAGTCATCAGGATCCAAGTTTACGGGAGAGCTTGACTCTTCTAAAGCCACGTTTTCTTTATTATTTTCTGTTCCACTAACACCGGTTGAAACACTTGAATCGTGGGCATTCACATTAAACACTCGTTCCATGTTTGCTTGTGACTTCTCCATGCATCTTTGATTGTTCCCAACTAACTCATCTATTTTGTTGTTCACATTGATAACCTTGGCACCTTTACTAAAGAGTTAACAGTGGAACAATAAAAGTGTATCTCGCTTGGGATATATGGTTCCTCAAAATTCTGACGAGTTTTCCCATTAAAAGCCTTCTCTAGTAAATCTATAATTTTTCGTTGCCATCCTTAACTGTTTCATAGTCCATGTGATGTCATTTTTTTACCATTGGTAGTCTGTTTTTCCACAAATATGCAGACACAATTGTCTTTGTTCAGTGGAACGTGTTGCATTTCAAATTGAAATCCTTTTAACATGGTTCTATGCTTATTAGGAAACTTTTTGATTGTCTTGCAGTTAGTAATTGAATGACCAACACAATTGCCAAAATTGCAATAAGCAGGTAGCTTTTCAATAACTAACTTAATAGAAATTTTAATATCCTCGAGTTTAGTAATAGCTGAACTTGGTAAAGCATAAGAGAAGTCAATGTCCACAAGAGCTCTAGCAAATAACCCATATTTATGTTCAAGGGTAGTTTCATCGATTCTAATTAGTGTACCTATTCCTTTTGTAATTTCCAACAACAATCTAGGTGCCAAAATTTGTCAGGTAAGTCAAGAAATATAATCCATACCTGTGCATTAGTTGAAACAAACCTAGATGGAGAAAATTTAGGACACCAATTCGTTGGTTTAAATGACCGTAATGAAAAATGAATGGGACCTACCATCCAAGACTTGTTCAATTCATCTAATGATTCAAACAACAAGCTGCAGAAGCCTCTAATTTTGGTGTAATCTTCAACTGTTGCTTTGGTTGCCAAATAGAAGAAATATTGTTCTTTAACTCATGTACAAAGATGGGTTTTTGACCCTTAGATAAAATCACACGCCCTAAAAATCTTTTCTTGCACGAGTCCAATGATTCCCTTGTAAATTTCACCTGATAACTTGACAATGGGAGTTTCATGCTGGTAGTATGGTTTTGGGAGATTGTCAATATTTCTAAATGACTTCAAAGAATCTTGCGTTTGAGAATGACACTTATAACCATTCTTAAGTAGATCTATAACAAAGATAGTTAGATTGGATGGTGACATTGGAAAGTAATTTCAAACAAATGTGATAAATTGTCTCTCATAATAAATTGTCTCTCATAAAAAAAATCTTGGAAAGTAAGGGTATCATATACACTTGTAACCATTCTTATTTCTAAAAGTAAAATAAGACATGGGTGAGGTTAATATATATGAGAACAAACATGGGATGTGAATCCACTTCCGTGGCTTAATTACTTATTCTAATTAAGAGACTTTTACTTTTATAATACACCAAGATTTATTCAAATCATAAATTGTCTCTCATAATAAATGTGATAAAAATAAAATCTTTTTTTACAAAAGTAATTTAAAACTTCCACAAAGCACTAAAAGAATATGACTATAACTTTTCTAATTCACTACCCAGTAGGGATCAATTACTAAAATTATTTTAAGTGTATAAAAATTAATATTAGAGTTACAAACTTTTAAAATAATATTGAACTTAAGAAAAGTTTATACCTAGTTTGATTCTTAAGTAGATAATGAAATAAAAATTTCGGGTTCTTTATCGATGACAAGAGCACCCCATCTCTCATGGGAGGGGAATTTTGGATTCATTCGTAATAAATCACCTTCTTTCGAATCTTTACAACAATACATAAATTAAGAAAATGGACCAACCCTCCTTAAATACACTTTCAATTACAATAATACACCTCACAAATATGAGTTACACGAACAATATTCTAAAATTTAATTGCTCATATTTTATTTCACTACAATATTCTTGCTCACAAAAAATTAACTAAAAAAATACAAAAGAGGAACTAAAAAAATTATACTTACATTACTCCTGAAATGACACTCCAAAATAAAGTAAACATGGAGATGTGACACTCTACCTGAATCCTCCTTCTGTGCAAAACCCGTCATTTTAAAAATGAGTAAGCACCCTCATTTGGTAGTTTTCTCATACTTTATGCTAAATACCGATCTCCTAATGTGTCATATGTGTCTAATGGTATAGACGATCTGTTATCTAATGATCATTTTCTACTCTTGCACCATGCATGGTGTTGATGCAAACAATTTGAACCATTCCATGATGGAAATTGGCAAGGTTGGGAGACCTCTCCCACTTTTGACACACACTAACTCCAAAAAAGAAGAGGATTTGCTACTACGAAGTAATAAGAAAGAAAAGGACAATCATGAATCTCATGTTGATATGGAATTGGAAAACTATGAGGATCCTATGATTACCCAAAGCAGTACCAAAATTAATACCAATGGCAATGGGGAGAGAGATTGTGCAGCTATAGTCAATGATGGTATCACAACGTTATTGAGCCAGAGCCAATGGCTGTCGGTGGGGGTGAGGAAAATGAAAATCCAAAAAAGAGTTTACTGTATACGGATGTGGTGGGGAAAAGAAAACACTAATATTTTCTTTGATTATGCAAATTTTATGTGGTCTGATGAAGAAATGGAAACTAATATAGAAAACAACTGCCAAACGATGGATCTAAATTTCAACCTGATTGAAGAGGAGGAAGACCCATTGTGCCCAGTGGTATCTATACCACAAAAACAAATAGAGAAACTTAGTAAGAAGTGGAATGATAGTGTCATGGATAGTTTACTTGCGAAAATCATTGGGGGTAAAAGTACTTATTCCAAGGGTCCCCTCCCTTTGGAACTTGCGAGGTGATTATGAAGTGGTTGATATGGAAGAGGGTCATGTCCTGTTCAAATTTATGATGAGAGAGGATTACCACGATGTATTAATGGAAGGCCTATGGGTGATTAATAACCACTCTCTAATTGTCAAAAAATGGGTACCAAATTTCAATCCATTGAAGTCTAATAGAGTGGATCGATGAAAGAGCTTTATACCAGATTTCCTATAATCTCGGAAGAGAAATTAAGACGAACTTTAATTCCGTGTCCTCTTCCAAAGGAAAATATAACAGAATTTATCTTCAAGTTGATCTCTCCAAACCACTGATACCCTGTTATAAGTTGCATGGCAGAAAGTATAAAGTTGAATACGAGTCCCTCCCCTATGTCTTTTTCGTGTGGCAAGATCATCCACAAAACAGATTACTACCCTCTACATGCGCAAAATCAAGGTAAAAGAAGTACAACAGAAAATTCAAACGCAAGGTTCTCAGGTGAGACACAGGTTACAACGATCATTAATGGCTATAATGAAAGAAATACAAGTGGGGGTAGTGATGTAATTCAAGTAGCTGACGTGGAGAAAAAAGATTTTCACTTTGGACCTTGGATGTTAGTGCAAAGAAATAGAAGGATAGCTAATGCGAAAACTAAATTTAGTCCTAATGGAACCAAAGAGATTGCGGCTAAGCACTCTAAAAGATTTTCCACTATTGACAGGGGTAGAAATGACCAACCACATGGGAAAGACTCTTAAAAATCAACCAACAAGAGGACACGTTGGCAGTTCGGAGAAGGTATCAACTAGCATAAAAAAGTGTACGTATGCATTTAAGAGTGGGTCAAATAGTGAGCAATTGGAGAAAAGTAAAGTGATGATATGGAAAAGGTGGCACAAAAAGGTACAAAGTTAGAGTTTTTTTTTGGTTAACACTGAAAGAGAAACGGTTAAAGTTGCTTTATATCATACAGAACCATAAGCCATCGAGGCAAAGAAAAACCATAAAACAAATAACATGGGACCATCAAACAGCCAAGCAACCCCAGACTACATCATAGGATTCTCGAGGATCCAATGCATGGAA
Organism: Sambucus nigra; assembly: GCA_949130495.1. NCBI lineage: Eukaryota > Viridiplantae > Streptophyta > Magnoliopsida > Dipsacales > Adoxaceae > Sambucus > Sambucus nigra. The sequence goes on from OX422215.1 coordinate 50,095,917, forward strand.
ATCGGGACCTCATCAATTTCCACTATTGCCTCTTCTTGGAGCTTCGCTTCACGTTCCAACCAATCGGCTCCATGGATCCTTCCCGGGTGCGAATAGGTGAAGTCAGCTCTCACAAATCGTATTTGCTCATAGCAGTCGATCCTTATGTTCTCAAAGTCCGACTCGATGTAATGGACCCCCTTGAACATATCAATGAGCTCATGGGAGTCGGTATCCACCATAACATCTTTCCATCCCCGCATTTTGGCCGTATTTAGACTGTGGAAGAGTCCCTCCATAAGTGCACGAAGAAAGGAGGGGGTGCCTCTGAGTTTTCCGTAACACCCACCTTTCCACTGCCCCTTGTCATCCAGGGCATAGCTCCCAAAGGTGGCTATGCGGTAGGTAGGGTCAATGCACGCCTGGATCGTTATCCTCGTGTTGTTTGGGTCCTCATGCTCCAGAAGGCAGAATAGGGCCTCCGGAGACTCCTCGTATTCAGTGTAGTCGTGTACCTGATGTCTACCAAGTCGGGCCAGGCCATCCGCCCACATGTTATTGGTGCACCTAATGTGGTTGACATTGATCTTCATTTCTCCCATTATAGCAATGCATTCCTCGATGATGTTGGTGAGGGGGTGGTTTCTGTGGTCACGTCTATTAAGGATTTACAGGACATCGAGACAGTCACTGCGGATGGTGCACCCCGTCCATCCCTTAATTCTGGCCAGGTTCAGTCCATGGAGAATGCCGATGAACTCGACGTTTAGTGGACTGCTCTCTCCACGGATCTTGCCGTTGAATCCCAGGATCCACCGTTGCTCATTGCTGCTCACCATGCCACCAAACCCACCCATTCTGCTGAACGGGTCATAACTTCCATCAGTGAAGATCTCATATCCTACATCATGACAAATACTTGAAACATTGTCAGTAATCTTACCCGAGATATGGTTTGTGGCAGAGAATGGTTTGGCACAACATGCCAACTCCTTACCCAAGGCTATGGAGTTAGCACAAACCATGTCCGAGGTGAAATCTTTCTTATCAAAAATGCGTTTATTACGCGCAGTCCAGATATTCCATAAAGTATATATAAATATAAGTTCGCCATTCTTTTTGGGATTGTCTCATATATTGTCTTTAATCCATTTAAGAAAATTATTATGATGGTGGGATTCCCACACTCTGGGAGTGTAGATAGACCTCCAAACGGCATTGGCTAGATGACAGTTTTTAAGTACATGTTCAATATCTTCATCAAATGCACAAAAATCACATTTTTTAGAGTCGGTTAGGCGTCTTTTAAATCTTTGGCAATTAGTGAGGATCTTATTGTGAAAAATGAGCCAAAGGAATGTTTTAAATTTTTAGGGGATATTGGCTTTCCAAATGCGCTTCCAATTTATAAGAGAGGAAGTGTTAAGGTCGATCTTGACTTTCGTTTCGTAGCATGATTTTATGGTGAATTTGCCATTAATGGTGGGTCCCCAGCTAGGGATGTCCTCTTTTTCGGTAGTACAAGGAAGCGTAGAACCCAAGATCATGTTGGCAGTATCGTTATTGAAGTTGTCCTTTATAATTTGTTCATTCCAGCCACCATTAGTGATCAAGTCACTAACAATCGAAATATTAGAGTTATTGTGGGACCTGTAAATGAGTGATTCTCCCGTCCACCAGTCATTGAAAATATTCGTTGACTTGCCATTACCGATCACCCATTTGGTGTTTTTTATGATGTCATTTTTGCATTTTAGGATCCCTCTCCACACATGAGAGGCATTTACTTTTCGGGTCTAGTTTCTTGGGTTTTCATGCGTTTTATACTTAGCACTGAGCACAGGGACCCATAAAGATTTTGTATCGTTCATCATTTTCCAACCAATTTTAGATATAATGGCATAGTTATTCGCTTCGCTAGTTCTAAGTCCTAAGTCCCCCACCTCTTTGGGGCGGCACACGGTGTCCCAATTAACCAGGTGGATTTTCTTTCTATCGTTCGAGTCCCCCCAGAGGAAATCCCTATTTAATTTGTCAAGTTTTTCATTAATGTTTTTAGGGAACAGTGTAGTTTGCGTATTGTAGACGGGGATGGTGGCAGAGACCGCCTGTATGAGAGTAGCTCTCCCGGCAAGAGATAGGATATTGGTTTTCCAACCAGATAGTCTTTTTTGGACCTTGTCGATAACGTGTTTGAAGTGATTGGTTGTGGTTTTCCCATGAATGATATTGGTACCAAGGTAGATACCCAGGTCATTGGTGATGCTTATCCCGCATCGTCTACCAATGTCCTGCGCGCTTTGCCTCTGGACGTTCGGGGAAATGTAAATTTTTGATTTGGACAGGCTCAAAGATTGCCCAGAGATGTCACAGAACTGATTTAACGTTTTCATGACGACGTCGTAGCAAGACTGGGTAGCCTCGGTGAACAGAATGAGGTCATCAGCAAAGAAAAGGTGCGATATAATCGGGCCAGTGGGGGAGGTCCTGAGACCTTTCCACTTCCCTTGTTCCACGTTATTGTTAATCGCAGCCCTTAGGTAGTCCATACAAATAACAAAGAGATATGGGGAAAGTGGATACCCTATCTGAGCCCTCTAGATGGTTTAAACTGGGGGAGAGGGTCCCCATTCCATAGGACGGAGGTGTATGCTCTCGTAATGCAGCTACGAATGAGTTGTATGATATTTGTGTTGACGTTAAACCAGGTGAGCACCTGGTCCAAGAACTCCCAGCTGATCTTATCATAGGCTTTCTCAAGATCGATTTTAAAAATGGTGCCCCCTTTTTTTCCTTTTTTCATATTAAGAGAGTGGATGATCTCTTGGGTAATAATAATATTATCTGAAGTTTAACATCCAGGCAGGAAACTAGCTTGGTTCGGGCTAATAATTTTACAAAGAATGGGGCGAAGCCTGTTAAAAATAACTTTTGCAAGGATTTTATAAGGGACATTGCAAAGGGTAATTTTATAAGGGCCTAAATTGAGTGATGCTTTCAGGGTTGTCAATTTTGGGGATGGGGGTGACATAGCTGGTGTTAGCCGGTTCGGGAAAGTCAAGAGAGTTAAATCAATCGTTCATAAATTTAAACAGACTATACTTGGTAGCCTCCCAAAAGGTGTGGTAGAAGATAGGTTGTATACCGTCAGGGCCCGGGGCCTTTAGTCCGTTCAAGCCGAAAACAGCACGCTTGACCTCTTCAAGCGACAGGGGGTGATTCAGCGTGCTGTTTTCAATGCTCTCGAAGCGGGGGTGATCAAAATTAACAAATTTGCTAATGTGGACGGTATTACAGGACTTAGAGAAAAGAGATATAAAGTAGTTATTTGTGTGTAACATAATTTTCTCAGTATCGTCTTCCCATTCATCATCAATTTTAATCCTATCAATCTTATTATGTCGTCTTCTAATAATAGTGGACGTATGGAAGAATTTGGTGTTTTTATCTCCTTATCTCAACCACTTTATGCGGGATTTTTGTTTCCATAGAATTTCTTCATGACGAAGAATGTCATTATAATCATTTATGAGTTGTTTTTCTAGATTATCAAGGTTGTGGGAGAAGTGGGTTTCCTGCGCAATTTGGATACCTTTTATTCTACAGAGGATTCATTTTTTAGTCGTGTTAATGTGGCCGTACACCGAGTGGTTCCACTGTTTTATAAGAGGAATACAAGTATTTATATTATGGAGCAAATTAATATTATTATTCCAGTTATTCAAAACAATATTTAGGAAGTCGGGACGCTCAAACCAACAAGCAAGCAATATAAAGGGACGGGGGATGAGAGACTTAGAATTTCTACCTTCAATATTAATAATCATGGGGCAGTGATGTTGTCCACGACCGCATCGGGGAAGAGCATGCGCCATTCAGGGTTGGCAACGACCCGGTCGAGTCTGACATGTAGCTACTAATCACAAAGTACATCTCAATCTCTCCAAACATTGTAAATCACAAAATGAAATGATGACAAATATCCAAACACTGTAAAATTGTCACTTGAATATGGAATGAAATTGTGATTCGGTCATCCAAAATTTCCATTCATATATGGTGCAACATAAAATACAAAACTCTTTTTGTCTTTTTCCAAAAATTTCATAACAATAAAATCTTTTTGGCTTTTTAAAAATTTAAAAAAAGAATGAAAATCTTTTTGTATTTTTCCAAAAAAATTTCAAAACAAAACTAATACAAAAATGAAACATACTATAAATAGGCATAAAATATCACTATTAAAACATCCAATGCTAGAAAACAAGTGTAGACCTCAACCGTTTGGTGCGGTGGAGTTTTTCAAAGGTGGTGACATCCTTTTAAAAATATTCATCAAGTCGTGTGAAGTCTTGACTAAAAATTTAAAAAAAGAATGAAAATCTTTTTGTATTTTTCCAAAAAAATTTCAAAACAATGTTTATTAATAAAACTCTCTCAAAACCTCTATCTCTCTCTTCAAATATTTCATCCTAAGACCTAACTCTTTATTCAATTTCTTAGCCATCAAGGTCTCGGCATATAATCTCTAAACCAAATATGGAACTCACTTTCATCTCCACTTTCACACTGACGCTCACCCTCACTCAAAATGGTTAAACTATCCTCCTCCTCAGGGGTCTCACGTGCACAAGTATCCTAACCACCGTGGGAAAAAATAAGTATGCTCTCTTGAGTAGCTAGAAGGGTAAAAGATTTCCCATGTGAAGATTCATCGCAGGAATCCTTCACCTCTTCCTCACTATTGCTAAGAGTGGATGGCATGAAAATTTTCATGCCCTTTCTCCTTAGCCTAGTGGGACACTCAAAATCTCTATGCCCTCTTGCTTCACATGCAAAACACTTCTATTCTTCCTGTTTCTCACCTTCTTTCTCACAACTCTCTTTGGTCTCCTTTCTATTTTTCTAAAAAAATCTTCTATCGGAAGAATTTTGTTTTGAAAACTTGAGAAACTTTTTAAAAAATTTCACAATCTTGGTCATATCAAAATCGACTCAGCCTTAGAGTCCGACTCTTAGAATTTTACTTTATTTTTATTCTCTCTCTTTGACACTTCCTCTCATTTCCTAGACTTATTTTTAAGTACTATCCCTCTATCATTAGGCTTGAGAGTGTCAAGAAACATTCAATTTCATATGTTTGGAGGTCTCCTATGAGCTTTTCTAACTATATATATTTCCTGAATTTCTCTTAGTAGTCAATCGTAGATTAGAGAAATAAAACAGTTTAAGAGTATGAAGTACTGAGATGCTTAAAATATTATATGCTCACACTTATGATAATTGTTCTCTCTTGACTAAGTATGTTCGTGTAACAACCCTCGCTTGTGAGAACCTATTTTATATTTACTTACTATATGAAGTAATTATATATAAAATGTTGGAATATGGAGTAAGTATTAATTTAATGAAGGAAAGTTACTATTTCCTAACTTGTTGTATATTTACTGTATATTTATGTAAATATCTTCAAGTTGAGTTTTATAGTGTCATAAGATTTAAAATGACATTATGGTTAAAAATAAAATCGGAACATAAAACGATTTATAAAATATCCAAATGATAATTTGGAGGCCGTAGTTAGTTCCGGAACGTGCGAGATAGTCAAAATGTGTGCCATATTGTATTTTTATGTTTTGGGCACTTTTGACTGGTTTTAACATGTATGTGTAGTTGCGAACCATTTTAATGTGGTATTTACCACTTAAGATGAGAATTTAGTCTAAAGGCACGACTTATGTCTTGATTAAGCCATTTATCCTCTTAAGTGTATTGTTAACCTTGAGAGAAAAAGAGAGGAGATTGAAGATTGAGGTTGTATTCTTGCTACTACACAAGGAGAATCTAAATTTGCAGAATTGAGGTAAGTTTTCTACTTGCTATAATGTGATTTAAGATGCATAATTAGTATTGATAATTGTGTATTAATCATGGTTTAACTATGTTAGGGTTTTTATGGATTTATGGGTTTTGAATCATTAAAGGATGATTTTGATGTTTATGGAAGTAAATGGTGGTAGTTAGTGGTATTTATGATGTATTGGTGACAACAAATGAGTTTGGTTTGAATGGATTTTGAGTTGGGGAAAAATTAGGAGTCCAAGACTCCATAGCCAAACTTGGCAAAATCGCAGGACCGAATCGATTCGTCCTGGTCCGAATCGATTCGCCTTGGGACAGTTTCCAGGTCTGAGTCAACCGAATCGATTCGGCTAGTCCAAATCGATTCGAGAATTATGTACAAAGTCATTTTTCCTGACCGAATCGATTCGGCTAGTCCGAATCGATTCACTTTTCTGACCGAATCGATTCGGCTAGTTCAAATCGATTCGGAAATCCTGCACTTTTGAGGGATTTTTCTTAAGTGAATTTTAACCCTTTTCTTTAGGTTTAGGACCTAGGAACCTTCTTGTATGAATTAAACTTAGAGTCCTAGAGTTCTAGATGAGTTAGTGGACTACCCTAGATTAGAAATGGGTTATGTGGGGCTTTTTTCGGGGTTTGTAAGTTGAGGTTAGGGAGTTTCTTTCCCTTACTTAATGAGTAGAAGTCTAGGAGATTATGAAGTCATATTTGGAGACTTTAGAAGTTAATTTGAGTTATGATAGTCTTGATGGTCTATTATACAGCCTAAAAAGGAGGCTTGGGAAAATAACTTGGGAGTTTAATTATTCATTGAGGTTATTATGATTATGCGAAGTACGTATAGCTCTGGATAACTATAATGTATGTGATAAAATGAAAACGAATAAAGTAAATGATAACTTACTTAATCATGATATGGAAATTAATAAAATGGTTGAAACACACCCTCTCTAAATTCCATCTTAAGGGAAGTTCGCGCGTGAGGTGAAGCACCCTGGCTAGTGAATGGCGGGTGGATATAGTCCTAGGCCATATGAGCGCTTGTTGTATATTTTCTGTGCTGGGTAGGTAATTCTGGGTGTGGTTATTACTGCGCCACAGGCATATGGGCGCTTCTCGATGTTTCAATAGGATCCCATGTTGTCTTGATGATAGGCCCTAGAAGATGATGGTCATTTAGGGGCACACACAGTGGGGAAACCCGGACGGGCGGTCCTAGAATCGTTATATATATACATCTATAACTATTCTAACATCAAGTGGGGCTTGATGTATATTAATGCCACAAAGAGCATAATACACGCCACAAAGAGCATACAAATGAAATACATGCCACAAAGAGCATACAATTGAGATACATGCCACATAGTGCATATGATAGAATTTATATTCATGATAAGGAATGGAAAGATAAAATGAAAAGGTGAATGATGATAAAGATTTTAGATTAATGATGATATTACATATCCTCTTGTATAACTGAATTTAAATTTATAATAATTTAATTTCTCTAGTTTATTATATGAAGTTACCATGTTAGAATGTCATCTTTACCATCCATGATTAACTGTTCATAATTGTCATACTTTTTATTTATCTGGTGATCACATAAAATCGGGCCCTGACCCATTCTTCTTTCTCGTTATGCATAAATATTGTAATCTCTCAGGTGCTCCACCGCAAGGACCCCCGTATTCACCTCCCCATTTCAGTTTCCTTTGAGGAGCCGTGACATTTTGCGGATATCACTGGATATTTTGTGTAGACACCTTCATTTTGTTTTCTAGTTATGATCGGATATTTTATTCGGGCGTGTGGCCCAAACTATTGTAATTGTTTAATGGATGTAATATGTAACTAAATTGTTGTTATACATTGTATGAAATTCATTGACCGACATCGCATTCGGTCTTCTTATGGTATACTTGTTGTAATTGTATCTTATTCTTGGGGTTTCCACTTTCTTTTTCAATTATAGGTTGTTTAAATTTCTATAAATCATAAAACAAATTTTTTGACAACCCGTTTTCTGAAAAATTGAGTTGTTATCCCGTATACTCTTTATATTGTTATGGTGCTAAGAATGATTCCATCCATGATTCCTGTATTATTGGAGTATCGGGCTGGCCAACCCTTATTTTGGTGAGCAGGTTGTCACAGTTCGTTTTGGCCTAGTGACCAATATTATGAAAGACTGAGAAATAATTAAATATTATATGTGGCATGCTTTTGACCTACAATTTATGGAACATGGCTACGAAAAATTTATTTAAGACTGATAGTTATTTAAACTATTACTAAGTCGCTCAAATATTATGATAATGTCATTGCACTCTTCGTTATAAAGAACTGATTGGTATTTTAAAGAACCCAAGAGCATTAGAATATAATACCTATATGTAAATGAAGAAGTTCAGAAACAACAAGTGTGAATCGAATACATTAGTATAAGTGTTAACTTAGTATATCGACTAATAAATGGGCTATCACTAAAGGACAATCATGAAACATGCTTAGGATATGAGTCTTGTGTGTAGCCAATTAAGTATAAGTGTTGTGTATTGTTGGTGCTTAATTTTTGACACTATATTTGATATCAATTAAACTCTATTATGAACATTTTAATTTTTGTCTTTCAATATAAGTTTACATTCATATGAATTGATGAATGTAACATAAATGGTCTTTTATATAAGACATTATTGGAGCATTATTTAATAACCCAATTTTTAGACCTTGTTAGATGAACTGTTAATGTTGTGGTACATGGAAGTAATCATGGTCTTGAATTAGTATGTGAGCGCCATGACTCGCATTCGTGATTTGTTTTTTTAAGGTATTTATAAAAAAAATTAAGGATGACTCAAGGATTATTGTGCGCCTTATTATAATTATGGACTAAGTGAGAGAATGTTGGTATTATTTTATATAATAATTATACAAAATATTATACCTAATTAGATTAATACTACGAGTCACTTTGGATAATGAAAGGGTACTCCAAGTACCAAGAGTCAAAATTAATCTTGGTTATCTACCTTGATGGACAGTTAAGATTACATGACTATTGGAGATTCGGTTCTTGTCTCTGTCTATAAATAATTGTCTGACTATGCATCATTTAAAAACATGAAAAGAAAACATAATGAAATCATAAGATAAGGGTAAGAAATCAAAAGACACAAATTTGTCTTTATTTTATGGAATACTAATTTGGCTATAAAAGAAGATCCAATCGTTGGAATGTGCTAAAATTGGAGTATGTTCTTTCCATATGGAAGAGTAAGCGGTGGTCCGAAACTCAATCCGATCATACAACATTAAGGTCAATTTCTCCGTCAATCTTTACAATTGTGACATGATGGAGGCATGTCATTATAATATCATTTTTATTAGTCATAATAATTGTATGTGATAATCGTCTTGATCGAAGATCCTATAGTTACATGTATAATACACAACGTGTGTATTATAAAAGAATAAATAACATATAGGATTGGAAATTCATACATTAAATTTATATATACATATAAACTATTAATTAAGTGTTATTTAATTTTTGTTTACATCCTCATCCATTTGTCCTCTTTTATTTTTTTATTGGGGCCTTTGATGTCGAGTCCTTGGACTAACAATTTTGGACTCTAAACCTAGTCTCAATAAATTTTAAACAATTAGGTCCAAGATATAAATACCCCCGAACATAAAACAAACATCCACTTCACAAAAATGCAAGCGCCAAAAACACTGTATTCTCTCTTCGATCAAAATTCTAACCTAACTATATCGTCTCTTTGACCAGAACCCCAAAATGATTCTCACTCTCAATCAAATTTTAGTACAAAAACAACATATAAACACCAATGAATTCCAAAACAAACACACTCCACATAAATTAAAATGACCAAACAGCTAATCGTGGAAGTTCTACCAACCACTTCACATTCCCAATCAAATTGTTCCAAATAACACTAACAAGTATGGATACATGCTCATATATATGTTCTTAAATTTTGTACTTAAGATTGTAACATACACTATGTATATGTTGTGTTCTTCACATTTTATTTCTGATATGACCTATTTGTCCATCTTTATTTTGTGTTATCATATGTATAAAATTATAGACATTACACATGGACTCATGAAATGACATTATTCTTTTTCGCGATACGAAAAAATATATTTGTTTCCCTGATTTTAAATGCAAAACCCCGTTTTTGCATGTTCATTTATGCATTTCATCATTGTATATTTTCTCATGTATAAATCATTTATTAAGATCTGGGAATATATACATGATCTGAATATGTACATACTCTTTGTATTTGTATAACTACTATATTAATTATTGTCCGTGCTAGTGGCTTTTTTTAGGACTGCGTGTCATTTATAAATTTAGGAGCACTAGTTGTACAAAACCTTTATTATTGTGTCTACTTTGGGAATTTTGCATGTACTTTCAGAAAGTACACGCAAAATTCACAAATTACACGCACATTAAAATTGAATTGGTTCAATCCAATATGTGTGCACTTTTATGTAGTATGCATGTACTATATATAATATACATGCCATATCCACATTTTATCGATCTTACATACTTTTTGTAAAAGTATAACTCCTATCTTAATTGTGGTCCGCGCCAACGGCATTTATTTAGGTGTGCATGTAGTTTAAGAATTTAGATGTTATATTTGTATAAGTCCTATATTATTCCGTGTACATTGTTAATTTTGCGTGTACTTTTAAAAAGTACATCTAAAATTCACAAAGTACATGCACATTGAACTTGAATTTGTTCAATCCAGCGACATTTGAATGATATTCCATAAGTTTGTAAGAGTATTAATATTGTGTTATTCTTTAGTAATCATACCATAAAGTATGTTCATCTACAAAATTGTTGTTTGCACCTTTGAGGATCTTAACAATACAAAAAGTTTCACATTGACAGTCAATAGTACTAATGGTAACGAGATTCGTTTTCTCCTTCACAAATTAAGTGAACTTTTGATGTGAAAAAGATTTATGTAACTGAATCGAAAGTGAAGGATTTAGGAAAACGCATTTAGCAGTATTGGTTAAGAGGTTTTGAAAACATTGGCACTTTTTGCCTGGAGCTATTGTATAACTTCATTTCTGAATATGTTAGGAATAAAGAATCTTGTTTTCTTACTTGTCAAACAACATGCATTAGGTATTACCATATAGTGGACGATATATATTACCGCCTTTAGCATGTATTTTCTTGATAATTATATGAAGTGTTCATGAGAATATTCCATGTACCTGTGTTGTTTGAGTCTGTATTTTGTTAAGACTTGTCTGAAGTGTTTATGAGCATACGCATGTATTTTATTATTTCAGTCAATATTTTATTTTAATTCGCATGTATTTTATTTTGTGTGCATGTAATTTATCATTACATGTTATTAATTTAAATTTTGTTTTTAGATTAATTGAATAGGGATGAAGATGAGGGCAAGAAAAGGAAAGACCAACAAGAAGAGGAGTTATGAATAAAGTTCTTCAATCAATTCTAGTTCTAGTGTGGTTTTGGAATCTACCTATGGTGTGAATAAACAGGACCAGTGTAGGTCGATTTTTGTTTGTGTTTTTCATGATTTTCCTAGTATTAAAATGAAAATAAATGATAGTCATATTGGACTTCTTAAGAAGACTCAATTCTCGGAGCTTTTCTTTGCCTACTACATAGAGGAAGTAGTATAAGCGCAGCACAAAAAAATCGATAAAAATATTATATCCGTTATGAAGCTGTACAAAAAGGAAACCATCAATTTTGATACGAAGAGTTGGGTTGAAATAAGCTCAAGAGATATAAGTGAAATATTTGGGATCCCAATGTTTGAGGGGAAAAAACAATAAATCTGAAAAAGAGATTGGCTACTTCTCAAACACCGGAATTCGTTGCCCTGTACTTCCACACTAAAAAAATGGAAAGTTAGAAATAAATAAGGGTTTGATGAAACTGGTAGAGTTGAAAAAAAGGTGAGGGTATTTTTAATATTTTAAAACTTATTTGTCTCCACTTATTTACGATATTGTTTTTCTCCAACTCTAACTTGACATTAGTAGAATGTTTTACAGCATACATCAACAATATTGATGACATGAATAACTATGATTGGGAATTTGTCGTGCATGAGTTTCTCATCAATTCACTCAACAAATCAGCAATTTCAAAACCTATTAGAGCAACTGGTTGTGTCATTTCCCTATTGGTGAGCAAAACCTACTTATATAGTCCAATAAACTATTGGAATTTTTTTTGAACACCTGAGTTCATATGTACTTTATAAATATCACGTGTACTTTGAAAGTACATGTGATATTTACAAAGTACACGCATTACTTATTTGACCATGTTCATATAAATATCACGTGTATTTAAAAAGTACACGTGATATCTGTAAAGTAAACGTGAACTCAGGTTTTAATATCAATTGTACTTTCAAGTACATATGATATTCCAATTAGTTCAGGCGTGTACCTTATAAATATCAATTGTACTCTCAAAGTACACGTGATATTTACAAAGTAAACGTATGAATCGGTTCTAATAGCAGTTGTACTTTGAAAGTACAAGTGATATTAGAAACATTAATTCCATTTATCATGTTTGTAATATCTCTTTACTTTCCAAGTACAACTGATATTGGAACCAATTCATACGTATACATTATAAATATCCCGTGTACTTTGAAAGTACTAGTGATATTTGCAATATACATGTGATTTTTTATAAGTACATGTAATATTAAAAATCACACTTGTACTTTGAAAGTACATGTGATATTTACAAAGTATACGTGTACTTTGTAAATATCACAATTGTACTTTGAAAGTACATATGATATTTATAAAGTACACGTGTACTTTACAAATATAAGTGCACCTATACTTTTTGAATATCAACTGTACTTTCACGGTACAGTTGTGATATTTACAAAGTACACTTGTAAATATCACGTGTACTTTCAATTATGAATAAATATATAACACAGTTATTAATATCATTTTGTTTTTTGCATGATCTCAGTATTGGGCATGTGAGAAGATTGATATCATTCCTCTTGTTCAAACGAAGAAAGATATGATTTCTAAAATGGAACTTGTCATCATTGAATGATTGGTTTGCTGTGAATGATATCGCTTCAGCAAATTTGAAGGAGACTAAAAATAAAGAAGCTAGTAGGGACAGTGCAGTGGAAAGTGAAGCTCAAGGTGAAGGGTACACTTTCTCTTTGAAAATTTCTCATGGAAATCCTATACACACGAATTATCAAGTTGGAATATTTACCTTAAAAACATTTTGATTCCTTAAAAAATAAGGGAAATGATCAACCAAAGGATACTAGAAATTTTAAAATGTTTGAGGACATGGGGAGTTATGAAAGATGTTAAAAATGCTGAGAAGTTGAATTTAGAGGAACCAATTGCTACTTTGAAAAGGGAGTTATAGAAAAAAAATAACCAACTATCTAAAGAAGGTGAATTCTTTGGTGGTGGATAATGCCAAACTTACTGTTATGAATGTGCATCTGCGGATATATAGCGGTTTACTTCTGAAAATAGAAGAGAAAAAAAAGAAGTTGGAGGAGGAAAATTTTGAAAGAAAAAGAGTTACTAAATAAGTTGGAGGTGGAAAATGCTCAACTTGTTGAGTACGACATTTGTTTGAATGAAAAACTTGTTCATCCTGAAGCCCTTATGCCTTTGATTCACTTGAGTCTATTCTGTATAAGTGCTCATCTAGTTTGGAAATTGTGACAAAATTGAGTCCAACCTAGAAACCAAAAAGCCTCAGAAATTGCATTGCCTATTCTTCTCTCTATCTTGTAATGATCAAGTGACTATTGCCAACACTCACACACTTAGAATTCATTTTATGCATGTCATATTGCATTATAATGTGTGTACTTGTGTTGAGTGTGTTTAAATCCCTAATTATGGGTTTTAATAATTTTTTTTGGGATTTTTAAACATTTTTTAAACAATTTTTTATTAATTAAAACATGATTTAAAAGTTTTGGGGTCATTCTCTAAATATGAGTTGTTGTGATTTATGGCCTAATGTTACATTGGGTAGAAACCATAAGCGCCAGAGACTTCATGGTTCACTTTGTAATTACTTTGGATGCGCGTTTTACATCCGTTCATTAGCCAACACATGTTGCCCTCTGATTGGTTGCAATTGTGTTTCTTTACTGAGACATTAGTCGCGTGTGTTATGAGCCCTTGGATCATTTCTTATCAATGGTCTGCATGTCGCCTAGGAGAATCCCAGTGTAATACTTTAAGCCAATCAACGCTCATTTAACCATTGGATTCAAGTCAAATTATATTGACTCGATCTCAGACCTTGGTTTGGATAAAAAATCTCTAACCTTCTCCACTCACTATAAAAAGAGGCCTTCCCTCAAACTTCGAAGAGTTTTGCCATTTTTGCATTCTTCTGAGTTTAGAGAGAGAAGAGAGAGAAGAGAGAAACTAGAGAGAGAAAAAGTTAGAAACCCTAACTTCGTCCAAATCCTCATCAAACCCTAACCCAAACACCATAATCAAAAACACCATCCTGAGTGTTTCTTGTCTGAGAGTTTAAGTTGAGTTATTTTGGTTGCTGTAACCTTGTGTTCTTGAGATCTTGTTTCCAACTTAGACTTCCACTCACATCTAGTTTCTATTTCCATAGAAATCTCAGATCTAGAGTTTTTCATGTTACATTACACTTAGTTTCGTTTTATTTCTCATCTTGAGAAATCTATTGTTGATTATTTTTTGCTTAAAACGTTTTCTCTTTGAAATCAACAATAAATGCTTTCTGTTTCTTGTTCTTGTAAAACTAAGCCTTTGACCTAGTTTGGAATCTCACTTGGAGGTTTTCAATCTCGAAAATCTTTTCAAAACTGAGATTGATTAAGATCTTGACTGATTTCGAAGCAAGATATCCGTGGATTCGGGGATATATTAAAAGGTCAAAAAGGTTCAAAGTTTTGTAAGAAAGGAAGAAAAGAAAAGATCATAGCATATAGTGTAACTGTAATTTATTAGGACTGTTTGTACTTAATAAGTGTGCGTGTGTGCATGCATGTGTTAGAGAGCACCTCCACAAAAATTTTCACCCTACAACACGAAAAGTGTTGGTAATAATATCCTGTGAACATAAGTCGATGTAAAGTGATGGAACAAATAAGGAGTTGACAAACTCAGAGAACTTCATCTACAATCAGAACTGCAGAAAAGTTATAAGGACGCCAGAGGGTACATTCCTAAACTTATATAGGTCTGTGTTGTTTGCATGCTAGTTAAATAGCTTGTAACTCTTAAATCTTTTTTAGTGGATTTTTCTTTTTACTCCGTAGAGGTAGTCGTGGATGTTTCCTCAATTGGTGAGGTTTTACCACGTAAAAAATTGGGAACAAAATCTTTCTACATATCCTCACCTCTGTCTTGGTTGTGCTGTGTTTAAAAACTTGTTTAAATTTTCTTTTAAACTTGTTGCTTAAATCTTGAATAGATCTCGTACATACTGTTTTGTTAAACACATCTTGTGTTCAAATATTTTGATTTAAGAAAAGAGTTTCTTCAAAAAACACTCGGAGTTACTTAAATAGTTTATTTTCATAAACGACTTTAGTAACGATTTTTTTCACATCCAACAGTGAGTGACTCATAACAAATTAAACAATTATAAGAATCATTAAATAAGAAGTCTGAGTCATCAAAAGTGTTGGATCAAACGAATGCCTACCTATCTGAGACTAATAAAAATCTCACGAAAATATTTGAAGATGTACTCCAAAATTTTAAATATAGTGAGGTTGAAATTGTGACGTTGAGGCTAAATCTTTAAGAATCAGAAGCGAAAAAAACTGAGCAGATACTTTTGATTAATTTTCAAACTAAAATTAACATTATTCTACAAATACTATCCGTTAATTTATAAAGTACATGCATTTTATCAAAATACGCGCAGTATTTTGATGAAAGTATGCGCATGTACTTTATAGATAAAAGATGTTTTCCTAAAGTACACGCAATTTTTCTAGAGTACATGTTGTTTTCCTAAAGTATACATAGTTTTTAATACTGTTCTTTACATATTGTTTCATTTATTTCAATTTGTATTCATTTTTCTACGACAACATGTTTATCAATTATTGCTTGTAATCTAACATTATTTTTATATATCAGGAAAGAAGTAATAAATGGGTCAGTCAAAAATTCGGAGTTGAAGAAAGTACTTGAAGAATCACAACTCAAAAAACTGAAATATTATCTATAAAGTACAAGAAGCTTTTATTAAGTACATGTAGTAGTTATTTTATAAAATACACGCGTGTACTTTATAAAATACCCGCAGTTTTGATGAAAGTACATGCATTTTATCAAAATACATGCAGTACTTAAATGAAAATACACGAGTTTTACATTATTTAGTAGTGATGTTCTTTGAATTGTTTGTTATAAAAAATGCTTACAATCTTACATTCCTACATCAGGAAAACACTAATAAACAACTTGTGGATGAAATTTCAAACTTGAAGATTGAAACAGTCTCGATGTACAAGAGAATCTATGAGAGAAATGACAAAAACAAAAAAGATAAAGTAATTTTATTTACAATGATGAAATAAAGACACTACAGGCCACCCCCGAAATGCCCAAAATAAAACGGCTTGTTATTAGAGGACCGAAGAATAAAAAAAATGACAATAAAACCGAGAAGAATCACCCATTTAAAAAACATATGGAGAGAAAGTTGAGAATAGGAAAGCTAACAATAGCAAAAAAATATAAAGAAACTCACTTCAAGTTTGAAGCAGTCAATGCATACAAATATCTCGATGAAGTTGCGAGCAATAAAATTGAAGTGTTTGTTTAAAAGGTTGAGCGAGGGTAAAGTGTATCATTTGATGATTTGTCACTTCACTTATTTCTATTTTATTTGGTGCAAAATAATAATGTTATTCTTATTATACAATTGTTATTCCTTATATAAAATGTACGAAATTTATTTACCAAGGGCTGGTTTCGTATGTCCCATGAGAATATTTTGTTGAAGTCCACAAGAATCAAGAAATGTCAAGCCAAGTATGTAGTCCAAACATTAGACACTCATTAAATTTCAAAATTATTATATCCTCACCATTTTATATTGTGTGAAACAGAAAATAATCACATTTAATGAAGTATTGTGGTTAAAATTGGCGAAAGAAGGCCTCTCCCACACGTACACTTTATCTGATTATTGTTAAGCAAGTAAAATTATACCAAAATCTATGTGAATCAAAATCACTCTTTTCTTTATTACCACAATGTCTATAATTTTTTTTCACATAGAAGCTTGCAGCCAAAATGAAGTCAATAGGAAAGGAGAGTTATATAGGGATTTATTTCAATACTTAGGAAGTTTTAATAATTTGTTCATTGTACTAAGACATAACTTAGGATATTTTACATTACTTGCAGCATACAAAGATGAAAATAAAGTTGTCCATATGGATTCCCTTCGACCGGACGACAAGGAACAAAACACAACGTACTTTGATGATGCGAAAAAATGGTTAGAGCCTAAACTTAATAAGTAATATTACATGTACTTATATTATTCACGTGTACTTTATCATAAAACCCGTGTACTTTGTATTAGTTGCATATAATCACACAAATTATCAAAGTACACGCATTATATTTAAAATATACGGGAAATTTCACAAATACTAAGCACGTGTACTTTAATATTATGCGTGTACTTTTCACTCTTTAATCTACATATACTTTTTTGTTTGTATACACTCACTATGTATCCTCTTAATAGTCTTGCGTCTTCCAAAAAACACTATATTTATTGTAGAATGAAGCAACAATAAAAAACAACGGTTTTAAAACTCATAAAACCATTGATGAAGGTACACTAAATGAGTCTACATTGCATGATGATGCATTACAGAAAAAAAAAACAATAGATTTCTTGCTACAAAGTGATCTCAAATTTGACCTAACAAGAGATCATGAATGCCCTCAACAATATAATGGGTAAGGAAAAAATTCATTTGTATAACGTGTTAATTTGTATATTTACAAAAAATTTCATTCACACCACAATATTTTGTATATTTATTTTATTTTAATTTCAAGGTTGACAAGGGGGTGTTTTTTATTTACTACATTGAAAAAATTAGCAGAAATAAGGAACTACAAATATTCTTTCAGGACCCGAAAATGCTAAATCATAGAGCATATATACTAAGTGAAATTCTTTTTTATGGACATGTCTTCCCCAAAAATAAAAAAGACCTTTAATAAATTGATTGAAATATATACCATATTTGTAATTCGTTTTGTTTTATATCGGGTATTATTTATTATACGTATTACACCAAAATGGTGTATTTCGGCTCCCGCGAACCACAATGATAGATACAGAAATAATGCACGAAAGGTATACACAATGATAGATACATAAACAATGCACATAAGTGTTATGAAACAACGTACACGCATTTCATAAAAAGTCCACACGATATTTATTAAGTACACCGACGGATTCTTCAAATTAAGGGTAATTAAACAAAGTAAGCGCATTTTAATCAAAGGTACACACTCTATCTACAAGTTGCATGCAATATAAACAAAGTAAACGCACTAATTATTGTAATAAATTTTGATTTTGCAATTGAAAACTACTTTATATATTTATTCAGCAAAACTCAAAAAACCAAAAACCAATTATTAAGTTCAACTACTCGCTATCCCAACTACTTTTAGTTAAAGAAATAAGTAGCTTTAATTTAGCGTATAAGAGAGTAATATTTTTTTCTTTGTGAATAATTACATCTGAAGTAAAAATTAGATAATGAGTATCCCAACAGAAAAGTTATGAGCTACTCTAGAGAAGAATGAAAGAAATAAAAAAACATTAAGGGAAATAAAGGAAACTCTTTCCTTATTTGAAACAACCTTTGATGAGTTACAAAAATATGTGAGGGAAGACTACTCTAGACTTCCTCCCAATCCCATATATTTATTTGATGTTGTTTGGATCCTCCTCAAACACATGAAGACCTCATGCCTTTCTATAATCACGAGGTTAATATTGGCCAGCTGAAGGAGAAGAAGGCTTACAATGAAGACTTTGTAGTTGTCATCGATGAACAAATTCGAGCCTACAAGAATGTAATTAACTATCTTCCCGATGTCACAGATGCCTTTAGGAGCTTTCCCAACAAGTAGTTTTCTTTAATTTTTTTCGGCTTTTTTTATATAAAAAATTGTACTTTTTTTTTCTTTTAATACAATTTATATTTCTTTCATGTATGTCTTCTGACTTATATCACACACCCAAACTTACATAATATAGTGCTATCTCGAACTGTGATTCGTACAAGTGTAAAACTTTAAAACAAACACAAATTTAATAAAGTACACGTGAGCATTAGCAAAAATAATCACGTGTATTTTAGTAAAAATGTGTGTGCTTTGTTTAACTGCTACAAAAAAAAAGAACAGAAGTAAACACTAACATAAATATTACATTTCATTTATTCTATATGAATGAAATAAATCTAAAATAAAATGACAAATAGAAATGATAAGTTATACAATTTATAAGGCACACACATGTTTTTTTTTTGCTAACGCAATTGTACTGACCGAAGCCATTTTCTAAATGCGTGTACTTTATGTATTATACGTGTACTTAAGAAAGTACATGCATATTTCATAAAGTACATGCATTAATAAAATTATTTTTGGCAATACAATGTGCGTGTGCTGTACAAAAACATGTGTGTACTTTATGTTAATTCCATTCCAAAATGTCAAAAATGAATAAAATAAAAGGCAATTTATAATTAGGTCCCTTGGTAAAATATTTTAAACATTTGAGGACAATTTAACATGCGTATACTTTTTGTTGACGCGATTCCAAAACAAATAATGCAGAAATGAACCCTAACGGTAAAATCACAATAATTTATTCAAATGTGAATGTTCATTGATTTTATTTAAAACTACTCTTACAAATGACTGAATTTTTTTAAGACCCATTTAAGGATAATAGGGCATACCACAATACACATAGGAATGTGATAATATCAGTGACTTGTTCATTAAATATTGAAAAATAATATAATAGAAGCAAAACCTTTACAAAAATTAATCATAGAAATTATAATGTAAAAATTAAATAAAATAAATCTAAATTAAATTCAATAATGCATAAATAAAAGTGATAAATAGATATTATAAGTTATACAATTCATAAAGTACACCCATGTTTTTACATAGTACACTCCCATTGTTCTAAACAAAACATTTTCTAAATGCGCGTACTTTATATATTATACGTGTACTTCATAAAGTTCATGCATATTTCATAAAGTACACTCATTTATTAAATAATTTTGGTTATTACAATATGCATGTCCTGTACAAAGACATGTGTGGACTTTGTGTTAATACCATTCCAAAATATCAAAAATGATAAAATAAAGGGCAATTTACAATTAGGTCCCTTGGTAACATATTTTAAATATGTAAGGACAATTTAACATGCTTTCCACTTGTTATGCCACTAGAGTGGACTTTTGCAAGAAGACAATTAGTGGACTTACGTGTTAAATTTTTTTAAAAATTGCTTTAGTGTTTAAAATTTGTTTGTGTGGGACTTAAGAGTACTTTCCCCTAAAATAAATCTAAACTGAATGGAATTATACATAAGTAAAAGTGACAAATGGAAATTATAAGTTGTACAATATATAAAGTACACGCACATTATACTAACCAAAACAAATTTCTAAATACGTGTACTTTATATATTATGCATGTACTTCATAAACTACACGAATATTTATTAAATTACACGAATATTTAATAAAGTATACGCATTTATAAAATGCTTTTGTAATTACAATGTGCATGTACTGTACAAAATGATGTGTCTACTTTATGTTGATCCCATTTCCTAACAAATAATTCATAAATGAACACTCAACAATAAAATTACAGTAATTTGTTCAAATGTGAATGTTCATTGATTTTATTTAAAACTACTTTCAAAATGAATGGATTGAAAAAGATTAAGAGGAATCGAATTGGTTCTTTAGACGTCGACTTGTAATGACATGTTTTACTATAGATAGAGCGCGTAACTTCTCTTATTATGACCGCTCCAACATATTGTATTCTCTTATTTCTTGGACTCTTTGTCGGTATCTTTTTTAATGGAGGAAGGATTGCTCGATGTTAAATTAATGGAATATTTAGGGACATCAAATTACGAAATTAACTTTAGGTCATGAATATGATTTTTTGGAAAAAAAAACTTGTAATAATCCTCAATATAATCATAAAAACTTCCATCCATCTTCCATACGATAGAAACAACATGAGAACATGGAAATCATCGTAGCTCCCAACTCTTACAAGAATAAACTCCTTGTTCTAACTCAACCATGGCCCACACATCTGAATGAACTTCGACTACATGTTTACATGAGCAGCTAATATTCCAATTTTTACTTTTTTTCCTATTTTCAGTTACTAATATATCAAAATGAGGACACAACTCCTTTGACCTAGTTTAAGATTTAACAAGATTGTTTCCATTGAAATTCATAATCTTGATCCTTATTTTGTCCATTATATTGATCATCGATAAATGCCTTTCCTCTAGGATCCAAGAGTTGAGTGATTCCGTAACATTTGATGCCATGTCACCATAACGTTTCCTAGGGAAATATGCACAAGGACCATTCTCCCGAGGTAAGTTATAAATAAAATTAGCGGCATTAACCCCACCTTCCTTCTTCAGGGCATCAATGTTCTTCTGAAATTCATCAACAGTTACAGCATATGCACAACACATGAAATATTGAACGACATTCTTTCGGAAGTTCCCACTCACCCGTATTTTCTTCTTTATATT
Source organism: Sambucus nigra (assembly GCA_949130495.1). Classification (NCBI taxonomy): domain Eukaryota; kingdom Viridiplantae; phylum Streptophyta; class Magnoliopsida; order Dipsacales; family Adoxaceae; genus Sambucus; species Sambucus nigra. Next base: position 50,117,716 of record OX422215.1, read on the forward strand.
TCCCAGTAATTGGTGTAGACAGTAGGAATGGGTAGACATTGGAAAAACTTTAGAAACACCTTCATTAAGACCATTTTTCAGGTCGGATATGAATGTGATGTTTCAACCTTGATGAACTATTGCATCATGCAAATTAATGATAAACCACATCCAATTATCCTCCATCTCGAAATCAACAACTGCATATGCAAGAGGATAAAGGCCTTAAATTATAATGAATTATATGAGTAGATACAGATTCTATGATGAACTCAAAAAATGGTGCTATTGGCATTGATAAAAAAACACGTAGGCTGTACAAGTGAAATATATATATATATATATATATATATATATATATATATATATATATATATATATATATATATATATATATAAGATACATAAATGTAAAGCGTAAACGTATTATGCTTGTACTTTAATATATATGACTGTAATTTATTATTTCATTTGACCATACCAAATAAATAATTACAAAGTAAACTCAAAACATTTCAAAGTACACAAAGTGTAAACATAATTTCACTTGTATTTTGCAATGACGTGTATGCACTTTGAATTGTTGGCCCAAAACAAAAAAAGAATCCTAATGTACACGTATGAAATTACAAACTACACGTGATATAGCATAGAAATTCGCATGTACTCTTTCATCTAATGTGTGTAGTTTGGGATTATATGTGTTGATACCAAGATTAATATGCTGATATGGACGAATAATAATAAGACACGTGTCAATCTACGTGGCACAATAGCAACGAGGAAGTTTATTTCCCCGACCAAGTCATGTTCGCTCCGAGCAACAAGGATACCCCGAGGAACTATAACACTCCAAGATACTTCAGCGCTCCGAGGAACTCTTGAGCAACGAGCAACAAAGGCGGTTCGAGCTGCATCTCGGCCCCAGTATCGATTGCCAGATAATCAACAGTTTAACTATTCATTGAATACTTATTATCTTGACGCACACGCTACATTAAATGTATTACGCTTCATATGTATATCATTTAATGTATCACCCCTTCATACGGGAGCCTCAGGGCTATACATACATTGCATCATCCTCATTCAAGGGAGACCGGAAATTCTTGAAATAACTTGTGATCAAGAATTCCCAAACACTCAGCAATAACATAACAGTGGACGTAGGCCATTCTTATAAGGCCGAACCACTTTAAAATTCTTTGTCTTATTTATTTATCTCTGATTGAATAATTAGAGCGATCTAATTTTTTACATCAACAATATGCAAATAACAAAAATAGACCGTAAAGTACACATATATATTCAGTTTTACTTTATAAATTCCATCCGTGTAATTTATATTCCTTTCAAAAAGCATATAAAAGCATCATAAAATAATGTCATAATATTGTGAAGTAAAATTCAATGCTTCACATTTACTATTGCTCCCATTCTTTGCTATTATGACAAAATCATTTCCCTGTACCTATTCTTAAAAAAGGAACCATTAAGAAACAAAACAGGCCTAATGTACTGAAATCCATCAATGGATCTTGCAAATATTATGAAAATTCTTATGAATAATTTTCTCCGCGGGTTGACTTCAAGAATGCAATTCGATCATGGATTATACAACAATAGAAGTTCCATATACTTATTCATTAATGCATAGGAAACTTTCTCATCACCATGCAAAGAAGCATCAACCATCTATTTGTCACGCCGTCCACGATAATAGCCTATATCAAGATCAAAGTTCGTCTTCATATATCTGACTACATCAATTGGTCTCAGTAATAGTTTATCCCTTAGCTCATTACCAAGAAATGTCGAAACCAGTTTGGAGTCCATCATTCTACTTGATGGACAACGATATACACCCGTTGTAAGTATGCTCATTGTTTAGACTTATTATATAAAAGTAACCATTTACTGTTGATAATGAAGCATGAACTCACCACTTGCAATTCTCTAGTACTCCTTTTAGAACACTCTACTATCACCCGAGTTTTATCATTTTTGAAATATATATACTTGAAACAATCCACAACAACATGCTTTTGAAAGTTATCACAAAACTCAACCATGCCTCCTTCAAAACAATACTCTTCATGACTAATATATGTCTTCCAATCATTAGAGATATACACTTTTAACGTACTCATCTCGACACATCCAATATAAACATCATTTTTAACTCCACTACTAATATTAATCGTAGTGGGTGATAATATATAGTCTACCATTCATCTACTTGTACCACTTCATTTAACCCTCTCACAACTTCTATAACTCCGGTCAATCATTTCACAAATTTTATACTTCTGTTCAACCATTTCGTGAATTGTACTAGTCACCACAGATATTAAATCAAAGACATATATCCAAATAAAATCATCTTTAAGAATCATTTGAGACTGAAACATACAACATCTTTATCCCTAACCAACATGAATCGACTTTCATCTCCAAAACTATACTTCAATGGAAATGACCCAATTTTCAAATCCATAAACCAACAACATAACTCATTCCATATGAAATTTGATGAGATGTTTTCAAAAATTTCAATGCAATCCATACTATGAAAATAACAACATCGGGTGATCTGACAACTTTCCATTGTCACCTTCATTAAATTAAATTAAATTAATACCCGCTTGTGCGGACTAACAAACACATGGCCACCAAAGCCATGACTACTATATTTATCTAGAGTCAACAGTAACAAAGTAAATTCATATTAATATTATGAAGAATTAATGTTAGAAAAAAGATAAGAATTAGTTATTACAAAATCACATGTACTTAAGACCAAATTGCGTGTACTTTATTACAATTTTTTGATAATGTATATACTAAGTACTTTACAATTATAAAACATCAAGATTTGTCAATACCACTAGAGCGGACCCAATAACATATGTAAAATTAATACAGGACAAGTTTATTAAGTAATGAGTAAAAAGTAACAAAGTAAACAAACATTAACATTATGTAAAATTGATGTCAAAAAAAAAATCAAAAAAATAAAGTTGAACATTCACGTGTACTTTAAATGAAATTGCGTATACTTTCTTGCAATGATCTTTTGAGTTATACACATGAACAACATGTATATAATATAATGTACAAACACACATGAACACACAATCAAAACATATACATACACAACCTGTTACGAAATCAAAACACGAAATGAAAATATATTCATACAAAATTAAAATAAATTTATAAAAAAAATCAAATCATCTATTTAATATTCAAGTCAATTAATCAAATCATTGTAATTGTGTAACTCATGTGCTGAATTAACTCAAATCTTTAATAAATCACTTAATTGTGTAAATTTAACACATGATTTACACAATTAAAATGGTTTGATTAATTGAAAACAAACATAACAACCTATTTTAATTGATCGACAAGCAAAACATTTCTTCATAACACGTATAAAGTTGAAAATAATCGAATTAATGCAAAGGAAATTCATCAACCTATTTTAATTGATCCACATGCAAAATATTTCTTCACAATAGGTATAAACTTACAAATGAACGAATTAATGCAAAGGATAATATAGGTTAAAAAAAGTTGAAATAATTGATTTCTTCGAACAAACTGACATCTTCTTTCTTTGAGAGAACAAAGTTGGTTCAATAGTAGTGAAAATAAATCATAAGATCTTAAGTTATTGGATAGAACAAACCTGTTTGACAGAAAAAGGAAAAAACAGAAGATCCTAGATTATTAGAAATGATGCCAATCGCAGATTAGGTCAATGATAACAAAATGACTGAAATATCGTACAAGTTATTTACATGGACCTAATCATTTAAAATTTGTCTGACCCGGTTAAAACGTCTAAAATATCCAGTCAAAGGACTAGACAGTAAGAACCTATTTTTATTTTAGGAGAAGACTTGTTGCGTATTTCTCATCTTTCATAGGTTCAAGAAGATTAGGAACCTTTGACTTAAATATTTAATCGTTATCCACTACGAAAGGGGCATGTATTTGTTTATTAGTATGAAGAATATATTTAGGAATTGTTTGATAATTTCTTCAAAAAAAATTGGTGGCTTCTTCGAACCTCATGTTAGCATTAGCCTCACCCCATTTTTCCACCTGGCCTCCAGCTATGGTTAACTTTAGCGTCCCTAGCACATTTTTAGTCGGACCTGTTTTCTTAATAAAAAAAAAGTCATCAGGTTCCAAGTTTACGGGAGAGCTTGACTCTTCTAAAGAAACATTTTCTTTATTATTTTATGTTCCACTAACACCAGTTGAAACACTTGAATCATGGACATTCACATTAAACACTCATTCCATGTTTGCATGTGACTTCTCCATGCATGTTTGATTGTTCCCAACGAACTCATCTATTTTGTTGTTCACATTGATACCCTTGGCACCTTTACTAAAGAGTTAACAGTGGAACAACAAAAGTGTATCTCGCTTGGGATATATGGTTCCTCAAAATTCTGACGATTTTTCCCATTAAAAGACTTCTCTAGTAAATATATAATCTTTTCGTTTCCATCCTTAACTGTTACATACTCCATGTGATGACATTTTTTTACCATTGGTAGTCTATTTTTCCACACCTATGTAGACACAATTGTCTCTGTTGAGTGGAACATGTTGCATTTCAAATTGAAATCCTTTTAACATGGTTATATGCTTATTAGGAAACTTTTTGATAGTCTTGAAGTTATTAATTGAATGACCAACACAATTGCAAAAATTGCAATAAGCAGGTAGCTTTTCAATAACTAACTTAATAGAAATTTTAATATCCTCGAGTTTAGGAATAGTTGAACTTGGTAAAGCATAAGAGAAGTCAATGTCCACAAGAGCTCTAGCAAATAACCCATATTTATATTCAAGGGTAGTTTGATCGATTCTAAATAGTGTACCTATTCCTTTTGTAATTTCCAGCAACAATCTAGGGTGGCAAAATTTTTCAGGTATGTCAACGAATATAATCGATACCTGTGCATTAATTGAAGAAAACCTAGATGGAGAAAATTTAGGACACTAATTCGTTGGTTTAAATGACCGTAATGAAAAATGAATGGGACCTACCATCCAAGACATATTCAATTCATCTAATGATTCAAACAGAAAGCTGCAGAAGCCTTTACTTTTGGTGTAACCTTCATCTGTTGCTTTGGTTGCCAAATTGAAGAAATATTGTTCTTTATCTCATGTGCAAAGATTGGTTTTTGACCCTTAGATAAAATCAAACGCCCTAAAAATCTTTTCTTGCATGAGTTTAATGAATCCCTTGTAAATTTCACCTGATAACTTGACAATGGGAGTTTCATGCTGGTGGTATGGCTTTGGGAGATTGCCAATATTTCTAAATGACTTCAAAGAATCTTGAGTTTGAGAATGACACTTATAACCAATCTTAAGTATATCTGTAAAAAAGATAGTTATATTGGATGGTGACATTGGAAAGACAGTATGGACAATTTTAGAGAGAAAGAAGGTGAAAACCAATTAAAATGAAACTAGAGAGATGGTAAAGCTTCTGTTTCTCCTCAAGGATTAATGTGCATCGTACTCTGGATGTAAATGTGATAATAGGTATAAAAATATGTTATGCTTATCTTATGACAATCGCACTTTAATGCGTATATTGTACTTGATAACTATTTAATTACCATTATTCAAGTATATAGATGTTTTATTTTAAAGGTTCGTGCATCGCAGGGGGCTGAAATATAGTTCTTCAAATTAGAATCCCCCACACTCACATAAACGACTTACATGATATTTCAATAACATCGTGTTGATGGCACAAGCACTCTTTAACATATGCATACTAATATAAGTCCCAAAAATATTCTCAAAGTCTCCCTAAAATGATGTGTCATGGCAAAAATGTTGTATTGACATAGTACAATACATTATCGCTCTTGATAACTAGCCTTTCGTGTATATGTCCTCATTGCAAGACTCATCAGTAAAAAAAATCTTGGATCTACAAAATACACTAACATGTGTACATGGTAAGTAAAGGGTATCAATCCAACTTCTTAATGAGGCCAAGAGAAAAAATAAGAGCGAGCATGTTTTTTAAAACAATGTTCAATGGATATCTATTCTAATTAATTAAATGGGGAGAAATTTAAACTAAACTAACATATAAAAAGAAAAATAAGACATGGGTGAGGTTAATATATATGAGAACAAACATGGGATGTGAATCCACTTCCGTGGCTTAATTATTTATTCTAATTAAGGGACTTTTACTTTTATAATACACCAAGATTTATTTAAATCATAAATTGTCTCTCATAATAAATGTGATAAAAATAAAATCTTTTTTTACAAAAGTAATTTAAAACTTTCACAAAGCACTAAAAGAATATGACTATAACTTTTCTAATGAACTACCCAGTAGGGATCAATTACTAAAATTATTTTAAGTGTATAATAATTAATATTAAAGTTACAAACTTTTAAAATGATATTGAACTTAACTAAAGTTTATTCCTAGTTTGATTCTTAAGTAGATAATGCAATAAAAATTTGGGGTTCTTTATCGATGACCAGAGCACCCCATCTCTCATTTTGGATTCATTCATAATAAATCACCTTCTTTCGAATCTTTACAACAATACAAAAATTGAGAAAATGGACAAATTCTCCTTGAATACACTGTCAATTACAATAATACACCTCAAAAATATGAGTTACAGGAACAATATTCTAAAATTTAATTGCTCATATTTTACCTCACTACAATATTCTTGCTTACAAAAAATTATCTAAAAAAATACAAAAGAAGAACTAAAAAAATTATACTTACATTACTCCTGAAATGACACTCAAAAATAAACCTAACATGGAGATGTGACACTCTGCCGGAATCCTCCGTATGTGCAAAATTCGTCTTTTTAAAAATGAGTAAGCACCCTCATTTGGTAGTATTCTCATACTTTATGCTAAATAACGATCTCCTAATGTGTCATATGTGTCTAATGGTATAGACGATCTCTTATCTAATGTTTGTTTTCTACTCTTGCACCATGCATGGTGTTGATGCAAACAATTTGGACCATTACATGTTGGGAAGTGGCAAGGTTAGGAGACCTCTCCCACTTTTGACACACACCAACTCCAAATAAGAAGAGGATATGCTACTATGAAGTAATAAGAAACAAAAGGACAATCATGAATCTCATGTTGATATGGAATTGGAGAACTATGAGGATCCTATGATCATCCAAAGCAGTACCAAAATTAATGCCAATGGAAATGGGGAGAGAGATAATGCAGTTATAATCAATGATGGTATCACAACGTTATTGAGCCAGAGCCAATGGCTGTCGGTGGGGGTGAGGAAAGTGAAAATCCAAAAAAGACTTTATTGTTTACGGATGTGGTGGGGCAAAGAAAACACTAATATTTTCTTTGATTATGCAAATTTTATGTGGTCTGATGAAGAAATGGAAACTAATATAGAAAACAACTACCAAATGATGGATTTAAATTTTAACCTAGTTGAGGAGGAGGAAGACCCACGGTGCCCAGTGGTATCTATACGACAAAAACATGCAGAGAAACTTAGTAAAAAGTGGAATGATAGTGTCATAGATAGTTTACTTGCAAAAATCATTGGGGTAAAAGTACTTAGTCGAAGGGTCCCCTCCCTTTGGAACTTGCAAGGTGATTATGAAGTGGTTGATATGGAAGAGGGGCATTTCCTGTTCAAATTGATGATAAGAGAGGATTAACACGATGTATAAATGGAAGGCCCATGGGTGATTAATAACCACTCTCTAATTGTCAAAAAATGGGTACCAAATTTCAATCCTTTGGAGTCTAATAGAGTTACCACTGCCATGTGGGTCAGACTTCCTCATCTCCGATAGAGTGGATCGATGAAAGAACTTTATACCAGATTTGCTATAAGTTTGGAAGAGAAATTGAGACGGACTTTAATTCTGTGTCCTCTTGCAAAGGAAAAAATAATAGAATTTGTGTTCAAGTTGATCTCTCCAAATCACTAATACCCTATTATGAGTTGCATGGCGAAAAGTATAAGGTTGAATACGAGTCCCTCCCCTATGTCTATTTTAAGTGTGGCAAGATCATCCACAAAACATATTACTACCCTCTACATGCTCAAAATCAAGGTAAAAGAAGTACAACAGAAAATTCAAACGCAAGGTTCTCAGGTGAGACACAGGTTACAACGATAAATAATGGCTATATTGGAAGAAATACAAGTAGCGGTAATGATGTAATTCAAGTATCTGACCAGGAGAAAAAATATTCGCACTTTGGACCTTGGACGTTAGTGCAAAGCAATAGAATGAATGCTAATGTGAAACCTAAATTTAGTCCTAATGGAACCCAAGAGATTGTGGCTAAGCACTCTAATAGATTTTCATCTATTAACAGGGGTAGAAATTACCAGCAACATGGGAAAGAGATTGCAAATCTTAAAAATCAATAAATAAGAGGACACGTTGGCACTTCGAATTGTTGGAGTTTAAATGAGAACTATATGGTTGTATTAGAAGAAGAAGTGAAGAAGAAATCAAGATAGGTATTGTAGAGAAGATAATCTTTTTATTTCAGTTACATCAAAGTTCTTGCAGCTGAATACATATAAGAAAATAGGGGAGATGAATTAATTTTATGCTGATTTTACTCCCCTATAACATACAATAAGTAGACTAGACTTCAGGTCCACTAATGCTCACATTAAAGGCACATTAATTGCCCTATAGCAGCCCCTACAACAGCTATGCATTCATTTTAACACTCCCCCTTAATGCATTTGTTGAACACCCATTATTTCTGTAAGAAAATGAAATTTGTCCTTGGGTAGAGCTTTGGTGAAGATATACAGAACTTGCTCTTCGATCTTGATATATTTGAGTTGAATCTCTTCATCCTCCACGGCCTCTCTAATGAAATGATTCTTGATTATAATTTTCTTGGTCCGACTATGGTAGACGGGATTCTTTTTCATGGCAATAACATATTGGTTTTCACAAAGTATTGGAGTAGAATCTCCTTGATTTTCACCAACATCCTCCAAAATTCTTCTTATCCACATCGCTTGTGAAGTTGCCAACGATGCCGACACATATTCGACATTGATGGATGATTGCGCTACTGTTTTTTAATTCTTTGATGCCCATGAAACTACTCCGGAGCCAAGAGAAAATACATACCCTGAAGTACTTCTCATGTCATCAATGGAAGCAGTCCAATCACTATCACAAAACCCAAGTAACTTTATCTCGACATTCTTCTTATACATGATTCCAAAATCAGAAGTTCCTTGGATGTACCTCAACACTCTTTTTACAGCCACAAAATGAGTTTAACTCGACTGTGCATGTATCGAGACAGTAAACTAGTAGCATACATGATATCCGGCTTCGTAGTCGTCAAGTACAATAAACTTCTAACCAAACTTCTATAAATAGATGAATCAACCTCTTTGTTTCCATCTTCTTTCAATAATTTTTCATTCACCACCAAAGTCGTATCCACCGATTTGCAATTCATCATTTTGAATTTTTCAAGAAGGGTTTTAGCATACTTCTTTTGGCAAATAAAAATACTATCTTCTTGTTGATAAATTTTAATGACTAAGAAGTAATTTATAAGACCCAAATCACTCATTTCATATTTTTTCATCATGTCACTTTTGAAATCTTCAATCATTTTTGCATCACTACCGGTAAACACCAAGTCATCAACGTAAAGAGAGACAATAAGAATACCTATTGCACCACTTCTTTTGATGTACTAGGCTGGATCGCTTTCACTTCTTTGAAAGCCTCTTTCATTGAAATATGCATCAATCTCAGTATACCATGCTCGGGGAGCTTGCTTTAAGCCATACAAGGCCTTTTTCATCTTGTATACCTTCTTTTCCTCACCTTTCATCATGAATCCTTGAGGTTGGTCAACGTATACCGCTTCATTTAACATACCATTCAAGAATGAAGATTTTACATCAAGTTGATACAAGAACAAACCTTTTTCAATGGCCATGGCAATAAGTGCTCTAATTGTGTCAAGCCTTGCCATGGGTGCAAATGTCTCTTGAAAATCAATTCTGGGTTGTTGAGAATACCCCTTTGCTACAAGTCTTTCTTTGTTATTTTGGTTTAAGCCATCCGGATTAACCTTGCTTTTCTAAATCCACTTCACACCAATGACCTCTTTATTTTTAGGCCTCTCCACCAATTACCAAGTCTTGTTATTCTCAATAACTTGAATTTCTTCTTCCATTACAAGCTGCCAGACTTTTTCATTTTTAGCATCTTTAAAGGTCTCCGGTTCAGCTACACAAAAATTACATCTAGCATACACATCGTTTAGACTTCTTATTCTTCTTGGAGTTGAGCTTGGAGATGAGGAGTTTGAGTTTGATGGAGCACTTGAGCATGGTTGTGGACTTGCATTTGGACCTGCATTTGAGGAGCTTCTACATCTTCCTCTTCATCTTCTTGAACACTTTGTGATTCTTCATTAAGGGTGATAACTTGATTTTGGGATATTTTTTCCTTCCAATACCAAAAGGCTTTCTCATAAAAAATCACATCTCTACAAATAATCACTTTGTTCCTCTTCAAGCTAAAGAGTCCATAGACCTTTTATTTTGAGCTATACCCCACCAAGATGCATTTTTCACTACTTTCATCAAGCTTGTGTCTCACTTCTTTAGGGATATGAGCAAACCAAATACAACCAAACACCCTCAAGTGGTTCACGGATGGTTTTCTTCCATTCCATGCCTGAGGTGGAGTTTGGTTTTCTATGGCCTTTGTAGGGCATCTATTCATATAATAAACCGTCGTATACACCGCTTCGGCCCAAAAAGTATATGGCAGCCCTTTCTCATGTAATGTGGATTTTGCCATTTCTCCAATGGTTCTATTCTTCCTTTTCGCCACTCCATTTTGTTGTGGAGTATACCCAATCGTTAGTTGTCTTTCCATGACAATTTCTTCACAAAATTTATCAAACCCCTTAGAGTTGTATTCTCCACATCTATCACTTCCCAAAATTTTTAAGTAGTGACCACATTGTTTTTCAACTAGTTTGTAAAATTTTCTAAAAATGGCATAAACATCTGATTTTTTCCGCGTAAAATACACCCAAGTCATCCTTGTAAAATCAACAATAAAGGTAATGAATTATTTGTTACCGGCATGAGAAGTTTTCTTCATTGGTCCACACACATCGGTATGAACAAGCTACAACGGTGCTTTAGCTCTCCATGCTTTCTCTTTTGTAAAAGGATCCCGTTGCTGCTTTCCAAGAGCGCATCCTTCACAAACTCCATTTACTTCTTGGATGCTTGGCAGCCCGTAAACCATGATCTTTTGATGCAAATTCTTCATGCTTTGAAAATTCAAGTGCCCATATCTTGTATGCCATAGCCATATGTCGTCAACCACATTCAACTTCAAGGCCACATTCTTTGAGTATCGAAAAGTGAGAGGAAAACTTCTAATCTTTTCCATCTTGATTTTTGCAACAAGTTGGCTTCTCCCCCATTTGTCCAAAATTCTGTACGAGTCTTCTTCAAAGAGAATAGTGTACCCATGTTTCGCAAGTTTTCCAACACTCAACATATTCTTCTATAAATGCATAACTAGGAACACATCTAGGATATAATTTGTTCCTTTCTCCGTTTCAATGGCTATGGTACCCTTTCCCTTTGTTTGGACTAAGGCACCATTACCCATCTTCACTTGTGAATTAGAAGAAGTATCCATAGAGGTAAAAATATTTTGATCTCCGATCATGTGATTACTACACCCACTATCAAGAAACCCCAAATCATTTCTTTCCTCCGATGCACTTTGACAAGTAAAAAACATATTCCCCTCACATTCTTGTTCTTCGGTGAAGTTAGCTTGTTGGTTGTTCTTGAGCTGACAATCTTTTTGAACATGCCCAAATTTCTTATAACTGTGACATTGTGGCTTTCCACGGAACCAACAATCTTTATCAATATGGCTACTTCTCTTGCAAATACTACACTTTTATTGATTAAAACTTTCATTACTTTCTTTTCTTTCAAAATTATTTCTACCTATTCCTCAAGTGTTTCTTTCTCTTCCTCTTCCATGTCTTCCACCTCTTGAATATTCACCTTTGGGTTGATCAAAAATTAGTTTGGCCCCAACATTGAGCTTAAATTTAAAGGAACCCTCAACAGATTTTTTAGAGTGTCTACTCAACCTTTGTTCATATGTTTTAATGGAACCCATCAATTCTTCACAACTCAAAGAGGATATTTCCTTAGTTTCTTCAATAATGGCAACAATAGGGTCATACTTTTTCGGCAAACTAATCAAAAAAATTTCAACAATCCTTTGATCAGAAAGTTGTTCCCCATATGTTTTCATTTTATTCAGAATCTCCAGTAATCTAGAGAAATAATCTTTTAATATTTCCACATTCTTCATCTTCATATTCTCAAAATCTCTTCTTAAGGACTGAATTTTAATAGCCCTTACCTTCAAAGTACCTCGGAATTCTTTTTGGAAAATATCCCAAGCCTCCTTTGATTTGTTTGCATTGATGATTCTTGCAAATATTGTTTCAACTAACCGCTGTTGGATTAGTCTTAAAGCTTTTGCATCTTTCTTCTTGTGCTCCTTTAACTTTTGCTTTTGAGCTTTCGATAAATTCGTGATATCCTCTGGTTTATCGAACCTATCTTCAATATACTCCCATAAATCAAATAAAAGGAAAATGATTTTCATTTTTACAGACCAAAAATCATAGTTATCTCCTTCAAAAATTGGAATGAAGGGTTGTTGGGTACCCATTTGATTGCTAGAACTTGCCATAAATTTTCTATCACTTTTCGTCGGATATGTTTACCTAGCAATAAAGAAAATACACCCAACTCTTGATCTGAACAGGGATCTAATACCACTTGTTGGAGTTCAAATGAGAACTATATGGCAGTATTAGAAGAAGAAATGAATAAGAAAGCAAGAGAGGTATTGTGGAGAAGATAATCTTTTCATTTCAATTATAGCAAAGTTCTAGCAGCTGAATACATATAAGAAAATACGGGAGATGCATTTATTGTTATGTTGATTTTACTCCCCTATAACATACAATAGGTAGACTAGACTTTAGGACCACTAAAGCACACATTAAAGGCACATTAATTTTCCTACCCCAGCCCCTATAGCATCCCCTACAACAGTTATACATTAATTTTAACACAGAGAAGGTATCAACTAGCATATAAAAGTGCACGTATGCATTTAAGAGTGGGTCAAAATCGTGAGCAATTGGAGAAAAGGAAATAAATGATATGGAAAAGGTGACACAAAAAGATACAAACTTAGAGTTATTCAAATGTAATCAACTAATTAAAAAAGGAAAATATGCTTTGTCGACGGGAAAGTCTTTGGGATGGTGCCCAACTATCAACTCCTTGGGTCGTGGGATTGATAATTCTCAGTCAGTGACAAATGAAAATGATAGCATCACTTTAGGCATCATCCATAAGAGAGAGTTTACCTAAACAGAAATGAACGTATGCCCACTTACCCTTCACACTGAAATGAACGTATACCCACTTACCTAACAATAGTAACTAATCTCTACTTCTATACCCTTCACCAGGAGCTATCCCTGGAAAACAAATCAATAATGGACCTCCCATTTCCTCTTTCCATTATTAGGGACTTCCAAATACAAAATCAGACACTCGGCTTAGGATAAGCACTAATCAACTTAGTGGGAAAAGTAGAGGATGCAACTATCTCCCAAGTGAGTAGAAAATTTCCTAGAATAGGCTTGGGGGAACGAGATGGTAACCACTGCGATTATGGTGGAGAAAAGAAAGAACATGTTGGTTCACCTGGAAATTACAAGTAAAAGTAAATGATCGGTTGATGATGTGGTCTCTGTTATTCAACATAATCCTTCAATGGTAGCAATAATCTAGAATTACAGAGGGGCGAGCAAACCCCTATTCAAACCCACAATCACCCAAATAAAGAAAATTTTCAATCCGAATATTATTGTTCTTTTCGAGACGCATATTTCTATTATCAATTTGGTCTATTTTTTCAATAGTCTTGACCTTACTAACGAAGAAGTTTCGGAACTAGTGGGCAGATCCGAGGGAATTTCGATTGCTTGCAGTCCAAATTCCATTAATTTGGAAACTCTCACCATCACAAGGCAAGTCATTTACTTCATGGTTAAAAAAAAGAACTATTAAGTGTGGATATTTTCAACGATTTATGCTAGTCCAAACCATTGTATACAAAGAAATCTTTGGGACAACTTATTTGTTATTTCTCAGAACATTAATCTTCGTTGCCTAGTTGTCAGAGACTTCAATGACCATATGGATGATTCTAAAAAAAGAATCTTTGGTAAATAAGTGAGGGACACTACAAGCTATACGTTTTTGGATAACATAAACAAGTGTAAACTTTCGGATCTATGGTGCATGGGTCCTAGACTGGCATGGACTAACAGTACGAAGGGGTAGGTGAACACTATCATTAGGATGGATAGAGGGCTTCCTAATGCTAAGTGGAGTTTAAAATTCTCGAAAGATGGAATTGAAAACAATCCTCGGAATGCCTTAGACCATTGCCCAATTGTTATCAGATTTAAAGGTGAAACACCTCAGTCTACTTTTCCCAATCCTTCAGATTATTGGCTTGCTAGTTTAAAAGACATGATTTCAGTGAGCTCGTTAATTTTAACTAGAATAATACACTAAATCTTAAAACTAATAGCCACCAGTGTTTAGAGAAAATTATAAACTATAATAAGATAACCTATGCGAATATCATTAAAAATAAAAAAACGTATCCTTCGTAGACTTAGTGGTATTTCTGAAGCCCAAGAAAGTTTCCACTCTCATATTATTAACATTCCTGAAAATAACCTTCAATATGAGTTTAATACTTTACATAGACATGGAGAAATTTTGTGGAAACCAAAGTCTGGAATACAATGGCGTAATGAGGGTGATATAAATACAAAATTTTATCATACTTCAACTATTATTAGGCATAGAAGAGATGATATAAATAAACTTCACATCAATGGGATGTGGATTGATAATGGTGTCCTTATATCTAATAATGTAAATGATTATTTATGTAACTTGTTTAGAGCTAATTTACTTATGATGTGCAAAGTCAACTAGGTAACCTAGATAATATGAAATTTATGCAGGATGAAAATACTTTCCCAAGTATCCCTATTTCGATGGGAGAAGTTAGGAAAGCTACCTTTAGTATGAAATGTCTTAAAGACCCCACCCCAGATGGTGACCAACCATTTTTTATTAGAACTTTTTCAATACCATTGTTACAAACTTCTTCTCATTCTATCAAAAATGTCTTCGGGATCATTATTTCCCCACTAAACTAAATAAAATAATTATAACTCTTATTCCCAAAGTTGATAACCCAAAAAACATTTCTCAATTTAGACCAATTACGCTTTGTAATGTTTCGTATAACTCCTAGATAAAATCACCATGGACAGACTGAGACCTATTTATTTTGTGATATCATCCCCCACCAAACCAGCGTCCTCCCTGTGGTACAAGCTTCAGATAATGTTGTTGTTACCCAAGAGAACGTTCACACCCTTATGAAATTGAAAGGCAAAATTTGGGCATATATCCTTAAAATTCACCTTGAAAAAGTATACGATAGGGCGGACTGGGACTGTTTAGAGGGAGTGCATAAATGGTTCATTGTTGATAAAGAATTTTTTTATCTTATCATTAGTTGTGTTAATAATACCCTTACTTCTATCCTATGGAACGACACCCCCTCCCCTACTTTAATCTGTCCAGAGGTCTTCGACAGGGGGACCCTTTGTTGCCCTAACTTTCTAATATCTATATAGATTATCTTCCTTCTATGAGATAATAAAAAGTCAAATTTAATAAATGGAAATGAGTTAAAGAATCCCCTAAGAGTCCCCCCATCACGCACTTTTTTTTTGCTGATAACCTTGTATTATTCACGAAAAACAACAATATTTCTTATGAAGCAGTCATGGGTACTCTCGAGGAATTTTTCCATGTTTCTATCGAGAGAACTAACTATACAAAATCTAAAGTGTTTCCTTCTCCCATTATCCGTAAGAGGTAGGCCTGGAATACGAGTCATATGTTTGGTGTGAGCCTTACAAATGACCTAGGTAATTATCTGGGTAACAGACGTATATATGACATAATGAATGGTTTTTAGTTTAAGGACATCATTAATAAAGTCCAAAACAGACTGACAGGATGGAAATCTAAATTTCTTTCCCTTATCGGAGAAAAACACTAATTCAGGCACTTACTTCCATCATCCCTACTTACAATATTCAAATGGTTATGTTTCATGTTAAAGTTTGTAATAAAATTGACTAGTTTAATCAAAATTTTATTTTTGGTGGTGGTCGGTGGGGGGGGGGGGGGGGGGTGGTAATAATAATAATAATAATAATAATAAGAGGAAGAAAAAGGTCCACCTAAAGTAATGGGGGCGTTGGATCCAGAAAGTGTGGTTTAAATAACCAGGCCTATGTTACAAAGCTTTGGTGGAAACTACCTAATAATGATAAATCAATTTGGGATGATGTGTTAAGAAATAAATATAAAATTGGTCAAAACTCAAGAGTGTGGAAAAAATGAAACATAGCTTCTCATTCTTGGAGGAATATTTTCAAATGTCGTGAGACACTGGATAGTAATGTTCAAATAGAATGTGGGTAATGGTAAAAACATAAACAATGTCAAAGACTGGTGAGTGGGGAAGAATAATATTAATCCTGTTGAACAATTGGGAAATTTGGAAGATGTTAATGCTCACTCAATTATTAGTGAGAACATGGAATGGGATGTTAATGCAATTTCTATTTCTTTCAATCTGAACACTATAAATGAGATTGTTAACATCCTTCTCCCTCTAACTAGCCTGAGTGAGGATAAACATTCACGAATCCTAGTAAAAATGGTAAATTTTCCTTGACTCTTTCTACCAATTCCTTATTAACAAGAATGAAGAGCATCAACCTTGGGAAGTATGGAGAAAATTGTGGAAACTAAATATTCTAGATGATACCAGAAATGGTATCACCAAATCAAAGTGATAAGAAAGCTCAAACCAGTGTATTAGTGGAAAATAAATAGGTATATATATATATATATATGAAGAAAGAGATGAGGCGAATAGGTAGATAATACAAAATATAAGAGATTCAGCCAATTTTGGCCTACTCCCTTGTGTAAGCGTGTGAAATCCACTAAAAATGGGCTCTAAGGGCCTCGGGATACTGAACACTGAATATTTATCACTCTATGCAGTGAACTTAATAGACTTTTAGTAGGGTTGTGAATTTGAGATCATTTATAAAGATGTGCAAGACAAATATTTATATGGCTAGGGTAGTGTCATGTGCACCCCAAGCATGTACGAGGCGTGTAAAATATCACGCAACTAATATCATGCTTCCACCTATCATCTGTGCATGTAAATAATGACAGATATATATTCTTCCTATATGAGGAAGATGTTATTGCAAATCTTTTGTGCATGTGGGTTTCACAGCCCACGTACATTATCCTACGCGTGCTCCTTTCTATGCGCCTTGCCATATGTATCTTGTCAAGATGTAGTGTCGGCTTGGCCGAGTAAGAGACCTCCGAGGTAATTTTGGATCACATGTTGGTAAATGCTAAGTGTAGTCTCGATTGACTTGCATCAGGCCCAGACGAGTGTGTACCAAGGTCTGATGTGGTCTCGACCTTCCCATTGACGGACGAGACAAGATAGTAGGCCCATTGAGGTGATTAGTGGTCTCGGCCTAATGGATTGGTGAGACTGAGAGAGATGTTACAAGATTCTTTGTGAGAATGGGTTGCATAAGTTTGGCCTGAGCCGATTTAAGCTTGGGTGTAGATGAGGTCACACTACGGCATATCAATCACCTTTAGAGCTTAATATCGGATGTTAGGAGGAGGTTTCGAGGTAACAATGTATGAAGATAAGAAGTTAATATTGGTCATTGATTAGCCACACATTAGTATAGTAATGGCCTAGAGGCTTGATAGGAAACCTATCACAGTTCCCATAGGTTAGCGTGTATGAGGGCGGCTGAGATGCTCTGGGCTTTATGCCCTAATGATGGGTTTTTCAAAAATTGGCCAACTGATTTTGACGGTATAAAACCCCCCATTTCCATAATTATTATCTTCTTCACCATAACTATCTATTTCCCTCCCTTTTACTATGTTAAGCATCCATTGTTAACCTTTGAGCTTCCTTGTTGTTTCTTACCTACACTATGCCATTTATTGCTCCTCCAAGACCTTCTTCTACCAGGCAATCTTCTACACCATTTCTTTCCTTGAATTTGTCTAGCTTATTCAATTTTTCAATTTTTTGACGACTTTTTTATTTTTTGACAAGATTTTAGATGGTTTGTGGATGAGGTAGAAACCTTCTTAGGTGGTTTATGGCTTTTAGGAGACATTATAGGGTGTCTAGTAGGTTTCTTCATCTTTTTTCATCCTAGATTGTATATCCTAGTGGATGATCAGTCAACATCTCCAGTGAATCCTTTAAGATATTCTTGATCGTTATTTAGCAAAACGATTCTATTTTCTTCATTTGATCTTGGTGTTCACTTGGTCAACATCCTAAACTATTTGTCCCCTTTCACTATTTTTTCCACCCAAGTTGTAGGTCGTCCTTTGGATGTTAAGGCCTTCGAATAAGTTTATAGAGAGTTCTTAACTCTCAGAGAGAGGTGATTTAGGGAGATTAAAAAGAACGAGGTCGAGGACACTGCCAAGTGTAAGGCCAAGGCTTTTCATCTTCATCATATTTACCACATCCCCTTGCTACTATTTGTCCTCATGTGATATAGATTAGCGACTCAATGTCTGAGTCATCTGCGTTTGCAGTCGCAATCCAATTATCTCTGACAATACCGAGAGTGTGTCTACTTTCGACAATGCTACGAGACATTATGCCATTGATTCTGAGGGACCTGAAGATTCTTTCAGAGCCTCGTCCTCAGGCTAAGCCAAAACTTATGACCAAACCTAGTCTTTGAACTGAGCCGAGTCAACTTCTAGATCACGTTCTTCTTTACCAATTCTTTTGCACATAATGGACCGAGAGTGGGTGTTACCATTCCAACCCCTTTAATGGATATTCCTCTTTCTGCCATTCTGAGGGAACACTTTATGAAAACTGCTCATGCTCAAGGTGTTGTCCCACCTAGTGTCATTTCGACTGCAGATCAAGAGGATGATGAAGTTGTAGCCAAGGGAACACTAGATAACTCATCTGCTGAATCCCATGTCAGCAAAGTCACTGATGTTGATCTCCTAGTTTGGAGACATCTTTATGCCATATGACCCTTTATTACCACGAGGGTACCGTCTGAGGATGACAGAGCATTCCAAGACCAAGGGGGTGACGTGTGTTTTTACCAGCAAATGTTTGATGTTGGTTTTAGATTGTTTGTACATCTTGTTGTATAAGTCATATGAACTAGTCTTGGTCTCGGCCCTACCCTATTGGCACTGAATGCTTGGAGGTTATTCTCAGATTGTTTTTTACCTTTGGATGGTAGTTCACCACACAAGCTTTCTAGTTATCGTCTTTAAAGTATGTTACACTGTCTCTTCCCCAAAAACTCAGCCTAGTTATTGCAATCTCGTAGCCAGGAAACTAAGTAAGAAAGCTCCGATTGCTACCCAAACGTCCAATCATAATTGGAAACCTCATTACGTTTTCATTTTTGAAGTCTGGGAATTTGGCTCTAATGTCCCCTGTATTTCCTCTTAGCCTCGAGTTCCCCAACGATGGGGAAAGGAACTAATGTCATCTAAATTCTATCCAGGATTAAGCACTAAATCCACTAAAGACCTTGAACATGTGAGGACACAAGTAAATAATGGTTGTCTTCTACAATTTGAGTAGTTTATTACCCTATATTTTTTAGACTACACGAGTATTGGAGTGAACACCCTATCTAAGTTTTATAAGTGTTCAAATTATTTATTCTAACTTTATCTCATATTTCATTTATCTGACACATTGATGTCATCCTGTTCATTGCAGACCAAATGTTTAACACTATGGAAGCCGTGTGGAAAAAGGAATCCCCAATCTTGATGAGCACACTGAAGCAAGTGGGCTAAAAGACGACCCCGACACCTTAGACAAAAATTAGAATAACCGCATGCCCTAATCAAGATGAGGGGTCAAAGAAACACAAAGAAGATTAGGAAAGTCTTCCCTTAACCAAAAGAATAAGAAAAGATAAGATGGATCATCCAAGACCAAGACGAATCAAGCCATCCCTATTTCCTCTGAGGATGCACTAGTTGCTCACTTGGAGAACTTAAAAATCAACCCTAACTCTCCCCTGGGGAGTAAAATGAAAGTCTTTGATTCCTTTGCCTATATTACCTCTAAGTCCAACCCTATGTTTTTATAAGCCATCAACATCTCTCTGATGAATGATTTCATCCTTCACAAGTCCATCTAAGTAGGTCCTTTTGTCCTTTTTATACATTTATCATATTTACAAGGTCATCTTGTACTTACATATCTTTTTTTATACATACTACAACCTGTCTCCAAAAACTCCATCAATGGATCGAGAAAAAGGTCCCTAAAATCCTCCAAGCTTATCAATCCATTCGAAATGAAGATCGTCAAAGAAATTGCATCTCAGAATTGGAGACTGAGATCGAAAATTTGAAAAAATAATGCACTAAAGCTATCAACAACTTGGCCGCCATGCAATCCAGAGGAATCAAGACTCTGAATATCCAAAATGATACCGAAATTACTGGGAATGTGAAAGAAGCAGTGGAAGACTTCATGTTTTCTGAGAAATTCCTGCGATACAGTCTTTAGTATCTCAAAAGAGGAGCCCATACAGGCTGCCTCTGGGCGACAATGAATCTTGATATCTCCGATTGCTACTAAACTTCCAATCATAATTGGAAACCTCATTACTTTTTCATTTTTCAAGTCTGGGAATTTGGCTCTGATGTCCCCTGCATTGCCTCTTAGCCTCGAGTTCCCCAACGATGGGGAAAGGCACTAATGTCAACTAAATTGTATCCAGGATTAAGCACTAAAGCCACTAAAGACCTTGATCATGTTAGGAAACAAGGAAATAAAGGTGTTCTTCTAAAATTTGAGTAGTTGATGACCCAATATTTTTTAGAGTACACGAGTATGGGGGTGAACACCCTATCTGAGTTTTATAAGTGTTCAAATTATTTATTCTAACTGTTGTGTAATATTTCATTTATCTGACACATTGATGTCATCCTGTTCATTGCAGACCAACCGTTTAACACTATGGAAGCCCTGTGGAAAAAGGCACCCCCAAGCTTGATGAGCATACTGAAGCAAGTGGGCCAAAAGACGACCCCGACACCTTAGATAAAAAAGTGAATAACTGCTAGCCCTAGTCAGGATGGGGGGTCAAAGTAACATAACGAAGAGTAGGAAAGTCATCCCTTAACCAAAAGAATAAGAAGATAAAATATGGATCATCTAAGGCCAAGAGGAATAAATCCATCCCTATTTCCTCTGAGGATGCACTAGTTGCTCACTTAAAGAACTTAAAAATCAACCTTGACTCTCTCCTAGGAGAAAAACCAAAGTCTTTGATTCCTTTGCCTATATTACCTCCAAGTCCAACACTAGGTTTTTTGAAGCAATCAACATCTCTCTGATGAACGATTTCATCCTTCACAAGTCCATCTAAGTAGGTCCTTGTGTCCTTTTTATACATTTATCATATTTACAAGGTCATCTTGTACTAACATATCTTTTTTTATACATACTACAATCTGTCTCCAAAAATTCCATCAATGGATCGAGAAAATGGTCCCTAAAGTCCTCCAAGATCATCAATCCATTCGAAACGACGATCGTCAAAGTAATTGCATCTCAAAATTGGAGTGTGAGATCGAAAATTTGAAAAAATAATGCACTAAAGCTATCAACAATTTGACCACCATGCAATCCTGAGGAATCAAGACTCTGAGTATCCAAAATGATACCGAGATTACTGGGAATGTGAAAGAAGAAGTGGAAGACTTCATGTTTTTTGAGAAATTCCTGGGATGCAGTTTGTAGTATCTCAAAAGAGGAGCCCATACAGGCTGCCTCTGGGCGACAATGAAGTTTAATAAAATTCCCCACCTGTCAGAGCAACTTAAAAACTTCATCTCAGGACACTCCTTTGCCATGATTGATGTGAGTCAAATTAAGGGGGTAGAATAACTGGAACCTACAACACAAACAATAAATTGGGTGGATGAGACCGAGTCGGTCGGCAATGCTAAAGACAATAATAAAGCTAGAGTGGATGGATCGGCTCCTGAAGAGACTGAGAATCTGAATCCTAACGAGGAGAACCCTAGTGCATTGCTCTTTAGTCTTTCCACTTATCTAAGAGGATGCCTATGGCCCACCTCCCCTTATAATGCAAATCTTAAAACAATTGTGATTTCTGGTTCGAGTTTGGTTTTGAAACTCTTCTCTTTGAACACTTTAACATAACCTTTAAACGGGAATGCATTTTTTGTTTAGTGTCATACTTGAATGGTTGATGAATAGAATTTTATCTCTTACTTACGTTACATTTTTTTATTTGTGTGTGTGAATTCTTCTGATGTTGCAACAGGTTATCATAATTAAATGGTGTATAATCTTGATATCACCACTGAACAATTTTTTGTCATATCGTCCTATCCTTCAATGTGATAAATATCAATAACCAATTTCATAATTCGAACACCATCTCGTCCTGCCCTATTGTCACTGAAGGCTTGGAGAGTTATTCTAAGATTTTTTTGCCCTTTGGATGGTAGTTCACCACATAGGCTTTCTAGTTAGCGTCTTAAAAGGATGTTTCACTGTCTCTTCACCAAAAACTCAGCCTAGTTATTACAATCTCGTAGCCAGGAAATTAAGTAAGAAATCTCCGATTGCTACTAAACTTCCAATCATAATTGGAAACCTCATTACTTTTTCATTTTTCAAGTCTGAGAATTTGGCTCTGATGTCCCCTGCATTGCCTCTTAGCCTCAAGTTCCCCAACGATGGGGAAAGGCACTAATGTCAACTAAATTGTATCCAGGATTAAGCACTAAAGCCACTAAAGACCTTGATCATGTTAGGAAACAAGGAAATAAAGGTGGTCTTCTAAAATTTGATTAGTTGATGACCCAATATTTTTTAGAGTACACGAGTATGGGGGTGAACACCCTATCTGAGTTTTATAACTGTTCAAATTATTTATTCTAACTGTTGTGTCATATTTCATTTATCTGACACATTGATGTCATCCAGTTCATTGCAGACCAAACGTTTAACACTATGGAAGCCGTGTGGAAAATGGCACCCCAAGCTTGATGAGCATACAGAAGCAAGTGGGCTAAAAGAGGACCCCGACACCTTAGATAAAAAAGTGAATAACTGCTAGCCCTAGTCAGGATGGGGGGTCAAAGTAACATAAATAAGAGTAGGAAAGTCATCCCTCAACCAAAAGAATAAGAAGAGAAAAGATGGATCATCTAAGGCCAAGATGAATCAATCCATCCCTATTTCCTCTGAGGATGCACTAGTTGCTCACTTAAAGAACTTAATAATCAACCTTGACTCTCTCCTGTGGAGAAAAACCAAAGTCTTTGATTCCTTTGCCTATATTACCTCCAAGTCCAACACTAGGTTTTTTGAAGCCATCAACATCTCTCTGATGAACGATTTCATCCTTCACAAGTCCATCTAAGTAGGTCCATGTGTCCTTTTTATACATTTATCATATTTACAAGGTCATCTTGTACTTACATATCTTTTTTTATACATACTACAATCTGTCTCCAAAAATTCCATCAATGGATCGAGAAAAAGGTCCCAAAAGTCCTCCAAGATCATCAATCCATTCGAAATGACGATCGTCAAAGTAATTGCATCTCAAAATTGGAGACTGAGATCGAATATTTGAAAAAATAATGCACTAAAGCTATCAACAACTTGACCACCATGCAATCCAGAGGAATCAAGACTCTGAGTATCCAAAATGATACCGAGATTACTGTGAATGTGAAAGAAGAAGTGGAAGACTTCATGTTTTTTGAGAAATTCCTGCGATACAGTCTTTAGTATCTCAAAAGAGGAGCCCATACAGGCTGCCTCTGGGCGACAATGAAGTTTAATAAAATTCCCCACCTGTCAGAGAAACTTAAAACCTTCATCTCAGGACACTCCTTTGCCGTGATTGAAGTGAGTCAAATTAAGGGGGTAGAATAACTGGAGCCTACAACAGAAACAATAAATTGGGTGGATGAGACAGAGTCGGTCGGCGATGCTAAAGACAATAGTAAAGCTACAGTGGATGGATCAGCTCCTGAAGAGACTGAGAATCTGAATCCTAACGAGGAGAACCCTAGTACATTGCTCTTTAGTCTTTCCACTTATCTAAGAGGATGCCTATGGCCCAGCTCCCCTTATAATGCAAATCTTAAAACAATTGTGATTTCTGGTTCGAGTTTGGTTTTGAAACTCTTCTCTTTGAACACTTTAACATAACCTTTAAACAGGAATGCATTTTTTGTTTAGTGTCATACTTGAATCGTTGATGAATAGAGTTTTATCTCTTACTTAAGTTACATTTATTTATTTGTGTGTGTGAATTCTTCTGATGTTGCAACAAGTTATCATAATTAAATGGCATATAATATTGATATCACCACTGAATAATTTTTTGTCACATTGTTCTATCCTTCAATGTGATAAATATCAATAACCAAGTTCATAATTTGAACACCATCTCGTCATGCCCTATTGTCACTGAAGGCTTGGAGGGTTATTCTAAGATTTTTTTCGCCCTTTGAATGGTAGTTCACCACATAGGATTTCTAGTTAGCGTCTTAAAAGGATGTTTCACAGTCTCTTCACCAAAAACTCAGCCTAGTTATTACAATCTCGTAGCCCGGAAACTAAGCAAGAAATATTCGATTGTTACTAAAATTCCAATCATAATTGGAAACCTCGTTACTTTTTCATTTTTCAAGTCTGGGAATTTGGCTCTGATGTCCGCTGCATTGCCTCTTAGCCTCGAGTTCCCCAACGATGGGGAAAGTCACTAATGTCAACTAAATTGTATCCAGGATTAAGCACTAAAGCCACTAAAGACCTTGATCATGTTAGGAAACAAGGAAATAAAGGTGTTCTTCTAAAATTTGAGTAGTTGATGACCCAATATTTTTTAGAGTACACGAGTATGGGGGTGAACGCCCTATCTGAGTTTTATAAGTGTTCAAATTATTTCTTATAATTGTTTTGCCATATTTCATTTATGTTACACATTGATGTCATCCTGTTCATTGCAGACCAAACGTTTAACACTATGGAATCCGTGTGGAAAAAGGCACCCCAAGCTTGATGAGCATACTGAAGCAAGTGGGCTAAAAGACGACCCCGACACCTTAGATAAAAAGTGAATAACTGCTAGCCCTAATCAGGATGGGGGGTCAAAGTAACATAAAGAAGAGTAGGAAATTATTCCCTTAACCAAAAGAATAAGAAGAGAAAAGATGGATCATCTAAGGCCAAGACGAATCAATCCATCCCTATTTCCTCTGAGGATGCGCTAGTTGCTCACTTAAAGAACTTAATAATCAACTTTGACTCTCTCCTGGGCAGTAAAACCAAAGTCTTTGATTCCTTTGCCTATATTACCTCTAAGTCCAACACTAGGTTTTTAGAAGCCATCAACATCTCTCTGATGAACGATTTCATCCTTCACAAGTCCATCTAAGTAGGTCCTTGTGTCCTTTTTATACATTTATCATATTTACAAGGTTATCTTGTACTTACATATCTTTTTTTATACATACTACAATCTGTCTCCAACAACTCCATCAATGGATCGATAAAAAAGTTCCTAAAGTCCTCCAAGATCATCAATCCATTAGAAATGAAGATCGTTAAAGAAATTGCATCTCAGAATGGGAGACTGAGTTCGAAAATTTGAAAAAATAATGCACTAAAGCTATCAACAACTTGACCACCATGCAATCCAGAGGAATCAAGACTCTGAATATCCAAAATTATACCGAGATTACTAGGAATGTGAAAGAAGCAGTGGAAGGCTTCATGTTTCTTGAGAAATTCCTGGGATACAGTTTGTAGTATCTCAAAAGAGGAGCCCTTACAGGCTGCCTCTGGGCGACAATGAAGTTTAATAAAATTCCCACATGTCGGAGAAACTTAAAACCTTCATCTCAGGACACTCCTTTGCCATAATTGATGTGTGTCAAATTAAGGGGGTTGAATAACTGGAGCCTACAACACAAACAATAAATTGGGTGGATGAGACAGAGTCGGTCGGCGATGCTAAAGACAATAGTAAAGCTACAGTGGATGGATCGGCTCCTGAAGAGACTGAGAATCTGAATCCTAACGAGGAGAACCCTAGTGCATTTCTCTTTAGTCTTTCCACTTATCTAAGAGGATGCATATGGCCCAGCTCCCCTTATAATGCTAATCTTAAAACAATTGTGATTTCTCGTTCGAGTTTGGTTTTGAAACTCTTCTCTTTGAACACTTTAACATAACCTTTAAACGGGAATGCATTTTTTTAGTGTCATACTTGAATGGTTGATGAATAGAGTTTTATCTCTTACTTAAGTTACATTTTTTTATTTGTGTTTGTGAATTATTCTGATGTTGCAACAAGTTATCATAATTAAATGGCGTATAATCTTGATATCACCACTGAACAATTTTTTCTCACATCGTCCTATCCTTCTACGTGACAAATATCAATAACCAATTTCATAATTTGAACACCATCTCGTCCCGGCCCTATTGTCACTGAAGGCTTGGAGGGTTATTCTAAGATTTTTTCGCCCTTTGGATGGTAGTTCACCACATAGGCTTTCTAGTTAGCGTCTTAAAAGGATGTTTCACTATCTCTTCACCAAAAACTCAACCTAGTTATTACAATCTCGTAGCCAGGAAACTAAGTAAGAAATCTCCGATTGCTACTGAACTTCCAATCATAATTGGAAACCTCATTACTTTTTCATTTTTCAAGTCTGGGAATTTGGCTCTGATGTCCGCTGCATTGCCTCTTAGCCTCGAGTTCCCCAACGATGGGGAAAGTCACTAATGTTAACTAAATTGTATCCAGGATTAAGCACTAAAGCCACTAAAGACCTTGATCATGTTAGGAAACAAGGAAATAAAGGTGTTCTTCTAAAATTTGAGTAGTTGATGACCCAATATTTTTTAGAGTACACGAGTATGGAGGTGAACGCCCTATCTGAGTTTTATAAGTGTTCAAATTATTTCTTATAATTGTTTTGCCATATTTCATTTATGTTACACGTTGATGTCATCCTGTTCATTGCAGACCAAACGTTTAACACTATGGAATCCGTGTGGAAAAAGGCACCCCAAGCTTGATGAGCATACTGAAGAAAGTGGGCTAAAAGACGACCCCGACACCTTAGATAAAAAGTGAATAACTGCTAGCCCTAATCAGGATGGGGGGTCAAAGTAACATAAAGAAGAGTAGGAAATTATTCCCTTAACCAAAAGAATAAGAAGAGAAAAGATGGATCATCTAAGGCCAAGACGAATCAATCCATCCCTATTTCCTCTGAGGATGCGCTAGTTGCTCACTTAAAGAACTTAATAATCAACTTTGACTCTCTCCTGGGCAGTAAAACCAAAGTCTTTGATTCCTTTGCCTATATTACCTCTAAGTCCAACACTAGGTTTTTAGAAGCCATCAACATCTCTCTGATGAACGATTTCATCCTTCACAAGTCCATCTAAGTAGGTCCTTGTGTCCTTTTTATACATTTATCATATTTACAAGGTTATCTTGTACTTACATATCTTTTTTTATACATACTACAATCTGTCTCCAACAACTCCATCAATGGATCGATAAAAAAGTTCCTAAAGTCCTCCAAAATCATCAATCCATTAGAAATGAAGATCGTTAAAGAAATTGCATCTCAGAATGGGAGACTGAGTTCGAAAATTTGAAAAAATAATGCACTAAAGCTATCAACAACTTGACCACCATGCAATCCAGAGGAATCAAGACTCTGAATATCCAAAATTATACCGAGATTACTAGGAATGTTAAAGAAGCAGTGGAAGGCTTCATGTTTCTTGAGAAATTCCTGGGATACAGTTTGTAGTATCTCAAAAGAGGAGCCCTTACAGGCTGCCTCTGGGCGACAATGAAGTTTAATAAAATTCCCACATGTCAGAGAAACTTAAAACCTTCATCTCAGGACACTCCTTTTCCATAATTGATGTGTGTCAAATTAAGGGGGTAGAATAACTGGAGCCTACAACACAAACAATAAATTGGGTGGATGAGACAGAGTCGGTCGGCGATGCTAAAGACAATAGTAAAGCTACAGTGGATGGATCGGCTCCTGAAGAGACTGAGAATCTGAATCCTAACGAGGAGAACCCTAGTGCATTGCTCTTTAGTATTTCCACTTATCTAAGAGGATCCATATGGCCCAGCTCCCCTTATAATGCAAATCTTAAAACAATTGTGATTTCTGGTTCGAGTTTGGTTTTGAAACTCTTCTCTTTGAACACTTTAACATAACCTTTAAACGGGAATGCATTTTTTTTATTGTCATGTTGATGAATATAGTTTTATCTCTTACTTAAGTTACATTTTTTTATTTGTGTTTGTTAATTATTCTGATGTTGCAACAAGTTATCATAATTAAATGGCGTATAATCTTGATATCACCACTGAACATTTTTTTCTCACATCGTTCTATCCTTCTACGTGACAAATATCAATAACCAATTTCATAATTTGAACACCATCTCGTCCTGGCCCTATTGTCACTGAAGGCTTGGAGGGTTATTCTAAGATTTTTTCGCCCTTTGGATGGTAGTTCACCACATAGGCTTTCTAGTTAGCGTCTTGAAAGGATGTTTCACTATCTCTTCTCCAAAAACTCAGCCTAGTTATTACAATCTCGTAGCCAGGAAAATAAGTAAGAAATCTCCGATTGCTACTAAACTTCCAATCATAATTGGAAACCTCATTACTTTTTCATTTTTCAAGTCTGGGAATTTGGCTCTAATGTCCCCTGCATTGCCTCTTAGCCTCGAGTTCCCCAACGATGGGGAAAGGCACTAATGTCAACTAAATTGTATCCAGGATTAAGCACTAAAGCCACTAAAGACCTTTATCATGTTAGGAAACAAGGAAATAAAGGTGGTCTTCTAAAATTTGATTAGTTGATGACCCAATATTTTTTAGAGTACACGAGTATGGAGGTGAACACCCTATATGAGTTTTATAAGTGTTCAAATTATTTATTCTAACTGTTGTGTCATTTTTCATTTATCTGACACATTGATGTCATCCAGTTCATTGCAGACCAAACGTTTAACACTATGGAAGCCGTGTGGAAAATGTCACCCCAAGCTTGATGAGCATACTAAAGCAAGTGGGCTAAAAGAGGACCCCGACACCTTAGATAAAAAAGTGAATAACTGCTAGCCCTAGTCAAGATGGGGGGTCAAAGTAACATAAATACGAGTAGGAAAGTCATCCCTCAACCAAAAGAATAAGAAGAGAAAAGATGGATCATCTAAGGCCAAGATGAATCAATCCATCTCTATTTCCTCTGAGGATGCACTAGTTGCTCACTTAAAGAACTTAATAATCAACCTTGACTCTCTCCTGTGGAGAAAAACCAAAGTCTTTGATTCCTTTGCCTATATTACCTGCAAGTCCAACACTAGGTTTTTTGAAGCCATCAACATCTCTCTGATGAACGATTTCATCCTTCACAAGTCCATCTAAGTAGGTCCTTGTGTCCTTTTTATACATTTATCATATTTACATGGTCATCTTGTACTTACATATCTTTTTTTATACATACTACAATCTGTCTCCAAAAATTCCATCAATGGATCGAGAAAAAGGTCCCAAAAGTCCTCCAAGATCATCAATCCATTCGAAATGACGATCCTCAAAGTAATTGCATCTCAAAATTGGAGACTGAGATCAAAAATTTGAAAAAATAATGCACTAAAGCTATCAAGAACTTGACCACCATGCAATCTAGAGGAATCAAGACTCTGAGTATCCAAAATGATACCGAGATTACTGGGAATGTGAAAGAAGCAGTGGAAGACTTCATGTTTTTTGAGAAATTCCTGCGATACAGTCTTTAGTATCTCAAAAGAGGAGCCCATACAGGCTGCCTCTGGGCGACAATGAAGTTTAATAAAATTCCCCACCTGTCAGAGAAACTTAAAACCTCCATCTCAGGACACTCCTTTGCCATGATTGATGTGAGTCAAATTAAGGGGGTAGAATAACTGGAGCCTACAACACAAACAATAAATTGGGTGGATGAGACAGAGTCGGTCGGCGATGCTAAAGACAATAGTAAAGCTACAGTGGATGGATCGGCTCCTGAAGAGACTGAGAATCTGAATCCTAACGAGGAGAACCCTCGTGCATTGCTCTTTAGTCTTTCCACTTATCTAAGAGGATGCCTATGGCCCAGCTCCCCTTATAATGCAAATCTTAAAACAATTGTGATTTCTGGTTCGAGTTTGGTTTTGAAAATCCTCTCTTTGAACACTTTAACATAACCTTTAAACAGGAATGCATTTTTTGTTTAGTGTCATACTTGAATCGTTGATGAATAGAGTTTTATCTCTTACTTAAGTTACATTTTTTTATTTGTGTGTGTGAATTCTTCTGATGTTGCAACAATTTATCATAATTAAATGGCTATATAATCTTGATATCACCACTGAATAATTTTTTGTCACATTGTTCTATCCTTCAATGTGATAAATATCAATAACCAAGTTCATAATTTGAACACCATCTCGTCATGCCCTATTGTCACTGAAGGCTTGGAGGGTTATTCTAAGATTTTTTCGCCCTTTGAATGGTAGTTCACCACATAGGATTTCTAGTTAGCGTCTTAAAAGGATGCTTCACTGTCTCTTCACCAAAAACTCAGCCTAGTTATTACAATCTCGTAGCCCGGAAACTAAGCAAAAAATATTCGATTGCTATTAAAATTCCAATCATAATTGGAAACCTCGTTACTTTTTCATTTTTCAAGTCTGGGAATTTGGCTCTGATGTCCGCTGCATTGACTCTTAGCCTCAAGTTCCCTAACGATGGGGAAAGTCACTAATGTCAACT
This sequence comes from Sambucus nigra, assembly GCA_949130495.1. Classification (NCBI taxonomy): domain Eukaryota; kingdom Viridiplantae; phylum Streptophyta; class Magnoliopsida; order Dipsacales; family Adoxaceae; genus Sambucus; species Sambucus nigra. The sequence continues at coordinate 50,148,952 of OX422215.1, forward strand.
AAATTGTATCCAACATTAAGCACTAATGCCACTAAAGACCTTGATCATGTTAGGAAACAAGGAAATAAAGGTTTTCTTCTAAAATTTGAGTAGTTGATGACCCAATATTTTTTAGAGTACACGAGTATGGGGGTGAACGCCCTATCTGAGTTTTAAAAGTGTTCAAATTATTTATTATAATTGTTTTGCCATATTTCATTTATGTTACACGTTGATGTCATCCTGTTCATTGCAGACCAAACGTTTAACACTATGGAATCCGTGTGGAAAAAGGCACCCCAAGCTTGATGAGCATACTGAAGCAAGTGGGCTAAAAGACGACCCCGACACCTTAGATAAAAAGTGAATAACTGCTAGCCCTAATCAGGATGGGGGGTCAAAGTATCATAAAGAAGAGTAGGAAATTATTCCCTTAACCAAAAGAATAAGAAGAGAAAAGATGGATCATATAAGGCCAAGACGAATCAATCCATCCCTATTTCCTCTGAGGATGCGCTAGTTGCACACTTAAAGAACTTAATAATCAACTTTGACTCTCTCCTGGGTAGTAAAACCAAAGTCTTTGATTCCTTTGCCTATATTACCTCTAAGTCCAACACTAGGTTTTTAGAAGCCATCAACATCTCTCTGATGAACGATTTCATCCTTCACAAGTCCATCTAAGTAGGTCCTTGTGTCCTTTTTATACATTTATCATATTTACAAGGTTATCTTGTACTTACATATCTTTTTTTATACATACTACAATCTGTGTCCAAAAACTCCATCAATGGATCGAGAAAAAAGTTCCTAAAGTCCTCCAAGATCATCAATCCATTAGAAATGAAGATCGTTAAAGAAATTGCATCTCAGAATGGGAGACTGAGGTCGAAAATTTGAAAAAATAATGCACTAAAGCTATCAACAACTTGACCACCATGCAATCCAGAGGAATCAAGACTCTGAATATCCAAAATTATACCGAGATTACTAGGAATGAGAAAGAAGCAGTGGAAGGCTTCATGTTTCTTGAGAAATTCCTGGGATACAGTTTGTAGTATCTCAAAAGAGGAGCCTTTACAGGCTGCGTCTGGGCGACAATGAAGTTTAATAAAATTCCCACATGTCGGAGAAACTTGAAACCTTCATCTCAGGACACTCCTTTGCCATAATTGATGTGTGTCAAATTAAGGGGGTAGAATAACTGGAGCCTACAACACAAACAATAAATTGGGTGGATGAGACAGAGTCGGTCGGCGATGCTAAAGACAATAGTAAAGCTACAGTGGATGGATCGGCTCCTGAAGAGACTGAGAATCTGAATCCTAACGAGGAGAACCCTAGTGCATTTCTCTTTAGTCTTTCCACTTATCTAAGAGGATGCATATGGCCCAGCTCCCCTTATAATGCTAATCTTAAAACAATTGTGATTTCTGGTTCGAGTTTGGTTTTGAAACTCTTCTCTTTGAACACTTTAACATAAGCTTTAAACGGGAATGCATTTTTTTTAGTGTCATACTTGAATGGTTGATGAATAGAGTTTTATCTCTTACTTAAGTTACATTTTTTTATTTGTGTTTGTGAATTATTCTGATGTTGCAACAAGTTATCATAATTAAATGGCGTATAATCTTGATATCACCACTGAACAATTTTTTCTCACATCGTCCTATCCTTCTACGTGACAAATATCAATAACCAATTTCATAATTTGAACACCATCTCGTCCTGGCCCTATTGTCACTGAAGGCTTGGAGGGTTATTCCAAGATTTTTTCGCCCTTTGGATGGTAGTTCACCACATAGGCTTTCTAGTTAGCGTCTTAAAAGGATGTTTCACTATCTCTTCACCAAAAACTCAACCTAGTTATTACAATCTCGTAGCCAGGAAACTAAGTAAGAAATCTCCGATTGCTACTGAACTTCCAATCATAATTGGAAACCTCATTACTTTTTCATTTTTCAAGTCTGGGAATTTGGCTCTGATGTCCCCTGCATTGCCTCTTAGCCTCGAGTTCCCCAACGATGGGGAAAGGCACTAATGTCAACTAAATTGTATCCAGGATTAAGCACTAAATCCACTTAAGACCTTGATCATGTTAGGAAACAAGGAAATAAAGGCGGTCTTCTAAAATTTGAGTAGTTGATGACCCAATATTTTTTTGAGTACACGAGTATGGGGGTGAACACCCTATCTGAGTTTAACTCTTGTATCATATTTCATTTATGTGACACATTGATGTCATCCTGTTCAATGCAGACCAAACGTTTGACACTAAGGAAGCCGTGTGGAAAAAGGCACCCCCAAGCTTGAGGAGCATACTGAAGCAAGTGGGCTATAAAACGACCCCGACACCTTAGATAAAAAAGTGAATAACTGCTAGCCCTAATCAGGATGGGGGGTCAAAGTAACATAAAGCAAAGTAGGAAAGTATTCCCTTAACCAAAAGAATAAGAAGAGAAAAGATGGATCATCTAAGGCCAAGACGAATCAATCCATCCCTATTTCCTCTAAGGATGCACTAGTTGCTCACTTAAAGAAATTAATAATCAACCTTGACTCTCTCCTGGGGAGTAAAACAAAAGTCTTTGATTCCTTTGCCTATATTACCTCTAAGTCCAACACTAGGTTTTTAGAAGCCATCAACATCTCTCCGATGAACGATTTCATCCTTCATAAGTCCATCTAAGTAGGTTCTTGTGTCCTTTTTATACATTTATCATATTTACATGGTCGTCCTGTACTTATATATCTTTTTTTATACACACTATAATCTGTCTCCAAAAACTCCATCAATGGATAGAGAAAAAGGTCGCTGAAATCCTCCAAGCTCATCAACCCATTCGAAATGACGATCGTCAAAGAAATTGAATCTCAGAGTTGGAGACTGAGATCGAAAATTTAAAGAAATATTTCACTAAAGTTATCAACAACTTGAACACCATGAAACCCGAAGGAATCAAGACTTTGAATAGCCCGCATAATACCGATATTATTGGGAATGTGAAAGAAGAGGTAGAAGACTTCATGTTTTTAGAGAAATTCCTAGGATACGTCTCTAGTATCTCAAAAGAGGATCCCATACAGGCTACCTATAGGCGACAATGATGTTTAATAAAATTTCCCACCTGTCAGAGAAACTTAAAACCTTCATCTCAGGCCACTCCTTTGCCATTATTAATGTGAGTCAAATTAATGGGGTAGCAGAACTGGAACCTACAACAGAAACAACAAATCAAGTGGATGAGACAGAGTCGGTCGGCGATGCTGAAGACAACAGTAAAGCTGGAGTAGATGGATCGGCTCCTGAAGAGATTACGAATCTGAATCCTAACAAGGAGAACCCTAGTGCATTGCTCTTTAGTCTTTCCACTTATCTAAGAGGACGCCTATGGTCCAACTCCTCTTATAATGGAAATCTTAAAACACTGGTGATTTTTGGTTCGGGTTTGGTTTTGAAACTCTTATCTCTGAAAACTTTAACATAACCTTTAAACGGGAATGCATTTTTTGTTTAGTTGCATACTTGAATGGTTGAATGAATAGAGTTTTATCTTTTACTTAGGCTGCATTTATTTATTTGTGTGTGTGAATTCTTCTGATGTTGCAAGAAGTTATCATAATTAAATGACTTATAATGTTGATATCACCAGTGAACAATTTTTTCACACACCGTCCTGTACTTAGGTGCGATAAATATCAATGACCAATTTCATAATTTGAACACGGTCTCGTCCTTATATGATATAAATATGTCTATTTTGAGAATTTAAATTAACTAAATTGTGGCGTAATATCGCAAGTCCCCTCTCATCGTTTTGAGAGTGTATGGATGAGTGCTGCCTCATCCATATATGTAACACCCTGTAATTTTATGCATTTAATATTTAATTAATTCATGAAATTTTAAATTACTTGTGTCGTAATTTTAATTGAATTAATTATGGTGATTGTTGATGTAAAAAACTAGATTTGATTTATTTAATTAATCACAGATAATTATGAATAAAGAAATCAGACAAAAGATTTTTAAAGTGGTTCATCCTTAATGAAAATGGCCTACGTCCACTGTTTTGTATTGGTGGGTATTTTTCCTTGGTCACAATTATGATTAGAAGTGATCAATTGCCCTGTTATGGACGGGGTTATAATGTATTTATAGCCCTTAGGTTGTCCATATGAATAGACAATAAGTCCTTATTTAATAGACATATACATATGTACACAATAAGATTGTTCATTGAATTCAATGTTCATTGATTATGTAATTGTCGCTTGATATTCTTGACTAGATGTTATGTACATTGAGTACCTCATCATGTTGAGTAGCTCGATGCGCTGAGTAGCTCGGTACGCTTAGTAGCTTGGTACACTTAGTAGCTCGTTATTTTGAGTTGCTTCCAGTTGAGTTAGTCGGTGAATATATATTTTGTCACGTAAGATGACACGTGTCTTCATATAATTGGTCCATGTCAACTGACTAATTTTTGTATCAACAGAAGTCTCCAATGTTTCACGGTTGATGTTGACTACGAGAGCGTGGAACATTATGCCCAGAAGTTGCTCGGGCACATTTACTCAGACTTGTTAGATTACAGAGCTCTAACACTTGTGACATTTAATGATTTTGAGCGCGAAATGGCAAACTCGTAAGTACTTTAAATTTTCAAGAGACGCTTGGGTATTTGCATGTTTTTCATCGTTTAGCCGTCGAAAACGCAATTGTCTTTTCTAGTAATCATTTCTTTTTTTCGCTTCCCGATGTAGGGCATTTAAAAGCGACAGAATCAGATGATCTTCTACTTTTTACTTTCAGATTTCTAAACTCTTTGTCTTCTCACTCAATCCTTGTACTGTCGTTCTTTTGTCATCCGCCTTAACAGATTTCTCAGTTTTCTGTAAGAACTTCTTCCTTCTTCTTTCTTTGCTTTAGCCACCCTGGTTTATCTTGTCGAATCAGTAGATAAATTCTAGGCTGATTTTGCAATTCACTATTGGTTTATTCTTTAGAAACCTCCTTTCCCTTCTGATTTATTTTCTTTAGCTGAGGGACATTGGTTTTCCTCCATTTTTGTAGCGGAATGCAGTTTTTCTTTCCGCCTAATCCCCTTTGTTTGGAGTTTTTCCATTATTTTGATATTGTTCCAGCAAGAGTAGCTCCAAATACATGTAGGGTAGTTAATGGCGTAAATAGGTTGAAACAAATACATGGAACTTGCTTAAGAATTCGTGAAATTATGTATTGTTATAAATGGGTTACCAGCGACACTACTTTTTATTTTAACATTAGGTTTTCAAATAGAGCTTTAGTGGTCAATCTTCCCGATGCTAATAGGGACTATTTTGATCATGGGGTTGTGATGAAAAATTGGCAACGCCCCCTGTTAAAAGGAAAAGATGTTTAACAAGGTCCCAAATGTCCACTTTATGGCAATGGGATAGGTTGTTTTTAATTTTTTCAATTTAGCTCTGTTTTTGTTCGATAAAATGCATCAATTATATGTATGTTTTTATTTTGCAGTTGATAGCTAAAGGATACCTCTAAAAGAGAGTGACATAAATATATAAAATTTGACACTTATCTGGGGTTTGCATCAGTCCAATAATGGGGAGCACGTCAGGTTTGCTTCTTATGTGCTGAGATACAAGAACACCACTTCGTCTTTAAATGCCCGACCTCTTGTTCCTCCTGTGGTGATTGATCTTGATCAAGTTCCAGATTCTCCAGCAACGGTAGGAGAATCTTCTTCTGATTTGGGTACTTCTATTGAAGATTTGATGATGAAGATGAGGAGGATGCCTCATTTTTTTACCAAGTCCTCTCCTGGTGGTGAAGGAGCGAATAAGAACAAAAGCGATGTTCCAACTGACGGAACTAAGAAGAAGGATGTTCTTCCTCCTACCAAAAATATCAGCAAGGAGCCCCCTGTTGCCCCTAAAGAGGCAGCACCTTTGATTGAAGCTATTGTCCCAAAAGATACAGTACCTTTGGTTGAAGAAGAGGTGGCACCAGTGATTGAAGGTGCTCATTTGAGAAGGTTGAGGAGGGGTCTTACTGAAAGACATGTGGATGCTATTGACCAACCCACTGGAGTTGGGATTTCTTCTTTGAGGGATAGTTCTTTAGCTATCCTTACCCCTGGCTTAGCTAAGAAATTGATCAAGTCAAGGACTCTCCCTAACTGCTGAGTTGTTGAAACTTCAACTCCTCGGGATAAGTTTGTTGATATGGCATCCCAACTTCTTGCATCAGTAAGTGGTCGTTATACTTATTTTTAAAATTTTTCATTTCCACATTCATGTTCTGATTCATGACTTTCTTCTTCCTACAATTTTTCGTGTACTTTGACAATATCGTGGAGAAGGATGAAGCCATTAAAGCTTCAAACTCATCCAGTGGAGTAGAGGAAGCCCTCACTAGATTATCGAAACCCTTGGGGGAATCTCGACAGAAGTACGAAGAGGACAAAGCCGTATGAGAGACTAAACTTCGATCAGCTGAATCATCTTATCAATAATCGGTAAATGCCTCCAAGGAGTTGGAGGAAAAATTGAAGGTTGCTCTTTCTATCAAGATGGAAGCTGATGCCAAGCTTAGAGAGGCTGAATGGTGTAAGAAAGAGCTCGAAGAGAAAGTGAAGTCTATCGAATAGCTGGTCAGAGATAAAACCTCCTCAGAGAGAGCGCAGAGGAAAGCTTCTATGAATAAGTACTTTAGTTATGGTTAGGACAAAGGGCAGAATAAATCTTTGGCTGTTGTCTCTTCACAGGTTGAGTATGTAAGTTTGAAATACTTCAGAGATGGATGGGTTCCAGCTCTGAAGGAGTTGAATGTTGCTGATGATTCTTAACTATTTCATAAACACACTCATGGCCTTCCTCCTACTATTGAAGAAGAAGAAGAACATAAAGCTGCATCAAATGAATCTTCTATGGTGATAGTAGAGCAAACACCTGCTGCTACCCTTCCTACATATTTTGAGTAAGTTCAGCAGGCAACAACTTCTATCGAGCTAGAGCAACTACCCTCTGAGCAAAGAACTCATTCATCCAAACTGACTGAAGATGTTGTAGTGAATAAGGAGAAGGTGTTGATTTTTTCGACTCTTTAATTATGTTGTTTTCATGTTTTTCCATTTTATTGTAACTTTGGTTATACTTTCTCCTCCTATGATCAATAAAATGGACTCTGTTATTTATTATGAGTTTTCTCCTTTACTTGCTTGATCTGTGTTATTGTTGATCCATTTTTACTTTTGCTTCATATTTTGTTGCCAGGATGGATCTCTTATCAACTCATGATACAAAGTTGATAATGAAATGTAATGACTATTTTAAGGCTAGTCATACAAATTTCACTGAAGCTGAAATAATTAATATTCTTGGACCTGATATCTATGAACAAGCAATTGAGGCATATAAATATTTAAAATGTCTGCTTGATCGGGATGTAGCCAATAATGTCGCTTACTATAAAAAGATTGAAGATCTTCAAGGGAGGATCAAGGAGCTTTAGCTTCAACACAAAGAAACTACCGCACTTCTGCATGAGGGGTATAAGAAGAAGTACCAACAGCTGAGTGCTGATCGGGGCTATGACAAGTTCATTTCAGCCCATAAAAAGAGAGAGAGCGTGCTTAAACTTGAAGTTGAGGAGCACCTTGCCTTGCGAGAAGAACTAAAATAGTGAAAGTCTGCTTCTTCTTTGGTAGCTTTGGTCCCAGTCAGTGATGAGGGATTTTCATTCCTGGAAACTGAAAACGGTGCATTGAGGGAAGAATTAGAAGATTTGAAATGATCTGGGCCAACATATTTCTTGCGGGGTAGAACAAGAGACGGTCGAAGAATCATTGAATAGACTAGAAATAATCAGGCCTTGTAAAACTACGCTATTCAACTGTGGGCAAAGACTAAAGCATTAGTTGAGATATCCTAAAAAGTCAAAAGTCTTACTGAGCTACTATCCAACCAGAGGTTTGCGTTGGAGAATAAAGAGAACTTATTGAAAAACTTCATCAACATGTGGAGAGATTGACTTATCAGTTCCATAAAGAACCCATCGAATATTGGATGGGGGGATACAATGAATCTTTATGCCATCTCGATGCCCTATTGAAACAATCAAATAATGATGGATACAAATAAGGACGGCTGGACGCCTTGACTTTGATGAGAATTGAGTAGAAAAATTCCTTATGGGATTGGTATGAGCCTGGATTTCTTGATCTTCCCCCGCTTCCCTGTAAGCTAGACGTCAGTTGGATTCTAGCTCGTGAGATTACTCAAAGTTTGATCTCCAAGTATCTTGGCGACTACGATCTTCATGAAGACTTTGAGATATCTATACCTCAACATTTTCTTGATCGACTGAGTTCGAGCAACATTAGAATGCTGCGATATATGAATTTTATCAACTCTCCTTATGCTTTAGATGATCCACTCGCTGGAATGGAAACTGTACCAAAATTGGAAGGAAAAAAGCCAATAGAATAGGAGGTTTGTATTTAATGAGGAAAGATTCATTGTTTTGTAATTTTCTTTCCTTGTAAATAAATTTTAATTTCCTTTTTGTGAGTATATATTTTTCTTATGAATATATCTTTAAAGGGACAAGTTGTCCTATTTTGTTTTAATTGCCTAGACAATGAAACTTTGCACCATTTGTTGCCTAGTTATAGTGACTTGTCACCCATAAGTGCCTAAGCAATGGAATGATTTTCATACCGAGGTCTTTCTTAGTTGTAGAAATCTGATATATATTACCTTAGTGCCTAGGCAGTGGATGCCTCGTGAGGCCACCCATCTATCTTGCCTAGTTTTGGATGCCCCTTGAGGTCACCTATAATCAAATAAGGTTTGCCTTGTATGATTGTTTGTATGATTTTTATGACAACATTATTGGTTAAGTTTATTGATGACAACCAACTTTAGTTGGTGGTTACTGATATGCCGACGAACCTTAGTTGGTGGTTATTGATATGCCGACCAACCATAGTTGGTGGTTGTTGATGTTTTCTTGTCAAATTCAAGTGTAGTTTGTAGAACTAATACTCTGGAAAAAAATTATCGAAAAGGAAAATAGGGAATATATCATTTTTATTTATATAAAACGAAACGGAATACATTTGAATCTATATTACTGATAATATTTGCATACGTGATCTGTTTTACACGCATTTTTGAATTCTTCCCCCTGTAAGGTTGCTATTTTGTATGTTCCAGGTCGAACAACCGCAGTTACAAGATAAGGGCCACGCCAGTTGGCTTCCAGCTTATCATGCTTTTGATTCACTTTCTTCAGCACATAATCCCGCACCTTAAGATCACATTTCTTGACTCTTTTATTGTAAAACATGGCAGTCCATCACAAGTAAGTTGCATTCCTGATTACAGCATCTTCTTTAACATCCTCGAGCATGTCTAGGTCGAAACTTCGCATCAAATCGCTTACAGGAGAGTTGGAATCACGCACCTTGTGAGTAGGTAGGCCCAGTTCAACGGGTATGACTGATTCACTTCCAAAGGCTAGCATGTATGGAGATTCCTGAGTTACTATTTGGGGTGTTGTTTGATTAGCCGATAACACATAATGTAGCTTGTAATCCAATTCCCTTTTGCTTCATCCAACCATTTTTTCAACTCGTTAAGCATAGTCTTGTTCGTCACTTCAGTTTGCCAATTGCTCTGGGGATGTCCTAGTGCACAATGGATCTTCTCGACGTTAGACTCGTGATAATACGCAACAAACTTTTCATTATGAAATTGGGTACCATGGTTAGTGATGAAAGCGTGTGGAAGACCGTATCTCCAAATAATACTCTTCTAAATGAACTGGTAAGCCCTTTTATAAGCCATGTTAATAAGGGGTTCAACTTCTTGGCATTATCAAATTTGGATGGTAGAAAAACGTTGACACTTATTACATTTCTTGGCATAAGTTGTACAATCAGCTCGCATCGTTGGCCAATATTAACCCTTCCTCGTTATCCTTTGTAGAAGAGTCCATCCTGCCACATGATCCCCACAAGACCCTTCGTGAATTTCTTCTATTAGATCTTTAAATTTTTATGAGTGCACACATGTTTGTGGACCTGCTATTATACCCCTTCTGTATAATACTCCATTATTCAATACATTCCGAGCATCTTTAAACTTCAGCCTCTTGGTTGCAAGTTGTTCAGTTGGTAAAATTCCTTCTTCGATATATTCCCCAATGTGATCCATCTAGGAAGGTCCCATGTCCAAAGTGATGAATCTCACCATTAAATGTTCATCAATGCTCTGGTCTGTCAATATCTTAATAGGAATCATTTCGTCGGACCTCGATGCGAGTAGGCTAACCGAGCTAGTGCGTCAGCCCTCGTATTCTCCAATCTTGGTATTCTTATCATTTGGACCGCTACAAAACTGGATAAAATCTCCATAGCTTTGGCATGATAAATAGAGACGAAGTCTCCCTTCATGACATACAGCTTAAGAATCTGATTTATAATTAATCGTGAATCACTAAAAACTGTAACTTGCTCTGTGTTCAGTGTTTTGGCTAAATTAAGGCCGACAATCATAGGTCATATTCAGGTTCATTGTTGGAGGCTTTGAACTGGAAATGCAGAGCATATTTTATATCCAATCCATCTAGGCTGTTAAGAATTAGTTCGTCTCCGCTGCATGTGACGCATGAAGAGCCATCAACATAAAAATTTCATATCAAATATAATTATCAAACTCTTGGTCTGAAAAAATTCCCTGATGGAATATTTGGTACTTCCTTTTATCATCTCCCCACGTTGGGCTTTTATCGGGGGGATTCTTATTGCTCAGTCACAATCCCCTCCGATAAATCTGCTAGTGGAAGTTTATCGGGGATAGACTTTTATCATCCTATAACATCCATGGGTTTTTCTTCATTAGACCCCTGCTGGTCCGAGGTATCTAGGTAAGTGAACTCCGCAGTGAAATCTTCCACTGCCTGCCCTTTGAGCGAAGACCTTGGCTCATAAACAATATCATAATCACCTAGTTCCACTGCCCAATACACCAATCTTCTAAATTTCTCCAGTTTATGCAAAGCCTGTTTGAGTGGCATATCGGTGTATACCACTATGGTGTGGGCCTGAAAGTATGATTTCATCCTCCTTCATGCCTCGATCACTACTAATGCCATCTTTTCCAACCTTAAATATCTAATCTCCGCTCCTCAAAATACTTTTCTTGTATAATACACAGGTTTTTACACTCCATCCTCTACTCTTATCAATGCAGGACTGACTGCGCTTTCTAAAATAGCGAAGTACAAATATAACTTTTCTCCCATCACCTGCCCGTACATCAATAGGGGTGTCCCCAAATATCACTTCAACTCTTGAAATGCTTTCTCACATTCATCATTCAATTCCAAAGTTTTTCTGAGTGTCTTGAAGAATGGAAGACATCTATTTGTTGTCGTGAGACAAACCTCTTGAGAGCCGCAACACGCCCCGTGAGGCTTTGCACCTCCTTCTTCGTAGTTGGAGATTGTAGTTACAACAAAGCTTTAATCTTCTCTGGATTTGCCTCAATGCCTCGCTGATTCACAATATACCCAAGGAACATGCCTTCTCATATGCCAAATATAAATTTATCTAGGTTCAATTTCATCTGATATATCTCCAGCTAGTCAAAGGTTTGGCTTAGGTCAGCTATGTGGTAAGTATCTTTCTTGCTCTTAGTCAACATGTCATTGATGTAAACCTCCATGTTTTTACCGATTTGCTTTGCGAACACCTTATTCACCAGTCGCTGGTACGTAGCACCTACATTTTTAAGATCGAAAGGCATAACATGGTATCAGTATGTTCCCCTTGGGGTAATAAAAGAAGTACTCTCCCTATCTTCTAGTTTAATATTGATCTGGTTATAGACGGAATAAGCATCCATGAAGCTCAATAATTCATGCCCCGAGGTGGCATCTACCAGCTGGTCTATTTTGGGCATGGAAAGTGATCTTTTGGGCAAGCTTTGTATAAATCTATGAAATAAACACACATCCACCATTTTTTATTCTTCTTTTTAACCATCACCACATTGGCTAACCATTCAGGATATTTGACATCCTCAATAAAAGAGGCCCTTTTGTAGTTTATTGACTTCTTCCTGAATAGCTTGGTTCATCTCTGGGCTTAAGACCCTTCTTCGTTGTTTCATCGGTTTGATCTCCTTATTAAAATTTAGTTCTTGGCACGGGAAGGTTGGGTCTATCCCCGGTATATCTTCATGACTCCATGCCTAAAAAATTCCACTAACTCTTTATTTATTAATGGATCTAGTGAAGTGCCGATTTGAGTTATTCGCTCTGGTCGTTCATCGTTTACAATGATGTTCTCCGTTGTTTCCATGACTTGACCCTTCACGAGCTCTAATTCAGCTCTGGGGTTCAATGTCTCCATCTCTGCATTTTCACACTCATACACTTGGTAAGTGGTGGTCTTCTTCTTGGCTTCCTCCAACTCTTCTTGTTCGGTAGATGAATAGTATCATTCCGAAGCTACTTTTTGATCACCTTTCTCAAGTCCCACACCAAAGTTGGTCAGAAACGTTAAGCATTAATGTACTATGGGTGGCACTTCTTCGAATTATTTTAGGCCTACCCTTCCCATGATTATATTGTAGGTTGATTGAACCTTTTTTTCCTTTACAAAAAAGCATACTTTTTCTATTCTGCAAGCAGGCCAGGTACCAATAATCTTGTCCAACTTGATCGTCCCAAGTGGAAAGACTTTTTCACCGGTAAAATCGAGGAAGGGCTTGTGATATGGCTCCAAATGGGATAATTTCGTGTTTAAACTATCAAAGCAAGGGTAGAACATGATGTCTGCGGTGCTACCATTATCTACCAATACTCTTGAGATGATCACATCCTTCATCCTCATCTTGATCACCAAGGATCCGTCGTGAGGATACAAGACACCTTCCAGATCACTTTTGGAAAAACCAATGACCAGTTTATCCTTGTTAACCTTCCTTGGGCTATCCTCTTCCTCCATATTTATTCATTGTATATAAGAGAAAGCTTGGGCCTCATTGAGGTAAGCTTTTCGCTCCGCAGTATGATCCCCTCCTCCTGCATCTCCACCTGTAATCATATTACATTCGAATGAACCAAAATAGATTGAAAATACCTCACACTCTGGTTGCCATGGATTTTTGGGGAGGTTGGGATCATCCTTTGGATCATCTTCATGGTCCTTCTTCTTGTCATCTCTTATTCGACGAGGAGATTTAGACGTTTGCCTTTCTTTGTCGTTGGTCTTCCCATCATTCTGGAGATCCACAAACCTGCTCAATTTCCCTCGTCGAATGAGTGCCCCAATCTCATTCTGGAGAGCTATTCATCGCTTCTTCGTGTGTCCATGGTCTTTTTGGAACTTGTAATACTTGGACTTATCCCTTCTTCTGGGGGTTGTCCTCAACTTCTTCCCACCAATTTAGTTATTCGCTGTTCTTAATCTCCTCCACAATATGGTTTACATCCACCTTTAAAGGAGTATAATTTCCATACTTCCTCAAGTACTCTATCGTCTCTTTGACTTTCGATTACTTGCTGCCCCCATTATGATTTTGATCATTCTTCTCCAATATGAACTCAGATTTAGTATCTTCTTTGGTCTTACCATTCTTCTTTGCAACCATAGCTTCTTCGGCGTTCATTATTTTGGCTGCTTTAGCCATTAATTCTGCCATGGATTTGGGGGGATCTTTGGCCAAAGTATAATACAACTTATTCGATAAAAGGCCGCTCATCAGAGCTGTAATGGCTATCTTCTCTTCGTAATCAATCACCTCCAGTTTCTCGTTGTTAAAACGTGTGATGTAATCCCTTTTGACTGGATTTGCAAAAAGATAAAAATTTCCAAGAAATAGCTCTCCTAGTTGATGAAAAGTAGCAATCTTTCCCTAGGGAAGGTTGTTATACCATATTTGAGCTGACCCAGTGATAGTTCCTGAGAATGCCCTGCACCTCATCTCATCGGGAACTGCATAGATATCGACAGCATCTTGGAACTATCCTATGTGGAGAACATGATCAGTCTTTCCATCATACTTCGGTGTAACTATAGGAGACTTAAACTTTGATGGTGTGGGAAAATCCACAAATGCTTGTACGAAGGGTGATCCTTTTACAAAGGTTCATTGGAGAGGATTTCTGGCCTTAGCCGTTTAACCTAACCTATCTTTCAACCTCTGAATGGATCCTTTCCATGCGTCATTTCTAGCTTCTGATCTATTTTCCCGAGCAATAGATCGCGCATAATTCTCCTCTTGGGATCACTCTATACGAGCAACAGGGCGTGATTGGGGAGAACTTTCCCTTAGATCATTTGGTTTTTGAGAATTTCCTGATGCAATCTGAGGAGGATTTATATATCTCCTGAGGCCCAAACAATCAAAGGGGGAGACTCTACTAAACCTCTCCAGGGCGCTTCTTCGTTCTAGAGTTAAAGTGACATTTTCTTGAGAGTCTATGACTCTTTTGGGAGATGTTCGACCACGCTTATAGGATGGGTCACTCGACCTCTCAATATGACACGATTTAGTATGCCTGGACAAGGACACATAAGGGAACAGAGTACGTCTAGATCTTAAAGACGACAGATGAGTGTTTCTATGAATGCTTCGCTGGCCGGACTGGGCAAGCGTTGCATTTTGAACAGTGTGGATGAGTTGTCGTATGGTATCCTCTATAGTTGTTTATGCCCTGGCTAAGCTAGCCACTATTCTAGTGAGTTTATTGATACTTGGAGGAACAAACGGGTTAGAAGGAACTCCCTCACGGTTCCTATTACTAGATTCTGGGAGCTCAATCATGTAAGATGATTTCTTTAGTGAAAAATGCTACGTATAGTCTTCCCACAGAAGGCGCCAATCTATTTATGAAAAAAACTGGATTTGATCTAATTAATTAATCACAGATAATTATGAATAAAGAAATAATACACAAGATTTTTAAAGTGGTTTATCATTAATAAAAATGGCCTACGTCCACTGTTTTGTATTGCTAGGTATTTTTCCTTGGTCAGAAGTATGATCGCAAGTGATCAATTGCTCCGTTATGGAGGGGGTACAATGTATTTATAGCCCTTAGGCCGTCCATATGAATAGACAATATGCCGTTATTTAATAGACATATACATCTGTACATAATAAGAATGTTCATTGAATCCGATGTTCATTGAATTTGTAATTGTCACTTGATCTTCTTGACTAGATGCTCTGTAGATTGAGTAGTTCGTCAAGTTGAGTAGCTCGGTGCGCTGAGTAGCTCGGTACACTTAGTAGCTCAGTATACTTAGTATCTCGTTACACTGAGTTTCTCGTCTAGTTTAGTTGTTCGATGAATATATACTTTTCCATGGAAGATGACACGTGTCTCCATATAATTGGTCCATGTTAATTGACTAATTTTTGTATCAACAATAATATTTACTTAAATATTAACGAGAGAGGGAATGGTTAATATATAGAGGAATTTAATTACTACGTGAATATTAACAATTTATTTATGTCTTTAGGGGTTTTAGTGACAGGGCATTTATTTATCTCAGCCAAGAGTCGATATAGACTAATTTGCGTGTGAGATAAGGATTTATATAAATTAATTTGGATGCCAATTCTGAGTGTACTGTTGAGTCTGAATGGGCCGAGATAGTCAAAAAAGTGTAACCAAGGGTAGGAAACGGGTCACGAGACGCTTTTATGCATAGTCGGGCCCACACAGGGGTATTTGGGTCACTTGGGCTTGGCCCATTATGCTAAAAATGAGATTAATCCTAATTACTTAATTAAACGGAAAAGGGGAACGACTTATTTGAGGTTGGAAAACACATAGTGGAAGATAAAACCCTAATGAGAAGTTAAAGGCACTAGGAACCAATTTGGGGGACAAAGGAAAGAGCCAAAAGGGGGGATTTCATCATCAACCTTGAGAATCACAACTCAGCATCTGACCCTATGAAACCATAAGGCAAGTTGTTAACTTGCTGTATCATTTATTTATATTTTCAATTCATATTTATGTGTTGTAAATACCTAAAATTTGTTTCGGGGATAAATCAATCGAAAAATGGTGTTTTTGTAATTGGAACAGAAGATGAGAATTGGTGTAGGAATTTATGGTGTGACATGATTCTAAAGAGATATTTGCCTTAGTTGTGATAAAACCAAATGAATTATAAATGAAATTGAGTTGGTAATTTGGTGTTGTGACCAATTTAGAAAAACAGTAGAGAACGAAAATTAAATGGGGTTTGGGGACTTTATGGAGGTTCTTTATGATGTTCTGGGGATGTTAAATTGATGAGAGGACTTACGCTAGGCTGTAGAAGGAGTTGGGATTTTAAGGTTTTCGTCCATGGAGAAGCAGACTCTCAGAGAAGAAGAAGACCTGTTCGATCGATCGATCGATCAATGGTATGTGATTTTTTATAGTTCTGCCATTTTTAATATATAAATGAAATTAATTAAAAAACATTCCTAACAAAAATAAGTATGGAACATTAATTCCTAACAAAAATGAAGGAATGTAATTGGGGTTGGGATGAATTTATGTGTGACACGCTATGGTAATTTTTGGGAAGAATATTCCAAAATAGTTAAATACGGATCGAGTGGGCGAGTCCGGGTATATTGTTTGAGCGATACCAAGGTGATAAATTAATTTTGATTGAAAACTAATTAATTTGGAGTTGGGGATTTAGACTCGGGTATTATTTTATTTTGGGCCACGAGAGCGAGTCCAAAAATATTGTTTGGATCGACACCAAAAGTAATTTAATTAATTAACGTGAAAATTAATTAATAATCAGGATTGGGCTATAAACTCATGATAATTTGTATAGGCTTGTGTTACGAACATAGTACAGCGTATTTTATTTCTCTCTCTCTCTCTCTCTCTATATATATATATATATATATGGTGTGCGATAGTATGTATATACATATATATGTGGTGTGTGCATTAATATCAGTGGCTAGATATTATTATTATATATACTCTAGTGCTATCAGAGGAGGTTTCGCGTAGAGAGTGAATACCATAGCTTGAGGAGTAGGGAGAGTATATCCCCAGGTCATAATGTCCATTATATGGGCGAAGGGCATCTCACTTTCAAGGAAGGAATATGACCGCCTCTAATATTTATGTATTAACCAAGTTAGTGAGTGATTCTGACTTGAGGTAACTAGGTTATGTGAATACACATAGTGGGATAGCACTTTAGAGAATATACATATAATGAGTTATTACTCGGGAGCATGTTGATTATTAATTACTATTTCAACATATGTGTGATTGTTGTAATATGACTATAGGTATATAATGGGATAGATAATTATATACGAGTAAATTAATACAGGCCGAGAATTGTATTGTATGTATAATGGGTGTGAAAGTGATATTAGTTCAAGACGGGGAAAGATTAATTAAGTTAATGTTCATAATAACTTAAAAATCATAATTATTGCATACTCGGTTAGAGTAGGGGGGTTTCAAGGGGTTATACTGGTTATCTAGTTTTGCAATAAATAACTAGGGAAACAAATTAAGGCGTCAGTAGTGAACATATTAGAGGAGGGGTGGGGATATCCTCAAGGGAGTGCGACACTAAGTAAAATATGAAGAGAATGCATACATATTTATTACTACAAGTTAATCATTTGCTAAATATTTTCCACGTGTTTTGGGTTCTAACCCTTGCTATAAATATTCTTAAAAACTATTTAGGTGTCCAGCCACAGGAACGCCAGACTTGACTCATTCCATGGATTTGTTGTTGCATCATATGTGGATGTTGCAGGAGTTTGATTGGTGCCTCATTCTTTTCATTTCTAATGTCGAAATTTCTATCAATTACTCGAGCATGCCGCTCACAACTTTATTTAGAATTTGTGTCATACTTGTGGAGATTTTTATTATCTGTATTTACATTTGTTGGATTTGAGCCGATGGTTTATTCGGTTAGTATATTTAGATGGGATTGGTTGAATTTAGCTAATGGTGATTGTTTAAATTATTTTGTTTCCGCATGCGTATTTTCTTTGAAGTAAAGTAAGATCAAATTTGGCACTAGTCTAATTTTCTCACTTAGGTGGTTAGTAATTAAAAAGGCAACAATGATGCTAAGAATGAACAAACTGAGAAACCTGTTCTAATTTAATTTAGGATTGATCACCCGAGGTTAATTAGGCGGGGTGTCACAGATGGTATCAGAGCATCAGGTTCTAGTGTCTTAGGATTTGTGCAACCTACTATGTTTCAGCGTAGTGTTCGGTTGTTATAGAGACCTATTATTTGGACTGTTGATTCATTTTTCACTTTTGAGATATCGTATTTCTGCTATTAGATTTTTGTATAAATTGTGTACTTATACGATTTGAACTATTTTCAGATGCCACCGAAGATATAGAAAGCGGAGAGGGCTGAGGTTAGGGATGAGTTGAAGTATGTTCATTAGGAGCCATAGGTACAGCCACCCCCACCCCCACCAGAGTTGATATCCATTACTCAAGTGCTGGTGATAGTGGCCCTAGTAGTTGAGACAACGATGCGAGCTATGGAAGCTCATTTCTCACATCCCGAGGCATCGTCCCTAGTGTCACTGACAATTCAAGCTCCAATAGGACCACCTTCTTGGCACCGAGTTAGGGAGACCTTTCAGAAGGGTCACCCGCCAGAGTTTCGGGGTAGCACTGATGTAGTAGAGGCCTACTATTGGAAAAAAAATACATAGCGACACCTGCGAATGCTGGAGTGTACCGATGTACAGAAACAGATGCTTTCTACCTTCCATCTGTCAGGCACAGCCTTACAGTTGTACGAGTCAGGTACCAACAATGAAGAGAGGGATTTGATGATGATATCTGAGTTCTGGGCATGGTTTGACCGTAAATACTTCCCACCGACATTAGAGGCAGAAATGAGAAAGAAGTTCAGTGAGTTAGTGCAGGGTGACCGTTCAGTGGCGGATTATGATGAGGATTTCACCCATTTGGCAAACTTTGTGCAAAATGAGTTGAGTGATGAGGAGCGAAAGAAGTCAAGGTTTATGGATGGCCTGGCCTCGAGGATCAGGAAACACTTTATTAGTAATCCAGTGTTGGTGATATATACAGATATCATTAATGTCACTCTCATACATTGTCAGGATCATTACTTCCATGCCAAGGGGCGCCAGAGGGTAGGAGAATAGAGCCAACAGGGCAAGGCATTTGTTTTTGGTGAGAAATGTGGTGTTCTGTAGCACACTAGCAGTCAGCAAGGGAATTAGGCTAAGAAATTTAGGCCTTGTGAGTTACGACCGGGAGGAAAGGAATTTTGGCGGGGCCAGCTAGGCTCAAATCAGTGGCAACAGGTTCCTCAGGTCCGTCAGGGCCAATAGGGTTAACGATAGGGAGATGGTCAGAGACGCTGTTTTTTTTTAGGCCAGACAAGGCACTTCAAGAGGGAGTGCCCCTAGAGGGGCAGAGGCCACAAGAAGGGTTCCAAATAGGGGCAGCAGGCATAGATGCCGCCAGCAGCACCACCTCCACCAGCCCCACAATAATAGGGGAAAATGCACTACGGGCGTGTGTATTACGTCCGGGGTGTTTCCAATCCTCCAGCACAACAGGGGTCGCCAGCGGTTGAGGGTATGTTTCTCATCCATGGTCATCAGGGTAGGATATTTTTTAAACAGGAGCATCTCATTCATTTATTAAATCTAAATTAGCTAAACAGGATGGGTTACTAAAGACCGCAGGTAGTCTCCGTACGTGTGTTGAATTGCCAGTAGGCAGTGGGGCTTTGATTCACTCGATTTGTCAAGAAGTAGAAATTTTGATTGGAAGGCTTAGTTTAGCGTCGGACCTCTTAGTGTAAGATATCGAGGGTACGATGTCATCCTAGGTATAGATTGGTTTTCAAGTTATCAAGCGACTGTAGATTTTTACGAGAGGATAATCGTGTTCTCCATTCTGTGACAGGATATGTTCTCACTAGTGATGTCTCTACCTGAGGGAGGATCGTGTACCCACTTTTGTTATATCAAGGAGGATACCTCACAGGAGGTGGTAGTTCCGTTGCATTCGATTCTAGTAGTGAGAGATTTCGAGGATGTGTTCCAAGAAATACCGGGGTTACCACCCAGTATGGAAATCGATTTTTTAATCGATTTAGCACCGGGGATGAAACCGATTTCTTGAGCACCTTATCATATGGCCCCTTTAGAGATTTGTGAGCTGAGAGAGCAGATTCAGCAGATCCTGGGTCAGAGTTTTATTTGGCCGTGTACATCATCGTGGGGTGCACCGGTGTTATTTGTGAAGAAGTGGAATGGTTCACTTTTGTTGTGCGTGAACTATAGGGAGTTGAACAAGGTAACGATACAGAATATGTATCTGTTGACTAGGATTGACGATTTATTTAACCAATTGAGAGGGGCGTCTTACTTCTCCAAGATTTATTTGAGGTCAGGGTATCATCAGTTGCGTATCAGATAGGAGGATGTCCCTAAGACCGCTTTCCCTTTGCGATATGGATTTTACGAGTTCAGGGTGATACCATTCGGTCTCAGAAATGCACCAGCAGTGTTCATCGATCTCATGAACTTGGTTTTCGGGGAGTAACTAAACTAGTTTATCATCATGTTGATTGATGACATCCTGATTTACTCGCCCACTGAGGGGGAGCACGCAGAGCATCTGCGTATGGTTCTATAGATGCTGGGGGATCACCAACTTTATGCTATGTTCGGGAAGGGAGGATTTTGGCTATGGGAGGTACACTTCCTTGGTCATGTGGTGTCAAACCAGGGTATTGCAGTGTATCCGAGTAAGGTATCGGTAGTGTGGGAGTGGGGGCATCCCACGACACCAACCAAAGTGCGTAGCTTCTTGGGACTCTCAGGTTATTACAGACGATTCATTAAGGGGTTCTAAAAAATTACGGTCCTTTTAACGAATCTGACTCAGAAAGGGGTGCCTTTTATTTGGAGTGATCATTATTAATTATCTTTCGACAAGCTAAAGGACAAGTTGACATCTGCACCTGTACTTGCTTTGCCGAGGGGAGGACTAGAGTATCGGGTTTACACTAATGCATACTTACAGGGACTTGGGGGTGTGCTCTATCAGGAGGAGAGGCCTATAGCTTATGCATCCAGAAAGCTAAAGCCCCATGAGAGGAATTACACCACTCACGACCTAGAGCTCGTAGCGGTCATTTTTGCCTTGAGGATATGGAGACATTTTATATTGGGAGAGCTGTTCACCCTATTCACGGATCACAAGTTAGTTCATTATCTCTTGACATAGAAGGATATGAGTATTATGAAGAGGCAGCGGATATAATTTCTGAAAGACTACCAGTTTGATATTCAGTATCATCCTGGTCGGGCTAATGTGCTAGCAGACGCATTGAGCCAGAAAATAATTGCAGAAATATCAGAAGTCTAGAAAGTGAAGTGGAAAGAGCTTCGATATGAGGATGATGTATCCAGAGCCTTCATGTCAGCTTTATCTATCACACCGGAGATCATTATGCGAGTGGTGAGGGCACAGGCGGAGGACCAGATCTGCCAGGATAGGGTACGCCAGCTGTTAGCTGAGGGAGCAGAGGTTTACTTGATCAGCTCGGAAGGGGGCTTATGCCTAAATGGGAGGTTAATTGTGTCAAAGGATGAGGAGTTGAGGCACGCTGTTATGACAGAGTCCCATGGTTTGAGATTTTTAGTACATCCCGACAAGGATAAAATGTACCAGGATATGAGAAGACTATTGGTGGATAGGAATGAAATGGGACAGAGCAGAGTTTGTCTCGAAATTTAACACGTGTCATCTTGTGAAAGTTGACCATCAGAGACCTCTAGGGATGCTACAACCACTAGAGATTCCTATGCGAAAGTTGGAGAGCATCTCGATGGACTTTATTACAGGGTTACCTACATCGTATAGGGTTCATGACTCCATATGGGTCATTATGGATCTGTTGACTAAGGTGTCCCACTTCCTGCTGGTTCGCACAGACTTTGAGACGTTGTGCTATGCGCAACTATTCATAGTGGAGATTGTTAAGCTACATGGGGTACCGGTGACTGTTGTGTCTGACAGAGATAAGATTTTTTGGACCATTTTTGGCAGAGCTTTCAAGAGGCCATGCGTACAGAGCTACGTTTGAGTACAACTTATCACCCACAAACTTATAGGCAGACTGAGAGATCAATCGGATTCAAGAAGACATGATTAGAATGTGCATTTTAGACTTTGGGGGAGGATTGGAGAGATATCTTCCTTTGGTAGAGTTTGCGTATAACAACTCTTACCAATTCATGATTTCCATGGCACCATTCGAGGCACTGTACTGGAGACCTTGTTGTTCACCTGCCTGTCGGTTAGAGGTGGGGGACAACAAGTTATTGGGGCTGGAGATTGTCCAGGAGATGTCTTCCAATATAGACATGTTTTGAGTATGGATTCGAATGGCTCGGGATAGGAAGAAGCGTTATGCTCATGCTTAGCGGAGACATGTGGAGTTAGTGGTTGGGGATCAAGTATTCGGCCAGGTGTACCCTATGAAATGGGTGATGAGGTTCGACAAGAAGGTTGAATTAGCACCGAGGTACGTGGGACCCTTCCCTATTATTGAGAAGGTAGGATCGGTAGCATATATATTGTGATTGCCAGAGCATCTTCAGAGGATACACGACGTGTTCCATGTGGCATTGCTAAAGAAATATCGAAGGAGCGAGAGGTCCTTCTGGAACATTCTACTCGAGGAAATTGATTTACATCAAGACATCTCGTATGAGGAGAGACCGGTGGCTATTCTGTACCGTAGTTAGCGAATGTTACGATCCAAGGTTGTTCCACTAGTTAGAGTACAATGGGGTTATCACAACGTTCACGAGTCTACCTGGGAGCGGGAGGAGGATATGCAGGAAAAATATTCAGAGCTATTCACCACAGGTATGACCAAATTTTGGGGACGATGTTCCATTGTAGGGGGGGGGGGGGTTAGTATGTAACGCCCCATAATTATATGTATGTAATATTTAATTAATTCGGGAAATTTTAAATTACTTGTGTGTCATAATTTTAATTGAATTAATTATGGTAATATTTATTTAAATATTAATCGGAGAGTGAATGGTTAATATTTAGGGAAATTTAATTACTAGGTGAATAGTAATAATTTATTTATGTCATTACGGGTATTAGTGATGGGACATTTATTTATCTCAGTCGGGAGTCGGTATAGACTAATTTGGGTGTGAGATAAGGATTTTTATAAATTAATTTGAATGCCAATTCTGAGTGTACGGTTGAGTCCGGATGAGCTGAGTTTATCGAAAAAGTGTACTTGGGGTTGTAAACGGGTCACGGGACGTTTTTAAGCATAACCGGGTCCACACGGGGGTATTTGGGCCACTTGGGCTTGGCCCATCAGGCTAAAAACAGGATTAAGCCAAATTACTTAATTAGAAGGAAAAGGGGAACGTCTAATTTGATATTAGAAACACATAGTGGGAGAGAAATCCCTAAGGAGCAGTTAAAGGCACTTGGAACCAATTTGGATGACAAAGGAAATAGCCAAAAGGGGGGATTTCACCATCAAACTTAAGAATCACAACTCCGGATCAGGCCCTACAAAATCGTAACGCAAGTGGTTAACTTGTTGTAGGCTTTATTTGTGTTTTCAATTCATATTTATGTGATGGAAATACCTAAAATTCGTTTTGGGTATAAACGGGTACAAAAATGGGGTTTTTGAAATTGGAACACAAAATGAGAATTGGTGTATGAATCTATGGTGTGAAATGATTCTGAATAGATATTTGTCTTAGTTATGATAAACCCAGAGGAATTATGAATGAAATTGAGTTGGTAATTTGGTGTTGTGATTGAATTATGAAATAACTCGCGTTTTTTCCTAATTTAGAAAAACAGTAGAGAACGAAAATTAAACGGGGTTTGGGGACTCTATGGGGGTTCCTTACGATGTTCTGGGGATGTTATATTAATGAGAGGACCTAGGTTAGGCTGTAGAAGGTGTTGGGATTTTATGGTTTTCGTCCATGGAGAAAGAGGCTCTCGGAGAGGAAAAAGACCTGTTCGATCGATCGATCGATGGCTGGGATTGATCGATCGATGGTCCGGGATTTTTTACAGTTTTGCCAATTTTAATATATAAAGCAAATTAATTAAAAAAAATTCTCCCCCATACTTTAGTTAGTGAGAAATAAGTATGGAAGGTTAATTTCAAACGAAAATGAAGGAATGTAATTGGGGTTGGGAGGAAATTATATGTGACACACTATGGTAATTTTTGGGAAGAATGTCCAAAATAATTAAATACGAATCGAGTGGGTGAGTCCGGGTATATTGGTTGAGCTATACCAAGGTGTTAAATTAATTTAGATTGAAAACTAATTAATTTGGAGTTGGGGATTTAGACTCGGGTATTATTTTATTTCGGGTCACGAGAGCGAGTACGAATATATTGGTTAGAGCAACACCAAAAGTAATTTAATTGATTAATATCCAAATTAATTAATAATTAGGGTTGGGCCATAAACTAATGATAACTTGTATAGGCTTGTGTTACGAACATAGTACACGGTACAGCCATGGTATTATATATATATATATATATATATATATATATATATATATATATATATATATATATATATATATATATATATGGTGTACGATAGTATATATATATATATGGTGTGTGCATTAATCTCAGTGGCTAGATATTATTATTATATATACTCTACTGCTATTAGGGGTGGTTGCGTGTAGAGGGTAACTCCCCTTGAATGAGGAGTAGGGCGAGTATATCCCCAGGTCATAGCGTCCATTATATCTGTGAGGGGCATCCCACTTTCAGGGAAGGAATATGGCCGCCGCTAATATTTATGTATTAACCAAGTTACTGAGAAATTCTGACTTGGGGTAACTAGGATATGTAAATACACCTATTGGGATAGAAATTTAGAGAATATACATCCGGTGAGTTATTACTTGGGAGGATGTTCATTATTAATTACTATTTCAACATATGTGTGATTGTTGTAATATGACTATACGTATATAATGGGATAAATAATTATATACGAGTAAATTAATACAAGTCGGGAATTTTATTATATGTATGACAAGTGTGAAAGTTATATGAATTTAATAAGGGGAAAGATTAATTAAGTTAATGTTGATAATAACTTAGAAATCATAATTATTGCATACTCGGTTAGAGTAGGGTGGTTGCAAGGGTTTATATCGATTATCTAGTTTTGGGATAAATAACTAGGGAAGCAAATTAAGGCGTTAGTAGTGAACATATTAGAGGAGGGGTGAGGATATCCTCAAGGGAATGCGACACTAACTAAAATATGAAGAGCATGCATACATATTTATTACTACAAGTTAGTCATTTTCTAAATATTTTCCAATTGTTTTTGGTTCTAACCCTTGCTATAGATATGTTTAAAAAACTTTTAGTTGTCCAGGTAGAGGGACACCAGACTTTACTCATTCCAGGGATTCATTGCTGAAGCATATATGGATGTTGCGGCAGTTTGATAGGCATCTCATTCTTTTCATTTCTAGTCTAGAAATTTCTATCAGTTCCTCGAGCATGTCGCTCACATCTTTATATATAATTTATGTCAGACTTGTGGAATTTTTTATTATCTGTCTTTACATTTATTGGATTTGAGCTGATGGTTTATTCGGTCAGTATATTTAGATGTGATTGGTTGCTTTAGTTAATTGTGGTTGTTTAATTTATTATGTTTCCACATGAGTATTTTCTTTGAAGTAAAGTAAGATAAAATTTGGCACCAGTGTAATTTTCTCACTTAGGAGGTTAGTAATTGAAAAGGTGATAGTGATGCTAAGAATGAACCAACTGAGAAACCTGTTCTAATTTAATTTAAGACTGATCACCCTAGGTTAATTAGGCGGGGTGTCAGAATACACATTCATCTCGGCCGAGGGAGTGTTTTCACTAAATTAATGATGTTAGAATGAACCACAATAATAGTGATTTTTGAAATTAAATTTACCAAATTATGCTGTTATATCTCGTCCGAGAGAGGGTTTCACCAAATTATTGATGTTAAGATAATATTCCTCCATCTCGGTTTTATTGATAGTCTATGGATGAGGTTAGCCCTTTTCAAACTTCCATATCATCGAGAGAAAGATAAAGGTACTTCACCACGAATAATGTTCTGTTGCATAGGATGAACTAATACATATAATTTGGACTACACATACAACACAATAGGAGAGAAAACTTGGGAAATTTTTCATTCATAACTTTCTTTTAATACACTATTACATTTATAAAATAAATTCACACAAAGTTCCTACCAGTAATAGGTTTTTAGATGGTCGGCATACCAAGGATTGGAGAATGGCTCCCCTTCTATGTTATCAAGCTGATATGTCCCTGGAACGAACTATTCAATGATTATGAAAGGTCCATGGCAGATGGGATGGAGTTTATTTGGATTTTGCCATGTCTTCTTTGAAATTAGGTATCCTACTGTTAATGGTCGAGCCTTTACTCTCTTATTGAAATTCTTTATTATTTTCTGTTGATTGGCAGCTTGCCTAACCTCATCACCCTCTCTTCTTTCTTCTATTAGGTATAATTCCTATTTATTCTCTGCAGTATTCTCCTTTGGGTCATATATCTCGAATCTTTGAGTTGGAAGACCAATCTCTATTGGTACCATGACCTCTGAACCATAGGCCATCATGGATGGGGTCTCCATTGTTGGTGTTCTCTCCGTCGTCCTATATGCCATTAGGAAGGATTACACTTATTTAGTCCATCTTCCTTTGGCGTCTTACAATTTTTTCTTAATTCCATCACAGACTGTTCTATTCGTCACTTCAGTTTTCCCATTGGCCCGGGGTCAGTCAATATTTGAAAAGAACTAATTAATGCCAAACCTTTCGCAGTACTTTTCCAAGAATATATTCTTAAAGTTCTTCCCATTACCTAAAATCAAAGTTCGGGTAGTCCATATGTGTAAATAATATTCCTCATAATAAATTGTAAGGTTTTCCTCTCTATTACTGTGATCATTGCCTCGGCCTCCACCCACTGAGAAAAATAATCAATAAATACAATCAAGTATAAGTAGTTACCCACAAGTCTCGGCAACGGTCCTACCAAATCAATCCCCCAAAATACAAATGGCCATGGTGAAGTGATAGAAGTCAGGGGTTAGTGAAGCTGATGGGAGATGCTAGAGAACCTTTGGAACTTATCCAATGTCGATCACCAATATCCGTGGTTCAAAATTATTTTTGCCAATGATCTTCCTCCTATATGATTAGTGCAAGACCCCTCAATCACATCCTTTAAGATATACTCCACCTCATTCAAATGGACACATCTAAATAGGGCGAGGAGGAATACCTTCGTGTATAGGACATCTCCAATGATGGAGAACTTTGGCAATGTGATTCTTAATTTCTTCCTCTTAGCTCTTGAATCAGGTAACTCCCTGTTTCTGATATATTGGATGATGGGGTCCATCCATGAAGATCCAAGGTGCATGTTAAAAAGAAAACTCCACAGTGTTATCTTCTTCTTCAATGGTCGACCATCATAGGATCTCTACTGACACTGACCTTCTAATCTCTATCCTAGTAGAGGAGGCTAATCTTACTAAGGCATCGACTCTACTTTTGTCTATTCGAGGGATCATTTTTATCTTCACCTCCTTGAAATTTTCTAGTTTTATCTTTACCCTTTCAAGGTAATTTGTCATTCTATACTTTTTGGTTTCATATACTCCCAATATCTGATAAACTTCCAATCTAGAGACACTACGAACCATAAGTTGGCCGATGCCCAATGCTCTCGTGACGGAGAGTCCTGCCAGAAGAGATTCATACTCTGACATATTATTGGAGCTCTTAAGACTAAAACACAGAGCATATTCAATGTCAGTCCTATCTAGGACCAACATGATCAAGCCTATTCCACTTTTGCCTTCGTGTGAAGAGCTTCTCGAAAACAAATTCCAAATAATACCTTCGTTGGAAAAAGTAATCTCTTCTAGGGTACCATTATTTAAAAGATATCTCTTCTCTTTATGTTCAATTACTCTACCTCTTACGTGCTCATCTCGTCCTGAGCCGAGTTTTCGTTTAATTTTTTTGGTTGTAACGTAGGGTTTGTCAACTTTCCATTGTCGATATTGTCAATTTTATCAAATACCGCAAGTGCACGGGCTATTATAGAATAGCGAGTGTAAGTACAGGTTGAACCCACGAGAATTTGTCAATTTTTTCTTTCAAAATAGTTGTGATTGTCCAACTAGATTAATTTGATTTGGAGATGAGATGTAATATTAAACTAAGCAACCCAAACAAGAATTAGGAGTACGAGAGATATAACCAATGGAGCATGGAAACTAGGACGTTGGATCCATTTATCACATTCAACTGATATTATGTAATAATTTAAACTCGTCATTCCCGATTTTATAACTCAAATTAAACCGAATCTCGTCGTATTTAATTCGCAGGATAACACAGTTAAGTTCGCAATAAAAGTTAACGTCTCTAAATTAAGACGGCTAAAATCCCTATTCCCTTAAAAGCTCACTTTTAGATTTCAAAGTATAGTCTTTAAGCATGGACTATCAAAACAATCTAGTGCAAGCATAATCCATCAAAAACTACTCACACTTAAAAATAAAAATATGATTTTTCTTAAACAAAGCCAAAGGTTTAAAACACACACTCGTGTCATTTTAAATGAATACCTAATTTTTTAGATCTTTAGCACATATCAGGAACAAAGACGAATTTAAATCACGCATAATATTAATCCAACACGATAAATTTCACCTGGTCCTAGTAAAGAAATTACGCTAGCATAATGAAAGACGTCATAAAATTGCAAGAATGAATATGAATTTTCATTAATAAAACAACTTACAAATGATGTGTCTTACAATTGATGTTGACAAAATTTCTTCCACAAAGATACAAGTCTTAGCCCTCAAATATGAATAAAAGTCTGAAGATAAGACAACTAAAAACTATTTCCCAAATTCTCCCTACAATTATCTCCTTCTCTAATTCGGAGAATAAAAATTCCCGAGTTTTTCTACGATTTCACAAGTGTAAAAACAACATTTTTACGAACGACCGTAAAATTCAGACTTTTTCCACCTTTTTCAAGTTGATCATCAATTTGAACCAAATTCCATCATTACCTGCAAAAATTTCACTAGGCAACTTTTTTCACACAATAGCATAAGAATATTATAAAATTATTGAATCTCCCATTTTTGACATAAAATTGCCATTTTAACTTTGAATGCAATCATTCTTGCATTTTTTTCCTTTTAAAAAAATTGATCCTAAGAACTTATTAAATAAAACAAAATGGGACTAACAAGGTATAAATTTGGGTATAAAATATTCAAAATAATGCACCCATCAGTCGGCCTCATCACATGTGAACTCGATGATAAAATCTGCCAAAGCCTACCCTTTGACGGTTCTCCTTCGCTAATAGTAATTTCATAATCCCCCAACTATATCACTAGGCCATCAGCCTACCCAATTTATCGGGTTTAAGGAAGAGTTATTTGAGATAAGTGTCGATGAGGGCGACCATAATGTGTGCCTAAAAATACGACTTCATTTTTCTTGAGACGTGAATTAAAGCATAGCCCAAATTCTCCATCGTACTATATCTTTGATAAACCCCTTGGAAGTTTTTAATATTAAACTATAGTGGCTATTGCACACCATCCTCATCACAGCCTATTGTAGTACTGGTGGCCAATTCTAACATGTCCAGTTATAGATATAACTTTTCAACTTGAACAGACTTAGATAACAAGAATGGCGATCCATGATTAGACTTTAACTCCTAAAAGTCACTCTCACACTCTTCATTGCATTCGAAGGACTTCCTTAATATTTTGAAAATGGGAGATACTTATTAATAGCTCTAGATGAGAACCTATTTATTGCTGCTTCCCGTCAAGTCAACCTCTGAACATCTTTTATCATCTTGGAGTCTTCATCTACATGAGAGATTTAATATTCTCGGGGTTGGCATCAATACACCTTTTATTCATAATGAAACCCAAAAACTTATCTTGGTAATGTAGTGGCCCTCTGATACTCCTTTCTCTCCTAATTTGAGTTAAAGTATCACTCCTGTGCCTCAACATGGTAAACCTAAACTTACCCTACCCCATATGGTCGGGAATTAAATCATTTGGTGAATATCTAAGGGCACAACATAAAACTCATTAAGGGCTTCTCATCCCGAAATTATATTATAGGTTGATCATACATTCTCATCCATAACAAATAAATTGATCTTTTTTATGGAACATTTTGGCCAACTGTTCCCCATTAAAACATCCATCTCATACATCCCTAAAGGTCACACCTTATCTAAGGTCACAACATCGTATTTTGGCCTACCCAATGAGTGGTTGGTGATATGAGATCCGCCACTTCTTGCTCAACCTCATGCCTTTGTAGTAGTCCCAGAACATCACATCGGCCAACCTACCTCAATCGACCAATATCCTAGGAACTCCATACCCATGAACCAAGGTGGTGATAACCAAAGGGTCATTATGTGAGGATAAGGTCCTCTTAAAATCTAACCTCGAGAAACTAACAATCAAAGTATTTATAATAAATTTTTTTCTCTCTCACCTTCTTCGGCTCAACAATTATCAAGTGCACTTATTTTGGTTTTGGAGGAAGAGCTTTGGCCTCAGCCACATGAGATTTCATAGCTATAGTTTCCTTTTCACCAGCTGTAATACCTCCATAAATCATTTTAACTCTGAGAGAGACTGTGTGAAGGAGACGCTTAGGATTGGTTTTTAGAGGACGTAGGTCTGGGTCGGCCTCATCATCATCGTTTGAGGCATCATCATCCCTGCCACTAGAGCATCATGTTTTAATTTATCATTCCACTTCTTCTGGGTGTCGTCTCGGCCACCCTGTGAACTATTCTTATCCACGCATTTCCTTAACTTGCCAGCTTTAACATTATTTTAATCTCATCGTGAAACATATGTTAGTTGTATAGCCATGATCTAGATGAAACTTATACCACATGTTGTTATTCCTCTTATAAGGAGGAGCTATCAAATTCTGCATCCATCTTAGAGACTTGTCATTATTTATCTAATTCAAAATATGCTCATAATTGATAGTAGGAGGGGTATAGTTAGTCAATTTATCATTTGTTAACCTCTTCTTGCAATATTTACCCCTTGACTTATGGAATTTACTTCCATTGCTTGCTCTTTTCTTATCATTTTCCTTTGCATCCATCACCTCCTGCGTATTCATAACCTTCTTGCCATTAGCCAAGAGTTCATCCATGGATTTTGGAGGATCTTCGATGAGCTTGTAGAGGATCTTTCATTTCTGCAATCCTCCCATCAGGCCGGTTATAACAATGCTCTCTTCATAATCTTGAACTTATAGTTTCTCTTTATTAAAGCGATCTATTTAATCCCTCAGACTTTCATTCTTTCCCTTCTTAATGTACAATAAGTGTGTAATCTTCTTTTAGGGCTTCACTCTGAAAGAAAAATTATGTATAAACCTCTCTGCCAACTGATTGGAATATTCTATCAAGTTTTGGGGAAGGGAGGTGAACCACAAAGGAAAAGCATCGAAAAATGTGCTAGAGAATGCCCGACACCTCATGTCATCTGAGACTAAGTAGATATCAGTAGCGGATTGATACTTCTCCACATGATGAACAAGATTAGTGCTGCCGTAATATTTTTATGTGACCACTGATGGCTTGAATTTAACCGAGGCTGGATAACTCATAATTACTTCCACAAAAGGGGAGCCTTCAGTACAGTCCCTCTGCAAGGGGTCTCGGCTCTTTAGTATATCCCCTAACTTGTCCTCCAATCGCTTTATGGAATCATTCTATGTCCTCTCGATTGTAGCTCTAATCTCTCTCTATCGATTGGATGAACTGAGGGATCTCTAGTTGCTTCACCTTGTCCTCTATTCAGCTCTCGTTGTTCCTCATCTTGGCCTCATAGAAGTAACGATGTTTCAAGATCTGGAGAGGCGATTCCTCAAGACATCTGTTGCTAGGTCGAGCCTATCAAAGGGAGACCCTCTAACCTCTACTTAATCTATCTAAGGATGATGCTTATGCCTTACATTCTCGGCCCATCCTACTGCTATGTCTTCCATTAGGCTGAATTGGATGCACACTATCCATAGAGATTCGATAAGTGTCCCAACATTCTCTATCGTCCTCATCATCATACTGATCGTCCTCATCATCACAAAATTTAGGAACGAACTCCCAGATGTAAATGCCTATGGTTGGCCACGTCTCTACAACATTGCTACGGTGGATCCTCTTTGTGCTGGGTTTGTGGTGGTCCCCTAGCCGCTAGATCTGGGTGGCCTTCCTTGGCGGTCAAAGTTATCGTCTCATCTCCGACACCGGTATGCCTACCAACAATGTTCTAGCTAAATTCAATGAGTTGCTCCTGGATCTTCCATTTGCGGTCCGCCCATAAGCATTTCGTCGCCATCACCTCAGGCATTTATAGACTAGGGTGGGTCCTGGATGGAACATGGGTCAATTATCATATGCAAATTAGAGTGTGACACCCCTCTTAAATTAATAATGGGTGGCTCACCCTATACCAAGATAAAACATGAATTTCAAGTAGATCATTCTTAGCATCACTGTCGCACATACTAAAAATCTAACAAACAGCCTATCAAATAAGCGAATGCAAAAAAATGAAAACATACAAGAAACTACAAACCAACATGCAATATAATTAGAAAACATGATAATATAAACATGAGTACAACAAAAGATATACCTGAATATGCTATCGTCTCACAGATAAAACAACAACCCGATAAGATCATAAAAGATCTAAAACTAAATATACAACCCCAGAGTATAAACTCAAAATAAAAATGAATCCTTAATGAGATTTACAAAAATATGAAGCTACTACAACAAAATCCTATAACGTTTTGCATATGCTACAACTCCAAGGTCTCTGGATAGAATATTCATCATTGGAGTCCTTGCGATGGGACACCTAAAACAATATATGTATAACAAGAGAAAATATGTAAACGGGTCAAGGCCCGAGGTTTGAAAAAAGTTTGAGCGAGTGAATTAAAATGCATAATATTTATGAATGCACGATTTCATAATTTAAGTGGTGTCGCATTATGTTGGGATTCAACGTCACCCCTTATCTATAGTGCTCATCTAACGTATGCATCTGAACATCAACTAAGCTACCAAGCACAATATAGGGCTAAATCCTCTTAAATCTACGCATAAACCTCATTCGCTCAACTCACTATCTCTAACATAACCAATCATCTACTTCTTATATTATCTCCTAAGTTTACCCCCAAACTTATGTAATAATATCACTCAATTATATTTATATGTTCTAATCTTTATACTTCACATGTTATTAGCATAAGATATCCCATGTCATGTGAAATTCTAGCAATATACACCCCCTATAACACATATACACAAGAAGTAAGGACCAAACATCTCCCCACGCCTAACATTACGCTAAGTTTCGTGTGTGGGATGTCTCACAAAGAGAAATATAAACAAGTAACCCCTCGATACACTACTATCTAACATTGTCGGTCATGGAAATCCTTTTGGCCCTCAGTCCATAGCACACACCCAATTACTCCCCGTCTATAGGTAAAAGAGTATACCCATCCACTCTCATGCTACAAAAGACAAAACATAATATACATCATTATAACTTTCAATAGTTATAATATAAAGATATCACAAACTACATGGAAATCTTGTATAATATTGCACAGACATATTATATATAATTCATGCTTCTCTAACAAGTACAAATACATAACACATATAATATAGATACTAATAGATTCTATAGTGCTATCACCTTCGGAGGGATCGCTGAAATGTCCCTGGGTTAACAACAGTCAGAATAGCTCGCACCGACTTGGAAAGAACCTAAACACAACGTATGGGAAGAGACCATAGTTCCTCCCCAGAAATGATAATGAAACATACCCACAACGTCTCACCCCTAATAAAAATCACGCAACATAAACAATGGATAACCTTAGAGGTATGTGACCCTTGGACTATACTCTCCCTGCTCCTCAAGCCATGGAGATTCACCCATATCGTACAACTTCCCATGATAGCATTAGAGGGTATGATTCACATAATATATCATTCACACAAGATATGTACATATTCAATCACATATTAAGTACAAACTATCACATAAGGTATATACATTCACGCTATATATATATTTATACCATCTCACTTCATTATGCATAAAAGTAATGAATGCAATTATATGTATATAACTCTCGCTATACAATCCGATACACTATAGCATGCCTTCCCAAATTCATTGTATCTTTCAATCCCTCATTTGAAAATTACTAATCCATAACACCTTTGATATAATTAGTCACCTAATTTAATCAACACTAAGGACACATAATATTTCTCTCTCATTCCGTTCGTAATTGATGTCGAGTAAATTCCTACTACTCGAAGAATTTAGAAAAGGATTCAATATGCTTAACTCTCAAATATACCTCAATAATATCCTGAAACCATCCTCAAGATAATCCTCATTCCTTGCAATTTGCTCTTATAAATACCTCCATTATTGTCCCCAAAGTTGCCTCTCTTTTATAACCAATTATAAACCCTAAAATATCTAAGAAACATTTTTACTACACTCCATTGATGGGTCCCTAAGCAGTAAAACCAATTAAAAAGGGCTAAAATCAAAGTTTGCAAAATACTATGACCGGACCAGACTAGTGGTCCATAAAAATGAATCATTTCGGTTTAAAAAATCTTCACATGAATCTGTTCGTGATCAGACCGATCCAGTTCCTCATAAAAATGAACCGGTTTAGTCCCTAAAATTTAACAGAAAACCTTTAATAGTCAGATCGATCTAGTGCCTCCTAAAAATGAGTCAGTCTGGTCCTATACAATTTTATTTTATACCCAAAAGCTACTATACATCTCTAAAACCCAATTTTATTTTTCTCCAATAATAATCCAAACATCCAAAACCCATCCCAAACTTATCCCCACCATTTCCATCATCAAATCCACAAATCAAACCCTAAATACTAGATTTACTCATTAAATTCTAGGGTTGAATCATAAGAGCTCAAAAATAAAATAAATCACCAACAAGAGTTATGAGATAACTCACACACACAATTATTCTGCAAGTTTAATCACTTGCCGCAAAGTTGCGGAGTCGGAATCTTCCTTGAAATAACGGATTTGAGCCAAAAACTCCAAAGTCCCAAGCTTTTCCCATCTTTTTTTCTCTTCTTCCCCTGCTTTCTCTCTCTCTCTCTTTATGGCTTTCCCTTTTTTCACAAATGAGATTGGCTAACTCACGACCCTCTTTTACCTTTACATCCTAAAGCCAAACTTTCAATGATAATACACACTTAAAATGTCTCATTTACTCCAATTAAAGTCAAACTAAATAAGAAATATTTTTGAACCCAAATATAACTTCGGGGCAGTCATTTTGACTATCTCAACTCATACTATATCAACTAAGAACTCTAATTCATCATTCGAGCGTCTAAAAAATAAAATCTAAATTCTCCCATTAGAATAATTCTATTTCTCTCAAAGTAATTAAATTCTCTTAACTTCAAAGTAGGGGGTATGATATTCTCCCCTTATTATAAAATTTTTTTCCTTGAAATTTGGATTAATACATATGTACAAAGATGTGACACCCAGACTAATTAAGTACCGGTTAGCCACTCCTTTATTAAATTAATTCAAAATGCCAATTTGGTCCAGCTAATAGCATCACTGTCGAAAACATTTTAATGATTACTAACCACCTAGTATTTAAAAAGTAGGTTGCCAAATTTGAATTAAAGTCTGATTAACATGCAACAAGTGTAATGAAAAATAATAACACCATTCACCATAACAAAGTAAATAGAATAACCATCACATAATGTAAATAAAGTCTAGAGGAAAACTCCTCACTAAAAATCCACAAACTGAGATTACTAAACTGAATACTGAATCAATACATGCCAAGGTCTGAAAAACTGAAAAGGAAAGATGTCTCTAATAGAATGGGCAACATGCCCTACAACTAATAAATACTGAATCAGGAATCCAAATGATGGAAGAGTCTAAAAGCAAATCCCTGTAGCTTCCACAAACAGCTACAGCTCGTCATCTGAGTGAGAATCCTATGCATGGTGTCCTTGTGGCTGGGCACCTAAAATGGTTTTAGAAGAAAAATAGATTTGAAAGCAAACGGGTCAGAGCCCGAATGTGGAGATATTTTAAAAACCTGCAAGTGCTTTAAAAACATTTAAAACATTAAATGCAAAGTACATGTTAGGACGTGCACTCACATGAAATTCTCACCTCTCGTCTAACTGTGCACTCTGAACGTAAGTACCCATCTAAAATGACACAAACCACTAGCTAAGTGACATTATGTCTAGATAAACTGTCATAGGTTCTATCCTTATTACTCGGTTCCCATTATCATTATAACGATCATAATTAAATAGGGGGCTTAACGTAAATTCAGGTTCTCGTATAAAAGTAATACAACTCATTATAGATTATCCCTTTTGTTACTCCATAATTACACATAATACCATATGAAAGTTCTCATTTTACTAAGTGTATATTTTCCACAACATAAATATACAATATAAGCACCCCGAGACTAAGCTGCGGTGCACACATACTCTGCTATCTATCCCGGTACATCACGTACATAAGGATCACAAATTCCGAATCTCTCAGGAATCGTTCTCAGATAACAACATCACAAATAATGGAGGCTAACACAGTCACATCACATGGGTCACGCACATACCTACGCTCCCACGATCAGCGGACTTATTAACATCCCAATAAGTTTTTCTCTGACCTATGTTCATCAAGGTAACCAGTCTAAATCCGGGCAACACAAGGATTGGAGGGCCCTAAGCGAACGCAAACCTCCCGTGATAGCAAGTATGGTAGGTATGTCATACACACAAATTATATACCAATACCAAGTAACACACATCTTAGTAATTACCGTATTTTAATTGTAGTACATTTCTCATTCAAGTACCAACTTAGAGTTACACAATTTAATCCCGATTAATATAATATATTAAGCCGTCAATAGCTCACATCGTATTGGACACTCACGTCCTACTTCATAGTCTCCCTTAGGTTCAAACTACACTACTAGGTTTGACTCCTCATTATATCCCAAACATCCCAAATATACCAATTAATCATCAAGGAAAGGTTATCTCTATGTATACACGAGGTTACGGTACTCTCGGGATCTAAACAGGCTAAAAAGGCCTAAACTGTCAACTCGTTCGAAGTCTCGTTCGCACGAGGCTGTTCGAACGAGACTTCGTTCGAACGAACTGAGACTTCTAACGAGATCTCGTTCGAACGAAGTGGGCTTTCTAACGAGATCTCGTTCGAACGAATTCATTGACTGAACTTCACCCTCGTTAGAAGCGACTGGTCAACTCGTTAGAAGCTCGTTCGAACGAGCTCGTTTGAACGACCTGGGGAGGTCTTCTAACGAATGACCAGTTTCGAGCCCAGATTTTCTACTTTCATTTTTTCCTCAATTTCTACTCCTCAAATCTCCTCTAAAATTCGTCCCAACCA
This sequence comes from Sambucus nigra, assembly GCA_949130495.1. Classification (NCBI taxonomy): domain Eukaryota; kingdom Viridiplantae; phylum Streptophyta; class Magnoliopsida; order Dipsacales; family Adoxaceae; genus Sambucus; species Sambucus nigra. The sequence continues at coordinate 50,186,705 of OX422215.1, forward strand.
TGTTTTAAGGCCTCTAATCATCCCTAAACATATCAAGGTTAAATACTAACATATTCTAAGGGATCAATTCATCTTAAACATCGTTAAATCATCTAGTCTCTGCACTTTTCCCCAATTTCTCAAGAACATAAACCCTAGAATTTTAAATCCTTAATTTAACCAATTAAATCCGTTTTTGTTTCTATCAAGATATATCAACATCAGATTAGTCCTCTAAATACAATTCTACATGCAATCCTTTATCAAGATATAGTATTATAATTCCAAACTCAAGGGTTTTTCATTAACTTTCAAGAACATGTAAATCTTTTAATTTATCTAACATGGAAGAAACATTGTCTGAATTAAGTAGAATTAAATCACTTGCCTTAATTCAATCTCTGATTTTGATGAAGATTTCCTCTCTCTTTCTGCAGAATTCCCTTCTATCTCTCTCTCTCCAAGCTTTCTTCTCCAATGGCTATGGTGGTTAGGGTTTTGTTTTGGGAAAAATTGGAAACCTAATCTAGTACCCCCGTAGCTTAATGAGTCAATAATGGTTGGTTAGTGGGTTTAGTGGGTCAAATCCACATCAGATATAACTTACTAATTTTCGTCACTTTTAATTTCCAAAAATACAAAATTACCAAAATACCCTTATATGTTGCCGGTATGGCCTAAAAATACCCCGGGACCCAAACTAAACCCCCGGCTAGTGTTTTCTGACTATCTCGACCCTTTCGGGCGCATTGGCCCGCTCAAAACGACCATACGGTTAATATAATTTAAATTTACTTTTATAATTAAAATAATTATATCCTGACGCGACTGTCACACGCATCTCAATAAAATGTCCAAATTGCCGTATATCAATCTCACGACAAATTTCATAATTCAATGTTCATATATCATCATATATACTCAATATAGTCAAATACCAACTCACATCTCGTTAGTATTTTATCCGGATTAATTCCCAATCAATTCTCATTTAATTAATTAATCCCGAAAATAAATATTGCCAAAAATACGGGGTATTACAAAAGATTACATGTCAAACCCAAGATAGCTAGTCATAACCCTTCACTTCCGAAAAGTGAATTTATCAACAAAATATACAATCTCGGCGCCCATACACCCTATAACCGTGCTCAATTTCACAAACATTACTCAACTCCACAAGCCCTAAATTGTAACATAATGTCCATTCATCGTTACAATTATATCCATGAAATAACCAAGGCACCACCCTATGAACCAAATCTCAATACCATAACGCTACTGGGATACGCTAATTCTCAACAAATGAATCCAATAAATCATACATACTAAAAAAATAATTATTTTGAAAAATGTTCATAGATATAACCTTTCTCAATTCCCGACATTCACTAGTTTCATACTTGGGAGGTCTCGCAAGCGAAATCTAAACAAGGAACCCTCCCAATACACTATTGTGCATCGCTGACAGGGATTGAGATAAGTCGGACCAGGACTATAGTTTTAAAAGATTTTTAAATCAATTTATATGGATCCATAAGACTAGAATATAATATAGAAAATGATTTTATGAATTTCGATAAACACAATTTAAATAATATGCCCAAGGCACAAGGCATCAATCAAAGCAATGTCCTCCCCAGCATTAAGTTCACAACACGCACAACACAACTATGAGCTAGACTATTCGCTCAATAATGAACCCACTAATACTTGAATCACATCAATAAAAACTTAATACATCATCTCAAAATATCGCCACAAGATAGACCCGCTCACAATTGGGATACAACAAATTCATACTTCTTGCCAAGCAATATAACGATACCCTCACTGTCACCACATAACACAGCTTAATAGTTGCACTCCGAAAAAACCATAACTCTAATGCCATGTCTCAAAAAAATATATTCTCCCCAAAGATAGCATCTAAGTTCCAGACCTACCCTCCTAAAGCTAATCATATATTCAAAATTGGGTTATAACAAGCAACCACACACTAAACTTTACCCACTCACGAATTCGAGAGAGAACAATCGTACACGCGACAATCCCAAAATCAATTAAAGCATACCCTATACACATAGGGAAATAAATATTGCATTACCTCCATAATATAATTGCCTAGCCTCAAAAATGGGTTCATGATCAATGTTCTCTTGTTCGAACCCATCCATAAATTATTGTATGGATTGTACATCCAGAACCTCTTCAAATTGTTTTTCTTTGCCTCTCTCATGAGAATCCCTCTTCATATGGCCTATATCCCCATAGAAGAAACATGTCCCAATAAATCCATCCTGACCACTCTGAGGAACAAAACACTGATGTGGCCCTCAGTAATCCTATATAGAGCCACTACCATCCAATCTATAACATCATAAATGATGCCTCTTTCTCGAAGTCCCTATATGAAGATCCTGCTCCTTCTGCATGACTTTCGGCTACTATGATGATTATGCCCCACTGCCACCACCTTCTCCCGAGTTACTTGCCACATTCAGGTCCTCAAATTTCTTATTCCCTTTAAATGAAGACTATGACCCTAACAATGTAATAATGTCGGATTCATCACATTAATAAAAAATTGTAATACCGAATTCCCCAATAAATGTTGACAAATTCGCCAATCCAAACCCTCCAATAAATTTGAGATAGGCTTCTCCTCCGTATTTACCTCATTGGGAACAAAGTTCTTTAATGTGGTAAATTCCTCTTTATATGCCGTCACTGTCCTAGCCCCTTGCTTCACCTCTAACAATCTTCTCCTCATCTCATTCTGAATTACCGAAGGGAAATACTTACGATTAAATCAAGCCCAAAAATTTGATATAGACATCGAATCCCTCTGCTATGACATCGTAATCGACTCCCACCACTAGAGATCCACACCCACTAACTTAAAGGTGGCAAGTATTTATTTCTGAACATCATTACATTCCACCATATGGAGGTGACATTAGATATCCTTCTTCCACTGACTTGCTATGAACCCATCAGCTCCCCTTGAAACTCTAGAGTATACCCGTTTTGGAAATCTTCTCTAGCTCTCTCCCACGAAGATAACCCCTCATAAGTTTGAGTTACCAGTGCTCCAGGCTCTTGCCAAGTATGAGGAAAGTGTTGATCCATGGCGTTCATGGCCGCATTGACTGCTTAAGTCATAAAATTGGCAACCTACACTGAACTCATAGTCCCTTGAGGCTCTCGGGGTTCCACATTCTCTTCCCTCGCATCTAATGTAGATGGGCGACTTCTTTTTGGCAGCATCTGAAATAAGAGCAAACCGTATCAGCACACAGTTCAAAAAAAATTTCATCGTAAAAGATCATAAATGCAATATGAACACAACAATCCGAATAAGAGGGCTATAAATCAAGAAAGCTTACGGAAGAACGTGGAAAACCCGCACAGATCCTAAGACATTTAAACCTGATGCTCTGAAACCACATGTGACACCCCGCTTAAATTAATAATGGGTGGATAGCCATATACCAAGATAAAATAGGACTCTCAAGTGTATCATTCTTAGAATCACTAGCGCACAGACTAAAAATTTAACTAAGCGTCCAATGAAATAAGCAGATGCAAAAAAATTTCAAAACATACAAGAACCTACAAACCAACATGAAATATGGCTACACAACATGATAATATAAATATGAGAATAACAAAAGATATACCAAAATATGTTGTCAGGTCACAAATAAAACAACAAACCGGTAAGAACATAAAAGAGCTAAAACTAAATACACAACCCCTGGGTAAAACTCTATCCAAAAATGAATCCTAAAGTAGATTTAAAAAAATATGAAATAACTATAAAAAATCCTGTAACATTCTGCATATACTACAACCCCAAGGGCTCTGGATAGAATAATCATCATTGGCGTCCTTGCAGAGGGACACCAAAAACAATATATGTATAGTAAGAGAAAAGATATAAACAGGTCAGAGCCCAAGGTTTCAAAATATTTTTAGCAAGTAAGTGAAAATACATAATAATTATGAACACATGATTTCATATTTTAAGCGGTGTCGCGCTCTCTTGGGATACAAGTTCACGCCTCATCTATATGGCGCATCTAACATATGCATATGAACATCAACTAAGATACCCGAGACATTCTAGGACTAAATCCTCTTAAATCTACGCATAAACCTCATTTGTGTAAATCACTATCTCTAACATAACCATCCACCTACTTCTTCTACCATGTCCTAAGTTCACCCCTAAACTTATACGATAGTATCATTCATTTATATTTATAGGTTCTAATCATTAACCTTCGCAAGTGATTAGCATAAGATATCCCACGTAATCTTAATTACTAGTAACATACACCCACTATAATATATATACACAAGAACTAGGGACCAAACATCTTCCCACGCCCAACATTGAGTTAAGTTTTATGCGTGGGACGTCTCACAAAGAGAAATCCAAACAAGGAACCCCCCTGATACACTACTATCTAACATTGTCTGTCGTGGAAATCCGTTACATCCTCAGTCCATAGTTCGCACCCAATTACTCCCTATCTATAGGCATAAGAGTATAGTCATTCACTCTTATGCTATAAAAGAACAAACATGATATACATCGTTATAACTTTATCTAGTTATAGTATAATGATATCCCACGCAATCTACAAAACTTGTATAATATTACACACATGTATTATACATAATCCATCCTTCTCTAACAAGTAATGTGGGTTAAATATAGGAGTTCGAACTAGTTGGATATTTAGACAAAATAGGTTAGAATAGTTTGAGAACTTCATCTCTTTAAAGGAACGAACTCCTCGAAGAAATCCAGCCCAAGAGAATCTTCAAAGGGAAGTTAATTCCATCCCTAAATCCACAAATAGGACACTTGCATTACATCCTATATATTAACCATGTGCTTTGATTTTTTTTCAACACTTGAAATAATTTTAAAATCGATTTAATTCCAAACAAATCATTTTATATAATTTTAAACAATTTTTAAAGAATTTTGAATTAATTAAAATTTGGTTTTAAAAGTTTTGTGGGTTAAAGTGAAATTTTAGAAACTTCTTTTACATGTTGATTGTTTGCTTGGGCAGAATCCAAAAGTGATAGAGACTTAGAGGTGTTTATTTTCAAATGAGCATCTCAGCCTTCATCCTATGTGTGCACGTGTTGGTTATATATCTCTTGGATTTGTGTGTTCTTATAGACACATAATGCGTATACTATCCCAGCCCTTGGATTGTCTTAATCACTGTATTGCATGTGACCTATCTCAATCCTTATGATCCCAGCCTTAACCAATCAGTGACCTTATAATCCATCGCCTGTGTTAACCCGTTGGATCTAAGTCAATCCATTTAGACTTAATCTCAGCTATAGGATGGATGTTGATTTCTCGATCCTTCTACGCCTAGTATAAAAAGGGATCAACCCTCATCATATTGGAACTTTTTACCGTTTTGACTTTCGGAGAGAAAAAAGAGAGTAGAGAGAGAATAGAAGGAAGGGATAGGAGAGAGAAAATAGAAAGAGAGAAATTAGAAGAAGAAACCCTTATTTTCTTCATAGTTCAAACCTCTGCGAGTCTTTCCCCAAACCAAACACCAAAAACCTAAAAGTTCCTACACCAGAAAACCCATCCTGTGAGTGTTAGATCCTTCTAGGGTTTCTGAGTAGGTGGTTTTGTGTTTTTTTTAAGACATCTTAAAAAACTTTGATTCTCTCGGAACTCATCTATAAGGAAGATTTAAGTTTCATTGTTGAAACTGAGTCTTTCTAAAAGAGAACATCTCACGTATATTTTATGTTTCTCTTTTTAGATCTGATATTTTAAATCTAGTCTGATTCAATGAGTTTCTGACATAAAAAACTTTTAGATTCAAAAATAATTTTTCAGATATAGTGAGTTGTCTATTTCTTTTTTTATTTCATATTTTATGAAATACTGGTGTACAAAAATAAAAGGAACACAAAAGAATTGTTGCTAAAGTTTTAAGGCGTTCAGATCTGAAAATAAGTTTTAGATCAAAACTTATTGAATCAGTACTTGCATGTGAAGTCTGAATTTATTTTGATAAAGTATACTTCTAGACTTGTTTGGATCTGAAATTGGACGTTGACAATATCAAAACCTTGAAATTGTTTAAGACCTTGAACCATCTTCCGAGAACGGTATCCTTGAGATATATGGTCAATAAAAGATCAAGAAGTCTCTGCTTGAGAAATCAAGATTATGAAATAACCTTCATCTTAGAACGTTTGTAATTTTTTAGGAGAGTTTGTATAAATCTCGAGAGGGTGAGTTGCATGTTTGCATGAAGTAGTCAATCCCAAACACTATCTTACACGAACACTTAGACATTGTGCTTCTGTTTGAGAATCTTGTATTTGAAAGGGTTGCAGGAATCTGAATTCAAAGAGAAGGAGATTAATGAAAAGAAAAGAAACATCAAGAAAAGATCAAGTTCCAAGTCAGAATACCTTTTGAGTGGAGAATATCGTGTAGGTACATTCTGAACTTAGGTTAGGATCTTTGGGGTTTGCTTAAGTGTTGTAAGTTGATTTTTATTCTAGTGGATTTTTGTTTTGTGCCGTAGAGGGCACCGTGGATGTTTCCCTTGTTTAAGGGTTTTACCACATTAAAATCCATGTGTCTATTTCTTTGAATGTTCATAATTGTTGTTGTGATTGGGACTGCATGATATTTTATTAGATGCTTATTAAATTTTAAAAAGGAAGGTAATAGCCTATCGAATTTGATCCATACATTCAGAAAAAGATTTTACAACACATCTTATCTTTTTCGAAAAGAGTTTTGCCCAAAATTTTTATTCGGAGTATACTCAACTTATAACTATTTGATATTAATCTTATAAATAAAAGTCTTTCAATTGGTATCAGAGCAGGAACACATTTTGTGACCCTAAAACTTGAGAAATTTCCGTCGAAACTTCTTTCTAAAAAATTTCTAAATATGGAAGAAAAATTTGAAAAGGTCGATAATCTATCCAAACCACCACTCTTTGATGGAAACAACTTTTCGTAATGGAAAGTGGGAATGACTGCTTTCATTCAAGGAACCCTGGGTGATAAAGTCTGGGAAATAATTGAAACTACAAATGAACATCCTACTAAACCTACTTCTAAAACCAATCCAACAAAGATTAAGAAACTTCTTAGTGAATTTACAAAGGAAGAGAAAAAATTTTCTCTTGATAATAACAAAGGAAAGAATGCCATGTTTATGTCTATAAACGAACGTGAATTCAAAAGAATATACATATGTTCTACTTCTGAAGAGGAATGGGAAACTTTAGTCATTTCTCATGAGGGTGATGAACTTGTCAAAGCTGGAGAAACCTAAATGCTCATACATATATATAATACCCTGATTATGAATGACAACGAATCTTTTGACGAGTTATACATAAGGTTAACTGACATTTTTACAAAACTTGATGCCAATGGTGTAACCTACAGTAGAAAGGAAATTGTTTCAAAGATTCTTAGGTTATTTCCATCTAAATTTGATAACAAGAGATATGCTATTGAAGAAATAAATGACCCTGAGATGACTCCTAAATTACTTAGCAGTAAACTGAGGACTGTAGAATTGAAACTGGACTTCAAAAAACAATTGACCAGAAACACTAGTAGAGACTCTAGTCCTAATGTTGTGTTTTCATCTAAAAGACCAGTACCTAAATTAAACTCTATATACCTTGACAATGAATATCTTGAAAACTGTGATTTATAAAACCTTGACAATGAAATAGATCTTATGAGTAAGAATTTCAAAAAGATTTCGAAATTTAGAAATGTTGTAGCCTCTAAAAAAGTCCAATCAAATTATAAAGGTAATCAATCTCACAGACCTCATGACAGAGACAATACCAAACACACTTATGACAATGGAGGAATTATGACACCAACATACCTAAAATCGACATAAAAGATGTCAAGTGTCACCGTTGTAGTAAACTAAGTCACTATGCTATTAAATGTAGAACTAGGTTTAACAACAATAATAAGGCCAATATGTGTATGACATGGAACGACTCTAGTGATTCTGATGAGGATGAAAATGAGTCAACCCAGATGAATGAGAGTTGCATGTCTTTCTTTGCTAAGATAATATATAATGATGATGCATGATTGCCTGTTCATGAAAATGTTATGCATGTTAATGTTGTTAATGGTATTAATGATAATTTTGTTCCTATTACTACTGAAACATCGTGTGTGAGTTAAAGTGAGAATGCTGATGACGAATTGAATGTGTTCGCGAGTAAAGAAACTAATCAAATCATAGGGGACAACTCACATGATGCACTTATTGAGTCTGGTGATGACCTTCCTGATTTACATGAATTATACACTAAATGGCTAAAAGAGTGCTCGCCTAGAAAAGATGATAAAAACCTTAATTGATCATATCGATTTTCTTAACCAAACCATTAGGAAGAACACTGAAGATTATACTGCCCAATGTGTTGCTCATGAGACTGAGATTGTGAATTACAACTTGAGAATAAATTGTTTGATTCAAAAGAACCATGAATTTGAGCAAAAATAGAAGGCAACTCTTATTGAACTAGAATAGTCAAAGAAAAATGTTTCAAATGTTTTTAAAAAATGTCAACATTTTGAAACACAAACCAAGACTTACGAAAAAATTGTTATTGGAAGCAAAGAAGATAAGTCTGGCGTAGGTTTTGGAGAAATAGTGCACACAAGTAAGACCAAAGATTCTCCTGATAATGTCCCTTTTATAAAACAAGGCCAAACTTCTCAAAATATTCAAAAAGGTAAACATAATCTCAATTTCTCTCAATCAACACGTAATCAGTATAATCAACAGTTGAAACCAAACTGTCAAGCAAAATATGTTTGTCCTTCTGCCAGAAACGAAAGACAGAAACCTAAACCTAGTGATGATTGGACTACTGTACCCAATAGATCTAAACTAATCTTAAAAGACTTTATTAAGAAAGTCAATTCATATACACATCAGTACTGTTCCAATTGCGATACTTTTGGACATACTCTACATGAGTGTCTCCAGAAAAGGACATACACTCCTACCAACTAGAACTTTAACTATTCTAGGAAATCCAAAAATACTTATATACTTACTAGACAAGCCACAAACAACTCTAACTTTAAAAAGAAAAAGGGATGGTTAAAGACTAAGAAAAAATCATTTAGAAAGATCCCTCGAACCTTTTGTATGTGAAAAGGCCACAAAAATTTTAAAACCATGCTTATTTGGATTAGAAAACATAATTTACTACCCCCAACTCAAGTGCAACACTGTCACTTATGTTTTAAAGGCACAAAGATTTAACTGGATGGTATTTAGACTCGGTATGTTCAAAACATATGATCGGGGATGAAACTAAATTGAAAAATAAGACATACTTCCTTGGAGGTAGTGTCATGTTTGGAGATGGTGTTTTTTCCTAGATCATAGGTAAAGGAACATTAAGTGAGCAAAGGCTTCCTGAATTGAATGATGTTTTATTATTTAAAGTCCTTAAAGCCGATATCTTAAGTATACCACAATTTTGTGACTCCAATTACTCAGTTACCTTTTCTATAAATGATTGCAAAATTATAGATGAAAAGGGCAATTGTATTTTGATAGGAAATAGAACCCCGAAAAACTGTTACATAGTAATTCCTAATTCTGAATGTTCCAATATTTACAGATTAGAGGATTCGGATATTTGTCACAATATATTGGGACACACAAATTATGATAACCTTAGAAGATTGAGTTCCTAAGCGACAGTTAGAGGCTTACCAAGAATTAAAATTCTTTTAATCATGTATGTGTACCTTGTCAATAAGGGAAAATAATTAAATCCCCACACAATAAGGTTAAATATATCCTTACCACTAATCCCCCATAACTTATCCATATGGACCTCATGGTTCCCTCTGGAACTGTTAGTTTCTATGGAAACTCTTACTTCCTAGTTATAGTTGGCGAATATACGAGATATACATGGTTAGATTTTATGAAACATAAATTAGAAACCTTTTAATGAATTCTTAATAATTCTATTGAAAATTGAGAATGAGAAGGATACCCAAGTATGTCGAATTAGGAGTGATAGAGGTGGAGAGTTCAAGGGATCTCGAATCTCTGAGTATTGTGTAGCTAATGGCTATAAACACGAGTTTAGCACTCCTAAAACCCCATAACAGAATGGTATATCTGAACGAAATAATAGGACTTTACAAGAAATGGCTAGGGTTATGTTACATGCTAAGAACCTCCTTAGATACGTTAGAGTACACTACACCAAATCTGTCGTTTTTTCAAGGTCAGTGACCGTGACAATTCTTGGGGTGACAACATTGTTTATCACGGACTTATCATGATCATTGACCGTGACAAGTTCATTAGAATTGTCACGGTCATGTCACGGTCCTTCACCTTGACAAGTTTGTCACGACTAATGACCCTGACAAGCCCGTGAAAATGGTTAAAAAATTATCACGGTCAAAGACCGTGATAATTCTGGGCAGAATTGGAAAAAAATCTGTTGGGCAGTTTGTCCACTGCCACTGCCCAACAGTATATTTGTACATGTTATAGCAACGTTGTACCTGTTGAAGCATCATATATCCAAATAAAATAGATATAATTCAAATGTACATTCAAAATGGAGACAATATGCATCATGATATAATCTAAATATAATTCAAAATACCAACTTAAAAATAATTCAATTCAAATAATGCCACTACATGTCATGGGTAAGGTTAGCTCTGAGGAGGTGAGTAGGCCACACGATATACGAATTGACACAACCCCTAATATACATAATTTCTCATTATTCTCACAACCATAATGATGAGTTCTCCTTCCCACGTATCACATGCGTGACAAGCACCTTGGACTCGTTGTCTTGAAGCTCATGTCCATGAACTAGTGAACCCTAGACGATATTCGGGTCCCTCAACCCCCCGCCCTATCCGCAGGCTATCAAATATGTCCAGTATAAACATGCTCGGCTAACCAAGTGTCGACATAGATTGGTCGAAGGGAGCCAAATAGTGAAGTGGATCATCAAAGTTCACACGCGTCGGCGATGAACCAACGAGGTCCACATCATCATCCTCTTGTACCAAATCCTCCTCCACCTTCTCCGTCTCCTTCCCTTTCCCCTTAGGGTTTCTGGCCAATGAACTCTTCGTGAATTAGAACATATCTTGGACCGTCGTCTCCAAATAGCACAGCTTCGCGTCATGCGAGTCCACTATTCGAGCCAACCCGGTGTCGCTCGTCTCGAATCCGATGATCCTAGATTTGGCCACCCGCGATCTCACCCCCTTGTCCTCCTCTTGCGATCATCGCCAAGCACTTGACAAAGTGCATCAGTGGACAAAGATGCCTTAGCGGCATCAGACTGTGACTCATGCACTTCCTTAACCTTTGCCTGAAACGAGAAAAAATACATGATTAGTAAAATAAGTAAATTAAAATATTATAATTTAATTAATAAAAAGTAAACTGTCGGATTACTTACAATAGTGGATGCGATGCTCGGGGACACCTCCATATCATTCCCCTTCTTCGTCCGAAGAGCCACATAAGTATCGAGCCTATGTGGCCCACCCCTAGGGCCACTACCTATTCCCTGAAACAAAATAAAGTAAAATTAGTATCGTCCCCGCAAAGTAAAATAATGCAGAATAATATATTTCGGTAGTTATAGAAAAATTAAATCTTATCATCATCCTATGATCCACCTCGGCGTAAGATGTTTGACCGGAGTAGTGCACGTCCGTCTTTTTTGCCCAATTTTCCTTCCCAGATTGGCGAGATGCCAATTGTCTCTCCTCGATCCATTGTCAACGAACTTTTTCCATTGTGACAATGAGATTGGCTCATTCGGCAGGATGGATTCACGCATTTGGATAAGGCACTCTCGTGTCTTCCCAAAGTACCAGGTCCGCATATTTTTCTTCCACATCTTGTGTTGCTCCCTCTACTGTTCCAAGACAGAATTAATAATTAATCAATTCGTTTACGAGGGACACTACTTGCATATGATGGAAAATATCTTATAAATAAATCAAACTTTAATAAAAAAAAATTAACAAACCCCTCCCCCGCGCCCATCCCCCCCTCCCCACACACACGCGTGCACACACACACGCACGCAGCCCAACCCCCATAACCCCCCGCAACATTTCCCTATCTCGCACATACGCACAAACATGCACAAACACGCATACATATACACACACGTGCACATACACACACAAACAAAAATAAGTATGGAACATTAATTCGTAAAAAAATAAAGGAATGTAATTGGGGTTGGGAGGAATTTATAAGTGACATGCGTGGTAATTTTTGGGAAGAATATCCCAAAATAATTAAATACGGATCTAGTAGGCGAGTCCGGGTATATTGTTTGAACGATACCAAGGTGATAAATTAATTTAGATTGAAAACTAATTAATTTGGAGTCGGGGATTTAGACTCGGGTATTATTTTATTTTGGTCCACGAGAGCGAGTTCGAATATATTGTTTGGAGCGACACTAAAAGTAATTTAATTAATTAACGTGCAAATTAATTAATAATCAGGGTTGGGCTATAAACTAATCATAATTTGTATAGGCTTGTGTTACGAACTTAGTACACGGTATAGCCAGGGTATTTTATTTCTATACATATATACTAGGGTATGCCCGTGCCTGAAGGCACGATGATAATTCTCTAAAATATTTAATCGCAAAACAATAAAAATTTTCAAAGTACCGAATCGCAAAACAAACAAAAAATTGTTTTACCAACAAAACAAAGTGTAATTTTAAAAAATGGTCTTAAAAATTTGAGCTTAACCCACAATCATAATGACATATTTGACAACTCTTGGAATAATGGGAACACTTTCGTCCGAAATATAACAAAGGGTAAAATACTATTTCAAAAATTATTTTTTATTAAAAATATGTTTTTAACTATTTTCAAATATAAAAAAATCTACTTTAACTATTTTTTATTAAAAAAAATGTTTTTATACATATACATTTTAGATATTTTTTTATATAAAAACAATTTTCATATACTATTTAATTGTTTTCATATAAAAAAACCGTTTTATCTTAATTTGTCTCTAATGTGATGCATAATTGTTAGAGGACAAATTCAAGACCATAATTAAGACACAATTATAAATAAGTTATGAATATTGGGTCAGAGTTATTAGGTTTGGAACTTTTCTCATTTTTCCCTACACTTTTACACTACTGCTTACACTTGGCATGAAACCCAAACTGCTTACACAACTTCGTTTTGGACACATAATTAAATTCACATAATTCTAGGCAAGCATCTAATAAAATCAATATATTACAAATGGAGCATTTCTCATTATTTTTTTATATATATAAGAAAATAATTATAAACAATTTTAAAAAATTAGGAAAAATTTCCTCTATTTATAAGATTATCCACCCAGCTAATGAAGTAAAAAATGTACCACCAACAAAACTAATATTTCGTAATAACAATATTAATAGTATGTCCTAGACATCGAATAAATAAAATCATCAGTTCAACTCAATTCGTGGAAATAAAATCAATACATCAATAAATAATTAAATAACACCAATACGTCAATACTTCAATAAAGGGTTTAAATTTTTAACAATGTAGACAATCAACAATATTGAAAATCAATAAAGATATGTGTAACCCCAAAATGTACCCTCATCCATACCCTCTGCTTTAAATTCTTATACCTTATTGTTGTGGGTCCCGCCAGGGCACAGAGTACAACTTACTATTGCCTTGTCTTATTAGAGGGCACAAAACGGGGGTACAAAACGGAGGCCACTGTACTAATACCCATTGAAAATTCATGAAACCTACAAAATATTCTCTCCACCATTCCCAGAATATAATATGTAGGAAGTTAAGACCCTACTCCTTATGATTCATATATTATGGGAAATGTTATCGTAAATCGATACCATTTACGAAGATCTCATCCTAACGGCAGTGATTCAATACTCAATTATTTGTCATCAACAACCTGCCAAATTGAAGAACTATTAACAAGGTCCATTCTTTTCAATATGAAAGTATAAATATTAGAGTATTAAAAAACTACAATAAATGGAATGTTCAAATACTTGGATAAATAAATGCACAATCTGATTAAAAACAAACAAATATTATTTAAAGCACCAATGTATACACTACAAAAGTTTAAATACTTGCAACTTAATGTACCAACATAATGAAAATACAATATATCACGATAATAAGTGAAAGTATCTACCTGTCACATTTTTGGTTTCAGGTATAGGAAGAGGGTGACCGTCAAATGAATTAGTGTCGTTTGGATGTCCCGAGGAAGTTTAAGTGTAGACAATCTCATGAGGGACCAATACAAATGGAAATAATCAGACCCTACACACAATTTGAGTCATATATGCAGTCGTAGGTTCTTCCATGTGCTCTGCTGAACATTGGACAAATAAATTTCCAAATGAACCATTTGGAATCAGAAAGTTCAACAAATGAATTTCCTACTGAACATTGGACAGATAATACCAACCAAACATTTGCAAACTTAAACAACATCCACTGGGGTTCATATACATGAATTCCAATTTTCTCATTCGAATACAAATTTCAATTTTAATTCATTTAGATCTCTGGTAGTCAAAGGCCGGCTAGACTCATTACATGTTGACAAAAAATCTGTTGCACTTTGTGATTTTTCCATTTAAGAAATGCTGGTGTGGATGAAAAATTAAACGTACACATAACATGATACCTGCATTTGTAGCCTCAAAACATAGGAATGCCAGAGATTTACAGAGAATTTACATGAAACCTTTACTATTTGTTAACTATTTTACACTATACTGGTTTGGGGAACACCTCTGTTGTATGTGTTGTAGACTGCCTTTGCTATACTTCCATTGTTATATTGGTTTGGGGAAAAAATTAATTACAAATAATTGAACAGAGCAAATCATAGTAAAGGGAATATCAGACATACAAATCACACATATAATTGAAAAGAGCAGAGATCAGGTGCATAAAAATCACACATATGATTAAAATTCCATCTTTGTCCGTACTTAGTGGATTAAAAAGGACAATGAAACTTTGAAAAAGAAATAATTCAACATCCCATTATGATATTGACATTATTAAAAAACATTTTTTTTGTAACCCTTTAACATTTTAATTATCCAGACGTAGGAAGTGAGAAAGTAGGGAGTTGTCATCGGATAAAAAGAGAACGAAAAGAAAATGTAGGGAATTGGCGTGAGGTTAATTTATGGCCGAGGTGAGAATTGTTCTTTCTGGGTCGGGTGAGAGTTGTTCATGTATAATAAATTTTGTCAAAGATTTATAGTAGTTATATTGATTTCACGATGATTTTTCATATGTCTAGAGGAATCTTCTTGCCTGACAAATACCAAAGATTAACTAATCAACATATAATAGTTATGTAACGGTGATTCAATCAGACATACAAATCATACATATAATTGAACAGAGCAGATCAGGTGCATATATTGACACAACACACCCTAAAAACCCAAAACCTAGTTGTCTCCCACGCGTCTTCACCCTCAGTTTGTTCAACAACTAAGACCGCATGTTCCCATGGTACAACCCCCAACAGTAGTTGCTCACCTTGAACAGAGGGTCCAAACAGAGGTTTTAGACCCATATATACCTGGTGTTTTGGTGTTTTCAAGAAGCACATTGATGTTAGAAGTAGATGCTATAAAGTACCTTATAATCAATGGTTAACTCTCATAGACATGGAAATCAAACGATACAAACCCCGATCTGCAAACCCGATTTAAAAACAAAAATATAGGTCAAAGATTGACACACATGTATAGAGGAAAGAAAAATAATGAACAAAAAAGTAAATAATCACTTGGGTAGTCCCGGATTTGAGAGATCGAGAGAGAGACCCATGTCAAAAGTTAGAGAGGGAGAGGAGGAATGGTCTTTTCGTTTTGTGGTTGAGGACTATTTTTGTTTTGTGCGAGAGAAGTAGAGATGTGATGAGTATAGAGGTGGAGTGTTATTATAAAAAAATTGGACAGAGGTCTGAGTCAAAGTGAATTATTTGGGAAATGGGCTTTAGGCGGGATACAGAGAATCGTCCTTTTTTTCTCGAGCCTTGGGTTAACTTTGAGGTATACTTTGCATCAGTTTCAGTTGTTGAGACGTAGAACTCAACTTTCAATCTCAGCCCCAAATTGGGGAGACCAGAATACCCTTGAGTTTGAATTAAAGTGAAATAGTAAAAATTAATTGGTGCGAAGAAAAAGAGGTAGAATTCAAAATTTAAGGGACAAAAGAAAAAATACACACAAAAATTCAGGCGATGACATGATAGTTTCAACTTGTGACATACATAAGTTTTATATTTTAATATATATATGGTGTGTGCATTAATATCAGTGGTTAGATATTATTATTATATATACTCTAGTGCTATCAGAGGAGGTTTCTCGTAGAGAGTGAATACCCTAGCTTGAGGAGTAGGGAGCGTATATCCCCAGGTCATAGAGTCCATTATATGGGCGAGGGGCATCTCACTTTCAGGGAAGGAATATGACCGCATTCAATATTTATGTATTAACCGAGTTAGTGAGCAATTCTGTCTTGGGGTAACTAGGTTATGTGAATACACATAGTGGGATAGCACTTTAGAAAATATACATCTGGTGAGTTATTACTCGGGAGCATGTTCATTATTAATTACTATTTCAACATATGTGTGATTGTTGTAATATGACTATACGTATATAATGGGATAAATAATTATATACGAGAAAATTAATACGGGTCAGGAATTGTATTATATGTATAATGGGTGTGAAAGTTATATGAGTTCAAGAAGGGGAAAGATTAATTAAGTTAATGTTGATAATAATGTAAAAATCATAATTGTTGCATACTCGGTTAGAGTAGGGTGGTTGCAAGGGGTTATATCAGTTATCTAGTTTTGCAATAAATAACTAGGGAAAAAAAATTAAGGCGTTTGTAGTGAACATATTAGAGGAGGGGTGAGGATATCCTCAAGGGTGTGCGACACTAACTAAAATATGAAGAGCATGCGTACATATTTATTACTGCAAGTTAATCATTTGGTAAATATTTTCCAAATGTTTTGGGTTCTAACACTTGCTATAAATATTCTTAAAAACTTTTTAGGCGTCCAGCCACTGGAACGCCAAACTTGACTAATTCTAGGGATTCGTTGCTGGTAACATATGATGATGTTGGGGGAGTTTGATTGGTGCCTCGTTCTTTTCATTTCTAGTGTAGAAATTTCTATCAGTTACTCGAGCATGTCACTCAGAACTTTATTTAGAATTTGTGTCACACTTGTGAAGACTTTTATTATCCGCCTTTACATATGTTGGATTTGAGCCAATGGTTTATTCGGTTAGTATATTTAGATGTGATTGGTTGATTTTAGATAATTGTGATTGTTTAAATCATTATGTTTCCGCTTGTGTATTTTCTTTGAAGTAAAGTAAGATAGAATTTGGCACTAGTCTAATTTTCTCAATTAGGTGGTTAGTAATTAAAAAGGCAACAGTGATGCTAAGAATGAACCAACTGAGAAACATGTTCTAATTTAATTTAGGACTGATCACCCAAGGTTAAGTAGGGGGGTTTCATAGATGGTATCAGAGCATCAGGTTCTAGGGTCCTTAGGATCTGTGCGGCTTACTACGTTTCAGCGTAGTTTTCGGTAGTTTTAGAAAACTATTATTTGGACTATTGATTCATTTTTCACTTTTGAGATATCGTATTTCTGCTATTAGATTTTTTTTATAAATTGTGTAGTTATACGATTCGATCTATTTTCAGATGCCACCGAAGATATAGAGAGCAGAGAGGGCGGAGGCTCGGGATGAGTTCAGGGATGCTCATTAGGAGCCATAGGTACTGCCACCCCCACCCCCACCAGAGTTGATATCCACTACTCAAGTGCCAGTGATAGTGTCCCTGGCAGTTAAGACAGCGATGCGAGCTGTGGCAGGTCATTTTTCAGAGCCCCAGGCACTGCCTACAGTGGCACCGACAGTTCAGGCTCCAGTAGGACCACCTTCTTGGCACCGAGTTAGGGAGACCTTTCCGATGGGTCACCCGCCAGAGTTCTGGGGTAGCACCAATGTAGTAGAGGCATGTGATTGGAAGAAAAATATTTAGCGAAACCTACGCATGTTGGAGTGTACCGATGTGCAGAAACAAATGCTTGCTACCTTCCATCTGCCGGGGGCAGCCTTACAGTGGTGGGAGTCAGTTACCACCATTGAAGAGAGGGATTTAATGATGATATCCGAGTTCAGGGCACGATTTGATCGCAAATACTTCCCACCGGCAGTAGAGGCAAAAATGAGAAAGAAGTTTAGTGAGTTAGTGCATGGTGACCATTCAGTGGAGGATTATGAGGAGAAGTTCACCAGTTTGGCAAACTTTGTCCCAAATGAGGTTAGCAACGAGGAGCGAAAGAACTCAAGGTTCATGGATGGCCTGGCCTGGAGGATTAGGCAGCACTTGATTGGTAATCCGGTGTTGGTGACATATACGGATGTCATTAATGTCGCTTTCGTACATTGCTAGGATCATCACTTCCATGCAAAGGGGAGGAAGAGGGTAGGATAACCGAGGTAACAGGGTAAGACAGTTGTTTGTGGTGACAAAGGTGGTGCTAAGCAGCACACTTGCAGTCAGTAACTGAATCAGGCTAAGTAATTTAAGCCTGGTGGGTTCCGACCGGGAGTACAGGAATTTAGGCAGGGCCAACCGGGCTCAAATCAGCGGCAGCAGGTTCCTCAGGGCCGTTAGGGCCAAGGTAACATTGGGGGAGGCCAGTAGGGCCAGCCACGTCAGGGCCAACAGGGTTAACGATAGGGGGACGGTCAGAGACGCTGTTTTGTTTTAGGCTAGACCGGACACTTCAAGAGGGAGTGCCCACAGAGGTGCAGAGGCCACAAGAAGGGTGCCCAATAGGGGCCGCAGGCATATATGCCGCTAGCCGCACCATCTCCAACTGCCCCACAACAGTAGAGGAAAATGCACTATGAGCGTGCGCATAATGTCCGAGGTGTTCCCAATCCTCCGGCACAACAGGGGCCGCTAGCGGTTGAGGGTATGGTTCTCATCCATGGTCATGAGGGTAGGATATTTTTTAAATAGGAGCATCTCATTCATTCATTAAATCTAAATTTGGTAAACGGACCGGGTTGCTAAAGACCGCAGGTAGTCTCCATACACGTGGTTAATTGCCAGTAGGCAGCGGGGCTTTGATTCACACGATTTGTTAAGAAGTAGACATGTTGATTGGAAGGCTTAGTTTAGCGGCGGACCTCTTAGTGTTAGATATGGAGGGTACAATGTCATCCTAGGTAGACATTGGTTAGAAAGTTATCAAGCGACTGTAGATTATGACGAGAGAATAATCGTGTTCTCCATTATGGGATAGGAGATGTTCCTACTAGTGATGCCTCTACCTGAGGGAGGGTCGCGTACCCACTTGTATTATATCGAGGAGGAGACCTCACATGAGTTGGTAGTTTCGTTGCATTCGATTCTGGTAGTGAGGGACTTCGAGGATGTGTTCCAAGAAATACCGTGGTTACCACCCAGCAGGGAAATCGAGTTTGTAATCAATTTAGCACCGGGGATGAGACCGATTTCTCGATCACCTTATCATATGTACTGTTTGGAGATGCGTGAGCTGAGAGAGCAGATTCAGCAGCTACTGGGTCAGGGTTTCATTCGGTGGTGTACACTATAGTGGGGTGCACCGGTGTGATTTGTGATGAAGCGGGAAAGTTCACTTCGGTTGTGCATGGACTATAAGGAGTTGAACAAGGTAACAATATAGAATAAGTATCTGTTTCCTAGGATTGATGGTTTATTTTACCAATCCAGAGGGGCGCCTTACTTCTCAAAGATTGATTTGAGGTCAGGGTATCATCAGTTGCGTATCCGAGAGGAGGGTGTCCCTAAGACCGCTTTCCCTTTGCGGCATGGTTCTTACGAGTTCAGGGTGATACCATTCGGTCTCTCAAATGCACGAGCAGTGTTAATGGATCTCATGAACAGGGTTTGAGGGAGTATCTAGCCTAGTTTGTCATCGTGTTCATTGATGACATCCTAATTTACTCGTGCACTGAGGGGGAGCATGCAAAGCATCTGCGTCTGGTTCTACAGATGCTGCAGGATCACCACCTTTATTCCATGTTCGGGAACGGTGGATTTTGGCTAAGGGAGTTAAGTTTCCTTGGTCATGTGGTGTCAGACCAGGGTATTACAGTGTATCCGAGTAAGGTATCGGTAGTGGGGGAGTTGGGTTATCCCATGATACCAACTGAAGTGCGTAGCTTCCTGGAACTGGCAGGTTATTACAGACGATTCATTAAGGGGTTCTAAAAAATTACGGGCCCTTTAACGAATCTGATTCAGAAAGGGGTATCTTTTATTTGGAGTGATCATTGTTAATTAGCTTTCGACGAGCTAAAGGACAAGTTGACATCTGCACCTGTACTTGCTTTACCGAGGGGAGGACTAGAGTATCGGGTTTACACCAATGCATACTTACATAGACTTGGGGGTGTGCTCCAGCAGGAGGAGAGGCCTATAGCTTATGTGTCCAGAAAGATAAAGCGCCACAAAAAGAATTACCCCACTCATGATCTAGAGCTGGTAATGGTCATTTATGCCCTAAGGATATGGAGACATTATATATTGGGAGAGCAGTTAACCCTATTCACGGATCACAAGTCAGTCCAGTACCTCTTAACACAGAAGGATATGAGTATGATGCACAGGCAGTGGCTAGAATTTGTGAAAGACTACCAATTTGATAATCAGTATCATCCTGGTAAGGCTAATGTGTTGGCATACGCATTGAGCCGGAAAATAATTGGGGAAATATCAAAAGTCTAGAAAGTGAAGTGGAGAGAGGTTCGATATAAGGATGATGTAGCCAGAGCCTTCATGTTTGCTTTCTCCATCACACCGGAGATCATTATGCGAGTGGTGAGGGCTTAGGTGGAGGACCAGATCTGCCAGGATATGGTACGCCAGATGTTAGCTGAGGGAGCGGAGGGTTACTTGATCAGCTTGGAAGGAGGCCTATATCTAAATGGGAGGTTAATTGTTCCAGAGGATGAGGAGTTGAGGCACGCTGTTATGACAGAGTCCCATGGTTTGAGCTTTTCGGTACATCCCAACAGGGATAAAATGTATCAAGATATGAGAAGAGTATTGGTGGATAGGAATGTAACGGTACATAGAAGAGTTTGTCTCGAAATGTAACACGTGTCAGCTTGTGAAATTTGACCATCAGAGACCTGTAGGGATGCTACAACCACTAGAGATTACTGTGTGGAAGTGGGAGGGCATCTCAATGGACTTTATTTTAGGGTTACCTATATCGTACAGGGTTCACGACTCCATATGGGTCAGTATGGATCGGTTGACTAAGGTGTCCCACTTCCTACTGGTTCGCACAAACTTTGCGACGTTATGCTGTGCACAACTATTCATAGCGGAGATTATTAAGCTGCATGGGGTATCGATAAATATTGTGTCTGACAGAAAAAAGATTTTTGTGGCCCATTTATGGCAGAGCTTTCAGGAGGCCATGGGTATAGAGCTATGTTTAAGTACAACTTATCACCCACAAACTGATGGGCAGACTGAAAGGGTCAATCAGATGCTAGAAGACATGATCAGAATGTGCATTTTAGACTTTGGGGGAGAATGGGAGAGATATCTTCCTTTGGTAGAGTTTCCGTGTAACAACTCTTACCAATTCACGATTGTCAAGGAACCATTCGAGGCACTGTACGGGAGACCTTGTCGTTCAACCACCTATTGGTTAGAGGTGGGGTATAACAAGTTATTGGTAATATTTATTTAAATATTAATTGGAGAGTGAGTGGTTAATATTTAGGGGACTTTAATTACTAGGTGAATAGTAATAAATTAACTCGGATGCAAATTCTGAGTGTACTATTGAGTTTTGATGGGCCAAAATAGTCAAAAAAGTGTACTTGGGGGTAGTAAACGGGTCACAGGATGTTTTTAAGCATAGCCGGGACCACACGGGGGATTTGGGCCACTTGGGCTTAGCCCATCAGGCTAAAAACGGGATTAAGCAAAATTACTTAATTAAAAGGAAAAGGGGAACGTATGATTTAAGATTGGAAAACATATAGTGGGAGAGAAATCCTTAAGGAATAGTTAAAGGCACTTGAAACCAATTTGGGGAACAAAGGAAACTGCCAAAAACAACTCCGGATCAGACCCTACAAAACCGTAAGGCAAGTGGTTAACTTGTTGTAGCCTTTATTTTTGTTTTCAATTCATATTTATGTGATGGAAATACTTAAAATTTGTTTTGGGTAAGGTTTATGTAATTGGAACACAAGATGAGAATTGCTGTATGAATTTATGGTGTGACATGATTCTGAATAGATGTTTGCCTAAGTTATGATAAACCCAGATGAATTATGAATGAAATTGAGTTGGTAATTTGGTGTTGTGACTGAATTATGAAATAACTCGCATTTTTTCCTAATTTAGAAAAACAGTAGAGAACGAAAATTAAACGGGGTTTGGGGACTCTATGGGGGTTACTTACACTGTTATGGGTATGTTATATTAATGAGAGGACCTGGGTTAGGCTGTAGAAGGAGTTGGTATTTTAAGGTTTTCGTCCATGGAGAAAAAGGCTCTCGGGGAAGAAGAAGACCTATTCGATCGATCGATCGGTGGCTGGGATTGATCGAATGATGGTCCGGGATTTTTTACTGTTCCCCCAATTTTAATCTATAAAGGAAATTAATTAAAATAAAATTCTCCTCCATACTTTAGTTAGTGAGAAATAAGTATGGAACATTAATTCCGAAAAAAATGAAGTAATGTAGTTGTGGTGAGGAGGAATTTATGTGTGACACGCTATGGTAATTTTTGGGAAGAATATCCCAAAATAATTAAATATGAATCGAGTGGGTGAGTCCGGGTTTATTGGTTGAGCTATTCCAATGTGTCAACTTAATTTAGATTGAAAACTAATTTATTTTGTGTCGGGGTTTTAGACTCGAGTATTATATTATTTCGGGTCACGAGAGCGAGTCCAAATATATTGGTGGGAGCAACACCAAAAGTAAATTAATTAATTAACATGCAAATTAATCAATAATTAGGATTGGACCATAAACTCATGATAATTTGTATTGGCTTGTGTTACGAACTCAGTACACGATATAAAAGGGGTATTATATATATATATATATATATATATATATATATATATATATATACGGTGTGCGATAGTATATATATATGGTGTGTGAATTAATCTCAGTCGCTAGATATTATTATTATATATACTCTAGTGCTATCATGGGAGGTTGCATGTAGAGGGTGACTCCCCTAGCATGAGGAGTAGGTCGAGTTTATCCCCAAGTCATAGCGTCCATTATATGTATGAGGGGCATCCCACTTTCAGGTAAGGAATATGATCGCCGCCAATATTTATGTATTGATCAAGTTAGTGAACGATTCTGACTTGGGATAACTTGGTTATGTGAATACACCTATTGGGATAGCACTTTAGAGAATATACACCCGGTGAGTTATTACTCCAGGGGATTTTCATTATTAATTATGATTTCAACATATGTGTGATTGTTGTAATATGACTATACGTATATAATGGGATAAACAATTATATACGAGTAAATTAATACAAGCCGGGAATTATATTACATGTATAACGAGTGTGAAAGTTATATGAATTTAAGAAGGGGAAAGATTAATTAAGTTAATGTTGATAATAACTTAGAAATAAAATTATTGCATACTCGGTTAGAGTAGGCTCGTTGCAGGGGGTTATATCGATTATCTAGTTCTGGGATATATAACTAGGGAAACAAATTAAGGTGTTGTTTGTGAGCATATTAGAGGAGGGGGTGAGGATATCCTCAAGGGAGTGCGACACTATCTAAAATATGAAGAGGATGCATACATATTTATTACTGCAAGTTAATCATTTGCTAAATATTTTCCAAATGTTTTGGGTTCTAACCCTTGCTATAAATATTTTTAGAAACCTCTTAGGTGTCCAAGCAGAGGGACGCCAGACTTGACTCATTCCAGGGATTCGTTGCAGCATCATATATGGATGTTGCGGGAGCCTGATAGGCGCCTCATTCTTTTCATTTCTAGTCTAGAAATTTCTATCAGTTACTCTAGCATGTCGCTCACAGCTTTATAGAGATTTTATGTCAGACTTGTGGAAATTTTTATTATCTGTTTTTACATTTGTTGGATTTGAGACGATGGTTTATTCGGTCAGTATATTTAGACGTGATTGGTTGATTTCAGCTAATTGTGATTGTTTAAATTATTATGTTTCAACATGACTATTTTCTTTGAAGTAACGCGAGATAAAATTTAGCATGAGTGTAATTTTCTCACTTAGGTAGTTAGTAATATGAAAGGGGACAGTGATGCTATCAATGAACCAACTGAGAAACCTGTTCTAATTTAATTAAGACTGATCACCCGAGGTTAATTAGGACGGGTGCCACAATACACTTTTGTCTCGACCGAGGGAGTGTTTTTACTAAATTAATGATGTTGAACCACAATAATAGCGATTGTTTTAAATTAAATTTACCCAATTATGTTGTTATATCTCGTTTGAGAGAGGGTTTCACCAAATTATTGATGTTAAGATAATATTCCTCCATCTCGGTTTTACTGATGGTCTATGGATGAGGTTAGCCCTGTTTAAACTTCCATATCATCGAGAGAAAGATAAAGGTACTTCACTACGAATGATGTTCCGTTGCTTTGGATGAACTGATACATATAATTTGGACTAGACATATAACACAATAGGAGAGCAAACTTGGGAAATTTTTCATTCATAACTTTCTTTTAATACATTATTACATTTATAAAATAAATTCACACAAAGTTCCTACCAGTAATAGGTTTTTTAGATGGTCGACATACCAAGGATTGGAGAAGGGCTCTCCTTCTATGTTCCCAAGCTGATATGTCCCTAGAATGACCTATTCAATGATTATGTAAGGTCCATGGAAGATCGAATGGAGTTTATTTGGCTTTTGCCAAGTCTTCTTTGAAATTAGGTATCCTACTGTTAATGGTCGAGCCTTCACTCTGTTATTGAAATTCTTTACTATTTTCTGTTGATTGGAAGCTTGCCTAACCTCATCGTCCTCTCTTCTTTATTCTATCAGGTATAGGTCCTTTTTATTCTCTAAAGTATTCTCCTTTGGGTCATATGTCTCGAATCTTTGTGTTGGAAGACCAATCTCTATTGGTACCACGACCTCTGAACCATTGGCCATTATGGATGCGGTCTCCACTGTTGGTGTTCTCTCCGTCGTCCTATATGCCATTAGGCATGATTACACTTATTTAGTCCATCTTCCTTTGGAGGTTTGCATTTTTTTTCTTAATTCCATCACAGACTATTCTATTCATCATTTCAGTTTGCCCATTGTCCTGGGGTCGGTCTGGATTTGAAAATAACTGCTTAATGCCGACCCTTTCGCAGTACTTTTCCAAGAATATATTCTTAAAGTTCTTCCCATTAACTAAAATCAAAGTTATGGGTAGTCCATATGTGTAAATAATATTCTTCAAAATAAATTGGAAGGTTTTCCTCTCTATTACTGCGATCATTGCCTCCGCCTCCACCCACTAGGACGTTGGATCCATTTATCACATTCAACTAATATTATGTAATAATTTAAACTTATGAGTCCCAATTTTATAAGTAAAATTAAACCGACTCTCGTCGTATTTAATTTGGAGGATAACACAGTTAATTTCCCAATAAAAGTTAACGTCTCTAAATTAAGGCAACTAAAATCGCTATTCCCTTAAAAGTTCACTTTTAGATTTCAAAGTATAGTCTTTAAGCATTGACTATCAAAACAATCGAGTCCAAGCATAATCCATCAAAAAGTACTCACACTTAAAAATAAAAATATGATTTTTCTTAAACAAAGCCGAAGGTTTAAACACACACTCTTGTCGTTTTAAATGAATACCGAATTTTTAAGACCTTTAGCACATATCAGGAACAAAGACGGATTTAAATCACACTTAATATTAATCAAACATGATAAATTTCACCTGGTCCTAGTAAAGAAATTACGCTAGCATAATGAAATACGTCATCAAATTTCAAGAATGAATATGAATTTTCATTAATAAAACAACTTATAAATGATGCGTCTTACAGTTGATATTGACAAAATTTCTTCCACAAAGATACAATTCTTGGCCCTCAAATATAAATAAAACTCTCAAGATAAGAGAACCAAAAATTATTTCCCAAACTCTCCCTACAATTCTCTCTATGTTCTTTTTCACGAAATAATGAGCCAAAGGGTTCTATTTATAGGCTTAGGGTTAGGCATTAGGTTTTTGGTGGAACTCTTCAATTTCAACCTCTTTAATTTCCACCTCTTCAATTTCCACCCACTCGAAAAGTCTTATCTTCAATTTCCACCTCTTGAATTTCCCCCCACTCAAAAAATCTTCTTTATTTATTGCTGAAAACATATGTCAAGTTTCGTCCAATTCGGAGAATAAAAATTCCCAAGTTTTTTTTACAATTTCACAAGTGTAAAAACAACATTTTTACGAACGACAGTAAAATTCATCCTTTTCTTGCCTTTTTCAAGTTGATAATCAATTTGCACCAAATTCCATCATTACCTGCAAAAATTTCACTAAGCAACGTTTTTCACAAAATAGCACAACGATATTAATAAATTATTGAATCTCCCATTTTTTACTTAAAATTGCCATTTTAACTTTGAATTCAAACATTCTTGCATTTTTTTCCCTTTTAAAAAAATCGATCCTAAGAACTTATTAAATAAAAAAAATAGGACTAACAAAGTATAAATTTGGGTATAAAATATTCAAAATAATGCACTCATCAAATTCCCCCAAACCTAAACTTTGCTAGTCCTTGTGCAAAACTATAATTTTAAAAACTAACTCACTTTCGTAGGAATCACGATTCCACTTGGCATGTGCAACAAGCCGTTAAACCCGTAGGTCTTTCTTTGGTTGTATTTTAGGCTCGAATTTTGGCTAGAAAGAATGGTTGTTTGGAGTTCAAAATTTTTCAAAATATACAGTTTTTTAGGTAATTTGACATTTTTTCATTTTTTCTTCGAACCTCTATTTTTCTCTCTTTTTGTTTCTTTTATTTTCACACATTATTTTTGCAACCTCCTTTTTTTATCCTTCTTCCTACCGTAATTTTACCCTAATATTCTCAGAAAATGGGTATAACTTCTTTTTATGGGCTTTTAACTTCCAGTTGGAGTTGGGTAAGACAGTGGGTTTTTAACAAAAGGCTTATTTTATTTTTAGCTCAAACGAGCTTGCAATGGAATAATGTAAAAGGTTGGAGTTTAAGCTTAATTTTTTTTGGTCTCTCAAACGATGGCCTAATCTCATTTCTCAAGTTTTGTTGAGTTAATTTATGTCTCAAGATGATTTACTAAGACTTCTAGTGCTTAAGATTCATATTTTGACTTTTTGTTTCAGTAATCGAATAAAACAATGAATTTGAGATCATCAGCGAATTTTCCACTGAATGAAAGTTTGAGTTATTTTAACTCGGATTGATTGAAATGTCTGAAAAATGATGAATGGCACAATATCTCACCCGGCTGAAAATCTCCACATTTATTCGTTAAACAAATTAACTTTCACCTCAATATCCATTTTTGATCATATTATATGGCTAATGTGTAAAAAATTTCATAAGTTGAGAGATCCATGAATTAATCCAATATTAAGAAGTCGTTTCAAAACTCAATTATATTGAAAATCGTTTTGGATTTATTTTTAAATTTTTTCTCAAAAATATCATTCGTACCACCAAACCTAAATTTTACATTGTCCTCAATGTACGCTCAAACTAGAAATATGGACAAAGCAAACAAAGTATGGAAGTAAAAGGAAGATATTACCTGTTAATTTCCCCATGCGTTTCCAAATTCCAACCAATCTCACATTGCTTTCATCATAAATCAAAAGTCTGAACAATTAAGAGTCAACCCAATCGACAAAGTATATATGTGAATTCATATAATGAATGTTGTGAGTGAAATTATCGAAATGCGTAATCACATTATGACATATATGGTCAGCCTCGCGGGGACTATAAAATTTTGAATGACACACTAAGCCTAGGTTTCCCTCAAACTCGAGAATGAATAAATCTATCTCTAAATCAGAAAATCCCCTACTCATTTCTTCCATCTCATCTAAACACTCATATGACACAGGTGAACGTGGTGGAATAGGACAATACGGCCTCCCAAAACATGCGTCACCAGATGGAAATGATCGAATGACCTTTCCAATCTCATCACTAATAGATAAGACCTCATGTGTCAGCATACCCTCAAAGGGATCGGGATTGTGTTCACATAGAAGGAGTTGGTCTATTCTATCATCCCACTCTATTTCCTCTATGTAACGAAATGAGTTCAACCACGATTGGACTTCAAAAGTAAGATCCTCATCAAGTGCACCAAATTATTCTTCAAGATCTTCAAAACTCATATCTGGATGTCCAAGCATGTAGATCAGTTGGGTCACTATCCCATGGAGTAGTGACACCATTAACTTCTTGAATGTACTTAACTTCATTTTCTCCCTCATCGGACGATGACATCTCTAAATTAAAAACATTCAAATCCATGGTCATGTTTCCAAATGATAGGTTCAGTTGGCCACTACGACATCGAATGACAGCATTGAAGGTGACCAAAAAGGGTCGACCAAGGATGATCGAGATTTGAGTGGATGATTTTAGTACGTGATGCGTGTCTAAGACCACCAAGTCTACCGAAAAGATAAACTCACCCACTTTAATCAAGACATCCTCTACAAAACCTCGAGGTATTTTAATGGATCGATCGACCAAGGACAAGGTCATCTTAGTGGGTTTTAACTCCCCCAAACCTAGTTTCTTGTACACGATGAACGGAAGAAGGTTCACGCTTTCTCCTAAGTCTAAGAGGACTTTCTCGAAGTGATGCTCCCCTATCTTAATAGAGATCGTCGGCATATCGGGATCCTTGTATTTGACGGGAGTTCTATAGGAAATGATGGATCTTGCTTGCTTGGTAAGAAAAGCTTTCTTAGGTATGTTGGTGTTTCTCTTGAAGGTATAAAAGTCCTTCAGAAATTTGGCATAAGATGGGACTTGTTGTATAACATCAAGCAATGGGATATTGATTTGTACTTTTTTGAATACTTCCAACATCTTATCAACTTGCGCCTTTTTCTTTTGGGGCACCAAACGCTGGGGAAATGGAGCTTTTGGGACATATGTCTCGACATATGGCTCATAAGATGATGGTGGAAAGGAAGTTGGATCCAAGGGTGGATATTGCTTTTCTTTACGTTCCTCAGATTCACTCTCGGTGGGTCGTGAGACATTCTTTTTTATTTCCTTACCACACCTAAGCGTGATGATTTCTTTAACATCCTCTTGGGTGTGTGAAGTGATCGTGTCAAGTTGAACAACAAATTGACCCCTCGGTATGTTACCTTTTGGGTTGGGTTCGGGCTGACTTCGGAATGTTCCCTTATTCCTCTCACTCAATCTGTTCGCTAGTTGACTCATTTGAACTTCGAGTTTAGTAATGGCTTGAGTGTTTGCATGCAAGCTGTGTTGGGTGGATTGGAGGACATTTTGAATTGTTTTCTGGAATTGAAGGGTACTTTGGGCAAAAATGTTCATCGAATTCTCTAAAGATTGGATCTTTTGGGATGAAGGATATGATGGTTCAGGGGCATTCTTTTGGAAACATGGAGGCGGGTTACCAGAAGTTTAACCTCCACTTTATTTGTATTGACCCTTGGACCATAAAAAAATAGGGTGATGTCGCCACCCCGGATTGTATGCATTGGAATATGGTTCATACATGGGCCTAATTTGATATAGGTCATTGACTTGCTCGGTGGGTGCCTTGTGGGCTGAAAAGGTGGGTCAATTTTTGACTAAGGGGTCGAATTCATCACAACGTATGCTCATAGGGGAACCTATATGTTGAATGATTGTAGGTGATTTTCTATTGACCTCTTTGCTCGTCTCTAAATATTATAAACGTCAGGCCAAAGTGGCCACTTTGGCATTTAAATCATAACTTTGTTCGGCTTGGTGAGCAAAACCCTTAGTGGACGTTGTAGACCTAGATTCTATATTGGGTGCCCATTGCTGGGACTTTTTCTGTATAGCCTCTAGGAATACCCACATGTCAACCTCACTTTTTTCAATAAAATCACAATTACATAACGACTCGATCATAGTTCGAGTATTACAGTCGAATACCTCATACGAAATTTGGGCTTGGCGCCCCATCTCAATCCCATTGTGCGGACATTGCAGTAGAATTTAATTGAATCAATCAAAATACATCCATAAGGCTTCTCCCTCCTTTTGGCTAAATGTGTTGATGGCGTGACGTATCGACGCCCTCTTTTGGTTGGGAAATAATTTTTGTAGGAAGGCGACACTCATTTGGTTCCAAGTGGTGATGGATTCGGGTGTTAGCGAGTTAAACCAACTTTGTCATTTAATGATAAAGGGAACAATTTATGTTTGACAATCTCCTCGGTGAGTTGTTGGTACATAATGGTCCGACAAATCTCCTCGAATTCCCGAACATGAAGGTAGGGATCCTATTTGTCGGTACCTCGAAACACGGGCAACATTTGGATCTTCCATGATAGAATATGAAGTTATTCGTAGTGTCATCGGGTAGACGTATGCACGAAGGTTGACTTAACCTAGTCGGATAAACATAATCTTTAAGGGCACGTGGCGCTAACTCGTCTCCCATTTTGGTGAAAATGGAAAGTTTACCTATATGAGTATCGGGAATACTAGACTCCACACTCGACAAACGACCGGTATGATATCAAAATCCACTTCCCATACACTCGGTTCCGTCAATTTTTTTTTATTTTTACCAACAAAAGTGTGAAAATTTTAATAAAAACAAGTCCGAAAGTCGCAACTTCTTTTCAAAAAATTGAACAAATACCCGGCAACGGCGCCAAAAAATTATTTTCAATGTTGTCCAATACCACAAGTGCACGAGCTATTATAGAATAGTGAGAGTAAGTACGGGTCGAACCAACGAGGATTTGTTAAATTTTTCTTTCAAAATAGTTGTGATTGTCCAACTAGATTAATTAGATTTCGCGATGAGATGTAATATTAAACTAAGAAACACAAACAAGAATTAGGAGTACAAGAAGGGAGCGTGGAAACTAGGATGTTGGATCCATTTATGACATTCAACTAATATTATGTAATAATTTAAACTCGTCAGTCCCGATTTTATAACTCAAATTAAACCGACTCTCATCGTATTTAATTCGGAGGATAACTCGGTTAAATTCCCAATAAAAGTTAACGTCTCTAAATTAAGACGGCTAAAATCCTTATTCCATTAAAAGTTCACTTTTAGATTTCAAAGTATAGTCTTTAAGCATGGACTATCAAAACAATCGAGTGCAAGCATACTGCATCAAAAAGTACTCACACTTAAAAATAAAAATATGATTTTTCTTAAACAAAGCCGAAGGTTTAAAACAAACACTCTGTCGTTTTAAATGGATACCGAATTTTTAAGACCTTTAGCACATATCAGGAACAAAGATGGATTTAAATCACGCATAATATTAATCAAACATGATAAATTTCACCTGGTCCTAGTAAAGAAATTACGCTAGCATAATGAAAGACGTCCTAAACTTGCAAGAATGAATATGAATTTTCATTAATAAAACAACTTACAAATGATGTGTCTTACAATTGATGTTGAAAAAATTTCTTCCACAAAGATACAATTCTTGACCCTCAAATATAAATAAAACTCTGAAGATAAGAGAACCAAAAACTGTTTCCCAAACTCTCTTTGCAACTCTCTCCTTGTTCTTTTTCATGAAATAATGATCCAAATGGTTCTAATTATAGGCTTACGGTGAGTCATTTGGATTTAGGTGGAACTCTTCAATTTTCACCCCCTTAATTTCCACCCACTCGAAAAGTCTTCTCTTGAATTTCCACCTCTTTAATTTTCCTCCACTCGAAAAGTCTTCTTTTTTTATTGCTGAACACGCATGTCAAATTTCGTCCAATTCGGAGAATAAAAATTCCCGAGTTTTTTTACGATTTCACAAGTGTAAAAACAACATTTTTACGAACATCCATAAAATTTCGCTTTTTTCTCGCCTTTTTCAAGTTGTTCATCAATTTGCACCAAATTCCATCATTACCTGCAAAAATTTCACAAGGCAACTTTTTTCACAAAATAGCGCAATGATATTATAAAATTATTGAATCTTCCATTATTGACTTAAAATTGCCATTTTAACTTTGAATTCAATCATTCTTGCGTTTTTTCGATCCTAAGAAATTTTTAAATAAAACAAAATGGGACTAACAAGGTATAAATTTGGGTATAAAATATTCAAAATAATGCACTCATCAGTCAACCTCATCACATGTGAACTCGGAGATAAAATCTGCTAAAGCCTGTCCCTCGATGGCCGTCCTTGGCTAATAGTAATTTCACAATCCCCCAACTATATCACTAGGCCATTAACCTACCCAATTTCTCAGGTTTAAGGAAAACTTATCTGAGATAAGTGTTGGTGAGGACGACCATAATGTGTGCCTAAAAATACGACTTCATTTTTCTTGAGACGTGAATTAAACCATAGCCCAAATTCTCCATCTTATGAAATCTTTGTTCAACCCCTTGAAAGTATTTAATATTAAAGTATATTGGCTATTGCACACCATCCTCGTCACTGACTATTGCAGTACTGGTGTCTGATTCTAACATGGCCAGTTATAGATATAACCTTTGAACTTGAACAGACTTAGATAACAAGAATGGCGATCCATGATAAGACTTTAACTCCTAAAAGTCACTCTCACACTCTTCATTGCATTGGAAGGCCTTCCTTAATATTTTGAAAATGGGAGATACTTATTAATAGTTCTAGATGCGAACCTATTTAATGTTGCTTCCCGTCCGGTCAACCTCTGAACATCTTTTATTATCTTGGAGTCTTCATCTCCATGAGATATTTAATATTCTCGGTTTTGGCATCAAAACACCTTTTACTCATAGTGAAACCCAAAAACTTATCTTCCCCCACGCCCCAAAAACACACTTGGAGGGGTTCAGTTTCATTCGGTACTCATCCATGCTGTCAAAAGTTCGCTCAAGATCGGCCACATGAGTGTCGGACTTGAGACTCTTTCACATAATGCCATCGATATATACCTCCATGGTTGTCCCAATCTACTCTTCAAACATTTTATTTACCAATCCGTTATATGTTTCCCCGGTATTATTCAGGTCAAAAGGCTTGACCTTATAATTGAAAATCTGTTACCAAAGCCGTTTAATAAAATTAAACTATTTAAGTAACTCCGAACAGTTTTTTGAAGAAACTCTTTTCTTAAAAACCAAAACTATTTGAACACAAGATGTGTTTAAGAAAAGTATGTACGAGATCAGTTCAAGATTCGATTAACAGTTTTAATAAATCAGTTTAAAAACTTTAAACTCAGCATAACCAAGAATGAGATGAGGAGATGTAGAAAGATTAATAACAAGATTTTTACGTGGTAAAACCTCACCCAACTGAGGAAACATCCACTAATCCCTCTATGGAGTAAAAAAAATCCACTAAAACAAATTTAACAGTTACAAACTATATAACAATCTTGCACACAACTCAGACCTGTATAAGTTTAGGGATGTACCCTCTGGTGTCCTTATAACTTCTCTGCAGTTCTGATTCTTGGTGTTGTTCTCCCAGTTTTCTAACTGCCAATTTGTTCAAGTACTTTACATCGACTCTTGTTCTCAAGATCTTATTACCAACACTTTCCGTGTGGTAGGGTGAAAGAGTTTGTGGAGGTGCTCTCTAATACATGCATGCCCACACACACAGTTATTATGTACAACCAGTCCTAAAAAATTATATATAAGACTATATGCAGTGAATTTTATTTTTCTCTCTTCTCACAAAACTTAACCTTTTTGACCTTTAAACTAATTCCATAATCCACTGTTATCTTGCTCAGAAGACGTATCAAGATCTTAATCAATATCGGGTTTTGAAAAGATTTTTGAGATTGAAAATCACCAAGTGCAATTCCAAACTAGGTCAAAGGTCTTGCTTCAAGAGAAATAGAAACAAAAAATATTATTGTTGATTTCATAGTTTAAAAACATTTACCGAAAAAGAATCAACAATATATTTCACAAACAGAGAAACGAAATATGTAAATCTAAGTGTAATGTAACATGAAAAAACTCAGATCTGAAATTTCTATAAGGCAGAAAATAGATCGAAGATATAATGCTTAAGTTGGGCACAAGAGATCTAAAGAGCGGAGAGGTTACAACAACAAACCAACTACACATAACAACTCTCAAACACTCAAACACTCAAGGATGTGTTTGGGATATATAAGAGTTTTTAAAAGAGTTTTTGGATTGAAGTGCTTTTGACGAATTTGGGTTAGGGTTTCTAACTCTTTCTCTCTCTTCTGGTTTCTCTCTTCTCTCTCTTTTCTCTCTTCTCTCTCTACTCTCTTTTTTCTCTCAAAAGGACAAAATGGCAAAAGTCTCAGAAAGCTGAATGAAGGGGTCCTTTTATAGAAGGCTGAGAAGATTCGAGAATGAGGACCAAAATCAAGGGTCCAGATTGGGTCAAGATGGATTGACCTTAATCCAAGGGTTCAAGATATGCGGTGATTAAAACTCACCTGATTGGTTCAAATGGGGTTCACAGGGATTATGAAAGAGCGCATGCAGATCATTGATAAAAATGATCCAAGGGTTGTAAACAAACGCTGGTTTACACTCTATAAAGAAACACACTTTCTACCAATCAGAAGCCAACAAATGTTGGCTAATAATAAGAGATAAAATGCACGTCTAAAAGTAATTAAACAGACACCCTGAAGTCTCTGCCGCTTTCGCATTCTACCCAAGGAAAATTAAGCCAATATAACCATTAATGTTACATTGCAGATTTACCCCAAAAACTTCTAAACACAAGTTTTAATTAGTAA
This sequence comes from Sambucus nigra, assembly GCA_949130495.1. Lineage (NCBI taxonomy): Eukaryota > Viridiplantae > Streptophyta > Magnoliopsida > Dipsacales > Adoxaceae > Sambucus > Sambucus nigra. Next base: position 50,221,920 of record OX422215.1, read on the forward strand.
AAAATCATTTGAAAATGTTTATAAAATCCCAAAAAATATTTAAAAAGCAATATTGGGGATGTAAACACACCCAACATATGTACACACACTTATATGCAATATGAAATGTATATGATCCATTCTATTGTGTGTGAGTATTGGTAATATGGTCTAGATCACTTCAATCAAGAAGAATGAAATAGCAATGCAAGCTCTAGGGTTCTTTGGATTCTAGTTTAGACATAATTTTCTCACAATTTCCAAACTAGATGAAAACTTATACAATATAGCCTCAAGTGAGTCAAGAGTATAAGGTGCTTCAATTTCCCCCTTTGGAAATATCAGACAAAATCTCCTTTGAGTCATCTGGAACTCGTAGAGAAACGAAAAAACCTTATTTCAAAAAAATTCTATCTACCCAATTCCTAGAAAGCAAAAGTACATAACTCAACTATTTACAATTGAATACCCTATTACAAATGTTTAGAATAATTGTAAAGAATCCTGCAATAAATTACTAAGATCAAGCTTTTTAGAATATGTGAATATCCATAAGAGACTCAAATTTCTCCCCCATTTTGTCTCAAATAGACAAAGGGAAAAAATGAAGAGATCAAAGAGATTAATCAGCACACGCCATACCAATAGATTTACGTAAAGAAATAAATCGATTGTAATCTAAAGATTTGGTAAACATATCTGTGAGTTGCAAATCAGTAGGAAGATAATTGATTTCTAATTCCTTAGTTTCAACCAATTCGCGTATAAAATGATGTCTTATTTTTATGTGTTTTGTTCACGAGTGTTGAACAGGATTTTTAGAGATATTGATCTCACTTTGATTATCACAATAGAGATGCAATTGTTTTTCTTGAATACCATAATCACTTAGCATTTGTTTAAGCCACAGTAATTGAGCACAACAACTTCCAACGGCTATGTATTCAGATTCAGATGTTGAGAGTGATGTGCAGTTTTGTTTCTTACTACTCCATCCTACCAAGTTATTACCTATATAATAAGATGCTCCTGATGTGCTTTTGCTATCATTAGTACACCCAACCCAGTCAGCATCAGTGTACCCAATTATAGTGCTTGGTGTGTCACTAGTGTACCAAAGTCCTAAGTTCAGAGTGCCTTTAATATATTTATGGATTCTTTTAAGAGAAGATAGATGGCTCTCTTTAGGATTATTTTGATAATGAGCACATACACATACATCATACATTATATCAGGACGCGAGGAAGTAAGGTATAGCAAGGTTCCTATCATACTACGATATAGAGTTGGATCTATGGGTTTTTCGAGTTTCGTCTTTAGACAGTTTTACCGTAGTACTCATGGGTGTTTTAGCATCTTTAGCACTCTCAAGTCCAAATTTCTTTACTATCTCTAAAGCGTATTTAGATTGCGAGACGAATAATCCTTTTGAATTTTTCTTGACTTGAAGACTTGAGAAAAATTGCAACTCCCCCATAAGAGACATTTGAAACTCCTTATGCATAATCTCAGAGAAGGATTTTAATCTAAGGGAGAAGTTGATCCAAAGATAATATCATCAATATAAACTTGAGAAATAATGATGTGTTTGCCAAAATGTTTTGACAAATAAAGTTTGATCATTTCCACCTCTTTTAAAACCTTTATCTAAGAGGAAGCTAGAAAGACGCTCATACCAGGCTCTAGACGCTTGTTTAAGGCCATACAAAGCTTTTTTAAGACGAAATACATGATTTGGATATTGAGGGTCAATGAACCCTTTTGGTTGTTCTACATAGGTCTCTTCAGTCAATATTCCATTAAGGAATGCAGATTTGACATCCATTTGGTAGAGTGTAAAATGCAAGTGGCAAGCTATGGCAAAGAGAAGACGAACATATTCTAGACGAGTAACAGGAGCAAAGGTCTAGTTAAAATATATTCCTTCAATTTGAGAGTATCCTTGTGCAACTAATCTATCTTTGTTTCTAATGATTATCCCACTTTCATTAGACTTATTTTTAAAAATCCAACTTGTGCCAATGACCTTTTTTTGATCAGGCTTAGGTACAAGATACCAAACATCATGAATGACAAATTGAAGAAGTTCTTCCTGCATAAAAGATATCCAGTGAGAGTCATTTAATGGCTCATTTACATTCTTTGGTTTCAGTAGGGAAACAAAACGTGCATAATGTGCAAAATTTCTTAATTGAGATCTTGTACGGACTGGCTCACTAGGGTTACCAACTACGTTGTTTATGGGATGATCTTTAAAAACCCAGTTAGGTACTTCAGGTATGTCAATTGGTAATGAGTCATCTATTTCAGGAGAGTCACTTTCAAAAACATTTGTTGGCTCTTCCTCAATAGTTGATTCACTAGTCTTACTCTCTAAAGTAGTGTCACTCACAATTACTTTTATGGATTCCTTCAAGGTTTTAGTGCGAAGATTATACACTCGATAGGATCTACTCTTAGGCGAGTATCCTATAAATATAGCTTTATCTCCCGGGCTCTCAAATTTGTACAAGTGTTCCCTATCTTTTCATACATAACAAGTACTGCCAAAGGTTCTAAGGTACTTAAGATTGGGCTTTTTCTTATACCAAAGTTCGTAAGGGGTTTGTTTGGAATTCTTTCTAAGATAGACCCTAATGATAATGTGACACGCAGTACGAATAGATTCTACCCAAAAATATTTAGGAAATTTCTTGGCATGTAACATAACACGTGCCATCTTTTGAAGGGTGCGATTCTTTATGTCAACGATTCCATTTTGTTGAGGAGTCTTAGGAGCACTATACTTGTGTTTGTAACCATTATAGTCACATTATTCTATAACACCAGTGTCTTTGAATTCTCCACCCCTGTCACTACGAATTCTATTTACTTGAGTGTCCTTCTCATTTTCAATCCGAAGAAGAATTTTTAAAAAGGTTTGAAAAGTGTCGACTTTTGTTTTAAGAAGGCTACCCATTTAAATATAGTGAAGACATCAACCATAACAAGAATGTAACTGTGTCCACAAAGACTAACAGTTTGGGAGGGACCAATTAGGTCCATATGGATGAGCTCCAAGGGATTAGAGGTAAGGACATCATTAACTTTCTTATGAGGAGCTTTAACAATTTTTCCTTCCTGACAGGGACCACAGACAATGTTAGAAATGGGTTTAATTTTTGGAACACGTCTAACTATTTCTTGAGCGGTCAGCCTACTAAGATTATCGTAATTTATGTGACCCATTCTATTCTGCCATATCTCGTTGTCATCCATTCTGGCAACATTAAAGATTTCAGATTTGTTGATGACAGTATAACAATTGTCAGGAGTTCTGAATCATGTAATTATGCATTCACCTTTTTCATTTAAAATTTTGCAATTATTCTTTGAAAAGGTAACAATATGATGTGAGTCACAAAATTGCGAGATACTAAGTAGATTTCCTTAAGACCTTTAACTAGAAGAACATTTTCAAGAACAAGAAGTCCATCTTCTTGGAGAGTTCCTTTGCCTATGATCTGAGATGATACTCCATCACCAAAAATAACTTTTCCTCCAGCATACCTGGTTTTGTTCAAAACTTTTGTATCATCACCAGTCATGTGGTTAGAACATTCAGAGTCTAAATACCAACCAGATAATGTTTGTTCAACTTTTAAAGCAGTAATAACTATGTTACACTTCATCTGAGGTAATAGATCATCTTTTCTAACCCAAATTGCTCTAGTTTTCATTTTGCGCTTATTAGCTCTTAATTGATAAAATTTGCGAGCATTCGATTTTTGTTCAAAAATGTTTTGCGCATGATTTTAAATTTTATGAAAGACATGAGCATTTGGTTTACGAAAGTGTTTAGGAATCCTTCTAGGGAATGTTCTTTTAGGTTTGGTCTTTCTCTTCCTATAATTAGAGTTTTTTTCTAGTTGTCTTGGAAGTACATAATTGTTGCGGCTTCTCTTAGAATAGTTAAAATTCTGATAGATAGGAGGATTACAGACATGTTTAACTAGTCTTCTGGCATAGCAACCAATAAAAGAGTGACTGTATGTATCACGTAGGAGCAATACAAATTGCTAAAAATTGGGCTCTCCTTAGTAATGTCTCTAAACAAAGGTTTTGAGATATTTTGAGGTTGAAACCTATTCCTAGGTAGGAGAGTCTTGAATGTAGACTCACTCTTCCTAATAGAGGGGAAAATATATTTATCCTTAGGTGAACTTTCACGTTTAGAGCAACTTGATTCTCCCATGTTAAAATTTTGATGTTTTGAGTCAAACTCAGTTTTTAGAGAATGAAAATCTGGGCAAGTTTCAATAGGTCTTTTACATTCTGACACAAACTTGATAGGTTCAAAAGGTTTTGTTTGTGTCTTCAAATTTGGGCAAAACCTTATTCCAGCTCGATCATCAGAATTGGTTTTAGATTCAGCAACGAATTTATCAAAATAGTTTGAATAATTTTCAAATTTTGTAAATTTTTTGAAAACAGTTGCTGTCTTTTCTTTAGTTTGTTCCAATTCTAATAATGTCCCTTTGTATTTTTTCTCCAGAGTTTCATTTGTTTCAGTCAAATCTCTGAGTTTTTGATCAAACATTTTGATTTCACTTTCATGAGTTAAACATTGGGTAGTATACTCTTCAGCATTCAGTTTGACCATTAGGCATAGATCTTCTAGTTTCTTGGTAAGATCTTTCAAAATATTTTCTAGTCTAGTGCTTTTCTTGAGAGTTTTAGCATAGTGTGTGTGAATATCTGGGAGATCTTAATTATCCGAGTCACTAAGTGAAGTGTGTGAAGTCACCCATAAGGCTTCATTTCTTGGACTCACACACCCATTGACATCGTCATTATCACTTTCCCTTTGACTCACACACCCCGAGGTATAAACAATAATGTTCTCAATAATTAAAGCATCTAATCTAGTAACAGCATGATTCATAACAATAGAAATAGAATTACTAGATTCATCCTCACTAACAAGCAGAGGCATATCATCATTATAAATAATCTTGGAAAAGAAAGGCATGCAAGGGTCAAAAGCATCAGATGACTCAGGTTCCTCATTTTCAGAGTCACTTGAATCATCCCATGTCTTGCAAATGTTGGCTCTAGTGTGTTTGTTTTGAGTGTTCAAGTTAACTCTATAGTCTTGTGCAATGTGTCCTAGTTTACAACATCTAAAGCACTCAGTCTTCTTAAGGTCTCTGTTAGGTCTAGTGTGAGAATCCTTATGATATTTGTCATGACTTTTCTCATGAGGTTTATGATTAGATTTTGTTGGATAATTAGACTTGCCTTGTTTGTTTGCCAAATTGTTTCTAAACATAATGATTTTCTTAAACTATTTTGACATTAAGGCAATCTGATTGTCCAAACTCTCTATATCGCATTCCTCATCAGAATCATCATTGGAAATGTTAAACCCAGGCTTAATCAACATAGAAGAGAAGCTCAGATTGGAACTAGTCTGTTTCCTATGGGACTGGATTAATTGTTTCTTAAATTCTAGTTCCATTTCCACAGTTCTTAATTTACTACTGAGTAATTCAGGAGTGAGATTTATGTCACACATTTCCTCCATAGCATATCTTTTGTTGTCAAATTTTTGTGGTAAAGATCTCAGAATTTTATATACAATTTCATGTCTGTTATAATTTATCCTATTAGCATGCAGTTTTGTCACAATATAAGTCAAGTTCATATAGAAATCATCAAATGACTCAGTCTCAGACATGATTAAAGAGTTATACTGTTGAATGAGCATTTGAGTTTTAACAGCCTTAACTCTAGTGTCACCTTCATGAGTAGTAACCAAAGTGTCCCAAGCTTCCTTAGAAGTGGTACAGGATGAGATTCTTTTGAACTCATGTTCATTTATAGACATAAATATGGAATTCTTTCCTTTGTTATTGTTGCGAGAAACTTGTTTCTCTTCTTGTGTGAACTCACTTAATACTTTCTTAACCCTCTCATTACTTCCTTCAGTGGCTTCTTTAGTAGGAAAAATGTATCCATTTTCAAAAATGTCCCAGACATCATCTCCCAGAGTTCCTTGAATGAAAGCAATCATTCTTACTTTCCAGTAAGCAAAATTGGTTCCATCAAAGGTAGGAGGTCTGGTCAAGTTACCAAATCTTTCATTTTTCTCGTCCATATTTGATTTTTAGAAAACAATTTCAGAAACACATGATCTCTTTAAAAGAAGATTACAAAGCTCTGATACCAATTGAAAATCTGTTACTAAAGCCATTAAATAAAATTAAACTATTTAAGTAACTCCGAACAGTTTTTTGAAGAAACTCTTTTCTTAAAAACCAAAACTATTTAAACACAAGATGTGTTTAACAAAAGTATGTACAAGATCTGTTCAAGATTCGATTAACAGGTTTAATAAATCAGGTTAAAAACTTTAAACTCAGCACAACCAAGAATGAGATGAGGAGATGTAGAAATATTAAGAACAAGATTTTTACGTGGTAAAACCTCACCCAACTGAGGAAACATCCACGAATCCCTCTATGGAGTAACAAAAAAAAAATCCACTAAAACAAATTTAACTGTTACAAACTATATAACAATCATGCATTCAACTCAGACCTATATAAGTTTAGGAATTTACCCTCTGGTGTCCTTATAACTTCTCTGCAGTTCTGATTGTTGATATTGTTCTCCCAGTTTGCTAACTTCCAATTTGTTCAAGTCCTTTACGTCGACTCTTGTTCTCAAGATCTTATTACAAACACTTTTCGTGTGGTAGGGTGAAATTGTTTGTGGAGGTGCTCTCTAACACATACATGCACACACACACACACACTTATTATGTACAACCAGTCCTAACAAATTACATATGAGACTATATGCAGTGATTTTTCTTTTTCTCTCTTCTCACAAAACTTAACCTTTTTGACCTTTAAAACAATCCCAGAATCCACGATTATCTTGCTCAGAAGATATATCATGTTCTTAATCAATCTCAGGTTTTGAAAAGATTTTTGAGATTAAAAATCACCAAGTGCGATTCCAAACTGGGTCAAAGGTCTTATTTCAAGAGAACAAGAAACATAAAACATTATTGTTGACACAAAATATGTAAATCTAACTGTAATGTAACATCAAAATAATCAACAATATATTTCTCAAGATGAGAAATGAAATATGTAAATCTAACTGTAATGTAACATCAAAAAACTCAGATCTGAAATTTCTATAAGGCAGAAAATAGATTTAAGACACAATGTTTAAGTTGGACACAAGATCTAAAGAACGAGGAGGTTACATCAACAAACCAACTACACACAACAACTCTCAAACACTCAAACACTCAAGGATGTGTTTGGGATATACAGGTGTTTTTAAAAGAGTTTTTGGTTTGAAGTGGTTTTGACGAATTAGGGTTAAGGTTAGGGTTTCTAACTCTTTCTCTCTCTTCTAGTTTATGTCTTCTCTCTCTTATCTCTCTACTCTCTTTCTTCTCTTAAAAGGATGAAATGGCAAAAGTCTCGGAAAGCTGAGTGAAGGGTTCCTTTTATAGGAGGCATAGAAGATTCGATAATGAGGACCAAAATCAAGGGTCCAGATTGAGTCAAGATGGATTGACCTTATTCCAAGGGTTCAAGATATGCGGTGATTAAAACTCACCTGATTGGTTCAAATGGGGTTCACAGGAATTATGAAAGGGGGCATGTTGATCGTTGATAAAAATGATCCAAGGGTTGTACACAAAAGCTGGTTTCCACTCTATAAATAAACACACTTTCCACTAATCAGAAGGAAACAAATGTTGGCCAACAATAAGAGAAAAAACGCACGTATAAAAGTAATTAAAAAGACACCCTGAAGTCTCTTCCGCTTTCGCATTCTACCCAATGAACTTTAAGCCAATATAACCATTAAATATGTTAGCATTGAATAAAATGTCACAATACGAATACATTAATATTCAAATCAAATGTGAATCTCATAAGCAATCATATCACTATAATTTCTCAACAACACATTAATCTGGTCACCACGCCTCACCACCGTACCGCGCCTATGCTTTTTTTAGCATATCCGAAAAAGGAATATTGGTGGGTGTCCAACTTCCATGCCATATTAAAATCTTCATGACAACATGTTCAACAGCAAAAATAACACCACTTGAATCGAAATTAGATTCCAATAAATATTTCCAGATTTCCAAATGAATTTATCAATTCAAATATGAGTCAATAATCACAAGAAAACAACGAGAATAATACTCGCGAGATTTAGGAGCATATTGTGTAAAACCCCATACCTCAAAATCATCACATGAATCATCACGCAATTTCATCCTCAAAATCTAATTACACCATCATGGGCTTCTTGCAAAAATAATCAAATCTCGTTCTAGCTCAAACTCGAGAAAACACCAAATAAGCCTTCTAATCTAAGGTTGAAATCTTGAATAAGTTTGGGGCTATGGTTTGTATGTGAAAGGGAGTAATTTTAGAGAGGTATTCTGGTTAAAAAGATTGAGAAAACGTGATTTGAAATTCCAAGCCACAAATTAGTTGATATATAAAGGATTAAGAGTTTGATTATGAAAAGAGTTCTAATCAGATACGAACACTAAAAATTTTATTTCGGACGATTGGACCGTTGGAATTGGATGAAATTTTACAGAGAATTAGCTGAAGACGAGAGGAAGCTACAAAAAAAAATTCAACTCGATCGGACCATTCAATATTTTTAAATATTTTTTTTTCTAGAGAGTTTTATGTTTTGAGGACTCTTAGAGAGTTTTATGTTTTGAGGACTCTACTATCTAATAAAAATTCAATTAAAACTTCCTTTTTAATTATGATTTAAATTCTGTTTGAAGTTCTATTCTTCTAAAATCATAACCAACATATTTAGCCAATAAAAATTATTTAATTCAAAAATTTATTTTTCTCGAAAATTCCAATTAATTAATTAAATAATAAATAAAAACACAGGGTGGACGATTGACAAGAGGAACCTTGTCATGTGTCGGGGCCGACAGTAAACGGGTCAGAGGACGATTGATAAGGGAAAGTGTGACACTTTAATAAAAAGTGAGAACTATAATAAAAGATGTTTAATTTAATTAAATTAACAGATTTGAGCCAAATATCTCCAAAGTCCCAAGCTTTTCCCATCTATTTTTCTCTTCTTTCTCTTCTTCCTTTGCTTTCTCTCTCTCTCTCTTTAGGGTTTTCCCTTTTCTCACAAATGAGATTGGCTAACTCATGACCCTCTTAAACCTTTAAATCCTAAATCACAACCTTATATGATAATACACACTTAAAATGTCTCGTTTACTCCAATTCAAGTCAAACTAAATAAAAAATATTTTGGAACCCAAATATAAATTCGGGGCAGTCATTTTGACTATCTCAACTCATCCTGGATCAACCTAGTACTATAATTCATCATTCCAGACTCTGAAAAATAAAAAACTAAATTCTCCTATTAGAATAATTCTATTTCTCTCAAACTAATTAAAGTCTCTTATCTTCAAAGTAAGGCGTATGACATTCTCCCCTCCTTGTAAAAAAATTTTCCTCGAAATTTGGATAAATACAAATGTACAATGATTACATGTCAAACCCAAGAAAGCTAATCATAACCCTTCACTTCCCAAAAGTGAATTTATCAAAATAATATACAACCTCGGCGCCCATACACCCTATAACCGTGCTCAATTGCACAAACATTACTCAACTCCACTAGCCTTAAATTGTAACATAATGTCCATTCACCATTACAATTATATGCATGAAATAACAAAGGCACCACCCTATGAACCAAATCTCAATACCATAACGCTACTGGGATATGCTAATTCTCAATGAATGAATCCAATAAATCATACATACTAAAAAAAATATTATTTTGAATTTTTTTTTAGATCTAACCTTTCTCAATTCCCGACATTCACTAGTTTCATACGTGGGAGGTCTCTCAAGAGAAATCCAAACAAGGAACCCTCCCAATACACTACTGTGCATCTCTGATAGGGATTGAGACCTGTCGGACCAGGACTATAGTTTTAGAAGATTTTTAAATCAATGTATACGGATCCATAAGACTAGAATATAATATAGAAAATAATTTTATGAATTTCGATAAACACAATTTAAATAATATGCCAAAGGCACAAGGCGTCAATCAAAGCAATGTCCTCCCCAACATTAAGTTCACGACATGCACAACACAACTATGAGTTGGACTCTTTGCTCAATAATGAACTCACTATTCCTTGAATCGCATCAGTAAAAACTTAATACATCATCTCAAAATATCACCACAATATAGACCCTCTCACAACTGGGATACAATAAATTCATACTTCTTGTCAAGCAATATAACGATAGCCTCACTGTCACCACATAACACAGCTTAACAGTTGCACTTCGAAAAAACCATAACTCTACTACCATGTCTAAAAAAAATAGATTCTCCCCAAAGATACCATCTAAGTGCCACACGTACCCTCCTCAAGCTAATCATATATTCAAAATTGGGTGATAACAAGCAACCACACAATAAATTCAACCCACTCGCGAATTCGAGAGATAACAATCTTACACGTGACAATCCAAAAATCAATTAAAGCATACCCTATACACATAGGGAAAAAAATTATGCATTACCTCCATAATATAATTGCCTAGACTCAAAAATGGGTTCCTGATCATTATTCACTTGATCGAACCCCTCCATAAATTATTATAAGGATTGTACATCCAAAACCTCTTCAAATAGTTTTCCTTTGCCTCTCTCAGGAGAATCCCTCTTCATATGGCCTATTTCCCCACAAAAGAAACATGTCCCAGTAAATCCTTCCTGACCACTATAAGGAACAAAACACTGATGTGGACCTCAGTAATCCTATCTAGAGCCACTACCATCCAATCTATAACATCCTGAATGTTGCCTCTTTCTCGAAGTCCGTGCATGAAGATCTTTCTCCTTCTGCCTGACTCTCGGCTACTATGATGATTATTCCCCACTGCCACCACCTTCTCCCGAATTACTTGTCACGTTCAGGTCCCCAAATTTCTTATTCCCTTTAAACGAAGACGATGACCCTAACAATGTAATAATGCCGCATTCATCACATCGGTAAAAATTAGTAATGCCGAATTCCCCAAAAAATGTTGACAAATTTGCCAATCTAAACCTTCCAATAAATTTGAGATAGGCTTCTCCTCCGTATTTACCTCATCGGGAATAAAGTTCTCTAATCGGGTAAATTCTTCTTTATACGTCGTCACTGTCCTATCCCCTTGCTTCACCTCTAACAATCTTCTCCTCATCTCCTTCTGAATTGCCTAAGGAAAATACTTACGATCAAATCGAGCCCAAAAATTTGATATGGACATCGAATCCCTCTGCTCCGACATCGTAATCGACATCCACCACTGGAGATCCACACCCACTAACTTAAAGGTGGCAAGTATTTATTTCTGAACATCATTACATTCCACCATACGAAGGTGACATTGAATATCCTTCTTCCACTGACTTTCTATGACCCCATCAGCTCCCCTTGAAACTCTGGAGTATGCCCTTTTTGAAAATCTTCTCTATCTCTCGCCCACAAAGATAACCCCTCATAATTTTGAGCTACTAGTGCTCTAGGATCTTGCCAAGTATGAGGAAAGTGTTAATCCATGGCGTTTATGGAGGCATTGACTGCTTAAGTCATGAGATTGGCAACCTCCACTGAACTCATAGTCCCCTGAGGCTCTTGGGGTTCCACATTCTCTTCCCTCTAATATACTGTACATGGGCGACCTCTTTTTGACAGCATCTGAAATAAGAGCGAATTGTATCATAGAAGATCGTAAATGCAATACGAACACAACAATCCAAATAAGAGGGCTATAAATCAAGAAAGCTTATGGAAGAACATAGAAACCCGCACAGATCCAAAGACACTTGAACTTGATGCTCTGATACCACATGTGACACCCCGCTTAAATTAATAATGGGTGGCCAGGCATATAGCAAGATAAAATACGACTCTCAGGCGTATCAATTTTAGAATCACTATCGCACAGACTAAAAATTTAACTAAGCACCCAATGAAATAAGCAGATGCCAAAAAATTTCAAAACATACAATAAACTACAAACCAACATGCAATATGATTACAAAACATGAGAATATAAACATGAGAATAACAAAGATATACCAAAATATGTTGTCGGGTCACAAATAAAACAACAACCCGGTAAGAACATAAAAGAACTAAAACTAAATACACAACCCCTGGGTAAAACTCTATGAAAAAATGAATCCTAAACTAGATTTAAAAAAAATATGAAATGACTATAACTAAATCCTGTAACATTCTGCATATGCTATAACTCCAAGGGCTCTGGATAAAATAATCTTCATAGGCGTCCTTGCAGAGGGACACCTAAAACAATATTTGTATAGCAAGAGAAAAGATATAAACAGCTCAGAGCCCAAGGTTTAAAAATACTTTTAGCAAGTGAATGGAAATGCATAATAATTATGCACGCATGATTTCATATTTTAAGTGGCGTCTCCCTCTCTTGGGATTCAACCGCACGCCACATCTATAGTGGGCACCTAACATCTGCATATGAACATCAACTAAGATACCTGACACATTATAGGATGAAATCCTTTTAAATCTACGCATAAACCTCATTTGCGTAAATCACTATCTATAACATAACCATCCACCTACTTCTTCTACCATGTCCTAAGTTTACCCCCAAACTTATACGATAGTATCACTCCATTATATCTATCGGTTCTAATCATTAACCTTCACAGGTGATTAGCATAAGATATCCCACATAATCATAAATGCTAGTAATATACACCCACTATAATACATATACACGAGAACTAGGGACCAAACATCTTCCCATGCCCAACATTGCGCTATGTTTTGTTCGTGGGACGTCTCACTAAGAGAAATCCAAACAAGGAACCCCTTGATACACTATTATCTAACATTGTTTGTCGCGGAAATCCGTTACGTCCTCAGTCCATAGTTCGCACCCAATTACTCCCTATCTATAGGAATAAGAGTATAGTCATCCACTCCCTTGCTACAAAAGAACAAACATAATATACATCTTTATAACTTTATCTAGTTACAGTACAAAGATATCCCACGCAATCTAGCAAACTTGTATAATATTAGACACATGTATTATACATAATCCATCCTTCTCTAACAAGTAGTGTGGGTTAAATATAGGAGTTCCAACTAGTTTGGATATATAGACAAAATAGGTTAACATAGTTTGAGAACTCCATCCCCTTAAAGGAATGAACTCCTTAAAGAAATCCAACCCAAGAGAATCTTCAAAGGAAAGTTAATTCTAACCCTAAAACCACAAATAGGACACTTGCACTGCATCCTACATATTACCCATGTGCTTAAATGTTTTTTTCAACACTTGAAATAATTTTAAAATCGATTTAATTCCAAGCAAATCATTTTATATAATTTTAAACAATTTTTAATGATTTTTAATTAATTAAAATTTCCTTTTACAAGTTTTGTGGGTTAAAGTGAAATTTTAGAAACTCGTTTTACATGCTGATTGTTTGCCTGGGTAGAATCCGAAAGCACTAGAGACTTAGAGGTGTGCTTTGTAATTATTTTCAAATGAGCATCTCAACCTTCATCCTATGTGTGCAAGTGTTGGTTAGATATCTGTTGGATTTGTGTGTTCTTATAGACACATAAGGCGTATACTATCCCAGCCCTTGGATTGTCTTCATCAACGTATTGCATGTGACCTATCTCAATCCTTATGATCCCAGCCTTAACTAATCAGTGACCTTATAATCCACCACCTTTGCTAAACCGTTGGATCCAAGTCAATCCATTAAAAGTTAATCTATGTCATAGGAATGATGCTAATGTTCTCGATCCTTCTACGCCTAGTATAAAAAGGGATTAACACTCGGAATTTTGGAACATTTAACCATTTTGTCTTTATGAGAGAAAAGAGAGAGTAGAGAGAGAGAGAATGGAACGAAGGGATAAGAGAGGGAAAATAGAAATAGATAAATTAGAAGAAGAAACCCTTGTTTTCTTCGTAGTTCAAACCTCTATGAGTCATTCCCCAAACCAAACACCAAAAACCTAAAAGTTCCTACACGATAAAACCCATCTTGTGAGAGTTAGATCCTTCTAGTGATTCTGAGTAGGTGGTTTTGTGTTTTTCTTTTTGAATACATCTTAAAAATATTTTATTCTCTCGGAACTCATCTATAAGGAAGATTTAAGTTTCATTCAAACTGAGTCTTTCTAAAAGAGAACATTTCACATATATTTTATGTTTCTCTTTTTAAATCTGATATTTTAGATCTAGTCTGATTCAACGAGTTTTTGACATAAAAAACTTTTAGTTTCAAAAATAATTTTTCAGATATAGTGAGTTGTCTATTTCTTGTTTTTATTTCATATTGAAAATGTGTAGAGAGATCTTTTCTAAATCAAAACGCTGATACCACTTGTTGGAACAATAGGTCCCCAGAGTTAAACTATTAAAAATTCTTAAATAATAATTTCCTTGTTAAAAGGATATGCAGAAGCGTAGATGATGGTTCAAACAAATAAACAAATTTTAATTTATTCAGAAAATTAAAATTACACCAAGTGAAATTAACAAAAACACACACAAGTATTATTGTTATTAATTTCACATAAACCAAGTTAATTAAAGTTCAAGCCCTAGAATTTGCCTAAGTTATAATTATCATTATTCCAAAGTTAGGGAAAACCAATTTTAGTACAAGACTTGAATTAAATGACTTTACCCAATATTTAATTTAGTCCCAAATTAAATGAAGTGTGATAATTTAAACCAAATTTTATCTTGAATTATCCTAAGCATGCATTCTAAATTATTTATGCAAGATAAATAAACCAATCACACTACGCCGCTATGTACGAGGAAAAACGCAATACGAAAAACAACCTCGGAGGGCCCTAGCCACAAATCCACTAGATACAGAATTACAATTACAAGACAGATGGACTTACAACGCACAACTCGATCCCTCTCAAGCCTCGGTGATTCTTCTTGTAGACACCTCTTCCTAGCGGATAACCTTTGAACATCACCGCGGTTTAGGAATCCACCGATATGACTTTATATGGTCACCGTCACCCGTACATGAATCCTCTCTCCAAGCGGGTACAATAAAGTAAACAACTTCTCTTCAATTCGGTGTAGAGAAAAACCGATGCCAAAATCCAAGCAATTGATATGTATATATGAACTTGGATAAAAACTAATTTGGGTGTAAAACTAGAGTGGTAAGTAAATTTCTCTTTGAAAAATTAACATTCAAAACTTCAACATTTTCCTTAAAAAAAATTTCTCCCAAACTCTCTTTAAGAGATGAAAATGGGATGGAAAATTTAGGAAAAATAAAGTTGAAAAAATGTCATTCCCGCTATTGATAAAGTCTGAAAAAGTTGGTTAAAAACTTAGTGGCAAAGTGGGTGAAAAAACTGCCAAAAACTGTTCCCGCCTGGCATCTCGTTCGAACGACATTTCGTTCGAACGAAATCTCTTTCGAATGAGACTTCTAACGACGTTCCAGATTGGACTCGTTAGAAACTAGTTGGAAATCTCATTAGAACGAACAATCTCGTTCGAATAACATTTAGAACGACGGACCAGTATACCTTGGTGGGAACTCGTTGCCAAACTTGTTCGAACAACATCTGGTTCGAACGAAAAAACTCGTTCGAACGACATATCGAACAACTTCCAGAAATTTTATAAAATTCGATTTTGGCCCCGAAACTTTATATACTTTATTTTAAAGTTCTAATTAAAATTTTCTGAAAATAAAACACAGTTTTTATTAAACCTAACACCCAATAAACTTGTTTCAAGCTCCTATATATATAATATTGCATTCATACCTTGGGAGCATGGAACCATAGTTGATGACGTAGAAACGAGGCATGCAAACTGGCATATTTGATGAGGCTTTATACTCTTTGCCGCTACTTCTTCAACAAACACTTCATAGGCTTGAGAGTATTACAATTACATAATATCCTATGAATAAATATTTTTGTCCGGAATTGAGCCAACACAATACGTGGACTCAATTGGAAATTTGTGTCCTTACAAATCTCCCCCTTTGGCTATTCCGTGACAAAAACAAAAACAAAAATACTAAAGGGCCGTCAAGCTCTACTAGACTAAAAACATAACCCACCCATAACTTGACTCAACCTAAGGATGAAAAGCTTTGCCATTTTAAAGATGCTGCTTTAGAAGAATACCTGCACACTCAAGCAAACTCATCAAATGCATAGGGAATATCAAAATATTAAATGCAATTAATTAATTACTCCCCCTAACTTAATTCTCCCCTTTATCAACCAAATGACATACTTAGAAAGACGTCCCCCCTTAAGATAAATCTCCCCCAAACTAAGATAAGATAATATTAGGATTAGATACCATTTCTCCCCCTATCATTTCTCCCCCTTTTTGTTCAAGAATAGGCAAAGGATAAAGAACTAATAAACAACATGTTGATTCTTAAAGTGATAAGACATGAAAGTGTATGGACGATAAAAGCAAGGCAAAGACAAACAAATATAATATATATATATATATATATATACTGGAAAAATACTAATAAGTACTTGCACATATATATAGATATAAACACACAAATGACACACACAACATATAATAGGAGTCTTTCACACTCGTATGGCAAAAAATGTGTCATACGGAAACGAAAGTGCTGGGGTGTGAACTAGTAACGATTAAATGTAGAACCAATCACTTAAAACATGTTCACAGAGTTCTCAATTGATTGCAAACTTCATCACATTTGAATATAACCTCATGGGACAATATAAATTGAACTCAATGAACAAACATACACAATGCATACAAGCCTAGCATATTGATGATTCTACAAACCAATAGAGTCATGACATGAAATACGCAACTAGGATAAACGAACATTGTGCAAACCGTTGATATACCATCCAATCTCCCTCAATATGCATTTATATTAAATTTGAATGAATATATAAATCAAATATAGGCCTTGGCAATCTATTTTCTTTTTAATGCCATATTTTCTGTTTTTAGGCCTTTTGACCACGTATTTCTTTTAGGTCCATTCAAAAACGGTGGCCTACAATCGCAAAGGATCACTTAGTCCTTTCGGATCCCTTCCCCGTGCACATTTTTATTTATCATGTTTTCATTTATCACACAAATCTCACATGCAACGGATTTTGACATGCCCTAGGCCTCCTAAGTCACAAATATGTAGATGACAAGATTGGTAGGAGAACACCTCACATAGCTCAAATATACATATGAAGTTAAAATTTCAAAAGATCTTGTGCATATGTGAATAGAGGCATATAAAAATAGAATCCATTCAAACAACAGAAAATCCAACTACTCCATAAAATATGGTAAAGAACATAATAAGAATTGATAATCTAAACCAAAATTTCTAGCCACGTGGGAGCGTTAAAGGAGGGATTCAAACACACGTACATGCCACATAAAGTGTGTCAAACCAAAATACACAAAAAATAAAATCTTTTTGTATTTTTCATTTAATGCAAACAAAATGAAGGAAATAAAATACAAAAGATAAACCAAAAACCATAATTCTAGCATGTGATAACCATGGAGCATAGACTAGAAAATGATTAAACAAGCATACATTTAGCATGTGAATATAACATGAAGTACAAACGCTAAAGTATGCAAACATTAACACATTCATCCTTTAGATTTAGCAAGGGAGGAAGCATGTGAAAGTAAATGAGAATCAAAAACCCTAATTTGCAAGGCAACCAAGTCGGATTTCATAACCCAAATTAATGAAGAATGATTATCTTGGGGTGTTGGAACGTTAACTACCGTGGTTACTTTACTATGGGATTTTCTAGGAATTCGTTTAAGATCAAAACAAAATTTCCCAAGATGACCTTTTCGACCACAATGGGTACAAGTAAAAATATGTCGAAAAGATTTACCTAAGGAGTGATCTTTAACTGCATTCCTAGTAGATTCTCCTAAAACATTGACTTTGGATTTATGAGAAAATTCATTACAAGTATTGAAGCCTAAACCACAAGTGTCATTTTTAATTTGGACCGTTCCTAATATTTTATCTAGTTTTTCAGAATGACACTCCAAATCAAATTTGACATTACTAGAGTCTTTTAATTTATTTTGCAATTCTAAAATGTTAGATTCTAATAAAACATTTCGCTCTTTAAGAGCAAAAAGCTCCTTTTTCAAGGATTCCATTAAACCCCTAAGGCCATCTCTCTCGTCTTCTACATATTTAAGCTTCTCTTGAAGAGTCCTCTCATGTGTCCTAAGGTCTTCTATTAATGTATTTTCATCATCGACCTTGACACTCTCTCTTAAACTAGCTTCTAACTTCAAATTAGCTCTTTTCAATTTAATAGATTCTTTATAAAGTTCTTGAAAAGCATTTTGAAGTTCACTCACATTAATCTCTTCTTCATTTTCACTCTCTCTTTCTTCTCCACTCTCACTATCATAAAAACAAGAGAATCGTAAACTATGACCTTGGAAGTGTCATGTGTTAATGTTTCATCAATCGATGAGCTCTCACTATCATTCTCATGACTAGCCATAAAAGCCACAAAATTTTTCTTAGTGGGGGAATCGGGCCTCTCTTCGTTATCACTATCACTAAGGGTCGCATTATATGAAATGGGTCGCTTACACTCTTTCCTTAGTTTAGTGGGGCACTCAAAATCCCTATGGCCATAACCTTCATAACCAAAACACTTATTAGACTCGTCCCTATCTAAATTTTCATTACTAGGTTTAAGGATCTTTCCGGCTTTAGGAATCTTCTCCGCTTTAGAGATCTTCTCGTTCTTGTCATGCTTAGAAGATTCAAATTTCTTAAAATCATTATTAAATTTACCTTTGTTAATTTTAAGAATTTTTCTAAATTTGCGTGCAAACCAAGCCATGTCTTCCGAGTCACTATCACTCTCGCTCTCTACTACTTGTTTGACCTCTTTTCGGGCTTTTAAAGTAATGCCCTTTTTGATTTTCTTTTCAGTTTTAGAGGGAAACATATCCAGTTCATAGGTTTGTAAATCACCTACAAACTCTTTTAATTTCGTAGAGGCTAAAGTGGGTAAAGAATTTAACACGGTCACCTTTGGAATAAATCTATCGGGTAGAGACCTTAAAATTTTCTTTACAACACGGTTGTCAGGTATTTTCTCTCCCAAGTTAAAAGATGAATTAACAATATCAGAAAGTCTAGCATAAAATTCATCAAACGTTTATTTTTCATTCATTTTGATAGTTTAAAATTGAGTGGTGAGGTTTTGAAGTTTTGAAGCTTTAACGACACTAGTTCCTTCATGAGTTAATTGTAAAATATCCCAAGCTTCTTTAGCAGTTTCACACGTCATAATACGTCGGAATTCATCCGGTGTGACAGCGTTAAACAAGGCATTTAAACCAAGGGAATTGAAATTAGCAAGTTTAAACTCATTCTCGGTCCATCTATCGGCGGGTTTGGGAACACGTTCATTTTCAACTAAATAAGTTGGTGGGGACCACCCGTTAACAACAGACATCCAAACTCTCTCGTCGAGAGACATTAGTGCCGATATCATACGCGCTTTCCAATACGCGTAGTTTGAACCATCAAAAATAGGAAATTTCGAAAATGGGGAAAAATACATTTTAGCCAAAGATTATTTAGGGATCTTTAACGAAATAATTTATCGTTTTTGGCTCTGATATCAATTTAAAAACATGTAGAGAGATCTTTTCTAAATCAAAACTCTGATACCACTTGTTGGAACAATTGGTCCCCAAAGTTAAACTATTAAAAATTCTTAAATAATAATTTCCTTGATAAAAGGATATGCAGAAGCGTAGATGATGGTTCAAACAAATAAACAAATTTTAATTTCTTAAACAAATTAAAATTACACCAAGTGAAATTAACATAAACACACACAAGTATTAATATTATTAATTTCACATAAACCAAGTTAATTCAAGTTCACGCCCTAGAATTTGCCTAATTTATAATTATAATTATTCCCAAGATAGGCCAAACCAATTTTAGTACAAGACTTGAACGAAACGACTTTACCCAATATTTAATTTAGTCCCAAATTAAATGAAGTGTGACCATTTAAACCAAATTTTATCTTGAATTATCCTAAGCATGCATCCAAAATTATTTATGCAAGATAAATAAACCAATCACACTACGCCGCGATGTACGAGAAAAAACCCAAGACGGAAAACAACCTCGGACGGCCCTAGCCACAAATCCACTAGATACAGAATTACAATTACAAGACCGATAGACTTACAACGCACGACTCGATCCCTCTCAAGCCTCGACGCTTCTTCTTGTAGACACCTCTTCGTAGCGGATAACCTTGGAACACCACCGCGGTCTCGGAATCCACCAATAGGACTTTATATGGTCTCCGTCACCCGTACATGAAGCCTTTCTCCAAGGGGGTACAAAAAAGTAAAAAACTTCTCTTCAATTCGGTGTAGAGAAAAATCGGTGCCAAACTCCAAGCAATTGATATGTATATATGAACTTGGATAAAAACTAATTTGGGTGTAAAACTAGAGTGGTAAGTAAATTTCTCTTTGAAAAATTAACACTCAAAACTTGAACCTTTTCCTTAAAACAATTTTTTCTCAAACTCTCTCTAAGAGATGAAAATGGGATGGAAAAGTTAGGAAAAGTTAAGTTGGAAAAATGTCATTCTCGCTATTGATAAAATCTGAAAAAGTTGGTTAAAAACATAGTGGGAAAATGGATGAAAAAACTGCTAAAAACTGCCAAAAACTGTTCCCGCCTGGCATCTCGTTCGAACGACATTTCGTTCGAATGAAATCTCGTTGGAATGAGACTTCTAACGACGTTCCAGATTGGACTCGTTAGAAACTAGTTGGAAATATCGTTAGAACGAACAATCTCGTTCGAACAACATTTCGAACGACGGACCAGTATACCTTGGTGGGAACTCATTGGCAAACTCGTTCGAACGACATCTGGTTCGAACGAAAAAACTCGTTCGAACGACATATCGAACGACTTCCAGAAATGTTATAAAATTTGATTTTGGCCCAGAAACATTATTGTTGATGTAAAAAATTAGATCACTCTAATAATTCAATCACAGATAAATAAATGAGACAAAAGATTTTTAAAGTGGTTCAGCCTTATGTGAATGTCCTACGTCCACTGTTGTTTTATTGGTGAGTGTTTGGAAATTCTCGATTACAAGAAATTGCATTCTGGATCCCAAAGTTTGGATTCATAATCCCCCCTTTTACAATGGGGATTGTACAACGTATTTATAGCCTTGAGGCTATCATCTGAAAGGGTAATACATTAAATGATATACATATGAAAGGGAAATACATTTAATGCCCTTTAAGCTTGTGCGTCTAAATGATAAGCATTTAATGAACCAGTTGAACTGTTGGTTATTCAGCTATTAACGCTATGTTCGAGATGCAGCTCGGACCGCCTAAGCTTTCTGATATTCAAGAGTTCCTCGAAGAAGTATGTTCCTCGAAGCGTATGAGTTCCTCGGAGCGTGTGATTATCTCGAAACTGCTTGTTGTTTCCATGTAGATAGCCACGTGTTTTTGTTTGATTGATCCAAGTCAGGAAATTAAATTTGGTATCAACAGAAGCCCCCAATGTTTCATATTTCGAAATTTGAGGAGTATGGAACATTCTTTCTCGGAATACGGTAGCTTTAAATAGTTCTTAATGATTTTTAGGATCATCTCCCTTGTATTTATTTCTCCGTCCCAATTCATAGAATCATAATTTTTTTGACTTTTCTGTTCGCTTCGATTCCCGCGCCACTTTTCACCTTTTTAGCCGATGTTGTTCGCTTTGATTCCCGCACCAATATTTAATGCCTTTTTAACTGTCGGTAACGTAATCATTACTTCGCCAGTTTCCAAGGCAAGGTATATAAACTTCACAGAGACTCCCATCGTCTTCTGTCTTTTCAAATTTTCATCTTCGAGTTTTTCATTATCTTCTACTCTCTTGTGCGTTCATCTCTTCCGTCGTTCATTGTCAACAGCTTCAGTCTTTTTTTTTTAAGATCCTCTTTCTTCTTCATCATTTCTTTTAATTCATCATCATGGTTTACCCAGTTGAGTCCCTTGACAAATTTCAATCTGATTTTTCCATTCCCTCTTGGGTTGTCTTGGAAGAGCTTTTTGAGCCTTCTAATTATTTCAATTTGGCTGAGGGACATTGGTTCCCCAGTCTCTTTTTTGCTGAGTGTGGATTTTCTTTTCCACCAAATCCTCTCTGTCTGGAATTTTGTCAGTACTTTGATGTTGTTCCTGCACGAATAGCCCCCAACACATGGAGAATAGTTAATGGGGTGCATAAATTAAATCAAGTTCATGGAACTCGTATAGGAATTCCAAAAATCATGTACTTATATAGATGGGCAGTTAATGATAATATTTATTATTTAAAAACTAGGTTTATAAATACAGCCTTAGTAGTCAATCTCCCTGATGCCAACAGGGATTATTTTGAACATGGGTTGTTGTAAAAAGTTGTCAACACCCTCCTTTAACCGGAGATGAGGTTTACCAGGGTCCCAGATGCCCTCCTTATGGCAATGGGATAGGTTATTTTTATTTTATTTATCTTGTAATCATGTTTATTTTATGTTTGATAAAATGTGTTACTGATAACAATGTCTGTTTATTTGCAGTTGATAGCAAGAGAACGTGCCCAAAAGAAATATATGTCAATCTAAGGCATTTGGGACTTATCTGGGGTCTACATCAAAGGGTTGTTGACAAGCACATTCGATCAGCGTCCTATCTGCTCTAAGACAAGAGCTATACAACTTCTTTCACTGCTCGTCCAGTGATCATTGAAGCAGAGCCAATACCACCCTCTGCAAGTTCTTCGCCAGAATCTCACGTTTCGTTGAGCGAAAGGATGAAGAAGAGAAGGACTCCTGCTCTGTTTGAGAAAACTGCCTCCGGTTCTGGGGAGGTAAAAAGGATTAAGATTGATGTCCCAAAGGAGGGGACAAAGAAGACTGGTGCAGTTCCTCCAGCTGCTCCTGCTAAAGTCTCCGAAAAGGTTGCTGATAAGCCCGCAGTGGCTCCGAGTAGCTCTGCTGCTCTTGGAAAGGTGATTGTTATATCACCGACCAAGGATTCTTCCTTGGTTTTACCTATTCTCCCGAGGAGGCTGAAGAAGAGCTCCTCGGTCAATTTGGCTGACACCACCATTCAGCCCCCTGCTGCTAGGACTAAGGTTCCCACATCTTTTCCCCCGAGCTCTGACATGAGCTCGGTAAAGTCCTTGACCATTACTGAGGTGCAAGGTAATGAAGATAACCTTACTCGGGATATGGTTACTTCTTTGGCTGCTCGTCATCTTGCTTCAGTAAGTACCTTTACATTGAACTTTTCATATTTTCCTTTGTTATTTCTCATTTTTGTTTCTGACTTTCCTTTCTCTTTTTGTTTACAATTGACGAGCTTCTTCAACATAATCCTTAAGAAGGATGAAGCAATCAAAGCTTCTTGCTCCTCGTCCAGTGTGGAGGGAGCTCTGAAAGAAGCTACCAAGTCCTTGGAGGAATCTTTCCAGAGGTACGATACTGATAAAGCAGTCTGGGAGAATAAACTTGCTTCCTCCGAGCAGGAAAAAACTCGGGTTGTTGAGGCCTTTAGGGATTTGGAGAGGAAAGTGAATGCCTTGGAGAAGGCTAATAAAGAGCTCGATGTGAAGCTCAAGACTGCTAGGGAATTTCAAAATAAACTTAAGGCTGCTGAGGAGAGGTTGGTCCAACTCCAGGAAATAACTCGACAGAAGGAGGAAGCTGAACAAAAACTGAAGGTTGCTGATGTTTTACTGTCCGAGAAGCTTGCCTTGGAGAAGGCCAAAAGGAAAGCTGCCGTGAAGAAGTCCTTCAGCTCTGGCTGGGACCAAGGTTGTGATAAGGGATGTGCTGCCATGGTCTCTCAAGTGGATTATGGCAGTGTAAAGTATTTCAGGGACATATGGGTTGCTGCCCTTCAGGAATTGAAGGTCGACGAGTCATCTGAGCTCTTCCAGAGACACATCCGTGGTCCCCCTCCTACTCCAGAAGAATTAGAAGTGGACGAAGATACCTCTGAGGAATCTTCAATGGTAGTGGGAGAGCATGCCCTAACCAGTCAGCATGCTACTGAGCAAGGAGTTTCTTCTTCTAAGAAACAGCCAGTGCTCTCTGAGCAAGTCACAGTTCCCTCCGAGCAACCTGCCTCCTCTTCCCAACCTCCCGAGAAGGTTTTGGGAGATAAGGAAAAGGTGTAGTGTTCTTCCGTTTTCTCTTATTTTTCTTCTTTGTTTGTCAAATGTAACTCAAAACTTGTAACTTTAAATTTCATGATCTAATAAAACTTGAGTTCTTTCTTCCATACGATTGTCTCTTTTCTATTTGTACTCTGTCTTGATCCTCTTTTTGATGATTGTCTTTTCTTTCTCTGCTAGTTTCTGGCCAGGATGGATCAGCTATCTGCCAATGATACAAAGCTGATGGAGCAATGTAATGAATATTATAAAGCTGGTCACACAGACCTGAGTGCATCAGAAGTTCCCAACATCCTTGGTCATGATGCCTCAGAACAGGCAGTCGAAGCTTATCAGTACCTGAAGTGCTTACTTGACCGAGCTGTGGCCAATAATGTGGCTTACTATGAAATGATAGAGGATCTTCAATGTACCCTAGAAGACCTTTAGAATAAGTATAAGGAATCAACTTCCCTGTTTCATGAGGGGCATGAGAAGAGGTATCAGCAAATTTCTGTCGAGAAGGGCTACGATAAGCTCCTGGCTGGGCATGATGTCAGGAAGAGAACACTAAGGGGTGAATTTGAACCATGTAGACAGATTGTCGAGCTATTGGAGCAAGAGAATAACAATTTACAGAAAGAGCTAGCACAGTTGAAGTCTGCAGCCTCTTATTCAATAGCTATAATCCCAGTGACTGACGAGGGATTTTCATTTTTAGAGGTTGAGAATGCCAAATTGAAGCAAGAGTTGGACACCTTGAAAAGGTTGGTCCCTTCCACATCTCCTTGGGGACAAGCAAGAGCTCCTCGGGGATGAGGAAGAGCAGCTCGGGTTCTTGTGGAACAGAGGACAACATCTGCCTTAGAGAACCAAGCCTTCCAATTAATGGCTAAGAATTAAGCTTTGTCTGAGATGTCAAAGAAAATTAGAGACCTGGAAAAACAACTCTCTAGAAAGAAATCAGTGTTGGAGACTAATGAGCTTTTCATCAGGAGTCTTTATGAGAAGCTACATGGGCTAACATATCAATTACACAAACAGCCCAGGGAGTTTTGGATGGCTGCATACAACGCAGCATTATTCCACTTGGATGACCATATCCAGAATGCCAACAATGAGGGATACAAGCAAGGATGGTTGAATGCCTTATGTGTGCTAAAGCTCGAATAAGGACACTATCTGTGGGACTACTATGATCCCAGTTTGCTCGACTTGCATGTACCACCGTACAATTTGGACATGGAATGGATCCCAGCTCGTGCCATTCCTCGAAGCTTAAATTCAAAATACCTCGGTGACTATAATTTACATTCCCAAGTTGAGGTATCTCGTCCCGAGATTCTTTTAGATCGACCTTTTGTGATGAACGTCAGGATACTGAAGGATTTGAACTTCATCAATTCTCCTTAGTCTTTAAATGATCCGCCTGCTGGCGAGGAACCTGTATTGAAAGCTGAGGGGAAAAGACCAATAAAATAGGAATTTTTGATGTAATAGTTAGAATACATATCCATGTAATTGTCATTGTAACTTGTAAGTTATTTTGAATTTTATGAAAGACTTTCATTCTCGCTTGCAAATCTCAATTGCTATTATCTTCTAGTTATCAAATACTTTATATTCATGTATCTCTGTTAAAAATATAATAATATTGTGTTGTTCATCGACCAACATAGTAAAAAAGTTACAAGTATGAGTAATGTTGCTCAATCACTTAATAATAAAGTAATGAGTATAAAAATGTTTAAATTTTTTCCAACCAACTAAGGTTGTTAAATTGTGCTCGTCGACCAATTATAGTTAGTGAGAGTTGATCCCCGACTAACCATACTTGGTAAATTTTTATCTTTTTCATAAAATGTATCTGACTAACCAAAGTCGATAAACTCTCCTCGTCGACCAACTATAGTTAGTGGGTTTTTATCCCCGACCAACCATACTTGGTACAGTTGACCAACTATGTTGGTACAGTTTGGAATATTTTGTTGAGTAGTCTATCGAGCTTTGCCGAGTAGTGCATAGCACTAGTATTCCCCGAAAAAATTTCAATAAACAGAGAAATTTGCAGAATATTTTTATTTTATTCATACCGATGGAAACTGTGTTACATATACATCACTGATAATACTTGCGCAGATTCTCTGCGTTCCATGCATTCTTGAACTCTTCACCTTCTAAAGTTGCTATTCGATAAGTTCCTGGTCTAACAACTTCTGTAACTCGGTATGGTCCATGCCAGTTTGCCTCCAATTTGTTATGCTTTTGAATTACTTTCTTCAGCACATAGTCTCCTTCTTTCAGATCGCACTTCTTCACTCTCTTATTGTAAAACAGAGCTGTCCGCTGCTGGTAAGCAGCATTTCTAATGGCTGCTTCCTCTCTGACCTCCTCGATCATGCCTAAATCCAGTCTTCTCATTAAATCGTTGAGAGGGGAATTGAAATTCAGTATCCTGTGTGTTGGGAGTCCCAACTCGGCAGGTATGACAGCTTCACTTCCAAATGCCAACATGTGTGGTGATTCTCCAGTTGCTACTCGGGGAGTAGTTCGGTAAGCCCAGAGTACTGATTGTAACTCGTTGATCCAATTATCTTTCACATCACCCAATCTTTTCTTCAAACCGTTCAGCAGCATTCTGTTTTCACTTCAGTTTGTCCATTTCTTTGAGGATGGCCTAGTGCCAAATGAACGTTCAAAATGTTTGATTGATGACAATAGGCAGCGAACTCCTCGTTATCAAATTGTGTTCCATGGTCTGTGATGAAAACATGAGGAAGCCCATATCGGCAAATGATGTTCTTCCAAACAAATTGGTACACATTCTCGTACGTCATATCAATGAGTGGCTCAGCTTCTACCCACTTAGTAAAATAATCCACTGCAACGACGAGGTACTTGAACCTTCCTCGGGTCGTTGGCAGACGTCCAACCAAATCAATTCCCCACATGGAAAATGGACAAGGGGAAGTTATGGGTGTCAACAATGCTTATGGAGTTCTTCGGATGGAGGAAAAGCATTGGCACTTGTCATATTTCTTGGCATAGGCTATACAATCTGCCCTCATCGTCGGCCAGTAGTATCCCTACGTCATCACCCTTAGTAAAAGTGTCCGAACTTCTACATGTGATACACAAGACCCTTCATGGATCTCTTCAATAAAATCTTTCACCTCGGTGGGATGTACACATCTTTGCAAACCTGCCATAATTCCTCGTCTATATAAAACACCATTAGTTAGTACATACCGAGCAACTTTAAACTTCAATTTCTTGGCTACAAGCTTGTCAGTTGTCAACTCTCCTTCCTCGATATATACCCTGATGGGATCCATCCAAGATGGTCCTAAATAAAGGGTGATAAAATTTATCCTCAGATATTCATCTATACTCCGACCAGCTAACACTTCAATTGGGATTGTTTGTCGTAGCTCGATGCAAGTAGCTGATGCTAGTCGAGCTAGGGCGTCTACTCTCGTATTCTCCAGTCTTGGTATTCTAACCAGATGAATAGCAGCAAATTCTGATAATAGTTCCTTCGCCTTTGCATGATATCTGATCATTAATTCTCCTCTAACTGCATATACTCCCATCATTTGGTTTACAATCAATTGAGAGTCACTGAAGATCACAACCTACTGTGCCTCCATAATTTTTGCCAAATTAATCCCTGCAATCATGGCCTCATATTCATCCTCATTGTTGGAATCTTTGATTTGGAAACGCAAAGCGTATTCCATGTCGACCTCCTCTAGAGTGCTTAGAACTATCCCCGCGCCACATCCTGCAGTGCAAGATGAGCCATCTACATATAGCCTCCATATAGGTAACTCGTCTTCAAATTTTTGATCAGTCAGAGTTCCTCGGTGAAATATTTGATGCTTCCTTTCATCCTCATTGGATTTTTCTCTCTCCTCATCGATCATCTTTTCTTACACTTTTACCAACCGAGGTTGGTCTGAGCTCGAATTTAATAATCCTGTAACATCCACTTGCCCTCTTACCAACCGGAGTTGGTCTGAGCTAATGTCTGTTGATCCTGTAACATCCACAGGTTGATCAGCGAGAAATTCTTATTTCTCATCTGGAGTCCTCCCAACTGTCTCTGGATCACATCCTGTAACATCCACACGCCATTTTACCAATCGGAATTGGTCTGGGCTCGTGTTTGTTAATCCTGTAACATCCACAGGTTCATCAGCGAGCAACTTTTACTCCTCGGGGGTATCGGGATAGGTGAAATCCACTATGAAATCTGCTACAGCCTGCCCTTTTAGTGATGATCTGGGTTCATAAATTTTATCATATTCTCCGAGCACTATTGCCCAGTACATCAATCTCCCTGATTTCTCTGGCTTATGAAGGGTTTGTCTCAATGGCACATCGGTGTATACTACTATAGTATGAGCCTGGAAGTACGGCCTCATTCTCCTACTCGCCTCAATCAGTGCCAGTGCTAATTTCTCCAGTATTGGATATCTGATATATGCTCCTTGGAAAGTATTTACTTGTGTAGTAAATTGGCTTTTGTACTTTATTCTCCATTCTGATCAACGCCGAGCTAACTGCATTCTCGGATACTGTAAGGTACAAATACAATTTTTCTCCCATGACCGGCCTGGACAACAGTGGAGGTGCTCCCAAGTATTTCTTCAAGTCTTGAAAAGCCTTCTCACATTCATCATTCCACTCAAAAGTTTTTCTGAGTGTCTTGAAGAATGGGAGACATCTATCAGTTGCTCGTGACACAAATCTGTTGAGTGCTGCTACTCGTCCTGTGAGACTCTGTACTTCATTCTTCGTTGTTGGAGATCGCAGCCCTAATAGAGCTTTGATCTTTTCAGGATTTTCTTCAATGCCTCGTTGATTGACAATGTACCTGAGGAACATGCCTTCTTGTACTCAAAATATGCACTTCGTCGGGTTCAGCTTCATTTGATATTTATCTAGTTGATCAAAAGTCTGACTTAAGTCAACTAGATGATCAGTAGCTTTCTTGCTTTTTGTCAGCATGTCGTCAACATAGACTTCCATATTGTCACTGATTTGTTCAGCAAAGACCTTGTTCATCTGCCTCTGATATGTCGCACCTGCATTTTTTAAACCAACAGGCATAACATTATAACAATAAGTTCCCCTAGGGGTAATGAAAGAAGTACTCTCCCTGTCTACAGTTTTCATTTTGATCTAATTATAACCAGAATAAGCATCCATGAAGCTCAGTAACTCGTGTCCCGAGGTAGCATCCACCAGTTGATCAATTCGGGGCAGTGGAAAGTGATCTTTTGGGCATGCTTTGTTGAGGTCAGTGAAGTCTACGCACATCCTCCACTTGTTGTTTTTCTTCTTTACCATCACCACATTCGCTAACCAATCTGGATATTTTACATCTTCAATGAAACAAGCTTTCTGGAGCTTCTCGACTTCCTCCTGTATAGCTTGATTCTTCTCGAGACTGAATACTCTTCTTCTCTACTTCACATGCTTGATCTCTTTATTCATATTGAGCTCGTGACATAAGAAGTTTGGGTCAATACCAGGCATATCTTCATGACTCCAGGCAAAAGTTTGCTTTCTGCTTCTAAGGAAAGTTATCAATTCTTGTTTTACTGAGGCTTCCAATGATGAACCTATTTGAGTAGTTCGTTCAGGGTGTTCGTCGTCCAAAATGATATTTTCAGTAGCTTCCACCACTTGACCTTTCATGAGTTGTGACTCATCCCGAGGATCCAAGATTTCAATTTCTGCACCTTCATCCACTTGATAAGTAGTAGTCTTTTTCTTTGATTCTTCTAATTCATCTTGCTCGGCGGATGAATAATATCACTCCTGAGATACTTTTTGATCACCTTTCATAACTCCTACTCCAAAGTTTGTTGGAAATTTTAGGCATTGATGCACCGTAGATGGTACAGCCTCGAACTTCTTCAATCCTACTCTTCCCATGATGATATTGTACGATGACTGGACATTCTTATCCATCATGAAAAAGTGTATTCTTTCTGTCCGACAAGCAGGCCACGTACCAATGAATATATCCAACTTGATTGTCCCAAGTGAAAACACTTTCTCTCCAGCAAAACCGATGAGGGGTCTGTGGTAAGGTTCTAGTTGAGATAACTTTAAATTTAAACTATTGAAACACGAGTAGAACATAATGTCTGTCGAGCTACCGTTATCGACCAGCACTCTTGAAATCATTACCTCCTTCATTCTCATTTTGATCACTAGTGGGTCGTCATGAGGATATAAACTCCTGCAAGATCATTCTTCGAAAACTCAATGACCAATTTTTCTTTGTTCACCTTTCTCGGGCGATCTTCCTCATCTAAATTTATTCGCTGAATGTACGAGCAAGCTTGAGCCTCTCCGAGGTAAGATTTTTTTTTGCAGTAAGGTCTCATCCTCCTGCATCTCCTCCTGTAATGACATTACAATCAAATGACCCAAAGCGTATTAAAAATACCTCTCGTTCTGCCTTCCTTGGTTTCTTGGGAAGATCGGGGTCATCATCTGGATCATCTTCATGGTTTCTCTTCTTTTTCTCCTCTGTTCGACGAGGAGATCTAGACCTCTCTCTAGTTCGGTCGTTGTTTCTTCTTTCGCCTCCCCGATCAACATACTTTGCTAGCTTTCCTCGTCGGATGAGTGTTTCAATCTCGTTCTGAAGAGCTATGAAATTTTTTGTCATATGGCCATGATCCTTATGGAACTCGCAATATTTCTCCCTATTCCTTATTTCAGGTCTGACTTCATTTTCTTTGGCCAGTTTAACTTCTCACTGTTCTTAATTTCTTTTAGGACGTGGATGATATTCGCCTTCAAAGGCGTGTAATTATCAAATTTCTTCAAGACCTCCCATGACGACCTACTTTTGGAATGTTTGTCACCACCATTGTTCTTATGCTCTTTCTTCTTAGCTTTATCACCTTCCCCCTTGGTTTATTTGGAGTCCATATTCTTCTTCCCAAACATAGCCTCCTCTGTATTCATAATCTTGAACACTTTTCCCATCAGGTCCGACATGGTTCGAGGTGGGTCTTTGGCCAAAGTGTAGTACAACTTGTTTGGCAGCAGTCCACTCATCAAAGCAGTTTTCGCTATCTTCTCCTCATAATCAATGACTTCGAGTTTCTCGTTATAAAACGAGTTATGTAATCTCTGATACTCTCACCAGCTTTTTGTCTAACACTTAACAAATGTGCTAATCGTTTAACTGGCTTTGCTCCAAGGCAGAAATTCCCAATGAATAACTCGGCCAGTTGAAGAAAAGTTGAAATCTTACCCCGAGGAAGATTATTATACCATATCTGGGCAGATCCGATAAGAGTTCCCGAGAATGCCCTGCATCTCATCTCATCTGGGACAACATAGATGTCGGCAGCAGCTTGATATTGTTCTATATGAAGGACAGGGTCAGTCTTCCCATCATACTTGGGAGTAACAACAGGCGCTTTGAACTTTGATGGTGTTGGAAAATCAGCAATGTCCTGGACAAAAGGTGTTCCTCGAACAAAGGTTCTTTGTAGAGGGTGCTTAGCCTTAGCCATTTACCCTAATCTATCCTCAAGCCTTTGAATAGATCCTTTCCATGCATCATTCCCTTCCTCGGGCCTATTAGTTCGAGCAACTGATCGCGTTAAAGTGGCTTCTTGGGATTTATCTTGATGAGCAGCTGATCGGTCAGCGAATCCATCTTGACGAGCAACTGGTTGCGACTGGGCAGATCCTTCCCTTAAATCTGATGGTCGTCAAAATCTCCTCGACGCTGCATTAAGAGGACTTTTGTTCCTCCTAGGGCCTAATCGATCAAAAAGAGAGGCCCTACTTAATCTTTCCAATGCACTGGACCTTTCTGGGGAGAGGGTGACACGTTGTTCAGTATCTGTGGCTCGCACTGACGAGGTTCATCCAGGTTGATAAGAAAAATATTCATATTCCTCATTCCAATATGAATTAGTACGCCTAGTACGCACAGAAGGAGAACGAATATTTCTTTGAATGCTTCCTGATCCGGAACGGGCTGGCGCACCGCCATGGAGGGTGTGGATGAGTTGTCTCATCATTTCTTGCATGACGGTCTGGCCCTGAGCCAGACTCGCCATCATTCCAGTCAGATCTGGAATAATTGGTGGAGCAGATGGATTTGGAGGGGTTCCAGTGTTTCGATTACTGGATTTAGGTATATCAGCCATTGGTATTGGATTGTTATTGGTGATAAAACGATAATTCTAGTCGATTCCCACATACGACGCCAATCTATTGATGTAAAAAATTAGATCACTCTAACAATTCAATCACAGATAAATAAATGAGACAAAAGATTTTTAAAGTTGTTCAGCCTTATGTGACTGGCTTACATCCACTGTTGTTTTTTGCTGAGTGTTTGGGAATTCTCGATTACAAGAAATTGCGTTCTGGATCCCAAAGTTTGGATTCAGAATCCCCCCCCCCCCTTTACAATAGGGATTGTACAACGTATTTATGGCTTTGAGGCTGTCATCTGAAAGGGTGATACATTAAATGATATACATATGAAAGGGTAATAAATTTAATGCCCTTTAAGCGTGTGCATCTAAATGATAAGCATTTAATGAACCATTTGAACTGTTGGTTATTCAGCTATTAATGCTCTGTTCGAGATGCAACTCGGACCGCCTGAGTAGCTGGGACTGCCTAAGCTTTCTGATATTCAAGAGATCCTCGTAGAAGTCTTCTCCTCAGAGCGTATGAGTTCCTCGGAGTAACATGGTTCCTCGGAGCATGTGATTATCTCGAAAGTGCTTGTTGTTGCCATGTAGATAGCCACGTGTCTTTGTTTGATTGATCCAAGTCAGCAGATTAAATTTGGTATGAACATTTATATACTTTATTTTAAAGTTCTAATTAAATTTTTCTAAAAATAAAACACAATTTTTATTAAACCTAAAACCCAATAAACTTGTTTCAAGCTCCTATATATATATAATATTGGATTCATACCTTGGGAGCATGGAACCATAGTTGATGACGTAGAAACGAGGCACGCAAACTGGCATATTTGATGAGGCTTTATACTCTTGCCGCTACGTCTTCAGCAAACACTTAATAGGCTTGAGAGTATTACAATTACATACTATCCTATGAATAAATGTTTTTGTCTGGAATTGAGCCAACACTATACATGGACTCAATTGGAAATTCGTGTCCTTACACATATTTTATGAAATACTGGTGTACAAAAATGAAAGGAAGACAAAAGAACTCTAGCTAATTTTCTAAGGCATTCAGATCTGAAAATAAGTTTTAGATCAAAACTTATTGAATCAGTACTCGCATGTGAAGTCTGAATCTGTTTTGATAAAGTAGACGTCTAGTCTAGTTCGAAACTTCAATTGGAGGTTTACAATTTAAAATATATTTTCAAAACCCTGAAATTATTTAAGACCTTGAATCGTCTTCCAAGAAAGGTATCCTTGAGATTTTTGGTTTAATAGAAGATCAAGAAGTCTTTGCTTGAGAAATCAAGATTCTGAAATAACCTTCATCTTAGAATGTTTGTAAAATTTTAGGAGAGTTTGTATAAATCTCGAGAGGGTGAGTTGCATGTTTGCATGTAGTAGCACATCCCAAACAAAATCTCACACGAACACATAGAAACTATGGTTCTGTTTGAGAATCTTGTATTTGAAAGAGTTGTTGGAATCTGAATTCAAAAAGAAGGAGATAATGAAAAGAAAAAGAAACATCAAGACAGATCAAGTTCCAAGTCAGAATACCTTTCGAGTGGAGAATATCGTGTAGGTACATTATCATCTTAGGTTAGGATCTTTGTGGTTTGCTTAAGTGTTGTAACTTGATTTTTATTCTAGTGGATTTTTATTTTGTGCCGTAGAAGGCACTGTGGATGTTTGCCTTGTTTAAGCGTTTTACCACATTAAAATTCATGTGTCTATTTCTTTCAATGTTATTAAATGTTGTTGTTATTGGGACTGCGTGATATTTTAGTAGATGTTTATTAGATTTTAAAAAGGAATGTAGTCAATTATCGAATTTGATCCATACATTCAAAAAAACCTTTTACAACACATCTTGTCTTTTTCGAAAATAGTTTTGCCCAAAAAATTTATTCGGAGTTTACTCAACTTATCATTATTTGATATTAATCTTATAAACCAAAGACTTTCAATTGTTATCAGAGAAGGAACACCTTTTGTGAACCTGAAACTTGAAAAAAAATTGAAACTTCTTTCTAAAAAAATTGTGAATATGGAAGAAAAATTTGAAAAGTTAGGTAACCTATCTCGACCACCACTCTTTGATGGAAACAATTTTTCTTAATGGAATGTGCGAATGACTACTTTCATTCAAGGAACCCTGGGTGATGAAATCTGGGAAATAATTGATACTGTAAATGAACATCCTACTAAACCTACTTCTAAAACCAATCCAACAAAGATAAAGAAACTTCTCAGTGAAATTACTAAGGAAGAGAAAAAAATGTCTCTTGATAATAACAAAGGAAAAAATGCCATTTTTATGTCTATCAACGAACATGAATTCAAAAGAATATACATATGTTATACTTCTAAAGAGGCATGGGAAACTTTAGTCATTTCTCATAAGGGTGATGAACGTGTCAAAGCTGGAAAAACTTAAATGTTCATACATATACATATATATAATGCCCTGATTATGAATGACAATGAATCTTTTGACGACTTATACATAAGGTTAACTCACATTTTTACAAAACTTCATGCCAATGGTGTAACCTACAGTAGAAAGGAAATTGTTTCAAAGATTCTTAGGTTATTTCCATCTAAATCTGATAACAAGAGATATGCTATTGAAGAAATGAATGACCCTGACATGACTCCTAAATTACTTAGCAGTAAACTGAGGATTGTAGAATTGGAACTGGACTTCAAAAAATAATTGACCAGAAATACCAGTAGAGCCTCTACTCCTAATGTTATGTTTTCATCTAAATGACCAGTACCTAAATTGAGCTCTATAGACCTTGACAATGACTATCTTGAAAATAGTGATTTAGAAAACCTTGACAATGAAATAGTTCTTATGAGTAAGCATTTCAAAAAGATTTTGAAATTTAGAAATGTTGTAGCCTCTAAACAAGTCAAATCAAATTATCAAGGTAATCAAACTCACAAACCTCATGACAGAGACAATACCAAACAAACTTATGAAAATAGGAGGAATTATGACACCAAAAGACCTAAAACCTACATAAAAGATGTCAAGTGTCACCATTGTAGTAAACTAGGTCACTATGCTAGTAAATGTACAACTAGGTTTAACAACAATAATAAGGCCAATATGTGTATGACATGGAACGACTCTAGTGATTCTGATGAGGATGAAACTGAGTCAACCCAGATGAATGAGAACGGTATGTCTTTCCTTTATGAGATAATATATAATGATGATGCATGATTTCCTGTTCATGAACCTGTTATGCCTGTTAATGTTGTTAATGGTATTAATGATAATTCTGTTCCTATTATTGCTGAATCATTATGTGTGAGTTAAAGTGAGAATGTTGATGAAGAATTGAATCTGTGCATGAGTGAAGAAACTAATGAAATCATAGGGGACAGTTCACATGATGCACTTAGTGAGTCTGATGATGACCTGCCTGATTTACTTGAATTATACACTAAACGGCTAAGAAGAGTACTCGCTTAGAAAACCTTAAGTGATCATATTGATTTGCTTAACCAAACCATTAGGAAGAACACTAAAGATTATACTACCCAATGTGTTGCTCATGAGACTAGGATTGAGACTTAGAAATTGAGAATAAATTGTTTGATTCAAAAGAACCATAAATTTGACCCAAAATATAAGGCAACTCTTATTGAAGTAGAATAGTCAAAGAAAAATGTTTCAAATGTTTTTCAAAAATGTCAACATTTTGAAACACAAACCAAGACTTATGAAAAAATTGTTATTGGAAGAAAATTTGCCTCTGAAGATAAGTATGACGTAGGTTTTGGAGAAATAGTGCACACAAGTAAGACCAAAGTTTCTCCTGAAAATGTCTCTTTTATAAAACAAGGCCAAACTTCTCAGAATGTTCAAAAAGGTAAACGTAATCTCAATTTCTCTCAATCAACACATAATCAGTATAATCAACAGTTAAAACCAAACTGTGAAACCAAATAAGTTTTTCCTTCTACCAGAAACCAAAGACAGAAACCTAAACCTAGTGATGATTGGACTATTGTACCCAATAGATCTAAACCAATATTCAAAGACTTTATTAAGAAAGTAATGTCCTATACACATCAGTACTATTCCAATTGCAATTTTTTGCACATACTCTAGATGAGTGTCTCCAGAATAGCACATACACTCCTACCTACAAGAACTTTAACTGTGTAGGAAATCCAAAAATACTTATATACTTCCTAGACAAGCCACAAACAACTCTAACTCTAAAAGGAAAAAGGGAGGGTTGAAGACTAAGAAAAAAATCATTTAGAAAGACCCCTCAAACCTTTTGTAAGTCAAAAGGCTAGAATTTTTTTAAAACAAGGCCTATTTGGATTAGAAAAGATGATTTACTACCCCAACTCAAGTGCAACATTGTCATTTATGCTTTAAAGGCATAAAGATTCAACTGGATGGTATATAGACTTCGAACGTTCTAAACATATGATCGGGGATGAAACCAAATTGAAGAATAAGACAGACTTCCTTGGAGGTAGTGTCATGTTTGGAGATGGTGTTTCTTCCCATATCATTGGTAAAGGAACATTGTGTGAGCAAGGGCTTCCTGAATTGAATGATGTTTTATTATTTAAAGGCCTTAAAGCTAATCTCTTAAGTATACCACAATTTTGTTACTCCAATCACTCAGTTACCTTTTCTATAAATGATTGCAAAATCATATATGAAAAGGGCAATTGTATTTTGATAGGAAACAGCACCCCGAAAAACTGTTACATAGTAATTACTAATTCCGAATTTTGCAATATTTCCAGACTAGAGGATTATGATATTTGTCACAATATATTGGGACACACAAATTATGATAACCTTCGAAGATTGAGTTCCCAAGAGACAGTTAAAGGCTAACCAAAAATTAAAATTATTTTAATCATGTATGTGTACCTTGTCAGTAAGGGAAAATAAGTAAATCCCACACAATAAGGTTAAATATATCCTTACCACTAAGCCCCCAGAACTTATCCATGTGGACCTCATGGGTCCCTCTAGAACTGTTAGTTTCTGTTGAAACTCTTACATCCTAGTTATAGTGGATGACTATACGAGATATACATGGTTAGATTTTATGAAACATAAATCAGAAACCTTTAATGAATTCTTAATAATTCTATTGAAAATTGAGAATGAGAAGGATACCCAAGTATGTCGAATTAGGAGTGACAGAGGTGGAGAGTTCAAGGACTCTGGAACCTCTGAGTATTGTGTAACTAATGGGTACAAACATGAGTTTAGCGCTCCCAAAACCCCACAAGAGAATGGTATATCTGAACGAAAGAATAGGACTTTATAAGAAATGGCTAGGATTATGTTACATGCTAAGAACCTCCCTAGATACTTTCAGGTACACTACACCAAATCTGTCGAATTGTCAAAGTCAATGACCGTGATAATTCTTGGGGTGACAACTTTATTTGTCACGGACTTGTCATGATCATTGACCGTGACAGGTTCATTAGAATTTTCATGTCCATGTCATGATCCTTCACCTTGATAAGTTTATCACTGCTAATGAACGTGACAGGCCCGTGACTATGGTTAAAAAGTTGTCACGGCCAATGACCATGACAATTCTTGGTAGAATTGGAAAAAAATCTGTTGGGTAGTTTGGCCACTGCCACTGCCCAGCAGTATATTTGTACCTATTATAGCAACGTTGTACCTGTTCAAGCATCATATATCCAAATAAAATAGAGATAATGCAAATATTCATTCAAAATGGAGACAATATGCATCACGATATAATCCAAATATAATTGAAATGTACCAACCTAAAAACAATTCAATTCAAATAATATCACTACATGTCATGGGTAAGGTTAGCTCTGAGGAGGTGAGTAGGACACACGATATACGAATTGACACAACCACTAATAAACATCGTTTCGCATTATTCGCACAACCATAATGGGGAGTTCTCCTTCCGACGTATCACATACGTGACGAGCACTTTGGAATCGATGTCTTGAAGCTCACGTCCATGAACAAGTGAACCCTGGATGATATTTGGGTCCCTCAACCCCCCGCCCTATCCGCGGGCTATCAAATATGTCCATTATAAACATGCTCGTCCAACCAAGTGTCGACATCGGTTGGTCAAAGGGATACAAATAGGGAAGTGGATCATCAAAGTCCGCACGTGTCAGTGATGAAGCAGCGAGGCCCACATCCTCGTCCTCCTGCAAAAACTCCGCCATGACCTTCTACTTCTCCTTCCCTTTCCCCTTGTGATTTCCGCCCAACTAACTCTTCATAAATGAGAACATATCTTAGACCGTCTCTTCCAAATGGGATAGCTTCGCGTCATGCGAGTCCACCATTCGAACCAACCCGGTGTCGCTCGTCTCTAATACGATGATCTTAGATTTGGCCACCCACGAGCTCACCCCCTTGTGCTCCTCTTGCGATCAGTGCCAAGCACTTGGCTGAGTACGTGAGTGGAAAAATATGCCTTGTCGGCATCAGACTACGACTCATGCACTTCCTTAAGCTTCGCTTGAAACGATAAAAAACACATGATTAGTAAAATAAGTAAATTAAAATATTATAACGTAATTAATAAAATGTAAACTGTCGGATTACTTACAATCATGGTCGCGATGCTCGGGGACACCTCCATATCCTTCCCATTTCTTCGTCCGAAGAGCCACATAAGTATCGAGCCTATGTGGCCTACCCCCAGGGCCACTACCTATCCCCTAAAATAAAATAAATTAAAATTAGTATCGGCCTCGCAAACTAAAATAATGCAGAATAATATATTTCTGTAGTTATAGAAAAATTAAATTTTACCATCATCCTATGCTCCACCTTAGCGTAAGACGTCCGACCGGAGTAGTGCATGCCCGTATTTTTGCTCAATTTTTCCTCCCAGATTGGTGAGATGCCAATTGTCGATCCCCGATCTCATTGTCAATGAGCTTTTGCCATTATGACAATGAGATCGGCTCCTTCGGCAGGACGGATTCAGGCATTCGGATAACGCACTCTGGTGTAATCCCAAAGTACTGGGTCCTCATATTTTTCTTCCACATCTTGTGTTTCTCCCTCAACTGCTCCAAGACTGAATTAATAATCAATCAATTAGTTTACAAGGGACACTACTTACATATGAGGGAAAATATCTAATAAATCAATCAATATTTAATAAAAATTAACAAGCCCCTCCCTGACACCCATCCACCCCTCCACCCCCCCCCCCCCCCCACATGCGCAGACACACACACACGCACGCAGCCCCACCACCCGTTACCCCCCTCAACATTTCCCTCCCTCTCATATACGCTAAACCACGCACACTACACACACATATACACACATGCGCACATACACACACAAACATGCAACCCTAACCCCACCCCCTTCCCCCACCACACACACACACACACGTGCTCACGCACACACATTCATACACTCACACACACATACACACGCACATACGTATATATATATACACACACACACATATATCAATGGAAGAGAGAGAGAGAGAGAGAGAGATAAACCAACCTGAAAGTAGAGAGAGAGAGTGAGCGCAGCGCATAGAGAGAAAGAAATTTGAGGGAACAATTTCGATGAGGAAAAAAGTGGGGAAAGGGCTTTTTGCTGACAGATTTGTCACGGTCATTGGCCGTGACAACTTTATAGAATTTTCACGGACTTGTCACCGTCGATGACCATGATAATCCTTTGTCATGGTCAATGACCGTGGCAAGGCTAGCCACTGAAAGGGTGCCAATTTTTCCATTTTGGTGTAGTGGTAGAAGCTGTCCAAATCACGTGTCACATTATTAATCGTATCTACCTCCGAAAAAATTCCAAAAAAACTTCTTATGAGTAATGGTTCCACAAAAAACCTAATTCAAAACCTTCGGCATTATCTGCTATATCTGCAAAGACAGAGAGCATCTTTCAAAATTTGACACCCGAGGAGAAAAGGGAATTTTTCTTGTATATTCCCAAAATTTTATGGCTTGGCGTGTTTTTAGCAATAGAACCAAAACTATTATGGAATCAATTAATGTAATTGTAGATGACACAAGTGCTAGGAGTAGTGACAATCAACAGAAAACATTTGATGAGGACGAACCTATTTTATCCCCTCATCCTCAAGATGATATTGATTCACTGCAACCCGATAATCCTTTTGTACCCACATGGATTTCTAAACATCATCCCATTGAAACCATTGACGACAATCCTTCTGAACCAGTTCGAACTAGATCCTAAATTCGACATGTGGAAGAATATTCTTTTTTTTTTTTCCTTGAGGAACCTAAAAATGTTAATGATGCCCTTAATGACTCATTTTGGATAAATTCTATGCAAGAAGATCTAATCCAATTTTAGAGTCACGATGTTTGGAATCTGGTTCCTAGACCTAAATATTCGAAGGTTATTGGCATAACATGGATTTTTAAAAACAAAACTGATAAAAATGGGGAGGTCATTAGAATAAAAGCTAGGTTCGTTACACAAGGTTAGTCTTAGATTGAGGAAATTGATTTTGATAAAACCATTGCACATGTTACTCGTCTAGAATCAGTTCGTCTCCTTCTAGCAATTTCGTGTCATATGAAGTTCAAATTATTCCAAATGGATGTTAAATCCACTTTTTTGAATGGAATTTTGTTTGGAGAAGTTTACATACAACAACCCAAAGGATCTATTGATCCTGTACACCTGGACCACATCTTTAAGCTTAATAAATCTTTATACGGTTTGAAACAAACTCTGAGAGCTTGGTAAGAGAGACTGTATACCTTCTTAGTGTCTCACAATTTTTTTCGTGGAAAAAATGATCAAACATTATTTGTTAGAAAGGAAAATCAACGTGTATTAATCGCGCAAGTATAAGTGGACGATATTATTTTTGGATCCACTCCTAAACAA
This sequence comes from Sambucus nigra, assembly GCA_949130495.1. Taxonomy (NCBI): domain Eukaryota; kingdom Viridiplantae; phylum Streptophyta; class Magnoliopsida; order Dipsacales; family Adoxaceae; genus Sambucus; species Sambucus nigra. The sequence goes on from OX422215.1 coordinate 50,263,384, forward strand.
GTAGAGAATTTTTCTGATATCATGCATACCGAATTTCAGATGTCTTTAATGGGTGAACTACAATATTTTTTGGGTTTACATGTAAAACAATGCAGTGATGGTCAATTTATTTCTCAATCCAAATACGCTGTAGAGTTAGTTAAACAATTTATCTTAGAAAATGCTAAACCTTGTAGAACCCCCATGAGTACTTCAAATAAACTCTCTAAGGATGATAATGGGAAAAATGTAGATTCCACTCTTTATAGAAGTATGATAGGGACTTTGTTGTATCTTATCGCGTCTTGGCCTGATATATCCTTTACCATATGTATCTATGCTAGATATCAAAGTAACCCTAAAGAGTCTCACTTATTAAGTGTAAAAAGGATTATTAAATATGTTAAGGGTGCTCTTAAATTTGGTAATTGGTACAAAAAAGATACAACTAGTTCTATTGTTGGATATAGAACTATGAACCCTCAAAATATCTCTGAAAACTTGTTTACTACATTCTATTGGTTGGTCCCTAAGCACTAAAACCAATTAGAAAGGGCTAAAATAAAAATTGGCAAAATACTATGATCGGACAGGACCGGTGGTACACAAAAATGAATCGGTCCAATTTAAAAAATCTTTACATGAATCTATGAATGACTAGACCGATATGTTGCCTCATAAAAATGAATCGGTCTCGTTCCTAAAAATTAATAGAAAAGATTTAATAGTTGGACCGATCCGGTGCTTCCTAAAAACTAACCTGTCTGGTCCTATACAATTTGATCCTACGAGATTTCTAACCAAGACCTTACTTATACTCTTTGAAAAAGCTACTCTACATCTCTAAAAGCGAGTTTTATTTTTCTCCAATAATAATCCAACGACAAGACTATGCGGGATTACGTGAAAGAGTTCACGTTGGTGATGCTGGACGTTAAGGGGATGTCCGAGTAAGACAAGGTCTTTAATTTTGTTTCCAATCTTCAGCATTGGGCGTAGGCTGAATTGAGGAGACAAGTTGTGCATGATTTTCAGCAAGCAGTGGCAGTAGCGGACAGCCTAGTGGATCTTAAACTTGACTTGTCAAATGATGTTTCATCTAAGTCCAAAGGTAAAGACAAGCTCGTCTCAGAATCGGGCAAAGATGGAGGGACAAAACATGACAAGGGAAATGGGGCTGATGGACATCCAAACAAAGGCAAAGGTGGCTATTATGGGTGTTTCATTTGCAAGGGTTCACATCGGGCAAGGGATTGTCCAAAGCATGAAAAACTTGCTGCAATTCAAGTAGAAGAGTCAAGAAATGGTGGATCAAATTCAGGTGCGGGAGATGGTGGTGTCAACTCCTTGGTTATGTTAGGCAGACTCCAAGCAAAGGATTTTGGGTAAATTGGCGATTGAAGCCTTGGTATGCGTGGGCTGCAGGAACCTCGCATTAGCAAGAGAAACTTCTACTTTAAATGGTGAAAACGTGGAGGTTATGGTCCTACAGGGAGACATTGAATCGAGAGGAGGTTTGTTCGGTGTTACACTTGGGTTGAATCGAAGACTTGGTGCTGTTCCCGGTGAAGTTCAAGGTGTTATTGGGAAATTTTCAGTGGAGTTGGAATTTTCATGATATCGACGAGGTCGTCGAATTCTTTTAGTGTGGGAGGGTTTGTCACACCCCAAAACGCTCATCATGAAGTTATGGGGTTCATCATGGACTTCCGCTAACTTATCACCACCCTTTCCATTATTAAAACCACAAATCTAACCCTAAATACAATTTTTACTCATCAAATTATACGGTTTAATCATAAGATCTCAAAATAAACTAAATTACCAACAATAATTATAAGATAATTCACACAAACACAATTATTTAGCAAGTTGAATCACTTGCCTCGAAGTTGTGGAGTCCGAATCTTCCTTGAAATCATGGATTTGAGCCGAAAATCTCCAAAGTCCCATGTTTTTCCCTTCTTTTTTCTCTTCTTCATTTGCTTTCTCTATCTCTTTCTAGGGTTTTATCTTTTCTCACAAATGACGTTAGCTAACTCACGAGCCTCTTAAGCCTTTAAATCCTAAATCCTGACTTTAAATGATAGTACACACTCAAAACGGCTCATTTACTCCAATTCAAGTCAAACTAGGTCCAAAATATTTCGAAACCCAAATATAACTTCTGGCAATCATTTTAACTATATCGACTCATCCTGGAACAACTGTCCACTCTAATTCATCATTCGAGGATGTCCACTTCTGGCAATCATTTTAACCTATCATATTTTCATGTAAATAATGATTGAGATATATTATTCACATGTGAGGAATATGTTGTTCTAATGATTTTGTTGGCGTGGGTCTCACATCCCACACACACTCTCCCACATATTCACCATTCTATGCGCTCTGTCGGATGTATCCTTTTGAGATGAAGTTTCGACTTGGATGAGTAAGAGAACTCCTAGGTACTTTTGGATCATATGTTGGTAACTACAAAGTGGAATCTCGACTAACTTACATCAGGCCCAGACGAGAGTGTAATAAGGTCGGATGAGGTCTCGACTTTCCCATTAGTGGATGATACGAGACCGTGGGTTCATTGAGGTAATAAATGGTCTCGGTCTAATTAAAGGACGAGAACGAGATAACGTAACACCCTACCCAATTAAATGCCGATTTATCAGTCCTATATCAAATTAAACAGGAATCTCATATGGATGATCCTTAGAATCATTGTCCAAATTTTTTTAAAACTTGCTAACCACCTAGTAATCAAAAAGCCGATGTCGAAGTTTTTCTTTATTAATACAAGGCAAAGATAAGTGCAGAAATAAAATACAAGATCCAATGCCGATTGAATCAATCATCACATAGAATAATAAAAGTCCCGCCAAATAAACCACTGGCTAAATAAAAATCCAAACAAAACTAAAAAAGAGAAATAAATCCTATACAATCTGAAATAGAAACTAAATAAAACTGTAAGTGATATGCTCGAGATAGACTGATATGTATCTCTACAATAGGAATAGAAAAATAGATGTGTCTATCCAAATCTTACAACATCCACATATGATGTAGCTGTGAATCCCGGGAATGAAGTCACACCTAGCATCCCTGTGGCTGGACAACTATAAGGTTTTGAAAATATTCGATAGCAAGGGTTATAACCCAAAACGTTTTGAAAATCTTTAGCAGGTGATTAAATTGAAATAATTTAAAATGAGTGAATGCTCTTCATATTTAAGCTAGTGTTTCACTCCCTCGAGGACAGACTCACTCCTTAACTAATGTGCACACCTAATGCTTTCTTTATATCCCCCTAGTCATCTAACCCGTAACTAGATAATTGATATAACTTCTTTCAACCATACTATTAAAACCTGAGTATGCTTTAAGTATGATTTATAATTTATTTATCACTTTAAATTAAATAATCGGCTTTTCTTTAAGTCCATAACATTCACACTAGTTATATAATAAATACAATTTTTCTCCATGTATTAGATTACCCGTATATAATTATTCCATTATATACATAACCCTATATTAGAACATTAATACATATGTTGAATATATATATAATCCATCCTCCCGAGCAATACCTCAGCAAATGTCATATATAAACTGCTATAAACCTAGTCTACTCAGTCCCACCTGGAATTCTGAGACAACTATAGTCCTTTGAACCGGAACGTGAATAATATACGTAATGGAAGCGGTCATATTCCCCCGATTATGAGGACATCTTCAGAATCCCCACCTCTGAAATTGGATGCTATGACCTGGGGATATACTCTCCATACTCTTCAAGCTTGGGGATTCATCCACATCGCGCAACCTCCCTTGATGGGACTGGAGTATATAATGTAAATAAATGTCTAGTCACTGATATTTATAAGAACACACAATATATATATATATATATATATATATATATATATACATATACTATCACGCACCGTATATATATAATTTAAATCCCGGCTTTACTGTGCAAAAAAATCCATAGCACTAGCCTATATTTTCCCCGAGTCTATGGTCCGACTCTAACGGAATTAATTTCGTCACTAATTAATTTATCAACTTCCCGAGCCTATGGTCTGACTCTAATTTAATTTTATTTACTCACTATTTAATTTATTGCCTTGGTGTCCTTCAACTAATATATCCGGACAAGCTCACTTGGCCCGTATCTTAATATTTCCAGAGTCTATATTCTGACACCAAATTAATCTATTTACAAATAAATTAATTTAATAACATAGTGTCACTCAACTAATATGCCCATACACACTCACACGACCCGAAATTTAATACTTATGAATTTTGTCTCACCAAATTCTTTCCGTAGGATTCGCACCCTTACTTAACTTTTAAATTTCCCTAACACCATCTTCCCAAAGCCCAGGGTGTTAAGTTTTGTTTAATATTCACTAATAAATCCACCTTAAATTTCTCCCAAATGAATTAAGGCTATTAAAGAAAATAAGCGTCACTTCCAAAATACCAACTGAGTCGATCGATCGACTCCCAAGATCAATCGATCGATCAAGCAGTTCATCTTCTCCGATTTCCGGTTTCCACCATTGTTAAACCCGTAAGCTTTTCATTCACTCTTAAACCTTTAACCAAACACAAAGAACATTTAATCCTTATAATAATAGGTTCTAATCGTCCTAGAGACCTTAATTTATCAACTAATTTACACATCAATCCATGTATTCTCGATTTGGCTTTTTATCCGGGTTTTATTTATCCGATTCAAATTCATCATTTTTAGTCGAATTGAATAATCAAAACATACTATATTTCACCCTACAATCCGATTATAGCATTCCCTTATCATAATCTGTCATCAATTGAGTGATGAATCAACACATATTACCCAAATTCAGAAAACCCATTTTTATCGTCAACACACTCCCAAAACGGATTTTTCATACACACACTATGATATTATTATTACACTATTAAAATCACAGTAAGTTAACCAACTGACTTTTTGTGTTGATGGAGTTTGATCCGTTGAGGTAGAGTAAGGTTTGATGAAGAACACCCGAATGCCTCATTTGATTTGTCTTCAAAAGCTCCCCAAATTTCGCTAAATTTACTTCCTCTATTTCTCTCTCAAAGCCTTAGGTTTGGAATATGATTTATGTCATTCAATACTCTAAGACCAAGTTCTATTGTACTAAATTACATTTTTATCCTAATGGGACAAGCCCAGATGACCCTATCACCCTTGTAATATAAATATTAACTGGTGATTGATATGCCCAAAGTGCACCCTCGTACTCTGAGTCACCAACCTTGGCCAGTCTCTAAGCCGAGTTGACCAGAAGCTTGTGACAACCATCAGCAAGGTCATATCTCATAAGGTCGACACTTATACACCGACCTCGGCTCTTCATCAGTCGAGGTCAGCAGAGTTCCACAGGCTCAATCAAATTCCAACATCATCATCGGCCTCAACCAACGTTACCTAACCTCGGTCGACCTTTCTGGCCGAGTTCATCATGTTTAGAGACAATAAAAAGCAACTACATCTGACTCCACCAACCTTGTACTCATCCAGGTCGATGTTACACCAGTCAAGGATGTAGGGCCGAGCATTTATAAGAACCTGTAAGGTTTGGAACACGTGGACAAATCAATTATAACCCAATCATTCCCCTTACATGGGGTAATGTTGAGGTCATCATTATCTACATAAGATCAACCATGTGTTATCCTCACATTGGTTCGATCTTCATGCTCATTTCATGATTATGGGGTACATTACACCTCACAAACACTATAAATAGAGGTCATCCTCTACCTTATAAAACGATTCGATAATGGAAAAACCGTAGCCAAACTCTGGTGCGTTTACAGTAGGGAGAGAAAGTATGGTGATTGTATTGCCAAGGAAATTAGAGCCCTCTTTTAATAGTGATACTTACACTCACTTGCACAGTGGACGTAGGCAATTGCAGAACCACTTATATTGGTGTGTTTTTCCTCTTCTCCTCACCTCCATCAACATACCTGTGTGATTACTTACTGCCATTGTTGTACCTATTTGAGCTCTACTACTACTTTATTTGGTGGTGTTATTTACAACATCATCATTTTGGCACCGTCTATGCAAACGAGAAGATTCATCATCATCCTCTTTTGTTGCTCAACCTCACTAGAGACTATGGTGGTGAAAGAGGCCTCACCCTTCGTGTGAAGCTATGTCACCATTGAAAGAGGTCCTTTAAGGTATCAAGCTCTCTAATATTTTCATTGCAAGCTCTACAGTCTAAATATATGGCACCGGAGTTACCACCACCTCTTCCATCTTCTGGTGTTGGAAGACCCAGTTCCAGCCAGGCACCACCCTAGTTTGACATGGCTGAGGTGGTAGCCACCTTGAAGTCCTTAGTTGCCACTCAACAAGTGATGTAGAATTAATTTGCCCAGCTCAGCCAAAACATAATGTGACCACCTGGGGTCTAACTAGAGATGATTACTTCGACAGTTGTTTAACAGCAAAATGAGGCCAGGGGACCACCCCAGGCACCGCGAAAGGAGCAACTTACTCCTCAACGGAGGAGGAATGTTGCTGACCCTTGGCCTCTACGCTTGGGGATGTAAGGAAATCGTTGCCGTAACGATAGGTACACCGATACTGAGGCAGAAGATTCTCCTGTAACTTCAATTCACCACTTGGAGGTGGCTGGGGACAACCTCGTCTAGGCTGAAGTTGCAAGACCCTAGAATGGTTCCATCTAAATGCTTGAAGAGATGATAGGGAACTTTATAAAAAGGCGAGACCCACTACAAAGGGGGGTTTTAGACCCTACCAAATTTAAACCATCGATGGTGTCTCCAAAGTACTATGGTGGTACCAACCCAGGGCATCACATTGAGATGTATCAATCTGTAGAAGACATGTACTCAATCCCTGATGAGATGAGGTGACATTCTTTCTTTTGAACTTTAACGGGAGCTACACATATTTGGTTCACTTCTCTTCCTAAAACTTTTGTTGAGAACTTTAAGGGTTTGGCTGAACATTTTATACTCAACTTTTGTTTTGGAGTAAGACTTTAAAAGAATACAACCCATCTTCTCTATGTAAAGCAAGTAAAGAATGAAATCCTAAGAGACTACATTTCAAGGTTTAGCAAGGAGAAGCTAGAGGTTAAAGATTATGAGGAGAGCATAGCCATGACAGCTCTCATTGGAGGACTTCAGAAGGCAAAGCTACTTTGAAAGCTTGATAAAGACCTTCCTAAGTCTATGGCCGAGCTATTAACAACATCTAGAAAGGTCATGAATGAAAAAGAGGCAATAAATCTATTGTATGAGGTTGAGAATGGAAGTAGCAGTGGGAAATTTCAAAGAAAGAAGGATGAAAAAAAGGGCTACAGATGGAAAATTTATAAACTATACTCCTCTAACTTTGAGCTGCAAATACATCCTCAATGAAATAAGGAACAATAAATCCCTAAGTTGGACAGAGAAGATAAAGGACCCTCCACATAAGAGAAACAAGAACCTATGGTGCTAGTTCCATCAGAACCACGACCATTTGACTGACAAGTGCTCCGAACATAAGGACGAGATTGAGAGGATGTTAAAATTAAGAAAGATCAGAAAGTATGTTGATCGTAGATCCCCTAAGGGGGTAGAGATGACCTAAAAAAGAAAAGAAATGATAGATGCCCGGAAGATGTCGCTACTAAAAGAATTGAGAACTCAGATCATGATGATGATGACCATGACATCCTACTAAAAGACGATAATATCCCTGTAAAGAGGGTCGGTATGATTTCTTTTATTATGAGCACCATCTATGGAGGAATAGCAGGAGGTGGCTCAGAGTTCGCTGATCGCAAGGCCCATGAGGCAAAGGCTAGAGTGGTGACTAAGGACGAGGTCATAAACTTGGCCTCCGCAAAGGTTAAACCCTAGAATAGGAAGAAGGTAAATATTAACACCCTCATAGTTGGCATGTCATGACTCAACATTCAAGGTATCTTAGCTCCTCACGATGATCCTCTGGTAATCACCACAAGGGTGCATGGGTGTGAAGTGAAAAGGATATCGTTGATGGTGGTAGTTCAACATACGTTATGTTTTGGCCATATTATAAAAGCCTAGGCCCCAGCAGAGCTAGGCTTGTCCCTTATCATTATACCTTGATTAGCTTCAGAAGTGAAAAGGTTCATCCATTGGGCAAGTATGAGATAGATGTTCGAATGGGAGATGAATCTCCTAAGAGGTTTACAAGAATAATTAATTTCTTTGTGATGGATAAAAATGTCTTCTCGACCTACAACCTCATCATATGACGAGTAGCCCTCAAGGAATTTGAGGTCGTGCCTTCAATGATCAACCAATTGCTAAAATTCACGAGTCCCTATGAAGTAGGGGAAGTGCAAGGTGACTAAACATCAGCATGTTAATGCTACTTCAACTCTGTATAAGAGAGATAGGCTTATAAGAAGGCAACAACCACATACAATATCGACATACTTGATCCTAGAGATGAAAGAAAGCTCAAGAAGGGAGAGGTTGCGGAAGAGGAAGAATCCATCGTCCTCAATTAGGACGAGATGAAAAAAACTAACTAAATTGGAAAACCCCTAAAACCTGAGATCAAGGATGAACTAGTAAGGCTCTGAAGGAAGAGGAAAATCATCGTTACATGGAGCCATGCACACATGCCAGGTATTGATCCTGAGATTATGTGCCATAAACTCCATGTTGTGGAAGACTCCAAGCCCACCAAACAGAGAAGAAGAGTGTACTCAAGAGAGAAGTATGATGTCATTAGAGAAGAGGTTAGAAAGCTTGAAGAGTCCAAGTTCATCAGAGAGGTCATATACCCGGAGTGGTTATCTAACGCTGTCATTGTACCAAAATCTAACGAAAAGTGGAGGACATGCGTAGATTTTACTGATTTAAATAAATCTTTCCCAAAATACAGTTTTCCCTTACCTCGTATTGATCGGATGGTGGATGCCAAAGCAAGACATGAGGTCATGAGCTTCATGGATGCATATTTCGAGTATAATCAGATTTTCAAGAACCTAAAAGACTCAGAGAAGACAACATTCATCAGGTACAAGGGGACCTATTTCCATAAGGTCATGCCCTTTAGGCTAAAGAATGCAGGGGATACTTACCAATGTCTTATGAATAAGATGTTCGAAGATCAGATAGAGATGTCTATGGAAGTGTTTATCGATGACATGCTGATGAAAATCCTGAAGGCCGACACTCATGAGGCTGTCCTTGAAAGAAATTTTGACACCATGGACAGATACATAATGAAGCTCAACCCGACCAAATATGTCTTTGAGATTGGAGCTAGAAATTTCTTAGGATTCATTATCAACCAAATGGGAATAAATCCTAACCCCGAGAAGATTAAGGCTTTTCTCGGAATGAAGACACCCAGAACCATCAAAGACGTTCAGAGGCTAACAAGAAGAGTTGTTGCACTTAACATGTTCATCTCTGGAGCTATAGACAAGTGTCTTCCCTTTTTCATAGTTCTTACAAAGGCCTTCGAATGGGATGAGGAATGTGATAAAGATTTTAAAAAGCTCAAGTCCTACCTCGGATCCCCCTACTCCTATCTTGACTAACCCTGAGTAATAAGGTATCTGTCCTTATTACTGAGGCCAAAGATGAAAGGATGGACAAATACCTGAAGAGGGTTAGAATGATGCTAGAGGGATTCAATTAAGTAAAGATGAAGAGGATACATTAGCTAGACAACATCCAAGATGATGCACTCGTGAGGTTGGCCTCAGAAATATGGACAGATATAAGAAGAAGAGTACCAGTTGAAATTCTGCTCAAGCCGACCATAGAAGAAGAAGAGGTTGCTAAAACATTCCTAAATCGGAATATGGGAGCATCATGGATGGACCCTCTTATTAGATACATCAAAGAGTGAGAGCTTCCCGAGTTGAAGTAAAAAAGGAGGAACCTGAGGTTCAGAGCTACTAAATTCTCAATTGTAGGAGATGTCATGTATAAAAATAGGGTTCATGCTCCCTCTCCTTAGACATGTCCATCCTTTAGAGGTCCTACACATATTGCACGATGTGCACGAGGGATCTTGTTCATGTCATATAGGATGAAGGCCATTGGCTAAGAGATTAATCACTCACAGGTACTGGTGGCCGACCTTGGCTAAGATGTAGCTGCATATGTGAAAAAGTTAAATAAGTTTCAGATATTCTCTATCATACCTCATCATCCCACCAACCTCTTACTTCTATCATCTCCCCTTGGCAATTTTCAATTTGGGGCATTGATTTGGTTGGAAACCTGTCAAGAGTTGTAAACAACAATCGATTATTGATCATGGAAATCGATTATTTCTCCAAATAAGTAGCGGCTGAGGAAATGATCTCTATGACTGAGCATAAGACCTTCAAGTTCATATGGAAGAACATTATATGCAGGTATGGTCTTCCAAATATCCCCATCTCAGACAATGGAATCTAGTTCAAGAATGTTTTCTTGAAGAAATACTATGAAAGAGTTGGGATCAAGAAGCTCTTCTCTTCTCCTAGTTGACCCCAGGGAAACGGTCAGACCAAGGTCACAAATCGAACAATCCTTGATGGGATAAAAAAGAGGTTGGAAGAGGCCAAAATTACACGGATAGAGGAGGTATATGCCGTGTTATGGGCCTATCCGATGACAACAAGGACACTAACTAGAGTGACTCCATTTATGTTATTCCATGGTTCAAAAGTTGTCATCCATACAGAGATAGGACTTCTCACTCATAGAGTTCAGACATATGACCCTAAAAAAAATGGGGAAGAGATAAGACTTAATCATTATTTGATCGAGGAAAGAAGAGAGGATGCAGAGATAAGACAGACAGCATTCCAACAGAGAACCGTGAAATTCTACAATCAAATGGTGAAATCAAGGCCTACAGCGGTGGGAGACCTAATCCTAAAGAAGACGTGGAAAAAATTATATAAGCTCCATTCTAACTGGCATGGCCCCTTAGGGTAGTTGATGAGGTTGTGCCTGGTACCCATAGACTGGAAAATATTGAAGGAGAAACTTTTTCCAATTTGTGGAATGTCGATCACATGAAGAGATATTACTTATGATCTTATAGTCCTTACATGTAGTAGTTTATACAGAGGATGTTAATGAAGAGATAGAAATGTTGTGGTGATACTTTTGTTATATACCTGAAACATCATTAGTTTGGTAAAAATATGAGGTGAAATAACATAATATGGTGACCTCATACCTTAACCATCATTAGTCTGGGGAAAATATGAGGTGAAACATCATAATATGGTGACCTCAGATCATAAACATCATTAGTTTGGTAAAACTTTGAAAATTTATGAGGGTAAACATCATAATTTGATGACCTCGGACCTTAAACATAATTAGTTTGGTGAAAACATATGAGGTGAAACATCAAAATATGGTTACCTCGGACCTTAAACATCATTTGTTTGGTGAAAATTTGAAATTTTATGAGGGTAAACATCATAATTTGATGACCTCGGACCTTAAACATCACTAGTTTGATGAAAATTTGATAATTTATGAGGTTAAACATCATAATTTGTTGACCTCAGACCTTAGACATCATTAGTTTGGTGAAAAAAATATTAGGTGAAACATCATAATATGGTGATCTCAGACCTTAAACATCAATAGTTTGGTGAAAATTTGAAAATTTATGAGCATAAACATCATAATTTGATGACCTCAAACCTTAAACATCATTAGTTTGGTGAGCAAATATGAGGTGAAACATCATAATATGGTGACCTCAGACCCTAAATATCATTAGTTTGGTGAAAATTTAGCAGGGTAGACATCATAATTTGATGACCTCGGGCCTTAAACATCATTAGTTTGGTAAACAAATATGAGGTGGAATATCATAATTTGGTGATCTCAACCCTTAAACATCATTAGTTTGGTGAAAAAATATGAGGTAAAACATCATAATATGGTGACCTCAGACCTTAAACATGATTAGTTTCGTGAAAATTTAAAAATTTATGAGGGTAAACATCAAAATTTGATGACCTCAGACCTTAAACATCATTAGTTTGGTAAAAAAGGAGGTGAAACATCATAATATGGTGACCTCAAACCTTAAACATCATTAGTTTGGTGAGAATATATGACGTGAAACATCATAATTTGGTGACCTTAGAACTCAGACATCATTAGTTTGGTGAAAAAGTATGAGGTGAAACATCATAGTGTGGTGACCTCAGACCTTAAACATAATTAGTTTTGGTGAAAATTTATGAGGGCAAACATAATAATTTGATGACATCAAACCTTAAACATCATTAGTTTGGTGAAAAAAATATGAGGTGGAACATAATAATTGGGTGACCTAGGACCTTTAACATTATTAGTTTGGTGAAAAATTTAAGAGGTGAAACATCATAGATTGGTGACCTCAGACCTTTAACATTATTAGTTTGGTGAAAAAATTATATGGGTAAACATCATAATATGTTGACCTGAGACCTTAAATATCATTACTTTGGTGAAAATTTAATAGGTGAAACATCATAGATTGGTGACCTCAGACCTTTAACATCTTTAGTTTGGTAAAAAATTTATGAGGGTAAACATCATAATATGGTGACCTCAGACCTTAAACATGATTAGTTTGGTGAAAAAATTATGAGGTGAAACATCATAGATTGGCGACCTCAGACCTTTAACATCATTAATTTGGTGAGAGTTTAAGAGGTAAGACATTCAAGCATAACATCATATGAAGAAATAAAATCTGAAGATTATTGGAGTAATGATTATCATTAAAATGATGAGTTACAAGTCATAGGCATCAAGAGGCCATCATAAGTTCACAAAATAAGAGATACAGATATGGGAAATAGAAATTACAACTTTTAAAATATTCACTAAAAAAGGACTATGTCTCTGCAGCTACAGTGGTTTCATCTCAGTCGACGTTTATCACCTCAACTCCATCATCATGACGTGTAGCATCTTCAGTCTCAGTGAGCTCTAGGGGAGCAGTCTTGGCTGGAGCAGTGTCATCCTCCTCAACTTCCCGCAATGACTGAGCAAAAATAGGATATCTAAAGTTGAGATCCACAAAGTCTGAAGCTTTTTTCCCATTTACCTATTGCTTTGATACCCCTCTCTAGGTATTCAAAACCAAAGTTGATGAACTTGTATGAGATGTTATAGTCTTAAATGGTCTTATCAGCAGCATTTTCATCTATAGCCTTGACCGCGGCATCTACCTTGGACTGAAGGGCATCATCCTTAGCTTTTAGGGCTAAGTCATGGTCATTCTTGAGCTTTTACATGTCGTTGTCCCTTTACATAACAACCACTTTCAGCCTTTCAACCTCTGTATTCAAAGAGGCTTAAACCTTCTCAGCTTCTTGTCCATTCTCTATAACGGGAATCCTCTTCATGATCGAATCAACTAGGCGATGTAAGGACAAGACACCCTGTAGTAGAATATCAGATGTATGAAAATATGAGCCATAAAAAGTCGAGGTTAAACTTGTGAAGAATATATGAGGTATAATTTCTAAGTGATCAAATGATTACAAATTGGTGTCTCAATTGACTAATGGAGGGAGAACTTGACCAACAATGAGACGTCCAAAGAGCTTAAGAAACACTTATCCTATTCAGCCATTATTATGCCGATAGCATTGGCAGCCTTCAGATTATGGCCAGTGAGGCTATCACTGATTTTCAGCTGAGTTAGATGAGCAACTAAGGCATCCTCTATAGAGATGGGGATAACACGATCCCGATCCTGAGCCTTACTCTGACTCGTATGCTCTTGGTTGGCCATGAACTTCCTCTTTTTTGTAACATCAGCCTTGGAGGTGCCGATGTTCTTCTTGCTCACTGGTGGGGTTAAATTTGTGCGACCCATTTTTTCTAATAACTTCACAACCCCTGAAGCAGACATTTCCCAAAGGTCGTCTGATACGCTTGCTGGATGCTTTGCAAAAGACAAGTCTGTGAGTTTGTCAGTCAAAGGTGTAAAACATAAGAGGTACAACTTATTAAGAAAGAGTAAGACTTACGATGATCTTCCAAAGGACCACCCCTAAACCTGTTTGAGATAGATAGTCGGGGGTCATCAGATGCTCATATTTAACAAGCCGACCCTTCTTGCCCTGAATGTGAAGGTCTTCAACATTTGTATAGTTGTCTTGGCTATGTTCAGGGTCGCCTTTGGTAACAAGGGAGACCTTCCCCCACCTCAGAGGGGTACTTAGATGAGATATTGAGGTTTCTAGTTATGGTTCGAAGTTTGGGTAACCAATAAAATTTTCTTCTCTAATTTCTTGGCTAAGAAGTGGCAATAGTTAGGGTGGTTTTTGGCAGAGAAGGGCACATAAAAACCATGGAAAAGCCTAACTGGATGGTCTGAGTGGTAGACAACCCTCTAAAGGACAATGGCCCCAATCATAACCCTCCACGAATTGGGGGATAGTTGGGAAGGGGAAAGATTTATATGGGAGAGTATAGCTCTGGTGGAAGGGTGGATTGGAAGACAAAATCCTAATTTGAACATCTGTTCATAAATGCATATCTCTTCCTCTCGGCCATGAAAGGCCCCCTTATCTCTTGGAGGTTTCCTAAGGATGATGGACGAATTTATGGAATGGAGGTGACTAAAAGCAAGAATGTCTTACTCGTTGATGGTACTATCGTACTCGGTTGCCTCAAATGTATCAACACCACTCTTCTCACCGTAATCACCTTCCACATCAACATCGGCCTGAGCAGGTGGTGGAGCACCACGTGGAAACCTCTAAGCCAATTCGTCCTCGATGGCAGCTGACAATGGAATGGACTAAATGGGAGGTGGAAATGCAACACTTGGCCCTAAGACTTCAACATCAGAATACCTGTGGGAAGTTATAGAACCTCGATGGGATGAGGCACGACTCAAAATCTCGGCTTCCTCAGGTACCTCACCTTACCTAGGAGAATAATCAATAGCCTCTTGACAAGAGTCTACACACATGGGGTTTGAGGAGGATGACTCAAACTCAGACATTTGTGATGGATCTTCTGGAATCTCGGCAGGTTCAGTAGGATCTAATGTCTCGGGTTATATAACCTTCAGTGGTGGAGGAAAGATGGGTCTAAGAGGAAAGGCCTCATCCCTACGAGCTTCCTCTTGGGCTAGCTCTTTTTGCCTAATTTTCTCAAAAGTCTTCTCACGAAGAGATGGGAACTCCTCTATGAGTTAGTACAGGGGTCTGAGCATAAATGAGACGACGCTAAACTTAGGGACTCAAACCACAAACAGGTACACAACTTGAAAGAACTCAAAATCGAGATCAAAAAGGGAAAGTTGAAATGTTTCAAATGAACCTCAAGAACTTTCAAGAATAGGTTCACCAGAGAAGGTTACCGGAGGTTCACCGAAAACCTAAAGTAGGGTTGTTTATGTCTAAAACAACCTCGGACTACCTAGAACAATCCCAAAAGTACCTAACCACTACAAGCCTAGCCTAATAACCACTGGGAAGTGGCGTAAAGGTTCGCCGGAAAAGCGAAGGTTCGCCGAAAACTCGGAAATAATGATGTTTAAACTAAAAATGGAAAAAAGAGGTGGGAAATAATACATGGCTAGTTTTGAAAGAGAGAAGAAGAGGTTTGGGAGCAACAATGTAAGGCTTAAAGAGAGAGAAAGTTGCGGAAGGCCTAGGCGGGATAAAACAAGAAGAAGAAATAGAATGAGGAGAGAGAAGAGGGTTTTTAAACCTGCCTAATCATGGGACCCGAGTCCCAATTCCTCATTAATTCGCAAGGTAAAACCAAGGGTCACAATCAAAATCATCACACCTTGAGAAGCACGCTACTCACTTTGACGAGTGACATGTGTCAAGGAACCATTGCACCCCCCAAAGCACAAAAATAAATTCAGCCTCGGCCTAACATACCCCTCAATCACCTAATCTCACAAGTGACTAAGGCCTAGGTGGTGATTGATATGCCCAAAGTGCATCCTCGTACTCTGAGTCACCAACCTTAGTCAGTCTTACAGCTAAGTTGACCAGAAGCTTATGACTACCATCAGCAAGGTCGTGGCTCTTCATAAGCCGAGGTCAGCATAGTCCCACAACCTCAATCAAATGCCAAAATCATCATTGGCCTCAGCCAATGTTACCAAACCTCAGTGGGCCTTTCTGGCCAAGTTAATCATGATTATAGATAAGACAAAGCAACTACATCTGACTCAGCCAACCTCGTACTCATCCAGGTCAAGGTTACACCAGTCAAGGATGCAGGGCCGAGAATTTACAAGCACAGGTAAGGTTTGGAACACGTGAACAAATCAGTTATAATCGAATCATTCCCCTCACATCGGGGAATATTGAGGTCATCATTATCTACATAAGTTCAGCCAGGTGTTATCCTCACACTGGTTCGATCCTCATGCTCATGCTCATTGCATGCTTGGGGGGTACATTACACCCCCCAAACACTATAAATAGAGGTCATCCTCTACCTTGTAAAAAGATCACATAATGGCAAAACCCTAGCCAAACTATGGTGCATTTACAATAGAGGGAGAAAGTGGAGTGATTATATTGCCAAGGCCATTAGAGCCCACTTTTGATAGGGATACTTACACTCACTTGCACAGTGGATGAAGGAAATTTCCGAACCACTTATATTGGTTTGTTTCTCCTCTTCTCCTCACCTCCTTCTACATATCTGTGTGATTACTTGCACCCATTGTTATACATATTTGAGCTCTACCACCTCTTTATCTGGTGGTGCTTTTTACAGCATCATCAATAATTAATTGAATTAAATTATGACACAAAAGTAATTTAAAATTATCCAAATTAATTAAATATTAAATTCACACAAATACGAGGTGTTACAAATAGATACTATAAGATTCCTTGTGAGAAATCTCTTCACAAGGTCGGCCTGATTCGATTCAGGCTTGTGGGTAAACGAGGTCACACTTGGGCATATCCATTCCCCCAATTCTGAGAACAATTTTTTGGCTCCTTCTCCACGGTAAGCTCCTTAGTAAAAAAAAATATTGCATACAAAGAGGGTTTATGTCAAATCGAGATTGCCCACTTAGCTATCATTTTTCTTAAAAACATTTTTGAATCCTTAAATCTTAAGCGAGCAAACGTTAGTGGGGAAATTCATAATATTCTCACACTTCACTCGATTTATAATGCAAGTAGCTTCATTATTCATACGGATGGTGATTTTGATCACATAAGTCGCACGACTTGCTTTGGTTGGGTGGATAAGAATGAAGATGGGGAATGGATTGTGGGGTTTGCGGGGTGTCACAATCGGGGGGTTAAAAATAACTCTTTTGTGTTCTTGTCATACTACCCCTCCTCGATCAAAATAGAGAGAAACTAAGATAAATAACCCATAGTGTGACACTTTTGGAAGAACCTGAGATTGCACTTAACATATGCAACAAGACGTTAAACCTCTAGGTTAACCTAGAGGACGAGTGTTGTTTCATGGAGGTTTGTAGTGAATATAGCCACAATATTGAAAATATATTATTTGAAAACAATTTATTAAAATAACATTAAACTCTATTTATACATAGAAAAACCAAACAATCCAACATATATGATACATAAAATACGAACGTAGAACTATGGAGTATATGAAACGTTTAACTTAAATAATACACAAAGAAAATCCTTACTAGAACTCAACGGGTACTTACTTTGAATGATTCAAAAAACTTTCAATTATGAAAAGATTAACTCTTAGATTGCCTTGTCTAGGCAACACTTCAACTTCAAATTTATCCTGACATGTCTTTATAAAACGAAAACATAGATATTTGGGTAAGTTCATCTCTCTTGTATGTAAAGAGCAGAGTACTTATAAAGGAGGTCAAACTTCTTCCACACATACATGAAAAAATGGATAGTAAAATGAATTTGATCACATGAAATTAATGAAAACCACCATATTGAAATTGTCAAGTTATTCACCACATAAACTTTTACTTTGCCTTCACACCTTGCATATGGATAAACGAGGGATAATGTAATGAATTACGAGAAAGTGATAAGGGAGGATGATGTTTATAAGTTTTGAGAAGATCGGTTACAACTTCTGATAGTAATATCTCTATTTCACAAAATTTGATCGCATACTTTTCTTTTTCTTTTATATACTTTTTTTCGTTTTCAACAGTCGCTCATATATTTTTTTCTTTTTCCATATATATTTTTTTTGTTTATTTTTTTTGCAATGTTTTTCTGTGATACGGTTGTCTTTAGAACACAAATGATGATGTTTTGCATATATTAATTCAAACAACTATTTTCCTCAAAAGCAAGGGTATTGATGAACATGATATATTAATGATGTGGGGACATATGTAGATATACGGGTCGGGGTGATAATTTGTTAAGTTATATGTGTATAGAGAATTACCATTAGTTTCATCCATAGCCTAAAGACTGAAAACGTGAGGAATTCCTATTATGAAGTGGACTCAGAATTGAGGGATAAAGTGGGAGTTAAATAACCTACTCTAAAAGATCCACAACAAGAATTAAGGGCAACAACTAATCAATTCATAACCAAAGACTAGGGCTAGAGGAATTGCGATTATTGCTAAAGCATAGCCGCAACAATATAGAGGGAGTCTTACTACCAGCTATGGCCAAATGTATAAACATGTTTGTATTGAATTATGGACTCTCAAAGATTGAAAACCCAATATTCTAGGGTTTTGTCCAAGAACAACAAGAACATCTCCTTAATGATTATTGGCAAAAACAAATATCAAAACAGGGTCAAGGTGTGGATTAAACATAGTGAAGCCAAATTTCTAACCCAAATCCCGTTCAAACACCAAACATACCCAAAAAACATGGTAAGATTCAAACCTATTCATTTGGGGATTTGAAGTAGCATCATTACATTTTGATTAGGGGTTTGTATAGTAAAAATTCATAAATATGTTGCAAACATGCACTGAAAAAACCTTATACGATGGAAATGGTAAATAAGTTGAAAAAGTAACTGGAGAATGATGGAAGATGGTTGCTCAGCTTTGAAACCACTCCAACTAACACAATTAAACCCTAATCCACCTTGAAACAACCAAGAAGATCGTCAAAAAACTCAAAAGGCAAGCTGGAAGAGTTCCACTTTCGATTTGCTACACTTTTTATATGCTCTCACAGTTTGGAAAACGTAATGATCTACACAGTCCGAGCCCATTTATGTAAGAGGGCACTATAAGGTGAAATGTTGCCTTGTAAGCTGAATGAAGCAAGCACAATACACCACAACATAGCAATGCAATTCAGCCGCAACCCTAAATCTCCTTCTCTTGGTACTACGGCATGGGGGCTTGTTGATATGACAAATATTTCCCTTATTATTGCAAACTCTATATGCAACTGGCCACTACCTTGGAATAGAGAGGTCATAGACAATACCTTTGTGACCACCTTCTTAAGACATTAGCCGCCGCCTTATCCCGGATAGGCCCAATCACCTCACCCCATTTATTATGGTGTTAGGATTAACATACCGCAACTCCTTTTGACCTAATATTGCCTAGGTTTAGACATACTGCAACCATTTCTCATAGAACTGCTGCCTAACCATATGGATTATTTACTCTTCAGACTTATTTACATATCGCGTGCTCATGGCACGTGACACAGCCCACATATCTCATATAAGTAGAGGTTCTCACATCAAGAGAAGGTGATCTGATATTATCAGTCATGACGAAGCCCTAACAAACTTTCTACATAACCCCTATTCAGCTTGGAGGATATTCTGTTACCTTGTAGTCCTCCCCCCGGCCTACCCAAAATCACCACAATCATGTTTTTCTCCTATTGGCTCTATTGTACACCTATCATGGATATGTCATTTTGTATTACATTTTGAATATAATGAAATCGGGGCAATAAATGGGCGTAGGCTCGTTTTACTAGTTGATCCACTATTTATCTTGTGTTTTGTCTATCTTTACTTGCTTTATATACATTTTACACTTAACTTTCTAATATGGGAATGATGAATGTACGATTTCTCGTATCATTAATATTGATATGACCAATATTGTCCTTACTATCCGGGACTCTATAAGAAACTTATCATTATCTTGGAACAGAGAGGTCGTTGACAATACCTTTATGACCACCTTCTTAAGCCACTAGCCGATGCCTTATCGTGAATAGGCTGCGATAGCTCACCCTATTTCTTATGGCATCAGGATTAACATACAACATCTTCTTCTGACCTGCTGCTACCTAGGTTCCGACCTTCCCCTGCCCTTGCTCACAGAACTACCGCTCAACCATAGGGAATACTTAATCTTAAGACTTATTTACATATCACAAGCTCTGGGCACATGATACAACCTACATATCTCCTCTAATGGTGATAACCTCTATTAGAGGAGATATGTAGAAGGGGATATGAGATTATCAGTCTTGACGAAGCCATGCCAAACTCTCTGTACAACCCCAATTCAGCTTGGGGGCTATTCGCTTAGCATGGAGTCCTCTCTTAGGCTTGCCAGAATTTCTACAATCTTGTATTCTCCTCTCTTAACTCTATCATACGCCTATAATGGCTATGCAAATTTGTATTACGATGTGAATATAATTAGATTGGGGCAGAAAATGGAAGTAGGCTCATTTTAATAGCCGAACCAGTTTATATCTTGTGTATTGTTTCTCTTTACTTGCTTTATATCTATTTTACACTAGACTAACTTGTATGAGATTTATGTATGTATGATTTCTCATATTATTAATCTGGCGGCGTCTATGGGAATGAGATATACGATTTTGTTGCTATCTATTTCGAGTTCTTCGCACCTTATTTCATCCATGGGGTCCCTTTTTGTACATCATCGCATAAGTGAGGTTTTGATGTTGAGCTCGTATTTTGCATATACACCCCTTTTTTGGTATTGTTTATCTTCAGATCTGTTTTTAGGTCATCTTTTTCACGACCTCAAATTTGTTTTCTATATCCTGATGATTTAACCCTATTTAGTTAGTGTTGAAAAGAACAAAAGTCTATAGCCTTGTGAGAAGAGGTAGATAAGGATTAATTTTATCAATTCTTTCATGCTTTTTACACCTATGGGTTTTCTACCATAATTGTGCTATTCTTTCCCGTTGAGGACTGTTTTGTCTATAGTAGACACCTAGTAGGCTTAGTTTTAATACTATTGCATGGGTTAAATCTAACTTTTAGCTCCAATTTTGGAAACGCACCGACCACTGCAACAAGGAGGATGTGGCCTAGCAACTAAATTGCCCTTAAGCTGCAACCCTTCCGTTACAAAGGGTTCATGTTATTCATTCAGGTTCATCACCTGGGAAATCCATGGTAAAACATTCCTCAGACTTCTCTGGTGAATCATCATTCGGGAAGTCCCTGACAGTAACGTATATGTTCAATATGCCGCGGACGTAGCAAGATAACCTGGAATATTTCCATAGGCTATAGCCTAATTTCTATACAAGGTTATTGCCTCTACATTTCATTCATCACTCACTCCTTCAAGTTTTATCTCAGAATAAATATATTTTAAAGACTAAAAAAGGCAATATGGAAGGAAGCTTCAGAACAAACTCATAATAAAATGTAGAGATTATTCAGTTGTTGTTCAGTTGTACAACCAACTCATACATCAGTATTACATCCATGCCTCTATTTAGACGCATGTCAATTTTTTGACTTAAATGGTTCTTATTTTGGAAGATGGACCACCAAAGTTTGCCACCCTGACAATTGCGGCCACAGTCGTAGAGACAACTATCTGAGAGGCCGCAAATATGAACCAAAAGAGGATGACGGAAAAACAAAAGCAAGAAAGAGGCTATGACACCTAGACATGGTTAATTTATGAAATTGATGACATTTTTTAGATCATCAAAGATCATAAATTGCTTCACTAGCCCAAGAAGATGAATACCACCCGTTATAAGAGGGACCGAGCCAAATGGTGAAATTTCCAAAGTGATCATATCCATAGCACGAACAATTTCTATGCCATGAATGATCATATTGAAAGTCTCGTTAGGATAGGAGCACTTTAGCGATTACTGACGAATTCGTAGGGGGTGAAATCGATATCTCGGAGGTCACTTGCTAGATTCCAGCGTTAGTGTCAACTTGTTTACATTTTCGTTTTTTGAACTCTAACTAAGAAGCTTTAATATCTATATTTCAAAGACTTCTGTGTTTTGTTAAAATCAAAATTAAATACACACACACACATGCGCACACACACACACACACATACACACACACACACACACATATATATATATATATATATATATATATATATATATACACACATATATATAAAATAAGGAGTAATGATGTTTTCACTGTTCCATAAGTTGATAACATAATTCACGGTTAGGATGAGTGACATAAATGCAAGAAATGGCGGTTGAGATGAAAATTAATCCAGAGAACATTTTATTGGGAAAGAAACTTTTGAGACATTTATACGCTATCAGAGAGGTCGATCCATCCGACATTTTCATTAATTCAATCTCTCTCACTCTTTGTTTCCCACTCGCCAAAGCATAACCCTCTTATATCTCATCTAAGAAAATACCCTCCCCCTCATTCTCTACGTCCCTACCCCTCCCCACTCCGCCTTAACTCCCCTCTCTCCATCACCCCTTCTCCGCCAGCTCAGCTCCCCGTTGCCCAGTTCTCACGTCGCCACCCTTATAGCTACACCACCCATCTCTAATGTCACCGACCTTCTAGCTACACCGCTGGCCCTTTCATATTTGTGGACAGCAATCCCATGATTCAATATTTTTTTGGGTTCCCTAATATGTATTCTCTCTATTTTCTTTTATGGTAGATCTTCGATGCACAATAGAGATCATTATATTAGTATCTTTTTTTATTTATATTTCTCTATTATTTATAATTATTTTTTAATTTAGATTTGTTTATTCCTATTTTTACTTTACACATCATATATCGTGGAGATTTTTGTTCGATGGCTTGTTGTTGGAAGAATATATAAAAAAACTACAATAGAATTCCTTTGTATCTTATTTGGTTTTTATACGGCTATAAATTTGTGTTTTTGTTGAAAAATGTTATAATTTTGGCTTTGACAGGAGATATTCAAAACCCACTATGTGTCAAAGAATCCAAATGAACTGTCTGCATCCAAACACTTCCCTAACACGCTTCTTTATGCCGAATGTGTGGCTTGAGAAGCATCGTAAAGTGTTTTCACTTTAATTTGAAATCCACTTCAACATCACGTCAATTCCATGACCTATCTCTCCCATCTGATCTCAGGCATACAAACTCTGATCCTTTGAGTTTTTAATGGTCTTAACCATATATGTTTGTCTCTCTGTTTGATTTGGGATTTTTATTTTGGCTTTTATGTGATTTCATGTTATCATTTGGTAATTACTTTCTTTTTTTGGTTTTGGTTTTAGATCTGAGGCATATGCACATTAGAAGGAATAATGTTTGTGGACTCAGCACGAGGACGTTATCTTTGGCAACTGCGTCTGTTGCGCCACCGGATAAGAACATGGGTTGTGGGTTTGTGGTTAATTATTTGTATATCTAGTTTGCTTCACGGAGATACAAAAGCTCGTCTACAAATTTTATGAGGTTTATGTATGAAATAATTTATAAAGACACATCTTAATGAGGGTTGAAGACGAGATTATTAGTAGTAGATCCAAACCACACTCATCTCTCTTTCTTATATCTCATTGTGTGTGAGTGTTGATAGGAGTTGAAGCTCATTTTTTGTTGTATCTCATTCTTTGTGTTAGCTCTCTTTAAACAGCTGAGTATCAAGTTCCCATCTAAAAAATCACTCTCATCTCTCTTCCCTTCTTGTTGTAGAAAAAATTCTCTATTTACCTCGGACCAATAGATCCTGCAAGGTAAAGCCATCTTTTAGATGTCTCAAATATAAACTATTTTTCCATTTTTTGTTATTTAACTACCTCACTCTCATTTTTTTTAACTTTCAGTTGTTTTCATGGTCCTGTTGGGGAAATATTTTTTTGGTTCAGTCTCTTCCCTCGCACAGGTAAACATCTTAAAGTTGCAAATCACATTATGCAGGGATTTTTAGTTACGTGCTTGGGTTTGGGTTTGGGTTTGGATAAGTTCCCACTGCTCTATTTCTTGTGCATCACTCGAACTAAAACAAAGGATTCTCTTTGTTTTTGTTTTTGTTTTAGGTTGTGATATTTTTCTCCTCTGGATGTTGTTATTGTTTTCTTATGTTTTTGTTAGTTTAAAAACTTGACATTGCTAGACATTATTTTTGTTTTGTGTTATAGTTTTGCGATAATCTATATTAAGTTTATAGACTGTTGAATCTGGCTGTCCATATTTGTTGAGAATATCCAAATTTCTTTTAATTACATCTTTCACCATACTTTAATTTTATTCCATATCTCTCCATCTTCGTCGTCACGTCCCCAATGAATGTGATACATAGATATATATCCTTACCATATGTATTTTTTGTTCTAAGGTGGAAAGCCAGTGTCTCCCAAAGAAGGAACAATAGTGATAGCGTTTTGTAAACAAACATTTTTAGTGAATAGTATTTAGTTTGAACTTACTGATGTCGAAGGTAAGTTTTTTTTCTTTGTATTGAGTAAGAAGGATGATAATATGTGTTTGGTAGAGATTTGAGGGCTTGGGTATGGCTGATTTGTAGAGACTTGTTCAAGATGTCAGATAAATGTTTAACTTTATCCGATGGTTCATATTTAGATTAAGTGTCTATTGGTTGGTTTTAGAAAAATGCACATTATAATTTATCGTTGCCAATTTTTATTTACTAATGACCCTTTTTATATAATAAATAAATCAGGTTACTCCAATGTAACTTCCCTACTCGTGAATTCAGATACAATTGATGTGACGAGTGTTAACAAAGGTATGTTCCTATACTTATTCAATTTAATAACTTTTCATTCAAGATAAGAGTAATGGACTACCATAAGATTTTTTTCCGTCATCACACGCAATGAAATGGATACTCACTGACCTATTGAAAACGTACCTTTTTAGTGGCTATCTATCACTAGAAGGTATGATGAATACGATTTATGTGTGAAGCACCAGTCAGAGAACAAGGATCTTGGAAAAGAACGACCATATGATATCTTAAATATGTAGTGGTGTTTGAATTTTATTTAAAAATGTATGCTTGTTTGTGTTTGACAGAATTTCCTGACATAATCAGAAACATAATCAAGCATTACTTTGTAAGGATTCTGCAATAACTTGCAACCAAGAATCCAGTTCCTTTTATGTTCAATGGGGAAAAATATACCCACCCCGTTTTTACACATTATTATATTATATTGAATAAAAAAATATTGTATGACATTTATAGAAAGAAACTTAATGTTTTGTTATAAATAAAAAATATATTTCTAACCAAAAACTTTTTTTATTTATATTTTGAACAATTTTTAAATTATGATTTTTTTTAACTTAAAAACTATTTTTTATACGTGGATGTGAGAACACTATTAGTGATAGGTTGGAGATGTTCCATTATCATATATCTAGTATAGATATTTTGTACGTTATAGTGCATTATTATTCACTGATGAATGATATTGATCGAGTATCAATGAAAGCAAAGTATTAGAATAAAGTGAAGCCAACATTTTTGGCTAAAACATTCTGCTGCTACCATGTATTGTAAAAAGGTTCTCAACTTATCATTATGCCGAAATCATAAAAAATTAAAGTTGGCACCTTTGGCTTAATTTACTCTGCACTGAACTAGACCTCCATATTAGAATAAAAATAATGAGTTAATTTAAGCATTATTTTTTTTACATTAATTATGTACAAATAATTTAGGGTTATTTTCATTTTGAGGTAGAATTGTACCAATTCTGAGTGCCAAAATTTTGCTATTATTCATTGAACCAATTCTGAACATTTTTAATAATTTTATATAAATGTTTGTTTTATAAAACTATTTTTGTAAAATTATGCAAAAGAGTAAATATAATATTTAAAATAGTATTTTTTACAAATAAAAGAAAGGTTTTGTAAAAAAAAAAACTGGCAGTTTTTATTTAATAGTTTTTGTCATAATCTTTATTGTCATTTTCATTGTATGAATATTTATTTTCTTATTAACAATAATAGTTTGTTTGATTATTAACATTTTAATCGGTTTCCATTGTTAACGAATGCCTATTTTATGTTTATCTTGAAGTCCTAAATAATTTTATATTTAGGAAGTTTATTACGAAGGATAATTATTTCTTACTTCGGAGGGTAGTATTGACTTGAAATTGAATTTGTGTAATATAAGAAATATTTTGATTTAAATTATGCACAACATAACACTTTGGAAATTTTTCTCCGTGCCTTGAGGCACAGGCATTCCACTATTGTGTGTGTATATATATATGTGTGTGTGTGTGTGTGTGTGTGAATTATTGGCAATTGTTAGTTATATATTTATTCTTGCTTTCCAATTTGAAAAATCTAATGAAAGGCCATCGTCTGACACTGATTTCAAATGAAGACAACATATTATCTCGAGAATAACTATATTAATTGGCTCATAACGCCTCTTGTGATGATTCGACTAGCCACGGGGTCTACTAACGTCCATTATTTTCTTATGGATACTCTTACTAGCCACGGGGGATTCTAATGCTCGTTATTTTCTTTCGGATGCTCTTGCTAGCCACGAGGGATATTAATGCACATTATTCGCTTTGGAATGGTCCAATTAGCCAGGGATGGATTGAGATATATCCAATTAGAGCTTGTGGAATCTTCATAATACCTAACCGTGGGAGGCCTAAGATTAACCCAATTAAAGGGACTAAAAAATGATGTAAAAAAGGCTTCAGCAAAATTAAAGCAACTACAAAAAGTCATGGCAAAGGAAGTAGCTCCTCAATTTCTACCTTAGTATTCAAAGGACTTTACTGTTGGTGGTAAAATTCAATCCTACATTTCTGCAACAATATTCAATCAAAAGGGCTAAGGAGTTAACCATTTGTGGAGAATCCAACAATTTTGAAGAGAGGCCTATAGCTACAGCTTCCTGTAAAAGTTCTAAGGTGGAACGGAATTCAAGATTGCAACAATATTCAACAGTGTAGAAGGCAAGGTGTAGACATGTAAATGGCTAGATCCTAATATTAATAATGCATGCAGAGCTAGTCGCAAATGGCTACAACTCCTATGGATACAATATAGTCTCAAAATCAACAGGAACGTGCTGGTATAAAAAATAGATATTATTCAAGATTATTGAAAGAACACAGAATATGATAATATCTGTGGCATAAAGAATTTGTAAGGTTGATATAATAAAGGGTCATGAAAAATAAGCGGTTGTTGCCCCATGTAAATTCTAGTAATCAAAACATATAACGGTGAAGCAAAGAAAAAAAGCATCAGTCAGAAGCTACAAAAATGGCCACAACCCTGTATAAAGTTCAAACATACAGACCAAAAGTTAAGGATACAATTCATTACGACCCAAAAAGATTGACAAATGAAAATATTAAAAAACTATGACGCAACTTCGTCATCTCCATGTTCTTCATCATCATCCGCTACAGCCTCAGTCTCTCTTTCACTTGCCATAGTCACTACTTCCAATCTTCGTCTAGCCCTCTCCTCTACTGTAGACTTGATCTCAATGATGTCCTCCAAATTCTCAACGTCACTAAGCCCCCAGGAAAGCATTTTATCCTTAGATTCAAGGAAATTCTTCACAACCTTGTGCCTGAGTTCTTAAAAGCCTCGGAGGTAGGCTCTCTTATTAGTGAGGAAAAATTCTCTTGAATTTTTGAATGTAGCCACGATATCGCCCGCAGCCATTTTAACCGCAGGTGCATGATCAATATATTTCTTTGTCATGGCTATAGCATGGTCGTCATCCTTTGGTTTTATGGATGCGACATGTTCCTCCTCCTTTCAATTAAGGTCCTCAGTGATCCTCCTCTCCAAGTCCTCATACTTCTTATATAGGATCTCAAGCATGTTATAATTTGCCACAACAATACTACCAGCATCTAAAGCCTTGGTCTCGACAGCTTTTAAGGCTTCCACAACCTTGGTGAAATTATCATCGGTAACTTTCTAAGCATTGGCAATGGCATGAGAATTCATTTTATAGCTCTGAGTGCCGCATCATATAATTATTTTCCAAATCAGTCGCATGCACCCTATCCGCGACCTGTTTAAGCTTGTAGAGGCCTTCATATTTGACACTTTGAGACATAATATCCTCTGCGGCTTGAAAATTTTTGAGACACGGTTAGTATGAAGAAATAACCGTAGTTAAGTTCAATAAGGTGCTTACCCTTAGTAGGCTTTGGAGACTATACTCCTCCAAATATTCATGGTCTTCATCCATAAGGTGATCCAGATCAATGTTGTCTTCTACGTTTATCATCATATGGAAGGAACAGGTTTTTTGGCAGTTTTAAGTAGTTTTTCCCACTTTCCCAGTTGTTTTACCCCACAATCTTTTTGTTGAATATCTATGTGAGGGAATAACTTTTTCTAACTTAACTTTTCACATCCTACCAACCTGTAGAGAGTGTTTGAGAGAAAAATTTCTTTAGGGAAAAGTTTATTGTTTTAAAGTGTCAATTTTCAAGGGAAAATCATTATACACTTCAGTTTGCACCCATAGTTTAGTTTATCCAAGTTGATATATATATACATCCTTCTTGGAGTTTTGGCATCGATTTTCTCTACACCATTGAAGAAGATAAGTTTGCATTTTCTTCTAAATCCCACAAAGAGTAATAGGTTTTCGTGATTTACCGACTTGGATAAAGGAACCTAGTTCGGGTGACGATGACCGCATAAAGTTCGATCCGTGGATTCCGAGTTCGCGATGGAGCTCTGAGGTTATTCGCTAAGTGGAGGTGTTTACAAGAAGCAGCGTCGAGGCTTGAGAGGGATCGAGTCGTGTGATGCAAGTCTTTTGTCTTGTAATTATAAATTCCATACATAGTGGATTTGAGGCTAGGGTCGTCCGAGGTTGTTCCCTGTTGTAGGTTTTTTCCTCGTACATCGCGGCGTAGTGTGATTGATGTATTTTTATCGTGGTTAATAACTTAGAACTCATGCTTAGGATAATTCAAGATAAAATGGTTTTAATTGTCACACTTAATTTAATTGGGTGCTAATTAAATTTGGGTAATTGTTTATTTAATTCAAGTCTTTTGTTAAATCTGGTTTGTCCTAATTTGTAAATATTAATAAATATGACATAGGAAAATTCTAGAACTTGGATTAATTATTTTTGTTTAAGTGAAATTAACATATGTGTGTGTGTTAATTATTTTCACTCGGTTTAATTTTAATTTGTTAAGAAATTAAAATTTTGTTTTTCGTTGAACCATCATTCTTCGCTTCCGCATCTAAAAAGGAAATTACTATCTTAGTGTTTTAATCTTGGGGCCTTTCCTTCTACAGATTGGTATCAGAGCCAAATCGATAAATTATTTCGTTAAGATCCTTTACATAATTTTTGGCTAAAATGGAATTTTCCCCTTTTTCAAAATTTCCTATTTTCGATGGTTCAAACTACGCGTATTGGAAAGCGCGAATGAAATTGGCACTCAAATCTATCGACGAGAGAGTTTGGATGTCTGTTGTTAACGGGTGGTCCCCACCTACTCATTTATTAAATAATGAGTGTGTTCCCAAACCAGCCGATAGATGGAGTGAGGGTGAATTTAAACTTTCTAACTTTAATTCCTGAGGTTTAAATGCCTTGTTTAGCGCTGTCACACGGGATGAATTCCTACGTATTATAACGTGTGAGACCGCTAAAGAAGCTTGGGATATTTTACAACTCACTCACCAAGGTACTAGTGTCGTTAAAGCTTCTAAACTCCAAAACCTCACCACTCGATTCGAAACCATCAAAATGAACGATAATGAAACTTTTAATGAATTTTACGCTACACTTTCTGATATTGACAATTCATCTTTTAATTTGGGAGAGAAAATATCCGACAACCGAGTTCTAAAGAAAATTTTAAGGTCCCTACCTGATAGATTTATTCCAATAGTGACCATTTTAAATTCTTTACCAACTTTAGCCTCTATGAAATTAGAAGAGCTTCTAGGTGATTTACAAACCTACGCACTAGACATGTTTCTCTCTAAAATTGAAAAGAAAATAGAAAAGGGTGTTTCTTTAAAAGCCCGAAAAGACGTCAAACAAGTAGTAGAGAGCGAGACTGATAGTGACTCGGAAGATATGGCCTTGTTCACTCGGAAATTTAGAAAATGTCTTAAATTTAATAAAGATAAATTTAAAAATGATTTTAAGAAATTTGAAACTTCTAAGCTTGACAAAGCCAAGAGGATCCCTAAACCTATTAATAAAAATTTAAATAGGGACGAGTCTAATAGGTATTTTGGTTGTGATGGTTATGGCCAGAGGGTTTATGAGTGCCCCACTAAACTAAGGAAAGAGGCTAAATGACAAATTTCATATAATGCGACCCTTAGTGATAGTGATAAGGAAAAGGGACCCGATTCCCCCACTAAGCCTAACTTTGTGGTTTTTATGGCTAGTTATGTGAGTGATAGTGAGAACTCATCGATTGATGAAACTTCAACACATGACACTTCCAAGGTCATTGTTTATGAATCTCATGTTTTTGATGGTAGTGAGAGTGAAGAAAAAAGACAGAGTGAAAATAAAGAAGAGGTTAATGTGAGTGAACTTCAAAATATTTTTTAATAATTATATGCAGCATCAATTAAATTAAAAAGAGCTAATTTGAAGTTAGAAGCTAGTTAAAAGAGCGTGTCAAGGTCATTGATGATAGTATGTTGGTAGAAGACCTTAAGACACGTGAGAGGACTCTTCAAGAGAAGCTTGAATATGTAGAAGACGAGAGAGATAGCCTTAGGGGTTTAATGGAATCCTTGAAAAAGGAGTTTCTTCCTTTTGAAGAGAGAAATTTTTTATTAGAGTCTAACATTTTAGAATTGCAAAATAAATTAAAAGACTCTAGTAATGTCAAATTTGATTTGGAGTGTCGTTCGAAAAAATTAGACAAAATCTTAGGAACGGTCCAAATTAAAAATGACATGTGTGGTTTAGGCTTCAATACTTGAAATGAATCTACTCATAAATCTAAAACCAACGTTTTAAGAGAATCTACTAGGAAAGACTTTAAAGATAATTTCTTAGGTACCAAATTTCGACGTAATTTTACTTGTACACATTGTGGCCGAAAAGGTCATCTTAGGAAATTTTGTTTTGATCTTAAACGAATTCCTAGAAATTCTCATCGTAAAGTAATCACGGTAGTTAAATTTCCTACACCCCAATATAATCATTCGTCATTAATTTGGGTTAGGAAATCCGACTTGGTTGCCTTGCAAAATAGGGTTTTTGATTCTCATTTACTTTCACACGTTTCCTCCCTTACTAAATCTAAAGGATAAATGTGTTAGTGCTTGCATACTTTAGCTTTTGTAATTCATGCTATATTATCATGCTAAATGTATGCTTATTTAATCATTTTCTAGTCCATGCTCCATGCTTAATCTCATACTAGAATAATGATTTTTGTTTATCTTTTGTATTTTATTTCTTCATTTTGTTTGCATTAAATGAAAAATACAGAAATATTTTTGTTTATTATTTGGGTTTTTATCTATTGGAATTTAAGCTTAATGAAAAATTCAAATGATTTTTGTTTGCCTTTTGAGTAAATATTTTTATTTTTGGTTAAAAAATTCAAAAACTCAAAGATTTTTTGTGTTACTTTAGTTTGACACACTTTATGTGGCATAAACTTGTGTTAGAATCCCATATTTTACACTCCCATGTGGCAAGAACTTTTGGTTTAGATTGTCAATCCTTATTATGCTCTTTACCTTGCTTACATGGAGTAGTTGGATTTTGTGTTAATTAAGTGGATTCTATTTTTATATGCCTCTATTCACACATGCACAAACTCTTTTGAAATTTTAACTTCATATGTATATTTGAGCTATGTGAGGTGTTTTCCTTCCGATATTGTCATCTACATATTTGTGACTTAGGAGGCCTTGTGCATGTCAAAATCCGTTGCATGTCAGATTTGTGTGAAAAATGAAAACATGATAAATATAAATGTGCACGGGGAAGGGCTCCGAAAGGACTTAGTGATCCTTTGCGATTATAAGCCACCGTTTTGAATGGACCTAAAACAAATTCGTGGTCCAAAGGCCTAAAAAGCAAAAATATGGCATTAAAAAAAATTGCCAAGGCCTATGTTTGGTTGATATATTCAATCGAAATTAATAATATGTATACTTATTGAGGGAGATTGGATGGTATATCAACGGTTTGCACAATGCACGTTTATCCTAGTTGCGTATTTCATGTCATGACTCTATTGGTTTGTAGAATCATCAATATGATAGGCTTGTATGCATTGTGTATGTTTGTTAATTGAGTTCAATCTATATTGTCACATGAGGTTATATTCAAATGTGATGAAGTTTGCAATCAAATCAGAACTCTGTGAACATGTTTTTAAGTGTTTGGGTCTAAATTTAATCGTTATTAGTTCACACCCCAACACTTCCGTTTCCATATGACACATTTTTTTCCATACGAGTGTGAAGAACTTAATGTATTTTTGTGTCATTTGTGAGTTTATATCTCTCTCTATATATGTGCGTACGCATCATTAATATATCTTCAGTATGTATATATATGATATTTTGTTTAGTCTTTGCCTTGTCTTTTAGTACATATATGTTTGAATTCATAATTTGTATCTATCTTGTTGCATTCCTTGTTGATATCACATGCTTAATTCTTTATGTACCTTATTGGTATCATTTTCTTGCATCCTAATTCGTATCCTCTATTATTTGTTGGATTAGTTGTGCTTTTGTTGCTCATATGCTTTATTGGTATCACTTTATGCTCAATTACATATTTTATTATTTAACCTTTATCTATTCCTGAACAAAAAGGGGGAGAATGATAGAGGGAGAAAAGGTATCTAAACCTATTATAATCGTATCCTAGTTTGGGAAAGATTTATCTTAGGGGGAGACGTCTTTCTAAGTTGATCACACTTGATAAATGGAAAGAATTAGTTAAGGGGAGTAATTACTTTGCTTGCATTAAATATTTTTACATTCCCTATGCATGTAATGTATTTGCTTAAGTGTGTGGGAATTATTTTATACAGCGACAACTTTCAATGACAAAGATTGTTGATCCTTTGGGTTGTTTGAGTCAAGCATTGTAATTTTATTTTGGATGGTACTTTTTATTAGTCTAGTAGATCTTGAGGGACCTTTAAGCTTTTTTTGTTGGTTTTTTTTCCCGAAATAGGCAAAAGGGGAGATTTGTGAGGATGTAAATTTCCAACTGAGTCGTTTGTAGTTTTGGCTCAATTCATGACAAAAACGTTTGAGTCATAGGATAGACTATATTGATCGTCTTTCAAGCCTATCCCGTGTTTGTTGAAGACATAGCGGCCAAGTGTATAAAGCTTCATCAAAATGCCGAGTTTAAGTGCCTCGTTTCTACATATTCAATAGTGGTTCCATGCTCCCATGGTATCAATGCATTACATATATATATATAGGAGCTTGAAACGGTTTACATTAGGTGTTAGGTTTTAAAATTGTGTTTTGGTTTCACAATGTGTCTATTAAAACTTATATATACAGTATATAAAAGTTTCTATTCTTAAAAAGAATTTTTGAGCATTCTGTGAGTTTGTTCGAAATGTCGTTCGAACGAGATTATCATTCGAACCACAAGTCGTTCGAACGAGATTGCCAACGGCTTCCCATTATGGCATACTGGAACTTCGTTCAAAATATCGTTCGAAATGTCCTTCGAATGAGATGGTCGTTCTAACGATATTTCTAACGAGTTAATATTGGAACTTCATTAGAAGACTCGTTCGAACAAGAATGTCGTTTGAACGAAATGTCGTTCGAACGAGATTTGGCGAGAACAGGTTTTTTGGCAGTGTTAAGCAGTTTTGCCCACTTTCCCACTTGTTTTACCCCACTATCTTTTTGCTGAATATCTATGTGCGGGAATCAATTTTTCTAACTTAACTTTTCACATCCTACCAACCTCTAGAGAGTGTTTGAGAGAAAAATTTATTTAGGGAAAAGTTCATTGTTTTAAAGTGTCAATTTTCAAGGGAAAGTCATTATGCACTATGGTTTACACCCATAGTTTAGTTTATCCAAGTTCATATATATATACATCTTGCCTGGAGTTTTGGCACAGGTTTTCTCTCCACCATTGAAGAAGAGAAGTTTGGGTTTGCTTCTAAATCCCACAAAGAAGAAGAGGTTTTCGTGATTTACCCACATGGAGAAAGGCTCCTAAGTCGGGTGACGGTGACCACATAAAGTCCGATCGGTGGATTCCGAGACCACTATGGAGCTCTTAAGTTATTCGCTAAGTGGAGGTGTTTACAAGAAGGAGCGTCGAGGCTTGAAAGGTATCGAGTCGTGTGATGTAAGTCTTTTGTCTTGTAATTGTAAATTCCATACATAATGGATTTGAGGCTAGGGTCGTCCGAGGTTGTTTCCCGTTGTGGGTTTTTTCCTCGTACATCACAGCGTAGTGTGATTGATGTATTTTTATCTTGCTTAATAACTTAGAACTCATGCTTAGGATAATTCAAGATAAAATGGTTTTAATTGTCACACTTAACTTAATTGGGTACTAATTAAATTTAGGTAATCGTTTATTTAATTCAAGTCTTTTGTTAAATATCGTTTGCCCTAATTTGTAAATATTAATAAGTATGACTTAGGCAAATTCTAGAACTTGGATTAATTATTTGTGTTTAAGTAAAATTAACAAAAGTGTGTGTGATAATTATTTTCACTCGGTTTAATTTTAATTTGTTAAGAAATTAAAAATTTGTTTTTAATTGAACCATTATTCTTCGCTTCCGCATCTAAAAAGTGAATTTTTATCTAAATATTTTAAACTTGGTGCCTTTCCTTCTACAAATACCATGAAAATTTAACAAAGTTATCCTTTCGCTGGGTAGGAGTGGAAGAACTCTGTAAGAGTAATATCATTACTGAACGTATCCTTCCAAATGATTAGAGAGACAAGACTAACCCTCCATTCATTTAGGTCTAATTAGGGTGGTGCCATGTTCATTGTACGGAAGATTCTCCTAGTTCGAACTGACACTGGTAGTCGCAACCCATAGACGAAGGCATGCAGAGGAAAACATGCCCCATCATTGGGAAGTGCAGAACATATATTTTATTCCGCAGTAGGAGTTGAACCAATAAATCCAGCAAGAAATTCAAATGATGTAGCCACTTGATTAACCCACTGGCACATCTATGGCCTCAGAAGGCCCAACTATCGTTGCTTTTACTTCGACGAGATGATGGTTGTTGGAGTTGGAATTTTCCTCTATAGCCGCAGCCTTAAGAGTATTCCTATAGGTTGTGAAGTCCGCAGAATGAGAGTCAAGAATAACATAGTCGGGACAATCTTTAAGTGGACAGGGTCCAATAGCCTTCAAAGGCTTCACGTAAGGAATATCAGGAGGAGGAGTGCTGAAGTGATTTTTCTAAAAGTTTGCTAGAAACTCTTGGTGGTCCCAACTCATAGGCCTACAGCCAGACCTGAAAAGTAGTAAGTGTCTCCTATTAGGTGTCGCTGCCACTGTGGTCAGAAAAGCCCTAAATAGTGTCTGCTACATATAATATACATTCAAATACAGAAAAATGACATGTTCAAACATGAATCTCAAAGGTTGCAGCCAATTACCCTAAGTTTCAGCCATAGCCTAAACATTGCAGCCAAAAGGAATTACTACTACAAATGGGAGTTAAACAACTTAATCTAAAATCATCACAAAAATAATTAAAGGTCGTAGCCAATCAATTAAGAACTAAAGACGATAGGTGGAGGAATTGTGATTATTATTGACGCATTATCGCGACCATATAGTGCGAGTCTGACTACAGACCTCGATCAAATGCACAAATAGGTATGTATTAAATTATGGACTCTTAAAGATTAAAAACCGAGGATTTTAAGGTTTTGGACAAGATCACCAAGAACATGTCCTTAATGATTCTTGGTCGAAAACAAATTTCGAAATAGGGTTAAGGTGCCGATTAAACCAACAAAAACAAAATTTCTAACCCAAATTCAGTACAAACATATAAGCAACCCAGAAAACCTAGAAAGAATAAAAAATATTCATAAAAGAAGGGAGGTTATGAGCATATTTTATGTCTGTAGAAAACGGGCAGCAAGAGGGTTGGAACTATGCTAGAGATACATTTCATGGGATAGATCCGGTGGTTCCGAGCTTAGATCCATAGGGGAATATGGACGGGCACAAAACATAATAGGTAGTTTGCAACTGATATACTATTTAATTTTTTACTGTTTACAAAACTTATGAAATTTACAACAATTTTGGACACTAACAAAATTTGTAAGTGTCCACAACCATTGTAAAATTCATGATAGTTTCGTAATTTGTAAATGGGATAACCTTGAAGGGATATATAGTAAAAAAATTGTGTCAAAATTTCCCACCAAACGTTCTCGTACCTCCAAACCTTCATACCTCTGAACCCTTCCATCTAAAGATTCATGCCTCCAAACCTTTGTGCCTCCAAAAAAATCCCCAGCACCATCACCAATATATTTGTGCAAAATTTGTTACCTTTGAACCTTCGTGCCTCCAAACCTTCACGAGATCTCAATGTGATATGTTCATTTCAAAATCGAATGCTAAACATGTATTAGGTTGTTAATTTGTATTCGTGTTCGTGTATTAGGTTGTTAATTTGTATTCGTGTAATCATTTGATCCTTTCTATTTCATATTTTCATTATTGTGTATTCGTGTTCTTTCTCTATTTCTTACTATGAAGTTAGAAGTAAACTCTTAATTTGTATGTCTTATTCTGTTAGGGATTTAAATACCATGAATTTACTCCATTTATATCCTTTCTTGTTAGGGATTTAAATCCCCAATTGTTATAATTTGATTCGAGACACTCAATTAAGAGAGTCTTTTTCTGTGAAAAATCGATCTTTAATTTTTTTTTTCTGCAAAGTAAATTGAATTGACAATAAACAACGGTTTTTTTTCTGTTCAACCGATTTTACAACGATTGTTCTTTTCGATCTTTATTTTTTATTTTATCAAAATTTCACTCGTGATGTATTTTCTAAATGTGGATTCGAAGAATGAAATTGTATGCTAAGGTTCAAATTCAAAAAGATAAGATATGGTTTTCAATCATGGTCTTTACTTTCAGTGTACGTTATGATGTTTATTTTTGTTTAGATATGTGGGTTGAAGGTGGGCAATGGATTTATCATGAATTGAAATGGGTTGAGATTTCCAAATATTCATACACCACTTTTTAGAAATTGAACTCGAAATCTCAAATCTCAAATTGCTATACAACGGACCCAACTGAACACAAACATCTCTCTCTCTCTCTCTCTCTCTATATATATATATATATATATATATATATATATATATATATATGTGTGTGTGTGTGTGTGTGTGTGTGTGTGTGTGTGTGTGTGAAGGAACAACAAGAATTTTCCAAATATTGTAATGTGTAAACAATTAAAATCAATTTTTATTACAACACAAATGTGAACAATTATAAAATTTGGACAAAAGTTCGTTGTTTATAGCACTATCCACCTGTTAAGAAATAATAACAATCCACAACAACAATACTAATAACCCGTCTTGTCAAACCATCATGAAACATCACAACAGTAACAATAAAAATTATACCATTATGAAACATCACAACAAAACAAAAAATTTGTTTACAACACGAAAGTGTAAACATTTTAAAAAAAACTGGGCAGTGTTTCATTTGTTTATAGGACTATCCAACCTGTTAAAAAATAATCCAACAATGTAGTTCAAATACTATCACAATTATACGAAAAATAATCCAACAATATTATCACAATTACACGAAAAATCTAATGAACATCTAGTTCAATATACACTAAATTTGTCATCAACAATTTCTTCCAAGGATCCGAGAGAGTTTTTTATTGCGAGACGACAACAAGTATTGCAAATTCTACCACATCTGCGACACTACCTAAAGACAAAAAAGGTTACCATACATAAAATAATACCTAACAATGGCAACTTTGTCATATCCACGGTACAAATGTTTGTGATTAGAAGACTGAATTCTTATCAAACCCTATTTAGTTAAAACATGAAATAGGCAATAATAACTGTTGTAAAAGTAATGAGACAAATAAACATGAAACCTTATGACAAAATACAATGATAAAATAAAAAAAAAGCGCATATAAAGACCATATAAGGTGAGTACTATAGACTCTAACTATGTTGGGACACGTCATTATTAAGAAGTATGGAACTAAGACTCTTAATCGTAGCCCTGAGAAGTTAATCAAAGATCTAAAAAATAGAACTTAAAATATTTATTATTAAAATGCTAATTATAAACATTCAAAATATTTGTAGTTCATGCCCTGCTAAATGGTACAATTGAAATATTAAACATCTTCAAATTATAATACGTATATACGCAAACATCTTTATAGTACTATCTTAGTATTGCTTTACGACTCTAAATAAGATGGCTAACTGTGTTCTTGTGATTTTAAAACACAACATTAATGATCATAAAATAGAATTACTTAATTTCAAATCATACTATTAAGCTTATTAAAATTCCCACGAATTTAGTGATGTAGTAATAAAAGAGAAAAAATACTTAACATTAAAGGTTAAAAATGGATCTCATATATGAGGTAAAACATGGATATGGAGAAAAAAAAATGATTTCCATTTTAGTATCAATACCAAGTATTCTGTTGATCAGTTATCAGCATATTGTGACACCCCGCCTAATTAAATACCGGATGATCACTCCTTTATTAAATTAAATCAAGGTAAACAGTTGGTTCATTCTCAGCATCACTGTCGAAAAAAATACATTTTCCAATTTAACACCCTAAATAATTAAGCTAAGTGTCAAAACCATTTTCATACATAATTTCCAAATTTTATTTAAAGAAAAACATTTATTTTATTAACAACATTCAAAAAGTAAGAATCACACCATATTAAATTCTGCAACATAAACCAATTAATATAATACATTCGTCAATTGAATGTCAAAATACGAAAACTAAAGTCACAAATCCAAACTGAATTAATCCCATAGAACAATACTGGAAATAATTGAAATACAAATGTCCAATAACAAT
This sequence comes from Sambucus nigra, assembly GCA_949130495.1. Taxonomy (NCBI): domain Eukaryota; kingdom Viridiplantae; phylum Streptophyta; class Magnoliopsida; order Dipsacales; family Adoxaceae; genus Sambucus; species Sambucus nigra. Next base: position 50,302,681 of record OX422215.1, read on the forward strand.
GGAATAAAGAAAAGTGCTACACATGCTCAACTATTGAAAATACTAAGAGTGGATCCGAATGAACGAAGTCGTCTAACAAGAGACCTGCAACTCCCACCTAAGCTGCAGCGTGTTCCTTCCAAGAGATCCTAAGCAAGACACCCCTGTGGCTGGGCACCTGTAATACATACATATATATACAAGAGAGAGAGAGAGAGAGAGAGAGAGAGAGAGAGAGAGAGAGAGAGAGAGAGAGAGAAATGGGTCAGAGCCCGAAAGTGTGTTTGATTTAAAATACGTTTAGCAAGTATTTAAATTGATACAGGCCAATGCAACAACATATTAGTGCGTCACTCTCTTGAGAAATGCTCACATCTCCTCTAATGTGCACACCTATCGCACTAACCTTACCAACGGTTTATCTTATCATTTTATCATACTAACCTTCCCAATAATTTAGCGTATCTTAAATTATTCATAACATTTCAAAACCGAACAATATCATTGTTTAAAAAGAATACTTCCAATTAGCAGCACAACTCTCATTTTAGCTTTTATTAATTTATAAAGTTTCTCAGTGTCATATTATACTTTCACAAAACAAGTATTTACTATTTGAGTCATCAACCATGTCCTACTTATCAAATCACAGTAGGCAGTTCCAACTTTCCAAATCTCATATATATATTAACTACTCGTATAATATATATAAAATAACAGCACCCCACATAAAACTATGGTGCGTGCATACTTCTACTATCCAAACCCCATACCACTCATATCAAGGGGAATACAAATTCAGAATCACTCTCGAACTGTATTAACACATACACAAACAATATCGAGGCGAAGCATAGATTCCATGTCTCTAAGAGGATGGCACATAATCGCGTCTCTTAGGACCGTCTGAACTATCAATTCGATAGCCTGTACCAAGGATATCTATATTCTAGGGTACAAGACAATATCCCCCATAAAGTTCCCATCGAGATAAGACTGTCCCAACGCGGTAACCTCAAGGATAGAAAGTAGCGCGGTATGTTTTTCACATGTATATAATATATGTACACACAATCATATAAATATACCACTTTATAATATTAATATAGGTTCTTCTCGTCACCCATAATTACAACATTTATCCTAAATTTCACATTTTTAGTATTACGTATAAGGTTTCATCTTTAACCTTAACTCGAAGGGTTTTCTCACTTAATACGTGACATTCGTGGACTCTATCCTTCCAAGTTGTAAATTCAGTAGGTATACCTCTATTTACTATCGTAGCTATTCGCCGCAATCTCTCACTTGAAATACGTAGTTTCATCGTTCAATATATAATTATCCCAAAAACAAGATTCTCTTCTTATAATAAAGTTCCCAACACTTATTCATATGTCCTACTGGTCTTTCCTATCTCCCAAAACATTTCATTAAGAATACCCAAGAATTATATCACGATAAATTTAATTTAACTAATTAAACAAGGGAAATAGGAGTCTGCTAGGAGGGGTCGATCGATCGAGGTCTGGGGCTCGATTGATCGAAGCTCTAGGCTCGATCGATCGATCAAGCAGGTCTGCGAAAATCTGCAGAAATGCAGTTACGGGTTTCATCTCCAAATTTACACCAAATCCATATTTTCAAGTTCCAATCGTCCCAGAATTCTACTACTAACATTATAACAATATACCAGATGTTTCTAACGTAAGGCATGTACATATTCATCACTTAAACATGGATTTTCAACCCAAAATTATATCTAATTATCAAGAACCCTAGAATTTTATTAAATAGTTTTCTAACAAATATTTCTCCAGAATTTCTTTCTTATGATCATCAAAATTGCATGGTTAATTTCCTCTACATGGCAAGGGTTTCCAGAATCATCATATAAATCAATACTACATGGATTCTCCTATCACAAATTGGGTTTTCTTCCATAGTTTTCATCACAAATCATTCCTATACTAATATGAAGATTGCACCAACGAAAATACGCAAGAAAATAATTGCCTGGGATTTTTGGTATTCTTATTTACGGCTGATTTTGGTATGGCTGCGTTCCTCGTCTCGCGATCTACGCGTTGGCGGTGACGGCGGTGCAAACGGGTGGCTTTTTGGCCTTGAGTTGCCTTGAGAGCTCTCTCCTCTCATCTCCAATGGCCGTCACTTGTGTTTTGAGTTTCTAACCCTAGGTGACCATCCAGATATATGATATAACCCTTGGAATTTTCGTGGTTTTAATTACCCGAAAAGGTGAAATGTCCAAAACCCCCTCCCGGGGTACCAATTAGGCATATAAACGCCCCGAGACCCAAACTAAACCCCTGGGTACACTTTTCTGACTATATTGACCCTTCCGGACGTGTTGGCGAACTTAAAACGACCATATGAATAACTTATAAAATATTCACTTTTTATTTATCAAAATTAGTCCCGACGTGACACGAGCACGTCCCGACTTAAATTTCCGAAATTGTCATTTAATTTACTCATGACAATCAATATAACCAATATCATATATATCACTTTGCTCATTAGTAATATTCAACAAATTTCCCATAATTACTAACTCTCGTCACGTTAATAATTATAACATAATTAATTTCCGGATTTTTATTTAATAAAACATTCACGTTAAATTTAATAAATCTCCAAATTGATATAGCATATAAATATGGGGTATTACACACATCAAGTATCAGGTATAACATATCAGTTATCTGGCCTTTTTTCTTTTCAATCATATTTCTTGCAAGTTCTAAGTTCAACACTATATCAGGACTGATACTGAAATCCAAACCTGGATATTTACACATGTCAAGTTTTACGTTCTAATTTGATGCATTTTTGTACACTCGTACTTCGAATGTGATAAACAATAGCTGCCATTTATACCTCCGTCCAAAATGGTGTCCAATCATGTATCTAATTTATGATAATCATTGTTAAAAATGGTTAATTTGTAGTTAGATATACCCGAATAAGAAGTCATTAAAATTGACCAAACCAATAATTGAAAATACAGTCCACAACTTCGTAAGTCATTAGGACAAAAAAATATTCAAATTAATATCTAAACACAAATATTCAAACGATAGATTCAACCCTAATAAAAAAAGTTTAAACATATAACAAAGTTTTTTTTGTGACTTTAAGTGATGAAAGCACAATGATTTGCCTCTAGTGTCATTAACCAAGAAAACCCACGTCTAAAAGAATAAAATAATAAATAATTCTTCATAATAAAATAACAGCGATTAAATCGCCAAATCTACCTACTCTTAGAAAGAGAGTTCAAAACCCAATCTTAGTTTTAAATGGGAGGGGTGTGGTGTGTGAGTAGATCACTGAGGGTAGGTTTATGATGTGAGTTGCATGTAGTAGATGCCAGCAAAAAAATAAATATGGTGAACTACTCACATATACATAAATGGAATATACAAAATTAATGAACAAAACCCATACTAATATTTCTATCCAGTTTGAGAGGGGGGTAGTTCCCAAATCAACGTGGTTAGTAGTTTCCATCTACCACTTGAGAGGTATATAGTTCTCATTGATGGCCTCGATCCCAGAGTTAAAGAATTCCCCTTTTTCTTTTTGGTCATTACCCATCTACCTTTGACTATATTTGTTTCATAACTTAAACTAAAACCAAGACTCATGAAAACCTTCTTCAATTATCATTAAATGAATTGTCAAGTTCCTCAAACTGTCAAATAGAAAAAGAAAATTTAAATCAGTTTATCAAAATCAAAAGGCATAAGTAATTATAGAGTAGTCTAAAAATTAAGAGGCAAACGCGAATACATGTTTACTTTATAACATGTTTAATTACTTTATGTTGAAATTTAACTTAAATAGTATCTAAGTACGCTCACCACTCATGCATCAAACATGAATACACGCCTTCACATTTATTCTCACAGTTAACTCAAAATACACCTCTCAACAATAGCATACACCCTTCAACAATAGCATGCATGTATATAATTCTTTAGATATTTTGGCATACATCATACATAATGGAATTTAGTAACCTCCCATGCCATTTGCCTTTTGTCTTGTATCAAAATTCTTTGTTTATGTGATCAGTTATTTCTGAACTGTTAATGATTAAGATCCTATTTTGACCCTACTCATAAGATATTTGAACCCATTATCCCTATATTTTTAAATATCAAAAGATCATATGATAATGAGGAATGTGCATAAAAATAGCTTTATGTTTATGTCATGGTAATAAACACCTGCTGGATTTCCTTCACTACCATATAAAACTTTTATATAATGGTGTCCCAAATGATGTTATCCTGATGTAAGGATTCACATAAGTTGATATCATTTACAAACCATTCTATAATGAGTGTTTTCCATAATTTACGACGGAGTATAATTGGTTACGAACTTGATGGTTTTTGGTTCTCAAGTCATTAATTTTTATTCGGGGCACTTTTTCTTCGGAGGTGACATTTTTTCCACATTTATTAGAACTGACATATAATAGGACCAATAGAAAATAAAAACATACACGAGACTGGCCTCTAAAACATAAATTCTAGCATACAAACATTAAGATATAACTAATTATATTAACTCATACTACATCATTGAAAATTATAACTATCTAACAAATAATGCCAAAATGAGGAACATTCCAACTTCATAAATCCTTTACGAATTGATTTAAAATGTATATTCTAACTTAGCTTCAGAAGACACCATTGTTCCCCCATTTGTTTGAAAAAGTGAATAAGAAATAGAGTAATTTAATAGTATTTATTAACATAAAAATTCCTAAAAAATAGTCTGCTACATAAATCAGAGGCAAGTAGTCCTAATAATACGAGTGATTCAAAAGAAGCTAAAAAGGAACTATTACAATGCCATTTTACCTAATGAACAAAATACTAATGTAAAAACAAGTTGCAATTATGAAAATAAATAGTTCTCATAATATTTAACTTCACTAAGTTTTGAGAGAGCCCATCCTAGAAAACACCACACAAACCAGCTTACAAAATTATCCACGAACCCACCATTTAAAAAAAACATATATATAATAAAAAAATTTAACCTCACCACATAATTGAAGCCATAACACCGAGATAATATAAAGAATATAATAAATTCAAAAGATAGAAAAATGTAGAATTTTTTTTACATATGAATATGGGTAGATATGAAAAACAAAAGTAATTAATTAGATATGAACACAAAACAGTACCGCTAATGGTAGTCAGTGTCGTCGATTATGGAAATAGTGCTTCATCTTTCTATGTAGATGGAATCATGTGTCTTATAATTGTAGTCATGTTAGCCTGAGACAGCATGATGTAATTCTCCATCTCTTCTTTTATCTCAGAGGGCCAGCACATTTTCTATAATAAACATAGCATGATGCAGAACCCCTAAAAAAATATTGGATCCGTAAAATATATGTTCAATGTTCTATTTAACAAACCAATAGAACAAAAACTCACTTAGAAATTTTATCGAGCACCTGGAAAACAACCAAAAAAATCCAAAACTAAAAATTCATTGCAATAATGTTGTTCAGCCAAAACAGAGTAAGATGTTAAAATTTATACAACAATATAATAAATAAAAAAGAACATAGATAATGGGATGCACCAAAGTACAAATGACCCATTGATATCAAAATTGGCGCTACCTGGGGATGTACCTAAAAGTCGTGCCTAAGTTTTCTCTAAGAATTTCATCACTACTGATTTTTAGATTACGGGTTTCTCATTATAGTTTCTCGGGGAAGCAAGCGGTAGGAAAAATTTGATTAGGGTTTCCTCATCATCACTTATATGTCTGGCATCAGGGTAGCATTAATCACAATTATCTCCAAATTATTTGTCCAAATGTATATGATTTTTTCAAGTGCTCTCCAAATGATGTATCCCATCATTAGTGATGCGATTTTTATTTCGGACATCATTAGTAATGCATCATTACTTATGATGATGTACAAATAATTTATAGAGATTAGGGAAAAATCCAGATCTAAAATTAGGGTTTTAATATTCACTACACCTTTTAGACCTCGAGACTTGTGACGAACATTGACCCTGAGAGAAAAAACCGTGACAAGTACGCGATAAGACCTTGTCACAATCAATGATCATGATAATTTCATGACATTTATAGTTATCAAGGTATTGTCACAGGCATTGACCATGACAATCTTATAAAGTTTTCATGGTCAATGACCAAGACAGGTCTGTGAAAATAATCCCAGTAAAAATAAACCCCCCACCTTTTTTCCCACTGTTTTGGTTTCCCTCCCTCTTTATCTCTCTAAGAGAATTCTCTCTCTCTCTCTCTCTCTCCGATTTCAGGTTACTTTATTTCCCTCTTTCACTTTCATTTGTATATATGTGCATGTTTTTATGTGTGTGTATATGAGGGTGGGGGGACGGGGATAGGGGCCAATTTACGTGTGTGTGGTGGGGGGCAGTGGGGGCGAGTGTTGGTGTGTGTTTTTGTGTGTTTGCATATAGGTGTGTGTGTGTGTGTGTGTGCAAGTGTGTGGTGGGGGGAAGGGGTTAATGGGGGGTGGTGGAGCAGGGGGTGGTGGGGTGAGGGTGGGGGGTGAGTGGGTATATATTTTTATTTAGGTTTGAAATTGGTTAGAAATTGTTTGTATATTGTTTGACATTATAATATTGTTTGTATATCCTTATTTAGGTTTGACATTGGTTAGAAATTGTTTGACATTATATGTATTATTTGTATATTCTTATTTAGGTTCGAAATTGGATAGAAATTGTTAATGTTGAAATAATCGATTAGATTAATTAGAAGGAGTACAATATACACATTTGCTTGGATATAGAAGTTGGTTGTTTAATTTTTTTTTAAATGCTTAGTTTAATTCACGCTAATAAATTCTTAAATAATTATATTTTCTTAATTTCATGGGTGGGTTACTTTTGAAAGTGGCACGACCACTAAATTATTATCAAAATGGGGGAGGCAGAATTTTCAACTTTTTTCTAAAATTACTTCGTATCAGGACCCGTTCGAAAGTGGCGCGACCATAGACCTATGATAATTAAATTGAACATACTTGAAATTATTATAGTGCACATAAATAATAGCCTTATAGTTCTTATACGTACACACTCAACAACCCTTAGACCCATTTGAGAGTCATTACCCAGGTAATGAGATCTCTCGAATTGTCCCGTTTTGACAGTTTGGGACTGTATAATTTGTGTACATTAATATTCTAGGTGGCTCAAACATGTTACTATTAGAGAAAGTTATGTAATTGTATCTTAATGTTCTCTGGGTATGTACTAGATGATTCAATGTTAAGTGTTATTTCAATTGTTAAATCGAAATAACACTTACACTTACTAATCTACATCGTGTACTGGGAGAACTGTGGGATATGGTACCGAATCATTCTCAAATCCTAACAATGTGCATGAGTTGTTAAGTATATTACTGAAATATGCGATCTTGAATGGGATAGGATCATTCACCCTTTAGAGGAGATGGAGGAAATATGAATTAATATTATAAATTGAATTTGAATTTGAAATTAAAAATTTAAAATCGAATATAAATAAGACATAATTAAATGAAACATACTCAAAATCTAAGTTTTGTTTATACTAATCCACAAATATACGCTTCTTACATTTAATAAGTGATTGTTTGTAGTAGCTATGATGCGACATCCTAAACACAAAAAGTTGTTGGGTGAGACAAATAGATTGGGGGATGTGTTTCGCAAAGGTGCAAAAGAATTTGTTAAATACATAAAGTAATGTAATAAATATGAAGAGTTGTCGTGTCCGTGTGCTATGTGTTAGAATGGTAAGGTGTTTGAGTGGAAAATAGTTGAACTACATTTGTTAAGATGGGGTATGCAAGATAATTATCTATTTTTGATTTTTCAGGGGGAATTTAAAGTTCCTTTCATCCCTGAGTAACTTTCACAATAACCTTCAACAAGTAGGATAGATGTAGAAGGGGGCAGTGTTGATCATAATATGTTAGATGGTTTAGTTGATGGCGCGTATGGAGTTCATGAAGTGGAAGAGAATGAGGTCACTAATAACGTACAACGTTCATGTGCTCCTGAAGATATCAGGATAAACCTTGACGATGACTACCAAAGTTTAAAATTTAAGGCGACCCAACCGTTATACTGTCTCTGCGAGAAAGATCAAACAAATTTACATGCCATGGATGGTTTGCATAGTTTAAAGACCCATTGTGTGTATGAATTCATACTCTACCGAAAGGAGTATGAAAATCTTGATCGGTATCCGGTATGAAATGAACCTAGATATTTCTAGTCTAATGGCAAGGAAGGCACAAGCTCAAAAGTGTCTCAAAAGTATTGAAATATTTTCGCGTTGGGACTATATTAAATAAATTTTTCAAAGTACAATGGATAGAGAAGGCAATGACTTGGCATGCTAGGGTAGAATTAGGGGATAATCTCATGCTTCATCATATTGATTGTACATCTTAAAGGAGGATGCGTTATGAGTATCCCGATTTTGATCGAGAACAGTGTAACATTCGTTTGCCTATATCAACATATGGTTTAAATCCATTTGGAAATCTAAGAACCATCATAGTGTACGGCCAGTGATCCTAGACCCACTCAACGTCCCTCCTTCACAGTGTTTGAGACCTAAAATTTGTATGTTGTCCTTGTTGATACTTGGGCCAAGGGTACCAAGTGATGACAACGATGTCTACCTATTTTCTTTGTTAGAATCATTAAATAGCTTTTAGGAAGAGGGCTTTTAGGCATTTAACTCTTTTAGAAAAAAAGAGCTTACGCTGAAAGCTATGTTGATGTGGGTAATTCATGTTTTTCCAACTTATGGGACTTTATCTGGTTGTGTTGTACATGGTTATTTGGGGGTTACATTTTATGGAGAGGAGACTGAATCTCTTCATCTCTCCATTACCCCTAATATGTGTACCATTTCCATAGGAGGTTTTTACCCCCGGCTCATAGTTTCAGATTTGAGAAAGGTTCTAATTTTTTTTATCGGGTGGGGTTGAACATAGGCTACCGTTGAGAAAACATTTAAGTTTAGAAATTAAATGTAAAACTTATAATTATGGCCCTAATATGCCATGTAAGTATACTAAATTTAATAATGTCAAGCCTAAGAAGACCCCAACTGTGAATGAAATTGAGACAATTTAAGGACATAAGTTTATAAATATTCGGGGTAGATTATAGGAATGTTCTGTTTTCTCCTAGATTACAGTTCATATATCTGATAACGCTACATTCGTCACGTCAACACGATAATCCTCGACAACCTTTATCCAAATTCAATGCATCCATTATCTTCACGTGCATCATGTTACATGCAACGTGCTCCTTAGCTCATTCCCACTACTCCACTACGCTCTATCAGTAAAATGTTTTATTGGAGCTTTAAATATTTGCATAAATATTTGGGAAATTTTTTCGAAAATTATTTTTGAAGTCTGGATTAATTTTCTATCAAAAGAAGAATTTTTATCAGTGTAGAAGTGAATGGCCTCGATCGACGATCTCGCTCAAACGACTTTGAAAGTCGTTCGTGCTAGATAGGCATATCGCGCGATCTCATTCGACCGACTTTTCTCCTTCGTTTGAGCGACATGGCTATCTCGTTCGAACGAGCCGCTGCCTCGATTTTTGTATAAATATCTGATCTCCTTCTACACGTTTTTCAAGTCTTTCTGGAATCTCAAAATTCTGCGAAAATAGCCAAGAATAAGACTTCACTTTTTAAGATTTTCTAAATCTTTTTTATTCACAAAACCATTCCCATATATGTGTGTGAATCTTTAAACCTTCAAGAAGATCATTTACTCATATGGAGTAATTTTGTCTGGAAGCCGCTCTCTTCTTCATGGTTTCCCTACTGGAAAGGGATAGTTCCAGCCGCCGACAACAGAACCGACACCTGAGGGTATTTCTGTGTCATATATTTTCATTGTAATTCGTGTAAGCCATTTTCTTACAAAATTATTATGAAAATAAAAGGTTTTGCCCCTTTGGGGGATTTTTCCTCATATATGTGTTCTTGCATGTTTCATCATCATATTTAATCGTATACAGATGCATGTTTAGGACTTATGTGGTAAAAACTGTGTTTAATTAAATAACTTTCTTATTTGAATGCAAGCACACTCTTATCATATTGGTATCAGAGCCAGCTACACAATATTACCGTGTAAGTTTTCACAAAATTTTTCTAAGATATCAATTTTCTGAAAAATTGACTTTTGAAAACGAGTGTCTTCATAATGGAGAAGTTAAGATTATTTGGAGAGAGAGAAAGTCTTTGTGAGAAAGAAAAAGGGAGAAAGGAAAACCTTGGGAAAATATGATGCTTTGAGTGTGATGGGACAGGGCACAAGAAATTTGAGTGTCCCACTAGACTTAGGAGATGGGGCAAGAAAGTTCCCATGCCCACTACCCTAAGGGATAGTGAGGATGAGAAGGGTGATGAAAGTGTGATTCAAAAAGCTTTTAGAAAGTTATTTATCGAGACCATGGAAAGAAAAAGGTCAAATAGTATTCTAGGTCTTCGGATTTGTCAGTTGTAGGAAGAGAATGTTGAGCTAAAAAGGGAATAATATGACCTGACCAACACGGTGTCTAGTCTGATGGCACGTGTATCCCATCTTGAGAATGATCTCATACAATCACGGGAGGTTCAAATCTCATTAGAGAACGCATCTGAGAAGGTTGATAGGATAGTTCCCTATCCTGATTTGAATAATGGTGAGAATGTTGGAAAACGTCATGACAGTGCATTCACTAATTCTAATGCTCTCGAGCCTATCTCCACTTCGGTGAGTGATTCTCATGGGTGTCCGTCTAGGATAGTTCATCCCAGGATCTTTAATAAATTAGTGTCTAGATCGGTTTATGTTTGCTCCTACTGCAAGAAATGAGGACATCTAAGGGAGCTTTGTTCTAAGTTGGGTTTTGTGTCACATCATTCCACTTCACACATTCATGCACATGCACCCACTCATGATACCTTGATTTCACATAATGATAGAGAGTTTGCACACATTCACGAGCAAGTGAAGTTTCTGATCAAGACCACACATGATCTTATGGAGTTGGTTCAAAAGATGTCACTATCTTTGGAAAACTACACCGCTCTTCCCGGTTAAGGTCTTGACATGTTTGCTAGCATAGGGTGGTTTTCATGATGTCTCTTTTGCCTATTGCTAGCACGTAACATTAGTTTGTATTATTTTTTTTTGAAAAAAAAAATCCAAAATGTTTTTTTATAAAAATTTTTGAAAAAACCAAAAAGATTTTTGTATTTTTTTTATGCACCTTTAATGGATGAACATATAAGATATCCAAGTCACAATTTCATTCGATTTATTCATGTGACTGTTTGGTAGAGATTTGAGACGCTACATCATTTCATCCATGTGCTTTACACTGCTTGGAGTCTTTGAGATCTGATTCGTGATGTCATGTCTTCATGTTTGACTCCTATCTCCTTTATTGCACACATGCAGGGCTTTATTTGACTATTGTACTTGCCCATCACATGTTCGCTTCAGTTTTTTCATCTCAATTTTGTCTATACAACTAACAATATGCGATAAAACTTAACAAGATTGGAATGCATGTAACAACCATTTTTTTGTGGTATTGAGTGTTTGTTTTAGAATGGGGAGGGGCTACGAAAGGTAATTATCTATTCTTTGCACAAAAGCCACCGTTCAAAAGGACCTAAAAATGGAGGAATTTTATTATCCGAGGTGCAAAGAGGATAAAAGAGCCCAAAAAAAAATGTAAAGGCAATAAAAATCAATTCATGCGCATTATGGGCCATTAGGTATAACCATCAATTCTCCAAAGTTTGATAATTTAGAAAGCCTCTATTCAAAATAAAAATTTGAGGGAGTTTGGTTGGGGAATATAGACGGGTTTGCACTTCCTTGAAAGTCCTGAAAAAGCATGAAATAATTTTGGACGTTATTGGTGTGGAAGTCACTTTGAGCTTTGATTTGTTGATTTGATTGAGTCAATGTCTCATATTACGACCTTTTTACACCAAAGGAAGACTTTGAGTTCATTCGTTAGGAGTATCCGATATTCATCATGCACATATGTCATGCTTGTATGCATTGATTTTCCTATCGAATTTGATCACACCCCTTCATTTTCGCTATCATTGACTTGGTTGTTTTTGTGATCTTTCATGGTGTGATTCTTTGTTGTATACTATGTGTGAAATTTTTTGAAAAATATTAAAATTTCCATTTATTCTCGTCTGTCATTCTCCATGTGCACTCATTTCTGCTTCTCATATCTATCTATTTGGGGACATCATAAAAAAGGGGAGAAGAATTATGGAGGAGATGTGTTTGGTTGCTACATGAATGATTTTTTTAAGCTTAACTTATCATTAATTTTTTCATATCATTATATTTCAATCCGTTGCTTGTCATGGGTATTTGCTTTATCTCATGTGTGTAGGTACATCATTGCTCATTATTTGATTACACACCTTGATGAGAAAATCTTTGGAAGGTACAAGAGAGCTCAAGATTTGGAAGACATGTCATTTAGTATTTTGAGTTTGAGGGTTTAATGGGGATATTATCTTTTATGACATTTGATTGCATAATTCGGATTTTTTCTGTATGTACCGGCATAGACACAGGGGGAGATTTGTAAGGACATAATTTTATAAATATCCGGTGTAGATTCTAGGAATTTTCTATTTTCTCCTAGATTACAGTTCATATGTCTGATACCGCTACATTCGGTACGTCAACACGATCATCCTTGATGGCCTTTATCCAAATTAAATGCATCCATTATCTTCACGTGCATCATGCTACATGCAACGTGCTCCTTAGCTCATTCCCACTACTCCACTACGCTCTATCAGTAAAATGTTTTATTGGAGCTTTAAATATTTGCATAAATATTTGGGAAATGTTTTTGAAAATTATTTTTGAAGTCTGGATTAATTTTGTGATCAAAAGAAGAATTTTTCTAAGTGTAGAAGCGAATGGCCTCGATCGACGAGCTCGCTCAAACGACTTTGAAAGTCGTTCGTGCTAGATAGGCATGTCGCACGATCTCGTTCGAACGAGTCGCCACCTCGATTTTTGTATAAATATCTGATCTCCTTCTACACGTTTTTCAAGTCTTTCTGGAATCTCAAAATTCTACGAAAATAGCCCAGAATAAGACTTCACTTTTTAAGGTTTTCTAAACCTTTTTGATTCACAAAAGCATTCCCATATATGTGTGTGAATATTTAAACCTTCAAGAAGATTATTTACTCATATGGAGTAATTTTGTGAGGAAGCCTCTCTCTTATTCATGGTTGCCCTACTGAAAAGGGATAGTTCCCGCCGCCGACAACAGAACCGACACCCGAGGGTATTTTTGGGTCATATATTTTCATTGTAATCCGGGTAAGAAATTTTCTTACAAAATTATTGTGAAAATAAAAGGTTTTCCCCCTTTAGGGGATTTTTCCTCATATATGTGTTCTTTCATGTTTCATCATCGTATTTAATCGCATATAGATGCATGTTTAGGACTTAAGTGGTAAGAACTGTGTTTAATTAAATAACTTCCTTATTTGAACGCAAGCGCACTCTTCTCTGACAAGAATGGCCTGGTCTAGGAGGTCAATTTTATTTGACTTACTTTATTGGAATAATACCCGATGCGCCATGTATTGGATGTGATGAATGCAAAAAAGAACATTGTTGAATATATTGTGGGCATATGCATTGGGGGGAGTCATTGAAATGATGGAGGAAATGCACGAAAAGACCTTAAATCATTGAAACATAAGCCATAACTATGGTTGAAAGAAGATAATAGGGGAAGGATAGTAATTCCCCCTGGAGCATTTACTTTGACGAGCGGGGAAAGGAAGGTTCTTTTAGAAACAACATATAATTTGAAGGTTCCATTTAATTTTTTGTCGAACTTGCAAAGGATTGTGAATTATGCTACCCATGATTTACATAAGTGTATGTCCCACGATTATGGTTCCTCTATTGTTTAAGCATTGTTTCTCCAAGCACGAGGATTTGCGAAGGGCTACTATGAAAATTAGTATATGCTTCTTACTTTTGTATGAGAAGGTAGTCAATTGAGAACACATAGTGGATGCAAAATTGGCGGTGACCAAAGCGATTTTTGTGTTGGAGAACTACTTTCCGTCATCATTCTTTGACATAAGTGTTCACTTGTTCATGCACCTATGCGACAAGGAACTTATTTGTATTCCAATTAGAAATCGATTGATGTATCCATTTGAAAGATTGATGAAATCTTTCAAATATTACATCAAGAATACATGATACATTGAAGGATCAGTTGTAGAGGAATACATCATCGGGGTGTCATCAATCTATAATCGAGAATATATGCATGACTCGACTAGTGTTGATGACATTGATGAGTTCTTCGATGAGGGTGGTCATGTGATGCAAAAATGAGGGAAATTAACGAGTTTGCAACATGAACAAGTAGCTCGTTATCTATATGATACACATGAAGATGTCGAACAATGGAAAAAGTAAGTTTAAAATATTTTATCTTTTATATTATTTTAGATTATGTTATAAATGATTAATTTTGTAATACGTTCGTCACATTAATTTTATGCAGAAAATATAAAGCCTGTGAGAACAATAAAAGACGAAATATAATGGCACAATCAGACAACGAATTTAGGCTCAGGTTGTCACATGAGCTAATTACAATGAAAATGGTTGTTATTAAATGTGACATTACAAAAAAGACATTACAACTAACCTATTAATTTATGTATATTCTCATCTCTTAAATAGGGGTGATGCGATATCAAGGCATGCTCGTCAAGTCATTGGGATCTTGTTCATGGCACAAGGGTACACAAAGTTTCGATTGAGCGATTATGTATTTGGCGCAAGGGTGTACAAGGAAAGTAAAAATATACATAACTCTATCATTTCATAAAAGGCTCTCAATTTCTTTTGAGCGAGAGCAAAAGATAAGAACCTCACTGAAGTTGAGCTGAATTACTGTGATGTAATTCAAAATATATTTTAATTGGACTATGTAAGATTCAGAGAGGTTATATTTTACTATGATTAGGTAAGAGTTAAGGATAAAAATGCTTATAATGTTGATCATGGCACCAATTTGAGCATGGTTAACTTGTCCAAATTAAAGAGCAATGAACACGTGAGCGATGAGTCGATTGTTTATGCATTTCAAAATGACAGGCAAGTGTTTTACTAGGAGTATATCAACAATGAGTCGTGGTTAAACGTCCTACATGCTCTAAAGAATCTAAACAGTAGTGTGGATGACTTGGATGCTCCAACTGAATATCAATCGATTTTTTATAATAACCTGAATTTGAAATAATTTTTAGATCTGTAATAGGTACTCAAATTACCGAACAATAATTTAATGCTTTTATTTCATTTGTACTTGATCAATTTAGTGCATGTAATATTTAGACTTAATTCTTAAGAATTAATTCAAACTCCATGTCCAGTGTGTGTATTGTTCTAGTGTTTTATTATTATCGAACATGGGTTTAGTGTTTTTAATTCATTTGTACTTGATCATTTTCTCCCTTTGTATCATTCCTTTGTAGTATATATGTGTGTGTGTCGGGGGGGTAGTTTTCAACATTTTTTTTAAATTACTTCGTGTTATGATCCATTTGAGAGTGGCACGACCACATAAAATATTTGTATGTCTTCTTCGTGTGTGTGTGTGTGTGTGTGCGTGTTCAGGTTTGTTTGTATTCTTGTAATTCAATTGGATATGTACTAATAACAATAATCTTTACACAAAATGTCTCCTTCAGGGACTAAGGCAAGGATGATGATGATGATGATGATAATAATAATGATGTATTCTTCAGGGTTCGACGGTAGCGGAGGCGATGAGGGCTCATCGACCCCTAGGCTCCCTAGAATGGGAAAATCGGGAATGGCCATTGAGAACAAGACATAAATATTGACTAGATCCCTTGAGACGGTGAAGACAATTATCGGCACGGGGTACATCAGTTGGAGGGAGGTGCCAAATGAGCTCAAGTTACCTATTTAGGTGGCACTACAGGTAATGTATTTATATTTATATTTATATTTATATTTATATTTTGATTTCAATTTCAATTTATATTTACATTTATTCACAACTAACATTTACTTCGTTCTGTTTTGTTTTGTATTTGTTTGGCAGGAACAATTCAGCCTGGTCATAGAACTCCGCGATTTTGTGTTAGAGTAGTTAAGGCAGCAACACAAGACGTAGAAGAAGAATTTGTGGGCTCGGTATTTTGGGAAGACCCAGGAACCCATTCTTATACTGCATAAGAATGTCCCGCTGAAGGAGTTGGTCGCATTGGCAAGGTGGCAAAAGTTCATCAACAATGACATCAATGAGCGATAATTGGCATCTCGCTAATAGGGGAGAGAAAATCGGGCAAAAAAGACGGGCGTGCATGACTCTTTCCGTACGTCTTACGCAGAGGTGGATCAGAGGATGGTAATTTTTTATTTTTCTATAATTATAGAAATATGTTATTCTGCATTATTTTACCTCGCATTACTTCCTAATTTTGTTTTATTTTATTTCAGGGGATAGGGAGTGGCCCTAGGGGTAGGCCACATAGTCTTGATGCTTATGTGGAAATTCGGAAGAATCAAGGCAAGGATAAAGAGGTACCCCCAAGCATCACGGACACGATTATAAGTAATCTGATAGTTTAATTTTTGTGAATTATGTTATAATTTTTTTATTTACTTATTTAACTAATCGTTTGATTTTTTTCATTTCAGGCTAAGCTTAAGGAAGTGCATGAGTCGCAGTTTAATGCCGACAAGGCATCATTGTCCATAGACGCACTCAGCTAAGTTCTTGGCACTGATTGCAAGAGGAGGAATAGGAGGTGAGCTCGTGAAGGGGAAAATCTATGATCATAGGAACAGAGACGAGCAACACTGGGTTAGCTCGTCGGGTGGACATGCATGACGCAAAGCTATCAAGGTTGGTAGAGACATCCCTATATATGTACACATTCATGAAGCGTGAGTTGAGCGGAAAGGGCAAGGATAAGGGCAAGGTCAAGGGAAAGGGGGAGGAGGAGGTGGTGGAGGATGATGATGTGTACATCGTTTCTTCATTGTTTATATGTGCGGACACACCGTTTGATGATCTAGTCCCCTACTTGGCTCCCGTCGAGCGGCCTCTCTGAATATTCGGTTGGCCGAGCTTATTTTTACCTGACATATTTGATGGTAAGGGGATACTGAGGGGTTTGAGGAACCTGAATACAATCCTAGGTATGCTGGTTCATAAACATATCCTTCAAAACCCCGAGGCCAAGGTGCTCATCATGCATGTGATAAGCAATGGGGAGAACTCTGTATTGTGGTTGTGCGAACAATGCGACATGGAGCATATTAAAGGGTGTCTCAAAGCGTATATCGTGTGGCCTTACTTCCTCCTTGGACCTACCCTAGACACTATGGCGTGGCATTATTTGTATTTATTTTTATTTGGACACTTTCATTATATTTGAATTGTTGAGTTACTACATTTTCGTTTGGATATGGACTGTATTATTATTTAATTTGGATATTGAACTATATATGGAATGATTTGGTGCATTTTTCTTATTTTATTTGGATATATGTTGTTTGAATGGATACAATTTTGCTATAACAGGTACAGTTATACTGTTTGGCAGTAGCAGTGGCCAAACTACCCCCAACATTTTTTTTTAATTCTACCCAGATTTATCACGGTCAATGACCATGACACTTTTTTAAATACAAGGTTTTTCACATATATGTATGTTGTTGTGTTGAAATAGAAGGTTTTAATAAAAAAAGCAGTGTGTGACTGTGTACTAAAATCAAAATAGTTATAGATACATGTGGGTATATTTATTGGTGTTGAAAGTTAAAAAAACAAGAAGTAATGATGAGTCGGGGTTTGAGGTCAGGTGTGTTTATGTTATCTTTCAAATATAGAGAAGTTTATTTCTTGTTTCAACAATAAAATATTTAATTTATAGGTCATTTGGTCATTAATTCTATTGTATGAGATTTTAAGATCATGTTATATATGTTGATAAAAACACTTGTACCAAAATAGGAGTTGTCGCATTGAGTCGCTATCGAGTAGTAAACTAGTTAATGTTTGTTTCAAAAATCAACTTGTAATATGCACTTTACTTTATTTAACATTAGTCAAAGTTTGTCAACAATCGATAGTTACTTTGCCTGCTGCCGACACTTAGATATTGAATTGTATATATTAATTTTTTACTAACATATCCTAACATATAGAATGTCATCGGAAGTTAGTAAAGTGTCGATGAAGGAACGTGAAAGAGGATGTTAAAAATACATTAATGGGGTTGTAATGGACATTAATTTTGAGAAGAAGAACGGGGGTGGCGAAACCTTATTTTCATGCCCATGCATAAAAGGTTAAAATTGAAAGTTGTTGGATCTTAAAGATGACCATTTTAATTTGCTTTGTTATGGTACATCCAAGTCTTACAAGTTTTGGCGTTTCCATGGTGAAAAGGAAGTCATTAAAATAAAAGAAAAATAACCCACTAAAAGTTTTTAATACAATCATGTTATCGTCAATAACCCAAGAATGGAAGAGCTTGTTTACGATGACTATGTAATGTTTAATAGTGAAGTACATACTTTATCAAATGAGCATGTTAGGATTGTGGAGGTGACAATCGTGACGAGACAAATCAGGTGTGAAAATACGAAAAGTCACGTGGCATGGCGAGTTAATAGTTGTACGCTTTTCTTGTCAAATTGAATAATGTAAATACAATCTATGGCTTGTCAGATAATAGTGTTACAAAAATTTTGGGGGTGTTCAAAGAGTTTTTTCCGAACAGAAATACAGTACCATCCAAGTATCCAGACATGAAGAAGATAATTAACGAAGTTGGTCTAGATTATAATGTAATTCATGCATGAATAAATGATTATATTGTATACAGAAAATAACAAGTAATAAAGGAAAAATGCATAGTATGCAACCTACCCAGGTATACGTTAGGAGTAAATGAGGAGGGAAAAGTACTTCAAAAGACAATTAGACATTTTCCCCTGATTCCAAGGTTAAAGATATTATTCACCATACCATGGATTTCATATGAGATGACTTCACATGCTAGAGTGTTGTGCAACACAAATATCATGCGTCATCCTATTGATTCATCTATTTGGAAATCCATTGATGTGATGTGGCAAGACTTTGCAGGTGAAAAATGTAATGTCCGTCTCCGTATAGCCACGGATTGTTTTAATTCATACGGGTATCTCAACTCTAGTTACAGTTGTTGGCATATAATTGTTTCTTCTCTTAATAAGAGACCATTTTTAATGATGTCAATTTTAATATCTAGGACGAATGCTCCGAGAAAAGACGTTGACATTTACCTTGCTCCTTTCCTAGATGAGTTAAAGGAATAATGGTTTCAAGGTGTAATGTCTACGACTCATATATGAAAACTACTTTTTCTTTAAGAGAGATGTTTTTCTGGGCAATCCATGATTTTTCAGCATATGGAACTTTATTGGATTGCACGATTCATGGTTATAAGGCGTGCCTAGTTTTTGTGGAAGAAGTTGACTCTAAACGACTTATGAGTAGTAGGAATTTTTTTTTATTATAGTTATAGAAAGTTCCTTCATTATTTCAGGGAGGACAAATGCAATTTTAATATTAAGGTTGAACATCATAAAGCTTCAAGAAGGTTATCTAGTTCTGAGGTTAATAAGATGGTGAAATTCACCAAGATGAGAATTGGTAAACATATTTCCGAAATAAAAAGAAAACCTAAGGGGGGTAAGAATGTGGTTAGTAATGTTTCCACTCCATGGTATCGCTTGTCAATTTTATTTGATTTGCCATTTTGGAAAGAGCTAGTGTTCATCATAATATAGATCTTCTGCACATCGAGAAGAACGTCATCGATCATATTTTTCTTAACCATTCAAGACGTTAAGCACAACACCAAAGGTAGCAAAAGGCACGTAAAGATATGGAGACCATGGGGATCAAGAAGAAGATGTGGATGGCAACAGGCAAAAGTTCAGGAAAAAGTGTGAAACCAAGGGCTACATGCAATCTAAACAGAAAAATAAAAAGGACGAGTTTTTCATGGTTTAAAGGAGTTAAAACTTCCAAGAGTGTGAGTTTGCAACCACTTGAATTGAAGGGGATCAAGTCGCATGTCTATAATGTAATTATGCAATATTTGTTGCCGCTACTACTTAAACTGCTTATCCAAAACACCAGGACTTGTGAATATCCATTTAAGAGCTAACCTTATTTTTCAATGTGTTATGTTCCAAAGTGAGCAAAAGGGATGTTTTGGAGTCGGGAAGGAACCCATTGTTTCAAGCTACGTGTGTTTTAGAGATATATATATTTAGCCTAGATTTTTTTTATTACTGTCCACCTCATTATACACTTAAAAGAGGAAGTGTTGATTAATTCGGAGGTAAGATATATGTGGATGTATCCTTATGGGAGGTAATTACATCGTAAATGATTTTCTTAAAATTTTTATTTTCACAAACATTTTTTTTGTAATCGATATATTTTTTTTTGTTGGTTGATGAAATGTCACAAGAAGTGTGGAAATAATAAGAGGTAAGTTAAAGGGATCATTCTAGATAAATATGTGACATGTCACCAAATTAAATACCGGGTGATCAGTCCTTTATTCAATTTAAAACAAAGTTTTTGGTTGGTTCATTTCTCACATCACCGTTGAAACAAAATTAACATTAATAATCACCTAATAAATAATTAAGTTAGTGCCAAAAAAATTTCTCATTTTAAGTTATACCCAAAGAGTCCATTAATAATTTCTAAGTATTAAGACATCGACTATTTACCATTCACAAGAATATAATAAATATTGGATGTAACTCCACTGCTCAAATAAATAAGACTGGATAAAATATTCCAATCTAAGGTCTTAAGCCAATGAACAACAAAATACTCAAAAGTAACAGAAATGAACTACTAAAGTAAACTAAGTAAAATCTCTCTAAAATGATAGAGGCATCTAAATGCAAGGACCTGTAACACCCACAACCACCGCAGCACGCAAAACAATCCAAGCGTCTAAGTCTGGTAACACGGTGGTTAGGCACCTGATATAATTAATACGTATATATAGCAGAAGAGAGAAGAATAGCAAGAGACGGGCTAGAGCCCGAGTTGTAAAAATATTTAGAAAGTATTTAAAATTTGTAATAAAGCAAATATTATGTGCATGGTAGCTTTTCGGACCCTCACATGAGATTCTCTCATCTCGACTGTTGTGCACGCCTAACGTACATCTACCCCATATTAGCTACGCTACCCAACTTAACTAGTTCGAAGTCACCATATCACTATCTAGGTTCACTAGTAGTATACCCTTATCGCCCATACAATACGTTATTGAAATAGTTCATCCCACATAGCTAAATTTAATTATTCACCGTTCGAATGGTTAAACTTTTACCCACTAAGATTATTTTATTTCTCATTATTACTATATCTACTAATTTGACACAATAGAATTTTTCCAAGTATATTCATATATATATATATAGTCACATCATCTCGACATATATACTATACCTGCACCCTTTGGTTAAGACCACTTGGCGCCAAGCATTTATTATTATTACCATATCTACTAATTTGACACAGTAGAAATATTCAAAAGTATACACAATCACACACACACACAAATATATATATATATATATATATATATATATATATATATATATATATATATATATATATATATATATATATATATATATATATATATATATATATATATATAGAGAGAGAGAGAGAGAGAGAGAGAGAGAGAGAGAGACACACACACACACACACCCTTATAGTCACATCATCCCTATACATATATATACCACTTGGCACAATGCATACTCTGATATCGTGTCTCGGTACATCGCTCACTTCATAAAGGATTGTTGGTCCAATCTCTCATGAGTCATAAAATTCAAATCACATATATTAGAGGCGAACATAATCCCCATCATAATGGGTCATGCACGTACCTTTTCTCCCATTCATCCGTCGAAACTATCCTACATCTTAGATTGCATGTAACTAAGTTCATATGCTCTGGGTACAAGTAAAATATCCCCCAATGGGTAACGTAGGATAAGACTGTCCACTACGCGAAAACCTCTAACTGATATTAAGCAGGGTAGGTATGTTATACACATAATAATAAACATATAATATGCATTCCTACATCCTATTAAAATCAATAGGTATTGTCCTAACCCGAATATTTATTATCCATAAGTTATATTTTCTCATTACTACTTATAATATAGTAATTTCGATTACTCTCTCTCGAAATTTTTGAGATTAACTTACCATTCTAATATTTAAAGTATTATTTTCCAAATACTTATCATGAATTCTACACTGTTCTAAACTCACCAAATAACAGTTTTCCTCACTCAAACTAACTCTATAACTCGAATTGGGCTGAAATAAGATTTTTCAAAATTTTGGACATGTCGTTCGAACCGGGTGTGTTGTCGTTTCAATGACATCTCGCGAGAACCGGTCTCATTTGAACTAGGCTCAATCTCATTCGAATGAGATTTAGCAGTTCTCTTCCCCAAATAGACTTGCTATGTTTTCCACCATTAACAGTTACGTTTTCACTAGATTTTCAACTCTAAAACCTCTAAATTTCAACCCAAACATCAATCAATGAATTCCAATCATGTTACTAACATCTATATAAGATTTCTGACACTACAACATCATTAAATCATCACTAATCTTCAATAAAATTCGAAACCCCCAATTTAATAATCAAGAACCCTAGTTCTCAAATTTATATGCATAACTATAAATTAAAACCCAGATTTATTCAAAATATTATCATAAAATTGTGGACATAATCATATCTACATGATGGAATCAAAGTCTTATCAAATCAGTTATAATTTATGATTAATTCTCTCTAATTTTCACCAATATTTATCTTCATATTAATGGGGTAATTATCTAGTCTAACATGAACACAAATATAGCTAAAGAAATAAAGCAATAAACACTTTTCTCGATTACGATGTTCTGATTCACTGATGATATTGGTATAGGCCTGTTCCTCGTCTTCTGATTTACGCTTTGGTGGGATTTGTGGTATGTGCCCTTGAGTTTTGCACCAAGAACAACTATAGACTCTCCTTCTTCCTCTATGGTTCTCTCTCTATCTCTCATAGGATTAGAAACTGACAGACTTACTCTCACCCGTGCATACTCCTTTTATTTTTCTAATTTTTGTCCATAGTAAATCCCCCAAAATCCAGAAGACAAAAATTCCTCTACGGGGTGCCGATTTGGCCTAAAAATACTCTGGAGCCCAAATAAAATACTCGAGTAGAGTTTTCGGACTATCTCGACCTTTTTGGACCCAATGTCTCACTCGAAATTACTATACGAGTTACTTAAAAATAATTTACTCCTTTAATATATTAAACTAGTCCCCACACGACTCACATTCGAATCCTAACTGAATATATCAAACTGTCATAATTCTCACTCTCGACAATTTATAAAATTTCATAATTCAATATTACATAATCGCACGGTGATATTCAATAATTTTCATCAACAAGTATTAACCCTTAGCATGCTAGTTAATAATTAGTTTAATATAGAATAATTAACAATTAATTTATCACATTTTAATTTAATAAATCGAACAATAATCCCATAAGTCTTTTAAATTATAAAATTACGGGGTGTTACATACTTCCCCCCTTACAATGTAATTTCCTCCCAAAATTCAGAAAAGTATATCAGGTATAAACAATGTTGTATATATGTTGCGCATCGCATCATTGCTCTCCCAAGTAAACTACTACGTACAACCCATATAGTACGCTATCGAATACCCTTAATAATGAACACTCAACAAACGTTTGTTCTAAACTCTAAGTTACCTTGTCACGTAGGTTCTTGCCCATGTTTTACCATTTAAGTTTCACTACTTAAACTGATTTTAGCTATTCACTATCTAGCCTACGATCATTCGCACTTTGGTAGATTAATTATTCTGAGGATACATACGATCTCATCTCGCGACGATCGTGCACAAGTAGGTTATTTGTGCATTACATATTTTACGCACATGATATACTAAGTACCAACTCATCTCTAATCTTCACAATATTACATGGTCCCCTATCTTTCACTAAAATGCAAGAGTTCATCAAGGCTTACCGTGCCATACGTCAACTGGCGACATGCCCAAAAGTGAACTTATATGAGTTATGGCATACAAAATCAACTAGTGGAAGTTACTGATCCAATCCCCCTCTAAGATTTAAGGGTACAAATATACGCTATTCACCAAAATCTGATTATTCCGCTTGTTCTAGCCATTCGTTTGCGGATAATAGGCCGTACTTAATAAAAAATCGATAACTATGTCCTCGCGAACACACTTCCAAAATTGAAGAAAAAAGATCTTATCCAAATTGGATACAATATTAAACACTACCCTATGTATCCTCACAATCTCGATTATAAATATCTCGCATACAGCCCCACAAAACTAAAGGATATGATAGAGGCATCTAAATGAAAGGACCTACAACTCCCACTACTGCTGCAGCTCGCTAAAAAATCCAAGCGTCTAAGTCTTGTAACCCTGTGGCTGGGAACCTGATATAATACATATATATAGAAAAAGAGAGAAAAATAGCAGGAGGCAGGTCAGAGCCCGGGTTGTAAAATTATTTAACAAATATTTCAAATTTGAAATAAAGAAAATATTATGTGCATGCTAGCTTTTCGGACTCTCACATGAGATTCTCACCTCTCATCTATTGTGCATGCCTACCATACATCTACCCCATATTAGGTATGCTAACCATCATAACTAGTTCGACGTCACCATGTCACTATCTACGTTCACTAGTAGTATACCCTTATCGCCCATACAATACATTATTGAAATAGTTCATCCCACATAGCTAAATTTCATTATTCACCGTTTGAATGGTTAAACTTTTACCCACTAAGATTATTTTATTTCTCATTATTACTATATCTACTAATTTGACACAATAGTAATACCCGATATTTTTATGGCCTTTAATGATGGGATTAATTAAATTTAATTGGGATAAATTAATTTAATATTAATCCAGATTTTTTTATTGAATATTTACTAGCGTGACGAGAGTTAGTAATTATTGATAAGAATTATGTTGAATATTACAAGATGATTAATGTAATATATGAGATTGAATTTATTAAAATTGTCGTAAGTGAATAATGCGACAATTGTAGAAATTAAGTCGGGATGCGCATGTATCGTGTAGGGACTAAATTAATGGAATAAAAGTGAATTAATTATAAGTCACTTGTATGGTCATTTCGAGTGTACCAATGTGTTCTAAAGGGTCGAGATTGTCCGAAAAGTGTACCCGAGGGTTTAGTTTGGGTCTCGGGATGTTTTTAGGCCCAACCGATAACCTGGGAGGGAATTTTGGTAATTTTACATTTTTCCCTTAATTAATGATGAAAATATAGAGTTTATATCTATGGGAAGAGAGAATCCTCGAGGGTTAGAAACTTTTGAGTTGCAGAGAGGATAAGGAAGAAAGAAGAGGGAAAGCTTCCAAGGGAGAGAACCACCTAGCCAACACCATCCTCACCAATTCCACCACCAACACATAGATCGGGGAACGCGAAACGAAACCATACCCATCATCACTTCCATCTCTAAGTCAATTATCTAACTTGTTGTTCCTTAGTTGGTAACACATCCATGCTAGTGTACAAATTTATTCTCACATGTTTTCTTGAAAATAAAATGTTGTTTAGGAGGTTTTTATTGCAAATTTGGAGTAGAAACCATGTTAGGATGGTTATCTCTCAAATGTAATATAGTATCCACGAAATTGATGACCAAAAGAGACAGAAATCTAGAAATTTACTATATTCTTAAGAAGATTGTATGAACTATGGTTAAATGTTATCTTCTTGAATTAATCCCCTTTGATGACGATTCTTGGTGAAATTGTAACTGTTTTACTTTAGAAATATTCTGTATTGGTTTATATAATATTCATGAGGTTTGGTTGGGAGTTTTGGACATGTTAATGGACGTTTGAGGCTTTAGAGTGGATGAAATCTGTAGGCTAGAATTCCAGAAATAAGGACAGCACCTGCTTGATCGATCGATCGATTGTGTCGATCGATTGACCATTTTTATCGATCAATTAACCCCTCTTTGAAACTTAAAATTTTTCCTCTTTTTATGTTAATCCAATCCCAATTCGTAAGGACCTTTGGACATAATTTAAATATCTTAATGGGATATGAGAAGGACCAGTAGGTTATAAGTAGGGTCTAGGTAAGACGAGTTTATTTGAGATTTAACCGTGGGGTTTCGGGAATATAAATTTAGTGGCAAATCATGCGTACGTTATAGAATTAATAAAGACTTAAACGAGTAGAGTAAGGAGGGTGCACCTACTAACTTTATGTTTATTGAGAGGATACCCTTCGAGAGTCGAGAAGTACTTAAGTATTTGCAATAATTAAGATAATACAAAGAGTGACTTACTTATACGCACACTCGAGTGTTATATGCCATGCATGGCAAGAATATGTTATGGGTCGTGGGCATAAATAGCTAAGTAGTGAAAATATTTATATGAGTGCACGTATATATATATATATATATATATATAATTTTAATATTTGTTTTTAATCATACCAGTGCTTCTTGCTATCACAGAGGTTTTCGCATCGGGAAAATCTTATTCTGATGTGACCTTTTATGGGGGGATATTGACTCATACGCTAGAACATAGGATCCTTGGTATAGACTATCCGAGAATGATAGTTAGACGGTCCTAAGAGACATGAGGGTATGTGCTAACCTATTAGTGACTTGGAACTATTCTTCGCCTCCACTATGTGTGTTTTGTGTTAATATTGTTCGAGAGTGATTACGAACTAGGAGTTCTCTTTGTACGAGAGATACAGGAACTTGATAGCAGAGTATGCCAGCACCATAGATATATGTAGGGTGATATATTAGTATATATTTTATGAGTGATAAATATATCTATATGTGATTAATCTACTGTTCTTGTAAGTAGATACGAACAGAATAATTAATATCCAATGAATTCAAGTGGCTACAATCTTAAGTCGGTAATGTGATGAATGTAATTGCCTTAATAATTTCATAAGATAAGGCTATTTGATATATAAAGTAATCATGTGAATACTTTGAACAGAATTTGCTGAGGGCAAATTGGGTCAGACTAGTGTATTGGGTTGGACTGGTGAATTGGGTCAGACTAGTGTATTGGGTTGGACTTCGAACTATGCATCACCTTAATTTTTATGTGTTTTGTGTTAATACAGTTCGAGAGTGATTCTGATCTAATATTTTCCTTAGTATGAGTGATATGGGGACTTGATAGCAACGTATGCCAGCACCATAAATTTTATGTGGGGTGAGATTGTATATATATATATACTAGGATGTACCCGTGCCGATGGCACGGTTGTCAAATCGATCCTAATATTTCGTAATAGTAAATTGGTCGAACAAAATAAGGCACACGCGATGCATTTATACATTGAAATATATGTGAACACGTGATATTTTGTACCCGTGTCAATGTCAAGACAATAAATTTGTTCCCACGATTTTTTGTATCCATGCCGATATCACGACAAAAAATTAGTTCTCGTTATAATTTGTATTTTAAACGTACCGCCAATAGTGCAAATATAACGTGTCGCGAATTTGTTCATCATGGTTAGATGCATCCCACATTAATGGCACAATTAGCATATTGATCCAATGTGTGCAATATGATTACGATTTTATTACAGTGCATTTTTGCCCATGAAATATCTCATTTAGATTTGCATTTAGCATTTTTTTATTACAACATTTGAAATTTTAATGAACCAAATTTTATAAACTTTACTTTGACATTCACATTTTAAGTTCCCTCGTAATCCAATAACATTTTAAACTTTACTTAACCAAATTTTATAAAGAAACTTGAAGATTTTATAAAAGGGACTTGAATTTTACTTGACCAGATTTTATAAAGAGACGTGAGTACTTTATGAAATATAGAGATTTGAATTCCATAAAGGTACATTGAATGTATTTTAATGCCTTTGCAAATAGCGTAGAATCCAATCAAAAGTCTTTATCAATCAAAGATCATTATCTTCTTCCTAAGATTCGATCTTCACACATTCAAAGACTAAACTAAACATTATAAGACTCCTCACTTCCCCACCACGCCTTTTAATTAAATAATTTAAAAATTCTTTAGTTCCAAAATAAATTCAAACCACCCCCAAAACATCAAGGTTTTCATCACATTTTGTAATGGCAAAAGGTAGTTGGAAGAAAAAAGAAAAAAAAACCCTGAATAAATGTATATACGTAAATAACACACGTACTTCAAAAATGGAAATGCAATTTTTTTAAAGTAAAACTTGAATAAATATATATTATTTATATATTTTACAAATACATGACTGACAATTTTAATACTCACATAAAACACTATTTATCCCTAAAAAATAAAAGGTTTGCTTTTTCTCCACAATTTTAGAAGAAGAGTCTTAAGGAAATATATATTACATATGGAAAATGGACAAACTGAAAAAAAAGGATATAAATGTCTTTCCATATAAATTTGCAAACAAAAATGGGCAAACTGAATAAACAAAAGATTAGAGAGACAGAGAGAGAGAGAAGAGCTTTGCCCTTCTTTACATGCACCGTCCTTTTTTATTGAGCCGTATCCTCTGTTTATCTTGAGTTCTGTGCTCCCTGCCACATAAAAACAAAGAATGGAAAAACACCCAAACATAAACTATCAAATAAAGAACGGATTTCAAAAGTCATATCTAAAAACCCCAATTTGCTACGACTCGTTGGCATAATGGGTCTGTGTTTGAAAAATATTTAAAATACAATGCTAAAAAGTTTGGAGTTTTGTAAATATTGGATTTATTGTAATATGTATTTTGAAAATAGGACAATAAATATTTTATTTATAGTTTTAGTCCGTACTTTTAAATAAAGCCGCTGGCACGGACCCATATTCATAAAATGTCAACCAATCACAACATGACACGTGACCCTTTAATTTGAAAATAGGAACTAAAAATGAAAACGAAATATTTGTTGTCCTCAATCCATAATCAATATTATTTTAAGCGCTAAAAGTACATAATCTATAATTTTTTTTGGAAGATAACCATTCACTATAAAAATTCTTTCAATGAAGTTACTGATACTGTTAACGCTGTCACACATGTTAGCTTAAAAAAAGTGGGGGACAAATCAATCCACAACAGTTTGCAATAAATGATTTTCTTCTGTTATAATTTATAAGCAGTTTAAATGATACATCAAACGACACAAAAAAATTAAAAGAGAGAAAAACGTATATTGAAGAAATAAAAAAGGTATCTTGAAAGAAGGCAACAACTTCTTAGCGATTTCTTCTTAGATTTAGAGTGATAACCACCAAAAAATTATTTCAAAATCAGAAAGAGAGTGAAAAATGTATACCCACCATGTAGCGCATCTCCTTCACCTACGCTGTGACGGAGATTGATCAGCGGCGACAGAGATGGATAAACGGCGACGGAGATGGATTCGACGGATCTCGAACTCTTCACCTACACCACACGCACTCTCCAAACCTCAAACTAAAAGAAAATCAATTGTTCTTCAAACCCAAAAGGAAATCATAGGGTTTGAAACTGTTAAGTGTATGTTGAGAACAACTGACGGATCTGGGAACTCAGATGTTTGCTTCCGTTTTTTGCAAGACACTGATAAAAGCCACAGAAATCGCAAATCGCAACTCGCAAGTCACGGATCTGGGAGCTCGGATCTTTGCTTCCATTTGAAATTTTTTAAGTGTATGAATGAACATACAACTCCTGTAGTTGAAAGCCATGCAAATCGCAACCCCCATACCATACCCATTTCAGCTTCAACAAAGTAACTTCAGATCTGAAACAAAACACATGAACAGAACATAAATGAATATAAATCCCAATTATCTACACATGAATGTAAAAATATAAAAAAGTAACCAAGTATCTACACATGAATATAAACCCCATGCCTGAATAAAATCCTCACAACATAAATGAAAAATGATGAGAGATGGAAACTTGAAAGGAACAAATTTTCGTGGAGAGAGAAAAATTCGTTCAGCAAACCGTGTGGACCATTGGTTTACATATTGCTAGTGATTTAGAAAGAGATTTTTAAGATTGAGAGGTACTTTATCTCAAGCCTTGGGCTTTGTAAAAAAGCAAACATGACCTCGAGCCTTGTGCGTGTAAATAATCTCTTTTATTCAAGAATCATTTCAAAACACGAAGCATTCAGATCCGTTAGATAGTGGCCTCGAGCCTTGTGCGTGTAAATCTTTTATTATATAAATACAAAACCTGGTATGAATAGTGAAAATCCCTTGCCATGTCATGAGTTTATATGATGTGGCATGAACCTTCCTTCCTTTGTTGTATGACATGGCATGAATAGTAAAAATACCCTCCTGCTTTATTATATATATATATATATATATATATATATATATATATATATATATATATATATATATATATATATATATATATATATATATATATATATATACTATTTGTGTGATTAATATATATATATAAACATGAAATTTGGGAACTATCTACTGTGACTAAAGGTAGGTAAGGAATAAATAATAATTGCAATTTGTATATAAGTGTTTGAAAAGATTGAGGCAATACTAAGAAACTTTATAATCAAATGAGGTTTATGTGTAAACTTTGCTTTTAAAAAAAATAATTTTCTTAACACTAGAAAATGTCGGCATGAAACCTTGTGAGTAACATAAGATAAGCTAAACTGTTGGGATTATTAGTGCGGTAGGTGTGCACATTAGAAGAGAGGTGAGAATTTCTCAAGAGAGTACCGTACACTAATATGATTGTTGCATTCGCCGGTAATCATTTTAAATACATGCTAAACTAATTTTAAATTGTTTTACAATCGGGCTCTGACCTGTTTCCTATTTTTTCTTCTCTCTTGTATATATATGTATATATTACAGGTACCCAGCCACCAGGGCGTCTTGCATAGGATCCATTGGAAGGAACGTGCGGCATCTTAGGGGGGAGTTGCTGGCCTTTTGCTTAGACGACCTTATTATTGATTGCACTTCAAGTTATATTTCATCTAGTTGGGCATGTGGCACCCTTTTTCCATTATTCAGTTGGTTTTATCAGAGATTGTAATTCATTTACTTCCAATATTTATACTTCGGGATTCTTACTGTCAGGATGTTTTCCTCTGAATTTTTAAAGTCGGAATTATTTAGTTGAATGCTTAAATTTCTTGGATTACCATTTCCAGTCTAGTTGTTGTGTGATTTTTAAACCATGGATTATGAAAGGTTTTAAATATTGGTTTTAAATTAAATTTGAAAATCGATGTCTTAGAAAGGGTTTTGTCACTTACCTCAATTATTTTATGTGTTTAATTTGAAAATTTATTTTTGCGACAGTGATGCTAACAATGAAGCAACCGTTCACCTTGGTTATAATTTAATAAAGGACTGATCACCCGGTATTTAATTAGGCGGGGTGTCACAGGTGGTATCAGAGCATCAGGTTCTAGTAATGTGCAATAAGAATAAATATCATAAGTATGGGTCGTGGGTGTACCTAATTTAGAATTGGGAATAGTAGTATACATATATGACTGTGATTGTGTATATACTATATACGTGTAAAAATCATTCTCGCGCTACTTGCTATCACTGAGCTTACCGCGCTGGGACAGTCTTATCTCGATGGGAGCCTTATGGGGGATATTGACTTGTACCCTATAAGATAGGAATCCTTGGTACAGGCTATCGGATCGATAGTCAGACCGTCATAAGAGACGTGAGGGTATGTGCTGACCGCTTAATGAATTCGAACTATGCATCGCCTCAATTTATATGTGTTTTGTGTTAATACAGTTCGAGAGTGATTCCAAACTAGTATTTCCCTTAGTATGAGTGATACAAAGACTTGATAGTAGAGTATGCCAGCACCATAAATTTTATGTGGGGTGCCGATAGTATATAGATAAACTTGAAATTTGGGAACTATCTACTGTGACTAAAGGTAGGTAAGGAATTAATAATAATTGCAACTTGGATATAAGTGTTTGAAAAGCTTGAGGCAATACTGAGAAACTTTATAATCAAATGAGGATTATGTGTGAACTTTGATTTTAAAAAAATTAATTTTCTTAGCACTAGAAATTGTCGGCATGAAACCTTGTGAGTAACTTAAGATAAGCTAAACTATTGGGATTAGTAGTGCGTTAGGTGTGCACATTAGAAGAGAGGTGAGAATTTCTCAAGAGAGTGCCGCACACTAATATGATTTTTGCATTAGACGGTAATCATTTTAAATACTTGCTAAACTAATTTTAAATTATTTTACAATCGATCTCTGACCCGTTTCCTATTCTCTCTTCTCTCTTGTATATATATGTATATATTATAGGTGCCCAGCCACAGGGGCATATTGTATAGGATCCTTTGGAAGGAACGTGATGCGGCTTAGGTGGAAGTTGTAGGCCTTTTGCTTAGACGACCTCATTATATTTCATCTAGTTGGGCATGTGTCGCCCTTTTTCCATTATTCAGTTGGTTTTATCAGAGATTGTAATTTGTTTACTTCCAGTATTTATACTTTGGGATTGTTACTGTCAGGATGCTTTCCTCTGAAGTTTTAATATTGGAATTATTTAGTTGAATGCTTAAATTACTTCGATTACCTTTTCCAGTCTAGTTGTTGTGTGATTTTTAAACCATGGATTATGAAAATTTTTATATATTAGTTTTAAATTAAATTTTGAAATCGATGTCTTAAAAATGGTTTTGTCACTAAGCTTAATTATTTAGGGTGTTTAATTTGAAAAGTTATTTTTGCGACAGTGATGCTAAGAATGAACCAACCGTTCACCTTGGTTAAACTCTAATAAAGGACTTATCACCCGGTATTTAATTAGGCGGGGTGTCACAGGTGGTATCAGAGAATCTGGTTCTAGTGTCCTTTAGGATTTGTAGGGCTTATTTCACTTTCAGCTTAGCGTTCTTGCTATAAAGCCCTATCTTTAGGATTGTTGTATTCTTGTTTTTACGATTACTTCTTCAGCTATTTGAGATTTGATAATAAATGTAGACTAATTAAATTTCTTTACGTTTCAGATGCCTCCGAGACACGCACCCAAGGATCGGCGTGCCCAAGCCAAGCAGCCAGTAGCTCCAATTCAGGGAACGTTGAACGCCACTGAGGTAGCGCTATCATTGCTCAGGAAGTGAATGCCATGTTAGTAGTAGTGAAGTAGGCCCCACCCCAGGTTCAGGTAGTGGCGCCAGTACCGTAACAGCTTCCTTCTACATGGGAGCGAGTTAGGGATGCCTTCCAGAAGGCGCATCCCCCAGAGTTTGCGGGTAGTTCAGATATCATTGTGTACGGCCAATGGAAGATAGATATCCAGAGGCATCTGTGCATGTACGAGTGCACGGACGTACAAAAACAGCTAATGGCTTCCTTCAAGATAGTGGGGGCCGCTTTGCATTGGTGGGAATCCACTACCACCTTGGAGGAGAGGGATATTATCACTATTTAGTCATTTTGGGTGTGTTTTGACAGAAAATAAACTCCATCCTCCGTGCAGACTGAGATGAGGCGGAAGTTACTGAATTTGAAATAGGAGAATTTGACTGTTGCTGAGAACAAAGTGGATTTCACCAGACTTCTCACTATAGTGCCAAATGAGGCACCCACTGAGGGGAAGAAGATACTATTGTTTCTGGATGGGTTGGCTTGGACGATCCGTCAACACCTCATAGGCAATCAGTCACTGAGTACCTACACAGACGTACTCAATGATGCTTTATTACACTGTTAGGATCACCGATTCCATCTGTAGGGAAGCAAGCGAGCAAGAGAGTCCAGCCAGCAGGACAGGACAGGGTGTAGTGGTACTAGTGGAGCATCGACATCCTAGGGACAGACTCGTCAGGATGAAAAGAGTTCCCATCAGGAGGACCCTGCCAAGCGATTCCGATCAGGTGACTGCAGGCAGGGAGTTGGGGGATTTAGGCAGGGCCAACAGGGCCAATATCGTCAGCCGTAGGGTCAGCACCAGGGCCAATAGCATTTTCAGTAGGGCCAATGGGGAGGTGGTAATGGCCAGTAGGGTCGTAATCAGAAGGGACAGAGGGGAGGAAATTTCAGGGGCCGATGCTTCGGGTGTGGTAAAAATTGCCATAAGCGCCATGATTGTCCAGAGGGAAATAGGGCCCCACAGCAGCAGGGTGCTCATAATGAGCCATAGAGGCCACTTTTTCCATCTGCCCTCCTAGCACCAGCTCAGGCACCAGTCCTACCAGCCATCCCAGCATCTCTAGTGCAGTGGGGGCAGTTACAGTACGGACGTGTCTATAACGTCCACCAGGGAATAGCTCCAAAGGCGCCACTCGTGATTGAGGGTGCATTTCCTATCCATGGTACTATGGATCGGGTTTTATTTTATATTGGGGAGACACACTGTTTTACAGCTACTCATTTTGCTAAGGCCTTAGGGTTATTAGCCACAGCAGAGAGCACTATGATATGCGTAGACTCACCAGTGGGAAATGGATAATTAATTTTCTTTATATGCCGAGGTGTGGGAGTAGAGATTAGTAGCTTAATCTTACCAGCATACATGTTAGTCTTAGATATGCATCAGCACGACGTTATTATTGTCATGGATTGCTCGCAGCATCAAAGCCATGATAGATTGTTTCGGTGGGAGTATTGTCTTTGCCATTCCGGGGCAGGAGATGTTTGTAGTGGCGATGCCTCACCCAGAGAGGGGCTCTACCGCTCATTTGTATTACATAGAGGAGGACACCTCTAAGTAGGTCGTGACTCCCTTAGACTCGATCCCAGTCATCCGTGAGAATTCTGATGTATTTCAGGAGATACTAGGCCTACCCCCAGTCGAGAGATTGATTTTGTCAAAAATTTGTTACCAGATACTCGACCAATAGCTCGCTCTTCATACCGTATGGGTCCGATGGAAATGCGAGAGTTACGAAATCAGATAGAGCAGCTGTTAGGTCGGGGCTTCATTCGTAGGAGTACCTCACCTTGGGGAGCTCCAATTTTGTTTATGAAAAAGAGAGATGGTTCACTGAGGCTATGAGTGGAATACCGGGAGATAAATAATGTCACGATACGAAATAAATATTCGTTGCCTTGAATTGATGATCTATTCGACTAGCTGAGGGGAGAAACATTCTTTTCGAAGATAGATTTGAGGTAAGGATACCATCAACTATGTATTAGGGAGAAGGATATTTCGAAGACTCCTTTCTTGACGATATATGGGTCCTATGAGTTCATAATGATACCATTTGGACTCACAAATGCTCCAGCCATATTCATGGACTTGATGAACCAGGTGTTCAGAGAGTTCTTGGATCAGTTTGTCATCGTCTTCATAGATGACATCTTCATATATTCACACATTAAGGAAGATCATGCTTAGCACTTGAGATAAGTTCTTCAGACCCTACGAGAGCATAAGTTGTATGCTAAATACAAGAAGTGTGGATTCTAGTTACAGGAAGTGAAATTCTTGGGACATATTGTTTCTGAACTGGGGATAGCAGTTGACCCGAGTAAAGTGTTAGCAGTGAGGGAGTGGGGACGTCCCACGAAACCAATGGAAGTTCATAGCTTCATGAAGCTAGTCAGGTACTACAGGAGATAGATCCGAGGATTCTTCGAGATAGAAGGTCCATTGATGATTCTGTCTCGCAAGGGGGTACCATATGTTTGGGACGATACTTGTCAATTGGTTTTCGATGAGCTGAAAGACAAGATGACTTTAGCACCAGTCCTTGCTTTACCCAAGACGGGCATAGAGTATCTGGTTTACACTAATGACTCCTTACGGGGACTCGGGGGAGTACTTCAGCAGGAGGAGAAGGCTATAGATTTTACCTCCCGCAAGCTTAAGCCTCATGAGAGGGATTACCCCACTCACGACCTAGAGTTAGCGACCGTCGTCTTTGCTTTGAGGATATGGAGAAACTATTTATTGGGGGAGAAATTTCGCTTATTCACAGACCACAAGTCACTGTTGTACCTATTCACTCAGCGAGAACTGAATATGCATCAGCGCAGGTGGTTTGAGTTTGTAAAAGACTATCAGTTCGACATATAGTACCATTTGGGGATGGCCAACGTAGTTGCTGATGCGTTAAGCCATAGACCGGTAGACGATGTAGCGGACGTCTGGAAAGAAAAGTGGAAAGAGTTGGGTCACCAAGATACGATAGCCTACTCCTTCATATTTTTTATGACAGTGACGCCCAAGATTATTGCGAGGGTTATACAAGCACAAACAGCAGACTCATTTTGCCAGGAACAAATTGTACGAATTTTAGCAGAGGGTGCTGAGTCCTATTTAATTAGTTACGATGGAGGTTTAAGGTTTAATGGAAGATTGGTGGTCCCAGAAGGGGCAAAATTACGTTATGCAGTGATGACCCAATCTCACGGGTCCCGATTTGCAGTGCATCCTGGAGGAGATAAGATGTGCCAGGATATGAGATCGAAATAATGGTGGAGTGGGATGAAGAAGGATATTGTTGAGTTCGTGTCCAAGTGTTCAACTTGCCAGATGGTAATGGTCAGCCATTAGAAATACCCATGTAGAAGTGGGAGAGAATTTCCATGGATTTTATTACTGGGTTGCCTACATCACAACGGGGCCACAAATCCATCTGGGTAATTATGGACCATTTGACCAAGGTGGATCATTTTCTGCCAGTATGAACAGACTTTACCACGGGCCAGTATGCTCAGTTGTTCATTACTGAGATTGTTAAACTACATGGGGTGCTCGTGGATATTGTGTCAGATAGAGATAAGATTTTCGTGTTGCGTTTCTGGGAGAGCTTTCAGGAGATCATGGGTACACAGTTGAAGTTGAGTTCAGCTTATCACCCACAGACAGATGGACAAACAGAGGGTACCAATCAGATGTTGGAAGATATGCTATGCATGTGCGTCATTGATTTTGGAGGAGGTTGGGAGCCACATCTTCCACTGGTGCAGTTTTCTTATAACAACTCTTATCAGTTCATGATTGGCATGGCCCATTTGAGGCATTATATGGCAGGCCTTATCGTTCTCCAACTTGTTGGAAAGATGTGGGGGACAACAAGTTGTTCGGACTAGAGGTGATTTAGGAAACCTCCGCTAGGATTGAGATTATCAGGACTCGCATTCTAGTAGCCCATAACAATTAGAAAAGCTATGCCGATGCAAAACGATTCTTTTGAGAATTTAATGTGCGGGACAAAATATTACTACGTGTATCTCCTATGAAAGGAGTGATCAGGTTTGGGAAGAAAGGGAAACTAGACCCGTGGTACGTTGGACCATTTACCATTATCAAGAGGATTGGTCGGTAGCATAAAGATTATGACTGCCAGAGAATTTACACCGCATTCACGATGTTTTCCACATCTCGCCGTTGATACGATACCTTAGGGATGGCATGGCCCACACTCATATTGTGATTGAGGAGATTGACTTATAGCCTGATAGGTCTTATGAGGAAAGACCAGTAGCTATTCTAGACCATAGCGAAAGGAGATTGAGGTCAAAAGTAATCCCACTTGTACGGGTCCAGTGGGAGCATCATAATGTGGAGGAATCCACTTGGGAGCGTGAGGCAAACATGCGTGAGAAGTACCCAGAGTTATTCTTACCAGGTACACCTTAATTTTTTTGAGTTTCGGGATGAAATTTCGTTATTAAGGGGGAAGTATGTAATACCCCATATATTTCTGACTTTTACTTTTAGGGATTTATTAAATTTAATTAGAGATATTAATTCGAAAAATCATTTAAATACTTACTAGCGTGATGAGAGTTAGTAATTATTGGAATTTTATTATAAGTTACTTTATGGGTAAAGTAAGAGGTGTAATTGTATTTAGTAAAATTATCACGAGAATCTAATTCGATAATTTTGAAAATTTATCGGGACGCCCTTGTGTGGTGTCGGGATTAAATTTGAACTATTAAAAGTGAATAAATTATAACTCACCCGTATGGTCATTTTGAGTACGTCAATGTGTCCGGAAGGGTTGAGAGAGTCAAAATAATGTACCCATGGGTTTAGTTTGGGTCCCGGGGAATTTTTAGGCTTAATTAACATACCGGGAGGGCGTTTTAGACACTTTACATTTTTGGGCATGGAAACCCACAAAATTTCTAAGAGTATATTAGATAATATGAGTTGTCTTCTAGGGTTAGAACAAGAAAAAACCTAAGACGGCCATTGGAAGGAAAGAGGAGAAGCTTTCCAAGGATATCTAGGCCAAGAACTCCACCGTTTGCACCGCCGTCGCCGCCAAACTTTAAATCGCGCAACGAGGATCACAACCACACCAGTCTTTCCCACAAATCTGAGCCAAGAATTCCCAGGCAAGTATCTATCTTGCTCTATTTTAGTTAATGCTTCAATGATATTTTTCTAGGGTGGATCAGGACTAGTTTTGTGAAAGAAAGCATAGGTTGGAGACTCAATTTCGCATGCTGTAGAGGTAAAAGACATATTTTGGAAATCTAATTCATATGTAGAAGTTGAACCAAGAAATTTCATTGACTTAGGAGTAGAAAATATGGCAAAAGAATGAGAAGAACTAAGTAAAGATATTATTAGGGTTCTTGATATTTTTATGGATTTTGACCCTTTTAATTTGTTATAATTGATGAAAACTCGCATGCCTTACGTAGAATATTCATTATTTGGGAATATAACACTTGTGGTATAATTTGTTGGAAGTTTGGGAATCAAATATGATTATTTGAATGATTTTGATATAGCATTCCCGTAACTGGAAATTCTGCAGTTTCGCCATACCTGCTTGATCGATCGATCGACCTAAGAGCATCGATCGATCGAGCACCTGCCATCGATAGATCGACCCCTCCTGGAGAAATCAAATTCCTCTTTTTAAATAGGTTGTTCCATTTTAAATGAATAGACATTCTTGGACATTATTGTTAGAACATTTTGGGATATAAATAATACCAGTAGGACCTTATAAAATGGAACCTTTAATGTAAGATGAGATTTAGATTTAAGGGAGGTGTTTTACACTTAAGGAATAATGGGAACGTGTGTCTAAAGGGTGAGACCCATAAGGAAGTTACGTAGTAAAATAAAAGAGTACCTACTGAAATTACACATAGGGAGGTAATATTTCACGAGTGCTACGAAGTAAGTTTGGAATAACCCCATAATAAGAATAAAAGGGACAAACCGTTATACGGGATAATCTAGTAATGTTCAATAAGAATAAATATCATAACTATGGGTTGTGGGTGTACCTAATTTAGAATTGGGAATGGAATTAGACATATATTACTGTGATTGTGCATATACTATATACATGTAAAAATCATCCCCGCGCTACTTATTATCACTAAGGTTACTGTGCTGGGACAGTCTTATCTCGATGGGACCGTTATGGGGGATATTGACTTGTACCCTAGAACATAGGAATCCTTGGTACAGCCGATCGGATCGATAGTAAGACAGTCCTAAGAGACGTGAGGGTATGTGCCGACCTCTCAGTGACTTGGAACTATGCTTCACCTCAATTTGTATCTGTTTTGTGTTAATACAGTTCGAGAGTGATTCCGAACTAGTATCTCGATTAGTACGAGTACTACGGGTACCTGATAGCAGAGTATGCAAGGACCATAAATTTTATGTGGGGGGTGATACTATATATATACTATATGAGTCATTAATATATATATATATATAAACTTGAAATTTGGAAACTATCTACTGTGACTAAAGGTAGGTAAGTAATGAATAATTATTGCAACTTGGATATAAGTGTTTGAAAAGCTTGAGGCAATACTGAGAAACTTTATAATCAAATGAGGTTTATGTGAGAACTTTGCTTTTAAAAAAATTAATTTTCTTAACACTAGAAATTGTCGGCATGAAACCTTGTGAGTAACTTAAGATAAGATAAACTGTTGGGATTAGTAGTGCGGTAGGTGTGCACATTACAAAAGAGATGAGAATTTCTCAAAAGAGTGTCGCTCACTAATATGATTGTTGCATTAGCCGGTAAGCATTTTAAATACTTGGTAAACTAATTTTAAACTATTTTACAATTGGGATCTGAACTATTTCCTATTTTCTCTTCTCTCTTGTATATATATTTATATATTACAAGTGCCCAGCCACAGGTGCGTCTTACATTAGATCCCTTGGAAGGAACGTGTTGCAGCTTAGGTGGGAGTTGCAGGGCTTTTACTTAGACGACCTCATTACTGATTCCACTTCTAGTTATATTTCATCCAGTTGGGCATGTGTTGCCCTTTTTCCATTATTCAGTTGGTTTTATCAGAGAATGTAATTCGTTTACTTCCAGTATTTATACTTTGGGATTGTTACTGTTAGGATGTTTTCCTCTGAAGTTTTAAAGTTGGAATTATTTAGTTGAATGCTTAAATTGCTTGGATTACCTTTTCCAGTCTAGTTGTTGTGTGATTTTTAAACCATGTATTATGAAAGGTTTTAAATATTGGTTTTAAGTTAAATTTGGAAATCGATCTCTTAAAAATGGTTTTGTCACTTAGCTTAATTATTTAGGGTGTTTAATTTGAAAAGTTATTTTTGCGACGGTGATGCTAAAAATGAACCAACCGTTC
Source organism: Sambucus nigra (assembly GCA_949130495.1). Taxonomy (NCBI): domain Eukaryota; kingdom Viridiplantae; phylum Streptophyta; class Magnoliopsida; order Dipsacales; family Adoxaceae; genus Sambucus; species Sambucus nigra. The sequence continues at coordinate 50,343,608 of OX422215.1, forward strand.
ACCATGGTTATAATTTTATAAAGGATAGATCATGCGGTATTTAATTAGGAGGGGTGTCACAATAAGGAGCTTTGGATATAATTTAAATATCATTATGGAACATGAGAAGGAAGAGTAGGGTATAAGTAGGGTCCTGGTAAGATGAGTTTATATGAGATTTAACCGTGGGGTTTCATATGTACAAAATTTGTGGGAAATCGTACGTGCGTTATAGTAGGTCTTGTGAGAATTAAGAATTTATCGAGATGTTACACTTTGAGAGTCGAGAAGTACTTAAGGATTTTCAATAATTAAGAGAATAAAAAGAGTGAGTTACTTATACGTAGAACTCGAGCATTATATGCTACGCATGGCTAGAATATGTTATGGGTCGTGAGCGCACCTAGCTAAATAGTGTGAATATATATACATATATATAAGTGCATGTATATATATATACTATTTGAATATCTATGTTTAATTATACACGCGCTACTTGATATCACGACGGTTTCTGTGCCGGGACAGTCTTATTTTGATGTGACCTTTATGGGGGATATTGACTCGTACCATAGAATATAGGATCCTTGGTACAGGCTATCCGAGAATGATAGTCAGATGGTCCTAAGAGACATGAGGGTATGTGTTGATCTCTTAGTGACTTGGAACTATGCTTCGCCTCCAATATTTGTATTTTGTGTTAATACAGTTCGAGAGTGATTACGAATTAGTATTTCCCTTTGTACGAGAGATACGGGGAGTTGATAGTAGAATATGCCAGCACTATAGATTTAGTATATATTTTATGAGTGATAAATATATCTACCTTTGATTAATCTATTGTGCTTTTAAGTAGATACGAATAGAATAATTAATATCCAATGAATTCCAGTGGCTGCGATATTAAGTCTATAATGTTATGAATATAACTGGCTTAATACTTTCATAAGAAAAGGCGATCTGATATATACTATAAACACGCGATTACTTGAAACAGAATTTTTTTAGGGAAAATTTGGTCAAACTAGTGTATTGGGTTGGACAGGTGAATTGGGTTAGTTTCATCTAGATTAGTTCATTACTACGTTCGACGTGAATACTACTTAAAGGGTGAGAATTCCCAAGTGAGTGTCGAGGTACTAACATGTATGTAATATCAACTGGTAAGCATTTTAAATACTTGCTAAAATATTTTAAAAGTTGTTTTACACTCTCGCCCTGACCCGTTTCCTGTCATCTCTTCCTTCTCTTGTATACATATATGTATTACAAGTGCCCAACCACCGAGGTGTCAGGATTAGATCCTCGGATTGTTGACGTGCCGCAACTAGTGTGGGAATTGTAGGTCCTTGCAATAGACGACTTTATCCTTGCCTTCTTAGTCTTCTATGTAGTCATCATTCGATAGGGCATGTCTCGCCCATTTCCAGTTTTAATCTAGTTTAGAGATATTTGTACTCTTAATTTATTTTAGTATTCTTTTTTAGTCGGGTTTGCTTTTGATTATTATTTTATCCTGCGATTTGGGATATTTTATTTGGATTGAGTTATCTAGCATATTCTTTCATTTGGATGGTTTGGTGTTAATACTATCATCGGTATTCGTGAGAATGGTTTCATAGTTAATAATAACAATCGGATTTAATTTATAAAATTAAATGTTTTGAAACTTAGTTTAATTATTTATTACGTGATTAATTAAGAAAATGGTTTTTGATAGTGATGCTAAGAATGAACCAACCGGACACTTTGAGTTTATTTAATAAAGGACAGATCACCTGGTATTTAATTACGCAGGGTGTAACAATATAGTCACATCATCCTTATATATATATACTAGCGTATGCCCTTGCTTGAAGGCACGACGACGTAATAGTGAAAAGAAAAAATTTTGAAGTGTAATTTTAAAACAATTGGCCATAATATCATTTATTTATAGGACTATTCAACATGCTTAACAATCAACAAATAGTCCAATAACATTGAAATAGTCTCAATTCATCAATTAAATTGACATATAATATGAAATATACGATATTCATCCATCGAGTTCACATTGTGTCTCAAAAAAACAATGTGTCAAATTTAAAAAAAAATGATCATAATCTCCTTTGTTTATGGAACTATTCACCCTGCTTAACAAATAAAAATAGCCAAACATCCAAATTGTCTAAATTCATCAAACAAATTCAGATATAAAATGAAATATACAATATTCATTAATCAAATTCACTATGTCTAAAAAAAACAAAGTTTCAATTTAAAAAAATGGCATAGTCTCCTTTGTTTATTGGACTATCCACCCTATTTAAGGGGTAGCAACAAATACAACAATAAAAAAAATCCCAAATTCAGAGATGGGAGTCAGAAGGCCGAAAAAGGAGAGTATGAATTTATTCTTTCTATGGGACTTCCTCAAAATGTCTATGCCGTGGTGTTTGACCACCATCTTGGATGGGGTGAGAGAAATTAAACAGACCTTTGCGGGAGAATTGAAGAGCATGTTTTTGGAAATTTTAATTATTTTTAAGTCTTTCTCCCTCATCTGCTTCTGGATTAGGTGTTACTACTGCAGTCTTTCCATCCTTCTTCCCACCTCTTGCCATTATCACTCTCTCCCTCTCGATGTTTTCTACGATTTGACGAACAATAAACATAATTAATCAGATTCTTGAACAAAGATACAATCACAGAAGTAAATATACAATCAGTAACATACATGAGCATTTTTTCATCCTAATCTTGTTTACATCCAAGGAAAAGAATATTTATAGTAATTTCCTAGCCATGTTATTTGATTATTGTAGTGAAGCTGAAAAGAGGGGGAATGGATCGTACCAGGGTGGGAGGGGGCTACGGAAGGGGCGGGGGAGGGGCCTTCATATACGCAGATTGTATATATGTTGTGTGTGTGTGAGTGGGGAAGGGGGGAGGGGGCGGGGCGGAGGGGGGCGGAGGGGGAGAAGATGAGGGAGAGTTGTGTGTGTGTGCGCGTATGTGTGAGTGGGTAAGGGGGTAGGGGACGGGGCAGGGGGCAGTGGAGGGGGAGAAGATGAGGGAGAGTTGTGTGAGTGTGTGTTTATGTGTGCGTGTGTGCATGTGGGAAAGGCGGGAGGGGGAGGGATTTACCAGGGGTGGGAGGGGGCTGCGGAGGGGGCGAGGGAGGGGGCTACATATATGCAAAGTACAGAGCTCAATGGAAAAGTATAGAGCTCAATGGTTCACCAAACTGTTCATTCTCTTCTACAGTATCGCCGAAAAGACGAATTTCATTGAGTTTCTATTTCAGGATATCAATAGCATTAACCACACCTGTGGACTTAACTATGAATATAAAATTGTCTTTCTTTGTCAAATATTTTTTTATGTCTCGACTTCCCCCCAACATCCGCTTTCTTAAGCACTTCATCCTCATACATGTATTCCTCAGGGTCAACCACAATAACCTGTTGGGTGTCAAGATTAATGTCGAACACTTCAGCAGGACTACTTTCAACCAAACTTGTTTTCTCCTCGAGTGTTAATGTCTATATTATCATTTAGAACTACAATGAATAAACCATAAAATCATATTAAGTAAACAGGAAAACAAAGATTTCATAAACTAAATTTGAACAAAATACAATGGTAAAAATAGTGGTGTTTCTCACATACAGAGACTATGCGTCTTTGTTTTGACAGGCAGAACGAAATGTAACCAGGTTGGATTGGGGAACATTGAGCAACAAAAATTGCATGTCTTGGATCGGGTGGCTTTAAGAAACGAAGTGCAACCCAAACGTCAATGTAAAACTCCAAGATACCCATATTGCTTCCATGGATAGAAATGTCTTGAATGCTGAAGCTCCCAGGTTGAAAATTTAGCCTGTTTAATGTGACTGATCATTAGACCTTAGAAATACTGAATAAAATGAATACTATTTGACTTTTATGAATATTATATACTTGTTTAGTTAACTTAACATGTAATTGTAATAGAAAAATAATAGGTTACGTACCATCGACGGCTCCAACAAACTTCAATCTAATGCATCATCATAACCCTTGAACCCGCAAACTTTAGAAGCTCCATTAATCGTTGAAATTCAACTGAAATAGATGCAAAGACTGTTATAGAAGCTATAATAGTCATTTACACAACTATTTTTAGTCCAAAATATCTTGATGCAAAGACTAATATAGCAGCTATAACAAAGACTACTATAGCAACATTGGACTAAGAATTGTTACAACAGCTATAACAGAGACTTAAAAAAAAGTTTACACATTTAATCCTAGTCTCATGTCAATAGAGTGAATATGACGTGAAAATTAGTTCCCACTACCAGACTGGAATAATTTGAAAGCTAAAATGAAAAGTGAAAATACAGAGTGACTTGTACAGTTACAAATGTATACAAAAAAAGTTTTGTGTGATGTGAGCTTCTTATCAATGTTAAACAACTTCTCTTTTAATCTAATTTTCTTTCTATAAATCAATACTTGACACAAACCTTATTCTTCTGGTGGTGGTGTTCTTTTTGCCCTTGGTCTTCTTGGATTTGGAACAAACCTTGTTCTTCTTGTGCTTCTTAGATGTGGGGGCAGGGTGGGTTTGTCTTTATGGTCGATTGTGAGTGAGGAGAGGTGTTTCTGATTCTTGGGGGGAGGGTCGGGGTCATCTTCCTATTCGAAGATCTTCGTCGTATCTTTTTCTTCTTCGTTTGAAATGTCATCTCCGTCTTTGTTTGATAGCTCCTCCGATGCAATGGATTCCTCTTTAAGGACTTCCTTTGGAGTTAAGCAACTTAAATCAGTGATGCTATTATTGCTACTATTGTTGCTTCTTCATTTGAAATTTCGTCTTTGTCTTCGTTTGATAGATCCTCCTCGTCTTTGTAAGTTTCTCGGTGAGTCTCCATCATCAAGGATGGGAGTTGAGACCAAACATATATGAGTCTCGGTTTTGAGGCTATATTAGGATCAACATGACCACCTCCACAGTCATTTGGACAGTATGCTTATGTTTAAGACAAAGATTACAATAAGGCCATGATTGTTTTAGTCTATCACAAAACATATGTAATTGACTGATATGATATTTATATCTACGTTAATTTAGCATAAAAAATAATAAGCTGGTGTTACCACATAAACTCTATGTTATATTGTATAGTTGAGAAAAATACCTGGATGTAAATGAATATTGAACCATCTGCAAATTATTATCAACGTGTATCCCACGCCAACACCACGACCTCGTGCAACATAGACATTTTCTCAAATATCTTGCATTATGTGAGTCAGATTTTCGAACCTGCTTGAGAAATCTTCTTTCGAATCTTGGACTGTCGTTGAATCTTCTGGCTGCTTTGATAGCCACAATCCTATTGTATGTCTTTTTCTTCTAAAGAGTTCTACCTCGTATTGAGCACCAAAAGATTACATCCTCTCCAATCACCTATGAAGCACCCGTGACTTATTTCCCCGAATAGCCGAATCCATACCCTGCACCCTTAACCGCACCCATGGTTCATAGTGATCGCCAATCACCATGCATAGTTCATGTCAGCTCTTCCCCAAACCTATGAACGACGTTTGATTCGCATTTGATGTCAAAGTTTGAGTTGCGAGAATAATTTCAGTATCTTAAGACGCTTCAAATGCCCAATTCGTGAGAATATGCATATACATGCAGATTGCATATATATGCAGCTGCATATACATGCATATGCATATATATTTTTGTGCATTATCTATCTATAGAAAAAAGTGCACAAATAAATTAGTGTGCAACCCATTAAAACACCCAATCAAAAAAAAATATAAATAAACACAAATTCAGTAAACATGATATTGGAAGTTGTAAATTTTACCATGATATGGGATTCTGCGAACATAGATATCTGAAACCCTCAGACAAACCCAAATTCAGTAAAAAAAATAAAATAATATTTCAAAAGAGCATGAAACATCAGAGAAAGAGTGATAAATAAAATTTAAAAGTTTCAGACACATAAAGCCCTAAAAATTAGATCTAAATTGAAGCCTAATAACTCTCCACAAACTTGGGAACCTAAAAAAACTTCTTTGATCAAAGCAGAATTAGGGACCAGTAATTTATTATACTATTTCCAAACAAAACATCCTCTTTCATGCACAACATGAGATTTCCTCCAAAAATAAAGAGGTGAGGGAATGGAAACAAACCATCTACTAACAAAATTGAACTTCCCCGATCCCTTAAATTAGAATCTTCAGATTAGACTTTTGGCAGGGCTGCTTGACACACTTTCAAGGATGGCCTTAATTTTATGTAATCCTGATCAAAAGCATTGATCTCCTCCTCTATAAGGCATTCACCCTCTCCACCGTATTCATTCCAAACAAGAGAAAGTAATAGCAAAACGACACACATCTGAATTTCATCAAGCATGTAGTAACCATTATGCATCATAACATTAGAAAATATGAAGGGATACATGTCTCGAACATGTAAGCCTTCTAATTTTCTCCACTATTAACACAATGTGAGCATGTAGTAACCAAGTATATAATGTGACAAAAAAAATCAGTCATTCTTGGAAGCATCTAAGAAAAGTGCAAGCCACAATTAAATATTGTCAAAGAATTGACCACCCACCAATGTGTATTAGGTAATACCATTAATCATGTTCAGATGTCTTAATGATTCTGCCCTGTACCATAAAAAATCAGCAAACAATGAGCCTTTTACAATCAATACCCCAATATTAAGGACTCAAGCAAATGGAAGATAGATGAAAAAATCTCACCTGACTTCTCAACTCAATCATTCGTGGTTCTTTTTTCGAGTTCTCCACTACATAAAGAAATTATTTACTTCTTTTTCATTATAAAAATTAGTAGGCTGTGAAATAAGACCCCACTTATTTCTATATTTTCACAATAACGTTTTTGTAAACAGAATAAACATATCTACAAAATAAATGTGGACTAAGCTAGGAACTCACATGTAAGCTGCAGAGGTTCATTCCGAAGTTCATCCCTTACCTGAATAAATACAAAAAGATACATGAAAACAAAAACATAATGAAAAGGTTTAAAACCAACTCCAAAAAAAATTCAGAAAAAGGGCATCACAAAATCATTCCATTTATGTGTGCGTGTGTGTGTTTGCTTGTAAATGTACATGTGATAGAGAGAGAGAAGACTACATGACTGGAACAGAGGAGGGTGGCAGAGGGCGGCGATGGCTAGGGCTTGGAGCGAGAGAATGAGGGAGAGAGGTGAGGTCGACGGGGTTGGGTTTGGGGTTTGGGACGAGAGAATGAAGGAGAGATCTGGGGGTGTCGTTTATAAGAGTGTGAGGGAGATAGGGTTACAAAAATACCCTCATTTTTTAATTCAAGTGTAATTTTTGTGAGGAAAAAAAGGGGGAAACCAAAAAAGTGAGGAGTGGATTTTTAAAAAGGAATGTGATGTGATCTAAGCCATTAAAATGTGTAAAAATATGTAAGGAGGTGGCACACATCTGGACCGTTAAAATGTGTAGACAATTAAAAACCAAGCTACCTTATATATATATATATATATATATATATATATATATATATATATACTAATCATGCACCCCTTAGTTAAAACCACTTGGCGCAAATCATTTATTATTATTACCATATCTACTAGTTTGAAACAGTAGAAATATTCACAAGTATACATATAGTCACATCATCCCTATACATATATATACTAATCATGCACCCTTAGGTTAAGACCACTTGGCACAATGCATACTCTGTTATCATTTCCCAATGAATCGCTCACTGCATAAAGGACTGTTGGTTCAATCTCTCACAGACCATAAAATTCAAATCACATATGTGGGAGGTGAACATAATCCCCATCCAAATGGGTCATGCACATACCTTTGCTCCCATTCAGCCATAGAAACTACCCTACATCTCAGATAGCGCGCAACCAAGTTCTAATGCTCTGAGTACAAGTCAAATATCCCCCCAATGGCCAAGACATGATAAGATTGTCCACTATGCAAAAGCCTTTTCCTGATAGAAAGTAGTGTAGGTATGTTATACACAAAATTATAGACATATAATAGGCATTCTAACATCCTATTAAAATCACTAGGTATTCACTCAACCCATACATATATTATCCATACATAATATTTTCTCATTACTACTTATAATATAATCATTTTGAATACTCTCTCTCAAAATTTCCATGATTAACTTACCATTCCAACATTTCATTTATTACTTCTGAAATAATTCTCAAGAATTCTGCACTGTGCTAAATTCACCAAATAATTGTTTTCCTCATTCAAACTAAGTGTGTAACTCGAATTGGGATAAAATAGGATTTTCCAAATTTTTGGACTTGTCGTTCAAATCGGGTGTGTTGTCTCGTTTGAACTAGGCTCAATCTCGTTTGAACGAGATTGAGCTGTTCTCTTACCTAAATAGACCTGCTACGTTTTCCACTATTAACAGGTATGTTTTCACAAGATTTTAAACTCTAAAACCTCTAAATTTCAACCCAAACATCAATTAATCAATTCCAATCATCTTCCTAACATCTATACAAGATTTCTAACACTATAACATCATTAAATCATCACTAATCATCAATCAAATTTAAAACCCCCAATTTAGTTATCAATAACCCTTGTTCTAAAATTTATATGGATAACTCTAAATTAAAACCCATATGTAATAAGAATATTATCATAAATTCGTGTACATATCCTATCTATATAAGGGAATCAAACTCTTATCAAGTCAATCATAATTTATGATTCATTGTCCCAAATTTTCACCAATATTCGTCTTCATATTAATGGGGTAATTATCTAGCCTAACATGAATACAAATATTTCTAAAGAAAGCAAGCAATAATCCCTGGCCTCGATTGTGATGTTTTGATTCACTCATGAAATTGGTATAGGTTTGTTCCATGTCTTTCGATCTACGGTTTGGTCTGATTTGTGGTGTGTGCCCTTGAGTTTTTCACCAAGAATACCAATGTTCTCTCCTTCTTCCTCTATGTTTCTCTCTCTATCTATCGTCGATTTAGAAACTGGCAGACTTTGTCTCACTCATGTACACTCCCTTTTATTTTCCTAATTTTTGTCCATATAAAATCCCCAAAAACTTTGAAGGCAAAAGTACCCCTACCGGGTTCCAATTTGGCCTAAAAAATATACCGGAGTCCAAATAAAATACCCAAGTAGAGTTTTCTCACTATCTCGACCCTTCCCGACTCAATGTCTCACTCAAAATTACCATACGAGTTACTTAAAAATAATTTACTTCTTTAATCCATTAAATTAGTCCCCACGAGACTCACAAGCCCGTCCTGACTTAATATGCAAAACTGTCATAATTCTCACACTCCACAATTTATAAAATTTAATAATTCCATATTACATAACCACACAGTGATATTCAATAATTTTCATCAATAAGTATTAACCTTTCTCACGCTAGTTAATAATTATTTTACTTCAGATTAATTAACAATTAATTTCTCACCTATTAATTTAATAAATCCAATAATAATAATTAATCCCATAATTATTTAAAATTATAAAAAATATGGGGTCTTACAAAATATATTATAGGAGATTTAACTTTCTATTGCATGGACTACGTGCCAAACCTTAGTGAAGGAAATAAAAAAAATATGAATGAAGATTTTATTGATAAAGATGAAATGGCGAATGCGTAGGCGACGGTTCTTTAGTACAAGGGAATAATGTGAAGTTAACCCCATTACAATTTTCACAAGCATATAAGTGGGTGTTACACCAATCAGTTGAAGTGGAGGAATGGCAAAAGTGAGTGTATCAATATGATTTGAGATTTTTTAATTGAAAAATAACGCTTATATGGATTAGTGCAGGAAGAAGAATACCTAAGTGTGGGTACTGAATTGGTGTAGGAAATATGATCTTTATTGAGAATCCACATTTAGGCGTAACTGAAGCGCGACTACATTGAAGTACAAAACCGAGGGTTTTTGTAACAACCCAGGTTTTATGTGGCTATTTTATATTATTTTGCCAGATGGGATAATTTTATAAAATAGGGTAAGTTGGAGTAAATTTTATTTCCCGTGATATTAAGGGATAATATTTACTATGTTTTGTCTATTTACCGTATGAGAAGGTAAATAGCATTTTATTGTGTATTATCGTGTCGTTATATGTAAAGCGGTGGTTATGACTCATATTTAAATTGGAGTATGATTAATGAAATCAAACAAAATTTGGAACATAAAAATAGTTCGCATTATTCCGAATGACAAAATAGGGGGTGCGGTTGTTTTTAGGATAGTTGAGATAGCCGAAATAAATGTCATGTTGTACTTTTGAGTTTCGGGCACTTTTGGGGTGTTAGGACTCAATTATGTGGATAAGAGTCATTTTAATTGTGTAATAGCAATTAAAAGAGGGGTATTTATGTTTTAAGACCCGGTTAAGTCCCCCACCCATTTTTATTTTCTCAATCTTATGAGAGAAGCCAAAGGAGAGAGAGGGAGAAGAGAGAGCTTGGGAGAAATGGAGAAAAAGAGAGAAAATGGAAAATTGGAGCCGGAATCCATTGCTTTGGGAAGAGAATCCGAGACTAAAACCTCGAGGCAAGTTTCTTACTTGCTAGATATTGATTAAATGTGATGATTTTCATGTATAGTTAGTTTTTGGGAGATTTAAAACCATTTATGGGTTTTGGGAAATTTTGGTGTTTAATCCTTTACTCTTGATTAAAAATTTGTTTGAGGAATATATATTAGTTCTTACTTGTGTAGGAATGATTTGGGAAAATTAATTGTTATTGTTGTTGAGGGAAGTTAAAGATTTCGAGTTTTTTGGATTTTAGGGTTTTTAAACCCGTAGACCAAACTGGGCCATTCTGCAGGACCGAATCGATTCGGCCCTAGAGGCGAATCGATTCGGATAAGGGGAAGGTTACAGGTCTAGGCAAACCGAATCGATTCGGGTTGAGGCCGAATTTTTTCGGCTATTGAAGAAAGTATGTTTAACTCACCGAATCGATTCGGCTTTTTGGCGAATCGATTCGGCCCAAGGGGCTAATCGATTCGGTTGCCCTGTTTTTGTGGGATTTTTCCTACTTTGATTTTTAGCCCTTTTTCTTTTATGTCCAAGGTTTAGGGACCTTCCTTTGGGAAGTAATGGGGAGTCCTAGAGGTTTTTTTGGGGTAGACTAATGTCCTAGGAAAAATAGGAAAATTGGGCATACCCGAGGGCCAGTTTGTGTAGGTTAATATCCGAATGATTTAAGAAGTTAACCTAAAAAAAACTTGGAGATAAAATGGTAAATGTAGATACTTTTGGGAGAAAAACCTTGAGAGAGGCTCACTTTGAGGATTCATGAAATTATATGAACTTTTGGAGACTAGTTTGAGGATAATGGCACTTCGGGTCTTAGGTCATTAATAAAATATAACTTAATGAGAATGAAATGCATATTCTAAAACTTGTTATTTACTGGCTAAGTATGAATGATTTTTTAGAATGTAAAAGTAAATGTTTTCAAAACAAAAAAAAAAGTAATGATTTTCATAAATGTTAATTTATGGATACACACCTCTCTAAATCGCTATCATAAGGGAAGTTCGCACGCGTGGTGAATCCCCCTGACTAATGAATGCAGGGTGGATATATCCCTAGGCCATATGACCGGTTATTGTATATTTTCTAGGTTGGTTAGGTGATTCTGGGTGTGGTCATGACTATCTCGCAGGGTATGGCCGCTTCCTGACGTTTCAGTATGATCCCAGGTTGTCTTGTTTGATAGGCCCTGCAAGATGATAGCCATTTAGGGGCGCGCCCAGTGGGGAAACTCGAAGGGGCGGTCTTAGAATCGTTATATATATATGAATACAACTATTCTTCATAATGTGGGACATTATTGATGTTAAGGAATTTTATGATAATAAAATGGCTTTAGTTACATTTCCCGGATGGAAGAAGGGAAATGGGTTGATTAAATACATTTTCTCGTTCGAAGAATGAAAATGGGAAGATAAGAAATGAAAGAAAAGCTTTTTTATGTTAATAAAACATTCTTTAAAGTGTGTACTTTTCCTGAATGGAAGAAAGGATAAAATTGGTAAAGGAAGTTTTGAAATGAGATTAAATTGTAAACATTTGATAAAATGTTGAACCATGTATATATATTCCTAAAGAAATTAATAGGAATTATGCTTTTAGATGATGAATGGGTTTATTTATGTTTCCTTGAGTAGCTGTAGATGAGACCTCCTATACATATATATATATATATATATATATATATATATATATATATATATATATATATATATATATATATATATATATATATATATATATATATATATATATTAATTACGTGCTGAGGGTCTAATGGATCTCGACGATAAACCTTGCCTAGTAGTAGTGTATCGGGGGGGTTCCTTGTTTGGATTTTGCTTCACGAGACACCCCACGCACGAATAGGGCATAGTGTTGAGACTGTGGAGAAGTTATCCCTTAGTACTTGGGTTAACTAGGACACCATCATTGATATTGCGCTAGGTTGTGCTTTTAGATTGAGAGGTGACAAATATTCTTATTAATTGCGATAGAATTATGCACTTAACTGTCATGCATTTTAGTCACAAGGGAATCATATCAAACCGGGCCTTGACCCGTCTATATTTCTATGTTTTTGCATATATGCCTTGCCATACAGGTTCTCTACCGCATGGACACCCATATTTACATTTGCATTTTGGTTGTCATGAGTTACGACATATTGCGGATGTTGTAGGGTATTTCTATTAGACGCTTCTTTCCATTGTACTCTAGTTATGTTCAGTTATTTATTCGGGCGTATATCCCATGCTTTGAATTCATCTATTATATTGTTGTAATGGAATTGTAGTACTCGATGTAACTATTTGTATTGGTCTGTTTATCGACAGCTTACTCAGTGATTATTTATTATATTGTCATTCTTTATTCATTGATTTTTTATATCCACCATTTTTGGAAATGGGATTATCTAAGTGTTTTTCTTTTACTTATTAAAGTTTAAATTGATAGTCCATTTTCTAACATGATTGTTGGTTATATCGTACTATTATTTTAAACCAACAGTGATGCTGAGGATGGACCATCTATGATTCCTATGATTATTAGAGTATTGGGCTGGCCACCTATTATTTTAGTAGGCGAGTTGTCACGGATGGTATCAGAGCATTAGGTTCTTGAGTCCTTTGAAATCTGTGCGGATGTATTGTGTCTTCTTCATTTCTTTTGATTTTATATAGAGCCCTAAGATTAAAATCGTTGATTTCTCTAGTGAGAATTCGTTCTCCTGCTATGATAGGAAAACCCAATCTTTTTTGCATTAGTGTGAGAGTTGAGATTCGCAAGTAGTAGGATGAAGGGCATCAAGGGAGGCCGTTGTGAAGGCATCACGAGATGGGATTACTAAGAGTTGTAAGCTGTAGTCAAGGTTGAGGGACGCTTTGGAGGTCTCTCCCTCTGTAGCGTTATCTTATATCGCTACTGTGACTACTAAGTACAATAGGTATATTTTTCCAAGTGTCGCTGCCGGTAGAGGGTGGTACTAAGCTTGGGATTCAAAGTGATGTCTATTTGAAGATTGATAGGTCCTTAAAGAGGATTACCTGTTGAAGTTCGATCGGATGGAGGAAGTGTAACCTCATTCGGTGGAAGTATAAGGCCCGAGAGTTTTGTCTTAGAGAGGGGTATAGAAGTGCTCGGGTGTGAATATTGGAGGAAAATACTTCACCCATTCGAGTAAGGTTGAAGTGGAGGAAATGGTAGTTGCCATATTTTTGTGGAGCAAGAGATTTTTCGATAGAGAAAGCCGTTAGGTATTTTCAACAGCGAGTTTCTCGGGGATCCTAGGAGTGATGAGAATATAGATTCTCAAATATTCACTTGAGGTTCGGTTAGAGGCCAACAATGAATAAAGGGTGTTACAGTTAAGGAAATTGTACACCGAAATAAGGATGTAATAAGGAAGAGAGAGATCCCTTCAATGGAAATGTCGGATCACAAGTAAGTGATTCTAACGCTTCAGGAGAAGTGGTGTTCTTGATACCCCATCGGTGGACATCCACCCGGAGAAGACTCATTGAACTAAGGCCGGGAGGCTAGTAGTGTGTTCTCTTTGTTAAATAAGTTAAGCGAGAAACGCGAGTAATCACCAGGGTAGCTAGAGATGGAAGTAAGTTTGGTTTGGTTAAGACTAGAATATGTGTCGAGGAACCATTAGTAGTGGCCAAGGAGATTGGCAAGCATGTTGGAGGGAATTTCCACTGTAGTTGAGGGTGGAGCAATATTTTATGATAGGAAGGAGTAGTATTGTATTGACCATAGATTCGGGTGTGTAAATCGAGCTTGTGGTAGTGTCGATATTATTATAGGGAGTATACCTATATGACTTCCGTGGAAGGGAGGTTCTATATTTTTTCCTTCACTCGTTATAAGGCGAGTGATTATATGTGCGGTATATGATACTTGTATTATATGTATTGTACGAGTAGAGATATTCTTGGATTGGTTCATGTGATAGAAAGCTAATGAATCGAGAGGCTATCCTATTTCTAGTTCTACAGAAGAACTAGTTGTTCTATAATATCTCTCCTGGATACAGGTTGAGACATTATAGAGATGGTTTACGATATGTAGGTAGTTTTCATTACTTGTTTTATTTAATTTGTTTGTTTTTGTTTGATTGTTTTCCTGCTTTGCCTGTGTATGATGTTGTCTTATCTCCACGACCAACCAAGTTAAGTAGTAATGCATTGGAGGGGTTCCTTGTCTGGATACGGGCAAAGGAGGGATCAATCCGCACTTTTTAATGTTGAAAATAGAAAAGTGAAGACAAATATGATTTTTCAAACAATGGTTAAGGGATGTTTATACTACTAATGATGAACTATTATTCTAGATAAATTAATAAATAAAAACTAAAACAAAAAATGAGTGAAATGAATAAATATGAGAACAAATAAGGGAAAAGAATCCACTCACATGACTTAATTATTTTTTATGTATTTAAATTACAAGTCTACTCTCATTGAAAATGTATTATAAATAAAAAAAAATTATAAATATTATTTTGAACTTTCACAGAAGTCCCAAAAACAAGACTTCAAATTTTTCTAATAAACTACTTGCTTCGGATCATTTATTAAAATAATGTGAAGTCTTTAACAAGCAATTTTATAGTTATAAATGAGGGTACCCTTTCATCAACTAGGCCCGTGAGGGTAGCCGGATAGGTCCAAATGAAAATAAAAGGTGCCCAACCCAAATTATGAGTTCTAGATGGCGATTAGAATAAAAGGATATGGTCAAGTCCATCCCTAAAATCTTGGACAAGATATTCAGTGGATACTGGGCTAACATGTTGGTTTCCAATACTCTCTTTCTTTCAATTGAATATATATTGTATCCCTGGACCAGGGCAAAGGACATGTGAAAAAGTATCTCGAGAGTTACTTAATAAGACCGTTAGACCTCTCCGTAGATGTAGGCAATTTGTTGAACCATGTACATTCTCGTGTCATGTGCTTGTGATTGTTGTTGTTTCTTTCATATTGGTGGTTGTTTTCCTTTCATAAATTGTTTGTGTTAAGATTTTGTTCACCACAATTGGCGTCGTCTGTGGGAAATGATTGTTTTTCCTGCGAAAACCTTCACAACAAGAACCAACGATGTCCCATCACAGTAGTAACATTTCTCAATAAGGAAATATTAAGCAACAGCCTAACCCCCCAAGGGTAAGGTCTGAAATGCTCCATTCAAACCCCAAACTTCACCAGGAGAGGAAAGTCTCCGAAGAAAGTCAAGGGCTACCCAGGTCCACATAAATTTCTAGGTTAATTAATGCCTATGAGGCCAGACTCCAATAATAGGAGGAGGCCTCTCGCCAGTGGGAGAACGAGAATGCTCACCTCAAAAAGCGACTGCAAAGATTAGAGAGAGAACTCTGTCGAAATTCAAGGTGACTCCACACCAGTACTCCAAGCCCTCGGGCGAGCCAATATCACAGTAGAGGAAGAAGCTCCAGACGTGTCTCAAAAATAACAAAAAAACCCAAGTTAGGTGATAACCATTCTGAACACTTGCATCCATCTCACCGGTATAGAAGTCTTGATCGACGGGATGAAGATATACGAAGTTTGGTTTGGAGAGAGATGAACCAACACCCAACTCATCGTGGCGCCAGATCAACAAGGGATCTAGCAAGACGAGCCCTCAAAAATTTGATAAAGTTCCATTTTTCAAGGGAAATAGAAGAAGAAGTCAGTGATTACTAGGTTCAATATTAATGATGGAAAGACTGATCCGATCGAACATGTTAGGCAATATAGGCAATTTATGACTCTATAGAGTCACAACGATGCACTCATGTGAAGAATCTTTCCCTCGATCTTGAATGATGTGGCCTAGAAGCAGTTTGAGAAGCTACATCATTGATCCATCAGGAGTTTTAAATCTCTGGCTGAGCTGTTTACAGATCACTTCATTATGAATAATTCCTATTCGAAGAGGATGGATGCTTTTCTTACTACTTAGAAAAACCCACATGAGAACCTCAAAGAGTGAGTGAAGAGGTATTGAGAAATGTTTAATGATGTTCAAAATTGCTCGGAGCAGGTCGTCGTAGCATCCTTTCAAATAGGCTTGCCTAGATCCTTCCTATTGCACCAGTCCTTAACTAAGAAGGGCGCCACAACCATCGACCAATTGATGGCCTGTATTGAGAAATACCCTAAAGTTAAGGATCTGACCCATCTTAATGGAGGGGAAAATGATCGTGCGAAGGCTAACAAATGGGTTGAGAATACTAAACCATCGAAGAAAGGGAATAAGAACGAGAGGAAGAACGTCACCAAGAATGGAAATAAGAACAAAGCCTCAAAGGAATTTTAGGTTGTAAACATAGTCTTTAAGGATTCGATCTATAATATTATTTCAATGATCAAGGATGAGCCATTTATTAAATGGACGAGGAAGATGGAAGGAGATCCTTCCAATACAAATAACGCACTAAGGTGCGCATTCTTCAATGAGGGCAAACAAAAAACTGAACACTACAAAGCCCTGAAGTCTCACCTCGAGAAGTTGGCCCAAGATGAACATCTAAATGAGTTTGTAAAGAAGATGACAGATAAAGCAACAAAGAATGGTGAGAAAAGGGTCGATAATGTCCTGGGGGATGTTGTCCATGAGTTTCCAGTGATACATGGGGAATCAGACCTCAAACAGATCCAAGGAAATGCATCTCAAATGGAAATTAAGAAGCTTACCGTAGTCATTTAAGCATTCCAGATTGACCCAGCCAAATCTTATTTAGGGAAGCGCTCTCGACCAGAGGACGTCGATTACAATAAGCATATTATTTTCACAGATGAAGATTTGGTGGGAGTGAGAACCCCTCATCATGACGCACTAGTCATTAAACTCAAGATAGCCTATCGGGACATCAATAGGTTTCTCGTCGACCAAGGAATCTCATCGTATGTAATGTACCTCAAGCTAAGAATAGAACATCTCAAGGAAGCCACTATTTTATTGATCGGCTTCATTAGAAAAATCATGATCCCTCTAGAAAAGATCATCCTGCCATTGAGGGTAAGAAACATCTCAAAAATGATTGAGTTTCTTGTTATTGTTATCGAATCTCCATACCTAGCCATCCTTGGTCTAGGATGGCTCCATGCAATAAAGGTTGTTCCATCAACCTATGACCAAAAATTAATGTCCGTAACTGATCGAAGAGTAGTTGAGATACATGGATACAAGGATATGGGAAGGAAGTGTTGCATCGCAGCCATACACCCCAAATAGGAGAAGAAAGTGGGAGAATTAAACGGCAAGGAAGAATCCTAGGAGGGGTTGATGCCCTCCAAATAGCAGCTAAGGTACGGTCGACCAGGCGTGAAGGAGACCATCCTAGAAGAGGTTGTAGGTGGGAGTTGCTTAATTAAACAGAAGTTTTTTATTGGCACCTCATTGACTGATCACGAGAGAAAAGAACTGCTCATCCTTCTCCGGAGCAACTTGGATATTTTTGCATGGGATCCCTATGAGCTGCGTGGGATTGATCACATAATTACTTTTCATCATTTACATGTAGAACTAGCCTTCAGGCTAGTTACACGGAATGGTCGTTGAACATCCCTGAAGAAGGCTAAAGCAATAGAGAACGTGGTCGAGAAGATACTAGATGTAGGGTCCGTACAGGAAGTTCAGTTTAGTAATTGGTTATCCAACCTAGTAGTAGTTCCTAAGAGAAAGAGAAAGTGGAGAGTTTGTATCGACTTCACCGACCTCAACAGAGCTTATCCCAAAGACATTTTCCCCCTTCCAAATATCTATCAACTAGTCGATGCTAAAGTAGCACACGAGAGGATGAGCTTCCTAGGTTCGTATTCTGGATACCACCAAATCCCCCTTCATGTGCTAGATCAAGATAAAACCTCCTTTACAACCACTGCTGGTTTAGTTATGCCCTTTGGAATTATTAATGCAGGAGCGTCTTATTGGCGGCTAGTCACAAGGATGTTCAAAGATTCAATGGGGGATACCATGGAAGTTTATAGTTATGACATGATCCTTGAGAGAAAGATCAAGGATAACCATCTTTCTAACCTGGAAAGGACCTTCGAAATCCTTAGGAAGTGCCGAATGAAACTTAATGCAAGTAAGTGTTCTTTCGGCATCCAGTCAGGAAAAATACTTGGATACTTGGCGAGTAATAGAGGAATAGTGGAAAACCCCAACCAGATCGATTCCATCAATAAAGTTCATCCCCCTCCATCACTAAGAGATGTACATAAGCTCACGAGACTTCTCGCCATGCTCAATCGATTCATTTCTAAATCTTAAGAACGGTGTAAATCGTCCTTTTAATTGTTAAAAGGAAATAAAGGAGTAACATGGGATGAAGACTTATCAAGAGCTTTTGAAGAACTTAAGATTTACCTTAGCAAGCCCCTTTTGATATTGATCCCTAAGTAGAGTGATCCATTATACCTATACCTAGAAATGTCAGGCCATGTTGTAAGCTCTTCCTTGGTATATGAGAGAGAAGGAAGCCAACATCCAGTATACTTCACAAGTACAACTCTTTTGGAAGTTGAGCAGTGATACCTTCCATTGGAGAAGCTGACCTATGCACTTGTGATGGACTCTAGGAAACTAAAGCATTATTTCGAGGCTCATTCCATCGTCGTAGTTACTTCACACCCACATAAGGCTATTATAAGGAAAATAGATCTCTCTAGTCAACTATCGAAGTGGTTCGTCGGAATTGGAAGGTTCGATATTTATTTTCAACCAAGAACTGTCGTTAAGGGGAAAGTCCTAGCCAATTTCATTACTGAGTTCAGAGAGGAACAACCTTACAATCACCCTGAGACCAGTCGTTCAAGGGAAGGCTTAAGTTTTTGGACATTATACGTTGACAAAGACTCCAACTCAAGGGGGATGGAGTATGTATTGTTCTAGTGAATCCTGAGATTACAATGCTCGAGCAGGGAATTACACTTAGATTTGAATCCTCCAATAATGAGGCAGAATATGAGGGGGTGATCATTGAACTACGCAAAGCATAGCTGCTAGGGGCGAGACACCTTCAGGTATTCAGCGATTCACAGCTAGTTTCTAACAAAATAAGTAGTAACTTCAATGGAAAGGATGAAAGGATGGCATCTTATCTCTCGATTGTCAAGGGTGTAATGGCCACCTTCAATCAAGTCGATGTTAAGCATATCCTCTGGGAAAAGAATAGCCACACGGATGCCCTGGCAGCTCTAAGATCCACAATAGACTCCAACATGAGAAGGACAATCCAAATTAATTTCCCCGCGCAACCAAGCATTCATCAGGCTACTGAATTATGGAACCCCGAGCAAATTCTCCATATTAAAAAAGATCTAAGTTGGATGGATCACATTAGAGATTACTTGCGAATAATAATTTTCTAAGTGATAAGAGGAAAGATCATCAGATAAGAGTCAAGGTTTCTCACTTTCACTTACCTCCTAAAGAAATGTTATATAAGAGATCCTTCATTGGCCCCTACCTCCAATGCGTTCATCCACACGACATCGAGCAAGTTCTGCACAAGCTTCATGAACGAATTTGTTGGAGTCATGCGGAGAAAGATTGGTAGCCTTTTAAGCAATAAAGGAAGGATACTGGTGGACATCCATGCAGAGGGTGTTAGAGTCTACGCTCGAAAATATGAAAAATGCCAGAAGCACTCGCCCATGGTTCACCAACCCACTAGTGGCCTAAAGTCCCTAAATAGCCCCTGGCCCTTCACCTAGTGGGGTCTGGACATCATAGGCCCTCTACCTACTGCAACAGGAAATTAAAAGTATCTATTGGTTGACACATACTACTTCATAAAGTGGATAGAGGCAGAATTGTTAGCAAATAATAAGGACACAGATACGATAAGGTTCATATATAGAAATATCATCACAATTAGGCATACCCAGGACGTTTATTACCGACAATTGGAACCAGTTCAACAGTGTACCCTTCCAAATCTTTTACAACCATCATGGAATCAGGCACTACTTTAGCTCGGTGGAATATCGACAAAGCAATGGTAAATCTGAGGCTTCCAATAAAGCAGTGATTGATGGACTAAAAAAGATCTTAGAATGAGCCAAAAGAGCATGGGCGAATGAATTACCCCACATCCTCTGGGCCTATCGCACCACCAAGGCGAGCAATTGGGGAAACACCCTTTTCACTCACATATGGAATGGAAGCAATCATTCCAATAGAAATTGGTCTCCCTACCATGATGTCTAGGTTAGTCGACTAAGGAGACAACTATGAAGCATTTCTCATCGAACCTAACTTAGCTGACGAGCAGCGAGAATTGGCTTTAGTTAAGCTGGCATCTTACCAGCAATATCTAGCCAGACAATACAATCAGAAAGTCAATCCGAGAAAATTTCAGGTCGAAAACTATGTCCTAAGGAAATTTCTTGGTAGTGATGTGAGACCATTAGATGGAAATCTAGGACCTAACTGGTAAGGACCATTCAAGGTGATAAGGCGTGACCTACAAGGATCCTACGACTTCAAAATGCTAGAGGGCATGGTGATACCAAGAGCTTGGAATGCGGACAACCTGAAGAAGTTCTACTTATAGATTTACTTATGCACCATTAGTTTAGGCAAATTTTCATTTACAAATTAATGTTTCTCTCTATTATTGACTTTGATTAATAAAACTTGATTGGCCCTGCCATCCTATACATGTTGGTTGTCTCAAGTATATTTTATTATATGCACCCTTTCCAAGTTATAGGCTTCGCTCTTTTAAAATATATCATAAAGAGCATGGATTACTGTAGTTTGGTTAACTTCCGCCAATTGAAATATCTCTTGAGCTAGCCTCTTATGATTGTACCACAATGGTTGGGTCTATACCAGCTCAATTTGTCTAAATCATAGCTAACAGGGTTGACATATAATTACCCTCATCATGCCTTTTTTCGTAACACAAATGTCCTCCTAGGTTGCTTCGTCAACAAATGTAGACCTATAGGGGACCCTTAGGCAATATGGCCAACCCAGGTTGGTCGCCAATAAAGCTTGGCTGAAAAATTTTACTCAAACGAATTGCCCATTAATCATGTGTATCCTCACCACAACCCTACGTAGGTCTAAGGCAATGTGATGACACAACCTAAAAGCTAAAGTGAGATGGAATGGTATGCCTATGGCATACTGGACTTGGGGATTACTCATTCAAAAATAAACAGATGACATATGTCTAGTCAGAAACTGCCCAAAGCATAACAAATTTACTGTTAAAGGTTACACAGTTACATGCACAACATTGATAAAAAAAATAGACCTTAAGAGGGATCAGGTCACTGAGCAAGGTAATCATCCACTCGCACCCTTCAACCATCATCTAGATAAAGGGAAAAGCCCTCCTCAACCTACTCTGGGTTGACTCTAGCAACTGCCTTAGGATTGCATCTATCGGAATCCATCAATCATCCCTTCTAAGTAGATTTGCCTCCAAAGATGAGGGATTAATCTCATGCCTATACCATAGCATAAAGTTCTTGCTCACCTTTAACTCCCTGAGAGCACTTAGCCACCCTCTGATAATGGCCAACTCCTCGACCTCCTTTAACTTTGTGGGAGCATCTTTCCAGACTTATTTGTATCCATCTGCCCACACTTTTCGAGGAGATTTTTTGAGTAAGTGCCTCAGTCTGGTAATGTCCCTCTAAAGCCCAGTAGATATCACATATGCTCTACAAACATCTTCTCTCAGTTAGGCCATCTCCCTTATGAAACAGCTATCATCGATCCTAGCTCGCTACCTTATTAAAAATGAAGAACCTCTAGAATTGAAGGAGCAATTCTCAGCACATTCTCCTTGAGGTGTGAAAATTTCCTCCTTAAGGCATCATTTTCCAGTTGCATAACCTCTCCAACGTGATTGATTTCGGAGGCGTCCAACAGTTTAGCCATCAGAGCATCCATCTCCTCTTGAACAGAGGCACCAACCTACTCTATCTCTGCAAGTCTATCCTTTAACATGTAAACTACCTCGGATTGATATTTATAGTCTTGGTTCCTTATCCTAAGGGATTTGAAAATACTGATAAATGCTCGACGAAATTGGTCACTTACATTCGAACATAGGATTTAGCCTAGACGAGAAGTGGCAGGAATGTAATCATCAAGATCAATAAACTACAAGACATGGAATGCAAATGACAACTATATCAATGAATGCGAAAATAAAATTCCCACATTTCATTAAAAATGGCACTATCCAGGTACGATACACGGAGTGACAAAAAGAGAGAACGAAAAATACAAGTAAAGGAAATAATCCTAGAATTTAATTGGTCGACCTCGACCTACTCTAGGGGGGTGGATCTTTCCCCGTGATAGCAACAGCCTCACTTTTCTCTTCCCCAAGTGTAGGGGCATCATCATCATGAAAAATAGGGGGATTAGCAGTAGGAGTGATGGGATTATTAACAGGAGAGCAATATTCATCAACGATGGGCTTAGGGCCAGGGTTGTGCTCGCCCAATAGAGGTGAGTTAGCAGAAACTCCAGCAGCGACTAGGTCTAGATCCCCATACTTTTTAAAGTCCGTCTAGCATATATAACCAATCTTCTTCTCTGCAACTTCACAAGCTGCCCCACATCCCTCATCATAGACATTCCCTCTAACTGTGGCCACTTCTGCATCCAGGATCTTCATCTTCTCAGCGATCCTTGTATTCTAATTTGTGATGGAAAGTTTACTCATCACAACCGGCTCATAGGCCTCGCGGAGTTTCTTCAGCTCCTTGGTCACCTCAGCCCTCTCCTTGCCAAAAGAGGCCTCGACCTCTGTGAGAGCTCTCTCAGAGGATTTTTGGGCCTCTTACGCAGTCTTTAGGCTCCGATTGTTCTTATTACTCCTCCTCACTGTCCCATATCAACTGCGGTGGAGGACGGTGTAGTCAGACATAAATTGCATGAAAAAATAGGTGTAAGG
The DNA here is from genome assembly GCA_949130495.1 of Sambucus nigra. Taxonomy (NCBI): domain Eukaryota; kingdom Viridiplantae; phylum Streptophyta; class Magnoliopsida; order Dipsacales; family Adoxaceae; genus Sambucus; species Sambucus nigra. Next base: position 50,367,145 of record OX422215.1, read on the forward strand.
CAAATAATGCAATGACATAAAAAATGGAGAAGAAAGGAAATGGCCTGACCAAAGCAAGCCCCTGATCTACCTTTAAGGATAACTGGTCTGGACCCATATTTGAGAATCATTCATGGTCTTCCATCAGTTTGGATCTCTCAAGCATCATCAGAGCAAGCTGAAGGGATAGAGCCACAAAGGACCCCTCAACTGGAACAGTCGCATGCATAAGGGAAGCATGTGCCTTCTTTGTTCTTTCCTTTCCTCTCCTTCTGTACACTTTTTTCTTCTTCTTCTCCTTTTCTTCCTTTATCTCCTCCTCCTTCTTTTTCTCCCTCTCCCTCTTCTCTTCTTCGTTTCACTTCCTCTCCAGCTCTTTCTCATGATCTGCTGTCTGGGAACCACTAGCAGTGTCCCCAGACCTTGTCTTTTGAATCTTCATCTCGTTGGACAACAAGACATCATCATCATCATCATTGGGGATCAAGTTATTTGTTCTAGGGTGATCCATATCTTCCTCCCTAGAACTCTCTGACCTGGAACCACCCGAATTAGAACCCTCCTCGCTAGATCCCTCCTCACTGGATCCATCCTCACCACTACCTCCTATGTGACCTATAGCAACACCAGACTCTGAGTTGCTCTCCTCCTCTATGTCTAGCTCAATGGGCTCAAGAGCATCATATTCCTCCTCTTCTTCCTCTGGGATATCAGGATGAGGAATGGAGTCAACTGGACGGGCGATGAAGCTGGTGGTAGTGTTCTTTTATTACAACAAGAAGGCAGTCGACCTGGGATGTTCACCTTCTACAATAGAGTCCCTTATATTACTGTCCTTAATTAGCACAGATCTCGTGGAGATCAGATTCTTGATTCGTGGACTTCACTAAAAAAGAAAAGAAAATAATAGAGGAAAAGCACATTATAACAACAATTAAAAAGTGGTGAGATTAAACAACAACCTATATATTCATCCCTATAAGTAGGGATTCGAGGTCCCCTATACCTTGCACCCCCTACTTGGGGTGAGAATTGCCAGTTCTTAGCTATGAATCCCTCAGACCAGTAGTCCTTATGGGAATTAGGTAGATTCACTACCAACACCCTATCCACACTCCTCTCTTTCAAGTAAAGAAGACTATAGTTGGTACAAGAAAAGGTACAATAAAAGAATATTTCAACTAAACCTAGATTAGTGTCACAGAGTTTGTTTATTCTATGGAAGTCATCTATAATCTTCCAAATGTTTCGAGAACACTGGGCTATGACTATATCAAAATACTGGAATAAGTGTAAGAACATGTGATTTGGGGGTAAAGTTAAACCCCTTGAGACAACAAAAGAACGTGAATCCAGTGGCCTTCCTTAATGTCGAAAACATTACGAGGAGTAGGGACACACTAAATATCCACCCAATCAAGAATATTATAACGTTTCCTAAATGCTACTAAATATTTGTTGTATATCCTAGCCATGAGCAAACCTTAGCTATAGTAGAAAGAAAACGACTAAAGGAAATACATAAAAAGAAGAGACTCAAAGCTTACGAAGAAGGTATCAGGCCAAGAATGATGAGAGAACACGTGTGAATAAAGATGAAAAGCAGGAAATAGCTTTCAAATGACAACGAATGAGCTTGAATGTAAGAACAATCTTAATAGCGAAGGACAATTTGGAAGCAAAGGGAAACACGGAGTAGAAGTGGCAAAGTGGATTATCTGAATGCCTCGGTTTAAACCCCCCAATTATAGTACATGACAATCAAATAAGATTTGTTGATCAAAACTATAGCAGAACGACGATTAACTCCCCTCTCAATCTTAAAAATCACAACAGTGCCACCAAAACTAGGCCAGGAGCGACATTTAAAAAATTTTAGCCTAATTAAGCACCTAAAATTATAGGGGAAATTATGGGCACCCTTTCATCGACAAGGCCCATAAGAGTATCTTCCTAAGCCCAAATGAAAATAAAAGGTTCTCGGACCAAATTATGAGTTTTAGATGGAAATTAGAATAAAAGGATATGGCCAAGTCCATCCCTAAAATCTCGACCGAGATATTCAGGGGATACTGCGCTAACATGTTGGTTACCAATACTCTCTTTCTTTCAACTGAATATATATTGTACCCATAGTCCAGGGGGCAAAAGACAAGTGAAAAACAATCTCGAGAGTTATTAATAAGAACAATACACATCTCTGTGGACGTAGGCAGTTTGCCGAACCATGTACATTCTTGTGTCATGTGATTGTGATTGTTGTTTTTTTTCATATTGGTGGTTCTTTTCCTTTCATAAATTGTTTGTGTTTAGATTTTTGTTACCACAATAAATTATTTAAATAACATTTAACTTAAGAAAAAGCCTATCTCTTATTTCATTCATAAGAAAATGGAATAAAAATATTGGTTTCTTTCTTAATGACATGATCACCCCCATATACCATAAAAAGGGGATTTTTTTATTCATTAAAAATAAATCACCTTCTCTCGAAGAATGACTATAAATGAATGCTTTCTTTTGAAATCAATTTTAAAATGTAAAAGTCTGATATTCATCTTCAAATGAAGAGAATAAAATTATAAATTACAAAACTAAATTAAATAGAAGAAGAACATAGAAGTTTCGTCTCTCCCACTTGAATTGGGGTATTTAGCGTAATATGTGAACTGTTTTTACATATGAAATGTGAAAATAATTATTTTCCTGGTTGGGTAAATGAAAGAATTAAAGATAAAGAGAGCAACATAGAAACCAAGTTTCCTTGCATTTTAATTGAACCTCCAATCCTAGGAATTGAAAACGCCCACAAATCTGAATTTTTTAATAATATCGTCATCTCGAAACGTATCTCACAAACTCTCAAATTCCATCCCGAAAAACAATTAATTGCAAAAAATTCTCTAAAAATTACACAAGAAATTAAAAGATTAAAAAAACTATAACCTACAAATATGAACTAAGAGTACGTCTACTCTCTACAAATCAGTCCTAAAATTATTTGTATATTTTTTATCATGAAAATGAAGACCAAATACTCTTTATATATGTGGAAATTGGGGTTTAGTGGTATTTATCGTATTCTACAAACGAATATTCTAATAAATAAAATAATAAAAAGTGTTATGGACGATAATTATTTAAATTAGTAGTTTGGGGTACTGATAATATAGGCATCGAAAAATATACTTGTTGGTTTCTTTTAGATAAGAAATAGGGAATAGATGAGAAGAATGGAGAAATTAATATAGATATGAAATTTTAGGGTATTAAATGTAAAAAGGGAGAATCTCAGAATAGTGGGGACGTGTGTGTGGTAATGTCAGGGGCACGGCTGGGACTGCACTAATCAAATGGATCTCGCACTACCACATGGTCCCATCGCAGCCGTCCACATGGTGCATTGGGATATTAAGCAAACATGTGGCATTTCCCCTACTCCTCACCTCAAACACAAGACCTCGCAGTTGCAAAACATGAACCAAACTAACTAAGCCAACTTATGGATCAACAATATTATTGAGTGAAATGATAGTCAAGCTTTGATATTTTCCTCATTTTCAATATTTACACAATAAACCCAAAGCATTATATCATTTTCATATGATCTTTAAATTGCGAACCGCAAAGACCTATGTGTCATTCTTTTTAATGTCGACAACATTTGGAGATTGATTTCGGGTATGAACCTAAGCTTTGACTTTTACTTTTTTCGATTTTGAAAATTGCACGATCAAAATTTATTCATTTTAACCCTTATTGACACATCGTTTGAAACCAGGAATCCCTTGATTCATGGCGTACAATTTTTATATTTTACCGATGTCCAAATTAGTGATGTGAGTTTATCCTTTTTTCCCTAAATGTGCATATGTGGTTATTTTTTTGAGAAATTTCCATGAATTAGTGCGTTTAAAACAGTAAGTATGTTTTTACATGTATGATAAATAAAGTACCCATACAAGTCCAATTTTACCAAGAACTAGCAATTAAAATGTGTCTATTTGAGCCATAAATATAACACTTTTGGGTGCTTATCAGTTTATATCATTAGGGGTGAGTTACATCAGTACGGCCAAATATGTTAGACTTAGGGCTACCTGGAGGCATACTCTTGTGTCGTGTTTCTGAGTATGAATCTTACCTTGTTTGGGGGTATTTTTTGGTGCTTTAAATATGATTTATAGAATTGTACCAATTTTTGTCTCGCCATTGTTCTTCAGGTTTACCATATAATCCATCACGTGATGCAAATTCATCAGTGATCGATTTTGATATAATATTTCCTCCCTTGTGCTTTAAATTTTTTTAAATATTACTATAAAAATCGATTATCATGTTCTCTTTTGTTTGGGGGGTGGGCGGGTGGTATTTTATCAAAATCGTATATCTTTTGAATTTTTTTGTCTGAAACAAGCCATATTTTTTACTTTTCATGCAGTTTTATCTCGTTCTTGACGTGATTTATCTGTCATCCATCATTTAAGTGTAGAATACTCTAAATCGAACTCAAAGTCGATCTTCAAACTTAAAATCTTCAGTAATACTTCTTAAGGCATATTTCACCATCAATTCCTATACTCGACAGTATTTGAGCACTTATCATCTTACGATAGTCTAAAGTTCAACAGTTTAGAAATTCTCAAGAGAACCTTAAAGAGACATAAACCCATGAGATTTTAGCCTTTCACCATTTTGAGAGTTAATATTCAATCTCCGAGTCACAAGTTGACTCAACTTCCTTTGGGTACAACTCCAAAGTGGTTGCATGATCTCATTATTCTTTTTACTTGGCTTAACCACTGATATTGACATCACTCTCGAGTTATAAGAAACATGTGGCTTACTGTCTATCCGAATCTTTAAGCCTTCAACCATTTTTCCATATCACTTACCATTTACTTCACACACTACATTTCCCTATTTCCCTTATCCTTATAAATTTCCCATTCAACATTTTCCATAACTCCCATCATTTTAAAGAAGTGATTAAAATTATTCATGTAAAATGTCTTCATTCGTTCTCTAAAGACAATCACATTGGAAAAAGAAAAAATAAGTTGCATATAAAAAAGAATAGAGATGTAGGAAAAAATGAGAAAATGAAAAAGAGAAAAACAAAGGCATGTGATAAATTTTGTGAAATTAAGACATTAATATTCATGTTATCATCCACTCTTCTCAAAATGATTGAATCATCCATGTTACCCATATCACTTTTGCTCAACCTTTACATTAACCCCGTTCTTTCTTTTGGTGAGGTGTTCGGGCAAAGGAAAAGTTTACGTGGTAAAAAACTCAAAATTCTCAGTATGGTGGTTTGCATTCCTTTTATGAGATCAAACTCATTCTAGTATTTATTTTTTCATGTGCTTGTGTGCGATATTTAACCTTGTTTGTATTTACCCCTGTCCTCATACACGAAAGAGATAAACTTACCTAAATCTCAAAGATTTCATTTTTGAGAGATATATCTGGTGAGATTTGAAGTTGAAGAAATGATTTTAAAAGAAAAATCTAAGAATTACTCTTATAATACTTGAAAAGGTTCAAATGATCCACACTACAGATGATGAGTTCTTAGAAGGATTTTCCTTGAGTTTTATTGATGGATTATGTGATTTTTTTATGTCTAAGAAGAGACTAACTGCCCTTTTAAAAATGGTTTTCAAATAAAATGTTTTGAATTTTGTGGGTATATTCACTGCAAACCTTCACGAGACAACACTTGTCCTCTTGAGCAACCTAGTGGTTTAACAGTTCATTGTAAAATCTAAGTGCAAATGCACATGCCCACGAAAGTGGCACACTTTTCGCTTTCTATCTTTTTCTCTCTTTATTTTTGCTTTAAGCCGAACAATGTTATGTTTGGGGGTTTATTTATAAGCATACAAAAATGTTAAAGTTTGACATGAAGTATACTCATTTTAATTTCAAGTGCTCAGTAAAATTGGCATTATACTGGTATTTGTTTATCTTGTATATCAAAACACATTAACAAATTCAAACACGTTATTTCTAGGGAATTTGGATAAGAAAAAAATGAATATGAACATTATTAGGAAAAATGGTAAATTCAAATGACTAATTCCATACTCGAATGAATGACGAAAGTTGTAGAGATCGAATCAAAGGACACCTAGGTTCAAACGACATGTCAACCTAAGTTAAAAGGAAGAAATTATGACTGTGAAAATTTAAAACTGAAAAAAGTCAAGGTCGAAGCCTCGGGTTACACCCGAAGCCATACCTCATGACCCAAGAACTTTTGAAATATTATCGGCGTCGAAATGTGGGTCACATGGGATCTTTTCGTTCATCAATTGGTGGTCATATAATGAAGTTATAAATATTTTGGGGTTAATTTTAATTATTGGAAAATGGAAGAAAACTTGAAGTCATATATTATTTCGCGCACTATACATGTTAAACCCCAAGTTGGCTTAGTGGTTGGCTTGGTTTTCAACAATGACCAAGTCATGCGTTCGAAAACTGCTGCGATGGGGGGTTAACCTTATTTTTGCAAAATAAATCATAGGTTACAGATGGTGCCATCTTGGCATAACACGTGGTTGCCTCGTAACCATTGGATCCATCCGCATCCCCACGCACCCCACACACGCGATTGCAGCCCCTTATCAGCGCATTTTTCCTCTATTTTTACTTTTAACCCCATGAACTTTATTTCTTTAATATTTCCTCCATATCTCCTCCATTCTTCCTCATTTTTTTATTTCTTGTTTTAAAGAAACCTAAAATTTTAATCCATCTCCCATGCTCTATTATCAGCAGTCCACATTGTTAATAAAATAATCCTTTACTCATATCCTCTTTTTATTATTTTATTAATCCATAATTTTGTAAAATTTCAAATATGCCCCCAGGCCTTTCTTTCCACGTATAAAAGGGGTATTTAGTTTTAAATTTTCTAGAGTTAAGTTTTAGTTAAAAGATTTCCATTCTCCAAGTTCATACCTTTAGGTGCAGGGGATATTGTCCCACAGTAAAAGTCATAATTGCAAATTATCCCCCAAAAGCTTTAGAGGGTATAAAAAAGAACAAGTAGAGACGATGTACATGATTTGGCCAAGGGTTCGACCTACGTCCACGGGGAAATGATGAGATGTCAATTTATTAATTTCCAAATGGGTGGTAATAGTTGGAATGCTATGGATGCTAGATTAGAGTCCAAGTTGTCACATGAAAATTACAATTGTCTTTATTGTGAGTTGGTTCATTCTTATTTATAGACCTAGGCATCCTACGGTCTTACGTCTCTTTATGTTTGTCCCAACCAAGTAATAGTTACCTATCTATGGCGGATTTTGATTTGTCGATATTGTTCTCAAGATTTACTTATATCCTTTCGAGATTCGTTATTACACTTATCCAATTTTCACACCATGTGCCCATCACGTGTCTTTTCATGTGATCGATCATGTGATGCAAATTCGATCATACTCCCCTCAATTTATCCCGAAGTGGGAGTGATCAGTCATTACTACCGATCGACCTTACCTTATTTGCAATTTTTGTTCCACACATGGCGCGCCTTTAAATCATTGTTATGTTTTACAAACGGGGTGTTTGGGTGATAAGAATCATTGTCGACTCTGTGATTTTGGATGTGTCTCTACTCTAGGATTACGCATCTAGTGTCACTTCCCAGAGTAATGATGGTTTATGGGAACTTAGTTCAGTTCCCCAAGCATTATGATGGCGTTCTATGTGATGGGATCAAAAGAAGGTATAAGTCTTATCCACACATTTTACCTTGGCATTTTTCTCTTGTTAAGGAATTTTGCTTTCGTTCTTTCGCTCTCTAACTTTCAACATTTTTTTCTTCTCTTCTTCCTTTTTCCTCCGATGTCCATGGGTGTAAGGAAGTATGAAGTCTTAACTGCTAATGACTTTCTGGAATTTTGTATTCAATATAATATTGATATAACTTGAGGTCCTACGCAAGAATAGGGATGTACTATCTCCAATCTAGGGACAAGTCTCGTAATTCGGTCGCCTATTTTCCCAGATCATAAAAAAGAGAATGAAAAATGTCCTCGTGGCTTCTAGGAATATAGATATGGTAAGGGTTATGATGGGCTTAGAATCCAAGCCACCAAGGGGGCGCCTGGTAGGTCACTCAAAATTTAGTTATGTTTAAATGTTAGTTGCTTCTTACTGACTGAACTGATTCTTTATTTCACATCACTTTTTGATTATCAAATCATCCAACTACGAAGTTAACCTTGGAAATTTAGAATAAATTTAGAAATGACAAACCCCCTAGATTTCACCCCCACTAGAGAGTGGCTCGCATCTTTCTCAGTTACAATCTCACTTATCATTCTCTTACTAACATCACAACCATCAGAGATGTCCAGGTCGCTGATTATATTGTAGTCGATGGAAATTCCATTCTAATTTCCACCCCCATCCTCAGCGAGGATGACATAGTGGTTTACATTTGAGGATATATCCCATGAACAATATCAAAAAAATCTGATTCCAACCAGGGATAGGAAGAAGATAAGGATTAATAGGAAGATGAAGTGGATGAAGAACTTAACTCCAGCTAAGAGGATTTTGATCCAAACTTATCAAACGATGCAATCTTATTCGATTGTCCTTAGGAAGAGTAGGTGCTTAAGAAAAGTTCACCTTATAGGATTTCCCGTTTCCATCGATCCCGTTTTACCTTGAAGAAATGAGCAATCGATCAAGGAGATCGATCGACATAGAACCTTCTAGGGGTAATTTGAACAAGAAATCGACTCTAACCACAATGGTCGACCAAGTTCCTTTAGAAAATAAGAAGAAAAAGAGGAAGTTGACTTCCCTTAAGGAAAAATAATTCTTTGGGTTGGAGCATCAATGAGTGGAGGCCGAATAGGCCAAAAAGAAGAAGTCCGACAAGACATCGATGGACGATTGTTCAAAATCCCGACCTCCAGATTCCATTGGTTTACTACATGTTTGTCGCAATCAACTTGAATTATGCCTTTTGAAACTGCAAGTATGTATTGACCTATAAGATAAACAAAGACATAGTAAGGCCCAAAATTAACAAGAAATAACAATTTAAATAAGTCCACTTGAAGGATACAAATAACACTTTTGGGTTCTTATCACACCACCTTTAAACATAAATTTTCTAGTCCACGAGAAAATAGAGGGAAACCAAGATAAGTAACCAAAAGAGTGCCACTTTTGCCGGAACTTGCAATAGAACTATTTTGAAAAATGTTTTCAAAAAAATTTGGTTATAAGTACAATTGCAAGTCCATTCATATGAGATGAATGATTCAAAACAGTTTCAAGTGTCGTAAGAGTAACTCTTTGATTGCCTTGTTGAATCGACACTTGAACTTCAAATCTCAATAGATATGAATCTCTAAAATGAAATCTTCGAGATTCGGGTAATTGTGTCTCTCTTGTGTGGGAAGAGGGGAGTGAATATAAAAGAGGTGAAACATCTCTCTTACATATATCAAAAAATCGATAATAGAATGAATTTGATCTCACGAATGAAATGGAAATCACCATATTGAAAATGCCAAGTTATTCACCATGTAAAATGTTATATTTCTCGAAACACATGCCTATGGATAAACAAGGGAGAATGTAACGAATTAGGGGAAAGTGAGAAGGGAGGATGATGTTTTATAAGTTTCTAAAAAGTGATTACAACTTAAGCTACGAATATTTTCATTTCACAAATTTAATCGCATGCTTTCTTTTCCTTATCTTTTTTTTTTCTTTTTAACAATTTCCTGATAAATTATTTTTTCTTTTTCTATATATTTATATTTTTTTCTTCTACAAAGTTTTTATGTGATCCGGTTTTCTTTACAGAATAAAAGAAGATATTTTACATATGTTATTTCAATCCACAATTTTCATAGAAAAAATAAGTTGAATGATGCACATGTTGTGTAGATGATGTGGGGATATATGTATATAAATTGGAAGGGGAGATAATGCATAAAACGATACATGTATAGAGAAGTGAGTGAATGTTTACTGCTCGGAATAAACTACAAGAGACATGTTTCTTACAAATCGAAAGTGATGTCATTATTGATGATTATGCCAAAATTGAATAATAATGAGATAGTGCAACGACTAAGTGCAGTACGAAAGGAAGTTGAGACAACTTGTGATTCGGAGATTGCATAAAAATGCTCAAAACGATGGAAATCTCAATTATCGTGTGTTTTAGTCTCCACTAATTATGCTTAATGTTCTCTTGAGAATTTTTTCACTCTTCAAGTTTAGATTGTTGTAACGAGATAAGTTCCCAAATACTATTGAGTCTAGGAATTCACGGTGCAATATGCCTTACAAAGTATTACTTAAGTTTTTATGTTTAAAATGGACTTCAAGTTAAATCTAGAATATTCTAGACTTTAAAGGTGGATGATAGATTAATCATGTAAAAAACAAGATAAATCGCATAAAAAGTAAAAAAAAAAATATGGCTTCTTTTTGATTAATTGTTTCAAAAGGACCACGATTTGATAAAATTCCGACTCCCAAACAAAAGAAAACTTTGTCCTTCATCATTAAAATCATATTTTGAAAATTTAAAGAACACGATTGGAGAGAGTATATCGAAATCAATAAGTAATGATTTTCATCGCGTGATGGATCAAATTATAAACCTAAAGATAAATGGTTGCATTAAAGATATTTACAAGTCCATAAATCATATATAAATCATGGGGAAGTGGATAGAACACCAACCCAATTAAGGTAAGACTCTTACGTATAAATAAGTATACAACGAGTTGCCTCTTGGTAATGTTAATTTTAACGTCTTCTGCCAGACATAATGGTACTCACCCATAAATACATGAATTCGGATAACACGGGGCAACATAAGATGTGGATGATGAGAATCACCCCCAAATAAGACTGAAAATAAATTTTTGTTGGATAAAGGCTACACGTGCCAATGCACTTGTATGGCAAAGTTCTTCACGTGATGCAAAGAATCGTTGGGCCAAGGGTTGATGGATAAAAGGGTTTATGGAATAAAGGAAATGGTGATGTTAAGAATTGATAACGGCCCTTATTGAGGTTAAACGTAGGGAAAACAAGGGCTCTACAAGGATGCCGAAAAATTTGTTAGGAAGGCAAAATGGTGCATAATATATGATGGGGTGATACTCATAAAAATTGCACAACAGTTTTATAAATAGGCGATGATATGGGTCACGTCATGACACATCGATGACCTCGAGATAGTAATAATAACCAAAAGGAACATGTGCACGAGGTTGATCAACATCGGTGTCATGTATGTTGAGAGTAGGACTAAAAATACTCTCAAGGATAGTGGGGTGGAGGAAGAAATCATGATATTGCTTGTGGAGTTTAAGAGTGGAGGGGGGGATTAAGTAAGGACCTAAATGAGTGGATATGAATGAAAGAGAAATGGTAACAAGGTCAAAACATGGTGGAGGGTTGAGTGAAACAAGGGGGAGGATCGTGTGGGATAATAGATGGGGGAAGATGATCTAGCTCAAGACTATGCGTTATACACTCAAAGAGATGATCAAAGAGAACCTTGAGATCATTCTTGGGACATCTAAAGAATGAATGGACAACTTATCCACCCATAATTCACCATCCGTGGTGGTAAAAAAATTAAACGAGGCATTAAGATCCAAGATATAGGGAGACATAACAAAGATGGACTCTAAGTGAATAAAACAACATTCGAATGGATAAATAGCAAGAGAGATAAGAACCGTCTCTGATTCAATCTTAGTGAAAAGGGTGGCACTCATAGCTGAAGATAACCTAAAAGAAATGGATGTGTTGGGCACATACTCAATGGGTGCAATAGGTATAAACTCGACAGTATTTTTGAGTATTAGGGGAAGGTGAATCGCAAGGGTGGGTTTTGGGGATTAGACGGGCTATGAACCTCATCATTAGGTTCTTTTGGATGTATACGAAGAATATCAATCACACTAACTCTGGACAAGTCCACAAAATATTAAACTCTCCGCTTGGACCATGGGGTGGTCTCAACTTCGAAGTGATACGGCTGGTCACACTCAAAATCTATAAGATGACACATCATCGTTCCACGTGGGTTCAATAATGACTTAACTTGGGAGGAATCTGACTCTCTTGCACATTCAAATTCATTTAGGCCTTTGTCAAGCCATTGAAGATCTTGATTTTGACCAAGATTAGATTGATCTAGCTCTATTATTAAATTTTATAATAGGCTTTCGGGAGCGGGTGTGGATGATGGTGGGGAAATGATGTGTAGTGAAACAACGATGTACAATTGAGGTGGTCACAACCCTCTATTTGCATGACAAAACAAAGAATACTCATATGAAGTGAGGGGAATGAGTTCAAGTTCATCATGCATGAGATAAGAGCCTCCATGAGAGACAATAGGTGGAGAATCATCGGGAGTGCAGTGAGGGGACTAATTGGGATGGGGTGCACTTGGTTTCCACGACGATTGTCAGAAATCGTTAAGATCCACAAAAAGGACTTGAGTGCATGGGACGCTGATCAAAACTCCATGAAAAGTTTGGTTTCTTACACCATTTCGTACTGAAAACTCCACGGCAATAGGTCATTACTTGTTTCGAAACAGTGTCATGTGGATACACATGGTCCATGATTGATTTTGATGAATATAGAAGGTATCGACTCTAATAGGATAAGTGATCGAATTGAAAGCAATAAGTGCATGATGAAGATGGGTAATTACCAAAATAGTCCCTTAAAGGATGTTCGTGAGCCACAATAGGATGGATAGTGGGAGAAAAAAGATTCTCCCAAAATATTTTTGGCACTTTTTTTTAGAAAAGTGAAGAAAATATAATTTGGGGTTTGATACTTTTTAAGAAGAAGTTTTTTTTTGGGCGGGGGTTAATTTATCTGTTTTGGCAAAAATAAGAAAAAAATTGAATTTTTTTTAATTAATATATATATATACAAAATATAAATATTATTCATATCGCTATGTACAAATTTGTCTTATTAAAAGTGTCTGTCATACACAACCAGTATGTATTTCCTTAAAAATATCACTCTTATTTTATATCTCCAACACACTTGTGTGTTGGAAGTAAATAATTGTTGTCTTTTATATCTCCAACACACTTTTGTGTTGGAAGTAAATAAATGCTGACAGATAAGAATAATGGGCTCAAGGATAAAACATTGGTATGTTTTAGCTAATAGTATGTTCCCTAAGGGAACATTTTATCACTAACCTTGTTATTTTTATTGTACACTTTCTAATTTTACCTAATAGCATGTTCCCTGAGGGAACATGTTATGACTACCCTAAAAAGAAAGGAAGTTAAAAAGATAAACAAACATTAGTCCTAAAATAAATAAAGGCTTAGTGGTATTTTATTCCCCTTTTTCAAATAAATAAGTAAATGGTCCCATGGGTTTTTGGTCATGTTAACAAAATCGTGGTTTTGCCTCAATTAAAGTAGGGAAAAAATGTTAACAAAACAACCCACAAATTGAAACAATTATGGGATAGAACGGTTATGGGACTTTTAACTAAGCAGAAAAATGGGGACCGGTGCAAAAAAAGATGTTAAAATAGGACTGTAGACAAAATAATTAAATAAACAAACAAGGTTCTTGTAACATTTGGGATTTTGTGCAAGAGGAGGAATAAAATAATGTGGGTGCATGGCAGAGGCAGACTATCTTGAAAGGGAATGTGCGCGTGGCGCTGACGTGATGGAAGGAGATTGACAAACACGCACGAAGGTAGGGGCATGTTTTCCTTTTCCTTTTCTTTTCAAACTGATTTTGCACATTAAAAACATCTTATTTTAAGATTCGTCTGAACTAGAGAGTTGTGAATCTTTTAACAACCTATTCGAAAAGCGATCGCATGACCTCAACGAACACTCGAGTCAATTTATAACTATTTTTTTGTACTTCTGTGTCGGTCATCGAAACCATTTTTTGTATTCCAACTCCTATATTTTCCAAACTCTCGGTCGCCTTTAAAAATGAAAAATAAAAATATTTAATTTCAATTTAGGATCATAAAAGTGTAGGAAATTACATAATTGTCCTTATTTATATTTTAACCCCCAAAATTCATATATCACTGTTTTTAATTTAGAATTCTACCAAATTTTTGGGGGAACTTCAGATTATCCAGATAATCAATTAGAAATTACGTTTAGGCCCATAAAATTTCTAAAATTATGATTTCACCCCCTAGGGTTGCCAAAATTGCATTATTAACCTCTTTGAAATAGTACGAACGACATTAAAAGTTATTTTGATTCAATTGCTCATGAGATAAACCCATAAACAAACACTTGGAATGGGGTATTTTGTCTCGGTATATGTGAATAAAAAAGTAAATTCAATGAACAAATGTCATATATTCATCATGAAAGACTGACATTTTATAATGGATGATTATGATCTCACGAATGGAAAATCAATTACTATTAAAACTTAAATCACGCCAAATATGTTATTCATATACGTGTCACACTATAACTAACTTCACTTGAGATCAATCAGGAATTTTATCTGTTCTATTGTAGGCGCGAGATTTGTTTATAAAGAATGGGTGTTGGAGTTTCAAAATTTTCTGAGAATATAGAGATTACCGGTATTTTAACTTTTTATACACTTTTTCTAACCCCCATTTTCTTTTCATTTTTTTGACTCAAAACTCCATTTTCTTCTTTTTCATTTAATTTTCCCATTCTTTCTATCTTCCCCTTTCTTATTTCTTTTCACGAATTCTTGCAAACATTCTTCTTTTGGTATTTTAGCATATTTTTACCCAGATATTCTCCGAAAATGGGTATGAATTTTTGGATTTTCAATAAAAGGCTCATTTTTTTGTTAGGCACAAATGGGCTTGCGACTTAAAAATGTAAAAAGGGTTGTTTAAGCTTAGTATTTGGGCTTTCAAAATGATGGCCTAATATCATTTCTCATGTTATGTTTAGTAAATTTTGTGTTTCAAGTCAACATACTAAGACATCTAGTGCTTACAAATCATATTTTGATTTTCTGTTTTCAGTAATCGAACAAAACAAAGAATATTGGATCTTCGATGAATTAAATATTTGTTGCCTCGCATTGATGATTTGTTTGACCAGCTGAGGGGTGTTGCGTATTTCTCTAAGATTGACTTGAGATCGTGTTATCATCAATTGAGAGTCCGGGAGTAAGACATCTTGAATATGGAACTTCTTACAAGATACAGATCGTATGAGTTTTTAGTTATGGTTTTTGGGCTCACAAACGCACCGACTGTGTTTATGGATTTGCTGAATCAGGTACTCAGAAATTATTTGGATTAGTTTGTCATAATATTTACTGACAACCTCCTAATTTATTCTCGTACTGGGGAGGAGCACAAAAAACATTTACGGGCAGTCTTACAGACACTACGGGACCACCGGTTGTATGCTAAATTTGAGAAATGCGATATTTGGTTGAGAAAGGTGTAGTTCTTAGGCCACTTTGTGTCTGAGAGGGGATATCAATGGACCCGAGGAAGGTTTCCGCGGTGATGAAGTGGGGACATCCCACTACACCCATTGCGGTATGTAACTTTTTGGTAATGGCAGGATACTACAGTCGATTAATTTAAGGGTTTTCTAAGATAATCGGTCCCCTAACAAATTTTACAAGTAAAGGAGTGTCATTTCTATGGGATGACATGCTCCAGCAGGCGTTTGATGAATTGAAGAATAGATTGACAACAACACCAGCTCGGGCACTACCTCTAATAGGGATAGACTATAAGTTCTTCCCAGATGTGTTGTTGAGGGAACTTGGAGGGATTTTAATGCAGGAGGATAGGCCGATAGCTTATGCTTCAAGAAAGCTTAACCTTCACGAGGGATATTACCCCACCCACGACTTGGAGCTAGTAGCCATAGCTTTTGAACTACGGGTATGGAGGCATTATCTCCTGGGAAAGAAGTTCAACTATTTATAGACCATAAGAGACTAGAGTATTTATCCATACAATAGGAGTTGAACATGAGGCAGAGGAGATGGATATAGTTTGTGAAGGACTACCAGTTCGACATTCAATAGCACTAGGGGACGGTGAATGATATAGCAGAGGCAGTGAGATAAAATTCGATGTTATAGTGAGTAACAGTGTGGAAGGATTAGTGGAAGTCACTTCATGGGGGATGATGACTTGATCCGTGCATTAATGATCGTTCTCACCATCATGCCTGAGATCATTATTCAGGTGGTGACGGAACATACACGATATTAGATTTTTTAGGAGCGAGTTAAATAGTTGTTAGCCGAGGTAGCGGAGACATATTCCATTGGTTCGCATGGTGGATTGAGATTCCATGATAGATTAGTTATTCCAGATGACAAGAAGTTGAGGCGAGTCGTTATGTTTAAATCTCATAATTCATGATTTATGGAACATCCTAGAGGAGATAAGATGTACCACGATATGCGATGCTAGTATCGCTAGGTCGGGATGTGGAGAAACGTAGCAAATTTTGTATCCAAGTGTGCTATGTGTCTGCTGATGGAGGTGAACCATTAGCATCCTGCAGGTGTATTACAGCATTTGGAGATCTCGATGTGAAAATAGAAGATCATTTCCATTGACTTTATTACTGGGATACCTATACCACAGAGGGGGAATGATTCCATTTAGGTGATCGTCAATAGATTGACGAAGGTGGCTCACTTTTTATCGATCCGAACATATTATAGCTCAGAGAATTATGCTAGACTTTTTCTCACAGAGATTGTAAAGTTTCATGGGGCACCGCTAAATATTATGTCGGACAGGGACAGGATGTTTGTGTCACACTATTGGAGGATCTTTCAACAGGCTTTGGGTGAAGAGTTGAGATTGAGCACCCCATATAATCCTCAAATTGACGGGCAGATGGAGACGGTGAACTTAATGTTGGAGGACATCTTACGGAGCAATATTTGCCTTTGTTGGAGTTTGCATACAACAATAGCTACTAGTTTACGATTGTGATGGAACCATTTGATGCTCTTTACGATAGACCTTATCATTCACCCTCATGTCGGCTCGAGGTGGGGGAGAACAAGTTACTTGGGTCAGATTTCATTCAGGACACCTCAGAGATGATAGAGATGATTCTGTCCAGGATACGGATTTACCCAAATAGAGAAAAACTCTATGTGGATCTGGGACAAAAACACTTAGACTTTGATGTTGGGTATCAGGTGTTGACTAAGGTGTCTCCCATGAAAGGAGTGATGAGGTTTGGGAATTAAGGGACACTGTCTCCCGGACACGTTAGACCATTCCCTATTCTTGATCGAATTATGACCGTGGCATATCGATTGAGATTACGGGACCACTTGTAGCAGATGCACGATGTTTTCCATATATCTGCATTATGGAGGTTCCTTAGAGATGAGATAACATACCAGAACATCGACATTGATGAGATAGATCTCCAACCATAAGCTACTTACGAGGAGAGACATGTAGCTATTCTAGACCGTCCAGAGTGTCGACTTCAATCCAAGGTTATTTTTATAAAACAACCATAAGCTACTTATGAGGAGAGACTCGTTATTAGGAGGAAGAATGTAATACCTCGTATTTTTCTAAAACAAATAAAACTTTATTTTTGGAGTAAAATAAAATTCGTGGAAATTGAATTAAATCGGTAAATATAATTTATTAATTGGGAACAAGTAATTTGTTATTATGTCATAATCATGCATGGTTGATTTTTATGTTATGTTAATAATTATAGCAGAAAATAATTACATGTGTAGTAGAAAATTTATAAATAATGTGTGATGCGGTTATAAAAATAGTCGTGGATAAAAATAATTGGGACGCATTCCGGGAAGTCATATGGGTTGGTTTAGTTATTTTAAACCTTTGAAATGGTCCTGGGGTATAGGTATATAAGTTTCGAAACTTTTGGTCTAGTCTAATTATGAGTTAGGGCCCATTTGGGGGGGTCCAAAACATGGGAAATAAACTCAACTCGGGATTTGGGACTACTAAATGATTAAGGGAAAGATAAACACTCCCTACATTTAATCAAATACCTAACCCTAACATCGCCACCTCAAGAGAGAAACTAAGAGAGGCCAAAAGGGAGAAAGAGTAAGGAATTCAAAGGGAAATTCATCAACCTTATATCCTAGTAAGAATTGTTTTGATTAATCTAGCGTTCGATGTGCTTCTTGATTCATAGTAGTAAACCCCATATGTTTATAACATGATGATTTAATGTTAGCGATTAATCGTATGCATGTAGAGGATTAATTGGAATATAGGCTGCAGACTTATAAATCTTGGATAATCAAAATGTTGATTTGGATGATAGATGCCTTATGATTCTTGGGATAAATTTGCAGAATTGAAATTACATGTAGAGGCTTTTTTATGCAAGTTTATGATCTAGAAATTAGTACCATTGAACATGTGGGTACCTTCTTTATATTTTAGGCCCGTGAGAGTAGCCAGACCAAGCCCGACTAAAAATAAAGGATGTCTGGCCCAAACTATGGGACACTCTAAATAACGGTTAGAACTAATAATTTGACCCATTCTATCCCCAAATATCTTGGAGGAGATATTCAAGGGATAGTGAGTTAGCGGGGTAGTTACTAGTGCCCCTATCTCCCTCTTATGGAATATATATCGTACCCCTGGCCCGAGGCAAAGGGGACATAGAAAAAACCTCGATTGAAATTTACTTAATATATCAGTAAACCTCTCCGTGGACGTAGGCAATTTACTGAACCACGTACATCTTTGTGTTATGTGATTGTGATCTTTACTGCTCTTTTCTTTCTAGTGATTGTATTTCATTATTATTTGTGTTGAGATATTTGTCACCACAATTGGCGTCATCTATGGGAAATAATTATTTTTCCTTTAAGAAAGCCTTCACCAGCAGGTACTTGCAATGTTCGATCATAACAGTAAAACCCCTTAAGTAGAGGATATTAAAGGGCAGCCTATCCCTCCTAGGGTAAGGTCTGAAGTACATCATTCAAAATAGAGGCTCCATCGAGTGAGGCAACTCTCCGAAGAGAGCTAGGGGCCAGTTAGATCCACATAGATTTCTAGGATGATATACATCTACGAGTCAATGCTTTAAGAACATGAGGAGTCTACTTTGAAACAGGAAGATGAAAGTGCTCGCCTTAAAAGGCGACTATAGAAAATGGAAAGAGATCTACATCGTCACCCAAGGCAATGCTACAATCGAACTCCTAGCCCTCAGGCGAGCAAACTTCACAACCGAGGAAGGAGCCCAGGGCATGGGTTGTAGAGGTCTGAGAGACACAGGTCAAATGATGACCAGTCCGAGCAGCAATAATTAACTTGCCGATACAGGAGCCCTAGTTGAAGGAACAATGATATACGAAACTTACTCCGAAGAGAAATAGACTAGCACCCAGCTCATCAGGGTGCCAGATCAATAAAAGAGCTAGCCAAGCGAGCTCTCAAAACACAGATAAAGTCTCCTTTTTTTAAGGGCGATTGAGGAAGAAAAATATCTAAAGAAGTTCGTGATTCCCAAATTTAATATTTACAATGGTAAGACTGATCCCATCGATCATGTCAGGTAATATAGATAGGCTATAACCCTGTGGAACCATAATAATGCACTCATGTGGCAGGTTTTCCCGTCAATCCTGCATAATGTCGCCCAAAAATGGTTCGAGAATCTCCCTCACAAATCCATCAGGAACTTCAAGATCCTAGCTAGGTTGTTCACAGCTTGATTCATTACGAGCATCTCACATCCGAAGAGGATGGACGCTTTGCTGACAATGAAGAAAAAACCTCAGGAGAACCTCCGAGACTATGTGAAGAGATACTATGAGTTGCTCAATGAAGTCAATGATTGCTCAGAGTAGGTCTCTATAGTATCTTTTAAGATACGCTTGGCCCACTCCTTCCTCCAACACTAGTCCCTCACTAAGAAGGAGGCCATGGCCATCGACGACTTGATGGCACGTATAGAAAAATACACCAAAGTCAAAGATATGAACCATCCTAGTGCAGGAGAAAATAGTGGCACCAAGATTATCGGTAAGGGGGATGAAAAAGTGACACTCAAAAGAAAGGAAGTAAGAACGGGGGCAAAAGTGGCCTTAAGAGTGGAAACAAAGGTGATGCCTCGAAGGCATTCTAAGCCATAAATACTGTCTTCATTGAACCGATCTCTAAGATCCTCATAAAAATTAAAGATGAACCATTCATTAACTGGACCAAGAAGATCGGTGAAGACCCCTCTAAGAGAAATAATGCATTAAGATGTGATTTTCACAACAAAGGCGAGCACAAAATCGAGCATTGCAAGTCTCTCAAGTCCCACCCGAAAGAGCTAGCCCAAGCTAGACTCTTAAGTGAATTCGTAGATAAGAAGGTATAGAAGGTAGCTACAAACCGCAAATAGAAACTCGATAATGTTCTCGAAAAACATGTTAGCCACGAGTTCGCGGTGATCCATGGGGCATTCGACCTCAAGAAGATTCATGGGAACGCAGATCGAATGGAGATAAAGAAGCTAAAAGTAGTGACGCAAGTTTTTCACATTGATCCAGCCAAACTCCAAGTTAGGAAGCATCGATGTCCAGAAGAAATCAAGTACAACAAGCACATTGTGTTCACATATGAGGATTTCGTTGGAGTGAGAACTCCACACCATGACGCTTTGGTTATTACACTCAGGATAGATAACTTCGACGTTGACAAGTTACTCGTTGACCAAAGTATCTCCTTCGAAGTAATGTAACTCGAGCTATTCAAAAAGCTGAAGTTAAGCATTATAGACCTAAGTGAGGCCACTGTTCCTTTGGTTGGATTCGCTGGAAAGATAACAATCCCCTTGGGAAAGATCGTCCTACCCGTAAGGGCATGAAGCATCTTGAAGATGATCAAGTTCATTATGGATGATATTGATTCACCTTACCAAGCCATCCTCGGCAGAGGATGGATTCACGTGATGAAGGCCATCTCATCAAACTATCATTAGAAGTTGAAGTGTAAAATAGAGCGTGGAGTAGTTGAAATCCATAGAGATCAATGAATGGCAAGGAAGTGACTCATAGCGGCCATATGCCCCAAATAAGAGAAGAAAATAGAGGAAGTGAGAAACAAGATGAAGAACATGAGAGGTTGATGCCCTCCAAATGGGAGTTAAGATAATGCAGACCACGAGTGGAGGAGACCAAGCTCCTCCCCTTTGAGAGGGTCATCGAGGATGTGGAAGAAGTCGCTATCAAAAGGGGCTCGAATGAGAGAAAAATTTTTTATTGGAACACCCCTTACTGATCATGAGAAGAAGGAATTAGTAACCCTCCTTCGAAGAACTTTGGATATTTTCTCATAGGATCCCTACGAGCTACCCAAAATCAATTCCAGCATTACCTGCCACCGGTTAAATGTGGATCCATCCTTCAAGACAGTTATACAGAAGGCACCCTGGATAAACCCAGAGAAAGCCAAAGAAGTAGAGAAGTTACTAAATGCTTGTTCCATATGGGAAGTTCAGTTTCGTAAATGGATATCCAACCTAACCGTGTTCCCTAAGAGTAATGGGAAGTGGATAGTTTGTATCGACTTCACCGATCTAAATAGCGCTTGCCCTAAGGATAGCTTCCCCCTTCCAAACTTTGACCATCTGGTGGATGCAACAGGAGCTCATGAAAGAATGAAGATCTTAGATTCATATTCCGGATATCACCAGATCTCTGTGCATGATCCAGATCAAGATAAGATAGCCTTCATCACCAATATTGGCTTCTTATGTTAAAAATTTATAACCTTTGGGCTCAACAATACGGGAGTAACTTATTAATGATTAGTTAATAGGATGTTTAAGGACCAAATGGGAGACACCATGGAAGTGTATATCGATGATATGCTTGGAAATAGTAAGCTAAAAGTTGACCAAATCACCGACCTAGAAAGGACCTTTGAAATCCTTAGGAAGTAACGAATAAAAATTAATGCAAGTAAGTGTTCCTTTCGTATCCAGTCAGGAAAATTCCTTGGATACTTGGTCAGCAAGAGAGGTATAGAAACTAATCCCGACCAAATCAATGCAATCAACAGGGTGAAATCCCCTCGAATATAAGAGATTTACAGAAGCTCAAAGGAATGCTCACTGCCCTAAATCGGTACATCTCTAAATCTTCAGAAAAATGCCAGTCATTCTTCTACCTATCGAAGAAGACTAAGAGTGTGGTATGGAACGAATATTGCTCGAGGTCCTAAGAAAAGATTAAGGCCTACCTCACCAAGCCCCCTTTGCTTGTATTCCCTAGAGAAAACAATCCCTTATATTTCTACCTTGCAGTATCAGATCAAGTTGTGAGCTCTATTTTGATATGTGAGAAAGAGGGGAGCCAGCATCTGGTTTATTATGCAAGTAAAAATCTTTTAGAAGCCGAGAAGCGGTACCTTCCATTAGAAAAGCTCGCCTATGCACTAGTGGTAGCCTTGAAAAAATTGAAGCACTATTTTGAGGCCCACTCCATCTTCATAGTTACTTTGCACCCCCTCAAAGTTGTACTAAGGAAAACAGACCTCTCAGGCCGACTATCAAAATCGTTGGTTGAGCTTGGAAGATTTGATATTCATTTTCAACTGAGGACTAATATGAAGGGGCATGTACTCATAGATTTCATCATTTAATTCATAAGAGAACAACCTTGTGATCAGCCCAAGACCAATCATCTACGGGAAGTCCCACAAGAGCGAGGCATCTGGAAGTTATATATTGATGGAGCCTCCAATTCTAGAGGGGTAGGAGTAGGCATCGTGCTAGTTACCCTCGAAAACACTATGCACGAGCAAGGAATTGAGATTGGATTTGAAGCCTCCAACAACGAAGTAGAGTACGAAGCACTGATGGGCAACCAAATCTTCCAATAATTCGGAGAACATTGGGCTGGGACTATATTAAAATATTAAAAAATCTAAAAATAGAAGATTTGGAGAAAAAGTTAAACCCCCTTGGTACAATAAGAGGATGTGAATCCAATGGGCATCCTCAACAGCGCGAACATTGCGATGAACAGGGGAACACTCGATATCTACCTAACTAGGGATGTTATAACATTTCCTAAATTATACCGAGGTTTTTTTGTCTATCCTTGCCATGAGAAAAACCCTAGATACAGTAAAATCGAAAGCAACAAGACGAAATACACAAAAAAGGGAAGACTGAGAACTTTCAGGCAAAGCAATGGAGCTTGCAATGATGGAAATAACGATCAAGTGAAGTCGATTGAAGAAACAGATAGCTTAGAAGATATGAAGAACGGGCTTGAGAGCAAAAGGAAGCTTAAGGGTAAGAAAGAGTTTGAAAATGAAAGAAAACGCAGAAATGACGAGATGAACTGTTTGAGTACCTCGGTTCAAACTCCTAATAATAATGCACAAAGACCAAAGAAGATTTTCCTCCTAAATATCCTGTAAAGAGACGCTTCGCACCCCAAGCTTGTTATAATTCACAACAGTGCAACCTGGAAGGAACCGAAATCAGTGTTTAAAATTTCTAAGCCCAAGTTGTGACCCTAAACTTTTAGGGGCAATTGTGGGTACCTTCTTTATCTTCTAGGCCCATGAGAGTAGCCGGACCAAGCCCATCTAAAAATAAAAGATTTTTGGCCCAAACTATGGGACACTCTAAATAATGGTTAAAACTAAGAATTTGACCCATTTTATCCCTAAAAATCTCAGAGGAGATATTTAATGGATAGTGGGCTAGCGTGGTAGTTACCAGTGCCCCTCACTCCCTTTTATGGAATATATATTGTACCCATGGCCCGGGGCAAAGGGGACATAGAAAAAACCTTGATTTAAAGTTACTTAATATATCAGTAGACCTCTCCGTGGACGTAGGTAATTTGCTAAACCACGTACATCTTTGTGTTGTATGGTTGCGATCTTTGTTGCTCTTTTCTTTCTAGTGATTGTCTTTCATTATTATTTGTGTTGAGATATTTGTCACCACAGAACCCATGTCATATGACCCAAAATCTTATTTATAAATTGTAGATATTGTGGTAGAAAATATGGGCTAAGGTTATTGATTTAATCATGTAAAATATAAGAATTGGGGAAATAAATTGATGTTAATATATGAAATTCTTGACTCTAAGATGAGTGACGAAGTAGTAGGGACTTGTTCACATGATTATACAAAGTAATTAACAATTATAATGGATCTTGGGAAGACACTAAGAAATCCCATATTTGAAAACCATAGAAGATCCGGGCTTCTGCCCAGGTCTGAATCGATTCAGCCAAGAGGCGAATCAATTTGCCCAAACGACGAATTGATTCGGCCCCGGGGGTAGGTTAAGTTGGGACCACGGTGAGACCCGGAGTATTATAAGAAGTTCATATGATTTTCTAGGACGGTGTTTGGATCAAAGATGAATTTATTAAAAATGCAAATGTGGCACACATATTAATTGATAAATTATATTTAACTAGATGGTTAAATAATCTTTTAAAGAATAAGGGATTAATAATTAACTGATGGGCAATTATTAATGGATTAATATTGGTGGACATCGTGTGAGATACTGTAGGAAATTATAGAGTAATTACCTACAAAGATTATGTGGGAATAATAATATGTATTTATATTTATCTGTATGGACATAACAATGTTCGTGGATGGTCTTAGCAGCTTTGGGTTTCGCGCATACGAGACAGTAGCACATGTCGGCACAAGTGGGCTAGACGTTGTGTACGTAGCAGCGCCATCTATGATAGGTAGATGTAGATATTGGGATCCTTTGTCACCGCTGGGTATGATCTGTGAACTAGTGTACTGCATAGGTACAGTCCCACTTATGTGTATTTTGTGATGTCTGACTTTGGTAGAGATTTCCTCTGGACTTGCCAATAGAGCACGAATGAGACACCACTGGTTGAAGCCTTTGCGTGTTTCATATGAAAGGAAATACTTATAAATTATCCGAATTAAATGAGATTAGATACTATGTCTAAAAATGTAGACAATAAATTACAGACCGGTGTTATATTGTAGATAATAGATGTTTATGTCACCTTCACGAGATATATGAGACTGAGATACCTTAGGCATTGATAATATGAATGTAGAGGACTACGTTTTATCATTTCGACTATAGTTAATGAATTTGGTATTAATTGATACGGTTGTCATATTTTATTTCGGGACTTGTTAGATGCGGGTAATATCACACTTAGCTGAGTGCTGAGATGTTAATCACATGTGAGTGACGATGGGGTATATTTACTTTGAATCGACTGTATTTATTGCAATTTAATTTAAATAAGTTAATTATGCAACACTAAGGCACTGATCCAAATTTAAATGTTTTCTTCCCCTAGGTGCTCCTACACAAGGATAGTAGGATTGTTGACATATCAACCTTGCGGTCTCCTTTTTGCTCATCAAATTTTCCAGACTTGTTGATTCTAGTTTAGGCGTTATTCCACTTCAATTTATTTATTTTATTTGGGATATTTGTATGGGTATAAGCATGGCATTTATTTACTTCGTGTAGGTTTAAGATATTTACCATTATGTTTAATTTTTCATACGATTGATGCTTGATTTATTCTCATTATTATTAAAGTATTAATTTAAACTCAATTACGGTTTATTAATATATGCTTTATATGATATTGATTTTGAGAATGGTTCTAAGTGACAAACAAGAACCATCTTCGGCCTATCGTGTCTGGCAAAACTTTACATGAGAAAATGGGGGTTATTAAGAAAAATATTGTCAGATATTTGAAAGAAATTTTACTCTTTTAATTTTTTTAAATACCATCTTTACCCCCAAACCTAAAATTTTCATTATCCTGAATCTATGGTAAAATAAAAATATGGATAAAGAAAATAAAGTAAGGAAGTAAATGGAGGATATTACATATGGCTTTTCGTGTTTGTCACCTACTTCCAAACTATACAAATGCATGTTGTCCTTAAGAAAAAGAAAAGAAAAGAAAATATAAAAAACCTAAAAATAATTAAGAAAGAAAGGAAAAAAATTAATTATATATAAAGTTGTGACAATTATCACTATCACCATAAATTTATAATCGAAATAATTGATGATCATTCCAATTACTAATTTTTATAGTACCAAGTAAAAGAGTACTGTAAACTTGAGAATATGACCGCACAACATATTTTGAAAAATTAAAACAACGATCATAATGGTGATCACCGACATCCCTAATAATAAAGAATTTCATAGCACATGAATCATGTAGCGACGCATCACATTGGGGTAACAAGTCACAATAACGATTCAGATATTTACTATCACTATTTCTAAAATAGTCACGTAAAATTGGAGATGCGTACTCCACTCCTAAATCTGAGACTTTGCAAAAGGCACGAGATGAAGATGTATCAGAATGGAATACAATTTCATCATAAAAAATGGAAGGACCATTATAATCACTAGAATTATAGATAAAATGGGGTGATGATTCCTCAAATCAGTTTTTCCATATATAAGGTAATGTAGCATTTTCTCAATTAAATTATAAGAAATTTTTTTACAAAAATCAACATCAAAATCATCACAGCTATTACTCGTGTTGATTTTGTCAATTTTTCCCTCAAAAAATTGATTATCCACAATTTTTCATGACTATTTTTACAAATCTTATCATTACAACGTTGGTTCACTACTTCTCAATTGATACACTTTGGTGGGCATATACAACGTTAAAACCTCGTCCATGCCATTTTTAATTTCTATAAAAATTATGACTGAACCATCTGACTCAAATCCAAATATGTAATGATTTGAATTTTTAGTATTTTCTAGCCACTCATCCGAAGGATCAATGTAGAAGTCTGAAATAGATGATGGAATAAGAATATATGAATCATGTAACAACCCCTATGTTCTCACATAAAGGCTGGTCAATCTCAGTACGTCGAGTATAGAGCTTGCTACTCAATTAATACCATTCTTATCACAAATGCGAATATAAAATAATTATTATTTAAGTTTCATATTTGAGAACATTTGTAAGGGTATAAGTCCGAGACTTCTTTACATTATGTTGGTTGGGATTTTTATTGCATTGGTTGAATTTATTATTTTATTTGTGGTGGTTTGGACTTATTTATTTATTGTGGATATATTCATGACATTTCAAATATGAGACTTAAATAATAATTATTTTATGTTCATATTTGTGCTAAGAATGGAATTAATTGACAAGCAAGCCCTATCTTCGGCGTATCGTGTCTGACCAACTTCTACGTGAAAAAATAGGGATTGTTACAAATCATCCATTGTAGTTTCCTACTTAAAATTATTATTATTATTATTATTATTATTATTATTATTATTATTATTATTATTATTATTATTATTATTATTATTAATGAGTGTGATACAAAAAAATAACGTAAAAATAATTACTTCAAATGTAATGTGCGACATAAAAATACTAAATACAAATATAACTACGCAAGCACTTACGGTGTATTTTGACACCAGAAAGATACTAATTTTTTTATATTCTAGATTTTTTTTTATTTAAAATAGTCCTAAAGTCAATACTTTTAAAATTTTAAATGTTAAAATTACCATAAGTGGACGGGTGTTGAAATATAGCGGGTGTAAGTACGGGGATCGAATCCATAGAGATTTCATCAATTTCTATAAAGTTTCTAATGTCCAACAAGACAAATGAGTGTATAAACATGATTTATACTTAAAAAATAAATGAGTGAACACAAACTATTTAACAAGTATGTATATATTAGTAGGATTTCGGATATGTTTACCAATTTTAATAGCTTATGAGTAATTAGTACAACTCGCAACTCCTTTTTACAACTTAAAATTGTACTGACTCTCGTCGCGTAAATTTCAAATGATAAAAACATAAAGTTCAAATAAATATATCTCTTTTTAGATGCCAAAAATCCATATTTCCTTAAAAAATCACTCATAACCATTAAACGTCAATTATAAGCATGGACTATCAAATAATTAAATATAAACATAATCCATCTAATATAAGTACATAAAATCAAAGGATGTGAATAAAATAATTAATTTTGAAGGTTCAAGATATCACTCTCTAGACTATTCTACATGAATATCGAAATTTTAATACGTTTCTCGAACAAGTAGGGAATTTAACAAATTAAACAAATTAAAACATACACTAAATAATCATGATAACTTTAACATCATCCTACGAATTTAAATTAAACTAGCGTCATTATTAAATCAGAAAAGTTACAAGAAAAAATACTATTCGTCATTAATAATAATCAACTTACAAAAATTGAGTCCCAATATCCGAATGCCAATACAAAGATAGTCCACTTCACACTTGCACATAAAATATTTTAGAAGCACCGAAATAAAAAGAGGACTCCTATTGGTATCGGATGAATCAATCGGATTTCTACACCGACTGGCGTGGCAGCTGAGTTCGCACGTCATTTGCTAAACCATTAAATGATGTGGAAACTGACATTTGGATATCATCGTTTACTTTGTTAAACAAATGCGGAAACCGACATTCTCTTAAACCACTTATTTATTTTGTCACCATATAAATTTATTTTTTTTACCAGCGATAATTTTCCGCTTAAAAAAAATCAGTTCAATAAAAAAAATTATGTGTTAAAATACAACAAGACAAGACACGAAACCGCTTTTTTTACTTAACACAAACTAATTAAAAAATTACACAATGCGATTATAAATCATTTATTTTTTAACAAACACGATCACTATCCGAAGAAAAACGCAACGTGACATTCAGTCGTATTTTTTTTCATGCCGTTGACGCGGACCGTTTTTCACTATTTTAAAAAAATAATCTTTTTACTATATTAAAAAAAATTATTCACGCCAGCGGTATGTATAGGTGGTCGGAATTGGTTAGTGCTGCTGGCGCGGATCCACATGTCTTGATGAATGTGGGTCCACGCCAGCGGAACTAACAAATTGCGATAAAAAACGACACTAAAAAATATATTTTTTATCAACTTAAGATTTTTTTTATAAAAATATTTTTTTAGTGTCGCTTTTTATCGCAATTGGTTAGTGCCGTTGTCGCGGACCCGCCTTAATTAAGAGATGTGTCAATCGCAACACGTCACGTCATGTCAACGTGCCGCTGGAACGGATCCACATTCATTGAAAAACAAAAGATTTTTTTAATGAAAAACATTTTTTAGCAAAAAAAAGTAAAACAGTTTTACCGAAAAATAAAAAACATAAAAACAACTTTATCAAAATAAAAAAAGTTTTCAAGTCGATTAGTTAGTACCGCTGACACAGATCCACATCCATTGAATGATGTGGATCCCCGTCACGACAATAATTGATTGCTAATTTAAGAAATCAACGTTTCGATGTTTAAGAGACCAGTTTTTTTTTCTCAAACTTATATATATATATATATATATATATATATATATATATATATATATATATATATATATATATATATGTCTCAATTGTTAACAAATTGATATATAAAAACAAAATTTAACAAGAAAAAAACTTACCAGAAAATAGTTATTAAAAAAATAATTTGTAAAAAAATAATTCTTACACTAAACCAACTTATAACGGAAAAAAAAAATTGTTCTTAAAAAATAGTTTTATCAATATAAAAAGTTTATAACAAAACGAAAGCATTTTTAGAAAATAGTTGTAAAAAGCTGTTTTTAAGGGAAAAAAAAGGTAACACATTCGAAACAACGGAATCCGGTGCATCGCAACGGGTACCAAAAGCTTTTATCAAATAAAAAATACAAAACTTGGTACTTTTGGTATCCCTCAAAATTACACTAAATATTCCTATCTCTATGTATAAATCTGTCTTCTTTTAAGTGTGTCATACACACTCAGTATGTATCTGTGTGCCGGAAGTAAATAAATGGGCTCAAGAACAAAACAAGGGTATCAAATCGTGGGTAGAAAAGAAACAAATAAAGAAGGGGAAATCTTGGTGGGATGCATTTTCCGAAGAGCAAAACATGGGCGGAAGATTTATTAAATGTAGACAAAACAAAAGAAGGTATCTGCGCAAGTGGAGAATTAGGACATACAACTTTTCCTATATGCAGACAGATCTCTTGAAAAGAACAAACAGAAAAGGGTTTGAATAAAAAGAAAGAAGTTAAAAAGATACATTTAAAATCAACAAACAAGTGCTTGTAGCATGGGGGTTTCTGCGCAAGTGGAGGAATAAAATAATGTTGTTCGCGCATGGGAATGTGCGCACGAGGGGGGGGTGGTTGGGGGTTGGGGTGGTGGGGTACGGGGTGGTTCTTTTTCCTTTCCCTTTTTTTTCCTTTTCTTTTTGTATTTTGGTCACTTTTTAAATCCGAGTTTTAAAATTGATTTTGCACCTTCAAAACATCTTATTTTGAGATTTGTCTAAACTAGAAAGTTGTGAGTCGTTTGAAAACATTTTCGAAAAGCTATCGTATGGCCTTAACGGACAATCGAACGAATTTATAACTAATCTTTAGTACTATTGTATTAGTCGTGTCGTGTCGCAACATATCTAAGCGATTTTTTGTATATCATTTCCTACATTGTTCGAATTCTTGAGGCGACTGTAAAAATGCAAAATAAAAATAATTATTTCAAATTTTGGGTCATAAAAGTGTAGAAAATTCCACAATTACCCTTATTTATATTTTTGCGCCCGAAATTCATATATCACTCTTTTTAATTCAAAATTCAACCAAATTTCAAGGAAAACTTCATATTACCCAAGTAATCAATTAAAAATTACTTTTAGGCCCATAGAAATTTTAAAATTATGATTTTAACCCCTAGAGTTGCTAAAATTGCATGATTAACTAGAATTATTCTCAAACTTATATTTTTCTTTTAAATGGTGAAAACGGCAATAAAAGCTCATTATTTATGGTACAACGGAGCTAACAACTCCTTGATTTGTGTATAAATGACAAAAAAAAAAATAGCCCCCGAAATTCATATATCACTCATTTGAATTCAAAATTCAACCAAATTTCATGGAGAACTTCATATTAGCCAATTACTTTTAGGCCTGTAAAATTTCTAAAATTACGATTTCACCCCCTGGGGCTGCTAAAAGTGCATTATTAACTAGAATTATACTCAGACTTATATTTTTCTAAATAGTAAAAATGATTATAAAAGCTCTTTATTTACAGTGCAATGGGGCTAACAACTCCTAGATTTGGGTGTAGATGATACAAAATAATGCACTCATCAGATGACCATGTATAGAATGATGAAACCTTGATTAGATAATATATATAGACTTTGCCCTCAAAAGTAGATTCTTCTTCTTTTGCTCTCAGTCATTTGGTGGACTTCAATTGACTATGAGTGTTACTCCTTTTCTTTAATGTAATTCCTTGGAGATTGAGTGTATTATTTGTGTTATCACATTTGTTATCTCTTTCTTTTTCATTAATCCAGTGTCAGATTGTTATCAGAGATTTGATTTTTATGGCCAATCGCCATTTTCGTGGTCTGAATGTTGATGCACTAGTATGCGAATAAGACTTGCATGATATTAAAAAGGATGACTTAAGGAGACAAATGCAATGACTCCTACAACATCTAGTGAACTTTAAAGCTCAAAATCATGATGAATTATACCTTGGTTCGAAGAATGGATTACAACAAGATGACGAGGATATTAACCCGCATTACAATGATTATGAACAAGCATTGAAAAAAGAAGTTCCTTGTGATCATAGAGGTGATAGAAATCAGTCTTATTGTCATGATTATGACAAGGTAGAAATTTTAAAATTTGATGGTCAGATCAATAGTGATGAATTCATTGATTGGATCAACACCGTGGAGAGAATCTTTGACTATCATAAAACTCTAAAAATTAGTAAGGTAAAGTTGGTTGCTATTAAGTTCAAGAAACATGCATCAATTTTGTGGGAACAATTGAAGAAGTAACGTGAACATGAAGATAAAAACAAGAGAATCACATGGGAGATGATTAAAAAAAAGTTAAAAAATAAGTTCTTGCCTAATCAATACATACAAGATGGTTTTCATAAGTTTCATAATTTCAAGAAAAAAGAGTTGACCATGGAGGAGTATTCAAGAGAGTTTGATTATCTCATGATGCATTGTGTTGTATCTGAATCGGAGGAACAAACCATTTCACGTTATCTTAGTGGATGGAGCCCTGAAAGTGTAAATATTGTTTAATTACAAACTTATGGGACTTGCAACGATGTGTTCAAGCAAGCAATAAAAGTGGATAGACAACTCAAGGAGAAAGATATTATTCGAGCATGGAGTTATAATGGAGGCTTTAACCAGGGGAGTGTTTTTACTTCAAAGCCTTCGAAGACATCTTTTGTGGAGTTTGATGTTAGTGAAGATGTGGATCGTAATGCTAGTAATGAATATAAAAGTAAAAAAAAAAAAGATGCTTACTTCAATTTTTAATAGGTAATGTTTATGAAGATAAACTTTTGTTTGATGTTGTACCTATAGATGTTTGTCATTTAGTACTTTGATGACCTTGGATGTTTAATAGAAATATCCTACCTGATGGATTGAAGAATACTTACACTTTTCTTAAGGACAAGGCTAATGTTACTCTATATCCTTCAAAGCCTAAGGACTATTGTGTACCATTGAGGGAAATAAAAATCACTTACTTTCGAATGAAGAATTTATCAAAGCAATGGAAATGGATGGAAATTCTTTTGTTCTAGTCATAGTGGAGGAAAGTACTGAGAGATTCCAAGTCGTGGTCCATGAGGAGATTCCATTCGACCTTCTATCGATGCGAGAAAATCAACATTGCATTGATTTTGTTCTAAGAACTATGATTCCAAACAAATATCCTATAGAATGAATACTAATGAGTATGAAGAGATCCAGGGGCAAGTGGGTGAATTGGTACAAAAAGGTTTAGTTCGAGAAAATAAGAGTCCTGGTGCTGTCCAATATTACTTATTCCAAAGAAAAATAGTTCTTGGAGGATGTGTGTGGATAGTCGATCAGCAAATAAACTCACCATCAAGAGCCTCTTTCTTATTCCTTGACTTGATGAACTTTTTAACAATTTTGTGGGGCAGAGGTATTTTCAAAATTTCATCTTCAAAGTGGATATAATCATATTTTCTTGAGTCTAAGGGATGGGTGAAAAACTTATTTCAAGACATGTGATGGATTGTTTTAATGGATGGTGATGCCATTTAGTCTATTTAATGCTTCGAGTACATTTATTCATCTTATGAATTATATTCGTAATAGTATTGTGGTTTACTTCAACGATATTCTTGTGTATAGCAAAGATCATACCGGACACTTCGACTATCTACGAATTATTCTCGATCTATTTAGAGAGAAGATGTTGTATTAATGCTCTTCCTGATTTTAACTAGGTATTCGAAGTATATTGGGATGTTTCGAATATGGGGATTGGTTCTATGATAAGTCAAGAAGAAAAGCCTATTGTATACTTTACCGAGAAGTTAAATGATTCTGATAAAACAATATTCAACTTATGAGAAGCAGTTCTATGCTAATGTGCAAACTTTGGATAAGTGGAGACATTACGTTATGCCAAAGGTATTCATTATATTGTCTCATTATGAAGCACTAAACTACATTAATGGTCAACACAGGCTTAATTCGAGACATGCCAAGTGGGTGGAGCTTTTGCAAGTTATTACTTTTAATATCGAGAAAAAAATTAGGCACACAAAATCACGTGTGGGACGCATTGAGTTGACAACATTCCTTGGCTATGTCTATGAAAATGAAAGTTATAGTGTTCGAAGTCAAAAAGGAACCTTGGAAAGATGATTCTTTTGTGATACCCCGCTTATTTTAACAACGTTTGGTTAGTCCTCCATTAAAACAAATAGGAATCTCATATGGATTATCCTTAGCATCATTGTCAAAACCATTCTAATTTACTAACCACCTATGTTAAATTAAGCGTGTGTCAAATTTTATCTTTCATTAATAACAACATTTGAAAATTGAATACAATAACCAAACCATCCGAACAGTAATAAGAATATGAATCCATCACAAGACAATTAACAAAATAAATAATACCGAATAAACCATTGGTTAACAATACAAAAATCCAACTATGAGTCCATGAAATAAAACTGAATTCACCAACACATAGTCTAATACAAATAAGTATATGAAATCCAAAATTAAATAATTAAACTGAATTCTACTCCAGGAATGAAGTAAAGAAAGCGTCTAATTCGAATCATGTCCCTAGAACTGATCATAAAGATTGGCGTCCCTGTGGCTAGACACCTAAAAGGTTTTGAATATATTTTGTAAACGGTCTAGAGCCAAAAACATTTGAAAATGTTTAGAAAGTATTTATCACAATTTAAAACCAGTTATTAATTAGTCATGTTAGTTCAACGTACACTTCCTTGAGTTCCTCACCTCTCAACTAATGTGCATGCCTTATGTCTCCTGCCTAGCTATGATACACAACCCAACTTGGTCTCCTCAACAATTATCTATCCACTAACAGTTTTTTCTCCCTCGTACCTCCCATGCAGTACGCTACTCTTTAAGTCCTTAGTTAAATATCTCTTTAACTTCTCCCGTACCACCCATACAGTACGTTATCGTAACACTAATAATTAACATGTCTTGTATGTTATTATTAAAAGTAATTAACATCTCACGTATGTTATCATTAAACCATTTCATTAACTTTCTCTACTTAAATCATTTTTTAGATATACGCTATCTAACTTTACTACCATCACACACTTAGTAGATTACCTCATAATTAAATGACTTTTAGATATATAGTATATATCCTTCCTACAATACACACAAGTAGGATACATCACCAAAATGTATGTGTGTGTGTGTGTGTGTGTGTGTATACTAGCGGAATGCCCGTGCCTGAAAGCACGGAGAAAATTTTTCAATGTATTGAATTGTCAATAATTTAAGTAAAATTTCTCTTTACAACATGATTAAGTGTCAACAATTTAGATAATTTGGGCAAAATTTATTTTGTGTATATGAATATCCAACATGTTTAATAAATAAAAAATAAGTCCAACAATAATACTTGATTGAACCATTACAAAGCCTCAAAAGCCAATATTTAATAGTTACAATTACACATAAAAAGTCCAATATAATTCTATGGTTCCATTTACTTGGCATACATACATTAGGAGAAGAAATGTCTTACCCCCAAAGCATACAATAAAAAAATAGAATTGTCCCGGTGGAACTCCTCTAAATTTATTTGTGTCGCACCATCTATCTGGCATGCCCTTATTTTTATGTCTCCACCTCACATTCCTATGACATTTACTTCATTGACCGCAATCCTATAACATAATAGCTACTGAAAATATGTTGACAAAGCTGATACCAAATAGATTAAAAAAGTTGTTGACAAATGTACTGAGAAACAAAAGTTTCACTAAAATCTTGTAGTAATCAAATGCAAACACAAAAATAATTCATGAAACTAATTAATAGACGACTTATGAAACGTTAACAAAGATGGAAAAAAACTCATTCTCACTATGTAAAAATAAGTGACAGACATCTTGCCGAATTGTTTACTTAAACACAATTATTGCATATTTATCTCTTTTGCAAATTCACAAACTCCCGTATACCTATAAAAAAAATATCGATGCATCAATAATCGAAGGCACGCAGGTTTTTAACAAAAATCCCATGTCAACAAAGAATAAATAGAGGTGGAATAAATCTAATACAAAAAGTGAACTAAGAATACAAATAACAAACATAAAAATAAGAAAACTAATAGAGATGGATAACAAAACAAAAAAATTTTACAACCCCAATATCTAGCAAGATGACTATAACTGATGTGACAGTATCCCCGAGAGGTGAATGTTGTAACTGATTTCATATGGAAATCGCCATCGAATCTGTATAGCATCCTTTTGTGCATTTTATCGTTGCTAGGTATTATGGAATTTATGGTGGGCATGAAATGTACAAATCATATTCTAGGGATTTTGTAACCTATACACATATCCTTTTTTACAGTAGATTCTTTTTTCAAAGGGATTTTTATTTTCTTCAGCAGGGTTTCTATTTTTTTTTGTATTGCCCAGTCTGGTTTCAAAGTGTGCAGCTTGTCCTCGATTGTACTTTTACTCTTCTCAATTGAATCTTTTCGTTTCTGCACTATAAAAAACCATAGTTCATCCTTTTGGCATATTTAGATTAAAATAAACTCAAGAGTCTTTGAGGACAATAACATAAAAGGAACATTTGGGAGAAGATTAGATTTCTAGATTCTATGTGGCCCTCATTGTCAAAAATTGTTGGGGGCATGCCTTAAAAACTGATGGATTCTTTTTTATACATATATAAAGAAAGAGGTAACTAAAAATTTAATTGGAATCGATCAATAGAACTTACTAAATAAAAGTATATATGAGTAGGGGTAGAACTCATCTGATAGAAACAAAAGAAATAATTAAAATGAGACTCAGAGAGAATCGCCTAAGATATTCATCAGACTTGTGTGCATTTTATCTATTCAATCTGGTGGCTTCAATATAGCTTCAGCAAAAATAGTGAGCAATCTGTTGGTTTCAATATCACCGATATGCTGCTGACATTGGGGTGAGAAGTGATGTTGTGAAGGTGTCCATAG
Source organism: Sambucus nigra (assembly GCA_949130495.1). Lineage (NCBI taxonomy): Eukaryota > Viridiplantae > Streptophyta > Magnoliopsida > Dipsacales > Adoxaceae > Sambucus > Sambucus nigra. The sequence goes on from OX422215.1 coordinate 50,403,809, forward strand.
AAGATTTGACCCGTAGGCTAGCTGTGGGTGCTCTTCAGGTTGTTGAACCATCTCTCCTAGCTTTGGTCCCTCCGGTCCATTAGTTTAATATCTGAAGAATAAATTGGTGGAAAATCTCTCCCTCAACTTTCTTAACAAATTCAAAATTTATAAAAAAGTGAACATGAACATACCATAATCACTTGAGATGATCTTATCACCTGCACCAGTTTTGTTAGAATTTCCATCGCTGCCTTTTATGTGATAACTGCACAATCACACAATTACCTCATGCGCTGTACAATGCCACCGCTAACAGTCATATTGAAAGAAGTAAAAGAATATATAAACTTTATGTATTGTGTAGAAACATTGATTATGGAAACAACATATGCAGTTTAGGAGAAATAAATTTTAGCCATTATATATTCAATTTTAGCCATTATGTCAGGTCATCGATTTCCTTCACAAAGAGTGTGATTCACTATAGCTATTGTAGTTTAGGAGAAATAAATTCTTTGGTCCAACCCCTATTTGTCACATGATTATCATATATATACCAAATGCATATGCATAACAGATACACATAAACATATATTACTCAAACTGACCAACTGAATTCAGAAAGCCACCGTGAAAATAATGCTTTGATGAACAACTTTAGAATCAACTATCTATATACCCTCTTATTTCAAATAATTTTAATCTCTATCAAAAAATTAATTCCATAAACTATACACATTTAGAAGTTCATGTTTCACGAAATTCATGAAGTCATATCAAACATATTGATTAGAACCCAATAAAAATAGTAGATAAATTTTAATTTCACTTTAGAGAAAAAAATGAATTAAATTATTTCAATATGATAACAATGACAAATTATTTCATTATTTCACCAATAAAATTCTCATTAAAACCCATAGGAGAACATTATTAAGAGCCTATGGGCATAAAAATTTTGATATGATAGAGTAGATGAAACAAAATGAGATAAAGAGCAACCTCAATCTCGTATTCAATTTAGGGAACCTCAATCTCGAACACAACTATATTTACATCGCTGCTATCAACGTCTCAATTATCACCAAGTGTAATGCAAAATCCCCGCTAATGAGAATGTAACAACCAAAATCTAAAAAAATATCCCACTTGGGGTTTCAAACATCAATTAAAGACACTACAAGACCTCAATTAAAGACACTACACTTCACGGGCATAGAACATCCAAGAAAAAAACCATTTCACACAATTAACCAAATAACTCGCAAGACAAAATTTTGGGGATAATTTTCTAAAACCACTGAAAAAAAAGAATATCCTTTAAGAAAAAACCAAACAGTTCATTCAACTGAATATATTAAAAAGCAAAAATATTTAATATATAATAAAGAAACAAATGAAATTTTTTAATCAGAATATAAATCCACTACTTGATCAATTACTGTATCCAAACTTTATTTTCCTTATACTAAATGTAAGAGAAACTGGAACTATAAAAAGAGTTTATCTAAAAGTCTATTATGTAAAGTTTGTACAATTCTAGTTATAGGACTGTAATTCAAATCAAACAAAACAAAAATATCAGAGAAACGTTGGGAAAAATATTTAAATATGATATTACCTTTTATGTTAATTGTATAAAACTACATTTTTACCTCATAATTTTCATTCAAGTATCCAACCTTAAAGTACATCTTACAGAAGGAGGTACAAAAACAGATATTCAGATGAAAGCAATACTCAAACAATGAAAAAAATAATCAACAATACGGGATAGAGTGCAAAACTAAAATATTAGTGTTATAAAGGATGGTTTATAAGCAAATTAGTTCAATTAAACAAAAGAGATGCATAAAATCAACACATATTAGAGGAGAATAGAGTTCCAAGCCTATGGGTCACGCACATACCTAATGTACCCAATTGATTGTCAATACTATCGTTCACTCAGATAGTCATCGTACTAAGGTTATATGTTCTAGGGCATAAATCCAAACCTCACTGGAATCGTTAAGGTGGGATCACTTAATAGCTACAGACCTTCCAAACTTGTGAAATATATCCACTTATTTGACAATTTTTGGGCATGAGTGGCAATTTTGTAAATATTTCAAATTTCAGCGAACTTTTAGGGGGTATCTTTGTCTTTTCCTTTGTAATCCATCGTAAACCCAAACGTTGTTCTCTTTAATCAGTATTGTTCCCAATTTTTGATGCGTCTTATAAAAAGGGTGGTAAAAATTTCGATCATCTTTTACCTCTTAATTCTGATTCCGCTACTATGTTCTTTTCTTTCGTGAGATCGTTTTCTTTTCTGCCTTTTGTTCTTGGTGAATCCTTAAATCTTTGTAAGAATTTTTCTTCTATTCTTCTTTTTTTCTTCATCATGGTTTATTCTATTGAGTCACTTGATAAGTTCATAATAGATTTTTATATTCCATCTTGGGTTGTATTAGAACATCCCACTTTTCCTTCTAATTTTTTTCTCTTGCCGAGGTTCATTGGTTCCCTTCCATCTTTATGGAAGAATGTGGTTTCATGTTTCTTACCAATCCCCTTTGTTTGGAGTTTTGTCAATATTTTGACATTGTACCTGTAAGAGTGGCTCCTACCACATGGAGAGCTGTAAATGGAGTTCATAGGTTAAATCAAATTTATGTAACCCATCTAGGGATTTCAGAAATTATGTTTTGTTATAAATAGATAACTAGTGATACCACCTTTGGTAGTTAATCTCCCTGATTCTAATAGGAAGTATTTTGATCACGGAGTAGTTGTAAAAAAATTGGCAACATTCCCCCTTCGTTGGAGGTGCTAAATATCAAGGACCTAGATGTCCGCTTTTTGGCAATGGAATAGGCTGTTTTATGTTTTAGTAAATTTTCCTATTTATGTTTGATAAAATGTCATACTAACTCTTGTTTTATAAAGTTATTTGTAGTTGAGAAAGAAAGAAAGTTCCCCAAAGTGAGTGAAGAAAATTTGAAAGAGTTGAAGTTTATCTGGGGTCTTCATAAGGTAGTTGCTGAAGAGCACATTAGGTCTTCCTCCTATCTGCTCCATACAAAAACATTGTTTCTTCTTTTATTACCAGACCTACTACCTCTCCTACTCTGGTAATTGATCTTGAACAAAAGGTTGTTATTGATTTTGATACTCCTATATCTGAAATTATGAATAAGAGGAAGTTTTCTGACCTTTACAATGGTAGTACCTCTGGATCCCAATCATCTATTGAAGGAGACAAGAATAAAACAGGGGATGTTATGAATTCCCCAACCCCTAAGGGTCCAGTACCTAAATATCCACCCCCCAAAGACCTGGCTCCTAAGGATGTAGCTTCCAAAGAGGTTGAAGTTCCTCTGAGGAGACTTAAGAGAGGGCTTGCAAAAAATCAAGTCGACCAGGTGATTGATTAAAGGTCCTTAGTTGATTTACCCTCTTTTGATGTTATTCCTCCAACATCTATTACTCCTAGTTTGGCCAGGAGGTTGATCACATCTGGTGCTCTTTCAGACCACATGGGGGTGCATGCCATGCTCCCCAGAATGAGGGTCTCTAAATTAACTACTCAGAACCTTGCATCAGTAAGTAATTTCCATTTTCTTGGTTTTGTTGTTATTTATATTCCACATGTGCTCACTTTGATCTTCATCTTTTGTAGTTCTTGGTACACATCAATAATAGAATGGAGAAAGATGATGCAATTAAGGATTATTATTTGTCAAATGAGATGGAGGAATCCTTATCCGGTTTGAAGAAGTCTCTGCTTGAATCTCAGCACAAAAAAAGATCACTTGGGAAGAGAAATTAAATATAACTAAAATTCCTCGTCAAACGTCTGATAGAAATGCCCTTGAAGCGGAGCGCAGGGCAAAGGAAGCTGGGCACCAAAAAGTGGAAGCTGAGCACAGGGAAAAGGTTGCTGAAGAGCTTGTATCCTCTGCTAGAGCTAAGATAAAATCTACTATGAAGGCTTCCTTCAGTGCTGGTTGGGATAAGGGATAGAACAAATCCATTTCTGCTACTTCTAATCAGATTGAGTATGTGAAGCAAAAATGTTTCAAAGATGCATTGGTTGTTGCCCTTCAAGAGTTGAACACAACTCAAGACTTTAAAATTTTTCAGAGGTATATTTATGGCCCTCCTCCAGTCATAGAGGATGAGGTTAAAGGTGAAGCTAATTTTGAAGAGTCTTTATCTGTGGTTGAGTCTACTGCCAAATAACTTGAAATCCCTAAGTCTTTTCTTCCTTCGACTGAACAAACCGAGTAACTCCCGTATGTAGTCCCATTCTTCTAAGAAGATTAAGAAGGTTGAAAATGATAGGGAGAATGTGTAAAGTAGTTCGGCATTTTCCCTTTTTCTTTTATTGATTTTTTTTTTATTTTGATTTTACTTAAACTCTTTGTTATGAATAAAAGAACCTTTTGTTGTTCCTTTTTTGTTTCCTGTTTATTATACATGTTCTCCATCCTTATTACTGATTAGTAGTTATTTCTTCTTGCAAGTTTATAGCGAAGATGGAATAACTGTCTTCCCATGATACCGAGCTACTAAAGAAGTGCAATACTTTTTTCAAAGCTGGTAATGCGAACTTATTCAAAGAAGAAATCACTCAGTTGCTTAATGATAATGCATCAGAGCAAGTTAAAGAATCCTACAAGTACTTACTTGATCAGGCAGTAGCAAATAATGTTGCCTACTATAAAATTATAGAGGAACTTCAAGAACAGTGTAAAGAAATTACTATATTGTTGCACTAGAGCTATGAGGAGAAATATCAATGCTTAAGTGTAGGTCGGGATTTTGATAATTTTGTCTCCATTTATAATAAACGAAAGCTTTACTTAAGCTTAAAGTTGAAGAAACTAGAACTGTTGCCAGACTCTTGAAAGAGGAGAATAATAATTTAAGGGATGAAGTAAATGTTTTAAAGTCTGCCTCTAGAGTTTTTTTTACTACTATCGATGGAGGTTATTCCTTTTTAGAAGCTGAGAATGCAATATTAAGAGATGAATTGGAGGCCTTGAAAAACATTAAATCTGCATCTTCCCCCAAGATATAATTAGGCCTAGCAGAGGAACCATAGAGGATATTAGGACCCAACAGGCCCTTGCCAATCAAGCTGCACAGTTAAAAGAAAAAGACTGAGCTATTGCTGAGATGTCTCAAAAGGTGCAGACCTCATTTGAACAACTATCCACTCAATCTTCACAATTAGAGGTTAAGGATGGAGTACTGAAGAAGCTGTAGTCACAAGTTGATATATTAACCTTTCAATTCCACAAACAGCCAAGAGAAGTTTGGATGGATGGGTATAATGAAGCTTTGGAACATTTTGACGATAGACTTCAATATGCCCAGAACGAATTATATAAATAGGGTTGGATAATCACTTTAATTGTGGTGAAGGTGGATGGAAACAACTCTCTATGGGATTGGTATGATTCGGGATTACTGTAGCCTAACAATCCTCCATTCAAGTTAGATTTTAATTGGATACATGTTCACCGTATCCCCCAATGCTTGATTTCTAAGTACTTGGGAGATTATGAGCTACATGATGAACTAGAGATCATCCGTCCTCCTCATCTGCTTGATCGTCCAAATAGTAACAATACGAGGGTGATCCTCCTGCTATCACGGATCCTGTCTCTAAGGCTGAAGGAAAGCATCCTGTAGAATAAGGCTTTATATTTTATTTTTTCATATTTAAGCAATAATATGTAATCATTTTATTTTAATGAAAATATTATTTTTCGAATGGATCAACTTTTAGTCAATCTTTGCATATATGGATGTTTCTTCTTTAACTATAAATGGATCAACTTTTAGTTATTCTCTAGTTTTTCATCGGTTCTATTGATATCCTTAAGATTATCATAAGTTTTATACCAATTACCAATGTTTCACCACAGTTCTACTATTGTACTTAAATTTTATTGTAGTTGCATTAGTTACCTTGGTTCCCAGGTGTGAGTGGAACATTTGTCTATCTTTTAGCCCAGTTTAGATGAAAATTATTCATCCAGGTCTTCGTTAACCAAGCATTTGGGACTTATAATTTTGCGTTGCGTGGTTTTATATTTTTGACAACCAACTTTGTCGGTGCCTTTTATTGACGCTGACCAACTTTGTTGGTGGCCTTTATTGATACCGACCAACTTTGTTGGTGGTCTTCATTGATACAAACCAACTCTATTGGTGGTTTTATTGACACCGACCAACTTTGTTGGTGGCCTTTGTTAATACTAACCAACTTTGTTAGTGGCCTTCATTGATACCGACCAACTTTGTTGGTGGCCTTTGTTGTGTTTGCAAATGCATAACACTAGTACTCCAAAAAGAAAACAAAAACCTAATAATTTTGGGAAACCCATGTTCCCATTAAATTTAATGTGAACATAGCACAACATAACTACATTAACTGATAATACTTCTTCAAGTGTTCTACATTCCATCGGTTCCTGAATTATTACCCTTCCAAAGTCACAATCCGATATGTGTCTGGTCGAATAACTGCACTAATACGATAAGCCCCATGCTAATTGGCTTACAGCTTATTTCTATTCTAAATCACTTTCTTCAAAACATGATCACCCTCTTTTAGGTTTTTCGTCATGAACCTCTTGTTGTAAAAACGTGCAGTTCTTTGTTAATAAGTTGTATTTCTCAAAGCTGCATTTTCACGGACGTCTTCCAACATGTCTAAATCTAGCCTTCTCATCAAATCATTGACTGGGGTATTGAAGTCAATAACTATATGCATAGATAAACCTAGCTCAACAGGAATTATGGATTTAGTACCAAACTCCAATCGGTAGGGAGTTTATCAAGTAGCTATTCTGGAAGTTGTTCGGTAACCCACAGAACAGAATGCAGTTCATTGATCCAATTTCCTTTGGCGTTTTCCAATATTTTCTTCATCCCATTCAGCAAAGTTCTACTAATTACTTCTATTTGGCCGTTATTTTGAGGATGTCCAGGAGCATTTTTGGACATTGGGCTGAGCATAATAAGCAGCAAATTTGTCTTCTCAAACTGTGTGCCATGATCACTGATAAAGTCATAGGGTAAGACATAGCTTCAGAGAATACTCTTCCAAATAAATTGATAAATCTTTTCATAGGACATATCGATCAACGGTTCAACTTCTACCCATTTAGTAAAGTTATCAACATTTACAACCAGGTACTTGAACCTTCTTCGGGTGGTCGGTGAGGCCCGACCAAGTCAATCCCCCATATAGAAAAGGGCCAAGGGGATGTGATTGGTGTTAGGAGATCATGTTCACTAATCCCAAATTGTTAGTTGGTTGGGTTTTAATCCTAAATTGTCAAAACATGGATAAAATATGATATATATGTTAAACTGCCATTATCCACTAATGTTCTTTCAACTAGTACTTCTTTCATCCCGACTCTGATTACTAAAGGATCATCGTGAGGGTATAACACTCCAGATAGATCATTTTTGGAAAAGCCAATTATGATCTTATCCTTGTAAACCATTCTCGATCGGTCTTCCTTGGTGATGTTAATTCGTTGACTGTAGGAGCAAACTTGGGCCTCATTAAGGTAAGCTTTCCATTCTGTTGTATGATCTCTTCCATCTGCCTCTCCACCTATAATCATGTGGAAATCAAAATATACAAAACTGAGTGTGAATACCTCATGTTTCGGCTGTCTAGGCTTCTTGGGGAGATCAGGATCATCTTCTAGATTTTCATTGTGGTTCCTCTTCTTGTCTTCTCTAGGCTTAACTGGTGATTTAGATCTTTGTCGACCTCTACATCCAATTCTTCCACTGTCTTGTAGATCAACAAATTTGTCCAACTTTCCTCTTCAGATGAGTGCTTCTATCTCATTTTAGAGGGCAATGCACCTGTTGGTAGTATGACCATGATCTTTATGTAACTCATAATACTTAGTCTTATCCTTCTTATTAGAAAGTGACCTTAACTTTTTAGGACAGATCAAATCATTGTTGTTCTCGATTTCCTTCAGAAGATGATGTATATCCATCGTTAAGGGAGTGTAATTAGTGAATTTTTGAAGCCTATTTATGCCTTCATTTACCTTCGAACTCTTACGCTCATTTTGATTCTTGTGCTCCTTCTTATTCAACTTTCCTTTTATCTTTACTTTAGCTTTTACATTTGAATGCTTTTTTAACATCCATAGCTTCCTTGGCATTCATAATTCTGTCATTGTTTTCGATGGATCTTTTGCAAAAGTATAATATAATTTATCAGGGAGCAAACCACTCATGAGGGAAGACATTGGGGTCTTCTCTTCGTTGTAATCTTTACTTTCGCTTTTATAATTGAATTCTTTTTAGCAGCCATATCTTCCTCGGAGTTCATAATCTTTGTTGCCTTTGCCATTAATTATTTCGTTGTCTTTGGTGGATCTTTTGTAAAAGTATAATATAATTATCAGGGATCAAACAACTCATGATGGCAGTGATTGCGGTCTTCTCTTTCATATAACACACCGCCATCTAGCACATATCTTGCAGCTTTGTATTTCAGCCACTTAGCTTCAAGTAGATCAGCTAGGAGAATCCCATCTTCAATATATGCTCTTCTGCGGTCCATCCAAGATGGCCCCATATCAACTGCAATAAAGTTGACCATAAGATCTTCATCAATGTTCCTATTAACAGGTATCTCAATACGAATAGTTCTTCATATCTCCATTCTGATTACTGAAGCTAATCGAGTAAGTGCATCTGCTGGGGCATTCTCCAATCTTGGGATCCTGACCATCTGAACAACTAGTAAAATGGTAATTATTTTCACAGTTTTGGCCAAATATGTGGTCATCAGTTCTCCTTTTGCTGCATATAATCTCAACACTTGATTTATAACTAACTGTGAATTACTATATACCACAACTTGCTCGACATTATGTGATTTAGATAGATTTAAACTAATAATCACAGCTTCATACTCTGCCTCATTATTGGAGGCTTGGAATCGGCATCATAGAGAGTACTCTATGTCTAGCTCGTCTTGAGTATTGAGAATGATTCCCGCTCCACATTCGGTTTCACAAGATGACCCATCAATATACAGGCTCCATATAGGAATATTGCTTTCAAATGCTTAGTTTGTTAGAATCGCTTGATGGAAGATTTTATCCTTCACCCCCACATTCTTCCTCTTCATCTCCTGTACTTCACTAGAGGGTTCTGTTTGATCGGTGATAACTTTCTCTACATTTTCCCTTGTTTGGTGTTGGTCGAGCGCCTCTTCAGTAGGTTTGCCGACTCTTGCCGGTTGCTCGGTTAGAGTCCCTTGTTGCTGGGGGACCTCTGGATAAGGGAATTCTGCAATAAAATCAGCCACAACTTGGACTTTTAAAACAGTTCTCTAGTTCATATAAAAGGTCATATTCCCCTAACTCCACAACCCAATACATCAATCTTTCAGATTTCTTTGGCTTATACAAAGCCTGCCTTAGTGGCATGTCAATGTATACCAACATGGTGTGAACTTAGAAATATTGCTTCATTCATTTACCAACCTCAATTAAGGCCAGTGCTAATTTCTCCAGTCTAGGATATCTCACTTATGCTCCTCAAAAAGCTTTACTGGTGTAATTAATTAGCTTTAAGCTTCATTCTCCTCCTTGATCAAGGAAGATCTAATTGTTGACTCAGATAGAGTCTTATATAATTACATCTTTTCTCCCAACACTAGTCGAGAGAGTAGTGGTGGTGTTCACAGGTACTTCTTCAACTCCAGGAAGGCTTTTTCATGTTCATCGTTCCATTTAAAGGTTTTTTTTAGTACCTTTAAGAATGGCAAACATTTGTCCATTTCTCGAGACACAAACCTGTTGAGCGCTACAACGTGCCCAGTTAGCCTTTGAACATCCTTTTTATAGGTCAAATATTAAATTTCGATCAGATCTTTAGTCTTATCTGGATTATCTTGAATGCCCCTTTGATTCACTATATACTCGAGGAACATTCCATCATGCACGCAGTACATGCATTTGGTGGGGTTTAATTTCATCTGGTGTTTCTCCAATTGATCAAACGTCTGGCTGAGGTCAAAAATATGACCAACAACTTTTTTTCTCTTAGTGAGCATATCATCAACATACATTTCTATGTTCTTGCCTATTTGTTCCTCAAATACTTTGTTCACCAGTCTCTGATAAGTAGCACATGCGTTTTTTAGACCAAATGGCTTAACATTATAACAAATAATTTACTCGTAAAGCGATAAAAGAGGTTCTTTCTCTATCTCTAGGCTTCATTTTGATATGGTTATAACTAGAATATGCATCCATGAAACTCAACAGTTCATGCCCTTAAGTAGCGTCTACTAATTGATCAATTCATGAAAAAGGAAAGTGATCCTTTGGGCATGCTTTGTTCGTGACAGTGAAATCCACACACATCCTCTATTTGTTGTTCTTCTTATTGATAATAACTATGTTGTCTTGCCAGTCTGGGCACTTGACATCTTCAATAAAAGAAGATTTTCTGAAGTTTCTCTACTTCTTCCTCTATAGCCTAGTTATTCTCTGGGCTAAAAACTCTTCTTCGTTGCTTCATGGGTTTAACCTGTTTATTCACATTAAGCTCATGGCATAGGATATTTGGGTCTATACCTGACATATCTTCATGACTCCACACGAACACATATTTCCTTTGTCTCAAGAAAGCCACCAATTCGTGTTTAAGAACTGGTTCCAATGACGCTCCTATTTGAGTTTTTCATTCTAGTTTATCATCGTCCAACACAATGCTTTCTGTTTCCTCCATCACTTGGCTTTTTATAAGCTCAGATTCATCTGATGGATCTAAGGTTTCAACATCAGACTCACTTTTTGGCTCGGATATATCCACTTGATAAGTTATTGTTTTCCTCATTGTCTCCAGCATATCTTCTTCCTCGGTAGAGGAATAATAGCACTCCCGATCTACTTTATGATCTCCATTAACTACTCCAAGTCCAAATTTAGTCGTGAACTTCAGACATTGATGAATAGTAGAGGGTACAACTATGAATTTCTTCGGACCAACTCTTCCCATAATTATATTATATGCAGAATTAACATTTCTGTCCATTACAAAAAACTCATCTTCTCTGTCCTGCTCACCAGCCATCTCCCGATCTACACATCTTGCTTGATAGTCCCCAATCGAAACACTTTCTCACCTGAGAAACCAATTAGTGGCCTGTGATAAGGCTCTAATTGGTTGGTTTTAATCTCAAATTGTCAAACTAGGGATAAACCATGATATTTGTTGAACTGCCATTATCCACTAATGTTCTTTCCACCAGTACTTCTTTCATCCTGACTCTGATCACTAAAGGATCATCATGAGGGTATAACACTCCAAATAGATCATTTTTAGAAAAGCCAATTACGAGCTTATCCTTGTTAACCTTTCTCGGCCGATCTTCCTCAACGAGGTTGGTTCGTTGACTATAGGATCAAGCATGGGCCTCATTGAGGTAAGTTTTCCTTTCTGTTTTATGATCTCCTCCTTCTTCATCTCCACCTATAATCATGTGGCAATCAAAAGATAAAAAACTGAGTGTGAATACCTCATGTTCTGATTGTCTAGGCTTTTTAGGGAGATCAAGATCATCTTCTAGGTCTTCATCATGGTTCCTCTTCTTGTCTTCTCTATGTTTAACTGGTGATTTAGATATCTACCGACCTCTACCTCCAGTTCTTCCACCGTCTTACAGATCAACAAATCTGTGCAACTTCCCCCTTCGAATGAGTGCTTCTATCATATTTTGGAGCGTAATGCACCGGTTGGTAGTATGACCCTGATCTTTGTGGAACTCATAATACTTGGACTTATCCCTCTTATCAGTAAGTGATATTAACTTTTCAGGCCAGCTCAAATCATTTTTCTTCTTGATTTCCTTCAGCACATGATGTATATCCACCGTTAAGGGAGTGTAATTAGTGAATTTTTGAAGCCTATCTATGCCTTGCTTTACCTTCGAACTCCTACACTCCTTGTAACTTATCAGGGAGAAAACCACTCATGAGAGAAGTAATTGTGGTCTTGTCTTCGTAATCAATGACTTTTAATTTCTCTTTGTTGAAATGAGTGATACAATCCTTGGTACTTTTTTCTTCCTTATGTCTTACACTGCGCAAATTAGCTACTCATTTCACTAGTTTTGCTCCAAAGAAAATCTTACTAATGAATAGCTCTACGAGTTATTGAAAATAAGAAATCTGCCATCGAGGAAGACTATTGTACCAGATTTGAGTAGATCCAGTGATTGTTCCTGCAAATTCCCTACATTTCATCTCATCAAGAACATCATAGATATCAGATGCTGCTTGATATTGTTCTATATGAAGAACTAGATCAGTTTTCCCATTATATTTGGGAGTGAAAACTAAAGATTTAAACTTGGTCGGCGTGGAGAAATCTATAATGACATGAATAAATGGGGATCCCTTAATAAAACTTCTTTGGAGGGGATTTTTGGCCTTGGCCATTTCTCCCAATCTGTCTTCCAAACACTGAATGAAACCTTTCCAAGCATCACTACCAGCATCAGATTTATGGGTGGAAACTTTTCTAACCGACCAACTGGTTGTGCTGAGCTTTCTTCTTGCGAACCCTCTCTTTGATTGGACCTATCAGTTCGTTGGGTATTTAATCTGGATTGGGCTGAACCTTCCTTCAGGTTACTTGGTCGTTGACTATTTCCCGACGCAACCCATAGGGCATTTCCTGGGGTCCCAAATGATCGAAAGGAGAGGCCCTACTTACCCTTTCTAAGTCACTCAATCTTTCTGGGATGAGGGATTGTCCATTAGTGGAATTAGTGACCCTATAGAAGAAGTTGCTCCAGGGAGGTACGAAGGATACCTAGAAGTTCTGGAATGGCTATGCCTAACACTCCTTGTTGGAGGCAGTGGCATATTCCTTTGATTAACTTATGCTGGAACTCTAATTTACAGAGTTTGAGCCAACTGTCGTATAGTATCTTTCATGGCTTCTTGACCCTTGGCCAAACTAGCCAAAATTCCTGTTAGATCATTGTCGTTTAGAGGATCAGAGGGATTAGGTGGAATTCCCTCATTCCTAGTACTTGATTCTGGAATTTTAGTCATGGATGATGAATGAGTGAAAATGTTTAGCAATACGTTCCCACAGACGCCGCCAATCTGTTGATGCAAAAATTAGACTATGCATAATTAATTGATGGGAGATAAAATAAGTAAAGCAAACAAGACACAATAAAATTTTAAAGTGGTTCAGCTCAGAGGAATAGCCTGCGTCCACTATTCTGTATTGATTTCCTTGAGTTGTTTTTTCCGGTCCCTTACAATGAGGGTGATATAATATATTTATAGCCCAAGAGGGGTCTTAATAGTAGTCACGTCAAAGGAGGGAATGCCTTCATTTGCTAGGCATTCAGATAATTACATAATGAGAATTAAATATATGAATGTTGTCGCTTCACTGGAAATACAGGCTATAAAATTCCTGGCGCTTGGTTGGCTATTGGTCGGGCTTCCCTGTTGGTCGAGCTTCATTGTTGGTCGGGATGACTTCAACTTATGCCATATTTAATGACATGTGCTGGCTTGTGACTGGTCCACATAGCGTGGTAGATTTTGGTATCAACATCGACTATTTAAATAAAAAATATTATTTTGGTTAAAAATTTAATTAAAGTGAAAGTATTATTATGAAATTTGATTAATTGATTAAATGAAATTTCTAAGTTTCTAAATCAATAAATTTTTTCATCTTCACTTCCACTCCCTTTAGTAGATGGCTCCAAATATTGAAGTTGACTTTTATTATGCCCTCGAATTGTTATTTCCTATTGGCAAAAGGTTCCAAATGTTGGAGTTGTTTCATTTTTTTTTATTTAATTCTTTGGTTTGTTGCTGTGATGATGTCTACGATTGGGCTACCTCCAACCGTGGGACGCAGGGGATAAAAGTGAACTAATTTTAGCTGCTTCCATATTTTTTTTTGTTTGGGACGCTCATGGGTTATTTGGGGTTAGAATAAATATTTTCCTTTATTTTATTTTAATCAACTTTTTTTAGTGTTGGCTTTCAAAAGGACTTTTTTTATCTTTACCTTAAATGGAGACTTTGACTTTGTTAGGTCACACACACTTTATTTTTTCGAAACCCTTTTTTCCTTACACAAAGAAGAACACTCAGACCCTCATATTTCAACTCCAAACCTTCATTCAATAAAACCTCAATCACATTTTGGAAGGTCTAAACTGCATATTTTTAAGAAGGCCAAAGAACAAAACTTGCTTATTTTTGTGAAACGAACACATCCGAATATTCAGAATTTTCAACCGATAATTTTCAGGCATGAATACTCTATTCATTTCCTTTATTATTATGCATTTTAAGTATCTCCTAAACCCTTAATCATGTGTTTTGATTAAAATCAGTTAGTAACTTAATTAGAGAAAGTGGAAAGTAAATTTGGGACTATTTTTGTGAATTTTTTAATATGAATAAATCTTTGAAACGCTTGGGTGCATAGGCTAGATTTTTGGATTTTTATGATTTTGGGTGTAGGTTCTCATGTAGAATTTATGGGGGTTATTTGTATGGTTAATTGGAACGCGTTCACACTTATAAAAAATAGATGACTTATAAAAGAGGAAGATTATGACATATTGAATATTGTTGCATGTTAATTAATTTCATCTTTTTGAACGCAAATAATTATGTTGAAATGACGACATTGTTATTCATGGTATTAAATTAAATTGGGACTTTTATGATTAAGTTCTATGTTATTCTTATGAATGCTATACCGTGTGATTTATTTTATTAAAATTTTCCATCGCGGGGATGAGGGGTTTTGGGTAGTATATTTCTCACCCCTATTTTTTAGGATGCTTAATAGGCATTGGACTAGTGGGTAGGCCTTGGTTATAATTTATTCTTGCTAGGTATGGGACTTGTTAGTATGAATTCGTGGGGATTTATATTTCGGGGTGGGACAGATTTTTACGTTATATCGTCATTTCATTAGCCTAGGCATGAGACTAGTATGTTTTTTATCTTAGTGATTCATCCTATATGTAGGATAGGACATATATATACTTAGGTACCGTTGAAGATCTCACATTGATAAAAAGGGTGGCGGAATTTGAGAAATTATGAAATTGAGAAATGAAAATTAATGCCTAAGATAAAAATGCGTATGAAAATTTGTGGCGACATAATGTGTTAGGAGCGACAGTTTAAACGGGTCAGCTTGGACGATTTATGTCGTGTCGTGTGTGGAACCTTTTCATATTGAGGGGGATCGAAAGTTTAAATGGATTCGGCTGACCATTGACAAGGGGAAGTGTGACACTTTTGTGGACCACCATAATAAAAAGTGAGAAAAATAATAAATTTTGGTTAATTAAATTAAATTAATGCATTGGGGCTATGGGATAATTAAAATGATATTGGTGTATTTTTATCTGAATCTTTGGGGGTGGTTAGTAATTTATCTTTTCCGTGTTTAGTTATATTAGTAACTAAAATACTGTAATTTTGATATTTAAATCGTATAATGTTATTGTCTGGGTTCACAAACCCTCTTCGAGGGGAGTACTGTATATTCATGCTCGCAGCTCTGACATCGTGCGTTGACTAATTTTTTTCAGGTATTTTTGCTGGAGTAGTTGCACAGGATTTTTGGAAATTATTTTGGAGGCGCAGTTGGAGTTATTTTGGTTATGCTTAGTAGTTAGATTAGTTTTCCATTCATTCACATTTCTATTGAGACTCAGTTTATGATTTTGGTGGGCCATTCGGTTCCATAATTGTACAGTTTTATTCAGATATTTTAGTTGGATTTTATTCAGTTTTAAATTATTGGAGATTAGGTTATCAAGGGAGTTTAGCATGGTGATGGATCTTTTATTGCATAGTTGGTTATTATCATTTGGGATTAATTAAAATATTAATCTTGTGGAATTATTTTATAATGTCTCATATCTGTCACACGCTGAGAATGGTATTTTATTTAGTTCACGCTCGGTATAGTTTTGGTCGCGACCGACGACAAAAATATGTGCGGTGTGATAGCTGGTATCAGAGCATGGTCTTAGGTCTCGTAGCTTATGAGCCTGATTTAGTTTTTCACGTTACCGATCTTTGATTCCCTTTGTTGATTCATACTCTCTAAGGTAGTGGGTCTAGCATACATGCTGACAATGTTTTTGGGGGTAGGATGTCTAGTGTCAAGGACGTTGTAAGCATTACGATTAGAAATAATAATCTTGGTGAGAGGAGGCCTATAAGTGATTTTGGAAAATGAGGATGATGTTGGATATTGCATGCAGATGACAAGCATTGTAAGTACCGATTTTAGTGATGTAAAGAAATTTGAGGACTTAGGCGTTTGGATGACTTGTTGAGATGGGATCGAGTGGTGATTCATGAGAGCACGTGGTACGCCGTTATTTCCATAGTTATGCATATATATATAGGTGATATATTTATTATATATTTATTGTGGGACTACGTACAGGTAGGATTGGGTGTATGGGCTCCCAATGGTGATATTCTATGGTTAGGCATATGTGAGCCTTATTTAATTTTGCAGGTTTATGCTTCGTCGAATTTCGAGGACGAAATTCCTGTGCTAGTGGGGAAGTATGTAACACCCCGTAATTTTTTTTAACTTAAATGACGTGTTTTAAATTAAAAAAGTCGAAAAGATAATTCTTTTTGGTGAATGTCAATTTTTTAATGGACTATTTAAATTAAAAAGATTATTTTGGTTAAAAATTTAATTAAAGTGAAAGTATTACTATGAAATTTGATTAATTGATTAAATGAAATTTCTAAGTTTCTAAATCAATAAATTTTTGCATCTTCTCTTCCACTCCTTTTAGCTTATGGCTCCAAAGATTGGAATTGACTTTTATTGTGCCTTTGAATTGTTATTTCCTATTGGAACAAGGCTCCAAATGTTGGAGCTGTTTCCTTTTTTCATTCATTTAATTCCTTGGTTTGTTGTTGTGATGATGCCTACGAATGGGCTACCTCCAACTGCGGGGTGCACGTCATAAAAGTGAACTGACTTTAGTTGCTTCCATATTTTTTTGTTGGGTTTGGTATGCACGTGGGTTATTTGGGGTTAGTATAAATATTTTCTTTTATATGATTTAAATCAACCTTTTTGAGTGTTGGCTTTCAAAAGGACTCTTTTATCTTTACCTTAAATGGAGACTTTGACTTTGTTAGGTCACGCATACTTTATTTTTCCCAAACCCTTTTTTCCCTACACAAAACAGAATACTCAGACCCTCATATTTCAACTCCAAACATTCATTCAATAAAACTTCAATCACATTTTGGGAGGTCTAAACTACAAATTTTTAAGAAGGCCCAAGAACAAAACTTGCTTATTTTCGCGAGAAGAACACAATCGAGTATTTATAATTTTCAAACGACTATTTTCAAGCATGAGTACTCTATTCCTTTCCTTAAGTATTACGCGTTTTAAGTGTCGCCTAAACTCTTATCATGTGTTTTTTTTATTAAAATAAATTAGTAACTTAATTAGAGAAAGTGGACACTAAATTTTGAGACTATTTTTGTGAAATTTTTTAGAATGAATTAATCTTTAAAACCCTTGGGTTCGTACGTTAGATTTTTGGGTTTTTATGGTTTTGGGTGTGGGTTCTCATGTAGAATTTATGAGGGTTATTTATATGGTTCATTGGGATGCGTTCACGCTTATAAAAATTAGATGACTTATAAAAGAGGACGATTATGACATACTGAATATTGCTGCATGTTAATTAATTTTACCTTTTTGAACGCAAATAATTATGTTGAAATGACGACATTGTTATTCATGGAATGGAATTAAATTAGGACTTTTATGATTAAGTGCTGTGTTATTCTTATAAATTGTGTATTGTGTGATTTATTTTATTCATGTTGTCCATCACTGGTAGGAGAAGCTTTAGGGTAGTATATTTCTCACCCCTATTTTTTAGGATGCTTACTAGGTATTGGATCAGTGTGTAGGCCTTGGTTATAATTTATGCTTTCTAGGTATGGGACTAGTTAGTATAAATTCATGGGGATTTATATTTCAGGGTGGTGCAGATTTTTACGTTATATCGTCGTTTCATTAGCCTAGGCATGAGAATAGGATGTGTTTTATTTTGGTGATTCATCGTATATATAGGATAGTACATATGTATACCTTGGGACCCCTAGGTATGGAATTAAGGGGTATTTTGAGGATCTCACATCGATAAAAAGGGTGGGGGAATTTGAGAAATTGTGAAATTAAAAAATGAGAATTAATGCATAATATAAAAGCGGATTTTAAATTTTATGGTGACATAATGTGTCAGGGAGCGACCATTGAAACGGGTTAACTTGGGCGGTTTATGTTATGTCGTGTGTGGAACCTTGTCATATTTCGGGGAATCGATAGTTTAAACGGATTCATCTAGCTATTGACAAGGGGAAGTGTGACAATTTGGTGGATTACCCCCCGGGGCGGGAGGACCTCCATAATGAAAAGTGAGAACAATAATAAATTTGCGTTAATTTAATTAAATTAATGCTTTGGGGCTGTGGGATAATTCAAATGATATTGGTGTATTTTTATTAGAATGTTTTGGGGTGGTTAGTAATTTATTTTTCCTGCATTTAATTATATTCATAATTAAAATACTCTATTGTGATATTCATTGCGTATAATGCTATTGTTTGGGTTCATGAACCCTATTTGAGGGGAGTAGTGTGTATTCATGCTCGAGGATCTGACCTCGTGTGTTGTGTAATTTTTTCAGGTATTAACACTGGAGTAATTGCATAGAATTTTTGAAAATTATCTTGGAGGCGCAATTGGAGTCATTTTGGTTATGCTTAGTTATTAGAATAGTTTTCCATTCCTTCGCATTTGTATTGAGACTCGGTTTATGGTGTTGGTGGGCCATTCGATTCCACAGTTATACGATTTTATTCAGATATTCTTAGTTGGATTTTATTTACTTTTAAATTATTGGAGATTGGGTTATCATTGGAGTTTAGCATCGTGATGGATCTTTTATCGCATATTTGGTTATTATCATTTGGGATTGATTAAAATATTTATCTTGTGGATTGATTTTATAATATCTCATATATGTCACATGCTGAGAATTGTATTTTGTTTAGTTCACGCGTGGTATAGTTTTGGTGGCAACTGACGCAAGAAATAAGCGGGGTGTGACAGATTATGTAACAACACAGATTTTTTAAATGGAAATTTTTAAATTTCTTTTGGAAATCATAGAAAAATAAAATTTTGAATTTAATTATTTTTTAGTATTAAATTATATTGGTTTTTATATTAAAAATTCGTAAAGGTATCTTAAAAGACTTGTAATATGAATATATACAAGTGTTGGGTCGTTATAAGAGTCATTAAAATATAAAAATCTCTAAGAGTCCTCGAAACATAAAACTCTATCGAATTTTTGTTATAAAAATATTCAAACGCCCAATCAAGCTGATATTTTTTTTGCAGCTTCCACTCGTTTTCAGCTACCAGGCCCCAAAATTTCAGCGAATTCCAAAGGTCTGATCATCCGAAATGTTTATTTTAGTGTTTGTATCTGATTAAAACTCTTTTCGCAATCAAACTCTTAATCCTTTATATATCACAACAAATTCGTGGCTTGACTTTTCAAATCACTTTTTCATCAACTTTTCAACCAGACGACCTATCCGAAATTACTCCTTTTCATCTACAAACTTTAGCTCCATACTTAATCAAGTGTTTGACTCAATATTTTAAGGCTTATTTGGTGTTTTATTGAGTTTGATCTAGAACGAGTTTTGATTATTTTTGCCAGAGGAACGTGATGGTGCGATTAGATTTTGAGGCTGAAGTTTATGTGACGATTCATGTGATGATTTTGAGGTACGAGACTTACACAATATGCTCCTAAATACTCTCAATAGTATTATTCCACTTGTTCATGTTTTAATTGAACTCATGTTGAAGTGTGATATTCATTTGAAAATTCTGAAATAATTGTTGGAATCTATTATGTTGATTCATTGAGATATTGAATTGTTGATTTGGGCATCATGTCATGAGATTTCAATATGGCACGAAGAATGGGCACCCACCAATTGTCTAAACTCCGATATATGGCTTGATAATGCATAGGGGAGGTTAGGCGAGGCCTGGTGACCCATTGATGTGTTGTTGAGAAATTAATATTGGTACAATGCTTGAGTATTACATTTGATTCGTATATGTGGATTCATATTTTTGTGATTTATTCAGCGTGATATTTTTTTCTTGGCATCAATTATTGTCGTATTATGTACTTCCCTATATTTTATTTTAGTGGCAGGTTAGCATGGATTAGGACGCTAAGGCTTATTTGGAGGTTTATTTTAGAGTATGGATTGGAAGATTTATTTTTTTATGTAAAATTTGTGGTATAATTAGTAGGATAATTGGGTATTTTGGGATAAATATTATTGTAATTGTTATTGTGGGAGTGTAAGAATTATGGATTTGTTATATTTAATTGCGGAGAGTAGATGCTCTATACTTATTGTTAATGGTTTTCGTTTAGTTTTTATCGTAGTAAGGCACCGCGTGTATCTTTTCGAGTGCGTGGGGTGTTACATTAATTCACTCATACACTACTAGTCTACATCATAGGTTCAGTCATACTCTCCGTGATCCATTCCCATTCCCTCAAATTCATTATATTATAATTCATGTCCAATAGGTATTCACCTTAATTCCCTCGTTATTGCTAAGAATCAATCCCATAAGAGGCCTACTATAATTCAATATATCCCTCATTATAGTTTAGAGATGTCCTAAAAGTTCTCCCATTAATTATTCACAAATTCAGGGCTTAAACTAGGAAAATTTGGAAATTATGGGTAACTGAATCTAGTCATAAATGTTTTGGCAGATTAAACACCAAAATTTCGATTTCTCCCTCTAGAGAACTCCAAATGAACTCATTCAAATATCATTAGAAATCTAAGACATAAACCTTCCCAAAAATCTATGGAATGCATTCTAATTCTATGCACAATTAAAATTCTATACGTTTAAAGTAACGCCAAAAAATCTGGCAGATTACTACGGTGATAAATCCAACACCCTATAGTAAAACGACGATTACTCCCTCTACAGAAGTCCAAATGACATGATTACAATCTCATTGGAAATATAATATATACAAATTTCCAGAAATCTATGGCTTTCACTCTAATTCTAATCATAATTAAAATGGCATACATTTAAAGTCACGTAAATTTTTTTGGAAAATTGACATCTGATGTTCCTTAATTAAACCCTAAGTCATTCAATATTCATGTTCTTAAACCAAGAACCCATAAAGATACCGTCTTAATCATCACATATATTATAATTTCATTATATCTTCACATAGGGATTCATTATATATACAACCCTAAACCAAATCATGAGTTCCATTCATCTAAACCCCAAGAACATAATTGGAATCATTAAATTGAAAACCCTACACTAAATGGGTATTCTAACTTCTTCAAAAATATGCAAGATAAACACTTGCCTTTGATAAGAAGGTCTGAATCCCTTGATAGGATGATATACTTGATCTCCCATCGCTTCGATTTCGATTTTGTCACATATAGGGGTGAAAAGTGGTGTTGAAAAACTGATTTTCTTCTCCTCTTCTTTACCTATGACCTATCTTCTATTATATATTTGTTTGCCTTAGAGTTTCACTTAAATGGGAAGATATAGAACTTATAATTTCGGAGTTCCATCTAACACAAACTCACGAATGCCCAAAATGCCCCTAAACGATGCCCGTTTGGTTTAAAATCACCCCTGGACCCAAACTATTCACCTGGGTATACTATTCCGACTATTTTGAGCCTTTCGAAATCAACCATTACCTCTAAATCATCATCCTAGTCACTTTAAAATAATTTCCTATCTCAACCTCATATGGTCTACGCGCGACACCTTATTGGGATCCCACACAGTCCCATCGATATCACTTACTACGACGTATAATAATTGTTGCACAAATTATTCCACCAACAATAAATCCTTATTTCTCAAAAAAATTTAACTCCATCAATTTGAGGCATGCGCGTAATTTAAGACTAAATCAAAATAATTGCTGAATTAATTAATTTCAAATTACTCACAAATACGAGGTGTTACATACTTCCCCCCTTACAAAGGAATTTCGTCCTCGAAACTGGATAAGTCTTGTACTAACAACTTCGTATACCTCCTTATACCCTTACTCTTGAGATTACTACATACATTTATACCTCTCCTGATCGCAGATAATAAAAATGGTTCAACTACCCAGGGCACCCATACACTGTATACTCGTGAATATCCACACAAATACTATCCGGCTACATTAGCTTTAAACCATAATATACCTATTAAATATCAGTTATAAATACATATACGTACAATAACTAAGGTACTAAACCCATGTCCTAATGACTGAACTTCTCCCAACTTCTAACCTTCGCTAAGTTTCATGTCTGGGATGTCTCGTAAAGAAAAATCCAAACAAGGAACCACATCGATACACAACTACTTAACATTGTCAATCGTAGAGATCCGTTAGGTCCGGAGTGCATAACAGGTACCCCTAATTTCTTGTATACTGACAAAAATGTTCAATCGTCCACTTCCATGTCCCTTAGACGACCTGCAACAGGACACTCTCACTATCACTAAGTTTTCAGCGCTATACAAATTACAAGCTATATCTTTCTGCTCGAGAATGAACACAGAGAATCCTTAATCACATCACTAAAAATTCCCTACACACCGGGATCAAATATAACAAGAGAACATACTCACCGAAGTCTATGGTATAATAGAATTTATATATGTAGTCAGTGGTGGATCCATGTAGGGCCGAAGGGGGGCGGTGGCCCCTGTTGAATTTTTCAAAAAAAAGAGTGTTTTTCGGTAAAATTTAAAACTTCAAGGTATACCTCCAATTATTTACAAAATTGAGGATGGAGTTATTCAATATTCATTTTAGATATTATTTTTATGAATTTATATATTTTTTGTATGTGGTAGAAATTTTAGATATGCGGAGTTGTGAAGTTTATTTTTTTGTATGTGGAGTTATTCAAATTAAGTTTTTGTATATATGTGTAGTTTAATTTCAAGTTGTTCAATGTTCAATTTAAATATGTGATGATATAGTTTAATTTGAGCATTATAAAGCTATAATTTTTTTAAAATTAGAAATAACCCCAAAAAAAATTGCCTCAAGGGCTCCCACCACCGATCCCCCGACGACACTCAAAACTTTCGCATATGGAATTTTGAATCGATTTCACCCCCCGTTGGACTATAATCGTAGATCCTCCACTGTATGTAGGCCTAATTCTCTTTCAGGTGATGGCTCGTAAAATAATATGTCTCCCTAGAATAACAAGCACGATAGTCTTATCACGCAATCTACGACCGATTAAACCCTCGGTATCTAGTCACTACACGAGATCGTAATAAACTCTACTTTCCTAATTAATCTGAAAAGTGACAAGTCATATTATAAAAATCATCTTAGTTCCCACACCCGCTCACCTATAAGTGACACCGAAGATTTCCCCTACTCTATGGTGAATACATTCATAATAACCAAGCCGATATTACGCACACACACACAAACACACACACACACACTATATATATATATATATATATATATATATATATTTATTTATTTATTTACTTGTTGAATCGTTACAGCGGAAATATTGCGACTTCTCAAATAAATTTTTTTTAGGAAAAGGCAAAGAGCCTAGAATATTAATTTAAATTGGAGAAATAGCCACTCCAAGGTGGCCTTACAAGCAAAAGAAAATTTCAGAACATTTGTCATTCCCCATCTATCTAAATTCATCAAACCCCTTATCATCTTTGGTAACTCATCCTTGATTCTTAGGTTGAAGAAGCTAAGTTAGATAAACCATCTGCAACATAGTTATTCTGCCTCTAAGTATGTTGGATGATAAAATTTGGAAAGGAAATTAACCCTCTAATTTCATTAACTAAATATTTTAAGAACCAAGGGACCTTCCATCTATCTTGAATCATATTCAGAGACGATAATGAATCAGTTTCACTAATAAGCTTATTGAAAAATAATCATCTACAACTTTTGATGCCATGGAGAATAGCTGACACTTCTGCTTCTAATCTTGAAGATATTCCAATATATACTTAACGGGCTTGAATGAAATCTCCATTATGACCTCTAACAATAATTCCAATCCCACTATCACCTGGATTGCCTTTACTTGAACCATCAACATTCAGCTTTATTTCAAGTCTGGGAGTAGGTAACCATCTGATGAAAATAAAGCAGTACTGCTTTGGGCACCCCTTGATATTGAAGATATGAATCAAATTCGGATGATCTTAATCAATATTACTTTCAAACTTGAGAATAGAATCTTGTTGAGAAACCACTGCAACGACATTTCTGATTACAGACTGAACTTGCATAGCAACTCCTTCATAATATGATTTGCATCTCGCTTTCCATAGTTCCCATAAAACTGTCACGGGGATAATTTTTATGAAAAATTTTAAGTAATCTTTCATAGGAACCATTATCCACCAGGACATTAAAATCCAATTTTAATTATTTCAAAATTTTAGTTAAACCCTAAAACATGCATCTAGATGATTTATCCAATAAAATAAAGCATGAATGATAAAACAAACAATTTTAGGAAAAATCTATGAAGGGTAAAAACTTTTTATTTCACTATAATTTCTAAATAACAACTTACACGGATTACAATGAAATAGGGTGACACACAAATACTCGCAGGTGTCGGTAGGCGTCGTCAGTAATGGAATAACCACGGCTACTCCACAATAACACGTAGTTCTATCTTTAGCAATGAATCCACTGTGACACCCCGACTAATTAAATACCGGGTAGCTACTCCTTTATAAAATTAAAACAAAATGCCAAGTTGGTCTAGTTAACAGCATCACTGTCGAAAACATTTTTTTTAATCATTACTAACCACCTAGTATTCAAAAAGAAAGATGTCAAATTTTAAATTAAAACTGATTAACATGCAGTAAAATAATTATGAAAGAATAACATAACCATACACCATAAAGCCTCAATAAAGTAACCAACAACTAATAGTAAGTCCAGAGGAAAACTTCTCACAACTATCCCACAACTGAAATAAATAAAACAGTGTATCCTGAATTAATTTCATGCCAAAGATCTAAATAGCTGAAATAAGAAATGTCTCTAATAGAAATGGGCGACATGCCCTACAAATGATGAAACTGAATATGGAGTCAAGACAAAAGAAGCGTCTACTATCAAGGCCCTGCAACTATCACAACAGCTACAGCTCGTCACCTGAATGGATATCCTATGCATGGTGTCCTTGTGGCTGGGCACCTAAAAGGTTTTTTTACAAAAATAGATTTGAAAGCAAACGGGTCAGAGCCCGAAAGTGGAGAGTATTTTAAAAATAGCAAGTGTTTTAATAAAATTAAAACAATGAATGCAAAATACATGTTAGGACGAGCACTCCCATGAAATACTCACCTCTCGACTAATTGTGAAATCCTAACGTACCGTACCCATCTAAGTGACATTCATATTTAACTAAACCGTCATAAGTTCTACCCCTTTCTACTCGATTCCCTTTAAACATTCTAATGTTATCAATTAAATAGAGGTCTTTAATTAAACTTGGATTCTCAATTATTAGCAATACAATTCACTACAGGTTATCCCTTTTTATTTTCTCAAAGCGTTACCCTAATTATACTCACAATACCAACATGAAAGTTCTCATTATTTAAGCGTATATTATTCACGTCATACATATACAATACAAGCACCCCGAGACTAAGCTGCGGTGCACACATACTCTGCTATCCATCCCGGTACATCACGCACATAAGGATCACGCATTCCGAATCTCTCAGGAATCGTTCTCAGATAACAACAATCACAAACAATGGAGGCGAACACAGTCACATCCCATGGGTCACGCACATACCTACGCTCCCGTGATCAACAAACTTATTAACTTCCCAATAAGTCCTTCTCTGACCTATGTCCTCAAGGTGCCAATCTAAATCCCCCCCGTAGGTACACAAAGGTTAGATGGCCCTAAGCGAACGCAAACCTCCCGTGATAGCAAGTATGGTAGGTATGTCATACACATAAAATCATATATACTAAGCATGCACACTTCTTAGTAATTACATAATTATTAGAGGTACACTTCTCATTCTCATACCAACTTATAATGTTACACCATTCACATATCCCCAGTTAATACAAATATAAAAGTCGTCAATGATCCTCACATCGTATATAGTCACTAGCGTCCTAATCCACAAATATCATTTGGTTCAAATCCCACTTCTATGTTTTACTCCGCACTATATCCCAAATATCCCCACTATATCAATTAGTCATCAAAGGAATGTTATCTCAATAATTAAACCAGGTTACGGGACATTAGAAATCAAATCGGGCCAAAAAGGCCAAACTGTCAACTCGTTCGAACGAGGTCGTTCGAACGAGAGTTCGTTAGAATGAAATGGGCATCTAACGAGATCTCGTTCGAACGAAAGGCATCGAACGAACATCCCACTCGTTATAAGTCAAACAGTCAACTCGTTAGAAGCTCGTTCGAACGACCTGGGCAGGCCTTCTAACGAGGTGACAGTTTCGAGCCCAGAATTCTCCTATTACGTTTTTCCCAATTCTCTTCACCTCTAATCTCATCTAAACATCAGTCCAACAGTAGTTTAAGGTTTCTAATCATTCCTAAACATACTTAGGTCGTATTTTAACATATTTATGGGGTCAATTCATCCTAAACAACACCCAACTAAGAAATTTCCCCATTTTCCCCAAATCTCATGAACATGAACCCTAGAAAATTTAAAGTCATCAATAGACATAATTAAATCCTTATAAAAGATGTATTTCTATCAGAATAATCACCCAAACATGATTCTACATGCAATCTCCTTATCAAAAAGTGCATTTCTAATTCCAATTCAATGTGTTTTTTTTTATCAATATCCCAAAACAATACAATTTTCATAAATTTCTAAGCATGGAAGAAACATTCGTTGCAAATAACGTAATTAAACCACTTGCCTTTGATCTTTCTCTGAATTTGGTGTTGAATCTTGGATGTAGGTTGCTCTCTCCTTTTCTCCCAAGGTTAAAGGTTGAAGATGGGGTTAGGGTTCTCTCTTTGGGAACTTCTCCTAACTTCTCATGAAACCCCCGTAGCCCTCTAATTAGTTAATTGCTGGTAATGGGTTAGTGGGTCATTTAATTTTCTATTTTAAACTCCTAAAATTCGTTAGTCCTAAATCCCAAAATTCCAAAATTACCAAACTACCCTTTTAAGTTGCCGGTATGGCCTAAAAATGCCCCGGGACCCAAACTAAACCCCCGGCTAGTGTTTTCTGACTATTTCGACCCTTACAAACGCGTTGGCGCACTCAAAATGACCATCTGGTTGATAAAAAATATAATTTACTTTTTAATTACCATAATTATATTCCTGACGTGACTGTCACACGCGTCCCAACAAAAATTTCTAAATTGCCGTATTTCTATCTCACGACAAATTCAATGTTTTCAATATTCATATAACGTCATATGTACACATCATAGTCAAATACCAACCCAGATCTCGTTAGTAATTTATCCGGATTAATTCTCAATTAATACACATTTAATTTAATTAATCCCATAAATAAATATTCATAAAAGTACGGGGTATTACATACTTCCCCCCTAATAACAGAATTTCGTCCCGAAATTCGGAAGTAGAAGGTACCTGGTAAGAACAACTCTGGATAACATTCGCGCATCTCATCCTCGCGCTCCCATGTGGACTCCTCAGAATTATGATGCCTCCACTGAACGCGTACTAACGGGACTATCTTTGATCGCAGTTTCCGCTCACTTTTGTCCAAAATAGCAATCGGCCCCTCCTCGTAGGAGCTATTAGGCTGGAGATCGATGTCCTCCAAAGCAATGTGAGAATGAGCCAAATCGTCCCTAAGATATTTCCTTAGCGAGGAAATATGAAACACATCATGAATCCTGTGCAAATGTTCCGGTAACCCAAGTCTATATGCAATAGACCCAATCCGCTCGATGATAGGAAATGGCCCCATATATCTCGGTGCCAACTTCCCCTTCTTCCCAAATCGCATAATCCCCTTCATTGGAGATACTCTGAGTAAAACTTGGTCCCCCACTTGGAACTCTCTGAATAAGCTCTTCGCATCAGCATAGCTCTTTTGCCGATCCTGAGCTACCCGAATCCGACTCCGTATCAATTCTATCCTCGCCGAAGTATCCTGAATCACTTCCAGCCCAAGTAGTTTGTTGTTCCCCACCTCCAACAAACATGCTGGTGAACGACAAGGTCTACCGTACAACTCCTTAAATGGAGCCATGCCAATGGTAAACTGGTAGGAGTTGTTGTAAGCAAACTCCACTAGTGGGAGATACTGCTCCTATCCACCCCCAAAGTCAATGATGCACATACGCAACATGTCCTCCAACATCTGATTTGTACGCTCGGTTTGTCCATCGGTCTGCGGGTGATATGGCGTACTCAATCGCAATTCCGTGCCCATGGCCTCCTGAAAACTCTCCCAAAATCGTAAAATAAATATCTTGTCTCTGTCAGACACGATATTTAGGGGCACGCCGTGAAGTCTTACAATTTCTATAATAAAAAGCTGGGCATACTCTCCCGTAGTGTAGTCTGTCTTTACGGGTAGAAAATGAGCAACTTTGGTCAACCTGTCCACAATTACCTAAATGAGGTCGTGACCTCTATGTGACATAGGCAACCCCGTGATAAAGTCCATGGATATGCTCTCCCACATCCACATCGGGACCTCTAATGGATGTAGAAGTACTGTCGGTCTCTGATGATCCACTTTTACCAGCTGACAAGTGGCACTTTTAGAAACAAAGACGGCAATATCTCTCTTCATCCCACTCCACCAATATTGACGTCTCATATCTTAGAACATTTTGTCCCCACCGAGATGTACCGCGAACCGTGAGCCGTGTGACTCTGCCATCACCTTGTGTCACAATTCCTCCCCTTCCGGAACTACCAGTCTCCTAATGAAGCGTAATCCCCCGTCTGAGCTAACGGTATAGGACTCGGCTCCCTCTGCTAGTAATCGAACTATCTGCTCCTGACAGAACGAGTCATTTGCATGTGCCCTTACCACCTTCGCGACAATTTGCGGTGTAACGGTCATCACAGATATGAATGATCGGGCCACTACATCCTGGTGTCCCAACTCCTTCCACTTTGCCTTCCACACCCCTGCCACCCCATCTACTGGCCTACGGCTCAACGCGTCTTCTACCACGTTATCCTTCCCCGGGTGATATTGGATATCAAACTGATAGTCCTTCACAAACTCAAGCCACCTCCACTGTCGCATATTCAACTCCTTCTGCGTGAATAGGTACTGCAAGGACTTGTGGTCCGTGAACAATCGAAACTTCTCCCCTAAAAGATAATGTCTCCAAATTTGAAGGGAAAATACAACTGCCGCTAACTCCAAGTCATGAGTGGGGTAATTCTTCTCGTGAGGCTTAAGCTTACGGGAAGCATAATCTATGGCCTGACTCTCCTGCTGTAATACACCTCCAAGTCCTTGTAAGGACGCATCGGTGTAAACTAGATACTCAACTCTCGGTCTCGGCAATGCTAACACAGGTGCTGAGGTCAACTTGTCCTTCAACTCATCAAATGCCAGCTGACAGGCATCACTCCAAATGAACGACACACCCTTACGAGTCAGATGTGTCAAAGGACCTGCTATCTTGGAGAAACCCCGAATAAACCTCCTGTAGTATCCCACTAGGCCCAAGAAACTACGGATCTCAGTCGGTGTCGTGGGCTGTCCCCACTCCCTCACCGCGGATACCTTCCCGGGATCAACAGATATCCCCCGGTCAGAAATAATATGCCCCAAAAACTGAACCTCCTTCAGCCAGAATTCGCACTTCTCATATTTTTCATACAACTCGTTCTGACGTAGCGTTTACAAAACCTGCCTCAAATGCTCGGCGTGCTCCTCCTCTGTTTGGGAGTAAACCAGAATATCATCAATGAAGACAATGATGAACTGATCTAGGAGCTCTCTGAACACCCTATTCATCAAGTCCATAAACACGGCTGGAGCATTGGTCAAACCAAAAGGCATAACCCGAAACTCGTAGGATCCATATCTCATTAAGAAAGCAGTCTTCGAGACGTCCTCCTCCCTTATACGCTACTGATGGTATCCTGATCACAAATCAATCTTTGAGAAGAAAGAATCTCCTCTTAACTGGTTGAATAAGTCATCGATTCGGGGTAACGGATACTTATTCCTTATCGTGACCTTATTTAACTCCCGGTAATCCACACACAACCTCAACGATCCATCCCTCTTCTTTACGAACAACACAGGGGCACCCCACGACGAAGTACTCCTCCGGATAAACCCCTGACCCAATAACTGTTCAATCTGATACCGTAACTCTCTCATCTCAGCTGGATCCATACGGTAAGGTACACAGGCAATAGGCCGAGTGCTCGGCGTCAAATCGATCACAAAATCTATCTCTCTACTCGGAGGTAATCCAGGTATATCCTGAAATACATCGGCCAACTCTTGAACAACCGGAATCGAATCAAGTGGTATCACCACTTCCTTAGAGGTCTCCTCCTCTATATAGTACAAGTGAGTGGACGATCCTCCCTTAGAGAGAGGCATCGCCACTAAAAACATCTCCTGCCCGGGAATGGCAAAGATAATACTCCTACTAAAATAGTCAATCATGGCTCAGTACGCGACTAGCCAATCCATACCAATAATGGCATCATACTCGGTCATCTCTAACACTAACATATCCGCGGGTAAAGTAAACCTCCCGATCTCTATACCCACGCCTCTACATACAAGGGAAATCACGGAACCCCTACTCAACGGTGAATCTACACAAGTAACCGTACTCTCGGCGGTATCTAATAACCCAATGGTACGTGCAAATCTCATAGCAATAAAACAGTGTGTAGCTTCCGTGTCAAACAAAATACGCCCCATAGTCCCCTGAATAGAGAACATACCCTCAATGGCTGGTGGATCCTGTGGGGCTGCGACCTGCTGGAGCTGATATACTCTCCCATACTGCAGCTGTCCCTGCTGAGCTGGGACCGCTGGAATGGGTGGTAATGCTGCCATCTGTGGTGGTGCTGGGAGGGCGACGAGAAACATAGGCCTCTGCGGCTCCTGGCGAGCACCCTGCTGCTGCTGCTGTGGGGCCCTGCCCCTATCATGACAATCCTGGCATATGTGGCCAGTCTTTCCACACACATAACACTTCTGTGGGATGTTTCCCCCTCTCTGTCCCTGCTGTCCTCGGCGCTGGTGGCCGTTACCATTCCTCCCCTGGCCCTGCTGAAAATGCTGTTGGCCGTTCTGACCCTGCTGGCTATGATGGCCGTGTGGACCCTGATGGCCCCGCCTAAAACCTCCCTGTCCGTGCCTGAAATTCACCGATCTAAACCTCTTATGATCCCCCTGCTGGGAACCCTAGTCACCCTGCCTCTGCCCCTGAGTAGATTGTTCCCCACTGGCACCATTTCCTCCAGTCCTGCCCTGATGGCTGGACTCTCCTGATCTCTTGCTCTCAGCCATGTGAAAGCGGTGATCCTGACCGTGTAATAGTGCAGCATTAACCATGTCAGAATAAGTGGCCAACTAGAGGTTCCCCAATAAATGCTGACGGATCCTCCATGATAATCTATCGGTGAACTTCTGGATCTACTTCTCTTCTGTCGGTATCTCATCCGGGACAATATTCAGCAAATTTGTGAATTCGGCCTCATACTCGGCCATAGTCTTACCCTCCTGCCTGAGATTCATTAACTTCCTCCTCATTTCTGTGTAAACGGATGACGAAAAATACTTGCGGTCGAACCTCACCAAAAACTTCTGTATTGTGAGAGTATCTCTCTCCTCCACGGTGGTAATAGACTCCCACCACTACAGTGCAGATCCCACTAGCTTGAAAGTAGCTATTACCTTCTTCTAAACGTCGGTGCACTCATACATCCTCAAGTGCCTATGAATGTCTTTCCTCCACTGACTCGGAACCATAACATCAGAGCTACCTGCGAACTCCGGTGGGTGTGCTTTCTGAAAAGCATCACGTACGCATTCCCACGCAGACGGGAATGCATGTGCCTGAACTGGATCGGCTACTGGCGCCTGAGGTGGTGCCTCTGTACAACGGCGAGAGCGGCGTTTACCGCTTGGGCTACAATGGCAGCAACCTCGGTGGCATTCATGGTGCCCTGTACTGGAGCTGGCTGGGGCTCCGACTGTGCATTCCTAGGAACCCGTGGTGCACGTCGTGGAGGCATCTGAAATAAGAGTAAAGTCTATAAGTTCGTAGTTATAAACTAAAAAATAGCTGAAGAGCGAAGCATATACAAAAGAATACAACAGTCCTAAAATATAGGGCTCTACATCAAAGAAAGCTCAGCGGAAACATAATAATCCGTACAGATCCTAAAGGACACTAGAACCTGATGCTCTGATACCACCTGTGACACCCCGACTAATTAAATACTGGGTAGCTACTCCTTTATTAAATTAATACAAAATGTCAAGTTGGTCCAGTTAACAGCATAACTGTCAAAAACACTTTTTTAATCATTACTAACCACCTAGTATTTAAAAAGCAAGATGTCAAATTTTAAATTAAAACTGATTAACATACTGTAAAAGAATTATGAAAGAATAACATAACCATACACCATAAAGCCTCAATAAAGTAACCAACAACTAATAGTAAGTCCAGAGGAAAACTCCTCACAACTATCCCACAACTGAAATAAATAAAACAGGGTATCCTGAATTAATTACATGCCAAAGATCTGAATAGATGAAATAAGAAATGTCTCTAATAGAAATGGGCGACATGCCCTACAAATGATGAAACTGAATATGGAGTCAAGACAAAAGAAGCGTCTACTAGCAAGGCCCTGTAACTTCCACAATAGCTACAGCTCGTCACCTGAATGGATATCCTATGCATGGTGCCCTTGTGGCTGGGCACCTAAAAGTTTTTTTTACAAAAATAGATTTGAAAGCAAACGGGTCAGAGCTCGAAAGTGGAGAGTATTTTAAAAATAGCAAGTGGTTTAATAATATTAAAACAATGAATGCAAAATACATGTTAGGACAAGCACTCCCATAAATTCTCACCTCTCGACTAATTGTGCACTCCGAACGTACCGTACCCATCTAAGTGACATTCATATCGAACTAAACCGTCATAAGTTCTACCCCTTTCTACTCGATTCCCATTAAACATTCTAATGTTATCAATTAAATAGAGGGCTTTACTTAAACTAGGATTCTCAATTATTAGCAATACAATTCACTACAGGTTATCCCTTTTTATTTTCTCAAAGCGTTACCCTAATTATACTCACAATACCAACATGAAAGTTCTCATTATTTAAGCGTATATTATTCACGTCATACATATACAATACAAACACCCCGAGACTAAGCTGCGGTGCACACATACTCTGCTATCCATCCCGGTACATCACGCACATAGGGATCACGCATTCTGGATCTCTCAGGAATCGTTCTCAGATAACAACAGTCACAAACAATGGAGGCGAACACAATCACATCACATGGGTCACGCACATACCTACGCTCCCACGATCAGCAGACTTATTAACTTCCCAATAAGACCTTCTCTGAACTATGTCCTCGAGGTTCCAATCTAAATCCCCCCCCCCCCTAGGCACACAAAGGTTAGATGGCCCTAAGCGAACGGAAACCTCCCGTGATAGCAAGTATGGTAGGTATGTCATACACATAAAATCATATATACTAAGCATGCACACTTCTTAGTAATTACATAATTATTAGAGGTACACTTTTCATTCTCATACCAACTTATAATGTTACACCATTCACATATCCCCGGTTAATACAAATATATAAGTCGTCAATAATCCTCACATCGTATGTAGTCACTAGCGTCGTAATCCACAAATATCATTTGGTTCAAATCACACTTCTATGTTTTACTCCGCACTATATCCCAAATATCCCCACTATATCAATTAGTCATCAAAGGAATGTTATCTCAACAATTAAACCAGGTTACGGGACATTAGAAATCAAATCGGGCCAAAAAGGCCAAACTGTCAACTCGTTAGAAGTCTCGTTCGAATGAGATCGTTCGAACGAGAGTTCGTACGAACGAAATGGGCATCTAACGAGATCTCGTTCGAACGAAAGGCATCGAACGAACATCCCACTCGTTAGAAGTCAAACAGTCAACTCGTTAGAAGCTCGTTCGAACGAGCTCGTTCGAACGACCTGGGCAGGCCTTCTAACGAGGTGACAGTTTCGAGCCCAAAATTCTCCTATTACGTTTTCCCCAATTATCTTCACCTCTAATCTCATCTAAACATCCTTCCAACATTAGTTTAAGGTTTCTAATCATTCCTAAACATACTTAGGTCGTATTTTAACATATTTATGGGGTCAATTCATCCTAAACAACACCCAACTAACAAATTTCCCAATTTTCCCCAAATCTCATGAACATGAACCCTAGAAAATTTAAAGTCATCAATAGACATAATTAAATCCCTCTTTGTGATATAAAAGATGTATTTCTATCAGAATAATCACCCCAACATGATTCTACATGCAATCTCCTTATCAAAAAGTGAATTTCTAATTCCAATTCAATGTGTTTTTTTTATCAATCTCCCAAAACAATACAATTTTCATAAATTTCTAAGCATGGAAGAAACATTCGTTGCAAATAACATAATTAAACCACTTGCCTCTGATCTTTCTCTAAATTTGGCGTTGAATCTTGGATGTAGGTTGCTCTCTCCTTTTCTCCCAAGGTTGAAGGTTGAAGATGAGGTTAGGGTTCTCTCTTTGGGAACTTCTCCTAACTTCTCATGAAACCCCCTAGCCCTCTAATCAGTTAATTGCTGGTAATGGGTTAGTGGGTCATTTAATTTTCTATTTTAAACTCCTAAAATTCGTTAGTCCTAAATACCAAAATTCTAAAATTACCAAACTACCCTTTTAAGTTGGTGGTATGGCCTAAAAATGCCCGGGGACCCAAACTAAACCCCCGGCTAGTGTTTTCTGACTATTTCGACCCTTCCGGACGCGTTGGCGCACTCAAAATGACCATACGGTTGATAAAAATATAATTTACTTTTTAATTATCATAATTATATTTCTGACGCGACTGTCACACGCGTCCCAACAAAAATTTCTAAATTGCCGTATTTCTATCTCACGACAAATTTAATGTTTTCAATATTCATATAACGTCATATGTACACATCATAGTCAAATACCAACCCAAATCTCGTTAGTATTTTATCCGAATTAATTTTCAATTAATACACATTTAATTTAATTAATCCCATAAATAAATGTCAATAAAAGTACGGGGTATTACATCCGCATATAGCGAATCCACATGGACACATAGTCCAATCTTCATAGAGACTCCCTCCACAATAGCACGTAGCTTTCAGTTGTAGAGATCACCCCACAAAGAATAAATTTCAACAAAGTTGAATCTAGGATTCAAAAACAATTCTCTAAAAGATTGGGATGTTTTGTGATTTGAAAAACAAGGTTTTAAACCTTAAAATTAAAGAAGACGAACTGTTCTGCTGTTAGCAGATTACTAGTATAAAAAATCATCATGTCTCCTTCTTGAAATACGCCTCGTTTAACACACTTTATATAAAAAAAATTAAGGCAACGTGTCGTTCAAACGAGATCTGATGTCGTTCGAACCAGAAAATTCGCGAAAAATAAATTTAACTTTTTATTTCAAAAATTCTTCTTTTTATCTTGGAAATTTCATTTTGATGAAAAACAACTCCTCAACACTTAGAAAAATTTTCAAACCTCTTTTAAAATTATCCCAACACTTTAAGTGAAATGCTAAGGAATTAAAACTCAACCTTACCAAAATTAATCTCGCGGAGTCTTGAATGTAGAAGAACTTGATATTTGGATTCGTCTTTGATGCTTGAATGTTCTTGAATGATCTTCGACGGTGTAGTGGTATATAACATACTAAAATGATAATGGACAATGAAAATAAGTCCTTACAAATCTGCCCCTACGCCTTTACCGGTACAAAATGAAAACATCCGAATTATCAAAACCCGAAATGCCTATACAAATCTAATATCCCCCATGAACCCCAAAGTGGAAATATACTAATTTTCCAAGTCTTCAAATCTTATTCAAAAGTCATCAACAAAAAATCTCAAATCTTTTCTCATTAGGGTGTGTAATCTAATAATCATCAATCTTCGTACCTACACACATGAGATAAAGAAAATACCTTTGTGACACATCAAGTTTGAAATGATATAAGAATAAATTAACCAATCTAATCAAATCTCTCTCATAATGCAAACTCCCCCATAAAATCATAATTCGTTCTCCCTCTTTTTGTTATCTCCTCAAATAGTTAGATAAGAAGAAAGAAACTAAACATGGAGTGTCGCGATAAAAGTTCATAGAAAATATGAGTCAAACTATGCATATGCAAATATGTAACTCGAAAGATTTCCACAAACTATTTTTGACTTTTCAATTTTTTCAAAGCAAAAATAATGATACAAAAATCACACCATGGATTTATACTTAAACAACCAAGTCATGAAAATGGAATGTATGGGTGCGAAACACATTCGATAGGTAAATCAACTCAATCAAACATATGTGCACGATGAATACGTGTACCCCTAAGGAATGAACATAAAAAATATCCTTAGGTGTAAAACTGTTGAATTTAGATGGCATCTTCTTAATCAAATCAACAAATCAAAGTCTAAACGATTTCCACATCAATTACGTCCAAAACTATTTAGTGCCATTTTGAGAACTTTTCAAAGGATGTGCAAACCCATTGATATATCCATCCAAAACTCCCACATATATAATAATGCAATTTTATTTTTCTAATGATGTTCTAAATTCTCAACTTAGAGAAAACCTATTGGCCCAAAATTTTGGCATATTTCATTTTTTATTGCCTTCATTTTTTTGTGCGGGCTCTTCGTAAATGGTGGATTTCACGACATGATTATTGTTCACTCGTAGCCCTTTCCCGTGTCACTCCTCATTTTTTTAAAATTTAAACAAATTCCTCACAGTTAATGGTTTTTACATGCACTACTTTTATTACTCTCGTATTATTGCACTCGGTTCATTTTAAGGATCGGATTGAGATTAAAACACCCGACCAACATGTGATAGATAAGTACAATAATCAGACAAATTCATACATGTGTGCAATAAAGGAAATCATGAGTCAAACATGTAGGAAATATCACCTAATTACATCTTAATGACTCCAAACGTTATAAATCACAAAGATGACCTGATGTATTGTCTCAAAACACTATCAAATAGTCACATGGATAAATTGAATGAAATTGTGACTCAGTCATCCTAAGTGTTTATCCATAAAAGGTGCAAACAAATACAAAAATCTTTTTGGATTTTCAAATTTGACCAAAACAAAACATGAATGGTCACTCAATAAAATATAAAATCTTTTTGCATTTTTCAAAAATTTTCCAAAAGAAAAAATAACTACAAAATGATACATCCAGCAATAGGCATAAAATGTCAGCATGAGAATCATCATATGCTAGGAAATGGTAATCACACAAATGAATCATCAATCAAAGCATCTGTGATCAAACAAATAATGCAGTGCTATTAATTAAGCATGGATATGATGAATATATTCATATAAAATGTCCAGAAGCAACCCAGTAGTACTAAAACATAATCATATCGACACTAGGAACTAAAAACAGAAGGGAAGCAAAACTTCTATACATATCGCTCAAATGACTCAGCTCTGTTGCTCAACGACAAGGGCATGTCGCGAGAAGTGACTTCGCGCGAGAAAGAGTTGTCGCTCAAACGACCTATAAATCTCCCTCGAACGAGAAAATCAAAACTTCCCAAAATGCCCATAAAATAATACATTTTTGCCCAGTGAAAAAATATCGTGAAAGTAGTACGTGGAAAGTGCTGACAGATGCAAAACAGTAGCAAAATACATAAATACAACAAATAAACCAATGTGCGCTACGTCAAAGTGAATTATAAAACTATAAAGAATATAACATGATGCATCACTAGTGTATGACAAACATCCAACACAATCAACCAAAAAATCTCACACGGGGTGAATCATGTGCTATCAAATGATAATCATCAAATAGACCATAAGCCTCTAAATCCGATTTCCTAACCTAAATTGATGTGTAACGGAGTGTGGGGGTTTGGGTAACCAGTGTGACTCTATTTTTATGTTTCCTAGATCCATTAAAGAGCTTATAGAAGAAACACCTAAGATGACCTTGCCTATCGTAATGTGTGCAAGCGTAAATCGGGAGGTGAGTGTTACCTAAAGGTAGCATTCTTCTCAGATTCCTAGGTGGTGCTCTCTGAATTTTCCTAGCTGGCTATCTCCTAATGATGCTAGTAGGTTCTCTCACGATGTTACTAGGGGGCTATTTCCTAACAAACTTAGGTGCCTCTTTCTTAATAATCCTAGGAGGCTCTCTCACACGTGTGGGAATGGGTGCAACACATTTTTCAAGACCAATCCCACCCCTATCCTTTTTGATATCGACGGTGCCAAAAATCTTATCAAGTTTTTCAGACCTAAACTCCAAATCAAATTTCACTTTACTTGAATCTTTCAATTTCACCTCAATTTCACCTATCCTAGATTCAAGCAAACACCTAGAGTCTTCAAACTCTAAAAGTTCTTTTTTCATAACTTCCATCACACCTCGAAGACTATCTCTCTCGTCCTCAACATATCCTAATTTTTCTTTAAGCATCTCCTCACGTTCCCTAAGATCCTTAATCAACGCATCAGTATTATCATTATCTAAAGCACGTTTTTTCAATTCAGCTTCAAGTTTCAAGTTTGCATTTTTTGTCTTTAAAGATTCAAAATACAAATTATTGTAGGCAACTTGCAACTCACGCAATTATTATTCTTCCTCCTCACTCTTTTTACCCTCACTCTCATCACTAATCACACGGATGGGAATCTCTCGCCTAGAAGTATAAAAGACTTCTTCTTCCGAATCACTATCACTAAGGGGATAAACATGAGATGCCGATTTATTCAATTTCTTCTTTAAATTTGTGGTACACTCATTTAATGTGTGACCAACACCCTCACAATAAGAACACCTCTTAGAGTCATTTTTAATAGAGGATATAAAGTAAGAATTTTTGTGAACTTTCCAATTAGGATTTTCAAAAGGTTGACATCGAAAATCATCAAAACCACCAAAAGCCATTTTCTGAAAATAGGATCAAAACACAATAACTTAGTGCAACAGGCTCTGATACCAATTTGACGACGTGAGAAGTCAAATTATATAAAAAAATCCTTGGAGAATCAAGATCACGCAATAAATTAGCATAACACACTCTGATACCAATTTGTAGAATCGCTGCAACAAGAAATATTGCGACTTCTCAAATAAAATCCAATTTTAATTATTCCCAAATTTTAGTTAAAACCTAAAACATGCATATAAGTGATTTATCCAATAAAATAAAGCATGAATGATAAAACAAACAATTACAGGAAAAATCCCCGACGGGCAAAACCTTTTTATTTCACTACAATTTGTAAATAACAACTTACACGGATTACAATGAAATAGTGTGGCACACGAATACTTGCAGGTGTTGGTAGGCGTCGTCAATAATGGAATAACCAGAGCTACTCCACAATAACACGTAGTTCTATCTTCAGCAATGAATCCACATATAGCGAATCCACATGGACACGCAGTCCAATCTTCACAGAGACTCCCTCCACAATAGCACGTAGCTTTTAGTTGTAGAGATCACCCCACAAAGAATAAATTTCAACAAAGTTGAATCTATGGTTCCAAAATAATTCTTTAAAAGATTGGGATGTTTTGTGATTTGAAAAACAAGGTTTTAAACCCTAAAAATGAAGAAGACGAAGTGTTCTGCTATTAGCAAATTACTGGTATCGAAAATCATCAAGTCTCCTTCTTGAAATACGCCTCGTTTAACGCGCTTTATATAAAAAAATTAAGGCGGCGCGTCGTTCTAGCGAGATCCCATGTCGTTCGAACCAGAAAATTCGCGAAAAATTAATTTAATTTTTTATTTAAAAAATTCTTCTTTTTATCTTAGAAAATACATTTCGACGAAAAACAACTCCTCAACACTTGGAAAAAGTTTCAAACCTCTTTTAAAATTATCCCAACACTTTAAGTGAAATGCTAAGGAATAAAAACTCAACCTTACCAAAATTAACCTCGCGGAGTCTTGAATGTTGAAGAACTTGATATTCGAATTCGTCTTTGATGCTTGAATGTTCTTGAATGCTCTTCGACGGTGTAGCGGTATACGACATACTAAATTGATAACGGATAATGAAAATAATGTCCTTAGAGTGTGTATATATATATATATATATATATATATATATATATATATATATATATATATATATATATATATTGTGATGCACCCATTTCACCTAGTTAATCCCATAATCATAAGGATAAAACAAAAACATTACCTCCATTTTCCATCTACCTTTCCTGGGTAACAGGGTCCTGAGCTTAAATCTCTCGCGTCGGAACTGACCCATGATCTACAACAATGGTTGTATATTCAATATCTTAACTAGTAGTTTCCAGGTACCTCGCTTTGGACAATCCTTCTTCTTATATCCCATCTCTCCACAATCATAATAACTACCATAAAACTCTGTTTATCCTATCCATGGCCATAGTGGCCTCCTCTGCCATTCCCCTAGTCCTAACGACCTTGAGGAATGAAATGCTAATACAACTGTTGAGGACTCTGCTGGTCTTGCATGATCTCATCACTCTCGTATTGGTAACCTTCAGACTTAAATCTCTTAGTCATATTCCCCTTCAATAAGTCTTACTCCTATGACTCTTGTTGTGCCCCACTAGCACCTTTCCCATCTACCTTCTAAGGTCGACCGGTCTCACTCTCTCGCTATGGATAACTTCAATACAAGTGGCCCTACTCTCACACACAGAACACCTTTATGTGACATCCTACTGTCTATGGACCCACTAACCATGTCATGGTGTCCTTCCCTCGAACCTGGTAGTCATAGCTTAAAATGCTTACCCCATCGCCCTTTAGGCTCCAATAGCCATATGGAACTCGATATTGTCTTTGATGATCCTGTTTGAATCTACTGCCACTTGGTGAGACTTCCATTTATCTCAATCATTTAAATGGTTCCCCTATTGGGTATACCCTCCTGTGGTGCTTCACTAGCATCGTTTAATCCAGTATTACTCTTCGGGTAGATTATCTAACCCTCTTGGCTCCATTCTCATGGAAGCAGTGATATAAACTTGTAAACGTACGACCTTGAGGCCATCAACCCTAGTCATACCAGGAGGATTTCCTATCCACACTTGTGTATTCTACCCATGACTCTAATATCGACTTACAGATCCTTTTTATTCTCTGTATCCCCTTCTTTGGGTATGCAATTCACTAAACAAGTCAACTTCTCTCTCATGATTGGTCTCTATCTGTCCCACTTGTGATAAGTTCCTAAACTCCATTCACATCTCTATCTGAATAGCAGGTGGAAGATCTTACGGTCAAATCACTCCCAAATTTCTCATCATTACTATATCTCTATAGGGTTCTCATGATAGATTCCCATCATTACAACACTCCTCGTTTGAGAAAAAAATAATTTTGCTTGAAATTTAATCATGGGTGTCACCGTAGTCCTCCCTACACAATTTCCATTGGATTATCTCCTTCCATTAGCCCATCACACTTATAATCTTCTCTAAATCTGTACTTATATCTCTTCGAAAGAGTTCGTTCAAATCCCTCATATCGGCTATGCCGGGTGAGTTTAAATTTGCAACAACATTATCTACGGCCGTGCTTGGAGAAACTATTGCTCCTGAGGAATTATCCTATTGTCATCTTTCTGAACAATAGTCATGGTAACTTATATCGCGATCACCGTTCCCAAAATACTCTATGGATTCTACTAAGCTCCTATGATGTAGACCAGTAGTGTATGAGTGAATTAACTACTGAAATAACTTAAGGGGTAGCTAGGGCCCTTCGGATATAGATTAATACTTGGAAAAATGCGATAGAGAGTTATAATCGTATATCGATATTACGTCGAGTATCTGAGAGATATATTACATACAATTTGTATTGATAGGTTATGTGTATAACTATACGGACTATTATATATTTTGAGTGTACACCTATACGGATTATATTTATAGGTTGTGTGTATGGATATTATGTGCTTTTTTATATGTTTACATACATACACTGCCTGCTATCACAGAGGTTATGTGCAGAGGGTGATGCAACCTGATGATTCCAGTGAGGTTTGGAATTGTGCCATAGAACATAGAACCTATGTACGATGACTATTTGAGTGAGTAATAGTATTTATGGTTAATTTGGTACATTAGGTATGGGTGAGACCCACAGGCTTAGAACTATGTTCACCTCCAATATGTGTTGATTTTATTTTGGGTTCGAGGAGACATGAC
Organism: Sambucus nigra; assembly: GCA_949130495.1. NCBI lineage: Eukaryota > Viridiplantae > Streptophyta > Magnoliopsida > Dipsacales > Adoxaceae > Sambucus > Sambucus nigra. Next base: position 50,446,570 of record OX422215.1, read on the forward strand.
GAACCATTAGTCCTTGATTTGGTATGAGAGGTACATGCACTTGATAGCAGAGTATACTAGTGTGCATCGTAGTGGCCAGTCCGGGAGATGATGTGTGTGTGTATATATATATATATATATATATATATATATATATATATACACTTAGGTGATGTATCCTACTTGTATGTAATGAGGGAAGGATAGATATTGTATATCTAAAAGTGATTTAATTATGAGGTAATCTACTTACTGTGTGATGGTAGTAAAGTTAGACAGTGTATATCTAAAAGATAATTTAAGTATGGCAGCTTAAGGAAATGGTTTAATGATAACATAAGTTAGATGTTAATCGTATTTAATAACATACAAGACATGTTAATTATTAGTTTTACGATAGCGTACTATATGGGCGGTACGAGAGAAGTTAAAGAGATATTTAACTAAGGAATTAATGAGTAGCGTACTGTATGGGCGGTACGATGAGCCAACCCTATTAATGAATAGATAATTATTGAGGATACCTAGTTGGGGTGGGTAGCATAGCTAGGTAGGATACGTTAGGCATGCACATTAGTTGAGAAGTTAGGAACTCATCGGAGTATACATTGAACTGACATGTGTAATTAATAACTGATTTTAAACTGTGATAAATACTAGATAAATATTTTCGAATGTTTTGGGATCTGACCCATTTTCAAATTATTTTGAAAACCTTTTAAGTGTCCAGGCACAAGGACGCCAAGCTTGATAATTTGTTCCAGGGATGCCTAGCTGTAGCACTTATGGATGGTTACAAGATTTGGATTAGATGGTTCCGTTGCTTCATTCCTAGAGTAAGATTTAGTCTTAGTTATTTCACTTGGAATTTCATTTACTCAGTTGCGTTAGACTATGTATTAATGCATTAAGATTTATTTCATGGACTCATAGTTGAGTTTCTGTACTTTGAACCGATTGTTTATTCACTGTTATTTATTTAGTTACTTATCTCGTGATATATTCATATTGTTATCATTATCCGGATGGTTTGGTTATTGTATTCAATTTAGAAATGTTGTTATTAATTAAAGATAAAATTTGACACACTCTTTCCTTAACATAGATTGTTAGTAAAGTAAAAAAATATGACAGTGATGCTAAGGATGATCAAGATGAGATTCCTGCTTGTTTTAATGAAGGTTTGATCACCCGTGGTTAAAATAGGTGGGGTGTCACACCTTTCTTTTGTTAGATTTGGGAGAAGTACACGAATGAGCCATATCAACAATATTTGGTGCATGATGTATATATTTTTAGAAATAATCGATTGTGTACCCCCGAGTGATCTTTAGGAGAGTCTATTTGAATCGAAGCTCATAGGGGCGGGATTAGCAGACACTTTGGAAGAGAAAAAACTATTTCTATTGTTAACTAGAATTTTTACTTGCCAAAGATGGAATGTGATGTTTCTATACATGTGGAGAGGGATTGAACTTGTCTTATTGCAAAGATTTATTCTCAAAATATGGGTTCGTATACTCCTTTACCTGTATCGTCAACACCTTGGGAATATATATGTTTAAAAAAATTTATTGGGTTCCTTAGAATAAAAAAACCATGATTTGATTATGGTGATAGTCCTTTCAAAGTTATGTATGGAAGAAACCTAATCACTCCATTGGATTTAACTCCATTTTCGAGATTATAAAAATTCAGTGGTGATGCCGAAGAACAAGCTAAGTACACTAGGAAATTGCATGAGAAGGTTCCAGAGAAGATAATCAAGAAGATAATCAAGTAGAATGAAAATATTGATCTCAAGCCAACAAGAAGATCAAGCTAGATGCATTCAAAGGAGATGATTCAGTGTGGATTCATATTCGAAATGAGAGATTTTCTCGTATAAAACATGGAATGTTGAAGCCGAGAGATGATGGTCCTTTTAAAGTTCTTGATACGTCTGGAGACAATGCTTACAAGATTGAACTTCCAGTTGAGTATGGTGTTTCAACAATATTCAATGTGTCGAATATTTCACCATACCACGATGACAAAGCTCTGCTCGATTTGAGGATGAATCTTTTTGAACTAGTGGAGAATGATTCTAGAGCATATTCTATGAAAAAAAAATAACACTACAAAAAAAATTGCTTTTTAATATGGAGGTGTCTTAAAAAATATTCTTTTTAAGAAAGCTTTTATTCCCCGTCTTATAAAGTAGTAGCTAAAAAGACGGCAAATTAGTAGTCATCTAAAAAAATATTCTTTTTGAGACAGCCACAAAATATTTGGGTTCCCCCTTCTCACATTTTAGTTCCCCCCTTCTTACATTTTAGGTTCCCGCTTCTTTTATTCCCAAGTAAAAAGAAAGTAAAAATACACTTAAAAAAATAAAGACACTAAGAAAGACCTAAAAAAAAAACCACGCCTGATTCTTCTCTCCTTCACCCGACGCACACGTCAGCCCTAGGTAAGGCCTCGTCCCATCGACTGTGCACCTCCATCTTAGCATAGCCCCTCACCCTAGCCTCGTGGTCCTATCACCCACTATCACCATCGCCATAGGTAAGACGCTAGTTTGTTTACTACTCGAGTTACATATGTTTTTTTCATCAGTATATGTGTTTTTTTGGTCTGTATATGGCTTTATATGTGTTGTCTTACTACTCGAGTTACATATAGATCTGTGTTGGATGCAAATTATGATTATTTTTGTTGATTTGTAGTTGTGATAGGAGGTTGAGGGTGAGCCAATTGAAAACCCGGATTGTCAATTGGTTGTTGTAGTATATTTTTAAGACTAATTTATGAAAATATTTATGTGCATGTTTGTGCTAATTTTAGTTGGAATTATTGATATGTTTGTTTGTGTTAATTAATTCATGGAATTTTCAAGTAGTTCATGATATTAATTTGATTTACTATTTGATTATGATTTTATTTTGTGATATATGTGATGGACCCAAATTAATTCAAAATGCACCACCGTTGAAAAAATCACCAATGTTATTCAATACCATATATTTTTTAGGTATTTTGGCATTGGTCCTGTTTTGACAATGTCTTTTTGGACCCCATCCTTTATTTTTTTCTTTGGTAAAAAATCCCATAGCCGTTAACAACTGCATCTGTTAGTGGGTTGTGTTGTTGATTTTTTATGCCCTTATTTAATGGAGTGAAAGCCACATATCTTTACATAAGACTAATAACAAAATGAAAATCTCATGAGATCGCTAGTTAATTTCCTTTAAAAAAGAGGACTAATAACCTCAGAGCCCTATTTTTTTTTTTACATCTAATACCATATCAAATTCTAAATCTTTAACATAAAAATTACTAAGGTTGTGTTTGATTACAAAGTTGGAAAATGGTTGAGAAATAGTTCATTTTTAATACAGGCAAGAAAATGTGTGGAAAAGATAAGAGGGATTTGTTCTTACTTTGGAAGTTTTCCATGGAAATCAGTTCTTTGGGTAGTAGGTTTTTTTTCGTGAAATTGATAAAAACATGGAACACTTTTTATATTTATAAGTAGTATTATAATAGAATGCATATGAAATCAAGCACCTCAAAAGTAAAAAATGAGTATTTCCATGGAAAACAATTCAACGCCAATCAAACGGACCCTAAGTATGGAGACACAAACTCCAACATATGAGGTGGTACTTGAAAGTAAGCATTAGCTAAAATTGTAGTTTACAAAAAAATTAGTACACACAAAAAAGTAATATCACAATCTTTAAAGAATCTAAAAAGAAAACTAGATTTTTCATTCTCTCTCTGCCTCATTTATTATCTAATTACATATCTTTTATCAGAAAATGTTTACAACATTGAAGGAGTACGAAGGAAGGGGTTAAAGAAAATAGAAGAGAATAGAAAAAAATTGATAGAATTAGGAGTCCATAAATTGTATTCGACAATGCGGGATCGCGCTAAAATTAAGAAAAGTAAATCAAAGAGTAATAAAAAATTGGTTGACGGTGAAGTGTACGTGCCACACAAAGGAGAATATGAACATAGTGATTTGAGCGGGGATGAAAATGGGTATGTTGGTCAATTTTTTTTACGTATAAATGTTTAATAACGTAGATGCTAAAATGTTTATTGTGTGACTTTTTAATTGCATTGGATACTGCCATTTCTTAAGATTGTGTGAATTTTTAATTGCGTAACATTCTTTCCTTTCTTGACTTTTTATATTGATTGTGTGACTTTTTAATGATGTAGATATTAAAATTGATGCGTTGAATTGTTGGGTTATATTATTATTATTATTATTATTATTATTTAAATTAGTTTGCTATTGAATTTTTTGAATTTATGTATCAAATTGTTGGGAATCATCTATTTTTTCATTTTTAGGTATCATGGATAAGAGTTGGATTAATTTACGTAGTCAGTGTTCAAAAGAATACATTGACGGCATTGAAGGATTTCTTAACTATGCATACAAAAACAAGAACATTGGGACCACAGAAATCTATTGCCCGTGTAAGAGATGTGCAAATCGAGTATACCACCCCCGACAAAGGTGAAAATCACCTTGAGATGTATGGTTTTGACAAGACTTATAAGGTTTGGGTTTTCCATGGAGAGACTTTTGGTGGTGTAGGAATCAATATGAATTCTTTACAGGATGATATGTTAGTTGATGATATACCTGTTGAATTGAATGCTCGAGATGCCATGGTTACAATGGTTCAAGAGGGAAGGGGTATTCCTCACACATATGACAATATGAGTAATGATGAGGAATGTAGAACCGAAGAAGTCTTCGAATCAGATGAAAATGTTCCAGAGTATTCTAGACTTTTGAAAGAGGCGCAGTGTGATTTGTATGAAAATTGTCCAGAGGGGGTTACGGAATTGTCATTTGTTGTTGAACTCTTGCACATGAAGCAACTTAATGGATGGACAAATTGTTCTTTCACTAAGTTGTTGGGTTTTTTGGGGAGGGTATTTTCGAGTACTAGAATTCCGAAGTCTTACTACCAAGCCAACAAGCTAACGAAGGACATATGATTCAAGTACGAGACGTAGGATGTGTGCCCAAAAAACTGTATGCTATTTCGAAATCAAGCTGAGAATCATTAAAAATGTGACTTATGCGGATCTTCTAGATATAAAGATGATGATTAAAGTGAGGGTGTCCAAGGCCCAAAGGTAGCCTTAAAGAAATTAAGGTGTTTCCCTTTAAAACCTAGATTGCAGAAACTATTTTGGTCATCCCATTCAGCTCCTCTAATGAAATGGCATGCCGAGGAATGAATTAATGATGGTGTCTTTAGGCATCCAACAGACTCTCGTGCTTGGAAAACATTTGATGAGCAAAACCCATCTTTTGCAAGAGACAGTCACAATGTTAGACTTGGGTTTTCTTCTGCTGGATTTAATCCATTTGGTAATATGAGCATTAAGTACAGTACATGGCCTGCTATCCTCATTATTTACAATTTAGCTCCGTGGTTGTGCGTGAGGTAACCTAATTTGATTTTGTCTATACTTATAGATGGGCCAAATGGACAAGGAGATAAGATTGATGTATTTTTACAACCATTGATTGATGAGTTGATTGAGCTATGGAATGATGGTGTACGCACTTACGATGCATCTAGTAAGGAGTTCTTTTAGCTGCATGCATCCTTGATGTGGACTATTAATGATTTCCCCGCATATGCCATGTTATCAGGATGGAGCACAAAAGTTACATTTGCGTGTCCTTATTGTAACGAAGACCATCAGGCAATGAGATTAAAGTATGGCAAGAAGTTCTGTTATTTGGGTCATCGTCAATTCTTAGACCCCCGCCATAGGTTTCGTTGGCAGAAGAAACCATTTAATGGGAGGGTAGAATTACAACCGGCCCCATTAAAACTTTAGGGCTTGCAAGTGTTGCAACAGTTGAATGTTATTGACATTGAAACTAAATATAAGATAGAAGATGTCTTTAAAAGGAGGGAAAAGGAGACGCTAGAAAAGAAAACAAAGAAAGTGTTGAAACCTAGAATGGGATGGAAGAAGAAAAGTATTTTTTTTTATTTGTTGTACTGGAAGGATAATCTTATTCGCTACAATCTCGATGTCATGCATATTGAGAAGAACATGTGTGATAATGTCCTATTGAAACTATTGGGTACTAATGGTAAGACAAAGGATAATTTAAAGACTCGAAAAGACCTCGAAAAATTGAATATTAGATGTGAGTTACATCCTCAACCACGGGTCAAATTTAGAGTACATTCCCCAACAGAGTTCATGATGAGTAACAATGGGAAGGCCATTTTTTTCAAAGTGTTGCGGGATATTAAAACTCCCGATGGTTACTCATCGAACATTTCACGGTGCGTGAACATGAAAGAAAGGAAAATTTCAGGATTAAAAAGCCATGATAATCACATCTTATTACAAAAATTACTTCCTATAGTAGCGTGAAGGGTATTGCCAAAGCATATTGTCAAAGCCTTAATTGAATTAAGCAATTGCTTCATGATATTATGCTCAAGTGCAGTTACCCCAGCTAATTTGGAAAAGTTTGAAGATCGGATGACTCTTACACTTTGTAGCCTTGAGAAGATATTCCCACTGAGTTTTTTTAATGCGATGGAACATTTTCATATACATTTCCCCAATGAACTCCTAATTATTGGTTGTGTCCTTTACCGTTGGATGTATTCAATTGAAAGGTATCTCCACACGTTAAAACTATACGTTCGTAATTGAGCTCATCTAGAGGCCTCGATCGCCAACTCTATTATTTTGGAGGAATGCATGACTTTTTGCTCGCGATACATTGGTGTGGAATCCAAGTCTAGCCGACCGTCTAGATATGACGATAAGGGGGATATGAATGGTCATGCACTTGGTAAAAAAGTTTCATTTGAAGTTAATCAAGTAATGTATACGCAAGCTCATCGGTACGTTGTTACCAACACAGAGTCAGTGACACCATTCATTCAGTAAGTTTCATTATACCTAGTTGGATTTTGTAAAAACTTTTCTTATAGTTTTGTATGAAATAGATATATGACTATGCTTGTATTTTGTAGAAAACATCTCGCAGATCTTTCATCAATTTACCTTCAACATTAACAAACGCATCATGTTAATCGTCTTCACAACGAAGAGTTCCACATATGGTTTAAGGATCATGAAAGTAAAAACATCATAACAAATACTTGAATTATAAATAACGATTATATGTGTTTATTGACATTTATTTTAAAATAGTATAGGTGAGTAGAATGGTAGCCGATGGCATTGAACTATCTAATGAAATCAAATTCTTGTATTTAGGGCCCCTCAAAGATGTAGTTAGATTCAAATCTTATATTATTGGCAATTTTCGATTTCGAATGAAGAAAGTTGATGTGCGAAAAAAACTCAAAATAGAGGCGTTGTTATAAAAGAAGAATAAATGAGCTATTCAAGTCGAAAAGATAAAAATCCTACTGTAGGTGATATTACATACTACGGGGAGCTAACAGACATCATTGAAGTTCAATATGTTCATGGCATGAAGTTTGTGTTGTTTAAGTGTGATTGGGTTAAAAATTACATGGGCACAAAATTGCAAGGATGGGAGCTGCTTGGAGGCAATTGAGGTACCGATTGAAGATAGATCACTATGAAAAGTTTCAAACCGACGAAGAGTGATTTAAAAATACGCCCCCTCAAGTCGACAAAGTTCAAAGCCATACTTTAGTGAAGTATTGGGGTCAAAAGAAGATAATTGTATGGCAACTAATTAAGTTTAAGATGAGTCTATTTAGATTTAATTCATTATTAACATCAAATTTATTAATTTCTCTTAACTTTTTTATAGCATATAGCGAAGCAAAACTCGAAGAACCGTGAAGGTGAATGTGCTTACTCAAGGACTGGGCGAAAGCCACATGCAAAAATTACCAAGGAGGTTAGAATTCTGGTATTATAAACACTTATAATTTTTAGTTTAATAAATATTAATATATACATTATTTTTATTAGAGGGTAGAGGAAGGAATGCCCTTTGACGAAATCAGCATGTGGCAAGCCACTCGAGTCCGAATAATAAACCTTTCAATGTTGATGATGGGTCATCAGACAGAGCGGTATGTATATATGCTAACTAAATCCATTCCTTTATTTATAATATATGTTTAAATTAAATTCATTAGTTTTTAATATATATTTAATTGGTAGACAATGCTCGAGAGACAACTAAAGGACCTACCAAAAGAGAAGCTAAATGATCCGGATGAGAGGAATGAGATTTTTAAGGATGTTGAAGTACAAGGAGGCCATGGTTATACTTTACTAAAGGAAGTAGGAATTAGACCAACATCTACATGAACAAGTTCCTCTCTTATAGTATTGGAGGATATTGATGAACTTAAGAAAGACGCGAAAGATCGAGAGGGTAGATCTAGATAAGTCACTGAAGATCGAGAGGCTAGACATCGACACGAGCTCGAAGAATTAGAATTTAGCCACCAACAAGCACTCCTACTAATGAAAACTGACATGAGAAGTGAAATGCAAAGTTTGTTTCAGAGTATTATCCCTAATCATGCTTCCCTTACCTCAACGACCCATACCGACTAGGTAATGACACATCTTTATTTTATTTTATATATGTATGTGATGAAGTGTTAGGTAGCAGGATATATGTTGTGGATATTTCGCTCTTAGTTATTTACAATGTTGTGGCTATTTCTATAGTGTTTTTGAGTTAATTTATATGTTCGAACATGTTGATTTTCATGAATAAACAAAGGAGAATCTACTAATTTTTTAAAAAATATTAAGTGTTTAAAAGTAAATAAAATGAAGATATACAAATTTGATATTTTTTTTAAAGATTGTCATCAATAGGAATTATTAAAAAAGATTACTTCTTTGTTTATGGTAACTTACACTGAATAAATTTTATTGCAGGACGAAATCTTTCGTGAACATGACAAGACACGTTTTGATGGAGATCGTTTGCTTCAAGATTGTGAGTACGTATTCTAATGAGACAAGATAAATCTTGTAGATATATTTAGTTTGGTGGAGTATTAGGTAGGATGTATGTTAGTGGCTATTTCTCTCTTAGTTGTTTACAATGTTGTGGTTGTTTCTAAAGCTGTTTTGAGTTAATTTTTATGTTTAAACAGGTTGGTTTTCATGAATAAACAGAGGAGACTCTAGCGAATTTTTTTAAAAGTATTTAGTGATTAAAAGTAAATAAAACGAAGGTATACAAATTTGATAAGGTTTGTAAAGATTATCATTAATAGGAATTATTAAAAAAGATTACTTCTTTGCTTATGATAACTGACACTGAATAAATTTTATAAAAGAACGAAATCTTTTGTGAACAAGGCAAGACACATTTTGATGGATATCGTTTTCTTCAAGATTGCAAGTTTACTTGCATTAGTTTATGTTAGGGATACATTGGTTTTTATTTATTTGTTCTAATGATACAAGTGAAATTTTGTATAGATATTTAGTGTCATGGTCACAATGTTGAAATTGTCTATTTTAACTTTGTATGGACTATAATTTAAGTTGAATGGAAGATTATGTGTTATATTTGTTGAAATGGGATGTCAAATATGTTATGTATTATTTTAAGAGTTTTTGCTTAAAAGTATATTGAGAATATTATGGAATTGATGAATTGATGAAATTTTAATTTTGGAGCAAAAATTATTAAAGACGGCTTTTTTGCCGTCTCAAAAGGATTCCATAAATGAGGACTTTTTGAGACGGCTAAGTTATCATCTCAAAAACTAATTTGGGACGTTTATTGGCGCCTCTAAAAATAACTTTAAAAGGCGGTTTTTTCGACGTCTCAAAAGGGTCCTATAAGAAGTGACCTTTTGAGACGGCGTATTTCCCGTCTCAAAAAGCTTTTAAAATGGGGGTCTACTACTACTCCCATTTGCCGTCCCAAAAGGTGTCACAAAAGGCTTTTGAGACGACCAGATGACGTTTAGAGACGGATAGAGCACCGTAGTAAGAATTTTTTTTTTGTAGTATCATAACAAAAAAATTATTTTAATGTCCCTGTTATTTCAAGTACGGCCTAATAAACCGGCTGTGGGAAATCGCGAATTATGATAATGCATATAATAGGAGAATCCATGTGGTCGTTACCATATGATGGTATTAAGGCAAGGATGATGATGACAATGATGATAATAAACAATCTTTAGTAAAAACGTATTTACTCCCTCTTTAGAAGTCCAAATGATATGATTCAAAAGCTTAGGCGCGTATCTTTCCAATCATATATGTCTCACAGTTAGATTTAAACTATAAAGGTCCCAACCACCATTTAAAGTTGGCTTAATATGTCTTGAAGAATAGTTATGTTCAATGTAACTAGTCATGTTGGATGAATTGTCATATATTAATATTTATTCCCTAGGTTCCTTACTAATTATTATTCAACTACCAACTGCTAGAAGGTCGTTTCAAGCGCCCATATAAGGGGTGGCCATGTATGATGTAAAGACAACTTGTTTTATAATGTACCCAAACTTTATCTTTAGATGGGAATTCTTCTTCTATTGCTCGTAGTTTGTTGATGGATTCTGATTGACGTTGAGTGTTGCACCTTGTCTTTAGTGGACTTCCTTAGAGATTTAGTGTATTATCTATCACTTGTATTATCCCTTTTTCTTCCATTAGCACGGTGTCCTATATATAATAGTAATAATAATAATAATAACAATAATAATAATTATAATAATAATAATAATAATAACAACAACAACAACACTTGTTAAAATATGATAATGCTAATAAGAGGTGAAATAGTCAAAATAAAAATAGAAAAGGTTAAAAATTGTATGAACTATGGTACGAGGAGAATTATAATATCTGTGATGGGTATATATATGGTGATGTATTTGAAAATTATGACACCATATTATAAATTTTTTAAACTAAAGTGAACATGGCAACAAATTTGTGATCACAACATCTTGGGAATTTTGGTAATTGACATCTATACAATAGGCACGGTTTAGAAGATATATTGGCCTTGTTGAATTCCTTGGTCCTAATGAATGATTAGTCCTCATAAGTAGAGAGCCAACTCTTATAAACTATAAAATGTTCCCTTGGGTCGCACACTTTGATATTTGATATTCGAGATCATGATTTGATATTCATATATTTGGATAAACACAAATACGTCTGTTGAGCTTTTTACAAAACATTTTGTGAATTCTCTCCTTATTCTCTCCTTATTTTTAATTTTACTAAAACTAGTAGTAGGTGAAGTTGTCGATCTAAAAAAGGGTTAGTATGGAAGAAGGGAAATTGCGCATAGAGTACTTGGGGAGGCACAAGATTTGCCAAGAGATTTGAATATCCACATAAGTGTCCTAGTTTGAACGTAAAATTGGTCACCCAAAATGCCCAAATGCTGGATGCATTAGCCTAGGGGTGACAATTCAGATTGGTCGTATCATTGTCGGGTCACGTTGATTTTGATTTGAGTATATGTTTTGGGTACTCTTGACTCTATATAAGCTGATCTTGTCATGTTCGGGTCATTTTGGGTTATTACCATAAACGGGTTATCGTTTCCAAAGTTGCCAGCCCTACTTTAGTCTAATGCATTTCTATTTATATTTTAACCTTGTATGTGGATATAAATGAGTGATCTTTTGTTGTGATATCATTATTTTTAATTTGCATAAATTATTGGCTATGGTTGGTGTTATTCGATCTCAGTGTTAAATTAAATGATGGGTTAATTATATTTGGACCTTCAGAACTCTGTCCTTGTCACTACACCACCCAAACTTTTCATTTCTATACTTAACCTCCTAAATTTTGAAAACACTAACACCATTACTTTTTTTTTATCAAAGATTAGTCATGCGCGTGACACATGACTAAAACTAGGATCATTTTCATCCTAACATAATTTTTTTTCAATAAAATCTATAAAGTCTCACAAAAATATTTAATAACTAAGAAAATAAAAAAATATTTTAAAAATGCAAAAATATTTTATTTTTTATATAAATTTTTTCATAACTATTTGGAATTATGAAAAGTTATATAAAATTTTTGAAAATTTAGATGTATTTATTAAAAAATATGGATTTTAAAAAAACTATTTAACACATTTACAAATTATGAATATATATGTAAAAATTCTGGAAATCAAAGAATAAAATTTTAAAATTTTCTAAAATAATAAAAATATATATTAAAAATAGGAAAATAAAAAAAACTAATAAAGCATTTAAAACATTTGGAAACTACAAATACATATTAAAAATTATAGAATAATATTTGAAAAATAGGGAAATTAATAACAAAGTATATAAAACCGGAAAAATACAAAAAAATCATTCATATATTCTTAAAACGCTAATAATTGTTTATGTTATTCGACAAAAAATATTTTAATTACCAAAAATTATAGGAAATACATGAAAATAAAAGAAAAGTTTAGAAATTTTTATTAAAATGGAAAGAATATTTTTAAAATTTTGGGATAATAAAACAAAAATAGAGAGAAAAATTAGCAAAAATTTGAAATTGTGAAAGCACTGAAAAATACGGTAATAGATCTTAGAAAAATTAAACATAGAAATATAAAATATTGTTTGGATGATATTTAAAGTATTTAGATAATATCGAAAAAAAATCTTAAAATCTCGAAGAAATATAACAGAGAATTACAAAAAAAAAAACGAAACACACCCTCAGCTGGGACAACCCTCCAACCAAATCCGGCATAAACCTCTGACCAAATTCGGCACAATCCCCCCATACAATCCCGAGTCACAAGCCAACCTCGGGCATAACCTGCCCAGTCCCACATCCGATTCAAAACCCCCGAGCCTCACCTCCGATTCAACACCCCATCGCTAGCCCCACCCCGATTCTGCTCCCAGTGTATATGTGTTTGAGTGTGTGTGTGTGTGAGAGAGAGAGAGAGGGTTGAACTAGAGAGAAATGTGTAGATGAAAGAGAGAAGAGAGAGAAACCTTAGGGTTTAAAAAATCTAATATACTCAAATGGCCCATTAAAAAAGTCAAAATGATTGCCGCGTATCATTTTTAATAAAAAACTTAACGGTGTTAGCATTTTGGGACTAATTATAGTTATTTTCAAAATTTACAAGGTTCAGTATAGAAACTAAAAGTTCAAATGGTGACAGGGTCAAAATTGACACCCAAATGTAATTAACGGTTCAAATATTAAAAACAAAAGCAAAGAGCGAAAGCACTGGTCTGAATCATGTACGTCTTACCCCTTCTTTAGACACAAATAGTGAGATATGAATTTATTCTTAATGGCTATTATTTCTGTCATTCTCAGCCTATATATTCAGATTAAAAATGTACTAGATTTCTCACCCTTCTTAGCAACACGTTATAGAGATTACTTGCGGAGTTGAGCAAAAAGGTTGAATTCAAATAAAATGGGGATTTTATAATGAGTAAAACTCACCCAGCCTTGTACCCAAACTTCATATTAAGATAAAACTAAAAGAGCCAACAAAAAAATTCCTTAGAGCATCCACAATGGTGGAATGTGTGGACAAAGAAATAGGTAAAGGTGCAAACTGAAAGGTTCGCACTGGTGGATGAAAGCTTACAAATTTTGTAGAGAAAATGGTAGAGGATTTGCAAAGTTACTGAACCTATGCAAATTCAGTAAAAACTTCCTACGAAGTTCTGTTATTCGTAGGAAGTTCGTGTAACAAATATAAATACATACTTTTATTTTATATTTGGGTTCTTACAAGCATTTTCTATGAACAAATGTTGTTTGTAAGAAAAAGCTTTGCAATTCCAACGAACTATACAAGTTCGTAGGAAGTGATATACCAAATTTTACAATTTCTCCCATTGTGTAGAGCATACTTCAAAGAAAGGTCAACCCATTTTTGGTCTGTAAAATTACATTTCTCATCCATACAACAGTACGGATGCTCTTACATAAAAATTGAAAATCTAAAAAATAGTATTTTCAATATTTCTTTAGTAAAAAATTCTTTTTTTCAAATATGTTTTTAACAAGAAACTGCCTTTGCACTTCCATCAAGTATTTTAAAAGATAACTTTGAAAAAAAAACGTTTACAATTTTATTTAAATGTTTATAAAAATAAAAATTACGTATTTAATAAAAATAAAAAATGTTTAAAAAAATTATTTTGTGTAAAAACTATTTATTTTTTAATTATTTATATTTACTGAAAAAGAATAATTTTGAAAAATAAATTATACAAAAGTTTTAAAAAAATGTACACTTTTTTTATATAAAAGATGGATTTTTAACACTTAAGGCAGTTTATTTTTTTAAAAAACAACTTTTTTATCTTGTATAGAACATTTTCTTAGTTTTTATGAAAAGTATTTTTAAAAATATCAGTTTGATCTTTCTTTTTAAAAGTTGAAATAACAAAACCATTTCAACTATTCTAAATAAACATTAAATTCTTATTGCTAAAAACTTAAAACATGTTCTATATAAAGAAAAAAATTGTTTTTTGACAAAACTAAAATCTTTTAGCTGCTTAAATTTTGACTTTTATATTTAAAAAAAAAACTGTACACTTTTTAAGTTCTCTTAAAAAAATTATATTTTTTCTTTAAAAAAAATTAAAAATAAAAGACAGTAAAACAGTTTATACCAAACAATTTTTTCTAAAATCATTTTTTTTATAAAAAAACATTTGTTATAAATGGTTATTTTTATTTTTTACGAACATTTAATAATTTTTATGAAAAGTTAAACATTTTTCTCAAAATTATCTTCCAAAACTGTTAAAATGAGTTGAAAAAACGTTTTTATAATGAAATAAAAAAGAGATCTTATGTATTTAGTCTCATTTGTAAAGATTGATTTTTGACCACTTCCATGTATTTATTTTTTAGTTACTGGTCATATTTTAACAAATATGGGTCATGCGCCATTTTCTACTTAAAAAAAAATGGTGGTTACAGAGATGTTATGAGCGATTTTGAGTGGTTATGAAATTTTTATAATTTAAAAAAAATATATGGGAGTGGAGCTAATAAATCTTTAAAGATGGGAATAATGCCAAAAACACTAAAAAAAAATATTGAAAATACAGTTTTTCCGAATTTCATTTTTTGTCTAAGGCACTTTTTTGGTTGGGACTTGCTAAGTCGGTATGAATGTTGGTCATAGGAGTTGCTACCTCTAGGGATAAGGTAAGATTGGACAAATTTTAAAGAAAGTGCACATAAACGAATATAAGGTAGGTATGTATGGTTTTATTTTCGGCCTATATATAGATATCAAAAGTGTACTAGGTCTCTCACCCTTTTCAGAAACACTTTTTAGAGACATACGCCGTTAAGCAAAATGGTTTCCAAATCAATTGTTTTCCTTTGTCTTTCAATGGCTATTGTTCTGCTAGTCGCTTCTGAGGTGGCAGCTGCTCGTGAGCCAGTTGAGACTAAAATTTCTCGGACAAATAGTGAGTATTATCTATTTCACCCTCCATACATACAAATTTGGTCACAACCACTGCACTGCACTGCACTGCACACTATTTTTATTCCGGGTCAATTAGTGAATAGTTTCAAATATAAATACATATTTTTTTAAAAAAAATACCTGTTTTTAATTTAATCCATATAATTCCTCAAATAATTATTTACTCAATATTTTTTTATTTTTAATGTTCCTCTCCAGCTGCACTTCATCCTCAAAATATCTGATAAATGACCTTTTGAAGCAAAATGAAACAATTTGAATTAAATGTGTATTAAAAAGTGTTCGAGAGACTATTTTGTATATTTCACTTTGATTTTAGGCATTTTTTGGACAAATGTGTTGCACCTAAGTTATTCACATCTTTATATTTTATTTTCCATCAAGACATTTCCATTTTATTCTGTTTTCGCTTCAAACTAGCCATGCTTATACTGTTTCGTGCATGCAATAATCAGTGGATGCAGTAAGAGAATATATGGGGGTTGAAAAAAAATAAAATAAAAAAAAGCATGCATTCAATAATCTATGTATATCACAAAGCACTAATAGCTAAAATATATGTAATATTTCAGGAATGCAAGGCGTTCCCTGCCTTTACCGTTGCTGCACCTATTATAATGGAGTTTGCGTTAGTTGCTGCAGTAAATCTGAGGAGTCAGTGGATGTCGAGGTTAAAGTAAAACCTCATGACTGAACCGTCATTCCCATCCACATGTACAATTGATGGTTTCAACCGTTTGACTACTAAGATAAATAAAAAGAATAACCAGTGAATGGATTGCCTTCATTGTCTTGTTTGTTTCTTTTATGGCATTGCTCTTTTGTCTACCTAAATCACATTACAGTGATTGTCAATTGTTCAAGTATTGCAATAAATATAAATTATAGTACAAAAATGTGCTTCCAAAACATTATGGATTGCCCATAACGTTTGATGCATTCCAGTTTGGCCCTCAAGTTACCCGATACCTTTCAAATTATTCCCTTTTTATGACAGATTCCCTCCTACACGTTGGTGAAGATATATTTTGACCCTAACGTTTTCCAACTTTGTATAAATACTGGTAATAAGTTGAGAACCAATCTATAATACCTGGTAAATTTGAGATGAATAAATAATTAATCGATTTGGAATAATTTATTTAATTAAATATACTATCGATCTTATCATATAATTTGTATTTAATTATGAGAATTTAAAGTTGAAATGAACTAAACTTGAAGTATGAAGGCTATTTGGTAAATTGTTAAAGTTGTGTGGGCATAACTGTTAATTATATAACATTAGGAGCAAATATGGTAATTATTATAACATAGTTAATGGGTTGGATAAATGGAAAATTTCGTGATAAGAGTCATAAGGCCAAGGATATAAGGGTCTTTGGAGCTGTTCATCGGTCCTTTAAAATAATATTAAAGTGATTGTCAAGTGTGCAATGAGCGATCTTTTGTACTCTCGAGATCTTACTATCTATGTAAGATTTTCAAATATTGTAATAATTACAAATTATTCCACAATAATGTTCATCCAGAAAAGTTGAGGGAACTTATTATTCTGTCCTTTAAGTGGGAAATAGAAGATAGTGCCTTTCTTTTATTAAGATTAGGATACCTTATTTCCATTAATTAACTATTGACACCAAAATACAATCTTTCTGTTTGTAAAACTTAAGATGTTAAAAAATAGACATAAATTTTGTAGTTCTGGTCATTTATAACACTACAAAAATTGAACAGACTCTGATACGATGTGGTCTACGACACATTGCATCGACAACAATGTATGTCAAGTTCGAGTTCCATTAATAATTGAAAATCGTTTTTCCTTCCCAAACTTTAATCGGTGGTCTCATATAATAATCAACTCAAGTTATAAAACATACATGGAAGGCTCTGGGGATTGTGAAATTAGGCTAAAAAATGTCCCAACCCATCATTATGCTAAAATGTGCTCCCAAAGAAGTTTTAGCGTTGCTGCGACGAAGAGGGGTTCGCGGTGCACAATTTTGACTAGAGTTTTTTGCCATTTATTATGAGAGCTAGAGACCAGGGAAGGGGGTCGGGTCCATTGTGGCGAACTCACCTACAATTGTGAGCAAGGGTCTTCAAAGTGGGGCATTTTGGGGATTTTTACATGTAACCTTTGGATATAAATATAATGATATCAAGGGTTTATTGACATTGAGAATGATGTTTCATTAAAGACAAAAAGAGTGTGTGAGAGTTATTACATCAAAGAGAGACATAAAGAAAGTGAGAGTGGTGTATTTCGGGCTTCGATTGAGAATGTACATAACTCTCATACGATAATAGCATTGTAAGTTATTTTTTCCAATTGATAGAATCTCTCTCTCTCTCTCTCTTGTGGATCTAGGCAAAATATACTATCGATCCAAGTCAACTCTTTTCTGTTCATCTTCTTATGTTTGTTCTTCTTTATATTTTCATTAATCTTGCGAGTGCGCTCACACACACACACACACACACACAGATATATATATATATATATATATATATATATATATATATATATATATATATAGAGAGAGAGAGAGAGAGAGAGAGAGAGAGAGAAAGTTCTCTGCATACCCAAGTTTGCATACTGCTGGCGCGAACTATTTTTGATAAAATAGTAAGATAAAATAGTAAAAAATATATTTTAGAGCTATTTTTTATGGTTTTTAAACATTTCAGTAGGACTATAAAAAAATTCAGCTCAAAATGATTTTTTTGCTATTTTAAAAAATTGGGCCAAACCTTTTCAGTTTTTAACAATTTAAAAACTAACAAAGTTTGACCGATTTTTTTTAAATAGAAAAACAATTCATTTTGAGCTGATTTGTTTTCATGGTACTACTGAAATGTTTAAAAACTATAAGAAAAATCAGCCCAAAATTATTTTCGTTACTATTTTAAAAAAATGGTCCGCACGGAGGGTTTGCAAATACGCAACAATATTATATAGTTAACTGTTAGGGGGATGGTTACCCTAATATCATGAAAACTATGTTCAAACAAAGTAACATTCTATCATAAATTAAACATTCAACGTATTCATTTACCTCCGAGATAAATTAAAAATCCATCTTATTTCACCTCCAAGCATTGTTTCTATAAATGGTAAGAGTAGCACAAACCTGAAACATTAGAGATTCAATAACCAAAAATCAAAAAATTTGGTCACATAGGTATGTAACTTAATAAATAGATCATAAAGAAAAATATAACTAAAAATGTGATGGAGAAAATGAACATGTAAATGACATTCTCCATCATATAATGCAAACCAATAGAAAAAAGAATTTGGGAAAAGAAGAGAAATAACATTAGGAGTCGTTTCAAATCTGACAAAGAAAATCCCTAAGAATCTTAACCTAACAGATGAACAAAAAGAAGAACTCACCAATTTGCTGGACTTCGACACAGATTGAGAGTGAAAGACTGAGATTGTAGAAAGATACTGAGTGATGGGGGTAATGGAGGTCCGCGTAATGAAGGGTGCATTGTTGATTCTTCAAATTTGTTTATCGGATGATGGTGTTTGGTATGGTTTCTAGTAAAGCCTCCAAACACTGGCATTGAATGTAATATAGTCAAGGTCTAGAAGATATAAAGTGAACAAATTAGCAAGAATAATGGATTCCATAATAAAAGTGTTTGAATTCATAATTTGTTTTATAAAAATAAAATATTGCTAAATAGTTTTAGGTTAGTGTTACTCTTGTGATATTAGTAGCTAGTTGACAAATGATAAAAGTAGGATTAAATATTTACATAGTAACACTGGCCAGAACTATTATTTTGAATATGTTATGTAACTGATATATAAAATATTATAAGATATGAGCGGTTACACAAATGGTGGTGAGATGGAGGAGACGACTTAAGAAGTCAGTGTTGAAACTGAAATGTTATCAGCATAGCATAAAAAAGTAAATGTGACAACAGGATGTTTAATTCCTCTTTTTGTTCCTTTTTTTGCGTTTTTGTTCTTTTTCCTTTTCGTATTTTCTCATGAGACATTTATGAATGTGAAACAATTGCATGATATGAAGTGAATAAAAATGGTGCTTGTCAGTCCATATCGTGTTTGTGTCAAAAAGGTGTTTTCCATGTAATGTTGGGTTACACAAAAAATAAGGAGAAAAAACCCCAATATTATGGATTATAAATCCATAAAAGTTAAAAGTAACCCAGAAAATTAATTCCCCATTGTCGTTCCACTCCTTCAATAGCTGCAATTACACTCCCTTCCTCGGCAACATTCCACATTCTCGAAATGGGATCAATAAAGGCACTTTGTAATATCCAACAATACAATGACTTCACCATTTTCAACAACATGAAGGTTTATGAGATTTCCTGGCAGTATAAATGAAAAAAAAGTAATTGTGAGTAAATCAAAACACTCCTCCGCAAGAAAAGAGAATGGATCTTACTGATAACGGGGTTCGCTCGTGACCTAGATCGTCAAGTACAATGACCCCATTTACAAAATATGATGGTGTGTATAAATATATTTAAGAACACATTTAAGGGTTCCTAAATATATCACCTTGATCTCAACACGCTAGTCTAAGCGTGCACGTTCGCCAACTATGGAGTGTTAAACTCCACACTCTCATAAGAAACACCCATGGGATATTATGGCATCTTTAATATGCAAAACCTAAGTATATAATAAGAACCCAAAGAACTTCAACATAGCCATGGGTAGATCTCAATTATACCACATTTACTTCGTATTAATCAATTTTTGTAGGCAATAGGAATCGAGGGGAAGTGCAGAATGGTGTCTTTGGGTCATAAAATTCAAAATTTCGAACTTGCATCAGCAAGAAAAGGTCACATCACCAAACTTGGAAGGGGATGAAATGACCAAAAATGTTCATGATGTAACATTTAAATTAACATCATAGTACATGAATGCATGTGATGATTGAAAATTCAAAAGGATAAAATGACAAAAATGAAGAACCTTATCTTACTTGGACATTGTGATCCATCACAACAAAATTAAGAACCGTATTTAACCAAAATATATCAAATCCAAACATTGGTTAGATTCTTCAAATCCACTAAATTAATTTCAAGAGAGTCTATACATAAGATATGAACAGTGTTTTTATATCATATATGAACCAAATATAAAGAGTCTTGTGATTAGATCTGCAAAACCAACCAAAAAAAAATATGTTGGATCTATAAAACAATACATATACTACAAATAAGTTCTACAAAAATAGTTTGTGGAGTAGGAACATACCTAGTTGGTTAGATAAAGAGAGAGAGAAGTGAGGGAGAGTAAGAGATATGAAAGAGTTAGTTGTTGTTGATCTAACTATTACTGAGTTTGACTATTTTGAAGATGTAATGAAACTCTATGGTGATGGGTTTGAATTAAGTAAAATCAACAAATCACTACAAAAAAAAAATTCTTTTTACTACGGTACTCCAACCGTCTCAAAAAGTCCTATAGCTGTCTCAAAAGCCTTTTGTGATGAAATTTGAGATGGCAAAGGAGCGTAGTATTAGACGCCCGTTTAAAAATCTTTTTGAGACGGCAGATGTCGTCTCAAAAAGTTCTTTTGAGACGATAAATACGCCGTCTCAAAAGGTTATTGATTACAGGACCCTTTTGAGACGGTAGAAAATACGTCTTTTAAAGTATTTTTTAGAGACACCAACATACGTCCCCAAAGAGTTTTTTGAGACGATAACTTATCCATCTCAAAAAGTCTCCATTTATGGAACCCTTTTGAGACGGCAAAGAAGCCGTCTTTAATAATTTTGGCACCCAAATTAAAATTTCACCCATTCCTTAATATACTCTATATAATGATAAACAAAACCTCTTAAAAATAATATGACATATTTTGCATCCTATTTCAACATATAACATATAATTTTCCATTCAATTATAATTAAAATTCATACAAAGAAAAAATACACAATTTAAACATTGTGTCCAACATAGATCTCTCTATACAATTTCACTCATCTCATTAGAAAAAATACATAAAAAACCATCTATCCCTAACATAAAATGACTAGCGAAATGCCCGTGCCTTCAGGCACGGTGAAAATTTCGAAAGTTCATAATCGTGAAACGGCGAAAATTTTCAAAATACGTAATTGTAAAACGACAAAAATATCTTTCCCCAACAAAACAAAACAAATGTGTAATTTTAAAAAAATTGGTCATAATCTCCCTTATTTATAGGACTATCTACACTGCTTAATAAATAACAAATTGACAAACACCATTCAAATAATCTAAATTCATCAAACAAAGTCACATATAACATGAAATATATAATACTCATCAAGTGAATTCTCATTGTGTCTCAAAAAAACAAAGTGTCACAAAGTTTTAATAAAATTGGGCAAAATCTCCTTTGTTTATTGGATTATCCACCCTTCTCAAGGCATAACGACAAATTCAACAATATAAAAAAAAATTGCCTAACAAAAGCTTCAATGAAACAAACATCTTAAAAAAATAAATATATATCAATAGATGGAAGCCCAAAGAGAAATGCGAACTGATACAAAAAAGAAAATATAGTTACTAAATTCAAAGACTTGGTCAAATATTATATAAACAAAGCAAATTATTAATTATATAGCAAATACACCGTGTCACTAACGCACCGTGTAGCTAGTGAAATGCCCGTGACTTCAGCAGCCCACAACAACTCCATAGCACCACCGGGATGACCCCATATCATCTTCGTGGTGGCCCCATAGCATCCATGTAGTAGCTATTACCATAGCAGCGCTGTAGAAGACCCGTAAAAGCCCCGTAGCTGCTGCAAAACATAAAAATATTATCATATTTGCAACCAATTATTTCTTCTTGAGTATGAACTCAACATGTCTACATCATAATAAATATTTGAAAGGAACGATTGAATTAATAGAAACGAAATTCTTATGGGGGAGAGAGCATAAAAATGTGTAAATCAAATACCAAAATATCTTTGTCTTTCACACGGGCCAAAAAAATTATCCAATAACCTATGCCTAAAATTATATCCCCTCATTGTATATACATACCATCATCAATATTCCTCTTTTTCTCACCCGTGGAGTGTGCGGTCTTCATTAATTTGGGAATTAACCCCTAATTAAACACAAATAAAATATAAATAAGCAAATGAATAAATAATAAAATGAAAAAAATAATGAAATATAACTCGAAACGAAAAAAATAAAAAGAGACCTACATTTCTAGCCTTGAACAGGACGTGTCCAAGAAATTTAAACACTTACATTCAATAATAAGATCGTGCAAGTGTCGAGCTCCACACAATAATATCCATTGATTACTATTCTCCACTTTCGTTATAGCAGCAGCAGGAGGTGCCGCCGGTTCAGACTTCTTCCTCTTCTTCTTTGGCTGGTTTTTCATTTTTTCTTTGCTGCTCCTTCTCCTTCTCCTTGTGCGGGTTTGTTTTCCTCATGTTTCTCCTCCGCTGGAGCCTCTGATTTCTGATCTTGGTCAGCAGCAACAGCGGTAGCTGGCGGAGGAGGGTCTTCATCAACGTAGACTTGAAACCTATTCAATCAAGCACAGAAAAATAAATTTTATAATAAGATATAATATTAGGATTAAAAAAGCAGTGAACTTAAAAAGAAAAATCAGAAATTAGGGACATTTTTTATGCAGCAACACCCCTATTTCAGGGACATTTTTTCTTTAAAAATAGTCAGGGGGTCTTGCAAAAACTACATACTTCAACCTCTAGGTATCATATAACACTAAACTTTAAGCAATATACAATAATTACCTTTAATTACCTTTAAGTAAACACATACCAAACACATTTAAGTAATCATGATTAGAACTCCTCACAACTTAAATAAAAAAGTTACATTAGTTATGAATTTTAAAACTTGGGTTCACATCAAGTTGTTTTAAGCTTTAAAATTCACAATGTGAAGAACAACTTATTGTCACCCCGAGTTTAAAAATTCATAACTGATGCAACTTTTTTTCTTAAACAGGTAAAAACAGACAATTAGAAACCCAATGCTCCAGTTGTGTTTGGAATAAAAAAGTCACAAATGGTAATTTTGGATATATGCATATATGCAAGCATATATGCATATATCTTCATATATGCAGATATATGCATATATGTATGCATATGCCGATATATGCATATATGCAAGCATATATGCATATATCTGCACATATGCAACATATATGCACATATATGCATATATGCAGCTTGCAGACATATGCAAGCAAATATGCATATATCTCCACATATGCAGCATATATCCAGATATATGCATATATGCAGCTTGCATATATGTATATATATGCATATATGCAAGCATATATGCATATATGCAAGCATATATGCATATATGCAAACTGCATATATGCATCAAGAGCACCGAGAAATCATTTGGCTACCAAGATCTCCAGGAAGTCTGTTCCGACCATTGGAGAACTAAAGAAGCCATGTCATTTCCGCCCATGAATAATGTCTTTTTCGGAGGTCGGGCAATACCAAAAGAGCACGGAGCCTTTGATCCAAAATCTTTTGTCTCATGTTCCAAAGTAGTTATGTTGATGCCCTTCAGGAGCATTGAGATTTTGAGGTTAACTTGAAACTTGAATCAAAATTTTGAAACAAAACAAAAGCACCATAAATAAACTTGCTCATTATCCCTTAAACATGAGAGAGAGAGAGAGGGAGAGAGAGGGAATAACTTACGCTTATCAACTTAGCTTTTGACCTCATACTGTGATATCTCCATTAATTGACAGCCTCATTATTGAAACGATGAAACCAAACAAATAAAGAACCAACATATTATTGCAAAATGTAAATCTAGAGACAAATTCAAAACAAAGGTTGTGCCTAAATAAAATGGCAGGTGCTAGGACTGGTTTCACATGATACTCTGGGAGGACTAATTGCAAAAAAATCATTATATGAGATAAAATCACATCAAACCTCATTAAATACTCAACCAAGTACAACTTGTACAAGTGAATCCTAATTGAAGAGCTCTTGTATTCACTTTCTTTGTCTAATACTCAATCAGGTACCTATTGAAGCTGAGCAAGGGAACAGAGTTTACACTAACTGATTTATGCCAATCAAATGCATAAAGAAATTAAATTAATTCTTTTTATCCCTTCACCCCATTTAAAATTTATCAACTCATTGTATTAAATTTACACTAACTGATTTACACTAATCAGTCACAGCTACAACTGATTTAGAACTACATAATGAAACTAGCAAACAGTGAACCTATCATTTATAGCTTTGCATGTTGACACTTGTTTCTCCAAAAGAAGGAGGGGGAAAAGTAGAATGATTAAAGGGATTCACGTATAAAGTGCAGTGATGTGTCAGTACTTCCATGAGAGTTGAGAAAAGGAACCTAGCAGAGTCACACATGGGGTGTTTAGCATCACCTAATCGTTCAATGCTCCTCCTATGGTAGCTTTTGGTCTTAAGCTCAAAAAGCTAAAAACTAAATTGAGAACATGGAATAAAGAAAGTTTCAAAAACATATTTCAATCCACAAAAGATTTAGAAGATATTATCCTTATAAAAGAACACAATTCGAAATTGATCCTAATGAAAACTCAAGAAAAGACTTATTTGAAACTAGAGCAAAACTTAATATTTCCTATCAAAGGGAGGCAGTTATTGGCTACAAAAAAAGTCACTTAAAATGGGGAGACAGACTACCCATAAATCCTGGAAAGAAGTTGCCAGTCATGAATATGTGATTAATATTACTCATTCTCAAAATAGTAATGAAACTACATATGCCAACTGGATGGTTGCTGACTCTAATGCTATTAGTGAGAAAATTAATCCTATCCAACATGATATTAACATCATTATTTCAGTAAGGGACGAGAATAATGATATGTATTTCACTAAAGTCATGCTAAATTTGCAAAAAGAAGAATAAAAAGTCCAATATCAAAATTCAAATGAGAGAACCATGCTCCACCTGAATTAGTGGGTTAGCCACCCCATCATATATAAAAGGCCAATCCCATAAATAGATCTGCATTGAAATAAATCTTCAGTAGGACATACCCCATCGCGTGTGGATTGGTTCTGGTTCACAAGGTTTCTGGCAACAAATTAGTTATGGAAAGATCCCATCTTATTGTGAAATAAGGTCTTAAAGAAATTAAATGTATTTTTAAAGATCTCTCACAGCTGGAGCCAAGGCAAAATAAAGTTAGAAAGGAGATAATCACTAAGCCTATATACGTGGAGAAACAGAAGGGAAAGAATCAAATCGAGGTAGAAATTATTGATCAAGAATCTGGCCCCATATAAGAAGTGACTCAAGAAGAGTTTGACATGGCCCTAACCACACATGTGTTTCATCCAATAGAAGTGTCTAATCAATTCAAAATCAAGCATAATGATATCTCTGTAGAAAAAGTCTCAGATATCAGAAAAGTTAGACCATCAACTCAGAGCTGGAAATACATATGGAGTAAGCACTGTCCTAATAAAATCTGTATATTCAGTTAGAAAGTTATGCATAATGTCATTCCAACTGATGAGAATATCATGCATGCTAAGGTTCCAGTCTCACAAAAGAACGAGCATCATGCATGCTAAGGTTCCAAAGCTTAACGCTAAATTACATAACCTCAGTCATGACTTCAACAAACTTCATAAGTATAAAGCAGAGGTCTCAGGGCCTTTAATTCTACTTCAATAAGTTTGCATGTTTTCTTGATTTAACAAGTAATCTTGGGGGATAAGATCTTACTATATGCTCGGAATGCCTTAGGAAGACATCCCTCAAGTAGTGCAAACTATCACTTAGCAAAGCAAAAAATAAAGTACAAAGTAAAGATGAAAGAACAACACATTTCCATTCAAAATATTACTCTCATTAAATATGAAAGGATGAGAAATAATATCAAGGACCCAGGGCCAATCAAGAATTCAAAATAATAAATTATATAAAATCCCAATCAAGGTTTTATATATTGCTCTTCCATAAGGGTTTTATTGGTGGGACAGAGGAAGAGGCATCTTTCTTTATATTATTCCCCCAACATGGTCACCCTCATCATTTGAAATATCTACACCATATTCAAGGGCCTCAACAAATAGGTTAGTGGCTTCCACTTCAAGGAATAAACTTTGGACCTTCGCTCTGCAAGCATGAAATCTAGAGCTATAATTCTAAAAGAGGTACCTCTAAAATGTCTCAGACTTGTTATAGGCATCCACATTCTTTTTAATAGCAGAATGAATCTCGCCTTGAAGAGTTGAATGAAGTAAGGAGACTTTATCATGCTCTTTCTAAAGTTCCTAACCCCTGGAGGTCAGGTCCTCTTTCACAGTAGTGAGCTCACTGAGAGACTGCTTTAGTAGTCCCACCTCATCGTTGACATGAAGGAGTTTATCCTGCAAGCCTTGTACGTTAACTTTCTAACCTCGAAGAGTATTTTCCAGGGTGTGAAGTTTCACTAACTTTTTAGGGGATTCCCTCACAACAGCCATTGAAAAGGCACTATCCCTCATATACTTGGTATCCATACGTTTATCTTTCTCAAGAACAATGACTCAAGACCTCAACTATCGCGCCTCGACTTAATTAACTTAAACTCATCCTTGTTAATTAGCGATAAATTGCCCTAAATAATAAACAATTATTTAATTTAAATCTCTAAGGAAAAATAGCATGAGATTTTTTTCCCAAAGGTATGTGTAGATGAAAACATAACTACATTTACATGACACCTATAAGTACTAAACAACTTTACATAACCAAGATCTTTAGTTTAATATTTACACAACAAGATTCTTGATATTCAAACCATACTAGATATTGGTCACTCGCCCGTTTTAAAGTCCTAACTTGGCAGTGAACTCCAAACGATAGGCTTACCTGAAACATAACATTACAGGAGTGTAAGCAATATAAGCTTAGTGAATGACCATATACCACACCTATAACCAAATTGAATAACCATTTTAATTTTTTTTCTAATGCTATAACTCAACAGCAATTGTGAAATTCTCGCAATCCTGGACCCGCAACAGTCCAATTAATCCACCACAGTTATTGGGGACCACCACATCCCTTTATTAGGCCCGAGTACACAAACCTTTAAGTTGGATTAACAGGACCGCCAAAACCTGTAGGACCCATCACAGTCCTTAACATTAAATAATATCACTTAACATTTCAATCATATGCATATGTTTCCTAAATACAACATCACTCCCTAAAGCATTTTAACACATGTATTGAACTACACATTTCCATATGAACATATTATCATCTATGTTTCATAGGAAAATTCACTCACCTTGGATTTGGTGCTAAGATTAATACCAAACTACTTCCTTGGTATGGTAGTTTTAGCTGCTTCCCCACCTAACAAGTCAACGTCATTAGTATCTGAATACACCAATTAACATTAAACCTAGAAATACATCACATCATTTGGTCAATCAGAAATAACTAAGGAGGAAATAAATATGATACTTCACATTTCTATAACACTCAAGTAATTAGGGTTCTAAAACAATTTACAAAATTAAATTACCAATTCGCTAGACAAAGTTATGCCCATTTTATTACAACCTTTTCCAAATTGTTTCTCAAGAAAAACAACAACACAACTTCAACTTCCTGGAATTTTCATATTTTTTATACAACATAAATTTGCATTGTATTCCACCGAATATCAGTAAACACATTTAATAATATAAAATTAATGTTTCATAATTTTTAGGGATCATTTTCTATGTCGAGAAAAACATCAAACACTTGGTATGCATTCTTGCTACTTTAGGGCAGATTTTAAACCAAAACTTCAAACTATTGCCAAAGGTTCATTACTTGATATTTTTACACAATTTTCGGATATGTTATACATGTATGAGTCTATTTTACTCTCCAACTATAATCACTCAATTCGGATAAGTATTCCATGATTTATGCCATTTTTAGCATAACTAGGTCAAAATAGAACATTAAGGCATAACTTAACATTTTTAAGCATACATAACCTTGACCTTAGGTATAATTCATGGAAACATATAATAAACATTTTTTAGCTGAAATAAACATCATAATAATGAGTTTTCTAAATCAAAATGATTTACGCAAAGATGATGTAAATTTCGGACTTTAAAGTATGCATTTACGATCCTAGCTCCAGTTCTAACTTATGTTCTTAACCCATCCTTGTTCCAACACAATTCAGCACTATGGGTATCATTAAAATATATATCCAAATCAAAAATAAAAACGTGCCAAGTATAGAACTCATCAATGTGACCAACTTTAATAAAGATGTAATTACCTTAAGAGGATTCCTTAATTTATAGAAATTTTCCAAAGATTTCTTCTTTAACTTTCTTCTCTTTCTCTCTCTTTAGGCAAAACTTGTTAATTCTTATGAGGAATAATACATACCTATTATTTATAATTATAAATACGTTTTATAGTGGTCTAATAGAAATAGGGGTAATGGTAACATGTGATTAGTTGGATGAAAGGTCGAATTAGATAATTCCATTAATGACACATTTGTCCCACCTTGGTAAAATTACCATTACTCACTATCACGGGCCCCGATTTACTCCCTCTTCGTGTCTATGAGTAGATAACTTAAATATATACAACTTTCATATTTTGTGGTTTCCCAAAATCATAAAATTAATACGCCTAATTTGGGCTCGAACATGAAAGTAACAATTTATCGAAAATCTCAAAACTTTCACATTTAGCCACCAAACATTGCCAATTTTATATCAAAACCCTAATTTACTTTTATAAACATAATCACGCATTAAAAAAATAATTTATGATGCATTTAACCACATAACTAATCATATGTTCTAAACATGGTATCCCCAATCATAAGCTCAATTAACACCTAATGTAAACAACACATATATCACATGCGCATGCATCCCCTAAACATGATAGTTAACATGTTCAACACACATAACCAATTTATAACTTATAACTCCTAATTTATAATTAATCATGTAATTAACCTTCCTAATCATGTCTTGTGTCCTTACATCAACGCTTCTTTATCCTTCCTAAGGACATTTTTCTTCACACTCAGGTCATCGATCGTTCAATCCAGTTGCATCTGAATAAGGGTCCATCCCTCTCGCAATCCCAATAGACTTGTTCTATCATCTACTACCAACAAGGGTGTTAGCCATAACACTCTATGCCATGTGCTAAAAATACAAAAGGACAAGTAGAGGTAATATCAAAGAACAAAAGCCAAATAGTGATCGTGAGGAAATTAGAATAACTGTAAAGGTATATTGCCCAATAAGTGGACCAGCTCTTTCCCATTAACCGAGGTCTCCTGTGTACTTAGTTTGTCCACAACATCAAAACATTTCGTCTTGGCCATTGAATGGATGGCATTTACCAAATAAGCATATGAGTTAAGCTCCTCACTAGATGGAGGTCAAAAATAATTTTTAATTGCGACCATCCCTCCAGAATGGCTAAGGGTTTTAACACCTCTCTTTAAGTCCTCCCGCTTTACGAAAATAGATGCAATTGAGGCATCCTGGTCAATAATTCAATAGTGAAGTGGGACCCCACAGTGAAGTTAGGCTCATTCATCCACAAGTACGCCCTCTCAAGGGTTATAGTGCCATCGTCTTCGATCGAAGTAAGGGAAATATTAGGTCCTAAAGTAGAAAAAGGCCTTGTGTCAGATATTTCCTCTGGCACCACCTATGAATACTTTGTCCAACACTCAAACTTCCTCTGGCACCTTCATACCTTAGCACTGTCAAAGCCATACCGTGATAGTTCACTCATTCTATTTCCAAAAGTTTCCTTATAAATAGGAATTTGGTTGACGTTGAGGGGGGATTGATCTCAAACATTCAAAAATATTAAGGCATCCAAACAACCAAACTCATATGAGTTCTCGCATGTTACAAGTGTTTCACACTTCGCTCCATATTCATAACCCATTTTTATGAGCATATATATGTAAATTGGGCCTATTACTTTACTTATACACTTTATACACCTTGTAGAGCCCTAAAACAACACCTTGGTACCCTTAGAGAAGTCATTTAGTTATTTCCTAATGTCATCTCCACTTTTAAAAAAGTCCACCAAGCCTTAGACTCTATTGATCAAAGATTAAGGTCTCTTAGTCTATAACACTTCATTTACATTCTAATATACGAGTGGATCACCTTTAACAGTGGATGTAGGACCCCCGACTAAGTTTTGAACAACTTTAAACTTGTGTCTCTTACTTTGACACATCTCTCCTCTTACTCGTCAAAGGTCCAAAGGGGAACCCTATCGATCTAAAGTCACTTATGATTTTAACATTCACAAGTGTGCAAGATTAATAGATCTCTTTATGGACTTATGCATGTGTTAAGATATTAGAACATCCTATTTGATTAAACAATCAAATATTTTGGTTATGATCAATGTATGGATGAGACTTATGTGCATAAGAAGAATGGTAGAATAGGCATTTCTCAAATTAGAAAAGTGAAATTGTAATGGGTTTAGTTACATAATCCCAAAGGTTTCCTTTTCTTTAGCTTCTTATAAAGGGGATGTTTATTAATCCCCTTATTTATTGCTTTCAAGCTAGAGCATTTGGCTTAGCCTCTAATTTTCATTTTGTTTGAGCTACTGCCTTTTAATGCTTGTTTTAATAATATTTGTGGGGGTACTATCCCTCTTCCCAAAACACCCGTCTCTTCTACAGGATACGTTAATACCTTTGAAGGTGTTCGTGTCTCTTATTAAGCCTACACGTTAAATCTCATTTTCAACCCTATAAAAAGTGTATACTAATTAACTTCAGCAACCAGAAACCTAGTGAGGACACAATCCTTCCCTCAGGTAACTTTGATACCTTTGGAGTTAAACGTGACTATTTCCATGCCACTTCATTTATGTTTGTCCCCACCCAAAACGAACGTTTACTAGTAAATTTAAAAATCGAGTCCAATGAGAAAAAGGACATTTCCCACCTAAGAAGCCCAAACAGTTCTCCAACGGTGACGTACCCATGTCGGACACCCCGCTACTAGTACGACACTTCGCGTGACTTGCAGACTTGTTTGGCATTAAAAAAAAATCCGGACACTTGACGAACATGGCCCGGTCATTTCGTGGACACAACGGGGTGACAAAATTAAAGAACACTAAGAAATTATAATGTCATGTTGTAAAATTAAATCGTTTAAGGGTGTATTAATAATAAGAAGATAAGTTAAAAGAATGAAGTTATCATCCCGCTTAATTTAAATGCATATCTTTGACTTACGATTTTACTGTCATTATGAAATACTGAACCATGTTAATTTTAATAGATTAGTTTCACAACTATTTTTTGTTTTTTAAATGCAAAGTAGATGAAAGTATAGATATACACACACACACACACACACAAGTATAAAAATATATTTATGTCGATGTGTCGTGTCCTATTTTTTTAAAGGCTTGTTGTGTTGGTGTGTCCGTGTCGTGTCGGACACGACACCTGTATCCATGTCCGTGCTTCATATTCCTATGAAATACTTGGATAACATTGACAATTTTTTCAATGGTGATGCGTATTTGAAGTAATTAGGTCCATCATATATATCACAAAGTAAATTCATATCACATAGTAAATCAAATTAATGGCATAAACTACTTCCAAAAGGACATGAATTAATTAACACAAACAAACATATCAATAATTCTAACTAAAATTCATACAAACAAGTATATAAATATTATCATATATTAATGTTAAAACTATACTACAACAACCAATTTACATTCCGGGTTTTCAATTGGCTCACCCTCAACCTCCTATCACCACTACAAATCAGTCCAATAAAAAACCAAAATATTAACTAATAACCAATAATTACTTTACCTTTTCGCCGTATCGAGGATACTATAACATGAATTCCTGGGATTAGATCAAATATTTAAATGTCAATAAACATATGTAACACAATCAGTAATCCCTCGGTCAAATACCCATCAATGAAAAACATACAATTTCCATTGAAAAATCATAACTATGATATAATGCAGAAAAAATTACTATTTTATTATTATAAGCAATTTCTACTATAACAAAACCTCCAACTATACCAATAACCAACTAATTACATCAAAAAGACATCAAATTAATTTTCCATTACTTTTACTTTCATTTTAATAACAACTTTAATAACAACCAAACAAGAAAATTGACAATCAATATATAAGAAAACTAATTTGATGTCTTCAACCATAAAATCTCAACACTTAACCCCAATTGTTGAAACCCTAACTAGCTATCAACCTACACCACCATAATATCACCCCAACTAACAGAAGAAGGAACACCACTCACCAGCAGTGAGGGTAGGGCAGAGATAAGGGAGAACGAAAATGGCAGTGAAGAAGTCTAGGGAGAGTGACAACGGTGAGGGAGAGAGAGGTGGGTGACGTCTTTTCTAGGTAGAGAAACGATATGCAACTTTTGATTTAATTTTTCTTTTCCATTTTGTTTTCTATGTAGAAGGTTCCATTTCTATGTGCAAAGACGAGAGTTAAAATAGTGAAGGTGGGAAGTGCATTATTTCAGCGGTCTCATAAGGTGGAGTATTTGAGACGGCTCTTAATATGCTGTCTCACTAGCTTCACTTTATAAGAAAGGTACCGTATTCCATATTAAATAATATTAGTTTTTGAGACGATTGTTTTTACCCGTCTCAAAATGTATGCTTTAGGGACTAAAATTTAAGCCGTCTCAAAAGCCTCCGTAGTAAAAAGCAATTTTTTTTTGTAGTGAATGCATACCGTGGGAGGCCCTCAAAGGATGTGTTTCTAGCGATGGCCAGCCGGGTATACTATTTTGACTAACTTTCAAAGCTTGAACTAATATTATAGTGTAAAACTTAACTGAGAACATAATGCGTTTAGGTTTCATCAGAGTTATAAGTATTCTGGGCCAATATAGTTTCTGCACACAGTTAAATAACACAGTTATTGCAAACCTAGGACAATATAGTTTGTTAAAAAAAGAATCAGTTATAACATACTAACAAAGTCTTATAACATGAAATATTGGCAACGACGTGATGTCAAAGACAATCGAGCATACATCTAAAATCTATTAGGCATAACATTGTAAGTAAATATAAATCGTGAAGAAAAGATATAAATCATTAAGTAAATATAAATCTTGAATCCATCGACTCACCCAACATAGCTTCCCTCAAAATGTACCATTTT
Organism: Sambucus nigra; assembly: GCA_949130495.1. Lineage (NCBI taxonomy): Eukaryota > Viridiplantae > Streptophyta > Magnoliopsida > Dipsacales > Adoxaceae > Sambucus > Sambucus nigra. The sequence continues at coordinate 50,480,276 of OX422215.1, forward strand.
CATTGGGTTTCCAACTCCTCAAAATGTACCATTTTTTAGCTCTCTTCCTCCTCTTCTTGCTTTATTAATTTTGGAGGAATATAAGGATGTGTTGGAAAGAAAAGAATATAAACTTACGACATTAAATAGGGGAAAGGTAAGGTGGGTAAGTAAAGTTTGGTATAAAAGAAGAATTTCACCACCTGTTTTAGCAGAACCTGGGAAAAAAGTTATATATTAGCAAAAGAAATGATAAAATTGAACTACATTGAAATGGTTGAGTTTTAAATTTAGAACAGAAACACTAAAATATAAATTATTGTTAAACTACTACTACTTGATCACAAAATTTCAATAAAAGAGTATCACACCTACTCATCATATCCATTAAACCTGCTGGATCCTAGACTTACACTTATATGTTTTTCATCCCAAACATTATCATACTACACGACATCGTTTATCCACCTCAATTCAAAGATTATAATAAACTGAGTGGTTAGATGTGAAAGAATTAGTTTGGTAGATATTAAGAGCCTACGAATCGAGAATCGATAACCACCATCGAAGATATTACAAAATAAAAGCAACACATGTACTGCCACCGATCGAATACACAACCAATATGACTAAAATTACCTCAACTGGTTGCTTTGTGTCGTGCTGGCCCAAATGTACCTCAAAATTAAGGTCTCAAAAGCATTATTATCAACTCCTCTAAGTAGGGAAAAAAAAGCAGCAAACTCGCCTTAATGATGAAAGGCTTAATAATTAACAGAGTAGAGAAAACCATATTTATTAATTCTTTAAAACAAAAAAAAAAAATATTGTAGGTTAAACATTTGCACCTCACTGCGTTCAGCATCAATAATGCCCAACCATTAGCAGAGAATCATTGAAATTTCAAAACAAAAGCAACAGATCCATGTGATGCACAAAATTAAACTCTTCTTGAACATACAAAATCAAAGAAAATAGTCTTCGATAGTGAGAAATACTTGGGTTGATAGTTTGTCAAACACATATCATGTGTAACAACCCTCACTTTTGATAGCCTATTTTATATTTATTTAATATGTGTAGTAATTAATTATAAAATGATGGATGTTGAGTAAATATTAATTTAATACGAAAAAGGTTAATATTTACTGAAATGTGGTATGATTACCTGATGAGTAGGTAAAAATATCCATGTTGTGATTTATTGTGTCATAAGAATTAAATGACATTTTGGTTTAATATGAAACCGGAAGTAAAATGAGTTATAAATTTCCAAATGACAATGTTGAGGGTGTAGTTAGTCCCGGTAGGTGCGAGACAGTCAAAATAAGTGCCATATTGTATTTTGGCATTTCGGGCATTTTTGACTGGTTATAGCTTAAATGTGTAGTGCGTACCATTTTATCGCGTATTAACCACTTAAGTGGAATTTTCTGATTTAAGCCAGGTTTAAGTCCCCAACCCCATTTCTATTCTTCCATTTTACAAAATTGAGCCCTAGAGAGAGAGAGAGAGAGAAAGGAGAAAGAAGAGAACTTTGGAGAAAAGAGAGATTGGAGCTTGGATCTTGCTTGCATCTTCCACAAATCTGATTTTTCTACACCAAGGCAAGTTATCTATTTCTATTACATGATTTAAGGAGAGTAATTAGTTGTGATAGTTGTGAATTAGTTGTGTTGAATCATTTTAGGGTTTTGTTAGATTTTTGGGTATTAACCCTTGGAAAATGATTTAGATGATAAATGTTGTTGATGATGGTAGATAAGTATATTTATGATGCATGGGCTGGAATTTATGATCATTTGGTAGCAATAAAGGAGCTTGGTTTGATTGAAATTTGGCTTTGGGATTAGCTTGAATGTAGGAAAGATTGGACTAGGTCTGCAATGACCGGTCGACCGCGTTTCTCAGTCCGGTCGATCGGGCCTACGAGGGAAGGCATACTGCTTTCCTTCAGAGGCATGAAATTTGAGGCGCGGTCGATCGGCCCTCCCGAAGTGAGGTTTTTGCTTTTCTTCTTAGGCAAAAACTTGAGACGCGGTCGACTGCGGTCTTGGGACCGGTTGACCGGTCCCCTGTTTTCTTCCCAAAACTTTACTTTTGCTTTTAAATATTTTCTTTTTATAGGGACTTAGGAACCTTCTTGAATGAAGTAAACTTTGGCTTTTAGAGTCCTAGTTGAGTCTGGTTGTCACCCTAGAGTGGAATGGATTTCACTTGAGGATAAGTTCCAAAGTGATGTTTAGGCATCACTCTTTTGGTTACTTCTTCATAGGAGGATAGGGGTTGTAGGCCCATGTTTGGAGACTTAAGGGATTATCAAAATTTTATGAACCTTGGGGACTTGTCGAATCATAATGATCATTTATAGATTTAGTCGGGACTTATAATCATAGGAATATTAATGACGATATTCGAGGGGAATTAGGTTTGCACAATATTCACCCAAATGCTTAATGATGATTGGTTCAAATAAAATGAACCCAGTTGATTAATGATGATAGGTTCGAATAAAAAGAACCAAACACATGGATATTTGAAATGGTATTTGAAAAATGAAAATGAGATTTAAATGGTAAATGTTAATTTACTTAAACACACCTCTCTAAATGACATCATAAGGGAAGTTCGCGCGCTTGGTGATACCCCTTGGCTATTGAATGCAGGGAGGATATAGTAATAGACCATATGCGGGGTTTTTATATGTTTTCTGCGCTGGTTAGGGGATTTCGGGTGTGGTCCTGATTTCCCGCAGGCATATGGCCGCTTCCCGACGTGGCGTTATGATCCCAGGCTGCCTTGTTTGATAGACCCCTGGACGGTGATGGTCATTTAGGGGTGCGCCCAGTGGGGAAACTTGAAGGGGCGGTCTTAGAATCGTTATATGTATATGAATATAGCTTTTCTGCATCAAGTGGGACTTGATGGATATGTGCCATAAAGAGCACTTGATACAAATGGTATTCCTATTAAGGAATGTAAAGATGAAATGGAAAGATAATCAACTGTGGAAGTTAATAAATGAAAGGAAATTATATCTTCTTGATTTAAACCAAATAAACAGTTTTCTTCCTATTAAGGAATGTAAGAATAATAAGGTAATTGGATTAATGAGAAAAGGTTCTAAATTTAAATTACTTACTTTTCTTTCTTTTATGTAGACATTTCATTTCATAATTAGTTAAATTGTCTTGTAGATAACATGTCATTTTCATATTATCCTCTTTATCATTTATGCATAACTGTTCATTTCTATCATGCTTTTTATTTCTTCTGGTGATCATATAGAACCCGGCCCTGACCGGTTTACTTTCCTTATCGTGTATATGATTTTATCCGTTCAGGTGCTCCCCCGCAAGGATGCCAGTTTTGACATTCCCATTCCTTTGCTTTTGACGAGCTGTAAGATTTTGTGGGTTATTACAGGACGTTGTATTAAACGCTCTCATCCTTGTGTTCTAGATATGATCGGTTCGTAATTCGGGCGAGTGGCTTAAACTTTGATATTTGGTTAATGAATGTAGTACATAAGATATTAAATTTGTTGTATGTTGCTGTGGATCGACAACTTATTCGGTCCTTATGTGTACATTTGTCTTAGTTGTATTATACATGTTCTTATGGAATTCCCCTTACTTATCAGAGTTGGGTTGTTTAAATTTAGTTTTCTTAACTGCATATTTAAAATTTTACACATTTTGGCAACCCATTTTCTGATATATTGGGTGGTTTCCCCGTATATTCAGTTTATTTTGTTGATGCTGAGGATGATATCCGTCCATGATTCCGGTTATGTTTGAGTATCGGGCTGGCCACCCCTTATCTCGGATCGCGGGTTGTCACATCATGCAACAACAAAAAAGTAAAAGTTAAAAATTCAACTTAATATATTTTGAGTTGGCTATTCAACTTGTGTTAGCTCGACTCCGAGCCTATTATCTGTTTTAGCATACATACAATAGAAAAAATAAAAAATTAACTTACCATCTTTCTCAATGGTCTTGGAACTCCACTCATTATATCAAATCCCCGACGCTATTGATTGTCTTTAAAAACTTAAAGCCCGACGACCCGTACTAAAGGCACAATCATCACTACCCCCATTTTTCTTTATGTCATTGTATAGCCTCCATATACATGATATAGATGCTTTACTGAAAAAATAATACTATGAAATTGCATTATAGAATATGTTGCATTATCAAATAGAGTAAGCGTCATCCAGCCGCTAGAGAAAGAGTGAGAAAATCATATTAGTAATAAAAATTAAACCCCAAAAATTTCATTATGGAATCTAATTAGTACCAATCAGAAATCAAATAAATCTTAAAAAAAATACCCCGTATGTAAAGATGCCACTTTGGGTACCAATTATACCAGTTTTAGAGAGAGATGGAGGTTCTTATAAAAAATGAGAGAGTTTGTATCAAAAAATTGAAGACATCTTAATCTTATGCATGTTGACTGTTTCTTAATTCAAAACCATGGCGGGATAAATTGAAAGTCTCTCGGCACAATTCTCTGCTAGCTCTTGGCTCTTTTTTCTGCAATGAGAAAAAGAAGAACAAAATTAAAAGGAAAAAAAATGAAGATTCAAAATACCAAATTGCAAAATAAGCACCAAATTATGAAATGATCAGGAGATATCAAGGAAGCAAACGAAATTACAATGAAAAGGACCAAGCATGTCCTACAAATCAATTTGTAAACATATGAGACACAAAATAATTGTGAAAGACATCATATTTTCACAGCACACACGTACTCTCATGCCTCCGGCATGCCACATTCCTTATACAATTTTTGTATTAATATCTTATTATTAAAATACAATTGAAGATGTACACTAAAATCATCATAATTATTAACTTTATGACACACCCCAAGCTTGTGGCACACCGAAATAAGACCAAACAAAATACTATTGATTCATAATGATTACGACACACTAACAATAATACCAAACACACTTCACCAATCTTACTTTAAGAGACTTCTAACACTACCCATTAAATTGTCATAATACTGAAGCAATATTGTAAGGACATTTTTGTCCATTATCAATTTGTATGTCGTACGCCGTTACACCGTTGAAGAAACTCAAGATTGCATCTACATCAACGGATCCGAATATCAAAGCGTCTTCAACATCATAGCCTCTGCGAGAATGAACTTGGTAAAATTTTGTTTTTACGTTCCTTAAAGTTCATATTTAGTATTGGGAAATTTTTATAAAATGTTTTTTATAAAAATAAGAAGTAAGTTTTTTCTAGCAAAATGAGGCTTTTAAAAGTTTTTTTTTTATTTTTCTGGGAAAGCCGGACCGGTCCGCCTCTATAATGGACCGATCCACCACCAGACCGGTCCGCCCCTCAACCGGACCGGTCCGCCTGCTGAAAAGACAGTATACCCCGGATCGAATGCGAACAGAAGAAGGCAAATTTTAAAAGAACCGATCCGAGGTCGGACCGATCCGCCCCCAAGCCGGACCGGTCCGCCTGGGATAAACTCGAGCAGTTCCATGAGATTTTAATTCACCATCTCTTATTTTCTATATATATACCTACTTCGTTGGTGTATTTTTCCAAGTCTTTGAGAAAACATTTTTAAGAGTACAAACACAACAAGACTTCAATTTTTGATGTGCCAAACATCTTTTTGATTCACACACAAAAATCCCAATTACTTTTGTGAATCTTTTGGAACCCTAGAACACAAAGTTTATTGTTGTTTATCTTTGTGGAGAGATCTTTGCAACCGAGGGCTGCGTGTCATTGCTGAGGGAGTCTCTACAAAGCTTGTATGGCTGCGTGTCATTGAGGAGAGCTGCGGTTCTACCTTTGTTGTTTGGGCTGCGAGTCCTTGGAGGGTGCTGCGTGTATTCTCTTGCTGAGTTGAAGACTGCGTGTCTTTGTGGGTTGGCTGCGCGTTAATCCATTGCAGATTTCTCTATGTAATTGTAAGTTGCGGCTTGTATATTCATAGTGAAATAAAGGTTTTACCCGAAAGGGGTTTTTTCCTGAATTCTGTGTCTCAGCATATTTTGTGTCGCATGCTTTATATTTGATCGGTTGATTTAGATGCATGATTAGGGGCTGAAATTAAATAAGTGTGCTATATTAGAAAGTTGCAAGGTTAATCAATTATCACACGTAATTCTTGGCTTTTCAAATTGGTATCAGAGCAGGTTACGCTAATTTATCGCGTATTCCTTTTTTCAGCAAAATCGTGTGATATTGATTTTTTTGAAAAATCAGTTTTGTGAAAACTCGCATTTTTTCTTATGGAGCACTTATATAATCAGATGCTCATTTTTGACGGGTCTAATTATGCCTATTGGAAAGCTCGTATGAAATCGATTTTAAAATCTATTGACAAGCGTGTTTGGTTGCTTTGCGAAAATGGTTGGACTCCTCCCACGGTCACCGTTAATAACATCACCTCTCTAAAACCCGTGTCAGCCTGGACTGAGGATGATTATAAGTTGTCCAATTTTAACTCCCGTGGTTTGAGTGCTATTTCTGGTGCTATCACTCCTGATGAGTATCGCCGAATCATGACGTGCTCCACGTCTAAGGAGGCTTGGGATGTTTTGAAACTGACACATGAGGGTAGGAACGAGTCTAAGTTACAAAATCTTGCCAACCAATTTGAGACTATCACCATGTCTGAGTCCGAATGCTTTGATGAATTTTATGCACGTTTGTCAGACATTGTTAACACTAGTTTTAATTTGGGTGAGGTGATTGATAACACGCGTGTCGTTAAAAAGATTTTGAGATCTCTTCCAAAACGCTTTATTCCTAAAGTCACTGTTTTGAACTCTTTGGGAAATTTGAAATCACTTAAGTTGGAAGAACTTGTAGGAGATCTTCAAACCTATGAGATTGATATGTTTCCCAAAACCATTAAGGCTAAGGATAATGGCATTGCTTTAAAGACTCATTTTAAGAAAAAGAAAGAAAAAGTTTGTGAGTCCGATTCTGAGAGAGATTTTGATTTTAATGATATGGCCTTGTTTGCGAAAAATTTTAAAAAATTTCTCAACATGAACAAAAATAATTCTTCCAATAAAAGGAATTTTTTTGAGAAAAATAAAAAGAAAGGAAAGGCCAAAGAAAGTGCTTAGAGGGAAAAAGAGAATAAATCCGATGAGGAGTGTGAGGAAGTTTTTGAGAACATCACTTGTTTTGAATGTGGGGGTAATGGACATAAGTCGTTTGAGTGTCCTACGTGGCTTAGAAAGAAATGAAAGAAAGTAGCTATGCCCGCCACACTTAATGATAGTAGTGAAGGTGAGGGTGATGAGACTAGTGGTGCGAAGTTTGTAGCTTTTTCTAGTCGTGTGAGCACACCCACCTTGTACCACAATAGTGCTCACGAAAGTGATAGTGATGGTTTGAGCGCTTCAAGTGAGGGAGAAAGTGAGAGTGAAAGTGGAGATGAAAGTGATCTCCAAAAAGCTTTTAGAGATTTATACACCGAGACCTTGAAAACAAAGAAGTATAATAGGGATTTAGGTCGTCGGGTTTTAGATTTGGAGAAAGAAAAGGAGGTTTTGAGAAAGGAGAAGTGTGATTTGGCCGACACGTTGTCTAGTCTGACGACACGTGTATCCCAACTCGAGAGTGATCTCGAACGTGCCAGGGTGGTCAAAGTCAAGTTTGAGAACGCACCTAAGAAGGTTGAAAAGGTGGTTCTTAAGGGTAAATGTGAGAAGTTAGGAATAAGTCATGACGGTGCTTCTTCTTCTCAATTAGCACCTGAGCCGGTTCCCACTTTAGTGACAGTTTCACATGTGTCTCACCCTAACCCACCTAGGCGTCCCATTCCTATTAGGAAAGTGCGTCCTAGAGTTTTTGAGAGAGGTGTTCCTAGGCCTATTTATGTTTGATCACATTGCACGAGGAGAGGACACCTTAGGGAATTTTGCTTTAAGTTGGGGTATGTGTCATGTTTTGCTTCTAGACGTGTTTCTGGCACACATGCACCCACACATGATACTTTACATGCTCCCGGAGACTACATGAGAGAGTTTGCACATTTAGGTGAGCAAGTTAAGTTTTTAGTCAAAACTTCACAAGAATTGATGGAGGTTTTTCATAAGTTGTCACCACCTTTGGAAAACCCCTCCGCACCTAATGATTCAGGTTTGACTTGTTTACTAGCATAGGGTGATTTTCATGATGTCATTGTTTGCCTATTGCTAGTATGTATCTTTTTTGTATATATTTTTATTTTCAAAAATTTTGAAAAATGCAAAAAGATTTTTTTTTGTTGTTGCACCGTTTATGGATGAACACTTTGGATGATCAAGTCACAACATCATTCCATTGTCATGTGACTATTTGATAGTGTTTTGAGACAATAGGTCAATTCATCCATGTGCTTTATAATGTTTGGAGTCATTAAGATGTAATTAAGTGTTACTTCCTACATGTTTGACTCATGTTTCCTTTATTGCACACATGCACGGATTTGTTTGATTATTGTGCTTGTCTTATCACATGTTGGTTGGGTGTTTTCACTTCAATCCTGTTCTTAAAACGAACCAAGCGTGATAATGTTTATAAGGAAATTGTGCATATAAAAACCGTTTTGTGAGGTTATGTGCTTTGTTTGATAACGGGGAAGGGCTGCGAAAGGTTCATTTTGCCTTTGCCAATACTAAGCCACCGTTAAAAAGGACCTAAAAATGGAGGAAGTTTATTATCCGAGGTCCAAAGAGGTTAAAAGAGCCCCAAAAAAATTTAAAGGCAATAAAAAGATATTCATGCCAAAATATGGGCCATTTAGGTTTTTGCACCAATTCTCCAAAGTTTGAGAATTTAGATTACCTCTAAAAGAAAATATATATGAGGTAGTTTGGTTGGAGAATCTAAAACGGGTTTGCACGTCCTTGAAATACTTGAAAATGCGCTAAATAGTTTTGGACGTTATTGGTGTGGAAATCATTTGACTTTGATTTGTTGATTTGCATAAGACGATGTCATCTAAATTCAACAAATTTTTACACCTCAGGATGCCTTTGATGTTCATTCGTTAGGAGTACACATATGCATCGTGCACATATGATTGATTGAGTTGATTTACCTATCGAATGTGTTCACACCCATTCATTCCGTTTCCATGTCTTGGTTGTTTGAGTCTTAATCCATGGTGTGTTTTTTGTATCATATTTGTTCATATTGGTATCCTATCTTTGTATGAAAAATTTGAAAAATCAAAAAATAGTTTGTGTATTTTTTGTATACCGTGACACCCTGATTTTGCTTATTTGATTCATTCTTGTCATTTGTCTATTTGGGGACATCATAAAAAGGGGGAGAAAGAATTATCATATTATGGGGGAGAGTTTGAATATAGCTTATGTTTTTATCATATATTGGTATCTATGTTTATCTCATTTCAAACTCGATATGTCAGTGGTATTTGCTTTGTCTCATGTGTAGGTATAAAGATTGAAGATCAATATGTTGCACACCCTGATGAGAAAAGCTTTGAGATTTGATGATTGTTGAAGATTGAAGAACAAACGATGAAGATTTATACCTTTGTATCTTTCCATCTTTAGGGTTCATGGGAGGGTAGATTTGTATAGGTCATAAGTTGATAATTCGGATATTTTTTTATGTATGTACCGGCATAGACATAGGGGGAGATTTGTAAGGACATTTTTTTCCATTATCAATTTGTATGTCGTACGCCGTTACACCATTGAAGAAACTCAAGATCGCATCTACATCAACGGATCCGAATATCAAAGCGTCTTCAACATCATAACCTCTGCGAGAATGAACTTGGTAAAATTTTGTTTTTACGTTCCTTAAAGTTCATATTTAGTATTGGGAAATTTTTATAAAATGCGCTTAATAGTATTGGTAAAATGTTTTTTTATTTTTCTGGGAAAGCCGGACCTGTCCGCCTCTATACCGGACCGATCCGCCACCAGACCGGTCCGCCCCTCAACCGGACCGGTCCGCCTGCTGAAAAGAGAGTATACCCCGGATCGAATGCGAACCGAAGAAGGCAAATTTTAAAAGAATCGATCCGAGGTCGGACCAATCCGCCCCCAAGCCGGACCGGTCCGCCTGGGATAAACTCGAGCAGTTCCGTGAGATTTTAATTCACCAACTCTTATTTTCTATATATATACCTACTTCATTGGTGTATTTTTCCAAGTCTTTGAGAAAACGTTTTTAAGAGTACAAACACAACAAGACTTCAATTTTTGATGTGCCAAACATCTTTTTGATTCACACACAAAAATCCCAATTACTTTTGTGAATCTTTTGGAACCCTAGAACATAAACTTTATTGTTGTTCATCTTTGTGGAGAGATCTTTGCAACCGAGGGCTGCGTGTCATTGCTGAGGGAGTCTCTACAAAGCTTGTATGGCTGCGTGTCATTGAGGAGAGCTGCGGTTCTACCTTTGTTGTTTGGGCTGCGAGTCCTTGGAGGGTGCTGCGTGTATTCTCTTACTGAGTTGAAGACTGCGTGTCTTTGTGGGTTGGCTGCGCGTTAATCCATTGCAGATTTCTCCATGTAATTGTAAGTTGCGGCTTGTATATTCATAGTGAAATAAAGGTTTTACCCGAAAGGGTTTTTTTCCTGAATTCTGTGTCTCAACATATTTTGTGTCGCATGCTTTATATTTGATCGGTTGATTTAGATGCATGATTAGGGGCTGAAATTAAATAAGTGTGCTATATTAGAAAGTTGCAAGGTTAATCAATTATCACACGTAATTCTTGGCTTTTCAAATTGGTATCAGAGCAGGTTACGCTAATTTATCGCGTATTCCTTTTTTCCACAAAATCGTGTGATATTGATTTTTTTTGAAAAATCAGTTTTGTGAAAACTCGCATTTTTTCTTATGGAGCACTTATATAATCAGATGCCCATTTTTGACGGGTCTAATTATGCCTATTGGAAAGATCGTATGAAATCGATTTTAAAATCTATTGACGAGCGTGTTTGGTTGCTTTGCGAAAATGGTTGGACTCCTCCCACGGTCACCGTTAATAACATCACCTCTCTAAAACCCGTGTCAGCCTGGACTGAGGATGATTATAAGTTGTCCAATTTTAACTCCCGTGGTCTGAGTGCTATTTCTGGTGCTATCACTCCTGATGAGTATCGCCGAATCATGACGTGCTCCACGTCTAAGGAGGCTTGGGATGTTTTGAAACTGACACATGAGGGTAGGAACGAGTCTAAGTTACAAAATCTTGCCAACCAATTTGAGACTATCACCATGTCTGAGTCCGAATGCTTTGATGAATTTTATGCACGTTTGTCAGACATTGTTAACACTAGTTTTAATTTGGGTGAGGTGATTGATAACACGCGTGTCGTTAAAAAGATTTTGAGATCTCTTCCAAAACGCTTTATTCCTAAAGTCACTGTTTTGAACTCTTTGGGAAATTTGAAATCACTTAAGATTTTCATCCGTAATTAGTAATATATATATATATATATATATATATATATATATATATATATATAAAGAATACAATTAAATCAACGGATTTTAATCAATAGAGGATTCCATAATAAGATAAAGATCGAATTAAACTCTACCATTAAAAATTAAAATATTTGAATTAATACATTTTTATTGCAAATTGTACTAACGCTAATGAAAAAATTGAGAACAAATGTCACGACAATTTTAATTTTACATTCTTTTATTGTATGACATACAAAAAAAGTGTAACAAGAGAGAGTTGTTTTACCTAATATTTTCCCAAAGGAGAATATTTCAATAAATATAAGAAAATGTGTTTCCAAAGAAAAACCTGATAAACATATTCTTTTCCAATAAGTAAGTGTGTGTGTGCATATATATATATATATAAACGGGGGGTAAACTGAGATGTTTAAATAGCACAAATGAAAACTAAAACAAATTATTTTACTATTAAAAAAAAATAATCTGCATGGAGTGGTTCTTAAGTTGGTCACACGCACACACACACACACACACACACACACACACACACACACACACACACACACACACATATATATATATATATATATATATATATATATATATATATATATAGAGAGAGAGAGAGAGAGAGAGAGAGAGAGAGAGAGAGAGAGTAAAACTACAGCCTCATGGGTAACAGACATAAAAACCCAAACTTAATTATGTGGGTTGCCACATCATCAGCTTCAACTGTCCTCGTCCACCACAAACCCATAAATCGTTCTCGTCCTCGTACATCTTCTTTTCTCTCTCTCTCTCTCTCTCTCTCTCTCTCTCTTATATATATATATATATATATATATATATATATATATATATATAATAATGAGTAAAAGGTTTTCACTATTACATAATTTGATAACTTAATTAGAGGTGAGGATTTGGCCACATCCCTAAAAAATGAAGGGTTGAGATTATTTCTTCCATTTTCATACCACACTCCCATACCACATATCTTATTTTTACATACCTACCCCTCTTTTTTTGGTTTACCGCTCTTTTATTCCTTATCAAACTTACACTTTCATTAAAAAATGGGGCATTTTTGTAAGATTCTGAAATTCTGAAAAATCATTTGGATGCAACAACTTTAATGCAACCCGACTCTCTCTCTCTCTCTCTCTCTCTCTCTCTCTCTCTCTCTCTCTCTCTATCAGACGTAACCCTTGCTTGGACTCAACCAACCATCCGTGATGGTTCCAGAACAACCACACAAATGGTTTATCACTCTCGATCCTCAGTCCCCTCGGGTTTGTATGATTTCACTCTCAGGTATAGCATCCGGTTTTCTTTATATTTTGGTTCAAATTTATTTAGACCTTGAAACTTTTTTTCTAGGGTTTGAAATCCTTTTCGTTTTCATCATTTATCATAAATGATTTGTAGGTACTAATTTGGGATAATTTTGTAGGTGTTAATTTCTTAAGTAGGCAGTAATTTGGGTTTCAGGTAACAATTTCGGCTTAAGTAGGTGCTAATTTGATTTCTACCGATTTATGGGATTAGTCTTTATGGGGTTTTATTATTGTACAACATTGATGTTTTAATCCTCACTGATTGTAGGTTCCAAATACTTCTCTCCTTTTTTTTTTGTATTTGAAGTTGACCCCAATACTTTGATATAGATGAATGATCCTGGAGGTATATAAATTGTTAGTTTTTTTATATTTTAGATGTGTTTATACTTGGAACACAAAGTGTTTTATGAAATTTCATAGTGAACACCATGTATTTGATGAGATGTTGTAGTTAGCACCATGGGTTTGTATTAAACATATATGGTACTCATTGCTTTGGCCCAAATTTTTTATGGCTTTGTAATCGAAGTATTTTTTGTTCTTTTAAATATTGGTGTTAAAATCAGTTCAGTTATTTTGTGTTGGCTTTTGTAAATTAGAAACTCTTAATTTTTGGTTCTTTTTGAATTAGTCACAAAAATATTATCTCGATGTTTGAAACCAAAAGCACGAAATATATTTTCTCCATGGGTTTGTATTATTCTACAACCTTGATGTTTTAATCCTCACTGATTGTAGCTTCCAAATACTTCTCTCCTTTTTTTGTATTTGAAGTTCTCCCCAATACTTTTATATAGATGAATGATCCTGGAGGTATATAAATTCTTAGTATTTTTATATTTTAGATGTGGTTATACTTGGAACACAAAGTGTTTGGTGAAATTTCATAGTGAACACCATGTATTTGATGAGATGTTGTAGTTAACACCATGGGTTTGTATTAAACATATATGGTACTCACTGCTTTGGCCCAAATTTTTTAATGGGTTGTAATCGAAGTATTTTTTGTTCTTTTAAATATTGGTGTTAAAATCAGTTCATTTATTTTGTGTTGGCTTTTGTAAATTATAACTTCTTAATTTTTGGTTCTTTTTGAAGTAGTCACAAACATATTTTCTTTATGTTTGAAACCAAAAGCACGAAAGATATTTTGTCTTTTACTTTTTAGATCTAATAATTTTGTTTTTGTTTTTTCTTACTCAAATATGTAATCATGTTCCACTCTCACTTTAAAGTTTTTCCAACTAAGTTTGTTTACATATTAATTATATGAGTTGTTGTAGGCTCAAATATTGAATGGAATGTTACATAAGAACCAATTATGTTCAGAGTTTAGGTTTGGGTTTGTGAACAAAGATTGAATGGAATGTTACCTGCTTAACAAAATGGGTTTCTATACATAAGAACCATTATTATGAGTTGTTGTAGGCTTGATTGGGTTTCAGAACGACCATTTATGTACAAAGTTTACTTTTTAAGGACATGAGATATTAGTTGTTGTATTATTTTTCATATTTGTTTCGCCATTCACATATGATGGGCTATAATGTTTAGAAACTTGAAATCATTCTTTCACTCTCTCTCTTTTATTTGAAACATTAATAATTTTCTAATGGTTTTTTAGATATGATTCCCACTGGATTAGCGATGTTCATACCATTTATCACCTATTATAGTGTATTGTGATAATATCTATTGTGATGGATTTTGTAGTGTAGTGAGATAACTTTTGTCTATTTATATTAACAAATATGATTGATTTGTTTTGGATTTTATTTGCATTTACAGGTTTCACTATTAGAACAAATTTTTATCCAAGTTTTGTCAATGGCAGGTCTTTCATTGTCACATGTCTCCGTTGTTGGAGCTACATGTCAAAATAACGGTTCAATCATTTTATTGGTTGCGCATATGAATATAACTAAAATTGTATGCATTTAACTTCAAATGTATTAAATGAATTTGCAATCTCATGTTCAGGAGATTGTAGTTCATTTCCCCTTGACCCTCCATATATGCGACTGGTCCCGCAGATTCAAGAAGGTACTTTTGAGGTGTTTTGGTTGCATTCAATTAGTTAAATGTATTGAATGTTTTTAATTACAAGATTTTGTTAGCTAGAGGAGATTTAGTCTATTATTTGGTTATAGAATTGCTACTAATATAAATTGGTTGCAAATGAGCTATGGTAAGGAGGGAACACTTGATTTAGAGACATTCTATATTGGTTATGATTGTGTGAGAAGTTATTATAGTTTTTGGGAAATTAGTTTCACTACTCGATGCTTCCATTTGTTAGGGAATTTGCACTTATATCCGCATATGATTGGGGAAGGTTGATCCCGAGGCACCTATATGCGATGTTGTGGAGGTAAGCTTTGGTGTTTCTATATGTTTAGTTATCCACAATTTTTTTCTTCTTGATATTGGTATTGATGTTGAGCTTAATTGCAGGGTTGTGTAATACCCCGTATTTTTATGGCCTTTAAATTTAGGGATTTATTAAATTTATGTGAGATAAATTAATGTAATTTTAATCCGGAATGTTGTTTTTAATATTTACTAGCGTGACGAGAGTTAGTAATTATTGGAAATTTGTTATTTGTTAAATGTTACTGGATGAGTATAGTAATATACGATATTTATTTTTATAAATTGTCACGTGTGAATGAAATGGCAATTACGGAAATTTAAGTCGGGACGCCCCTGTGTCGTGTTGGAACTAAATGTTGATAAATAAAAGTGAATAAATTATAAGTTGCTCGTATGGTCGTTTTGAGTGCGTTGAAGTGTCCGGAAGGGACGAGTTAGTAAAAAAAGTGTACCCGGGGGTTTAGTTTGGGTCTCGGGGGGTTTTTAGGCCAAATTAGTACGCTGGGAGGGCGTTTCGGACATTTCGTAATTTTGGGTAATAAAACCCACGAATTTGCAAGGGTTATATCAGATGTCAAGTGTTAACTTCTAGGGATAATACAATAAAAAACAATGACGTCCATTGGAGAGGAAGAGGAGAAGCTCTCCAAGGAGTTCTAGGCCAAGAACACCTCCAATTGCACCGCCATCACCTTCAACGCATAGATCGCGTGACGGGGAATGTAACCACACCAAAATTCGTTCACAAATCAGAGAGTAAATTTCTAGGCAAGCATATATCTTGCTTTTATCAATTTAATGCATCCTTTTATATTATTCTTAGGTTGATTAGAATTAGAATTGGTGTTCTTGGAGAAAAACGTTAATTGAAGACAAAAATTGCTTGTTGTAGAAGTAGAGATCATATTTGTTGAAATCCAATTCACATGTAGAGGTTGAACCACGAATTTACATGGTATTAGTGATAGAAAATCTGGAAAAAGAATGAAATAAACTAAGATAAAGAAAATATTAGGGTTCATGAGAATTATATAGAGTTTGGCCCTTTTTAACCCATGATTCTTGATGGAAACTTGCATGCCTTACGTAGATTATTACTCATTTGGGTTTATTATGTTTGTGGAAATCAATTTCTGGGAGTTTGTGAGTTTAAAGTTTAGAATTTGAGGAGTTTGGATGATAGAACCCGTAACTGGTATTCTGCAGATTTCGCCATACCTGTTTGATCGATCGATCGAGCCCAGAGCATCGATCGATCGACTCCCTTTCATCGATCGATCGACCCCTCCTGGGAAACTGGATTTTTTTCGTGTTATCTTAATTAGATTTTATGTGTAGTAAACCTTGATTAGGATTGCTAGAACATATTGGAACATAAAAAGGACTAGTAGGGTCAAGAGAAATCCAATAAAGCGGGACCTTAATATGAAGCGAAATGAAGGGATAAGCGAGAGATATTCATACTTAGAAAATCATACGTGCGTTAATTTTAATAATTGAAATGTCTGGGAAGTTGGAGTAGAATGCAAGCGAGGGCCTACTGAAATTATACTTAAGTAAAGGCAATACTTTGAGAGATGAGAAGTGAGTTTAAAATGATTTATTTATGAGAAAAAAATGAACGAGTCCGTTATACGATATAATTGAGTAAAATTTGTAATAACGGATAATTATAATTATGGGTTGTGAGCGCACCAAAATTTAATAATGTGGATGTGAATACATATATATATGACTGTGTGATTATGCATATATTATATCTATGTGAAAATCGTGCCCGCGCTACTTGCTATCCCTGAGGTTACCGCACTGGGACAGTCTTATCTCGGTGGGACCTTTATGGGGGATATTGACTCGTACCCTAGAAGATAGAAATCCTTGGTACAGGCTATTGAATAGATAGTTCATATGGTTCTAAGAGACGTGGGGGCATGTGCTATCCTCTTAGAGACTTAGAATCTATGCTTCACCTTAATTTTGTTTGTGTATGTGTTAATACAGTTCGAGAGTGATTCCAAACTCGTATTTCCCTTAGTACGAGTGATACGGGGACTGGATAGCAGAGTATGCCAGCACCATATCTTTTATGTGGGGTGCCGTTAGTATATTTATAATTTATGAGTGATTGGTATATATATACTTATATATGGAAGTCTAGCACCATAGATTTTATGTGGGGTGTTGTTGATATATATATTATACGAGTAATTAATATATATATAAGTGTAACTATAAGAGAACTTTCTACTGAGTAAAATAGTAGTTAAGAAAAGTATGAAATTCTTCAACTTCACTGTAAGTATTCGGAAACGTTATAACAATACAGAATTATTCTAAATAACGTAAGAAATTTAGAAGAGATAGACTTTTCTAAAGTGAATGTCATAACCTTAATTTCACGTGTTAAAACTTATGGAGAATAAGTTGGAGAGATATATGGGTTCATTAGTACGATAGACGTGCACACTAGATGAGAGGTGAGAATTCTCAAGAGTTTGTCACACACTAATATGACTGTTGCATTAGCCAGTAAGCGTTTTAAATACTTGCTAAACTATTTTTAAACTGTTTTACATTCGGGCTCTGACCCGTTTGTTGTTATCTCTTCTCTCTTCTGTATACGTATATATGTATTATAGGTGCCCAGCTACATGGGTTTCTTACTTAGGATTATTTGGATCAAACGCGCTGTAGATTTTGTGGGAGTTGCAGGCCATTGCTTAGACGAACTCATTGTGTACTCTACTTCTAGTTCATCTTTATCCAGTGAGGGCATGTGTCACCCTTTTTCCATTATTTAGTTGGTAATGTCAGGGATTGTAATTCTTTTAATTTCAGTATTTTAATTTCAGGATTTATTACTGTCAGGATGTTTTCCTTTAGTGTTTTAATGTTGGGATTTATGATTGATGGTTAAACTCTTAATTGTTCATTTTTATTCTCATACTTAATGTGTGACTCTTTAAATGTTAATGGTGAAAGGTTTTACAATTGGATTTAATAAAATGAGAATAATGGTTTAAATGGTTTTGACACTTAGCTTGATTAATTAGGATGTTTAAATTGGAATTTTTTTTTATTTGCGACAGTGATGCTAAGAATGAATCAACTGTTCACTTTGATTTTAATTTAATAAAGGAGTGATCGCCCTGTATTTAATTAGGTGAGGTGTCACAGGTGGTATCAGAGCATCAGGTTCTAGTGTCCTTTAGGATCTGTACGGCTTATTATGCTTCCAGCGTTGCTTTGTTTGATATAGATCCCTATGTTTAGGATTGTCGATTTCTTGATGAGAATTCGTTCTCCTCCTACAATGTGTATACATTAGTGAATTCTATTTTCGTTCGGATGTGTGCGTGTACCAAGCGATGACGGATGTGAGAAGAGGACCGTTAAGCGGACATCAGGAGATAGGGCTCAGTTGAGATTATAAAATATATCCAAGGATGATGACCGTAGTCGAGGTCACCTCCATTATGGTACGAGAAGCCAAGACTGGAAAGGCGACTAAGGCACAACAATGATTTTCAAGTGCTGCTATGATCGAATGAGGTGCGAGAGTAAACTCAACCAATGTGTTACAAAACGTGTAGAGAACTGTCAGTGTGAATTCTAGAAATACGGTAATTGTGTGTGTTTACAAAAGGAGGTAAAGTATCCAAAGGTTTAGATATGGGACGGAATGTGGCCACCTGAAAGTGAAAATTTAGAGAAAATTTTCTTGGCTTTCGGGACGAAGTTATAATGGTGGAAGTCAACCACCATTTTTAGAAGTGAAATTCTATGCCTATAGGAAAAAATTTAGGTACAGTGTTGACCATATGTTCCTTCCTCAACTGTTCAGGATTAGAAGCGAACGTGGTTTTGAAATCATCGTGGGAGGGCATGACAGGGGTCCATTTGTGAATATGAATCTTAACCGTTTGTGAATTTTGTATCGGAACATGTAGATACAAGTGGGGGAAACGACTCCAAGTGGGGACCTACTCGTAATAATAGTTGATAACACTCAAAGAGTAAATTCTGATGGACGGCCAATTTAGAGGTTGTCAATGTCGTATTTTGTCAATATATATGATAATGCTTCTTTGTGGGGAAGCTAAAATAATCGAAAAATTTAGTCGGGAATAAGACTGAATACAATGGTGGTGGTGTGGCACCACAAAGGGATGTGGATACACATCAGGGGACCCATTTAAATTCTTCATATAGTTAAATTCTTACCAAGAGATGGTAAATCCAGTAAGGACTATTATAGTCAGTGACATGTTCTTTAGGGCCTAAAATGCTAAGGGTATAACCGGGGAAGCTAGCAGGAATCGAGTCTACTAAATTCCGAGAGAAGGACAATCCTGGCCTAGTTAGTAGGACAGTTAGTAAGTGGATTATGTGTTGAGGTATTTTGTGCGGAGTGAAATCGCTTGCGATAATATGTTTCCAAAGTGAGTAAAAGGACAAGAATACGGTGCCTAATAAAAGACAACGATTAAAGTAATTTTGTTTGGTTTGAGTAGACGTGTTACGTCTGGAAACCATTTGCGCAGTCAAGACGATTGACAAGGTGGAAGTATAAGTTGTATCCTCAGAGGATGCGGCGTGTTTACGTGACACGAGCGAGTCACCATATTTTGTTCATTACTAGATTAGCATGTGAGACGAGTTTAATGCATATAATTATAAACATTACCATTATGTGAAGATATTTCCCTAGCGTAGCGGGATTTTTCTTTAGTGCTATCCGCGGAGGATGAATGTGCATATTAACAGTGTTACGTATTTTATTGAGGTTACTCGTCGTAGTGATGCGATATACGAGTATGGTATTATCTTTGATACAATGTTATAGAAATGGTTAGTACGATAGTGGGCATTTATGGCAAGGCTATCGAAGTAGTTGCATTAGTGCAGCATGTTTGTTCTAGCGAGGCTTTACCTGTAAGAAGGTTGGACTCGAACTTATATTATCTATCCTAGAGACTTTGGAGGAGATAGTGAGATCGAGATATTCGATGCCAATGTATGTATGGACTTTGTCAGTATGATTCAGTATGTATCGGGATTTACTGTTGATCGAAAAGACTTGACTCAGTATTATGTTTAGCACTCCGGACATAGTGATAAGAAGAGTGAAGTGTTATATCTATCCTTTAGAGATGTGGGAGTTAAGAGTTATACCCCTATTATTAAGGAAGGAATTTTGAGAATTCCGATCGTATGTATTCGAGGTTTATAGAATGCAAATACCATCAACCAATACGGGACGATAGTGAAATTGGTGAAACGTTCTTTGTTAAGCATAATTTCGGGAGGAATTGTAACTTTTCCATCAAGGGATGAAATAAAGGGGTACATGCTATGGACGGAGGACCTGACGGATTTCGATAACCGACAATGCTAGGTAGTAGTGTATCGGGGGAGTACCTTGTTTGGATTTCTCTTTCCGAGACATCCCACGCATGAAACTTAGCGTAAGGTTAGAAATAGGGAGACGTTTGGTCACTATTCCATGATTTCGGTACCCTGGTCGAAATGGGATCAAGTAATTATGTATGTAAGTTGGAAGTTGATTTTTTTTAAAGCCACTGGAGCCGGATTTTTATGGTATGAAATCATTGAAAGTTATCCCCACGAGTTGAAGGGTGGAACGATGATAAGGAGAATTTAAAAAGTTTGATTTCTAGGGTGATTAAGAGTAGTCAAATTTCATAACCGCGTTTAGAACACAAGGTGAATAAGGAGTTGGAATGATTTTTAGTATGGATTATCCGGAAAGAACTTTATTATACAAAAGAGATGACCTGTAATTATTTTCATGAATAGAGCGTTAGTGATTTATTTTGGTTGTTGTACTTATTTGGGAAAATTGTTGTACTTATCTGAAGAAGATTGAGATTTGTCATTCCTCTTTTATGGTCATGGAATTTGAATGCCCTATTCCTTATACTTTGTTGGATTTAGTTAGTTTCACTGATGAGTAGCACGCCGTTCGCTCTCCTAGGGCGATCGTGATGTTGCAAAATGTGGGCATATTGGTTAGCTACAGTTAAGATCATCCGAGTCGAAGGGACGTGGTAATAGACGTGTGAAATATATGTTTGTGTGACTAGTATAACGAAGTGGAAGTGATAGAGTGGATTAAACGTCACATGAGGGGCAAAAATCCATACATAAGTGTGAAATTAAGAATACCACACCCTAATTTGATGGAAGGCTGTGGGAAGCCATTTAAGAAAGGGTATTCCTTGAATGGAGTAGAATTTAATTGTTATGAAGAACACTCGGAGCGGAGCTTTTAGTAGTCAAGTGTGAGAGTGACTTGAGCATACAAAGGGTGATGATGTTAATACGAAATAAAAGATCCAGAAGTGCGCATCGCGAAGGAAAGAGCAAGGAAGGAAGGGGAGTATTACATGTCACTTAATGTGAGACATTCCAAGGGAAAATCGATGTTTAGCGGGACATAGTGAGTAGTCTCTACATGCACCGCCCATAGGTAAGGTTTGGTTGAAAGAGGATAATCAACCAAAGAATTTTGTGTTTATCGATAATTCCTGAAATTGGAAGGGAAGGTAAAGTTGGTAAAGTTCTTGGACGGGTTGCCATCCTCAAAACAAGATCATGGGTTCATCCCGAACATGTGAATTAAGTTGCCGAGAAGGAAGTGATTGATATTCCTTTGGGCTGGTTTACAATATTAACTAGTATGCCCCAGACTTCCTTTGAAAGGAAGGATCGCGCCAGTGCATGGTCCGGCGCAGTATAAATTTATGAATCAGGATGAGATTGGTGAATCCCACCTTTGATATGGGATTTTAGGAACCAGCGGAGATAAGTGATATGCCCCAAGTGTGACCTCGGACAAGAGACACCAACCTCGACCGAGTTAATGGCCGACTCTGGACAAGCCTTGGATGCGCGATATCAGCCCTCGGCCGTATCAGGGTCGGCTCAGGCTGACACTACCTCAAGCCTCTCCAAAGGACACTTCACACGTCATAAGGATCAGAAACACTCTCGTACACCTGGGAATGGCAACCTGGGCCAGATGTAGGCCGAGCTGGCAAGTAACCCTAGTAATAACTCAATCATGACGACAGTCAATGCTCCAGTCACAAGCTTGCCCAACCTCGGCCCGAGCTGACCCTATCCATTGTCTCGGCTAGGATCAAGCCGAGACTCGTATGGTTTATCTCATACAATAAGAACTAGACTTGTCAACCTCGACCTCTCGTAGGCCGAGGTCATGCACCAGTGTGGTAGCCGAGCATCTGCTAACATTTGGATAAGGACACGTGGGCACAAATCAGTTGTAACAAGATTATTCCCTACACGTCGGGAGAATATTTCATCATCATCCTCTACATGTGACAGTGACAGGTGGCTCTCCCACACTGGTGAGGCTAACACACACATGCATACTACATGCATGGGGGGTATACTACACCCCCTAGGTACAATATATAGAGGTCATCCTCTACCTTGCAAAGAATAAAAAATAGAACCCTAGTTGAAACTCTATCTAGATACACAGTAGGGAGAGAAAGCTTGAAAGATTGTATCTATGGCCATTAGAGCCCTCATACAGTGATACACATCATACACTTGCACAGTGGACGTAGGCCTGATTGGCTGAACCACTTATATTTCGGTGTTGATTCCTCTTCTCCTCTCCTCCTACTATATATGTGTATACCATTTATATACCTTTATCCTGCCATTGTTTACATTGAATTGAGCTTATAATCACCTTGAAGGGTGGTGCTATTTATAGCATTATCATTTTGGCGCCGTCTGTGGGAACAAGAAGTTATCTCTTCCTTATCTTCAGCTTAACCTCACTGTAGACTCTGCTGGTGAACCTGGCACCACCCCATACGTGGAGCGGTTTCACCATTGAAAGAGGTCCTTTAAGGTTTTAAGCTCACTTGCTACTTAAGCTCTTTATCGTTAACACATGGCACCAGAATTACCACCGCCTCTTCCGTCGCCCGACGAAGGAGGTCCTAGTTCCATCCAGGCACCGCCCCAGTCCGAAATGGCGGAAGTGGCTGCAGCCTTAAAACCTTTGGCCGCGACACAACAAGCAATGAAGGAGAAATTCTAACAGCTCAGCCAGACTATGATGAGACCACCCGAAGTCTCACTGGATATGATCACTCCGGCGGCTGTTCAGCCTCATCCAAACGCCAGGGGACCACCCCAGGCACCAATGAAGGATCAACCTGCACCCCAGTGGAGAAGGGATGTTGCTGACCTTAGGCACATAGGCCTGGGGAGGCAAGAAAACCCTCACCGGGAGGACAGGTATGACGATCTAGAGGCGGAAGAGGCCCCGAAAGACTGCTGGGAGCCGTATGAGGTGTCGAATAACACCGTATGACCTCTTCGGTAGAGTCAAGGATGTATCGGCCGAAGAGATGAAGAAGCTTAGAAGAGAGGGTCGGCTTTTGATCGGTTGAGCAGAGGATCAGACTTCGAGAGGTTGGGTCCGGTGAATGACCTAAGACACAAGTTATCCAAGTCTAGGAGTACTGTCGGCTCGCAAAGAGGGGACAGACCAGGTCGGCCTGACCAAGGATGACCCTATGATAGAAGAGACAGAGAGAAGGAAGAGGTCAACAGCCGACGATGTGCTACGGTAGGGGAACCCTCGGTCCATCCCATGGAAGTGACGGGGATAACCTCGGCCAGGTCGAAGGCGAAAGACCATAGAATGACTCCATCCAACGCCTTGAGGAGAAGATAGGAGACCTTATTAAAAGTAGAGATCCATTACAAAGGAGTTACTCAGAGGGCTCACCGTTTGTGGCTAGGATAGTGAGCTTCCTAACCCCAGCTAAGTTCAAACCTCCTGTGGTGTCTCCCAAGTATGACGGCAGCACCAACCCAGTACACCACATAAAGATTTATCAGTCGCCAGCAGACATCTACTCCATACCCGATGAGATGAAGTGCAGGACCTTCTCTGGGACCCTGACAGGGGTAGCACACAGCTGGTTTACCTCCCTTCCAAAAAACTCAATTGAGAACTTCAAAGGCTTAGCTGAACGATTCATCCATAACTTCTACTTTGGGGTGAGACCTCAAAAGAAGACCACTCACCTGCTGTATGTCAAGCAGGGAAAGGATGAGAGCTTAGGGGACTACATGGACAGATTCAACCAAGAGAAGTTGGAGGTCGAGGATTATGAAGAGAATATAGCCATGACCGCTCTCATAGTGGGCCTACAGAAAGGAAAGCTGTTGTGGAAACTTGCGGAAGATCCCTCAAGATATATGGAAGAGCTCTTGGCAACCGTAGGGAAAGTAATGAATGAAAAAGAGGCAATGGCCGCCAAGTATGAGGATGAAAATCGCGGTAGTAGTAGTGGAAAGTCCCAAAAGAAGAGAGATGGGAAGAAGAGGTCGGGTGAAGACAAGTTTGCCCACTATACTCCTCTGATTGTGAGCTGTGAGCACATCCTCAACGAGATTAAGAATGATAGGACTCTGTGACGAACAGAGCAACTAAAAGCCCCACCACATAAGAGGAATAAAAACCTATGG
Source organism: Sambucus nigra (assembly GCA_949130495.1). Taxonomy (NCBI): domain Eukaryota; kingdom Viridiplantae; phylum Streptophyta; class Magnoliopsida; order Dipsacales; family Adoxaceae; genus Sambucus; species Sambucus nigra. Next base: position 50,504,970 of record OX422215.1, read on the forward strand.
TGAGAGTTTCACCAGGATCATGGCCACGTCATGGATAGATGCTTCGCTTTGAAAGATGATATTGAAAATATGTTAAAATCTGGCAAGTTGAGAAAATATGTGGATGGAAAGAACCCCAAGGGTGGAAGAGATGACCCTAAAAAAAAAAAAATGACAAATGCCGTGATAACATCCCAGCCCAAAGATATGATGATTCAGAAGGAGATGATGAAGACGATCCGAATCTTCCTCCGAGAGATGACAACCCCCCGGTGAAGAGGGTAGGCATGATCTCGTCTGGTGTCAACACCATATGCGGGGGATTTGCAGGAGGTGGCTCTGAAGTAGTTGATAAGAAGGCTCACGTGGCAGAGGCCAAGTCGGTAACCAAACTTGAAGTTGTGAACCTAACATCTTTCGATGTAGTGCAGAAGAGGAAGAAAGTGGACATGGACACCCTTATAGTGGGGTTCTCCAGGCTCGACTTCAAGGGTATCTTGGCCCCACACGATGACCCTTTGGTCATAAGAATAAGGGTGCATGGATGCGAGGTGCAGAGGATCCTCATAGATGGAGGTAGCTCGGCAAATGTGATGTTTTGGCCTTGCTTCAAGAGTTTAGGCCTTAGTAGAGCAAGACTAGTACCCTATCACCACCCCCTGATAAGTTTCAGTGGGGAAAAGGTTCATCCCTTGGGCATGTATGAGATGGACGTACGGATGGGTAATGAGTGGCCTAAGTGGTTGACTAGGAAGATCAATTTCTTCATAATGGACGAGAGTGTCTTCTCGGCCTATAACCTCATTATAGGAAGAGTGTCTTCTAACAACCCTCACTTTTGATAGCCTATTTTATATTTATCTACTATGTGTAGTAATTAATTATAAATGATGGATGTTGAGTAAATATTAATTTAATATGAAAAAGGTTAATATTTACTGAAATGTTGTATGATTACCTGATGAGTAGGTAAAACTATCCATGTGGTGATTTATGGTGTCATAAGATATAAAATGACATTTTGGTTTAATGTGAAACTGGAAGTAAAATGAGTTATAAAATTTCCAAATGATAATTTGGAGGGTGTAGTTAGTCCCGGTAGGTGTGAGACAGTCAAAATAAGTGCCATATTGTATTATGGAATTTCGGGTATTTTTGTCTTATTATAGCTTAAATGTGTAGTGCGTATCATTTTATCGCGTATTAGCCACTTAAGTGGGATTTTCAAATTTAAGCCACGTTTTAAGTCCCCAACCCCATTTCCTTTCTTCCATTTCTTTTTCTTTCTAATTTTGAGCCCTAGAGAGAGAGAGAGAGAGAGGAAGAGACCATTGGAGAAAAAGAGAGATTGGAGCTTGGATTGTTGCCTCCACCAAATCAAATTTGAATTTGCAAGATCAAGGCAAGTAACTTACTTGCTATAATATGATTTAAGTGGATTAATTAGCATGATTTGTTATGGATTGTTATGATTTAGTTTAGTTAGGGATTTGTTAAATTATTTGGGTATTAACCCTTAGAAATTGATTTGGATGATAGATGTTGTTAATAATGGTACTTAGACATATTGTGGTGTTTTAGTTTGATTAAAATATATGGATTTGGTTGTGGGAAAAAGAAATAGGGAGGCTAGGTATGCTACTACAGGTCGACCGCGGTTACCAGACTGGTCGACCGGGCCTTCGGGAGAACGCAGACTGTCTCTTTCAGAAGGCATAAAATTGAGTCGCGGTCGACCGCGGTCACCTTACCGGTCGATCGGCCCAGCCGAAGTAGGCTTTTTGCTTTTCTTATTAGGCAAAAACTTGAGACGCGGTCGGCCGCGGTTTCGGGACCGGTTGACCGGTCCCCTGTTTCTTGCCAAAACTTTACTTTTTCTTTTAACTCTTTCCTTTTCATAGGAACTTAGGACCCTTCTTGAATGAAGTAAACTTTGGCTTTTAGAGTCCTAGTTGAGTCTGGGTATCACCCTAGAGTGGAATGAATTTCACTTGGGGTTAAGTCCTAAGGGGGAGGGTGTCCCAAAGTGATGTTTAGGCATCATTCTTGTGACTACTTCTTAATAGGAAGATAGGGGATTGTAGGCCCATGTAGGAGACTTAAGGGCTTATCAAATTTTGTGAACTTGGGGACTTGTAGAATCATAATGATCGTTTGGAGATTTAGTTGGGACTCATAAATTGAGGAATATTAATGACGATATTCGAGGGGACTAGGTTCGCATAAAGAACCCAAATGCTTAAAGTTGATAGGTTCATCTAAAATGGACCCAATTGGTGTTAATGATGATTGGTTCAATTAAAATGAACCCAGTTGTTTAATAATGTTAGGTTCGAATAAAATGAACCAAATACATGGATATTGGAAAAAGGAAATTTGTAATGGAAATTGAAAATGAAAATGAGATAAAATTTAGTAAATGTTAATTTACTTAAACACACCTCTCTAAATGACATCATAAGGGAAGTTCGCGCGCTTGGTGATGCCCCCTGGATAGTGAATGCGGGGTTTTATATGTTTTTCTGCGCTGGTTAGGGGATTTCGGGTGTGGTCTTGACTTTCCCGCAGGCATATGGCTGCTTCCCGACGTTGCGTTATGATCCCAGGCTGCCTTGTTTGATGGGCCCCTGGAAGATGATGGTCATTTAGGGGCGCGCCCAGTGGGGAAACTCGGAGGGGCGGTCTTAGAATTGTTATATGTATATGAATATGACTATTCTGCATCAAGTGGGACTTGATGGATTTGTGCCACAAAGAGCACTTAATAAAAAGGGTATTCCTGTTAAGGAATGGAAAGACAATTTGGAAAAGATAATTGATTTTTGGAAGTTAATAAATGAAAGGAAATTTTATCTTCTTATTGTAAACCAAACAAATGGTTTTTAATTCCTATTAAGGAATGTAAGAAGGATATGGCAATTGTATTAAGGAGATAAGATTTTATATTTAAATTACTTACTTCTCTTTCTTTTGATTAGACATTTCATTCCTTTTCATTTCATTTTAGTTAAATTATCTTGTAGATAACATGTCATTGTCATATTATCATCCTTAGCATTTATGCATAACTGTTCATTTCTATCATGCTTTTTATTTCTTCTGGTAATCATATAGAACCCGGCCCTGACCGGTTTACTTTCCTTGTTGCATATATGATTGTAATCGCTCAGGTGCTCCACCGCAAGGTCGCCCGTTTTGATGTTCCTATCCCTTTGCTTTCGACGAGCTGTAAGATTCTTGTTTGTTATTACAGGACATTGTATTAGACGCTCTCATCTTTGTGCTCTAGATATTATAGGGTCATAACTCGGGCGAGTGGCCCAACCTTTGATATTTGATTAATGAATGTATTACTTAATATATTAAATTTGTTGTACCTTGTTGTATGTTGCTGTGGACCAACAGCTTATTCGGTCCATTTGTGTACATACGTTTTAGTTGTAATATATATTTCTCATGGAATTCCACTTGTTTATCAGATTTGGGTTGTCTAAATTTAATTTTATTTAACTGCATTTTAAAAATTTTACACATTTGGCAACCCGTTTTCTGATTTATTGGGCGGTTTTCCCGTATACTCAGTTTATATTGTTGATGCTGAGGATGATATCCATCCATGATTCCTGTTACATTTGGGTATCGGGCTAGCCACCCCTTATCTCGGATCGCGGGTTGTCATAGATGGTATCAGAGCATCCGGTTCTAGAGTCTTTAGGATCTTTGTGGATTTGTCACGTTCTACCGTACCGTTCTTTGATATAGAGCCTAATGTTAGGACTATGTAGTTGTCTATGTTTGCGATCTTCTGCAAGGTAGATAGTTTCAAATAGTATTTTTAATCTCTATTGTTTCTTTATCTCAAACGCCGCCTAGTGAGGTCGCTCAGCGAGACGTAATAGGGTTGTAGAAGAGGAGGTATATTCTCCACCGCCGCCACAAGGGATCGTTAACACTACGGATATAGCAAACACTGTGGCTCAAACGATTTACACCGCTGGGACCGCAGAGGTCCACGTAACTACCAGGGACTCATGATGTTCGAGCTCCTATAGTGGGAAAAGGGTTCGAGAGTCCTTTTTAAAGGGTAATTCCCCGAAATTCGAGGGAGGCATGGATGTTATTAAAGCCAATAAATGGAAATGGGACGGGCAACGCCACCTTCGAATGATAGAGTGTAGCGAGGGGAAGAAACAAGTCCTTGCCACTTTTAAGCTAGTTGGATCTGCATTATACTGGTGGGAGATAATAACCACACCAGAGCAGAGAGACGCAATCATGATCATTGAGTCCGGGGCTTTGTTCGATCGTGAGTACGTACCTCCCTTAGTCCAGGGTGTGGTGCAAGGAGGGAGATCTGTGGCGGAATATGTAGAGGAGTTTACACGGTTGACGAGTTTTAGTGCCGGATGAGGTGACTCCGGAAGATATTACGATCTCAAAGATTATGGGAGGTTTAAACTGGAGAATCCGGCAACAATTGCTAGGTAATCCAAATTTACAAACTTTTGGTGAGGGTATGAATTTAACCTCATCCCATGGCCATGAGCAATTGTGACATACATCGGGTAGCAAGAAAGCTACTGTAGTGGGGCAAGCAGGAAAGCTTGGAGAATATGGGATTTGAGGAGGAGCATTTTCCTCATTCCAATCTGCGGGTAGTAAGCAGAAAGAGAGGGACGCTCGACAAGGGGTTTTGTTTAAAAGACAACGTTTGGAGGGTTTATTGTGGATGGCAATGACGTTAGGCACGGTAAGAATGCTTCACAACTTAGGGGGTCGAGGTCGGGAGGACATGAAGGGATGGTTCTTCCTTTATGGGGAGACGGGTCACTACAATTGGAGTGTCCTTGGTTGTTTGGGAGTCAGTTGCTAGGGCTCTGCAACAGCCGTGTGTTCGGTTCCCACCTCAGATGCCTGGTTCGGTATTTCCCATGGAGTAGGGATAGTTACTGTATGAGAGGGTTTATCAAATTTAGGAGGTTATATTTCCTCCAGCTTCGTTAGCACCGCCTGCTATTAAGGGTAAGTTTTATTTCTAAAGTACTTGAGTTACGTGTTATTCGATGCGGGTGTTACGCGCTCATTTGTTCTATAATCTCTTCTCAGGCTACAGATTTGATAAAATCTACTGAGAGTATTTTTTACTAGCGTTGAGTTTTCTACAGATTTGATATATAGGGATTTATTGTGGTACTCTGTGCTTTGAGGCCGATTTACTCGTCCTTGACATGGTCGGGCATGATATGATTAATATGCTTTCTCTCCACGACCGACAAAGTGGAGTAGTAGCGTATAGGAGGGGTTCCTTGTTTGGATTCCGCTTTTGCCGGACGCTCCACGCGTGAACCTCGACGACGTTGGAAGGGGAGAGATGTTGTTATTGCTTCTTTTAGTTGATTTTATTTTATTTTGTTTTACTTTATTTTGATTTTTATTTTGTTGGTTGAAAGGTTTAGCCGAGAATCACGTAGAAGAGTGATTATTGGCTATTAAAGTGCGATTAGAAGCACTATATACAGTTCTTTCCTCTGAACGATGCGAGGGAGACTGGGATGTGAAGTTGAATTTGGACTTCGGGTTATGACTTGATAAGAAGGCTATCTAAAATGATGTATACATGCTGTGGAGTATATATATATAAGGATTTATGAAAAGTGAATACTTGATTTGTAAATCTTTAGTTATTTGATTGGTAATGTATATAGGTAGAATATTTTCGGTCCCGAACATGTGTCTTAGACCTGTATATCTTGATGACCGACAACACGAGGTAGTAGTGTAACGGGAGGGCTCATTGTTTGGATTTCGCTTCGGCGAGACGTCTCACGCACGAAACCGAGAAAATGTCGGGAGTTGAGAAAGGTCTTGGGCACTAGGGATATACTTAGTATTAAGCGTATACGACATAGATAGGATATAGTATAGGTAGGTAGACCTTAGGATTGTTTGGAGGTAAGGCCTTTAATATGTGTCATTAGTTAGGAAGGTTGTCGGGAGTTGACCACGAACAGATTGTGTGTGAGCTCTAAAAGGGATTGATTCCCTAGCAACGAGAAGTAGGATATTTCGAGAAGATTTGTTGGTTAGTCCAAGGGAGACGAGGCGTCTCATAGTTAGAATGTTACATTGGCAATTCAGCTTTCTAAAAGAGATTGGTGAATTGATTTTCACTCCTGAGCTCATGTTCTTAAACTCGAGGGTGGATTCGATGGACAAGCCCCTGCCAGGATGGGGAGTGATATTACTGAAGAATAGATTTGTTGTTTATGCACCTCATAAGTCTAAACTTGTGAGGAGTATTATCCCATGATTGAATTAAATACATAGTGGGGTGATCGCCGTATAGGAAGGGAGATGCTACTTCCTGGGAAGAATTTAGTCTTTCGTGTGAGCAACACTTCGTTGCAAGATGTCGTAGGAGAGACAGGGGTGGTTAAGACCGCATATACAAGCCGTTGATTTAGGAAACATAACTCTGCTCTTATGACCATGAGGGTGGGGTGCGTTTCCGTAAGAGAATTTGTGTCCCGAAAGAGATGGACTTGAGAAAGGCATATGGTGGAATATCGTGGTTCTAAGTTTACGGTTCAGCCGAGTAACGACATAATGTTTCAAGTTGTGCCGCTGGTAGTAGTGGTCGGGCATGGAGAGGTTGTTGCGCTTCATGGGGTGCCTTTGACTTTAGTTTGCAACTGAGACAAGATTTTCTTTTACCAATTGTGGCAAATTTCCAAGCCATGGGAATCGAATTATGGTTAAGCACTTCTTATCATTTTCCACAGATGGGGTAAACCATATGTTGGGGCATATACTTCTTATATGCGTGCTTGACTTCAAGTATAGTCTGGAACAGTGTCTCCCACTTGTCGAATTCGATTATTATAATTTATATCGATTCACTTTTGAGATGGAGCCTTATAAAGCCTTATATCGTAGGACTTGTGGATCTCCCGCTTGTTGGTTAGAGATATGAGATGATAAGTCTCTCGGACCTGGACTAATCCGAGGTACTTCTTCGAAAATTGAGCTCATTCGAAATCTCATTCATATAACCAAGATCGACAATAAAGCTAAGTCGACGTGGGGAGAAGGCATGTGGATTTGAGGTCGGTGGACCAAGTGTGGGTGTGAGTGTCGCCTATGTAAGGCATTAATCATTTTAAGTGGAAGGAAGACTTGCACCGCGCTACGTTGGACCTTTCCTAAAATATTGAGGTGGGCTTGGTAACCCAATAACTTTCTCTACTTGAATGTTTGCAGCAAGTTCATGACGTGATACATATCTCTTTTGTAAAGTAGTACAATGGATGTGATGGTGCCTTTAGGAACATTTCTTTCAAAGAATTTGGATGCAACTTGTCGTTCCTTATGAGAAGTAGTCGATTGCTATTTCAGAGCGTGGTGACCTGCAATTGAGAACGCATGTAGTACCTTTAATTATGCTGCAAGGTAGTCACCATAGTGTCGAGGAATCGACATGGGATTGCGAGGATGACATGCGGGAAAAGTATCCGATTTTCTTCTTGAGAGGTATGCCTGAATTTTGGGGGCAAAATTTCCTCATAAGGGGGGGGGGGGGGGGAGTATGTAACAACCCTCACTTCTGATAGCCTATTTTATATTTATCTACTTGTGTAGTAATTAATTATAAATGATGGATGTTGAGTAAATATTAATTTAATATGAAAAAGGTTAATATTTACTGAAATGTTGTATGATTACCTGATGAGTTGGTAAAAATATCCATGTGGTGATTTATGGTGTCATAAGATATAAAATGACATTTTGGTTTAATATGAAACTGGAAGTAAAATGAGTTGTAAAATTTCCAAATGATAATTTGGAGGGTGTAGTTAGTCCCGGTAGGTGTGAGACAGTCAAAATAAGTGCCATATTGTATTTTGGCATTTCGGGTATTTTTGACTGGTTATAGCTTAAATGAGTAGTGCGTATCATTTTATCGCGTATTAGCCACTTAAGTGGGCTTTTCAGATTTAAGCCACGTTTTAAGTCCCCAACCCCATTTCCTTTATTCCATTTCTTTTTCTTTCTAATTTTGAGCCCTAGAGAGAGAGAGAGAGAGGAAGAGACCATTGGCGAAAAAGAGAGATTGGAGATTGGATTGTTGCCTCCACCAAATCAAATCTGAATTTGCAAGATCAAGGCAAGTAACTTACTTGCTATAATATGATTTAAGTGGATTAATTAGCATGATTTGTTATGGATTGTTATTATTTAGTTTAGTTAGGGTTTTGCTAAATTATTTGGGTATTAACCCTTAGAAATTGATTTGGATGATAGATGTTGTTAATGATAGTACTTAGACATATTGTGGTGTTTTAGTTCCATTAAAAGATATGGATTTGGTTGTGGGAAGAAGAAATAGGGAGGCTAGGTTTGCTATGACCGGTCGACCGCGGTTACCAGACTGGTCGACCGGGCCTTCGGGAGAAGGCACACTGTCTCTTTTAGAAGGCATAAAATTGAGTCGCGGTCGACCGCAGTCCGCTTACCGGTCGACCGGCCCTGCCGAAGTAGGCTTTCTGCTTTTCTTCTTAGGCAAAAACTTGAGACGCGGTCGACCGCGGTCTCGGGACCGATCTACCGGTCCCCTGTTTCTTGCCAAAACTTTGCTTTTTCTTTTAAATCTTTCTTTTTCATAGGAACTTAGGACCCTCTTGAATGAAGTAAACTTTGGCTTTTAGAGTCCTAGTTGAGTCTGGGTATCACCCTAGAGTGGAATTTATTTCACTTGGGGTTAAGTCCTAACGGGGAGGGTGTCCCAAAGTGATGTTTAGGCATCATTCTTGTGACTACTTCTTAATAGGAAGATAGGGGATTGTAGGCCCATGTTGGAGACTTAAGGGCTTATCAAATTTTGTGAACTTGGGGACTTGTAGAATCATAATGATCATTTGGAGATTTAGTTGGGACTCGTAAATTGAGGAATATTAATGACGATATTCGAGGGGACTAGGTTCGCATAAAGAACCCAAATGCTTAAAGATGATAGGTTCATCTAAAATGGACCCAATTGGTGTTAATGATGATTGGTTCAAATAAAATGAACCCAGTTGTTTAATAATGTTAGGTTCGAATAAAATATACCAAATACATGGATATTGGAAAAAGGAAATTTGTAATGGAAATTGAAAATGAAAATGAGATAAAATTTGTTAAATGTTAATTTACTTAAACACACCTCTCTAAATGACATCATAAGGGAAGTTCGCACGCTTGGTGATGCCCCCTGGCTAGTGAATGCAGGGTGGATATAGTCCTACGCCATATGCGGGGTTTTATATGTTTTTCGGCGCTGGTTAGGGGATTTCGGGTGTGGTCCTGACTTTCTCGCTGGCATATGGCCGCTTCCCGACGTTGCGTTATGATCCCAGGCTGCCTTGTTTGATGGGCCCCTGGAAGATGATGGTCATTTAGGGGCGCGCCCAGTGGGGAAACTCGGAGGGGCGGTCTTAGAATCGTTATATGTATATGAAGATGACTATTCTGCGTCAAGTGGGACTTGATGGATTTGTGCCACAAAGAGCACTTAATAAAAATGGTATTCCTATTAAGGAATGGAAAGAAAATTTGGAAAAGATAATTGATTTTTGGAAGTTAACAAATGAAAGTATATTTTATCTTCTTATTGTAAACCAAACAAATGGTTTTTAATTCCTATTAAGGAATGTAAGAAGGATATGGAAATTGTATTAAGGAGATAAGGTTTGATATTTAAATTACTTACTTCTCTTTCTTTTGATTAGACATTTCATTCCTTTTCATTTCATATTAGTTAAATTGTCTTGTAGATAACATGTCATTGTCATATTATCATCCTTAGCATTTATGCATAACTGTTCATTTCTATCATGCTTTTTATTTCTTCTAGTAATCATATAGAACCCGGCCTTGACTGGTTTACTTTCCTTGTTGCACATATGATTGTATCCGCTCAGGTGCTCCACCGCAAGGTCGCCCATTTTGATGTTCCTATCCCTTTGCTTTCGACGAGCTATAAGATTCTTGCGGGTTATTACAGGACATTGTATTAGATGCTCTCATCCTTGTGCTCTAGATATGATCGGGTCGTAACTCGGGCGAGTGGCCTAACCTTTGATATTTGATTAATGAATGTATTACTTAAGATATTAAATTTGTTGTACCTTGTTGTATGTTGCTGTGGACCGATAGCTTATTCGGTCCATTTGTGTACATATGTTTTAGTTGTAATATATATTTCTCATGGAATTCCACTTGCTTATCAGATTTGGGTTGTCTAAATTTAATTTTATTTAACTGCATTTTTAAAATTTTACTCATTTGGCAACCCGTTTTCTTATTTATTGGGCGGTTTTCCTGTATACTCAGTTTATATTGTTGATGCTGAGGCTGATATCCATCCATGATTCTTGTTACATTTCGGTATCGGGCTGGCCACCCCTTATCTCGGATCGCGGGCTGTCACATGGCCCTTAAGGAGTTCAAGGTTGTGCCAGCGACGATCCACCAGATGCTAAAATTCCCGACCCCTATGGGGTATGGGAAGTGCGAGGTGACCAGACCACAGCTCGAGAATGTTACTTCAACTCGACCGAAGAGAGAGAGAGGCCCATAAGAGGGTCACCACCACTTATGGCATTGATACTCTTGATCCGAGAGATGAGACAAAGTTGAAGAAGGGAGAGGCCGCGAAAGAGGTAGAATCCATCGTCCTCAATGAGGACGAGATAGAAAAAACCATCCAGGTCGGCAAAGCCCTTAATTCAGAAATCAAGGAAGAGCTGATAAACTTCCTCAGGAAGAGGCAGAGTGTCTTCGCATGGAGTCACGCAGACATGCCCGGCATCGACCCTGAGGTGATGAGTCATAAGCTCAACGTGACCAAAGATGCTAAGCCTATCAAACATAGATGAAAATTCTACTCCAGGGATAAGTATGACGTCATCCGTGAAGAGATCAAAAAGTTAAAAGAGGATGAGTTTTATAAGAGAAGTCACATATCCGGAGTGGCTATCAAATGCAGTCATCGTACCCAAGGCTAATGGGAAGTGGAGAATGTGTGTCGATTTCACTGACGTGAACAGGTCTTTTCCAAAAGACAACTATCCCTTACCTCGGATAGATCAGATGGTGGATGCCACGGCAGGACATGAGCTCATGAGCTTCATGGACGTGTATTCAGGCTACAACCAAATCTTCATGGATGCTGGAGACTCGGAGAAGACAGTCTTCATTACCGACAAAGGGACGTACGAGTACAAAGTAATGCCCTTTGGTCTGAAAAATGCAGGGGCAATATACCAATGTCTTGTTAATAAGATGTTCGAAGAGCAAATATATAAGACTATGGAAGTGTATGTAGATGATATGCTAACAAAGAGCTTGAAAGCTTGCACCCATGTAATAGACCTTGAGAAGACCTTCGACGTTATGGACTCATACAAAATGAAACTCAACCCAGCGAAGTGTGTCTTCAAGGTAGGAGCTGGAAAGTTCCTTTGATTCATCATCAACCAGAGGGGAATTAAAGAGAACCCTGAGAAAATCAAGGCATTACTTGACATGAAAACCCCTAGGATTATCAAGGATGTTCAAAGACTCACGGGGAGAGTGGTTGTGCTTAACATATTTATCTACAGGGCAACGGACAAGTGTCTTCCATTCTTTAAAGTTCTAAGAAAAGCCTTCCAATGGGACGAAGAGTGTGAAAAATACTTCAACCAACTATAGTCTTACTTGGGGTCCCCCTTATTGCTATCTCGTCTCGTCGCAAGAGAAAGGTTGTATGTGTATCTGGAAGTCTCTGAATCATCCATCAGCGCGGCCCTAATACGGGAAGACGATGGGATCCAAAGGCCTGTATATTTCAACAGTAAGTCCCTTCAAGGGTCTGAACAAAACTATCCCCATATGGAAAAGTTGGCTTACGCCTTAATAAATTCTTCAAGGAAAATGAAGCCTTACTTCCAAGCTCACTCCATGGTAGTCCTCACTGACTCCCCACTAAGGCAGGTCTTGCATAAACCTGAGAAGTTCGGGAGATTGATGACCTGGGCCATCGAGCTAGGGGAGTATGATCTTACCTACCATCCAAGGACAGCCATCAAAGGGAAAGCCCTCAGGGACTTTGTTGTAGAGTTCACCTGGGAAGAGGCCGAGACAGAGAAAGGCCGGGGGGAGGTCGAAGAGACAAACCGCGGTGTCTTTCGAAATTAAGAAGACACGACACCAAATGTCTTCCGAAATCGGGAAGAGGTCACCTCAGGCAAGGTCCGGGGTAGAGTTTAAGAAAACGAAGAAGATCGGTACCTCTTCAAGCAAGGAGTCATAACAGAAGGGGTCTTCTCATCAGATACAGACATTTGGAGCCTCTTCGTTGATGGCTCTTCCTACGATAGTGGAAGCGGTGCGGGGCTAATACTCTCGGCTCCAGATGGCGCCAACATTGAATATGCCTTGAGATTCAAATTCTCGGCCTCAAACAATGAGTCCGAGTATGAGGCCATGATAGCAAGTCTCTTATTGGCAAAGACTCTTCGCGTAAAGCGACTCATACTCCACAGCGACTCAAGGTTAGTTGTCAATCAAGTACTGGGAGTCTATGAGGCCAAGGATGAAAGGATGATGAAGTACCTGAAGAGGTTGAGAAAGATGTTGGAATATTTTGAGGAGGCAAAACTGAAGAGAGTGCCTCGAAAAAGTAATAGTCACGCAGATGCATTGGCAAGGCTGGCCTCAGCAATGAAGACAGATGTTAGAAGGACCATTCTGATTGAGGTCTTAGGACAGAAAACCATCGAGGAAGAAGAGGTATGTAACCCTTGTCACAATTTGAACCTAGGAGACTCATGGATTGACCCCCTCGTCAGATATATTAGAGAGGGAGAGCTACCAGAGTCCAAGAGAGAGAGGAGAAAGTTAAGATATAGGGCTCCCAAGTTCACGGTGATAGGAGACATCTTGTACAAAAAGGGATTTCTATTACCTCTCCTCAGATGTGTGCATCCCACCGAAGTTCCTCGGGTCTTACTGGAAGTTCATGAGGATTATTTCTCTAGCCATATAGGGGGAATACCCTTGGCCAAAAGAATCATCACACAGGGGTACTGGTGGCCAACCTTGTCCAAGGACGCTGCAGAATACGTGAAGAGGTGTGATAAATGTCAAAGATTCTCCACTATTCCTCATCAACCCCATCAGCCTATGACGTCAATCACCTCTCCATGGCCATTTGCAGTATGGGGAATCGACTTAGTAGGACCTCTGCCAAGAGCTGCCAATAATTATAGATTCTTGATAGTTACCATGGACTACTTCTCAAAATGGGTGGAGGCAGAACCGATGATAACAATCACAGAACAGAATACCTTCCAGTTTATTTTGAGGAACATCATATACATATACGGACTCCTAAACACTCTCATCTCAGACAATGGGACCCAGTTCAAGAACTCCACTTTAGAAAAGTACTACCTAAGAGTTGGGATAAAGAAGTTCTTCTCATCTCTTGGCCGACCTCAAGCAAATGGCCAGACCGAGGTTACGAACAGAATAATTCTCGATGAATCAAGAAGAGGTTGGAGGATGCGAAGGGAAGGTGGACTGAAGAGGTCTACGCTGTGTTATGGGCCTACAGAACAGCGACAAGGACACCTACAAGAGAAACCCCGTTCATGCTACCACCTGGCTCAGAAGTTGTCATACCAACAGAAGTAGGACTCCCAACTCATAGGGTTCAGACCTATGACCCCGAAAAAAATGGGGAAGAGAGGAGGTTAGACTTAGATATGATTGAAGAAAGAAGAGAAGACGCAAAGATCAGACGAGCAGCCTACCAACAGAGGGCAGCGAAATTCTACAACCAGAGGGTGAAGTCAAGACCCATTACAGTGGGAGACCTAGTGCTAAAAAAGACATTACAGAAAGCAAATAAGCTTCACCCAAACTGGCATAGCCCCTACAAAGTAACATAAGAGGTTGTGCCTGGCACCTACAGGCTAGAAAACCTAGAAGGAGAACCCTTTGATAACCCATGGAATGCTAATCACCTAAAGAAATATTACATATGATGTTGCCTAGAGTTTGTAAATGTACCATCTTGTAATGAAGAGGTTATTAATAAAAGATCAGTTCCGATGAGGACTCTTGCTTCATTATTATATGAGAAACTATGGGGATAACATCACAGGTGATGACCTCAAACCCTCATAACACCACTCGGTGGTGACGAGGTCTGAGCTCAGACACCATAATGGATGACTTCAGACCCTTGACATCATTAATTTGGTGAGATTAATTATGGGGATAACATCACATGTGATGACCTCAGACCCTCATAACACCACTCGGTGGTGAAGAAGTCTGAGCTCAAACACCATAATGGATGACCTCAGACCCTTGACATAATTAATTTGGTAAGATTAATTATGGGAATAACATCATAGGTGATGACCTCAGACCCGCATAACACCACTCGGTGGTGATGAGGTCTGAGCTCAGACACCATAATGGATGACCACAGACCCTTAACATCATTAATTTGTTGAGATTAATTATGGGTATAACATAACAGGTGATGACCTCAGACCCTCATAACACCACTCGGTAGTGACGAGGTCTGAGCTCACACACCATAATGGATGACCTCAGACCCTTGACATCATTAATTTGGTGAGATTGATTATGGAGATAACATCACAGGTGATGACCTCAGACCCTCATAACACCACTCGGTGGTGACGAGGTCTGAGCTCAGACACCATAATGGATGACCTCAGATCCTTGACATCATTAATTTGGTGAGATTAATTATGGGTATAACATCACAGGTGATGACCTCAGATCCACATAACACCACTCGGTGGTGACGAGGTCTGAGCTCAGACACCATAATGGATGACCTCAGACCATTGACTTCATTAATTTGGTGAGATTAATTATGGGGATAACATCACAGGTGATGACCTCAGATCCTCATAAAACCACTCGGTGGTGACGAGGTCTGAGCTCAGACACCATAATGGATGACGTCAGCCCTTAACATCATTAATTTGGTGAGATTAGTTATGGGGAAAACATCTCAGGTGATGACCTCAGACCCTCATAACACCAGTCGGTGGTGACGAGGTTTGATCTCAAACACCATAATGGATGAACTCAGACCCTTGACATCATTAATTTGGTGAGATTAATTATGGGTATAACATCACAGGTGATGACCTCAGATCGTCATAACACCACTCGATGGTGACGAGGTGTGAGCTCAGACACCATAATGGATGACCTCAGACCCTTGACATAATTAAGTTGGTAAGATTAATTATGGGAATAACATCATAGGTGATGACCTCAGACCCACATAACACCACTCGGTGGTGATGAGGTCTGAGCTCAGACACCATAATGGATGAGCTCAGACCCTTGACATCATTAATTTGGTGAGATTAATTATGGGGATAACATCAAAGTTAATGACCTCAGATCCTAATAACACCACTCCGTGGTGACGAGGTGTGAGCTCAGACACCATAATGGATGACCTCAGACCCTTGACATAATTAATTTGGTGAGATTAAATATGGGAATAACATCATAGGTGATGAGCTCAGACCCTCATAACACCACTCGGTGGTGATGAGGTCTGAGCTCAGACACCATAATGGATGACCTCAGACCCTTAACATCATTAATTTGGTGAGATTAATTACGGGTATAACATCACAGGTGATGACCTCAGACCCTCACAACACCACTCGGTAGTGACGTGGTCTGATCTCAGACACCGTAATGGATGACCTCAGACCCTTGACATCCTTAATTTGCTGAGATTGATTATGGGGATAACATCACAGGTGATGACCTCAGACCCTCATAACACCACTCGGTGGTGACGAGGTCTTAGACCGGACACCAAAATGGATGACCTCAGACCCTTGACTTCATTAATTTGGTGAGATTAATTATGGGGATAACATCACAGGTGATGACCTCAGATCCACATAACACCACTCGGTGGTGATGAGGTTTGAGCTCAAACACCATAATGGATGACCTCAGACCCTTAACATCATTAATTTGGTGAGATTAATTATGGGGATAACATCACAGGTGATGACCTCAGACGATCATAACACCACTCGGTGGTGATGAGGTGTGAGCTCAGACACCATAATGGATGACCTCAGACCCTTGAGATCATTAATTTGGTAAGATTAATTATGGGAATAGCGTCACAGGTTATGACCTCAGACCCTCATAACACCACTCGGTAGTGACGAGCACTGAGCTCAGACACCATAATGGATGACCTCAGACCCTTGACATCATTAATTTGGTGAGATTGATTATGGGGATAACATCACAGGTGATGACCTCAGACCCTCATAACACCACTCGGTGGTGATGATGTCTGAACTCAGACACCATAATGGATGACCACAGACCCCTGACATAATTAATTTGGTAAGATTAATTATGGCAATAACATCATAGGTGATGACCTCAGACCCTCATAACACCACTCGGTGGTGATGAGGTCTGAGCTCAAACACCATAATGGATGACCTCAGACCCATAACATCATTAATTTGGTGAGTTTAATTATGGGTATAACATCACAGGTGATGACCTCAGATCATCACAACACCACTCGGTAGTGACGAGGTCGGATCTCAGACACCATAATGGATGACCTCAGACCCTTGACATTATTAATTTGCTGAGATTGATTATGGGGATAACATCACAGGTGATGACCTCAGACCCTCATAACACCACTCGGTGGTGACAAGGTCTTAGCCCAGACACCATAATGGATTACCTCAGACCCCTGACATCATTAATTTGATGAGATTGATTATGGGGATAAAAGCACAGGTGATGACCTCCGACCCTCATAACACCACTCGGTGGTGACGAGGTCTGAGCTCAGACACCATAATGGATGAGCTCAGACCCTTGACATCATTAATTTGGTGAGATTAATTATGGGGATAACATCACAGGTAATGACCTCAGAACCTCATAACACCACTCGGTGGTGACGAGGTCTGAGCTCAAACACTAAAATGGATGACCTCAGACCCTTGACATAATTAATTTGGTGAGATTAAATATGGGAATAAAATCATAGGTGATGACCTCAGACCCTCATAACACCACTCGGTGGTGATGAGGTCTGAGCTCAGACACCATAATGGATGACCTCAGACCCTTAACATCATTAATTTGGTGAGATGAATTATGGGTATAACATCACAGGTGATGACCTCAGACCCTCATAACACCACTCGGAAGTGACGAGGTCTGAGCTCAGACACCATAATGGATGACCTCAGACCCTTGACTTCATTAATTTGGTGAGATTAATTATGGGGATAACATCACAGGTGATGACCTCAGATCCACATAACACCACTCAGTGGTGATGAGGTCTGAGCTCAGACACCATAATGGATGACCTCAGACCCTTGACATCATTAATTTGGTTAGATTAATTATGGGGATAACATCACAGGTGATGACCTCATATCCCCATAAAACCACTCGGTGGTGAAGAGGTGTGAGCTCAGACACCATAATGGATGACCTCAGACCCTTGACATCATTAATTTGGTGAGATTGATTATGGGGATAACATCACAGGTGATGACCTCAGACCCTCATAACACCACTCGGTGGTGATGAGGTCTGAACTCAGACACCATAATGGATGACCTCAGACCCTTGACATCATTAATTTGGTGAGATTAATTATGGGTATAACATCACAGGTGATGACCTCAGATCGTCATAACACCACTCGATGGTGACGAGGTGTGAGCTCAGACACCATAATGGATGACCTCAGACCCTTGACATAATTAAGTTGGTAAGATTAATTATGGGAATAACATCATAGGTGATGACCTCAGACCCACATAACACCACTCGGTGGTGATGAGGTCTGAGCTCAGACACCATAATGGATGAGCTCAGACCCTTGACATCATTAATTTGGTGAGATTAATTATGGGGATAACATCAAAGGTAATGACCTCAGATCCTCATAACACCACTCCGTGGTGACGAGGTGTGAGCTCAGACACCATAATGGATGACCTCAGACCCTTGACATAATTAATTTGGTGAGATTAAATATGGGAATAACATCATAGGTGATGAGCTCAGACCCTCATAACACCACTCGGTGGTGATGAGGTCTGAGCTCAGACACCATAATGGAAGACCTCAGACCCTTAAAATCATTAATTTGGTGAGATTAATTACGGGTATAACATCACAGGTGATGACCTCAGACCCTCACAACACCACTCGGTAGTGACGTGGTCTGATCTCAGACACCGTAATGGATGACCTCAGACCCTTGACATCCTTAATTTGCTGAGATTGATTATGGGGATAACATCACAGGTGATGACCTCAGACCCTCATAACACCACTCGGTGGTGACGAAGTCTTAGACCGGACACCAAAATGGATGACCTCAGACCCTTGACTTCATTAATTTGGTGAGATTAATTATGGGGATAACATCACAGGTGATGACCTCAGATCCACATAACACCACTCGGTGGAGATGAGGTTTGAGCTCAAACACCATAATGGATGACCTCAGAACCTTAACATCATTAATTTGGTGAGATTAATTATGGGGATAACATCACAGGTGATGACCTCAGACGATCATAACACCACTCGGTGGTGATGAGGTGTGAGCTCAGACACCATAATGGATGACCTCAGACCCTTGAGATCATTAATTTGGTAAGATTAATTATGGGAATAGCGTCACAGGTTATGACCTCAGACCCTCATAACACCACTCGGTAGTGACGAGCACTGAGCTCAGACACCATAATGGATGACCTCAGACCCTTGACATCATTAATTTGGTGAGATTGATTATGGGGATAACATCACAGGTGATGACCTCAGACCCTCATAACACCACTCGGTGGTGATGATGTCTGAACTCAGACACCATAATGGATGACCACAGACCCCTGACATAATTAATTTGGTAAGATTAATTATGGCAATAACATCATAGGTGATGACCTCAGACCCTCATAACACCACTCGGTGGTGATGAGGTCTGAGCTCAAACACCATAATGGATGACCTCAGACCCATAACATCATTAATTTGGTGAGTTTAATTATGGGTATAACATCACAGGTGATGACCTCAGATCATCACAACACCACTCGGTAGTGACGAGGTCGGATCTCAGACACCATAATGGATGACCTCAGACCCTTGACATTATTAATTTGCTGAGATTGATTATGGGGATAACATCACAGGTGATGACCTCAGACCCTCATAACACCACTCGGTGGTGACAAGGTCTTAGCCCAGACACCATAATGGATTACCTCAGACCCCTGACATCATTAATTTGATGAGATTGATTATGGGGATAAAAGCACAGGTGATGACCTCCGACCCTCATAACACCACTCGGTGGTGACGAGGTCTGAGCTCAGACACCATAATGGATGAGCTCAGACCCTTGACATCATTAATTTGGTGAGATTAATTATGGGGATAACATCACAGGTAATGACCTCAGAACCTCATAACACCACTCGGTGGTGACGAGGTCTGAGCTCAAACACCATAATGGATGACCTCAGACCCTGGACATAATTAATTTGGTGAGATTAAATATGGGAATAAAATCATAGGTGATGACCTCAGACCCTCATAACACCACTCGGTGGTGATGAGGTCTGAGCTCAGACACCATAATGGATGACCTCAGACCCTTAACATCATTAATTTGGTGAGATGAATTATGGGTATAACATCACAGGTGATGACCTCAGACCCTCATAACACCACTCGGAAGTGACGAGGTCTGAGCTCAGACACCATAATGGATGACCTCAGACCCTTGACTTCATTAATTTGGTGAGATTAATTATGGGGATAACATCACAGGTGATGACCTCAGATCCACATAACACCACTCAGTGGTGATGAGGTCTGAGCTCAGACACCATAATGGATGACCTCAGACCCTTGACATCATTAATTTGGTTAGATTAATTATGGGGATAACATCACAGGTGATGACCTCATATCCCCATAAAACCACTCGGTGGTGAAGAGGTGTGAGCTCAGACACCATAATGGATGACCTCAGACCCTTGACATCATTAATTTGGTGAGATTGATTATGGGGATAACATCACAGGTGATGACCTCAGACCCTCATAACACCACTCGGTGGTGATGAGGTCTGAACTCAGACACCATAATGGATGACCTCAGACCCTTGACATAATTAATTTGGTAAGATTAATTATGGGAATAACATCATAGGTGATGACCTCAGACCCTCATAACACCACTCGGTGGTGATGAGGTCTGAGCTCAAACACCATAAGGTATGACCTCAGGCCCTTAACATCATTAATTTGGTGAGATTAATTATGGGTATTACATCATAGGTGATGACCTCAGACCCTCATAACATCACTCGGTAGTGACGAGGTCTGAGCTCAGACACCATAATGGATGACCTCAGACCCTTGACATCATTAATTTGGTTAGATTAATTATGGGGATAACATCACAGGTGATGACCTCATATCCCCATAAAACCACTCGGTGGTGACGAGGCGTGAGCTCAGACACCATAATGGATGACCTCAGACCCATGACATCATTAATTTGGTGAGATTGATTATGGGGATAACATCACAGGTGATGACCTCAGACCCTCATAACACCACTCGGTGGTGATGAGGTATGAACTCAGACACCATAATGGATGACCTCAGACCCTTGACATAATTAATTTGGTAAGATTAATTATGGGAATAACATCATAGGTGATGACCTCAGACCCTCATAACACCACTCGGTGGTGATGAGGTCTGAGCTCAAACACCATAATGTATAACCTCAGGCCCTTAACATCATTAATTTGGTGAGATTAATTATGGGTATTACATCATAGGTGATGACCTCAGACCCTCATAACACCAGTCGGTAGTGACGAGGTCTGAGCTCAGACACCATAATGGATGACCTCAGACCCTTGACATCATTAATTTGGTGAGATTGATTATGGGGATAACATCACAGGTGATGACCTCCTACCCTCATAACACCACTCGGTGGTGACGAGGTCTGAGCTCAGACACCATAATGGATGAGCTCAGACCCTTGACATAATTAATTTGGTGAGATTAATTATGGGGATAACATCACAGGTAATGACCTCAGATCCTCATAACACCACTAAGTGGTGACGAGGTGTGAGCTCAGACACCATAATGAATGACCTCAGACCCTTGACATAATTAATTTGGTGAGATTAAATATGGGAATAACATCATAGGTGATGACCTCAGACCCTCAGAACACGACTTGGTGGTGATGAGGTCTGAGTTCAGACACCATAATGGATGACCTCAGTCCCTTAACAACATTAATTTGGTGAGATTAATTATGAGCAGAACATCACAGGTAATGACCTCAGACCCTCCCAACACCACTCGGTAGTGACGAGGTCTGATCTCAGACACCATAATGGATGACCTCAGACCCTTGACATCATTAATTTGCTGAGATTTATTATGGGGATAACATCACCGGTGATGACCTCAGACCCTCATAACACCACTCGGTGGTGACGAGGTCTTAGCTCAGACACCATAATGGATGACCTCAGACCCTTGACTTCATTAATTTGGTGAAATTAATTATGGGGATAACATCACAGGTGATGACCTCAGACCCTTGACATCATTAATTTGGTGAGATTAATTATTGGGATAACATCAAAGGTGATGACCTCAGATCCCCATAAAACATCTCGGTGGTGACGAGGTCTGAGCTCAGACACCATAATGGATGACCTCAGCCCTTAACATCATTAATTTGGTGAGATTGGTTATGGGGAAAACATCTCAGGTGATGACCTCAGACCCTCATAACACCACTCGGTGGTGACGAGGTCTGAGCTCAGACACCATAATGGATGAGCTCAGACCCTTGACATCATTAATTTGGTGAGATTAATTATGGGGATAACATCACATGTAATGACCTCAGACCCTCATAACACCACTCGGTGGTGATGAGGTCTGAGCTCAAACACCATAATGTATGACCTCAGACCCTTAACATCATTAATTTGGTGAGATTAATTATGGGTATTACATCATAGGTGATGAACTCAGACCCTCATAACACCACTCGGTAGTGACGAGGTCTGAGCTCAGACACCATAATGGATGACCTTAGACCCTTGACATCATTAATTTGGTGAGATTTATTATGGGGATAACATCACAGGTGATGACCTCCGACCCTCATAACACCACTCGGTGGTGACGAGGTCTGAGCTGAGACACCATAATAGATGAGCTCAGACCCTTGACATCATTAATTTGGTGAGATTAATTATGGGGATAACATCACAGGTAATGACCTCAGATCCTCATAACACCACTCAGTGGTGACGAGGTGTGAGCTCAGACACCATAATGGATGTCCTCAGACCCTTGACATAATTAATTTGGTGATATTAAATAAGAGAATAACATCATAGGTGATGACCTCAGACCCTCATAACACCACTCGGTGGTGATGAGGTCTGAGCTCAGACACCATAATGGATGACCTCAGACCCTTGACATCATTAATTTGGTGAGATTAATTATGGGGATAACATCACATGTGATGACCTCAGACCCTCATAACACCACTCGGTGGTGACGAGGTGTGAGCTCAGACACCATAATGGATGACCTCAGACCCTTGAGATCATTAATTTGGTAAGTTTAATTATGGGAATAGCGTCACAGGTTATGACCTCAGACCCTCATAACACCACTCGGTAGTGACGAGCACTGAGCTCAGACACAATAATGGATGACCTCAGACCCTTGACATCATTAATTTGGTGAGATTGATTATGGGGATAACATCACAGGTGATGACCTCAGACCCTCATAACACCACTCGGTGGTGATGATGTCTGAACTCAGACACCATAATGGATGACCACAGACCCCTGACATAATTAATTTGGTAAGATTAATTATGGAAATAACATCATAGGTGATGACCTCAGACCCTCATAACACCACTCGGTGGTGATGAGGTCTGAGCTCAAACACCATAATGGATGACCTCAGACCCATAACATCATTAATTTGGTGAGTTTAATTATGGGTATAACATCACAGGTGATGACCTCAGACCATCACAACACCACTCGGTAGTGACGAGGTCGGATCTCAGACACCATAATGGATGACCTCAGACCCTTGACATTATTAATTTGCTGAGATTGATTATGGGGATAACATCACAGGTGATGACCTCAGACCCTCATAACACCACTCGGTGGTGACAAGGTCTTAGCCCAGACACCATAATGGATTACCTCAGACCCCTGACATCATTAATTTGGTGAGATTGATTATGGGGATAACAGCACAGGTGATGACCTCCGACCCTCATAACACCACTCGGTGGTGACGAGGTCTGAGCTCAGACACCATAATGGATGAGCTCAGACCCTTGACATCATTAATTTGGTGAGATTAATTATGGGGATAACATCACTGGTAATGACCTCAGAACCTCATAACACCACTCGGTGGTGACGAGGTCTGAGCTCAAACACCATAATGGATGACCTCAGACCCTTGACATAATTAATTTGGTGAGATTAAATATGGGAATAAAATCATAGGTGATGACCTCAGACCCTCATAACACCACTCGGTGGTGATGAGGTCTGAGCTCAGACAC
This sequence comes from Sambucus nigra, assembly GCA_949130495.1. NCBI lineage: Eukaryota > Viridiplantae > Streptophyta > Magnoliopsida > Dipsacales > Adoxaceae > Sambucus > Sambucus nigra. The sequence goes on from OX422215.1 coordinate 50,528,733, forward strand.
CATAATGGATGACCTCAGACCCTTAACATCATTAATTTGGTGAGATGAATTATGGGTATAACATCACAGGTGATGACCTCAGACCCTCATAACACCACTCGGAAGTGACGAGGTCTGAGCTCAGACACCATAATGGATGACCTCAGACCCTTGACTTCATTAATTTGGTGAGATTAATTATGGGGATAACATCACAGGTGATGACCTCAGATCCACATAACACCACTCAGTGGTGATGAGGTCTGAGCTCAGACACCATAATGGATGACCTCAGACCCTTGACATCATTAATTTGGTTAGATTAATTATGGGGATAACATCACAGGTGATGACCTCATATCCCCATAAAACCACTCGGTGGTGAAGAGGTGTGAGCTCAGACACCATAATGGATGACCTCAGACCCTTGACATCATTAATTTGGTGAGATTGATTATGGGGATAACATCACAGGTGATGACCTCAGACCCTCATAACACCACTCGGTGGTGATGAGGTCTGAACTCAGACACCATAATGGATGACCTCAGACCCTTGACATAATTAATTTGGTAAGATTAATTATGGGAATAACATCATAGGTGATGACCTCAGACCCTCATAACACCACTCGGTGGTGATGAGGTCTGAGCTCAAACACCATAAGGTATGACCTCAGGTCCTTAACATCATTAATTTGGTGAGATTAATTATGGGTATTACATCATAGGTGATGACCTCAGACCCTCATAACATCACTCGGTAGTGACGAGGTCTGAGCTCAGACACCATAATGGATGACCTCAGACCCTTGACATCATTAATTTGGTTAGATTAATTATGGGGATAACATCACAGGTGATGACCTCATATCCCCATAAAACCACTCGGTGGTGACGAGGCGTGAGCTCAGACACCATAATGGATGACCTCAGACCCTTGACATCATTAATTTGGTGAGATTGATTATGGGGATAACATCACAGGTGATGACCTCAGACCCTCATAACACCACTCGGTGGTGATGAGGTCTGAACTCAGACACCATAATGGATGACCTCAGACCCTTGACATAATTAATTTGGTAAGATTAATTATGGGAATAACATCATAGGTGATGACCTCAGACCCTCATAACACCACTCGGTGGTGATGAGGTCTGAGCTCAAACACCATAATGTATGACCTCAGGCCCTTAACATCATTAATTTGGTGAGATTAATTATGGGTATTACATCATAGGTGATGACCTCAGACCCTCATAACACCAGTCGGTAGTGACGAGGTCTGAGCTCAGACACCATAATGGATGACCTCAGACCCTTGACATCATTAATTTGGTGAGATTGATTATGGGGATAACATCACAGGTGATGACCTCCGACCCTCATAACACCACTCGGTGGTGACGAGGTCTGAGCTCAGACACCATAATGGATGAGCTCAGACCCTTGACATAATTAATTTGGTGAGATTAATTATGGGGATAACATCACAGGTAATGACCTCAGATCCTCATAACACCACTAAGTGGTGACGAGGTGTGAGCTCAGACACCATAATGAATGACCTCAGACCCTTGACATAATTAATTTGGTGAGATTAAATATGGGAATAACATCATAGGTGATGACCTCAGACCCTCATAACACGACTCGGTGGTGATGAGGTCTGAGTTCAGACACCATAATGGATGACCTCAGTCCCTTAACAACATTAATTTGGTGAGATTAATTATGGGCAGAACATCACAGGTAATGACCTCAGACCCTCCCAACACCACTCGGTAGTGACGAGGTCTGATCTCAGACACCATAATGGATGACCTCAGACCCTTGACATCATTAATTTGCTGAGATTTATTATGGGGATAACATCACAGGTGATGACCTCAGACCCTCATAACACCACTCGGTGGTGACGAGGTCTTAGCTCAGACACCATAATGGATGACCTCAGACCCTTGACTTCATTAATTTGGTGAAATTAATTATGGGGATAACATCACAGGTGATGACCTCAGACCCTTGACATCATTAATTTGGTGAGATTAATTATTGGGATAACATCAAAGGTGATGACCTCAGATCCCCATAAAACATCTCGGTGGTGACGAGGTCTGAGCTCAGACACCATAATGGATGACCTCAGCCCTTAACATCATTAATTTGGTGAGATTGGTTATGGGGAAAACATCTCAGGTGATGACCTCAGACCCTCATAACACCACTCGGTGGTGACGAGGTCTGAGCTCAGACACCATAATGGATGAGCTCAGACCCTTGACATCATTAATTTGGTGAGATTAATTATGGGGATAACATCACAGGTAATGACCTCAGACCCTCATAACACCACTCGGTGGTGATGAGGTCTGAGCTCAAACACCATAATGTATGACCTCAGACCCTTAACATCATTAATTTGGTGAGATTAATTATGGGTATTACATCATAGGTGATGAACTCAGACCCTCATAACACCACTCGGTAGTGACGAGGTCTGAGCTCAGACACCATAATGGATGACCTTAGACCCTTGACATCATTAATTTGGTGAGATTTATTATGGGGATAACATCACAGGTGATGACCTCCGACCCTCATAACACCACTCGGTGGTGACGAGGTCTGAGCTGAGACACCATAATAGATGAGCTCAGACCCTTGACATCATTAATTTGGTGAGATTAATTATGGGGATAACATCACAGGTAATGACCTCAGATCCTCATAACACCACTCAGTGGTGACGAGGTGTGAGCTCAGACACCATAATGGATGTCCTCAGACCCTTGACATAATTAATTTGGTGATATTAAATAAGAGAATAACATCATAGGTGATGACCTCAGACCCTCATAACACCACTCGGTGGTGATGAGGTCTGAGCTCAGACACCATAATGGATGACCTCAGACCCTTGACATCATTAATTTGGTGAGATTAATTATGGGGATAACATCACATGTGATGACCTCAGACCCTCATAACACCACTCGGTGGTGACGAGGTGTGAGCTCAGACACCATAATGGATGACCTCTGACCCTAGAGATCATTAATTTGGTAAGATTCATTATGGGAATAACATAACTGGTGATGACCTCAGACCCTCATAACACCACTCGGTAGTGACGAGGTCTGAGCTCAGACACCATAATGGATGACCTCAGACCCTTGACATCATTAATTTGGTGAGATTGATTATGGGGATAACATCACATGTGATGACCTCAGACCCTCATAACACCACTCGGTGGTGATGAGGTCTGAACTCAGACACCATAATGGATGACCTCAGACCCCTGACATAATTAATTTGGTAAGATTAATTATGGCAATAACATCATAGGTGATGACCTCAGACCCTCATAACACCACTCGGTGGTGATGAGGTCTGAGCTCAAACACCATAATGGATGACCTCAGACCCTTAACATCATTAATTTGGTGAGATTAATTATGGGTATAACATCACAGGTGATGACCTCAGATCATCACAACACCACTAGGTAGTGACGAGGTCGGATCTCAGACACCATAATGGATGACCTTAGACCCTTGACATCATTAATTTGCTGAGATTGATTATGGGGTTAACATCACAGGTGATGACCTCAGACCCTCATAACACCACTCGGTGGTGACGAGGTCTTAGCCCAGACACCATAATGGATGACCTCAGACCCTTGACATCATTAATTTGGTGAGATTGATTATGGGGATAACATCACAGGTGATGACCTCCGACCCTCATAACACCACTCGGTGGTGACGAGGTCTGAGCTCAGACACCATAATGGATGAGCACAGACCCTTGACATCATTAATTTGGTGAGATTAATTTTGGGGATAACCTCACAGGTAATGACCTTAGATCCTCATAACTCCACTCAGTGGTGACGAGGTCTGAGCTCAGACACCATAATGGATGACCTCAGACCCTTGACATAATTAATTTGGTGAGATTAAATATGGGAATAACATCATGGGTGATGACCTCAGACCCTCATAACACCACAGGGTGGTGATGAGGTCTGAGCTCAGACAGCATAATGGATGACCTCAGACACTTAACACCATTAATTTGGTGAGATTAATTATGGGTATAACATCACAGGTGATGACCTCAGACCCTCACAACACCACTCGGTAGTGACGAGGTCGGATCTCAGACACCATAATGGATGACCTCAGACCCTTGACATCATTAATTTGCTGAGATTGATTTTGGGGATAACATCACATGTGATGACCTCAGACCCTCATAACACCACTCGGTGGTGACGCGGTCTTAGCTCAGACACCGTAATGGATGACCTCAGACCCTTGACTTTATTAATTTGGTGAGATTAATTATGGGGATAACATCACAGGTGATGACCTCAGATCCACATAACACCACTCGGTGGTGATGAGGTCTGAGCTCAGACACGATAATGGATGACCTCAGACCCTTGACATCATTAATTTGGTTAGATTAATTATGGGGATAACATCACAGGTGATGACCTCAGATCCCCATAAAACCACTCGGTGGTGACGAGGTGTGAGCTCAGACACCATAATGGATGACCTCAGACCCTTGACACCATTAATTTGGTGAGATTGATTATGGGGATAACATCACAGGTGATGACCTCAGACCCTCATAACACCACTCGGTGGTGATGAGGTCTGAACTCAGACACCATAATGGATGACCTCAGACCCTTGACATAATTAATTTGGTAAGATTAATTATGGAAATAGAATCATAGGTGATGACCTTAGACCCTCATAACACCACTCGATGGTGATGAGGTCGGAGCTCAAACACCATAATGTATGACCTCAGACCCTTAACATCATTAATTTGGTGAGATTAATTATGGGTATTACATTATAGGTGATGACCTTAGACCCTCATAACACCACTCGGTAGTGACAAGGGCTGAGCTCAGACACCATAATGGATGACCTCAGACCCTTGACATCATTAATTTGGTGAGATTGATTATGGGGATAACATCACAGGTGATGACCTCCGACCCTCATAACACCACTCGGTGGTGACGAGGTCTGAGCTCAGACACAATAATGGATGAGCTCAGACCCTTGACATAATTAATTTGGTGAGAATAATTATGCTGATAACATCACAGGTAATGACCTCAGATCCTCATAACACCACTCAGTGGTGACGAGGTCTGAGCTCAGACACCATAATGGATGACCTCAGACCCTTGACATCATTAATTTGGTGAGATTAATTATGGGAATAACATCATAGGTGATGACCTCAGACCCTCATAACACCACTCGGTGGTGACGAGGTGTGAGCTCAGACAGCATAATGGATGACCTCAGACCCTTTACATCATTAATTTGGTGAGATTAATTATGGGAATAACATCATAAGTGATGACCTCAGACCCTCATAACACCACTCGGTGGTGATGAGGTCTGAGCTCAGACACCATAATGGATGACCTCAGACCCTTGAGATCATTAATTTTGTAAGATTAATTATGGGAATAACGTCATAGGTGATGACCTCAGACCCTCATAACACCACTCGGTGGTGATGAGGTCTGAGCTCAGACACCATAATGGATGACCTCAGAACCTTAACATCATTAATTTTGTGAGATTAATTATGGGGATAACATCACAGGTGATGACCTCAGAGCCTCATAACACCACTCGGTAGTGACGAGGTCTGAGCTCAGACACCATAATGGATGACCTCAGACCCTTGACATCATTAATTTGGTGAGATTGATTATGGGGATAACATGACAGGTGATGACCTCAGACCCTCATAACACCACTCTGTGGTGATGAGGTTTGAACTCAGACACTATAATGGATGACCTAAGACCCTTGACACAATTAATTTTGAAAGATTAATTATGCGAATAACATCATAAGTGATGACCTCAGACCCTGATAACACCACTCTGTGGTGATGAGGTCTGAGCTCAGACACCATAACGGATGACCTCAGACCCTTAACATCATTAATTTGGTGAGATTAATTATGGGTATAACATCATAGGTGATGACCTCAGACCCTCATAACACCACTCGGTGGTGACGAGGTCTGAGCTCAGACACCATAATGGATGACCTCAGACCCTTGACATCATTAATTTGGTGAGATTGATTATGGAGATAACATCACAGGTGATGACCTCAGACCCTCATAACACCACTCGGTGGTGACGAGGTCTGAGCTCAGACACCATAATGGATGACCTCAGATCCTTGACATCATTAATTTGGTGAGATTAATTATGGGTATAACATCACAGGTGATGACCTCAGATCCACATAACACCACTCGGTGGTGACGAGGTCTGAGCTCAGACACCATAATGGATGACCTCAGACCATTGACATCATTAATTTGGTGAGATTAATTATGGGGATAACATCACAGGTGATGACCTCAGATCCTCATAAAACCACTCGGTGGTGACGAGGTCTGAGCTCAGACACCATAATGGATGACGTCAGCCCTTAACATCATTAATTTGGTGAGATTAGTTATGGGGAAAACATCTCAGGTGATGACCTCAGACCCTCATAACACCAGTCGGTGGTGACGAGGTTTGATCTCAAACACCATAATGGATGAACTCAGACCCTTGACATCATTAATTTGGTGAGATTAATTATGGGTATAACATCACAGGTGATGACCTCAGATCGTCATAACACCACTCGGTGGTGACGAGGTGTGAGCTCAGACACCATAATGGATGACCTCAGACCCTTGACATAATTAAGTTGGTAAGATTAATTATGGGAATAACATCATAGGTGATGACCTCAGACCCACATAACACCACTCGGTGGTGATGAGGTATGAGCTCAGACACCATAATGGATGAGCTCAGACCCTTGACATCATTAATTTGGTGAGATTAATTATGGGGATAACATCAAAGGTAATGACCTCAGATCCTAATAACACCACTCCGTGGTGAGGAGGTGTGAGCTCAGACACCATAATGGATGACCTCAGACCCTTGACATAATTAATTTGGTGAGATTAAATATGGGAATAACATCATAGGTGATGAGCTCAGACCCTCATAACACCACTCGGTGGTGATGAGGTCTGAGCTCAGACACCATAATGGATGACCTCAGACCCTTAACATCATTAATTTGGTGAGATTAATTACGGGTATAACATCACAGGTGATGACCTCAGACCCTCACAACACCACTCGGTAGTGACGTGGTCTGATCTCAGACACCGTAATGGATGACCTCAGACCCTTGACATCCTTAATTTGCTGAGATTGATTATGGGGATAACATCACAGGTGATGACCTCAGACCCTCATAACACCACTCGGTGGTGACGAGGTCTTAGACCGGACACCAAAATGGATGACCTCAGACCCTTGACTTCATTAATTTGGTGAGATTAATTATGGGGATAACATCACAGGTGATGACCTCAGATCCACATAACACCACTCGGTGGTGATGAGGTTTGAGCTCAAACACCATAATGGATGACCTCAGACCCTTAACATCATTAATTTGGTGAGATTAATTATGGGGATAACATCACAGGTGATGACCTCAGACGCTCATAACACCACTCGGTGGTGACGAGGTGTGAGCTCAGACACCATAATGGATGACCTCAGACCCTTGAGATCATTAATTTGGTAAGATTAATTATGGGAATAGCGTCACAGGTTATGACCTCAGACCCTCATAACACCACTCGGTAGTGACGAGCACTGAGCTCAGACACCATAATGGATGACCTCAGACCCTTGACATCATTAATTTGGTGAGATTGATTATGGGGATAACATCACAGGTGATGACCTCAGACCCTCATAACACCACTCGGTGGTGATGATGTCTGAACTCAGACACCATAATGGATGACCACAGACCCCTGACATAATTAATTTGGTAAGATTAATTATGGCAATAACATCATAGGTGATGACCTCAGACCCTCATAACACCACTCGGTGGTGATGAGGTCTGAGCTCAAACACCATAATGGATGACCTCAGACCCATAACATCATTAATTTGGTGAGTTTAATTATGGGTATAACATCACAGGTGATGACCTCAGACCATCACAACACCACTCGGTAGTGACGAGGTCGGATCTCAGACACCATAATGGATGACCTCAGACCCTTGACATTATTAATTTGCTGAGATTGATTATGGGGATAACATCACAGGTGATGACCTCAGACCCTCATAACACCACTCGGTGGTGACAAGGTCTTAGCCCAGACACCATAATGGATTACCTCAGACCCCTGACATCATTAATTTGGTGAGATTGATTATGGGAATAACAGCACAGGTGATGACCTCCGACCCTCATAACACCACTCGGTGGTGACGAGGTCTGAGCTCAGACACCATAATGGATGAGCTCAGACCCTTGACATCATTAATTTGGTGAGATTAATTATGGGGATAACATCACAGGTAATGACCTCAGAACCTCATAACACCACTCGGTGGTGACGAGGTCTGAGCTCAAACACCATAATGGATGACCTCAGACCCTTGACATAATTAATTTGGTGAGATTAAATATGGGAATAAAATCATAGGTGATGACCTCAGACCCTCATAACACCACTCGGTGGTGATGAGGTCTGAGCTCAGACACCATAATGGATGACCTCAGACCCTTAACATCATTAATTTGGTGAGATGAATTATGGGTATAACATCACAGGTGATGACCTCAGACCCTCATAACACCACTCGGAAGTGACGAGGTCTGAGCTCAGACACCATAATGGATGACCTCAGACCCTTGACTTCATTATTTTGGTGAGATTAATTATGGGGATAACATCACAGGTGATGACCTCAGATCCACATAACACCACTCAGTGGTGATGAGGTCTGAGCTCAGACACCATAATGGATGACCTCAGACCCTTGACATCATTAATTTGGTTAGATTAATTATGGGGATAACATCACAGGTGATGACCTCATATCCCCATAAAACCACTCGGTGGTGAAGAGGTGTGAGCTCAGACACCATAATGGATGACCTCAGACCCTTGACATCATTAATTTGGTGAGATTGATTATGGGGATAACATCACAGGTGATGACCTCAGACCCTCATAACACCACTCGGTGGTGATGAGGTCTGAACTCAGACACCATAATGGATGACTTCAGACCCTTGACATAATTAATTTGGTAAGATTAATTATGGGAATAACATCATAGGTGATGACCTCAGACCCTCATAACACCACTCGGTGGTGATGAGGTCTGAGCTCAAACACCATAAGGTATGACCTCAGGCCCTTAACATCATTAATTTGTTGAGATTAATTATGGGTATTACATCATAGGTGATGACCTCAGACCCTCATAACATCACTCGGTAGTGACGAGGTCTGAGCTCAGACACCATAATGGATGACCTCAGACCCTTGACATCATTAATTTGGTTAGATTAATTATGGGGATAACATCACAGGTGATGACCTCATATCCCCATAAAACCACTCGGTGGTGACGAGGCGTGAGCTCAGACACCATAATGGATGACCTCAGACCCTTGACATCATTAATTTGGTGAGATTGATTATGGGGATAACATCACAGGTGATGACCTCAGACCCTCATAACACCACTCGGTGGTGATGAGGTCTGAACTCAGACACCATAATGGATGACCTCAGACCCTTGACATAATTAATTTGGTAAGATTAATTATGGGAATAACATCATAGGTGATGACCTCAGACCCTCATAACACCACTCGGTGGTGATGAGGTCTGAGCTCAAACACCATAATGTATGACCTCAGGCCCTTAACATCATTAATTTGGTGAGATTAATTATGGGTATTACATCATAGGTGATGACCTCAGACCCTCATAACACCAGTCGGTAGTGACGAGGTCTGAGCTCAGACACCATAATGGATGACCTCAGACCCTTGACATCATTAATTTGGTGAGATTGATTATGGGGATAACATCACAGGTGATGACCTCCGAACCTCATAACACCACTCGGTGGTGACGAGGTCTGAGCTCAGACACCATAATGGATGAGCTCAGACCCTTGACATAATTAATTTGGTGAGATTAATTATGGGGATAACATCACAGGTAATGACCTCAGATCCTCATAACACCACTAAGTGGTGACGAGGTGTGAGCTCAGACACCATAATGAATGACCTCAGACCCTTGAGATAATTAATTTGGTGAGATTAAATATGGGAATAACATCATAGGTGATGACCTCAGACCCTCATAACACGACTCGGTGGTGATGAGGTCTGAGTTCAGACACCATAATGGATGACCTCAGTCCCTTAACAACATTAATTTGGTGAGATTAATTATGGGCAGAACATCACAGGTAATGACCTCAGACCCTCCCAACACCACTCGGTAGTGACGAGGTCTGATCTCAGACACCATAATGGATGACCTCAGACCCTTGACATCATTAATTTGCTGAGATTAATTATGGGTATAACATCACAGGTGATGACCTCAGACCCTCACAACACCACTCGGTAGTGACGAGGTCTGATCTCAGACACCATAATGGATGACCTCAGACCCTTGACTTCATTAATTTGGTGAAATTAATTATGGGGATAACATCACAGGTGATGACCTCAGACCCTTGACATCATTAATTTGGTGAGATTAATTATTGGGATAACATCAAAGGTGATGACCTCAGATCCCCATAAAACATCTCGGTGGTGACGAGGTCTGAGCTCAGACACCATAATGGATGACCTCAGCCCTTAACATCATTAATTTGGTGAGATTGGTTATGGGGAAAACATCTCAGGTGATGACCTCAGACCCTCATAACACCACTCGGTGGTGACGAGGTCTGAGCTCAGACACCATAATGGATGAGCTCAGACCCTTCACATCATTAATTTGGTGAGATTAATTATGGGGATAACATCACAGGTAATGACCTCAGACCCTCATAACACCACTCGGCGGTGATGAGGTCTGAGCTCAAACACCATAATGTATGACCTCAGACCCTTAACATCATTAATTTGGTGAGATTAATTATGGGTATTACATCATAGGTGATGAACTCAGACCCTCATAACACCACTCGGTAGTGACGAGGTCTGAGCTCAGACACCATAATGGATGACCTTAGACCCTTGACATCATTAATTTGGTGAGATTTATTATGGGGATAACATCACAGGTGATGACCTCCGACCCTCATAACACCACTCGGTGGTGACGAGGTCTGAGCTGAGACACCATAATAGATGAGCTCAGACCCTTGACATCATTAATTTGGTGAGATTAATTATGGGGATAACATCACAGGTAATGACCTCAGATCCCCATAACACCACTCAGTGGTGACGAGGTGTGAGCTCAGACACCATAATGGATGTCCTCAGACCCTTGACATAATTAATTTGGTGATATTAAATAAGAGAATAACATCATAGGTGATGAACTCAGACCCTCATAACACCACTCGGTGGTGATGAGGTCTGAGCTCAGACACCATAATGGATGACCTCAGACCCTTGACATCATTAATTTGGTGAGATTAATTATGGGGATAACATCACATGTGATGACCTCAGACCCTCATAACACCACTCGGTGGTGATGAGGTCTGAACTCAGACACCATAATGGACGACCTCAGGCCCCTGACATAATTAATTTGGTAAGATTAATTATGGCAATAACATCATAGGTGATGACCTCAGACCCTCATAACACCACTCGGTGGTGATGAGGTCTGAGCTCAAACACCATAATGGATGACCTCAGACCCTTAACATCATTAATTTGGTGAGATTAATTATGGGTATAACATCACAGGTGATGACCTCAGACCATCACAACACCACTAGGTAGTGACGAGGTCGGATCTCAGACACCATAATGGATGACCTTAGACCTTTGACATCATTAATTTGCTGAGATTGATTATGGGGTTAACATCACAGGTGATGACCTCAGATCCTCATAACACCACTCGGTGGTGACGAGGTCTGAGCTCAGACACCATAATGGATGAGCACAGACCCTTGACATCATTAATTTGGTGAGATTAATTTTGGGGATAACCTCACAGGTAATGACCTTAGATCCTCATAACTCCACTCAGTGGTGACGAGGTCTGAGATCAGACACCATAATGGATGACCTCAGACCCTTGACATAATTAATTTGGTGAGATTAAATATGGGAATAACATCATAGGTGATGACCTCAGACCCTCATAACACCACAGGGTGGTGATGAGGTCTGAGCTCAGACAGCATAATGGATGACCTCAGACACTTAACACCATTAATTTGGTGAGATTAATTATGGGTATAACATCACAGGTGATGACCTCAGACCCTCACAACACCACTCGGTAGTGACGAGGTCGGATCTCAGACACCATAATGGATGACCTCAGACCCTTGACATCATTAATTTGCTGAGATTGATTTTGGGGATAACATCACATGTGATGACCTCAGACCCTCATAACACCACTCGGTGGTGACGCGGTCTTAGCTCAGACACCGTAATGGATGACCTCAGACCCTTGACTTTATTAATTTGGTGAGATTAATTATGGGGATAACATCACAGGTGATGACCTCAGATCCACATAACACCACTCGGTGGTGATGAGGTCTGAGCTCAGACACGATAATGGATGACCTCAGACCCTTGACATCATTAATTTGGTTAGATTAATTATGGGGATAACATCACAGGTGATGACCTCAGATCCCCATAAAACCACTCGGTGGTGACGAAGTGTGAGCTCAGACACCATAATGGATGACCTCAGACCCTTGACACCATTAATTTGGTGAGATTGATTATGGGGATAACATCACAGGTGATGACCTCAGACCCTCATAACACCACTCGGTGGTGATGAGGTCTGAACTCAGACACCATAATGGATGACCTCAGACCCTTGACATAATTAATTTGGTAAGATTAATTATGGAAATAACATCATAGGTGATGACCTTAGACCCTCATAACACCACTCGATGGTGATGAGGTCGGAGCTCAAACACCATAATGTATGACCTCAGACCCTTAACATCATTAATTTGGTGAGATTAATTATGGGTATTACATTATAGGTGATGACCTTAGACCCTCATAACACCACTCGGTAGTGACAAGGGCTGAGCTCAGACACCATAATGGATGAGCTCAGACCCTTGACATCATTAATTTGGTGAGATTGATTATGGGGATAACATCACAGGTGATGACCTCCGACCCTCATAACACCACTCGGTGGTGACGAAGTCTGAGCTCAGACACAATAATGGATGAGCTCAGACCCTTGACATAATTAATTTGGTGAGAATAATTATGCTGATAACATCACAGGTAATGACCTCAGATCCTCATAACACCACTCAGTGGTGACGAGGTCTGAGCTCAGACACCATAATGGATGACCTAAGACCCTTGACATCATTAATTTGGTGAGATTAATTATGGGAATAACATCATAGGTGATGACCTCAGACCCTCATAACACCACTCGGTGGTGACGAGGTGTGAGCTCAGACACCATAATGGATGACCTCAGACCCTTTACATCATTAATTTGGTGAGATTAATTATGGGAATAACATCATAAGTGATGACCTCAGACCCTCATAACACCACTCGGTGGTGATGAGGTCTGAGCTCAGACACCATAATGGATGACCTCAGACCCTTGAGATCATTAATTTTGTAAGATTAATTATGGGAATAACGTCATAGGTGATTACCTCAGACCCTCATAACACCACTCGGTGGTGATGAGGTCTGAGCTCAGACACCATAATGGATGACCTCAGAACCTTAACATCATTAATTTTGTGAGATTAATTATGGGGATAACATCACAGGTGATGACCTTAGAGCCTCATAACACCACTCGGTAGTGACGAGGTCTGAGCTCAGACACCATAATGGATGACCTCAGACCCTTGACATGATTAATTTGGTGAGATTGATTATGGGGATAACATGACAGGTGATGACCTCAGACCCTCATAACACCACTCTGTGGTGATGAGGTCTGAACTCAGACACTATAATGGATGACCTTAGACCCTTGACACCATTAATTTTGTAAGATTAATTATGCGAATAACATCATAGGTGATGACCTCAGACCCTCATAACACCACTCGGTGGTGATGAGGTCTGAGCTCAAACACCATAATGGATGACCTCAGACCCTTGACATAATTAATTTGGTGATATTAAATATGGAAATAACATCATAGGTGATGACCTAAGACCCTCAAAACACCACTCGGTGGTGATGAGGTCTGAGCTCAGACACCATAATGGATGACCTCAGACCCTTAACATCATTAATTTGGTGAGATTAATTATGGGTATAACATCACAAGTGATGACCTCAGACCCTCATAACACCACTCGGTGGTGACGAGGTCTAAGCTCAGACACCATAATGGATGACCTCAGACCCTTGACATCATTAATTTGGTGAGATTAATTATGGGGATAACATCACAGGTGATGACCTCAGTTCCACATAACACCACTCGGTGGTTATGAGGTTTGAGCTCAAACACCATAATGGATGACCTCAGACCCTTAACATCATTAATTTGGTGAGATTAATTATGGGGATAACATCACAGGTGATGACCTCAGACCCTCATAACACCACTCGGTGGTGACGAGGTGTGATCTCAGACACCATAATGGATGACCTCAGACCCTTGAGATCATTAATTTGGTAAGATTAATTATGGGAATAACGTCATAGGTGATGACCTCAGACCCACATAACACCACTTGGTGGTGATGAGGTCTGAGCTTAGACACCATAATGGATGACCTCAGACCATTAACATCATTAATTTGGTGAGATTAATTATGGGGATAACATCACAGGTGATGACCTCAGACCCTCATAACACCACTCGGTAGTGACGAGGTCTAAGCTCAGACACCATAATGGATGACCTCAGACCCTTGACATCATTAATTTGGTGAGATTGATTATGGGGATAACATCACAGGTGATGACCTCAGACCCTCATAACACCACTCGGTGGTGATGAGGTCTGAACTCAGACACCATAATGGATGACCTCAGACCCTTGACATAATTAATTTGGTAAGATTAATTATGGGAATAACATCATAGGTGATGACCTCAGACCCTCATAACACCACTCGGTGGTGATGAGGTCTGAGCTGAAACACCATAATGGATGACGTCAGACCCTTAACATCATTAATTTGGTGAGATTAATTATGGGTATTACATCACAGGTGATAACCTCAGACCCTCATAACACCACTCGGTAGTGACGAGGTCTGAGCTCAGACACCATAATGGATGACCTCAGACCCTTGACATCATTAATTTGGTGAGATTGATTATGGGGATAAGATCACAGGTGATGACCTCAGACCCTCATAACACCACTCGGTGGTGACGAGGTTTGAGCTCAGACACCATAATGGATGAGCTCATACCCTTGACATCATTAATTTGGTGAGATTAATTATGGGGATAACATCACAGGTAATGACCTAAGATCCTCATAACACCACTCCGTGGTGACGAGGTCTGAGCTCAGACACCAATGTGGATGACCTCATACCCTTAACATAATTTATTTGGTGATATTAAATATGGGAATAACATCAGAGGTGATGACCTCAGACCCTCATAACACCACTCGGTGGTGATGAGGTCTGAGCTCAGACACCATAATGGATGTTCTCTGACCCTTAACATCATTAATTTGGTGAGATTAATTATGGGTATAACATCACAGGTGATGACCTCAGACCCTCACAACACCACTCGGTAGTGACGAGGTTTGATCTCAGACACCATAATGGATGACCTCTGACCCTTGACATCATTAATTTGCTGAGATTGATTATGGGGATAACATCACAGGTGAGGACCTCACACCCTCATAACACCACTCGGTGGTGACGAGGTCTGAGCTCGGACACCATAATGGATGACCTCAGACCCTTGACATAATTAATTTGGTAAGATTAATTATGGGAATAACATCATAGGTGATGACCTCAGATCCTCATAACACCACTCGGTGGTGACGAGGTCTGAGCTCAGACACCATAATGGATGACCTCAGACCCTTGACATCATTAATTTGGTGAGATTAATTATGGGGATAACATCAGAGGTGATGACCTCAGACCCTCATAACACCACTCGGTGGTGACGAGGTGTGATCTCAGACACCATAATGGATGACCTCAGACCCTTGAGATCATTAATTTGGTAAGATTAATTATGGGAATAACATCATAGGTGATGACCTCAGACCCTCATAACACCACTCGGTGGTGATGAGGTCTGAGCTCAGACACCATAATGGATGACCTCAGACGCTTGAGATCATTAATTTTGTAAGATTAATTATGGGAATAACGTCATAGGTGATGACCTCAGACCCTCATAACACCACTCGGTGGTGATGAGGTCTGAGCTCAGACACCATAATGGATGACCTCAGAACCTTAACATCATTAATTTGGTGAGATTAATTATGGGGATAACATCACAGGTGATGACCTCAGACCCTCATAACACCACTCGGTAGTGACGAGGTCTGAGCTCAGACACCATAATGGATGACCTCAGACATTTGACATCATTAATTTGGTGAGATTGATTATGGGGATAACATCACAGGTGATGACCTCAGACCCTCATAACACCACTCGGTGGTGATGAGGTCTGAACTCAGACACTATAATGGATGACCTTAGATCCTTGACACAATTAATTTGTTAAGATTAATTATGCGAATACCATCATAGGTGATGACCTCAGACCCTCATAACACCACTCGGTGGTGATGAGGTCTGAGCTCAAACACCATAATGGATGACCTCAGACCCTTGACATAATTAATTAGGTGAGATTAAATATGGAAATAACATCATAGGTGATGACCTCAGACCCTCATAACACCACTCGGTGGTGATGAGGTCTGAGCTCAGACACCATAATGGATGACCTCAGACCCTTAACATCATTAATTTGGTGAGATTAATTATGGGTATAACATCACAGGTGATGACCTCAGACCCTCACAACACCACTCGGTAGTGACGAGGTCTGATCTCAGACACCATAATGGATGACCTCAGACCCTTGACATCATTAATTTGCTGAGATTGATTATGGGGATAACATCACAGGTGATGACCTCAGACCCTCATAACACCACTCGGTGGTGACGAGGTCTTAGTCCAGACACCATAATGGATGACCTCAGACCCTTGAATTCATTAATTTGGTGAGATTAATTATGGGGATAACATCACAGGTAATGACCTCAGATCCACATAACACCACTCGGTGGTGATGAGGTTTGAGCTCAAACACCATAATGGATGACCTCAGACCCTTAACATCATTAATTTGGTGAGATTAATTATGGGGATAACATCACAGGTGATGACCTCAGACCCTCATAACACCACTCGGTGGTGACGAGGTGTGATCTCAGACACCATAATGGATGACCTCAGACCCTTGAGATCATTAATTTGGTAAGATTAATTATGGGAATAACGTCATAGGTGATGACCTCAGACCCACATAACACCACTCGGTGGTGATGAGGTCTGAGCTTAGACACCATAATGGATGACCTCAGACCATTAACATCATTAATTTGGTGAGATTAATTATGGGGATAACATCACAGGTGATGACCTCAGACCCTCATAACACCACTCGGTAGTGACGAGGTCTGAGCTCAGACACCATAATGGATGACCTCAGACCCTTGACATCATTAATTTGGTGAGATTGATTATGGGGATAACATCACAGGTGATGCCCTCAGACCCTCATAACACCACTCGGTGGTGATGAGGTCTGAACTCAGACACCATAATGGATGACCTCAGACCCTTGACATAATTAATTTGGTAAGATTAATTATGGGAATAACATCATAGGTGATGACCTCAGACCCTCATAACACCACTCGGTGGTGATGAGGTCTGAGCTCAAACACCATAATGGATGACCTCAGACCCTTAACATCATTAATTTGGTGAGTTTAATTATGGGTATTACATCACAGGTGATAACCTCAGACCCTCATAACACCACTCGGTAGTGACGAGGTCTGAACTCAGACACCATAATGGATGACCTCAGACCCTTGACATCATTAATTTGGTGAGATTAATTATGGGGATAACATCACAGGTGATGACCTCAGACCCTCATAACACCACTCGGTGGTGACGAGGTGTGAGCTCAGACACCATAATGGATGACCTCTGACCCTAGAGATCATTAATTTGGTAAGATTCATTATGGGAATAACATAACTGGTGATGACCTCAGACCCTCATAACACCACTCGGTAGTGACGAGGTCTGAGCTCAGACACCATAATGGATGACCTCAGACCCTTGACATCATTAATTTGGTGAGATTGATTATGGGGATAACATCACATGTGATGACCTCAGACCCTCATAACACCACTCGGTGGTGATGAGGTCTGAACTCAGACACCATAATGGATGACCTCAGACCCCTGACATAATTAATTTGGTAAGATTAATTATGGCAATAACATCATAGGTGATGACCTCAGACCCTCATAACACCACTCGGTGGTGATGAGGTCTGAGCTCAAACACCATAATGGATGACCTCAGACCCTTAACATCATTAATTTGGTGAGATTAATTATGGGTATAACATCACAGGTGATGACCTCAGACCATCACAACACCACTAGGTAGTGACGAGTTCGGATCTCAGACACTATAATGGATGACCTCAGACCCTTGACATCATTAATTTGCTGAGATTGATTATGGGGATAACATCACAGGTGATGACTTCAGACCCTCATAACACCACTCGGTGGTGATGAGGTCTTAGCCCAGACACCATAATGGATGACCTCAGACCCTTGACATCATTAATTTGGTGAGATTGATTATGGGGATAACATCACAGGTGATGACCTCCGACCCTCATAACACCACTCGGTGGTGACGAGGTCTGAGCTCAGACACCGTAATGGATGAGCTCAGACCCTTGACATCATTAATTTGGTGAGACTAATTTTGGGGATAACCTCACAGGTAATGACCTTAGATCCTCATAACTCCACTCAGTGGTGACGAGGTCTGAGCTCAGACACCATAATGGATGACCTCAGACCCTTGACATAATTAATTTGGTGAGATTAAATATGGGAATAACATCATAGGTGATGACCTCAGACCCTCATAACACCACAGGGTGGTGATGAGGTCTGAGCTCAGACACGATAATGGATGACCTCAGACACTTAACATCATTAATTTGGTGAGATTAATTATGGGTATAACATCACAGGTGATGACCTCAGACCCTCACAACACCACTCGGTAGTGACGAGGTCGGATCTCAGACACCATAATGGATGACCTCAGACCCTTGACATCATTAATTTGCTGAGATTGATTTTTGGGATAACATCACATGTGATGACCTTAGACCCTCATAACACCACTCGGTGGTGACGCGGTCTTAGCTCAGACACCATAATGGATGACCTCAGACCCTTGACTTTATTAATTTGGTGAGATTAATTATGGGGATAACATCACAGGTGATGACCTCAGATCCACATAACACCACTCGGTGGTGATGAGGTCTGAGCTCAGACACGATAATGGATGACCTCAGACCCTTGACATCATTAATTTGGTTAGATTAATTATGGGGATAACATCATAGGTGATGACCTCAGATCCCCATAAAACCACTTGGTGGTGACGAGGTGTGAGCTCAGACACCATAATGGATGACCTCAGACCCTTGACACCATTAATTTGGTGAGATTTATTATGGGGATAACATCACAGGTGATGACCTCAGACCCTCATAACACCACTCGGTGGTGATGAGGTCTGAACTCAGACACCATAATGGATGACCTCAGACCCTTGACATAATTAATTTGGTAAGATTAATTATGGAAATAACATCATAGGTGATGACTTAGACCCTCATAACACCACCCGATGGTGATGAGGTCGGAGCTCAAACACCATAATGTATGACCTCAGACCCTTAACATCATTAATTTGGTGAGATTAATTATGGGTATTACATTATAGGTGATGACCTTAGACCCTCATAACACCACTCGGTAGTGACAAGGGCTGAGCTCAGACACCATAATGGATGACCTCAGACCCTTGACATCATTAATTTGGTGAGATTGATTATGGGGATAACATCACAGGTGATGACCTCCGACCCTCATAACACCACTCGGTGGTGACGAGGTCTGAGCTCAGACACAATAATGGATGAGCTCA
The DNA here is from genome assembly GCA_949130495.1 of Sambucus nigra. Classification (NCBI taxonomy): domain Eukaryota; kingdom Viridiplantae; phylum Streptophyta; class Magnoliopsida; order Dipsacales; family Adoxaceae; genus Sambucus; species Sambucus nigra. The sequence goes on from OX422215.1 coordinate 50,549,098, forward strand.
GACCCTTGACATAATTAATTTGGTGAGAATAATTATGCTGATAACATCATAGGTAATGACCTCAGATCCTCATAACACCACTCAGTGGTGACGAGGTCTGAGCTCAGACACCATAATGGATGACCTCAGACCCTTGACATCATTAATTTGGTGAGATTAATTATGGGAATAACATCATAGGTGATGACCTCAGACCCTCATAACACCACTCGGTGGTGACGAGGTGTGAGCTCAGACACCATAATGGATGACCTCAGACCCTTTACATCATTAATTTGGTGAGATTAATTATGGGAATAACATCATAAGTGATGACCTCAGACCCTCATAACACCACTCGGTGGTGATGAGGTCTGAGCTCAGACACCATAATGGATGACCTCAGACCCTTGAGATCATTAGTTTTGTAAGATTAATTATGGGAATAACGTCATAGGTGATGACCTCAGACTCTCATAACACCACTCGGTGGTGATGAGGTCTGAGCTCAGACACCATAATGGATGACCTCAGAACCTTAACATCATTAATTTTGTGAGATTAATTATGGGGATAACATCACAGGTGATGACCTCAGACCCTCATAACACCACTCGGTAGTGACGAGGTCTGAGCTCAGACACCATAATGGATGACCTCAGACCCTTGACATCATTAATTTGGTGAGATTGATTATGGGGATAACATGACAGGTGATGACCTCAGACCCTCATAACACCACTCTGTGGTGATGAGGTCTGAACTCAGACACTATAATGGATGACCTTAGACCCTTGACACAATTAATTTGGTAAGATTAATTATGCGAATAACATCATAGGTGATGACCTCAGACCCTCATAACACCACTCGGTGGTGATGAGGTCTGAGCTCAAACACCATAATGGATGACCTCAGACCCTTGACATAATTAATTTGGTGATATTAAATATGGAAATAACATCATAGGTGATGACCTCAGACCCTCAAAACACCATTCGGTGGTGATGAGGTCTGAGCTCAGACACCATAATGGATGACCTCAGACCCTTAACATCATTAATTTGGTGAGATTAATTATGGGTATAACATCACAGGTGATGACCTCAGACCCTCACAACACCACTCGGTAGTGACGAGGTATGATCTCAGACACCATAATGGATGACCTCAGAACCTTGACATCATTAATTTGCTGAGATTGATTATGGGGATAACATCACAGGTGATGACCTCAGACCCTCATAACACCACTCGGTGGTGACGAGGTCTTAGTCCAGACACCATAATGGATGACCTCAGACACTTGAATTCATTAATTTGGTGAGATTAATTATGGGGATAACATCACAGGTGATGACCTCAGATCCACATAACACCACTCGGTGGTGATGAGGTTTGAGCTCAAACACCATAATGGATGACCTCAGACCCTTAACATCATTAATTTGGTGAGATTAATTATGGGGATAACATCACAGGTGATGACCTCAGACCCTCATAACACCACTCGGTGGTGACGAGGTGTGATCTCAGACACCATAATGGATGACCTCAGACCCTTGAGATCATTAATTTGGTAAGATTAATTATGGGAATAATGTCATAGGTGATGACCTCAGACCCACATAACACCACTTGGTGGTGATGAGGTCTGAGCTTAGACACCATAATGGATGACCTCAGACCATTAACATCATTAATTTGGTGAGATTAATTATGGGGATAACATCACAGGTGATGACCTCAGACCCTCATAACACCACTCGGTAGTGACGAGGTCTAAGCTCAGACACCATAATGGATGACCTCAGACCCTTGACATCATTAATTGGGTGAGATTGATTATGGGGATAACATCACAGGTGATGACCTCAGACCCTCATAACACCACTCGGTGGTGATGAGGTCTGAACTGAGACACCATAATGGATGACCTCAGACCCTTGACATAATTAATTTGGTAAGATTAATTATCGGAATAACATCATAGGTGATGACCTCAGACCCTCATAACACCACTCGGTGGTGATGAGGTCTGAGTTGAAACACCATAATGGATGACGTCAGACCCTTAACATCATTAATTTGGTGAGATTAATTATGGGTATTACATCACAGGTGATAACCTCAGACCCTCATAACACCACTCGGTAGTGACGAGGTCTGAGCTCAGACACCATATTGGATCACCTCAGACCCTTGACATCATTAATTTGGTGAGATTGATTATGGGGATAAGATCACAGGTGATGACCTCAGACCCTCATAACACCACTCGGTGGTGATGAGGTCTGAGCTCAGACACCATAATGGATGACCTCAGAACCTTAACATCATTAATTTGGTGAGATTGATTATGGGGATAACATCACAGGTGATGACCTCCGACCCTCATAACACCACTCGGTGGTGATGAGGTCTGAACTCAGACACCATAATGGATGACCTCAGACCCTTGACATAATTAATTTGGTAAGATTAATTATGGGTATTACATTATAGGTGATGACCTTAGACCCTCATAACACCACTCGATGGTGACGAGGTTTGAGCTCAGACACCATAATGGATGAGCTCATACCCTTGACATCATTAATTTGGTGAGATTAATTATGGGGATAACATCACAGGTAATGACCTAAGATCCTCATAACACCACTCCGTGGTGACGAGGTCTGAGCTCAGACACCAATGTGGATGACCTCATACCCTTAACATAATTTATTTGGTGATATTAAATATGGGAATAACATCAGAGGTGATGACCTCAGACCCTCATAACACCACTCAGTGGTGATGAGGTCTGAGCTCAGACACCATAACGGATGATCTCTGACCCTTAACATCATTAATTTGGTGAGATTAATTATGGGTATAACATCACAGGTGATGACCTCAGACCCTCACAACACCACTCGGTAGTGACGAGGTTTGATCTCAGACACCATAATGGATGACCTCTGACTCTTGACATCATTAATTTGCTGAGATTGATTATGGGGATAACATCACAGGTGAGGACCTCACACCCTCATAACACCACTCGGTGGTGATGAGGTCTGAGCTCGGACACCATAATGGATGACCTCAGACCCTTGACATAATTAATTTGGTAAGATTAATTATGGGAATAACATCATAGGTGATGACCTCAGATCCTCATAACACCACTCGGTGGTGACGAGGTCTGAGCTCAGACACCATAATGGATGACCTCAGACCCTTGACATCATTAATTTGGTGAGATTAATTATGGGGATAACATCACAGGTGATGACCTCAGACCCTCATAACACCACTCGGTGGTGACGAGGTGTGATCTCAGACACCATAATAGATGACCTCAGACCCTTGAGATCATTAATTTGGTAAGATTAATTATGGGAATAACATCATAGGTGATGACCTCAGACCCTCATAACACCACTCGGTGTTGATGAGGTCTGAGCTCAGACACCATAATGGATGACCTCAGACCCTTGAGATCATTAATTTTGTAAGATTAATTATGGGAATAACGTCATAGGTGATGACCTCAGACCCTCACAACACCACTCGGTGGTGATGAGGTCTGAGCTCAGACACCATAATGGATGACCTCAGAACCTTAACATCATTAATTTGGTGAGATTAATTATGGGGATAACATCACAGGTGATGACCTCAGACCCTCATAACACCACTCGGTAGTGACGAGGTCTGAGCTCAGACACCATAATGGATGACCTCAGACATTTGACATCATTAATTTAGTGAGATTGATTATGGGGATAACATCACAGGTGATGACCTCAGACCCTCATAACACCACTCGGTGGTGATGAGGTCTGAACTCAGACACTATAATGGATGACCTTAGATCCTTGACACAATTAATTTGTTAAGATTAATTATGCGAATAACATCATAGGTGATGACCTCAGACCCTCATAACACCACTCGGTGGTGATGAGGTCTGAGCTCAAACACCATAATGGATGACCTCAGACCCTTGACATAATTAATTTGGTGAGATTAAATATGGAAATAACATCATAGGTGATGACCTCAGACCCTCATAACACCACTCGGTGGTGATGAGGTCTGAGCTCAGACACCATAATGGATGACCTCAGACCCTTAACATCATTAATTTGGTGAGATTAATTATGGGTATAACATCACCGGTGATGACCTCAGACCCTCACAACACCACTCGGTAGTGACGAGGTCTGATCTCAGACACCATAATGGATGACCTCAGACCCTTGACACCATTAATTTGTTGAGATTGATTATGGGGATAACATCACAGGTGATGACCTCAGACCCTCATAACACCACTCGGTGGTGACGAGGTCTTAGTCCAGACACCATAATGGATGACCTCAGACCCTTGAATTCATAAATTTGGTGAGATTAATTATGGGGATAACATCACAGGTGATGACCTCAGATCCACATAACACCACTCGGTGGTGATGAGGTTTGAGCTCAAACACCATAATGGATGACCTCAGACCCTTAACATTATTAATTTGGTGAGATTAATTATGGGGATAACATCACAGGTGATGACCTCAGACCCTCATAACACCACTCGGTGGTGACGAGGTGTGATCTCAGACACCATAATGGATGACCTCAGACCCTTGAGATCATTAATTTGGTAAGATTAATTATGGGAATAACGTCATAGGTGATGACCTCAGACCCACATAACACCACTCGGTGGTGATGAGGTCTGAGCTTAGACACCATAATGGATGACCTCAGACCATTAACATCATTAATTTGGTGAGATTAATTATGGGGATAACATCACAGGTGATGACCTCAGACCCTCATAACACCACTCGGTAGTGACGAGGTCTGAGCTCAGACACCATAATGGATGACCTCAGACCCTTGACATCATTAGTTTGGTGAGATTTATTATGGGGATAACATCACAGGTGATGACCTCAGACCCTCATAACACCACTCGGTGGTGATGAGGTCTGAACTCAGACACCATAATGGATGACCTCAGACCCTTGACATAATTAATTTGGTAAGATTAATTATGGGAATAACATCATAGGTGATGACCTCAGACCCTCATAACACCACTCGGTGGTGATGAGGTCTGAGCTCAAACACCATAATGGATGACATCAGACCCTTAACATCATTAATTTGGTGAGATTAATTATGGGTATTACATCACAGGTGATAACCTCAGACCCTCATAACACCACTCGGTAGTGACGAGGTCTGAACTCAGACACCATAATGGATGACCTCAGACCCTTGACATCATTAATTTGGTGAGATTGATTATGGGGATAAGATCACAGGTGATGACCTCAGACCCTCATAACACCACTCGGTGGTGACGAGGTCTGAGCTCAGACACCATAATGGATGAGCTCAGACCCTTGACATCATTAATTTGGTGAGATTAATTATGGGGATAACATCACAGGTGATGACCTCAGACCCTCATAACACCACTCGGTGGTGATGAGGTCTGAACTCAGACACCATAATGGATGACCTCAGACCCTTGACATAATTAATTTGGTAAGATTAATTATCGGAATAACATCATAGGTGATGACCTCAGACCCTCATAACACCACTCGGTGGTGATGAGGTCTGAGTTGAAACACCATAATGGATGACGTCAGACCCTTAACATCATTAATTTGGTGAGATTAATTATGGGTATTACATCACAGGTGATAACCTCAGACCCTCATAACACCACTCGGTAGTGACGAGGTCTGAGCTCAGACACCATAATGGATCACCTCAGACCCTTGACATCATTAATTTGGTGAGATTGATTATGGGGATAAGATCACAGGTGATGACCTCAGACCCTCATAACACCACTCGATGGTGACGAGGTTTGAGCTCAGACACCATAATGGATGAGCTCAGACCCTTGACATCATTAATTTGGTGAGATTAATTATGGGGATAACATCACAGGTAATGACCTAAGATCCTCATAACACCACTCCGTGGTGACGAGGTCTGAGCTCAGACACCAATGTGGATGACCTCATACCCTTAACATAATTTATTTGGTGATATTAAATATGGGAATAACATCAGAGGTGATGACCTCAGACCCTCATAACACCACTCGGTGGTGATGAGGTCTGAACTCAGACACTATAATGGATGACCTTAGATCCTTGACACAATTAATTTGTTAAGATTAATTATGCGAATAACATCATAGGTGATGACCTCAGACCCTCATAACACCACTCGGTGGTGATGAGGTCTGAGCTCAAACACCATAATGGATGACCTCAGACCCTTGACATAATTAATTTGGTGAGATTAAATATGGAAATAACATCATAGGTGATGACCTCAGACCCTCATAACACCACTCGGTGGTGATGAGGTCTGAGCTCAGACACCATAATGGATGACCTCAGACCCTTAACATCATTAATTTGGTGAGATTAATTATGGGTATAACATCACCGGTGATGACCTCAGACCCTCACAACACCACTCGGTAGTGACGAGGTCTGATCTCAGACACCATAATGGATGACCTCAGACCCTTGACACCATTAATTTGTTGAGATTGATTATGGGGATAACATCACAGGTGATGACCTCAGACCCTCATAACACCACTCGGTGGTGACGAGGTCTTAGTCCAGACACCATAATGGATGACCTCAGACCCTTGAATTCATAAATTTGGTGAGATTAATTATGGGGATAACATCACAGGTGATGACCTCAGATCCACATAACACCACTCGGTGGTGATGAGGTTTGAGCTCAAACACCATAATGGATGACCTCAGACCCTTAACATTATTAATTTGGTGAGATTAATTATGGGGATAACATCACAGGTGATGACCTCAGACCCTCATAACACCACTCGGTGGTGACGAGGTGTGATCTCAGACACCATAATGGATGACCTCAGACCCTTGAGATCATTAATTTGGTAAGATTAATTATGGGAATAACGTCATAGGTGATGACCTCAGACCCACATAACACCACTCGGTGGTGATGAGGTCTGAGCTTAGACACCATAATGGATGACCTCAGACCATTAACATCATTAATTTGGTGAGATTAATTATGGGGATAACATCACAGGTGATGACCTCAGACCCTCATAACACCACTCGGTAGTGACGAGGTCTGAGCTCAGACACCATAATGGATGACCTCAGACCCTTGACATCATTAGTTTGGTGAGATTTATTATGGGGATAACATCACAGGTGATGACCTCAGACCCTCATAACACCACTCGGTGGTGATGAGGTCTGAACTCAGACACCATAATGGATGACCTCAGACCCTTGACATAATTAATTTGGTAAGATTAATTATGGGAATAACATCATAGGTGATGACCTCAGACCCTCATAACACCACTCGGTGGTGATGAGGTCTGAGCTCAAACACCATAATGGATGACATCAGACCCTTAACATCATTAATTTGGTGAGATTAATTATGGGTATTACATCACAGGTGATAACCTCAGACCCTCATAACACCACTCGGTAGTGACGAGGTCTGAACTCAGACACCATAATGGATGACCTCAGACCCTTGACATCATTAATTTGGTGAGATTGATTATGGGGATAAGATCACAGGTGATGACCTCAGACCCTCATAACACCACTCGGTGGTGACGAGGTCTGAGCTCAGACACCATAATGGATGAGCTCAGACCCTTGACATCATTAATTTGGTGAGATTAATTATGGGGATAACATCACAGGTGATGACCTCAGACCCTCATAACACCACTCGGTGGTGATGAGGTCTGAACTCAGACACCATAATGGATGACCTCAGACCCTTGACATAATTAATTTGGTAAGATTAATTATCGGAATAACATCATAGGTGATGACCTCAGACCCTCATAACACCACTCGGTGGTGATGAGGTCTGAGTTGAAACACCATAATGGATGACGTCAGACCCTTAACATCATTAATTTGGTGAGATTAATTATGGGTATTACATCACAGGTGATAACCTCAGACCCTCATAACACCACTCGGTAGTGACGAGGTCTGAGCTCAGACACCATAATGGATCACCTCAGACCCTTGACATCATTAATTTGGTGAGATTGATTATGGGGATAAGATCACAGGTGATGACCTCAGACCCTCATAACACCACTCGATGGTGACGAGGTTTGAGCTCAGACACCATAATGGATGAGCTCAGACCCTTGACATCATTAATTTGGTGAGATTAATTATGGGGATAACATCACAGGTAATGACCTAAGATCCTCATAACACCACTCCGTGGTGACGAGGTCTGAGCTCAGACACCAATGTGGATGACCTCATACCCTTAACATAATTTATTTGGTGATATTAAATATGGGAATAACATCAGAGGTGATGACCTCAGACCCTCATAACACCACTAAGTGGTGATGAGGTCTGAGCTCAGACACCATAACGGATGATCTCTGACCCTTAACATCATTAATTTGGTGAGATTAATTATGGGTATAACATCACAGGTGATGACCTCAGACCCTCACAACACCACTCGGTAGTAACGAGGTTTGATCTCAGACACCATAATGGATGACCTCTGACTCTTGACATCATTAATTTGCTGAGATTGATTATGGGGATAACATCACAGGTGAGGACCTCACACCCTCATAACACCACTCGGTGGTGATGAGGTCTGAGCTCGGACACCATAATGGATGACCTCAGACCCTTGACATAATTAATTTGGTAAGATTAATTATGGGAATAACATCATAGGTGATGACCTCAGATCCTCATAACACCACTCGGTGGTGACGAGGTCTGAGCTCAGACACCATAATGGATGACCTCAGACCCTTGACATCATTAATTTGGTGAGATTAATTATGGGGATAACATCACAGGTGATGACCTCAGACCCTCATAACACCACTCGGTGGTGACGAGGTGTGATCTCAGACACCATAATAGATGACCACAGACCCTTGAGATCATTTATTTGGTAAGATTAATTATGGGAATAACATCATAGGTGATGACCTCAGACCCTCATAACACCACTCGGTGTTGATGAGGTCTGAGCTCAGACACCATAATGGATGACCTCAGACCCTTGAGATCATTAATTTTGTAAGATTAATTATGGGAATAACGTCATAGGTGATGACCTCAGACCCTCACAACACCACTCGGTGGTGATGAGGTCTGAGCTCAGACACCATAATGGATGACCTCAGAACCTTAACATCATTAATTTGGTGAGATTAATTATGGGGATAACATCACAGGTGATGACCTCAGACCCTCATAACACCACTCGGTAGTGACGAGGTCTGAGCTCAGACACCATAATGGATGACCTCAGACATTTGACATCATTAATTTGGTGAGATTGATTATGGGGATAACATCACAGGTGATGACCTCAGACCCTCATAACACCACTCGGTGGTGATGAGGTCTGAACTCAGACACTATAATGGATGACCTTAGATCCTTGACACAATTAATTTGTTAAGATTAATTATGCGAATAACATCATAGGTGATGACCTCAGACCCTCATAACACCACTCGGTGGTGATGAGGTCTGAGCTCAAACACCATAATGGATGACCTCAGACCCTTGACATAATTAATTTGGTGAGATTAAATATGGAAATAACATCATAGGTGATGACCTCAGACCCTCATAACACCACTCGGTGGTGATGAGGTCTGAGCTCAGACACCATAATGGATGACCTCAGACCCTTAACATCATTAATTTGGTGAGATTAATTATGGGTATAACATCACAGGTGATGACCTCAGACCCTCACAACACCACTCGGTAGTGACGAGGTCTGATCTCAGACACCATAATGGATGACCTCAGACCCTTGACATCATTAATTTGCTGAGATTGATTATGGGGATAACATCACAGGTGATGACCTCAGACCTTCATAACACCACTCGGTGGTGACGAGGTCTTAGTCCAGACACCATAATGGATGACCTCAGACCCTTGAATTCATTAATTTGGTGAGATTAATTATGGGGATAACATCACAGGTGATGACCTCAGATCCACATAACACCACTCGGTGGTGATGAGGTCTGAACTCAGACACTATAATGGATGACCTTAGATCCTTGACACAATTAATTTGTTAAGATTAATTATGCGAATAACATCATAGGTGATGACCTCAGACCCTCATAGCACCACTCGGTGGTGATGAGGTTTGAGCTCAAACACCATAATGGATGACCTCAGACCCTTAACATCATTAATTTGGTGAGATTAATTATGGGTATAACATCACAGGTGATGACCTCAGACCCTCAAAACACCACTCGGTAGTGACGAGGTCTGATCTCAGACACCATAATGGATGACCTCAGACCCTTGACATCATTAATTTGCTGAGATTGATTATGGGGATAACATCACAGGTGATGACCTCAGACCCTCATAACACCACTCGGTAGTGATGAGGTCTGAGCTCAGACACCATAATGGATGACCTCAGACATTTGACATCATTAATTTGGTGAGATTGATTATGGGGATAACATCACAGGTGATGACCTCAGACCCTCATAACACCACTCGGTGGTGATGAGGTCTGAACTCAGACACTATAATGGATGACCTTAGATCCTTGACACAATTAATTTGTTAAGATTAATTATGCGAATAACATCATAGGTGATGACCTCAGACCCTCATAACACCACTCGGTGGTGATGAGGTTTGAGCTCAAACACCATAATGGATGACCTCAGACCCTTAACATCATTAATTTGGTGAGATTAATTATGGGGATAACATCACAGGTGATGATCTCAGACCCTCATAACACCACTCGGTGGTGACGAGGTGTGATCTCAGACACCATAATGGATGACCTCAGACCCTTGAGATCATTAATTTGGTAAGATTAATTATGGGAATAACGTCATAGGTGATGACCTCAGACCCACATAACACCACTCGGTGGTGATGAGGTCTGAGCTTAGACACCATAATGGATGACCTCAGACCATTAACATCATTAATTTGGTGAGATTAATTATGGGGATAACATCACAGGTGATGACCTCAGACCCTCATAACACCACTCGGTAGTGACGAGGTCTGAGCTCAGACACCATATTGGATGACCTCAGACCCTTGACATCATTAATTTGGTGAGATTTATTATGGGGATAACATCACAGGTGATGACCTCAGACCCTCATAACACCACTCGGTGGTGATGAGGTCTGAACTCAGACACCATAATGGATGACCTCAGACCCTTGACATAATTAATTTGGTAAGATTAATTATGGGAATAACATCATAGGTGATGACCTCAGACCCTCATAACACCACTCGGTGGTGATGAGGTCTGAGCTCAAACACCATAATGGATGACCTCAGACCCTTAACATCATTAATTTGGTGAGATTAATTATGGGTATTACATCACAGGTGATAACCTCAGACCCTCATAACACCACTCGGTAGTGACGAGGTCTGAACTCAGACACCATAATGGATGACCTCAGACCCTTGACATCATTAATTTGGTGAGATTGATTATGGGGATAACATCACAGGTGATGACCTCAGACCCTCATAACACCACTCGGTGGTGACGAGGTCTGAGCTCAGACACCATAATGGATGAGCTCAGACCCTTGACATCATTAATTTGGTGAGATTAATTATGGGGATAACATCACAGGTAATGACCTAAGATCCTCATAACACCACTCCGTGGTGACGAGGTCTGAGCTCAGACACCAATGTGGATGACCTCATACCCTTGACATAATTGATTTGGTGATATTAAATATGGGAATAACATCAGAGGTGATGACCTCAGACCCTCATAACACCACTCGGTGGTGATGAGGTCTGAGCTCAGACACCATAATGGATGATCTCTGACCCTTAACATCATTAATTTGGTGAGATTAATTATGGGTATAACATCACAGGTGATGACCTCAGACCCTCACAACACCACTCAGTAGTGACGAGGTCTGATCTCTGACACCATAATGGATGACCTCTGACCCTTGACATCATTAATTTGCTGAGATTGATTATGGGGATAACATCACAGGTGAGGACCTCACACCCTCATAACACCACTCGGTGGTGACGAGGTCTGAGCTCAGACACCATAATGGATGACCTCATACCCCTGACATCATTAATTTGGTGAGATTAATTATGGGGATAACATCACAGGTGATGACCTCAGACCCTCATAACACCACTCGGTGGTGATGAGGTCTGAGCTCGGACACCATAATGGATGACCTCAGACCCTTGACATCATTAATTTGGTGAGATTGATTATGGGGATAACATCACAGCTGATGAACTCTGATCCTCATAACACCACTCGGTGGTGACGAGGTCTGAGCTCAGACACCATAATCGATGACCTCAGCCCCTTGACATCATTAATTTGGTGAGATTAATTATGGGTATAACATCACAAGTGATGACCTCAGACCCTCATAACACCACTCGGTGGTGACGAGGTCTAAGCTCAGACCCTTGACATCATTAATTTGGTGAAATTAATTATGGGAATAACATCACAGGTAATGACCTCAGATCCTCATAACACCACTCGATGGTGACGAGGTCTGAGCTCAGACACCATAATGGATGACCTCAGACCCTTCACAGAATTAATTTGGTGATATTAAATTTGGGAATAACATCAGAGGTGATGACCTCAGACCCTCATAACACCACTCGGTGGTGATGAGGTCTGAAGTCAGACACCATAATGGATGACCTCAGAACCTTGACATCATTAATTTGGTAAGATTAATTATGGGGATTACATCATAGGTGATGACCTCAGACCCTCGTAACACCACTCGGTGGTGATGAGGTCTGAGCTCAAACAGCATAATGTATGACCTCAGTCCCTTAACATCATTAATTTGGTGAGATTAATTATGGGTATTACATCATAGGTGATGACCTCAGACCCTCATAACACCACTCGGTAGTGACGAGGTCTGAGCTCAGACACCATATTGGATGACCTCAGACCCTTGACATCATTAATTTGGTGAGATTTATTATGGGGATAACATCACAGGTGATGACCTCAGACCCTCATAACACCACTCGGTGGTGATGAGGTCTGAACTCAGACACCATAATGGATGACCTCAGACCCTTGACATAATTAATTTGGTAAGATTAATTATGGGAATAACATCATAGGTGATGACCTCAGACCCTCATAACACCACTCGGTGGTGATGAGGTCTGAGCTCAAACACCATAATGGATGACCTCAGACCCTTAACATCATTAATTTGGTGAGATTAATTATGGGTATTACATCACAGGTGATAACCTCAGACCATCATAACACCACTCGGTAGTGACGAGGTCTGAACTCAGACACCATAATGGATGACCTCAGACCCTTGACATCATTAATTTGGTGAGATTGATTATGGGGATAACATCACAGGTGATGACCTCAGACCCTCATAACACCACTCGGTGGTGACGAGGTCTGAGCTCAGACACCATAATGGATGAGCTCAGACCCTTGACATCATTAATTTGGTGAGATTAATTATGGGGATAACATCACAGGTAATGACCTAAGATCCTCATAACACCACTCCGTGGTGACGAGGTCTGAGCTCAGACACCAATGTGGATGACCTCATACCCTTGACATAATTGATTTGGTGATATTAAATATGGGAATAACATCAGAGGTGATGACCTCAGACCCTCATAACACCACTCGGTGGTGATGAGGTCTGAGCTCAGACACCATAATGGATGATCTCTGACCCTTAACATCATTAATTTGGTGAGATTAATTATGGGTATAACATCACAGGTGATGACCTCAGACCCTCACAACACCACTCGGTAGTGACGAGGTCTGATCTCAGACACCATAATGGATGACCTCTGACCCTTGACATCATTAATTTGCTGAGATTGATTATGGGGATAACATCACAGTTGAGGACCTCACACCCTCATAACACCACTCGGTGGTGACGAGGTCTGAGCTCAGACACCATAATGGATGACCTCATACCCCTGACATCATTAATTTGGTGAGATTAATTATGGGGATAACATCCCAGGTGATGACCTCAGACCCGCATAACACCACTCGGTGGTGATGAGGTCTGAGATCGGACACCATAATGGATGACCTCAGACCCTTGACATCATTAATTTGGTGAGACTGATTATGGGGATAACATCACAGCTGATGAACTCTGATCCTCATAACACCACTCGGTGGTGACGAGGTCTGAGCTCAGACACCATAATCGATGACCTCAGCCCCTTGACATCATTAATTTGGTGAGATTAATTATGGGGATAACATCACAGGTGATGACCTCAGACCCTCTTAACACCACTCGGTGGTGATGAGGTCTGAAGTCAGACACCATAATGGATGACCTCAGAACCTTGACATCATTAATTTGGTAAGATTAATTATGGGGATTACATCATAGGTGATGACCTCAGACCCTCGTAACACCACTCGGTGGTGATGAGGTCTGAGCTCAAACAGCATAATGTATGACCTCAGTCCCTTAACATCATTAATTTGGTGAGATTAATTATGGGTATTACATCATAGGTGATGACCTCAGACCCTCATAACACCACTCGGTAGTGACGAGGTCTGAGCTCAGACACCATAATGGATGACCTCAGACCCTTGACATCATTAATTTGGTAAGATTAATTATGGGGAAAACATCATAGGTGATGACCTCAGACCCTCGTAACACCACTCGGTGGTGATGAGGTCTTAGCTCAGACACCATAATGGATGACCTCAGACCCTTGACTTCATTAATTTGGTGAGATTAATTATGGGGATAACATCACAGGTGATGACCTCAAATCCACATAACACCACTCGGTGGTTATGAGGTTTGAGCTCAAACACCATAATGGATGACCTCAGACCCTTAACATCATTAATTTGGTGAGATTAATTATGGGGATAACATCACAGGTGATGACCTCAAACCCTCATAACACCACTTGGTGGTGACGAGGTGTGAGCTCAGACACCATAATGGATGACCTCAGACCCTTAACTTCATTAATTTGGTGAGATTAATTATGGGTACTACATCACAGGTGATGACCTCAGACCCTTGAGATCATTAATTTGGTAAGAATAATTATGGGAATAACGTCATAGGTGATGACCTCAGACCCTCATAACACCACTCGGTGGTGATGAGGTCTGAGCTCAGACACCATAATGGATGACCTCAGACCCTTAACATCATTAATTTGGTGAGATTAATTATGGGGATAACATCACAGGTGATGACCTCAGACCCTCATACTACCACTCGGTAGTGACGAGGTCTGAGCTCAGACACCATAATGGATGACCACAGACCCTTGACATCATTAATTTGGTGAGATTGATTATGGTGATAACATCACAGGTGATGACCTTAGACCCTCATAACACCACTCGGTGGTGATGAGGTCTGAACTCAGACACCATAATGGATGACCTCAGACCCTTGACATAATTAATTTGGTAAGATTAATTATGGGAATAACATCATAGGTGATGACCTCAGACCCTCATAACACCACTCGGTGGTGATGAGGTCTGAGCTCAAACACCATAATGGATGACCTCAGACCCTTGACATCATTAAATTGGTGAGATTAATTATGGGGATAACATCACAGGTGATGACCTCAGACCCTCATAACACCACTCGGTGGTGACGAGGTCTAAGCTCAGACCCTTGACATCATTAATTTGGTGAAATTAATTATGGGAATAACATCACAGGTAATGACCTCAGATCCTCATAACACCACTCGATGGTGACGAGGTCTGAGCTCAGACACCATAATGGATGACCTCAGACCCTTCACAGAATTAATTTGGTGATATTAAATTTGGGAATAACATCAGAGGTGATGACCTCAGACCCTCATAACACCACTCGGTGGTGATGAGGTCTGAGCTCAGACAACATAATGGATGATCTCTGAACCTTAACATCAATAATTTGGTGAGATTAATTATGGGTATAACATCACAGGTGATGACCTCAGACCCTCACAACACCACTCGGTAGTGACGAGGTCTGATCTCAGACACCATAATGGATGACCTCTGACCCTTGACATCATTAATTTGCTGAGATTGATTATGGGGATAACATCACAGGTGAGGACCTCACACCCTCATAACACCACTCGGTGGTGACGAGGTCTGAGTTCAGAGACCATAATGGATGACCTCAGACCCTTGACATCATTAATTTGGTGAAATTAATTATGGGGATAACATCACAGGTGATGACCTCAGACCCTCATAACACCACTCGGTGGTGATGAGGTCTGAGCTCGAACACCATAATGGATGACCTCAGACCCTTGACATCATTAATTTGGTGAGATTGATTATGGGGATAACATCACAGGTGATGAACTCAGATCTTCATAACACCACTCGGTGGTGACGAGGTCTGAGCTCAGACACCATAATGGATGACCTCAGCCCCTTGACATCATTAATTTGGTGAGATTAATTATGGGGATAACATCACAGGTGATGACCTCAGACCCTCTTAACACCACTCGGTGGTGATGAGGTCTGAAGTTAGACACCATAATGGATGACCTCAGACCCTTGACATCATTAATTTGGTAAGATTTATTATGGGGATAACATCATAGGTGATGACCTCAGACCCTCGTAACACCACTCGGTGGTGATGAGGTCTGAGCTCAAACACCATAATGGATGACCTCAGAGCCTTAACATCATTAATTTGGTGAGATTAATTATGGGTACTACATCACAGGTGATGACCTCAGACCCTCATAACACCACTCGGTAGTGACGAGGTCTGAGCTCAGACACCATAATGGATGACCTCAGACCCTTGACATCATTAAATTGGTGAGATTGATTATGGGGATAACCTCACAGGTGATGACCTCAGACCCTCATAACACCATTCGGTGCTGACGAGGTCTAAGCTCGGACCCTTGACATCATTAATTTGGTGAAATTAATTATGGGGATAACATCACAGGTGATGAACTCAGATCTTCATAACACCACTCGGTGGTGACGAGGTCTGAGCTCGAACACCATAATGGATGACCTCAGACCCTTGACATCATTAATTTGGTGAGATTGATTATGGGGATAACATCACAGGTGATGAACTCAGATCTTCATAACACCACTCGGTGGTGACGAGGTCTGAGCTCAGACACCATAATGGATGACCTCAGACCCTTGACATAATTAATTTGGTAAGATTAATTATGGGGATAACATCACAGGTGATGACCTCAGACCCTCTTAACACCACTCGGTGGTGATGAGGTCTGAAGTTAGACACCATAATGGATGACCTCAGACCCTTGACATCATTAATTTGGTAAGATTTATTATGGGGATAACATCATAGGTGATGACCTCAGACCCTCGTAACACCACTCAGTGGTGATGAGGTCTTAGCTCAGACACCATAATGGATGACCTCAGACCCTTGACTTCATTAATTTGGTGAGATAAATTATGGGGATAACATCACAGGTGATGACCTCATATCCACATAACACCACTCGGTGGTTATGAGGTTTGAGCTCAAACACCATAATGGATGACCTCAGACCCTTAACATCATTAATTTGGTGAGATTAATTATGGGGATAACATCACAGGTGATGACCTCAGACCCTCATAACACCACTTGGTGGTGACGAGGTGTGAGCTCAGACACCATAATGGATGACCTCAGACCCTTAACTTCATTAATTTGGTGAGATTAATTATGGGGATAACATCACAGGTGATGACCTCAGACCCTCATAACACCACTCGGTAGTGACGAGGTCTGAGCTCAGACACCATAATGGATGACCTCAGCCCCTTGACATCATTAATTTGGTGAGATTAATTATGGGGATAACATCACAGGTGATGACCTCAGACCCTCTTAACACCACTCGGTGGTGATGAGGTCTGAAGTCAGACACCATAATGGATGACCTCAGAACCTTGACATCATTAATTTGGTAAGATTAATTATGGGGATAACATCATAGGTGATGACCTCAGACCCTCGTAACCCCACTCGGTGGTGATGAGGTCTGAGCTCAAACAGCATAATGTATGACCTCAGACCCTTAACATCATTAATTTGGTGAGATTAATTATGTGTATTACATCATAGGTGATGACCTCAGACCCTCATAACACCACTCGTTAGTGACGAGGTCTGAGCTCAGACACCATAATGGATGACCTCAGACCCTTGACATCATTAATTTGGTAAGATTAATTATGGGGATAACATCATAGGTGATGACCTCCGACCCTCGTAACACCACTCGGTGGTTATGAGGTCTTAGCTCAGACACCATAATGGATGACCTCAGACCCTTGACTTCATTAATTTGGTGAGATTAATTATGGGGATAACATCACAGGTGATGACCTCAGATCCACATAACACCACTCGGTGGTTATGAGGTTTGAGCTCAAACACCATAATGGATGACCTCAGACCCTTAACATCATTAATTTGGTAAGATTAATTATGGGGATAACATCACAGGTGATGACCTCAAACCCTCATAACACCACTTGGTGGTGACGAGGTGTGAGCTCGGACACCATAATGGATGACCTCAGACCCTTAACATCATTAATTTGGTGAGATTAATTATGGGTACTACATCACAGGTGATGACCTCAGACCCTTGAGATCATTAATTTGGTAAGATTAATTATGGGAATAACGTCATAGGTGATGACCTCCGACCCTCATAACACCACTCGGTAGTGACGAGGTCTGAGCTCAGACACCATAATGGATGACCTCAGACCCTTGACATCATTAATTTGGTGAGATTGATTATGGGGATAACATCACAGGTGATGAACTAAGATCCTCACAACACCACTCAGTGGTGACGAGGTCTGAGCTCAGACACCATAATGGATGACCTCAGCCCCTTGACATCATTAATTTGGTGAGATTAATTATGGGGATAACATCACAGGTGATGACCTCAGACCCTCTTAACACCACTCGGTGGTGATGAGGTCTGAAGTCAGACACCATAATGGATGACCTCAGAACCTTGACATCATTAATTTGGTAAGATTTATTATGGGGATAACATCATAGGTGATGACCTCAGACCCTCGTAACCCCACTCGGTGGTGATGAGGTCTGAGCTCAAACAGCATAATGTATGACCTCAGACCCTTAACATCATTAATTTGGTGAGATTAATTATGTGTATTACATCATAGGTGATGACCTCAGACCCTCATAACACCACTCGTTAGTGACGAGGTCTGAGCTCAGACACCATAATGGATGACCTCAGACCCTTGACATCATTAATTTGGTAAGATTAATTATGGGGATAACATCATAGGTGATGACCTCCGACCCTCGTAACACCACTCGGTGGTTATGAGGTCTTAGCTCAGACACCATAATGGATGACCTCAGACCCTTGACTTCATTAATTTGGTGAGATTAATTATGGGGATAACATCACAGGTGATGACCTCAGATCCACATAACACCACTCGGTGGTTATGAGGTTTGAGCTCAAACACCATAATGGATGACCTCAGACCCTTAACATCATTAATTTGGTAAGATTAATTATGGGGATAACATCACAGGTGATGACCTCAAACCCTCATAACACCACTTGGTGGTGACGAGGTGTGAGCTCGGACACCATAATGGATGACCTCAGACCCTTAACATCATTAATTTGGTGAGATTAATTATGGGTACTACATCACAGGTGATGACCTCAGACCCTTGAGATCATTAATTTGGTAAGATTAATTATGGGAATAACGTCATAGGTGATGACCTCCGACCCTCATAACACCACTCGGTGGTGATGAGGTCTGAGCTCAGACACTATAATGGATGACCTCAGACCCTTAACATCATTAATTTGGTGAGATTAATTATGGGGATAACATCACAGGTGATGACCTCAGACCCTCATAACACCACTCGGTAGTGACGAGGTCTGAGCTCAGACACCATAATGGATGACCACAGACCCTTGACATCATTAATTTGGTGAGATTGATTATGGGGATAACATCACAGGTGATGACCTTAGACCCTCATAACACCACTCGGTGGTGATGAGGTCTGAACTCAGACACCATAATGGATGACCTCAGACCCTTGACATAATTAATTTGGTAAGATTAATTATGGGAATAACATCATAGGTGATGACCTCAGACCCTCATAACACCACTCGGTGGTGATGAGGTTTGAGCTCAAACACCATAATGGATGACCTCAGACCTTTAACATCATTAATTTGGTGAGATTAATTATGGGTACTACATCACAGGTGATGACCTCAGACCCTCATAACACCACTCGGTAGTGACGAGGTCTGAGCTCAGACACCATAATGGATGATCTCAGACCCTTGACTTCAGTAAGTTGGTGAGATTGATTATGGGGATAACATCACAGGTGATGACCTCAGACCCTCATAACACCACTCGGTGGTGACGAGGTCTAAGCTCAGGCACCATAATGGATGAGCTCAGACCCTTGACATCATTAATTTGGTGAAATTAATTATGGGGATAACATCACAGGTAATGACCTCAGATCCTCATAACACCACTCGGTGGTGACGAGGTCTGAGCTCAGACACCATAATGGATGACCTGAGACCCTTGTCAGAATTAATTTGGTGATATTAAATTTGGGAATAACATCAGAGGTGATGACCTCAGACCCTCATAACACCACTCGGTGGTGATGAGGTCTGAGCTCAGACAACATAATGGATGATCTCTGACCCTTAACATCAATAATTTGGTGAGATTAATTATGGGTATAACATCACATGTGATGACCTCAGACCCTCACAACACCACTCGGTAGTGACGAGGTTTGATCTCAGACACCATAATGGATGACCTCTGACCCTTGACATCATTAATTTGGTGAGATTGATTATGGGGATAACATCACAGCTGATGAACTCTGATCCTCATAACACCACTCGGTGGTGACGAGGTCTGAGCTCAGACACCATAATCGATGACCTCAGCCCCTTGACATCATTAATTTGGTGAGATTAATTATGGGGATAACATCACAGGTGATGACCTCAGACCCTCTTAACACCACTCGGTGGTGATGAGGTCTGAAGTCAGACACCATAATGGATGACCTCAGAACCTTGACATCATTAATTTGGTAAGATTAATTATGGGGATTACATCATAGGTGATGACCTCAGACCCTCGTAACACCACTCGGTGGTGATGAGGTCTGAGCTCAAACAGCATAATGTATGACCTCAGTCCCTTAACATCATTAATTTGGTGAGATTAATTATGGGTATTACATCATAGGTGATGACCTCAGACCCTCATAACACCACTCGGTAGTGACGAGGTCTGAGCTCAGACACCGTAATGGATGACCTCAGACCCTTGACATCATTAATTTGGTAAGATTAATTATGGGGAAAACATCATAGGTGATGACCTCAGACCCTCGTAACACCACTCGGTGGTGATGAGGTCTTAGCTCAGACACCATAATGGATGACCTCAGACTCTTGACTTCATTAATTTGGTGAGATTAATTATGGGGATAACATCACAGGTGATGACCTCAAATCCACATAACACCACTCGGTGGTTATGAGGTTTGAGCTCAAACACCATAATGGATGACCTCAGACCCTTAACATCATTAATTTGGTGAGATTAATTATGGGGATAACATCACAGGTGATGACCTCAAACCCTCATAACACCACTTGGTGGTGACGAGGTGTGAGCTCAGACACCATAATGGATGACCTCAGGCCCTTAACTTCATTAATTTGGTGAGATTAATTATGGGTACTACATCACAGGTGATGACCTCAGACCCTTGAGATCATTAATTTGGTAAGAATAATTATGGGAATAACGTCATAGGTGATGACCTCAGACCCTCATAACACCACTCGGTGGTGATGAGGTCTGAGCTCAGACACCATAATGGATGACCTCAGACCCTTAACATCATTAATTTGGTGATATTAATTATGGGGATAACATCACAGGTGATGACCTCAGACCCTCATACTACCACTCGGTAGTGACGAGGTCTGAGCTCAGACACCATAATGGATGACCACAGACCCTTGACATCATTAATTTGGTGAGATTGATTATGGGGATAACATCACAGGTGATGACCTTAGACCCTCATAACACCACTCGGTGGTGATGAGGTCTGAACTCAGACACCATAATGGATGACCTCAGACCCTTGACATAATTAATTTGGTAAGATTAATTATTGGAATAACATCATAGGTGATGACCTCAGACCCTCATAACACCACTCGGTGGTGATGAGGTCTGAGCTCAAACACCATAATGGATGACCTCACACCCTTAACATCATTAATTTGGTGAGATTAATTATGGGTACTACATCACAGGTGATGACCTCAGACCCTCATAACACCACTCGGTAGTGACGAGGTCTGAGCTCAGACACCATAATGGATGACCTCAGACCCTTGACATCATTAAATTGGTGAGATTGATTATGGGGATAACATCACAGGTGATGACCTCAGACCCTCATAACACCACTCGGTGGTGACGAGGTCTAAGCTCAGACCCTTGACATCATTAATTTGGTGAAATTAATTATGGGGATAACATCACAGGTAATGACCTCAGATCCTCATAACACCACTCGATGGTGACGAGGTCTGAGCTCAGACACCATAATGGATGACCTCAGACCCTTGACAGAATTAATTTGGTGATATTAAATTTGGGAATAACATCAGAGGTGATGACCTCAGACCCTCATAACACCACTCGGTGGTGATGAGGTCTGAGCTCAGACAACATAATGGATGATCTCTGAACCTTAACATCAATAATTTGGTGAGATTAATTATGGGTATAACATCACAGGTGATGACCTCAGACCCTCACAACACCACTCGGTAGTGACGAGGTCTGATCTCAGACACCATAATGGATGACCTCTGACCCTTGACATCATTAATTTGCTGAGATTGATTATGGGGATAACATCACAGGTGAGGACCTCACACCCTCATAACACCACTCGGTGGTGACGAGGTCTGAGTTCAGAGACCATAATGGATAACCTCAGACCCTTGACATCATTAATTTGGTGAAATTAATTATGGGGATAACATCACAGGTGATGACCTCAGACCCTCATAACACCACTCGGTGGTGATGAGGTCTGAGCTCGAACACCATAATGGATGACCTCAGACCCTTGACATCATTAATTTGGTGAGATTGATTATGGGGATAACATCACAGGTGATGAACTCAGATCTTCATAACACCACTCGGTGGTGACGAGGTCTGAGCTCAGACACCATAATGGATGACCTCAGCCCCTTGACATCATTAATTTGGTGAGATTAATTATGGGGATAACATCACAGGTGATGACCTCAGACCCTCCTAACACCACTCGGTGGTGATGAGGTCTGAAGTTAGACACCATAATGGATGACCTCAGACCCTTGACATCATTAATTTGGTAAGATTTATTATGGGGATAACATCATAGGTGATGACCTCAGACCCTCGTAACACCACTCGGTGGTGATGAGGTCTGAGCTCAAACACCATAATGGATGACCTCAGAGCCTTAACATCATTAATTTGGTGAGATTAATTATGGGTACTACATCACAGGTGATGACCTCAGACCCTCATAACACCACTCGGTAGTGACGAGGTCTGAGCTCAGACACCATAATGGATGACCTCGGACCCTTGACATCATTAAATTGGTGAGATTGATTATGGGGATAACCTCACAGGTGATGACCTCAGACCCTCATAACACCATTCGGTGGTGACGAGGTCTAAGCTCGGACCCTTGACATCATTAATTTGGTGAAATTAATTATGGGGATAACATCACAGGTGATGAACTCAGATCTTCATAACACCACTCGGTGGTGACGAGGTCTGAGCTCGAACACCATAATGGATGACCTCAGACCCTTGACATCATTAATTTGGTGAAATTGATTATGGGGATAACATCACAGGTGATGAACTCAGATCTTCATAACACCACTCGGTGGTGACGAGGTCTGAGCTCAGACACCATAATGGATGACCTCAGACCCTTGACATAATTAATTTGGTAAGATTAATTATGTTGATAACATCACAGGTGATGACCTCAAACCCTCTTAACACCACTCGGTGGTGATGAGGTCTGAAGTTAGACACCATAATGGATGACCTCAGACCCTTGACATCATTAATTTGGTAAGATTTATTATGGGGATAACATCATAGGTGATGACCTCAGACCCTCGTAACACCACTCAGTGGTGATGAGGTCTTAGCTCAGACACCATAATGGATGACCTCAGACCCTTGACTTCATTAATTTGGTGAGATAAATTATGGGGATAACATCACAGGTGATGACCTCAGATCCACATAACACCACTCGGTGGTTATGAGGTTTGAGCTCAAACACCATAATGGATGACCTCAGACCCTTAACATCATTAATTTGGTGAGATTAATTATGGGGATAACATCACAGGTGATGACCTCAGACCCTCATAACACCACTTGGTGGTGACGAGGTGTGAGCTCAGACACCATAATGGATGACCTCAGACCCTTAACATCATTAATTTGGTGAGATTAATTATGGGTACTACATCACAGGTGATGACCTATGACCCTTGAGATCATTAATTTGGTAAGATTAATTATGGGAATAACGTCATAGGTGATGACCTCAGACCCTCATAACACCACTCGGTGGTGATGAGGTCTGAGCTCAGACACCATAATGGATGACCTCAGACCCTTAACATCATTAATTTGGTGAGATTAATTATGGGGATAACATCACAGGTGATGACCTCAGACCCTCATAACACCACTCGGTAGTGACGAGGTCTGAGCTCAGACACCATAATGGATGACCTCAGACCCTTGACATCATTAATTTGGTGAGATTGATTATGGGGATAACATCACAGGTGATGAACTAAGATCCTCACACCACCACTCGGTGGTGACGAGGTCTGAGCTCAGACACCATAATGGATGACCTCAGCCCCTTGACATCATTAATTTGGTGAGATTAATTATGGGGATAACATCACAGGTGATGAACTCAGACCCTCTTAACACCACTCGGTGGTGATGAGGTTTGAGCTCAAACACCATAATGGATGACCTCAGACCCTTAACATCATTAATTTGGTGAGATTAATTATGGGTACTACATCACAGGTGATGACCTCAGACCCTCATAACACCACTCGGTAGTGACGAGGTCTTAGCTCAGACACCATAATGGATGATCTCAGACCCTTGACTTCATTAAGTTGGTGAGATTGATTATGGGGATAACATCACAGGTGATGACCTCAGACCCTCATAACACCACTCGGTGGTGACGAGGTCTAAGCTCAGGCACCATAATGGATGAGCTCAGACCCTTGACATCATTAATTTGGTGAAATTAATTATGGGGATAACATCACATGTAATGACCTCAGATCCTCATAACACCACTCGGTGGTGACGAGGTCTGAGCTCAGACACCATAATGGATGACCTGAGACCCTTGTCAGAATTAATTTGGTGATATTAAATTTGGGAATAACATCAGAGGTGATGACCTCAGACCCTCATAACACCACTCGGTGGTGATGAGGTCTGAGCTCAGACAACATAATGGATGATCTCTGACCCTTAACATCAATAATTTGGTGAGATTAATTATGGGTATAACATCACATGTGATGACCTCAGACCCTCACAACACCACTCGGTAGTGACGAGGTTTGATCTCAGACACCATAATGGATGACCTCTGACCATTGACATCATTAATTTGCTGAGATTGATTATGGGGATAACATCACAGGTGAGGACCTCACACCCTCATAACACCACTCGGTGGTGACGAGGTCTGAGTTCAGACACCATAATGGATGACCTCAGACCCTTGACATCATTAATTTGGTGAGATTAATTATGGGGATAACATCACAGGTGATGACCTCAGACCCTCATAACACCACTCGGTGGTGATGAGGTCTGAGCTCGAACACCATAATGGATGGCCTCAGACCCTTGACATCATTAATTTAGTGAGATTGATTATGGGGATAACATCACAGGTGATGAACTCAGATCTTCATAACACCACTCGGTGGTGACGAGGTCTGAGCTCAGACACCATAATGGATGACCTCAGCCCCTTGACATCATTAATTTGGTGAGATTAATTATGGGGATAACATCACAGGTGATGACCTCAGACCCTCTTAACACCACTCGGTGGTGATGAGGTATGAAGTTAGACACCATAATGGATGACCTCAGACCCTTGACATCATTAATTTGGTAAGATTTATTATGGGGATAACATCATAGGTGATGACCTCAGACCCTCGTAACACCACTCGGTGGTGATGAGGTCTTAGCTCAGACACCATAATGGATGACCTCAGACCCTTGACTTCATTAATTTGGTGAGATTAATTATGGGGATAACATCACAGGTGATGACCTCAGATCCTCATAACACCACTCGGTGGTTATGAGGTTTGAGCTCAAACACCATAATGGATGACCTCAGACCCTTAACATCACTAATTTGGTGAGATTAATTATGGGGATAACATCACAGGTGATGACCTCAGACCCTCATAACACCACTTGGTGGTGACGAGGTGTGAGCTCAGACACCATAATGGATGACCTCAGACCCTTAACATCATTAATTTGGTGAGATTAATTATGGGTACTACATCACAGGTGATGACCTCTGACCCTTGAGATCATTAATTTGGTAAGATTAATTACGGGAATAACGTCATAGGTGATGACCTCAGACCCTCATAACACCACTCGGTGGTGATGAGGTCTGAGCTCAGACACCATAATGGATGACCTCAGACCCTTAACATCATTAATTTGGTGGGATTAATTATGGGGATAACGTCACAGGTGATGACCTCAGACCCTCATAACACCACTCGGTAGTGACGAGGTCTGAGCTCAGACACCATAATGGACTACCTCAGACCCTTGACATCATTAATTTGGTGAGATTGATTATGGGGATAACCTCACAGGTGATGACCTCAGACCCTCATAACACCACTCGGTGGTGATGAGGTCTGAACTCAGACACCATAATGGATGACCTCAGACCCTTGACATAATTAATTTGGTAAGATTAATTATGGGAATAACATCATAGGTGATGACCTCAGACCCTCATAACACCACTCGGTGGTGATGAGGTCTGAGCTCAAACACCATAATGGATGACCTCAGACCCTTAACATCATTAATTTGGTGAGATTCATTATGGGTACTACATCACAGGTGATGACCTCAGACCCTCATAACACCACTCGGTAGTGACGAGGTCTGAGCTCAGACACCATAATGGATGACCTCAGACCCTTGACATCATTAAATTGGTGAGATTGATTATGGGGATAACATCATAGGTGATGACCTCAGACCTCCATAACACCACTCGGTGGTGACGAGGTCTGAGCTCAGGCACCATAATGGATGAGCTCAGACCCTTGACATCATTAATTTGGTGAAATTAATTATGGGGATAACATCACAGGTAATGACCCCAGATCCTCATAACACCACTCGGTGGTGACGAGGTCTGAGCTCAGACACCATAATGGATGACCTCAGACCCTTGACAGAATTGATTTGGTGATATTAAATATGGGAATAACATCATAGGTGATGACCTCAGACCCTCATAACACCACTCGGTGGTGATGAGGTCTAAGCTCAGACACCATAATGGATGACCTATGACCCTTAACATCATTAATTTGGTGAGATTAATTATGGGTATAACATCACAAGTGATGACCTCAGACCCTCACAACACCACTTGGTAGTGACGAGGTCTGATCTCAGACACCATAATGGATGACCTCAGACCCTTGACATCATTAATTTGCTGAGATTGATTATGGGGATAACATCACAGGTGATGACCTCACACCCTCATAACACCACTCGGTGGTGACGAGGTCTGAGCTCAGACACCATAATGGATGACCTCAGACCCTTGACATCATTAATTTGGTGAGATTAATTATGGGGATAACGTCACAGGTGATGACCTCAGACCCTCACAACACCACTCGGTGGTGACGAGGTCTGAGCTCGGACACCATAATGGATGAGCTCAGACCCTTGACATCATTAATTTGGTGAGATTGATTATGGGGATAACATCACAGGTGATGAACTCAGACCCTCATAATACCACTCGGTGGTGACGAGGTCTGAGCTCAGACACCATAATGGATGACCTCAGCCCCTTGACATCATTAATTTGGTGAGATTAATTATGGGGATAACATCACAGGTGATGACCTTAGACCGTCATAACACCACTCGGTGGTGATGAGGTCTGAAGTCAGACACCATAATGGATGACCTCAGACCCTTGACATCATTAATTTGGTAAGATTAATTATGGGAATAACATCATAGGTGATGACCTCAGACCCTCATAACACCACTCGGTGGTGATGAGGTCTGAGCTCAGACACCATAATGGATGACCTCAGACCCTTAACATCATTAATTTGGTGAGATTACTTATGGGGATAACATCACAGGTGATGACCTCAGACCCTCATAACACCACTCGGTAGTGACGAGGTCTGAGCTCAGACACCATAATGGATGACCTCAGACCCTTGACATCATTAAATTGGTGAGATTGATTATGGGGAAAACATGACAGGTGATGACCTCAGACCCTCATAACACCACTCGGTGGTGACGAGTTTTGAGCTCAGGCACCATAATGGATGAGCTCAGACCCTTGACATCATTAATTTGGTGAGATTAATTATGGGGATAACATCACAGGTAATGACCTCAGATCCTCATAACACCACTCGGTGGTGGCGAGGGCTGAGCTCAGACATCATAATGGATGACCTCAGACCCTTGACAGAATTGATTTGGTGATATTAAATATGGGAATAACATCATAGGTGATGACCTCAGACCCTCATAACACCACTCGGTCGTGATGAGGTCTGAGCTTAGACACCATAATGGATGACCTCAGACCCTTAACATCATTAATTTGGTGAGATTAATTATGGGTATAACATCACAGGTGATGACCTGAAACCCTCACAACACCACTCGGTAGTGACGAGGTCTGATCTCAGACACCATAATGGATGACCTCAGACCCTTGACATCATTAATTTGCTGAGATTGATTATGGGGATAACATCACAGGTGATGACCTCACACCTTCATAACACCACTCGGTGGTGATGAGGTCTGAGCTCAGACACCATAATGGATGTCCTCAGACCCTTGACATCATTAATTTGGTGAGATTAATTATGGGGATAACATCACAGGTGATGATCTCAGACCCTCATAACACCACTCGGTGGTGATGAGGTCTGAGCTCGGACACCATAATGGATGACCTCAGACCCTTGACATGATTAATTTGGTGAGATTGATTATGGGGATAACATCACAGGTGATGAACTCAGACCCTCATAATACCACTCGGTGGTGACGAGGTCTGAGCTCAGACACCATAATGGATGACCTCAGCCCCTTGACATCATTAATTTGGTGAGATTAATTATGGGGATAACATCACAGGTGATGACCTCAGACCCTCATAACACCACTCGGTGGTGATGAGGTCTGAAGTCAGACACCATAATGGATGACCTCAGACCCTTGACATCATTAATTTCGTAAGATTAATTATGGGAATAACATCATAGGTGATGACCTCAGACCCTCATAACATCACTCGGTGGTGATGAGGTCTGAGCTCAGACACCATAATGGATGACCTTAGACCCTTAACATCATTAATTTGGTGAGAATAATTATGGGGATAACATCACAGGTGATGACCTCAGACCCTCATAACACCACTCGGTGGTGACGAGGTCTGAGCTCAGACACCATAATGGATGAGCTCAGACCCTTGACATCATTAACTTGGTGAGATTAATTATGGGGATAACATCACAGGTAATGACCTAAGATCCTCATAACACCACTCCGTGGTGACGAGGTCTGAGCTCAGACACCAATGTGGATGACCTCATACCCTTGACATAATTGATTTGGTGATATTAAATATGGGAATAACATCAGAGGTGATGACCTCAGACCCTCATAAAACCACTCGGTGGTGATGAGGTCTGAGCTCAGACACCATAATGGATGATCTCTGACCCTTAACATCATTAATTTGGTGAGATTAATTATGGGATAACATCACAGGTGATGACCTCAGACCCTCATAACACCACTCGGTGGTGACGAGGTCTGAGCTCAGACACCATAATGGAAGACCTCAGACCCTTGACATCATTAATTTGGTGAGATTAATTATGGGGATAACATCACAGGTGATGACCTCAGACCCTCATAACACCACTCGGTGGTGACGAGGTCTGACCTCAGACACCATAATGGATGACCTCAGACCCTTGACATCATTAATTTGGTGAGATTGATTATGGGGATAACATCACAGGTGATGAACTCAGACCCTCATAACACCACTCGGTGGTGACGAGGTCTGAGCTCAGACACCATAATGGATTACCTAATCCCCTTGACATCATTAATTTGGTGAGATTAATTATGGGGATAACATCACAGGTGATGACCTCAAACCCTCATAACACCACTCGGTAGTGACGAGGTCTGAGCTCAGACACCATAATGAATGACCTCAGACCCTTGACATCATTAATTTGCTGAGATTGATTATGGGGATAACATCACAGGTGATGACCTTAGACCCTCATAACACCACTCGGCGGTGATGAGGTCTGAACTCAGACACCATAATGGATGACCTCAGAACCTTGACATAATTAATTTGGTAAGATTAATTATGGGAATAACATCATAGGTGATGACCTCAGACCCTCATAACACCACTCGGTGGTGATGAGGTCTGAGCTCAAACACCATAATGGATGACCTCAAACCCTTAACATCATTAATTTGGTGAGATTAATTATGGGTACTACATCTCAGGTGATGACCTCAGACACTCATAACAAAACTCGGTAGTGACGAGGTCTGAGCTCAGACACCATAATGGATGACCTCAGACCCTTGACATCATTAAATTGGTGAGATTGATTATGGGGATAACATCACAGGTGATGACCTCAGACCCTCATAACACCACTCGGTGGTGACGAGGTCTGAGCTCAGGCACCATAATGGATGAGCTCAGTCCTTTGACATCATTAATTTGGTGAAATTAATTATGGGGATAACATCACAGGTAATGACCTCAGATCCTCATAACACCTCTCAGTGGTGACGAGGTCTGAGCTCAAACACCATAATGGATGACCTCAGACCCTTGACATAATTAATTTGGTGAGATTAAATATGGGAATAACATCATAGGTGATGACCTCAGACCCTCATAACACCACTCGGTGGTGACGAGGCCTGATCTCAGACACCATAATGGATTACCTAATCCCCTTGACATCATTAATTTGGTGAAATTAATTATGGGGATAACATCACAGGTAATGACCTCAGATCCTCATAACACCACTCGGTGGTGACGAGGTCTGAGCTCAGACACCATAATGGATGACCTCAGACCCTTGACATAATTGATTTGGTGATATTAAATATGGGAATAACATCATAGGTGATGACCTCAGACCCTCATAACACCACTCGGTGGTGATGAGGTCTGAGCTCAGACACCATAATGGATGACCTAAGACCCTTAACATCATTAATTTGGTGAGATTAATTATGGCTATAACATAACAGGTGATGACCTCAGACCCTCACAACACCACTCGATAGTGACGAGGTCTGATCTCAGACACCATAATGGATGACCTCAGACCCTTGACATCATTAATTTGCTGAGATTGATTATGGGGATAACATCACAGGTGATGACCTCAGACCTTCATAACACCACTCGGTGGTGACGAGGTCTTAGGTCAGACACCATAATGGATGACCTCAGACCCTTGACATCATTAATTTGCTGAGATTAATTATGGGGATAACATCACAGGTGATGACCCCAGACCCTCATAACACCACTCGGTGGTGACGAGGTCTGAGCTCGGACACCATAATGGATGACCTCAGACCCTTGACATCATTAATTTGGTGAGATTGATTATGGGGATAACATCACAGGTGATGAACTCAGACCCTCATAATACCACTCGGTGGTGACGAGGTCTAAGCTCAGACACCATAATGGATGACCTCAGCCCCTTGACATCATTAATTTGGTGAGATTAATTATGGGGATAACATCACAGGTGATGACCTCAGACCCTCATAACACCACTCGGTGGTGATGAGGTCTGAAGTCAGACACCATAATGGATGACTTCAGACCCTTGACATCATTAATTTGGTAAGATTAATTATGGGAATAACATCATAGGTGATGACCTCAGACCCTCATAACACCACTCGATGGTGATGAGGTCTGAGCTCAGACACCATAATCGATGACCTCACACCCTTACCATCATTAATTTGGTGAGATTAATTATGGGGATAACATCACAGGTGATGACCTCAGACCCTCATAACACCACTCGGTAGTGACGAGGTCTGAGCTCAGACACCATAATGGATGACCTCAGACCCTTGGGATCATTAAATTGGTGAGATTGATTATGGGGATAACATCACAGGTGATGACCTCAAACCCTCATAACACAACTCGGTGGTGACGAGGTCTGAGCTCAGGCACCATAATGGATGAGCTCAGACCCTTGACATCATTAATTTGGTGAGATTAATTATGGGGATAACATCACAGGTAATGACCTCAGATCCTCATAACACCACTCGGTGGTGACGAGGCTGAGCTCAGACACCATAATGGAGGACCTCAGACCCTTGACAGAATTGATTTGGTGATATTAAATATGGGAATAACATCATAGGGGATGACCTCAGACACCATAATGGATGACCTCAGACCCTTAACATCATTAATTTGGTGAGATTAATTATGGGTATAACATCATAGTTGATGACCTCAGACCCTCACGACACCACTCGGTAGTGACGAGGTCTGATCTCAGACACCATAATGGATGACCTCAGACCCGTGACATCATTAATTTGCTGAGATTGATTATGGGGATAACATCACAGGTGATGACCTCACACCCTCATAACACCACTCGGTGGTGACGAGGTCTGAGCTCAGACACCATAATGGATGACCTCAGACCCTTGACATCATTAATTTGGTGAGATTAATTATGGGGATAACATCACAGGTGATGACCTCAGACCCTCATAACACCACTCGGTGGTGACGAGGTCTGAGCTCGGACACCACAATGGATGACCTCAGACCCTTGACATCATTAATTTGGTGAGATTGATTATGGGGATCACATCACATGTGATGAACTCAGACCCTCATAACACCACTCGGTGGTGATGAGGTCTGAGCTCAGACACCATAATGGATGACCTCAGACCCTTAACATCATTAATTTGGTGAGATTAATTATGGGTATAACATCACAGGTGATGACCTCAGACCCTCATAACACCACTCGGTAGTGACGAGGTCTGAGCTCAGACACCATAATGGATGACCTCAGACCCTTGACATCATTAATTTGGTGAGATTGACTATGGGGATAACATCACAGGTGATGACCTCAGACCCTCATAACACCACTCGGTGGTGATGAGGTCTAAACTCAGACACCATAATGGATGACCTCAGACCCTTGGCATAATTAATTTGGTAAGATTAATTATGGGAATAACATCATAGGTGATGACCTCAGATCCTCATAACACCACTCGGTGGTGACGAGGTCTGAGCTCAGACACCATAATGGATGACCTCAGACCCTTGACATCATTAATTTGGTGAGATTAATTATGGGGATAACATCACAGGTGATGACCTCAGACCCTCATAACACCACTCGGTGGTGACGAGGTCTGACCTCAGACACCATAATGGATGACCTCAGACCCTTGACATCATTAATTTGGTGAGATTAATTATGGGGATAACATCACAGGTGATGCCCTCAGACCCTCATAACACCACTCGGTGGTGACGAGGTCTGACCTCAGACACCATAATGGATGACCTCAGACCCTTGACATCTTTAAATTGGTGAGATTGATTATGGGGATAACATCACAGGTGATGAACTCAGACCCTCATAACACCACTCGGTGGTGACGAGGTCTGAGCTCAGACACCATAATGGATTACCTAATCCCCTTGACATCATTAATTTGGTGAGATTAATTATGGGGATAACATCACAGGTAATGACCTCAGATCCTCATAACACCACTCGGTGGTGACGAGGCTGAGCTCAGACACCATAATGGAGGACCTCAGACCCTTGACAGAATTGATTTGGTGATATTAAATATGGGAATAACATCATAGGGTATGACCTCAGACACCATAATGGATGACCTCAGACCCTTAACATCATTAATTTGGTGAGATTAATTATGGGTATAACATCACAGGTGATGACCTCAGACCCTCACGACACCACTCGGTAGTGACGAGGTCTGATCTCAGACAGCATAATGGATGACCTCAGACCCTTGACATCATTAATTTGGTGAGATTAATTATGGGTATAACATCACAGTTGATGACCTCAGACCCTCACGACACCACTCGGTAGTGACGAGGTCTGATCTCAGACACCATAATGGATGACCTCAGACCCTTGACATCATTAATTTGCTGAGATTGATTATGGGGATAACATCACAGGTGATGACCTCACACCCTCATAACACCACTCGGTGGTGACGAGGTCTGAGCTCAGACACCATAATGGATGACCTCAGACCCTTGACATCATTAATTTGGTGAGATTAGTTATGGGGATAACATCACAGGTGATGACCTCAGACCCTCATAACACCACTCGGTGGTGACGAGGTCTGAGCTCGGACACCACAATGGATGACCTCAGACCCTTGACATCATTAATTTGGTGAGATTGATTATGGGGATCACATCACATGTGATGAACTCAGACCCTCATAACACCACTCGGTGGTGATGAGGTCTGAGCTCAGACACCATAATGGATGACCTCAGACCCTTAACATCATTAATTTGGTGAGATTAATTATGGGTATAACATCACAGGTGATGATCTCAGACCCTCATAACACCACTCGGTAGTGACGAGGTCTGAGCTCAGACACCATAATGGATGACCTCAGACCCTTGACATCATTAAATTGGTGAGATTGATTATGGGGATAACATCACAGGTGATGAACTCAGACCCTCATAACACCACTCAGTGGTGACGAGGTCTGAGCTCAGACACCATAATGGATTACCTAATCCCCTTGACATCATTAATTTGGTGAGATTAATTATGGGGATAACATCACAGGTAATGACCTCAGATCCTCATAACACCACTCGGTGGTGACGAGGCTGAGCTCAGACACCATAATGGAGGACCTCAGACCCTTGACAGAATTGATTTGGTGATATTAAATATGGGAATAACATCATAGGGTATGACCTCAGACACCATAATGGATGACCTCAGACCCTTAACATCATTAATTTGGTGAGATTAATTATGGGTATAACATCACAGGTGATGACCTCAGACCCTCACGACACCACTCGGTAGTGACGAGGTCTGATCTCAGACACCATAATGGATGACCTCAGACCCTTGACATCATTAATTTGGTGAGATTAATTATGGGTATAACATCACAGTTGATGACCTCAGACCCTCACGACACCACTCGGTAGTGACGAGGTCTGATCTCAGACACCATAATGGATGACCTCAGACCCTTGACATCATTAATTTGCTGAGATTGATTATGGGGATAACATCACAGGTGATGACCTCACACCCTCATAACACCACTCGGTGGTGACGAGGTCTGAGCTCAGACACCATAATGGATGACCTCAGACCCTTGACATCATTAATTTGGTGAGATTAATTATGGGGATAACATCACAGGTGATGACCTCAGACCCTCATAACACCACTCGGTGGTGACGAGGTCTGAGCTCGGACACCACAATGGATGACCTCAGACCCTTGACATCATTAATTTGGTGAGATTGATTATGGGGATCACATCACATGTGATGAACTCAGACCCTCATAACACCACTCGGTGGTGATGAGGTCTGAGCTCAGACACCATAATGGATGACCTCAGACCCTTAACATCATTAATTTGGTGAGATTAATTATGGGTATAACATCACAGGTGATGACCTCAGACCCTCATAACACCACTCGGTAGTGACGAGGTCTGAGCTCAGACACCATAATGGATGACCTCAGACCCTTGACATCATTAAATTGGTGAGATTGATTATGGGGATAACATCACAGGTGATGACCACAGATCCTCATAACACCACTCGGTGGTGACGAGGTCTGAGCTCAGACACCATAATGGATGACCTCAGACCCTTGACATCATTAATTTGGTGAGATTAATTATGGGGATAACATCACAGGTGATGACCTCAGACCCTCATAACACCACTCGGTGGTGACGAGGTCTGACCTCAGACACCATAATGGATGACCTCAGACCCTTGACATCATTAATTTGGTGAGATTAATAATGGGGATAACATCGCAGGTGATGTCCTCAGACCCTCATAACACCACTCGGTGGTGACGAGGTCTGACCTCAAACACCATAATGGATGACCTCAGACCCTTGACATCATTAATTTGGTGAGATTGATTGTGGGGATAACATCACAGGTGATGAACTCAGACCCTCAAAACACCACTCGGTGGTGACGAGGTCTGAGCTCAGACACCATAATGGATTACCTCATCCCCTTGACATCATTAATTTGGTGAGATTAATTATGGAGATAACATCACAGGTGATGACCTCTGACCCTCATAACACCACTCGGTGGTGACGAGGTCTGAGCTCAGACACCATAATGGATGACCTCAGACCCTTGACATCATTAATTTGCTGAGATTGATTATGGGGATAACATCACAGGTGATGACCTCACACCCTCATAACACCACTCGGTGGTGACGAGGTCTGAGCTCAGACACCGTAATGGATGACCTCAGACCCTTGAGATCATTAATTTGGTGAGATTAATTATGGGGATAACATCACAGGTGATGACCTCCTCATAACACCACTCGGTGGTGACGAGGTCTGAGCTGGGACACCAAAATGGATGACCTCAGACCCTTGACATCATTAATTTGGTGATATTGATTATGGGGATAACATCACAGGTGATGAACTCAGACCCTCATAATACCACTCGGTGGTGACGAGGTCTGAGCTCAGACACCATAATGGATAGCCTCAGCCCCTTGACATCATTAATTTGGTGAGATTAATTATGGGGATAACATCACAGGTGATGATCTCAGACCCTCATAACACCACTCGGTAGTGACGAGGTCTGAGCTCAGACACCATAATGGATGACCTCAGACCCTTGACATCATTAAATTGGTGAGATTGATTATGGGGATAACATCATAGGTGATGAACTCAGACCCTCATAACACCACTCGGTGGTGACGAGGTCTGAGCTCAGACACCATAATGGATTACCTAATCCCCTTGACATCATTAATTTGGTGAGATTAATTATGGGGATAACATCACAGGTAATGACCTCAGATCCTCATAACACCACTCGGTGGTGACGAGGCTGAGCTCAGACACCATAATGGAGGACCTCAGACCCTTGACAGAATTGATTTGGTGATATTAAATATGGGAATAACATCATAGGGTATGACCTCAGACACCATAATGGATGACCTCAGACCCTTAACATCATTAATTTGGTGAGATTAATTATGGGGATAACATCACAGGTGATGACCTCAGACCCTCATAACACTACTCGGTAGTGACGAGGTCTTAGCTCAGACACCATAATGGATGACCTCAGACCCTTGACATCATTAATTTGGTGAGATTAATTATGGGGATAACATCACAGGTGATGACCTCTGACCCTCATAACACCACTCGGTGGTGATGAGGTCTGAGCTCAGACACCATAATGGATGACCTCAGACCCTTAACATCATTAATTTGGTGAGATTAATTATGGGTATAACATCACAGGTGATGATCTCAGACCCTCATAACACCACTCGGTAGTGACGAGGTCTGAGCTCAGACACCATAATGGATGACCTCAGACCCTTGACATCATTAAATTGGTGAGATTGATTATGGGGATAACATCACAGGTGATGAACTCAGACCCTCATAACACCACTCGGTGGTGACGAGGTCTGAGCTCAGACACCATAATGGATTACCTAATCCCCTTGACATCATTAATTTGGTGAGATTAATTATGGGGATAACATCACAGGTAATGACCTCAGATCCTCATAACACCACTCGGTGGTGACGAGGCTGAGCTCAGACACCATAATGGAGGACCTCAGACCCTTGACATAATTGATTTGGTGATATTAAATATGGGAATAACATCAGAGGGTATGACCTCAGACACCATAATGGATGACCTCAGACCCTTAACATCATTAATTTGGTGAGATTAATTATGGGTATAACATC
This sequence comes from Sambucus nigra, assembly GCA_949130495.1. Lineage (NCBI taxonomy): Eukaryota > Viridiplantae > Streptophyta > Magnoliopsida > Dipsacales > Adoxaceae > Sambucus > Sambucus nigra. Next base: position 50,587,855 of record OX422215.1, read on the forward strand.
ACAGGTGATGACCTCAGACCCTCACGACACCACTCGGTAGTGACGAGGTCTGATCTCAGACACCATAATGGATGACCTGAGACCCTTGACATCATTAATTTGGTGAGATTAATTATGGGTATAACATCACAGTTGATGACCTCAGACCCTCACGACACCACTCGGTAGTGACGAGGTCTGATCTCAGACACCATAATGGATGACCTCAGACCCTTGACATCATTAATTTGCTGAGATTGATTATGGGGATAACATCACAGGTGATGACCTCACACCCTCATAACACCACTCGGTGGTGACGAGGTCTGAGCTCAGACACCATAATGGATGACCTCAGACCCTTGACATCATTAATTTGGTGAGATTAATTATGGGGATAACATCACAGGTGATGACCTCAGACCCTCATAACACCACTCGGTGGTGACGAGGTCTGAGCTCGGACACCACAATGGATGACCTCAGACCCTTGACATCATTAATTTGGTGAGATTGATTATGGGGATCACATCACATGTGATGAACTCAGACCCTCATAACACCACTCGGTGGTGATGAGGTCTGAGCTCAGACACCATAATGGATGACCTCAGACCCTTAACATCATTAATTTGGTGAGATTAATTATGGGTATAACATCACAGGTGATGACCTCAGACCCTCATAACACCACTCGGTAGTGACGAGGTCTGAGCTCAGACACCATAATGGATGACCTCAGACCCTTGACATCATTAATTTGGTGAGATTGATTGTGGGGATAACATCACAGGTGATGAACTCAGACCCTCAAAACACCACTCGGTGGTGACGAGGTCTGAGCTCAGACACCATAATGGATTACCTCATCCCCTTGACATCATTAATTTGGTGAGATTAATTATGGAGATAACATCACAGGTGATGACCTCTGACCCTCATAACACCACTCGGTGGTGACGAGGTCTGAGCTCAGACACCATAATGGATGACCTCAGACCCTTGACATCATTAATTTGCTGAGATTGATTATGGGGATAACATCACAGGTGATGACCTCACACACTCATAACACCACTCGGTGGTGACGAGGTCTGAGCTCAGACACCGTAATGGATGACCTCAGACCCTTGAGATCATTAATTTGGTGAGATTAATTATGGGGATAACATCACAGGTGATGACCTCAGACCCTCATAACACCACTCGGTGGTGACGAGGTCTGAGCTGGGACACCAAAATGGATGACCTCAGACCCTTGACATCATTAATTTGGTGATATTGATTATGGGGATAACATCACAGGTGATGAACTCAGACCCTCATAATACCACTCGGTGGTGACGAGGTCTGAGCTCAGACACCATAATGGATAGCCTCAGCCCCTTGACATCATTAATTTGGTGAGATTAATTATGGGGATAACATCACAGGTGATGACCTCAGACCCTCATAACACCACTCAGTGGTGACGAGGTCTGAGCTCAGACACCATAATGGATGACCTCAGATCCTTGACATCATTAATTTGGTGAGATTGATTATGGGGATAACATCACAGGTGATGAACTCAGACCCTCATAACACCACTCGGTGGTGACGAGGTCTGAGCTCAGACGCCATAATGGATGACCTCAGCCCCTTGACATCATTAATTTGGTGAGATTAATTATGGGGATAACATCACAGGTGATGACCTCAGACCCTCATAACACCACACGGTGGTGAAGAGGTCTGAAGTCAGACACCATAATGGATGACCTCAGACCCTTGACATCATTAATTTGGTAAGATTAATTAGGGGGATAACATCACAGGTGATGACCTCAGATCCACATAACACCACTCGGTGGTTATGAGGTTTGAGCTCAAACACCATAATGGATGACCTCAGACCCTTAACATCATTAATTTGGTGAGATTAATTTTGGGGATAACATCACAGGTGATGACCTCAGACCCTCATAACACAACTTGGTGGTGACGAGGTGTGAGCTCAGACACCATAATGGATGACCTCAGACCCTTGAGATCATTAATTTGGTAAGATTAATTATGGGAATAACGTCATAGGTGATGACCTCAGACCCTCATAACACCACTCGGTGGTGATGAGGTCTGAGCTCAGACACCATAGTGGATGACCTCAGACCCTTAACATCATTAATTTGGTGAGATTAATTATGGGGATAACATCACTGGTGATGACCTCAGTTCCACATAACACCACTCGGTGGTTATGAGGTTTGAGCTCAAACACCATAATGGATGACCTCACACCCTTAACATCATTAATTTGGTGAGATTAATTATGGGGATAACATCACAGGTGATGACCTCAAACCCTCCTAACACCACTTGGTGGTGACGAGGTGTGAGCTCAGACACCATAATGGATGACCTCAGACCCTTAACATCATTAATTTGGTGAGATTAATTATGGGTATAACATCACAGGTGATGACCTCAGACCCTCACAACACCACTCGGTAGTGACGAGGTCTGATCTCGGACACCATAATGGATGACCTCAGACCCTTGACATCATTAATTTGGTGAGATTAATTATGGGAATAACATCACAGGTGATGACCTCAGACCCTCATAACACCACTCGATAGTGACGAGGTCTGAGCTCAGACACCATAATGGATGACCTCAGACCCTTGGCATCATTAATATGGTGAGATTGATTATGGGGATAACATCACAGGTGATGACCTCAGACCCTCATAACACCACTCGGTGGTGATGAGGTCTGAACTCAGACACCATAATGGATGACCTCAGACCCTTGACATAATTAATTTGGTAAGATTTATTATGGGAATAACATCATAGGTGATGACCTCAGACCCTCATAACACCACTCGGTGGTGATGAGGTCTGAGCTCAAACACCATAATGGATGACCTCAGACCCTTAACATCATTAATTTGGTGAGATTAATTAAGGGTATTACATCACAGGTGATGACCTCAGACCCTCATAACACCACTTGGTAGTGACGAGGTCTGAGCTCAGACACCATAATGGATGACCTCAGACCCTTGACATCATTAAATTGGTGAGATTGATTATGGGGATAACATCACAGGTGATGACCTCAGACCATCATAACACCACTCGGTGGTGACGAGGTCTGAGCTCAGGCACCATAATGGATGAGCTCAGACCCTTGACATCATTAATTTGGTGAGATTAATTATGGGGATAACATCACAGGTAATGACCTCAGATCCTCATAACACCACTCGGTGGTGACGAGGTCTGAGCTCAGACACCATAATGGAAGACCTCAGACCCTTGACAGAATTGATTTGGTGATATTAAATATGGGAATAACATCATAGGTGATGACCTCAGACCCTCATAACACCACTCGGTGGTGATGAGGTCTGAGCTCAGACACCACAATGGATGACCTCAGACCCTTAACATCATTAATTTGGTGAGATTAATTATGGGTATAACATCACAGGTGATGACCTCAGACCCTCACAACACCACTCGGTAGTGACGAGGTCTGATCTCAGACACCATAATGGATGACCTCAGACCCTTGACATCATTAATTTGCTGAGATTGATTATGGGGATAACATCACAGGTGATGACCTCACACCCTCATAACACAACTCGGTGGTGACGAGGTCTGAGCTCAGACACCATAATGGATGACCTCAGACCCTTGACTTCATTAATTTGGTGAGATTAATTATGGGGATAACATCACAGGTGATGACCTAAGACCCTCATAACACCACTCGGTGGTGACGAGGTCTGAGCTCGGACACCATAATGGATGACCTCAGACCCTTGACATCATTAATTTGGTGAGATTGATTATGGGGATAACATCACAGGTGATGAACTCAGACCCTCATAATACCACTCGGTGGTGACGAGGTCTGAGCTCAGACACCATAATGGATGACCTCAGCCGCTTCACATCATTAATTTGGTGAGATTAATTATGGGGATAACATCATAGGTGATGACCTCAGACCCTCATATCACCACTCGGTGGTGATGAGGTCTGAAGTCAGACACCATAATGGATGACCTCAGACCCTTGACATCATTAATTTGGTAAGATTAATTATGGGAATAACATCATAGGTGATGACCTCAGACCCTCATAACACCACGCGGTGGTGATGAGGTCTGAGCTCAGACACCATAATGGATGACCTCAGACCCTTAACATCATTAATTTGGTGAGATTAATTATGGGGATAACATCACAGGTGATGACCTCAGACCCTCATAACACCACTCGGTAGTGACGAGGTATGAGCTCAGACACCATAATGGATGACCTCAGACCCTTGATATCATTAATTTGGTGAGATTGATTATGGGGATAACATCACAGGTGATGACCTCAGACCCTCATAACACCACACGGTGGTGACGAGGTCTGAGCTCAGACACCATAATGGATGACCTCAGACCCTTGACATCATTAATTTGGTGAGATTAATTATGGGGATAACATCACAGGTGATGACCTCAGACCATCATAACACCACTCGGTGGTGACGAGGTCTGAGCTCAGACACCATAATGGATGACCTCAGACCCTTGACATCATTAATTTGGTGAGATTGATTATGGGGATAACATCACAGGTGATGAACTCAGACCCTCATAACACCACTCGGTGGTGACGAGGTCTGAGCTCAGATACCATAATGGATTACCTCAGCCCCTTGACATCATTAATTTGGTGAGAATAATTATGGGGATAACATCACAGGTGATGAACTCAGACCCTCATAACACCACTCGGTGGTGACGAGGTCTGAGCTCAGATACCATAATGGATTACCTCAGCCCCTTGACATCATTAATTTGGTGAGAATAATTATGGGGATAACATCATAGGTGATGACCTCAGACCCTCATAACACTACTTGGTGGTGACGAGGTCTGAGCTCAGACACCATAATGGATGACCTCAGACCCTTAACATCATTAATTTGGTGAGATTAATTTTGGGGATAACATCACAGGTGATGACCTCATACCCTCATAACACCACTCTGTAGTGACGAGGTCTGAGCTCAGACACCATAATGGATGACCTCAGACCCTTGACATCATTAATTTGGTGAGATTGATTATGGGGATAACATCACAGGTGATGACCTCAGACCCTCATAACACCACTCGGTGGTGATGAGGTCTGAACTCAGACGCCATAATGGATGACCTCAGACCCTTGACATAATTAATTTGGTAAGATTAATTATGGGAATAACATCATAGGTGATGACCTCAGACCCTCATAACACAACTCGGTGGTGATGAGGTATGAGCTCAAACACCATAATGAATGACTTCAGACCCTTAACATCATTAATTTGGTGAGATTAATTATGGGTATTACATCACAGGTGATGACCTCAGACCCTCATAACACCACTTGGTAGTGACGAGGTCTGAGCTCAGACACCATAATGGATGACCTCAGACCCTTGACATCATTAAATTGGTGAGATTGATTATGGGGATAACATCACAGGTGATGACCTCAGACCCTCATAACACCACTCGGTGGTGACGAGGTCTGAGCTCAGGCACCATAATGGATGAGCTCAGACCCTTGACATCATTAATTTGGTGAGATTAATTATGGGGATAACATCACAGGTAAAGACCTCAGATCCTCATATCACCACTCAATGGTGACGAGGTCTGAGCTCAGACACCATAATGGATGACCTCAGACCCTTGACAGAATTGATTTGGTGATATTAAATATGGGAATAACATCATAGGTGATGACCTCAGACCCTCATAACACCAGTCGGTGGTGACGAGGTCTGAGCTCGGACACCATAATGGATGACCTCAGACCCTTGACATCATTAATTTGGTGAGATTGATTATGGGGATAACATCACAGGTGATGAACTCAGACCCTCATAATACCACTCGGTGGTGACGAGGTCTGAGCTCAGACACCATAATGGATAACCTCATCCCCTTGACATCATTAATTTGGTGAGATTAATTATGGGGATAACATCACAGGTGATGACCTCAGACCCTCATAACACTACTCGATGGTGACGAGGTCTGAGCTCAGACAACATAATGGATGACCTCAGCCCCTTCACATCATTAATTTGGTGAGATTAATTATGGGGATAACATCACAGGTGATGACCTCAGACCCTCATAACACCACTCGGTGATGATGAGGTCTGAAGTCAGACACCATAATGGATGACCTCGGACCCTTGACATCATTAATTTGGTAAGATTAATTATGGGAATAACATCATAGGTGATGACCTCAAACCCTCATAACACCACTCGGTGGTGATGAGGTCTGAGCTCAGACACAATAATGGATGACCTCAGACCCTTAACATCATTAATTTGGTGAGATTAATTATGGGGATAACATCACAGGTGATGACCTCAGACCCTCATAACACCACTCGGTAGTGACGAGGTATGAGCTCAGACACCATAATGGATGACCTCAGACCCTTGATATCATTAATTTGGTGAGATTGATTATGGGGATAACATCACAGGTGATGACCTCAGACCCTCATAACACCACTCGGTGGTGACGAGGTCTGAGCTCAGACACCATAATGGATGACCTCAGACCCTTGACATCATTAATTTGGTGAGATTAATTATGGGGATAACATCACAGGTGATGACCTCAGATCCTCATAACACTACTCGGTAGTGACGAGGTCTTAGCTCAGACACCATAATGGATGACCTCAGACCCTTGACATCATTAATTTGGTGAGATTAATTATGGGGATAACATCACAGGTGATGACCTCTGACCCTCATAACACCACTCGATGGTGACGAGGTCTGAGCTCAGACACCATAATGGATGACCTCAGCCCCTTGACATCATTAATTTGGTGAGATTAATTATGGGGATAACATCACAGGTGATGACCTCAGACCCTCATAACAACACATGGTAGTGACGAGGTCTGAGCTCAGACACCATAATGGATGACCTCAGACCCTTGACATCATTAAATTGGTGAGATTGATTATGGGGATAACATCACAGGTGATGACCTCAGACCCTCATAACACCACTCGGTGGTGACGAGGTCTGAGCTGAGGCACCATAATGGATGAGCTCAGACCCTTGACATCATTAATTTGGTGAGATTAATTATGGGGATAACATCACAGGTAATGACCTCAGATCCTCATAACACCACTCGGTGGTGACGAGGTCTGAGCTCAGACACCATAATGGATGACCTCAGACCCTTGACAGAATTGATTTGGTGATATTAAATATGGGAATAACATCATAGGTAATGACCTCAGACCCTCATAACACCACTCGGTGGTGATGAGGTCTGAGCTCAGACACCATAATGGATGACCTCAGACCCTTGACATCATTAAATTGGTGAGATTGATTATGGGGATAACATCACAGGTGATGACCACAGATCCTCATAACACCACTCGGTGGTGACGAGGTCTGAGCTCAGACACCATAATGGATGACCTCAGACCCTTGACATCATTAATTTGGTGAGATTAATTATGGGGATAACATCACAGGTGATGACCTCAGACCCTCATAACACCACTCGGTGGTGACGAGGTCTGACCTCAGACACCATAATGGATGACCTCAGACCCTTGACATCATTAATTTGGTGAGATTAATTATGGGGATAACATCACAGGTGATGTCCTCAGACCCTCATAACACCACTCGGTGGTGACGAGGTCTGACCTCAGACACCATAATGGATGACCTCAGACCCTTGACATCATTAATTTGGTGAGATTGATTGTGGGGATAACATCACAGGTGATGAACTCAGACCCTCAAAACACCACTCGGTGGTGACGAGGTCTGAGCTCAGACACCATAATGGATTACCTCATCCCCTTGACATCATTAATTTGGTGAGATTAATTATGGAGATAACATCACAGGTGATGACCTCTGACCCTCATAACACCACTCGGTGGTGACGAGGTCTGAGCTCAGACACCATAATGGATGACCTCAGACCCTTGACATCATTAATTTGCTGAGATTGATTATGGGGATAACATCACAGGTGATGACCTCACACCCTCATAACACCACTCTGTGGTGACGAGGTCTGAGCTCAGACACCGTAATGGATGACCTCAGACCCTTGAGATCATTAATTTGGTGAGATTAATTATGGGGATAACATCACAGGTGATGACCTCAGACCCTCATAACACCACTCGGTGGTGACGAGGTCTGAGCTGGGACACCAAAATGGATGACCTCAGACCCTTGACATCATTAATTTGGTGATATTGATTATGGGGATAACATCACAGGTGATGAACTCAGACCCTCATAATACCACTCGGTGGTGACGAGGTCTGAGCTCAGACACCATAATGGATAGCCTCAGCCCCTTGACATCATTAATTTGGTGAGATTAATTATGGGGATAACATCACAGGTGATGACCTCAGACCCTCATAACACCACTCAGTGGTGACGAGGTCTGAGCTCAGACACCATAATGGATGACCTCAGATCCTTGACATCATTAATTTGGTGAGATTGATTATGGGGATAACATCACAGGTGATGAACTCAGACCCTCATAACACCACTCGGTGGTGACGAGGTCTGAGCTCAGACGCCATAATGGATGACCTCAGCCCCTTGACATCATTAATTTGGTGAGATTAATTATGGGGATAACATCACAGGTGATGACCTCAGACCCTCATAACACCACACGGTGGTGAAGAGGTCTGAAGTCAGACACCATAATGGATGACCTCAGACCCTTGACATCATTAATTTGGTAAGATTAATTAGGGGGATAACATCACAGGTGATGACCTCAGATCCACATAACACCACTCGGTGGTTATGAGGTTTGAGCTCAAACACCATAATGGATGACCTCAGACCCTTAACATCATTAATTTGGTGAGATTAATTTTGGGGATAACATCACAGGTGATGACCTCAGACCCTCATAACACAACTTGGTGGTGACGAGGTGTGAGCTCAGACACCATAATGGATGACCTCAGACCCTTGAGATCATTAATTTGGTAAGATTAATTATGGGAATAACGTCATAGGTGATGACCTCAGACCCTCATAACACCACTCGGTGGTGATGAGGTCTGAGCTCAGACACCATAGTGGATGACCTCAGACCCTTAACATCATTAATTTGGTGAGATTAATTATGGGGATAACATCACTGGTGATGACCTCAGTTCCACATAACACCACTCGGTGGTTATGAGGTTTGAGCTCAAACACCATAATGGATGACCTCACACCCTTAACATCATTAATTTGGTGAGATTAATTATGGGGATAACATCACAGGTGATGACCTCAAACCCTCCTAACACCACTTGGTGGTGACGAGGTGTGAGCTCAGACACCATAATGGATGACCTCAGACCCTTAACATCATTAATTTGGTGAGATTAATTATGGGTATAACATCACAGGTGATGACCTCAGACCCTCACAACACCACTCGGTAGTGACGAGGTCTGATCTCGGACACCATAATGGATGACCTCAGACCCTTGACATCATTAATTTGGTGAGATTAATTATGGGGATAACATCACAGGTGATGACCTCAGACCCTCATAACACCACTCGGTAGTGACGAGGTCTGAGCTCAGACACCATAATGGATGACCTCAGACCCTTGGCATCATTAATATGGTGAGATTGATTATGGGGATAACATCACAGGTGATGACCTCAGACCCTCATAACACCACTCGGTGGTGATGAGGTCTGAACTCAGACACCATAATGGATGACCTCAGACCCTTGACATAATTAATTTGGTAAGATTTATTATGGGAATAACATCATAGGTGATGACCTCAGACCCTCATAACACCACTCGGTGGTGATGAGGTCTGAGCTCAAACACCATAATGGATGACCTCAGACCCTTAACATCATTAATTTGGTGAGATTAATTAAGGGTATTACATCACAGGTGATGACCTCAGACCCTCATAACACCACTTGGTAGTGACGAGGTCTGAGCTCAGACACCATAATGGATGACCTCAGACCCTTGACATCATTAAATTGGTGAGATTGATTATGGGGATAACATCACAGGTGATGACCTCAGACCATCATAACACCACTCGGTGGTGACGAGGTCTGAGCTCAGGCACCATAATGGATGAGCTCAGACCCTTGACATCATTAATTTGGTGAGATTAATTATGGGGATAACATCACAGGTAATGACCTCAGATCCTCATAACACCACTCGGTGGTGACGAGGTCTGAGCTCAGACACCATAATGGATGACCTCAGACCCTTGACAGAATTGATTTGGTGAGATTGATTATGGGGATAACATCATAGGTGATGACCTCAGACCCTCATAACACAACTCGGTGGTGACGAGGTCTGAGCTCAGACACCATAATGGATGACCTCAGACCCTTGACTTCATTAATTTGGTGAGATTAATTATGGGGATAACATCACAGGTGATGACCTCAGACCCTCATAACACCACTCGGTGGTGACGAGGTCTGACCTCAGACACCATAATGGATGACCTCAGACCCTTGACATCATTAATTTGGTGAGATTAATTATGGGGATAACATCACAGGTGATGTCCTCAGACCCTCATAACACAACTCGGTGGTGACGAGGTCTGACCTCAGACACCATAATGGATGACCTCAGACCCTTGACATCATTAATTTGGTGAGATTGATTGTGGGGATAACATCACAGGTGATGAACTCAGACCCTCAAAACACCACTCGGTGGTGACGAGGTCTGAGCTCAGACACCATAATGGATGACCTCAGACCCTTGACATCATTAATTTGGTGAGATTAATTATGGAGATAACATCACAGGTGATGACCTCTGACCCTCATAACACCACTCGGTGGTGACGAGGTCTGAGCTCAGACACCATAATGGATGACCTCAGACCCTTGACATCATTAATTTGCTGAGATTGATTATGGGGATAACATCACAGGTGATGACCTCACACCCTCATAACACCACTCGGTGGTGACGAGGTCTGAGCTCAGACACCGTAATGGATGACCTCAGACCCTTGAGATCATTAATTTGGTGAGATTAATTATGGGGATAACATCACAGGTGATGACCTCAGACCCTCATAACACCACTCGGTGGTGACGAGGTCTGAGCTGGGACACCAAAATGGATGACCTCAGACCCTTGACATCATTAATTTGGTGATATTGATTATGGGGATAACATCACAGGTGATGAACTCAGACCCTCATAATACCACTCGGTGGTGACGAGGTCTGAGCTCAGACACCATAATGGATAGCCTCAGCCCCTTGACATCATTAATTTGGTGAGATTAATTATGGGGATAACATCACAGGTGATGACCTCAGACCCTCATAACACCACTCAGTGGTGACGAGGTCTGAGCTCAGACACCATAATGGATGACCTCAGATCCTTGACATCATTAATTTGGTGAGATTGATTATGGGGATAACATCACAGGTGATGAACTCAGACCCTCATAACACCACTCGGTGGTGACGAGGTCTGAGCTCAGACGCCATAATGGATGACCTCAGCCCCTTGACATCATTAATTTGGTGAGATTAATTATGGGGATAACATCACAGGTGATGACCTCAGACCCTCATAACACCACACGGTGGTGAAGAGGTCTGAAGTCAGACACCATAATGGATGACCTCAGACCCTTGACATCATTAATTTGGTAAGATTAATTAGGGGGATAACATCACAGGTGATGACCTCAGATCCACATAACACCACTCGGTGGTTATGAGGTTTGAGCTCAAACACCATAATGGATGACCTCAGACCCTTAACATCATTAATTTGGTGAGAATAATTATGGGGATAACATCATAGGTGATGACCTCAGACCCTCATAACACTACTTGGTGGTGACGAGGTCTGAGCTCAGACACCATAATGGATGACCTCAGACCCTTAACATCATTAATTTGGTGAGATTAATTTTGGGGATAACATCACAGGTGATGACCTCATACCCTCATAACACCACTCTGTAGTGACGAGGTCTGAGCTCAGACACCATAATGGATGACCTCAGACCCTTGACATCATTAATTTGGTGAGATTGATTATGGGGATAACATCACAGGTGATGACCTCAGACCCTCATAACACCACTCGGTGGTGATGAGGTCTGAACTCAGACGCCATAATGGATGACCTCAGACCCTTGACATAATTAATTTGGTAAGATTAATTATGGGAATAACATCATAGGTGATGACCTCAGACCCTCATAACACAACTCGGTGGTGATGAGGTATGAGCTCAAACACCATAATGAATGACTTCAGACCCTTAACATCATTAATTTGGTGAGATTAATTATGGGTATTACATCACAGGTGATGACCTCAGACCCTCATAACACCACTTGGTAGTGACGAGGTCTGAGCTCAGACACCATAATGGATGACCTCAGACCCTTGACATCATTAAATTGGTGAGATTGATTATGGGGATAACATCACAGGTGATGACCTCAGACCCTCATAACACCACTCGGTGGTGACGAGGTCTGAGCTCAGGCACCATAATGGATGAGCTCAGACCCTTGACATCATTAATTTGGTGAGATTAATTATGGGGATAACATCACAGGTAATGACCTCAGATACTCATATCACCACTCAATGGTGACGAGGTCTGAGCTCAGACACCATAATGGATGACCTCAGACCCTTGACAGAATTGATTTGGTGATATTAAATATGGGAATAACATCATAGGTGATGACCTCAGACCCTCATAACACCAGTCGGTGGTGACGAGGTCTGAGCTCGGACACCATAATGGATGACCTCAGACCCTTGACATCATTAATTTGGTGAGATTGATTATGGGGATAACATCACAGGTGATGAACTCAGACCCTCATAATACCACTCGGTGGTGACGAGGTCTGAGCTCAGACACCATAATGGATGACCTCATCCCCTTGACATCATTAATTTGGTGAGATTAATTATGGGGATAACATCACAGGTGATGACCTCAGACCCTCATAACACTACTCGATGGTGACGAGGTCTGAGCTCAGACAACATAATGGATGACCTCAGCCCCTTCACATCATTAATTTGGTGAGATTAATTATGGGGATAACATCACAGGTGATGACCTCAGACCCTCATAACACCACTCGGTGATGATGAGGTCTGAAGTCAGACACCATAATGGATGACCTCGGACCCTTGACATCATTAATTTGGTAAGATTAATTATGGGAATAACATCATAGGTGATGACCTCAAACCCTCATAACACCACTCGGTGGTGATGAGGTCTGAGCTCAGACACAATAATGGATGACCTCAGACCATTAACATCATTAATTTGGTGAGATTAATTATGGGGATAACATCACAGGTGATGACCTCAGACCCTCATAACACCACTCGGTAGTGACGAGGTATGAGCTCAGACACCATAATGGATGACCTCAGACCCTTGATATCATTAATTTGGTGAGATTGATTATGGGGATAACATCACAGGTGATGACCTCAGACCCTCATAACACCACTCGGTGGTGACGAGGTCTGAGCTCAGACACCATAATGGATGACCTCAGACCCTTGACATCATTAATTTGGTGAGATTAATTATGGGGATAACATCACAGGTGATGACCTCTGACCCTCATAACACCACTCGGTGGTGACGAGGTCTGAGCTCAGACACCATAATGGATGACCTCAGCCCCTTGACATCATTAATTTGGTGAGATTAATTATGGGGATAACATCACAGGTGATGACCTCAGACCCTCATAACACCACATGGTAGTGACGAGGTCTGAGCTCAGACACCATAATGGATGACCTCAGACCCTTGACATCATTAAATTGGTGAGATTGATTATGGGGATAACATCACAGGTGATGACCTCAGACCCTCATAACACCACTCGGTGGTGACGAGGTCTGAGCTGAGGCACCATAATGGATGAGCTCAGACCCTTGACATCATTAATTTGGTGAGATTAATTATGGGGATAACATCACAGGTAATGACCTCAGATCCTCATAACACCACTCGGTGGTGACGAGGTCTGAGCTCAGACACCATAATGGATGACCTCAGACCCTTTACAGAATTGATTTGGTGATATTAAATATGGGAATAACATCATAGGTAATGACCTCAGACCCTCATAACACCACTCGGTGGTGATGAGGTCTGAGCTCAGACACCATAATGGATGACCTCAGACCCTTAACATCATTAATTTGGTGAGATTAATTATGGGTATAACATCACAGGTGATGACCTCAGACCCTCACAACACCACTCGGTAGTGACGAGGTCTGATCTCAGACACCATAATGGATGACCTCAAACCCTTGACATCACTAATTTGGTGAGATTAATTATGGGGATAACATCACAGGTGATGACCTCTGACCCTCATAACACCACTCGGTGGTGACGAGGTCTGAGCTCAGACACCATAATGGATGACCTCACACCCTTGACATCATTAATTTGGTGAGATTAATTATGGGGATAACATCACAGGTGATGACCTCAGACCCTCATAACACCACATGGTAGTGACGAGGTCTGAGCTCAGACACCATAATGGATGACCTCAGACCCTTGACATCATTAAATTGGTGAGATTGATTATGGGGATAACATCACAGGTGATGACCTCAGACCCTCATAACACCACTCGGTGGTGACGAGGTCTGAGCTCAGGCACCATAATGGATGAGCTCAGACCCTTGACATCATTAATTTGGTGAGCTTAATTATGGGGATAACATCACAGGTAATGACCTCAGATCCTCATAACACCACTCGATGGTGAAGAGGTCTGAGCTCAGACACCATAATGGATGACCTCAGACCCTTAACAGAATTGATTTGGTGATATTAAATATGGGAATAACAGCATAGGTGATGACCTCAGACCCTCATAACACCACTCGGTGGTGATGAGGTCTGAGCTCAGACACCATAATGGATGACCTCAGACCCTTAACATCATTAATTTGGGGAGATTAATTATGGGTATAACATCACAGGTGATGACCTCAGACCCTCACAACACCACTCGGTAGTGACGAGGTCTGATCTCAGACACCATAATGGATGACCTCAGACCCTTGACATCATTAATTTGCTGAGATTGATTATGGGGATAAGATCACAGGTGATGACCTCCCACCCTCATAACACCACTCGGTGGTGACGAGGTCTGAGCACAGACACCATAATGGATGACCTCAGACCCTTGACATCATTAATTTGTTGAGATTAATTATGGGGATAACATCACAGGTGATGACCTCAGACCCTCATAACACCAGTCGGTGGTGACGAGGTCTGAGCTCGGACACCTTAATGGATGACCTCAGACCCTTGACATCATTAATTTGGTGAGATTGATTATGGGGATAACATCACATGTGATGAACTCAGACCCTCATAATACCACTCGGTGGTGACGAGGTCTGAGCTCAGACACCATAATGGATAACCTCATCCCCTTGACATCATTAATTTGGTGAGATTAATTATGGGGATAACATCACAGGTGATGACCTCAGACCCTCATAACGCCACTCGGTGGTGACGAGGTCTGAGCTCAGACACCATAATGGATGACCTCAGCCCCTTCACATCATTAATTTGGTGAGATTAATTATGGGGATAACATCACAGGTGATGACCTCAGACCCTCATAACACCACTCGGTGATGATGAGGTCTGAAGTCAGACACCATAATGGATGACCTCGGACCCTTGACATCATTAATTTGGTAAGATTAATTATGGGAATAACATCATAGGTGATGACCTCAGACCCTGATAACACCACTAGGTGGTGATGAGGTCTGAGCTCAGACACAATAATGGATGACCTCAGACCCTTAACATCATTAATTTGGTGAGATTAATTATGGGGATAACATCACAGGTGATGACTTCAGACCCTCATAACACCACTCGGTAGTGACGAGGTATGAGCTCAGACACCATAATGGATGACCTCAGACCCTTGATATCATTAATTTGGTGAGATTGATTATGGGGATAACATCACAGGTGATGACCTCAGACCCTCATAACACCACTCGGTGGTGACGAGGTCTGAGCTCAGACACCATAATGGATGACCTCAGACCCTTGACATCATTAATTTGGTGAGATTAATTATGGGGATAACATCACAGGTGATGACCTCAGACCCTCATAACACTACTCGGTAGTGACGAGGTCTTAGCTCAGACACCATAATGGATGACCTCAGACCCTTGACATCATTAATTTGGTGAGATTAATTATGGGGATAACATCACAGGTGATGACCTCTGACCCTCATAACACCACTCGGTGGTGATGAGGTCTGAGCTCAGACACCATAATGGATGACCTCAGCCCCTTGACATCATTAATTTGGTGAGATTAATTATGGGGATAACATCACAGGTGATGACCTTAGACCCTCATAACACCACATGGTAGTGACGAGGTCTGAGCTCAGACACCATAATGGATGACCTCAGACCCTTGACAGAATTGATTTGGTGATATTAAATATGGGAATAACATCATAGGTGATGACCTCAGACCCTCATAACACCAGTCGGTGGTGACGAGGTCTGAGCTCGGACACCATAATGGATGACCTCAGACCCTTGACATCATTAATTTGGTGAGATTGATTATGGGGATAACATCACAGGTGATGAACTCAGACCCTCATAATACCACTCGGTGGTGACGAGGTCTGAGCTCAGACACCATAATGGATAACCTCATCCCCTTGACATCATTAATTTGGTGAGATTAATTATGGGGATAACATCACAGGTGATGACCTCAGACCCTCATAACACCACTCGGTGGTGACGAGGTCTGAGCTCAGACAACATAATGGATGACCTCAGCCCCTTCACATCATTAATTTGGTGAGATTAATTATGGGGATAACATCACAGGTGATGACCTCAGACCCTCATAAAACCACTCGGTGATGATGAGGTCTGAAGTCAGACACCATAATGGATGACCTCGGACCCTTGACATAATTAATTTGGCAAGATTAATTATGGGAATAACATCATAGGTGATGACCTCAGACCCTCATAACACCACTCGGTGGTGATGAGGTCTGAGCTCAGACACAATAATGGATGACCTCAGACCCTTAACATCATTAATTTGGTGAGATTAATTATGGGGATAACATCACAGGTGATGACCTCAGACCCTCATAACACCACTCGGTAGTGACGAGGTATGAGCTCAGACACCATAATGGATGACCTCAGACCCTTGATATCATTAATTTGGTGAGATTGATTATGGGGATAACATCACAGGTGATGACCTCAGACCCTCATAACACCACTCGGTGGTGACGAGGTCTGAGCTCAGACACCATAATGGATTAACTCAGACCCTTGACATCATTAATTTGCTGAGATTAATTATGGGGATAACATCACAGGTGATGACCTCAGATCCTCATAACACTACTCGGTAGTGACGAGGTCTTAGCTCAGACACCATAATGGATGACCTCAGACCCTTGACATCATTAATTTGGTGAGATTAATTATGGGGATAACATCACAGGTGATGACCTCTGACCCTCATAACACCACTCGGTGGTGACGAGGTCTGAGCTCAGACACCATAATGGATGACCTCAGCCACTTGACATCATTAATTTGGTGAGATTAATTATGGGGATAACATCACAGGTGATGACCTCAGACCCTCATAACACCACATGGTAGTGACGAGGTCTGAGCTCAGACACCATAATGGATGACCTCAGACCCTTGACATCATTAAATTGGTGAGATTGATTATGGGGATAACATCACAGGTGATGACCTCAGACCCTCATAACACCACTCGGTGGTGACGAGGTCTGAGCTGAGGCACCATAATGGATGAGCTCAGACCCTTGACATCATTAATTTGGTGAGATTAATTATGGGGATAACATCACAGGTAATGACCTCAGATCCTCATAACACCACTCAGTGGTGACGAGGTCTGAGCTCAGACACCATAATGGATGACCTCAGACCCTTGACAGAATTGATTTGGTGATATTAAATATGGGAATAACATCATAGGTGATGACCTCAGACCCTCATAACACCACTCGGTGGTGATGAGGTCTGAGCTCAGACACCATAATGGATGACCTCAGACCCTTAACATCATTAATTTGGTGAGATTAATTATGGGTATAACATCACAGGTGATGACCTCAGACCCTCACAACACCACTCGGTAGTGACGAGGTCTGATCTCAGACACCATAATGGATGACCTCAGACCCTTGACATCATTAATTTGGTGAGATTAATTATGGGGATAACATCACAGGTGATGACCTCTGACCCTCATAACACCACTCGGTGGTGACGAGGTCTGAGCTCAGACACCATAATGGATGACCTCAGCCCCTTGACATCATTAATTTGGTGAGATTAATTATGGGGATAACATCACAGGTGATGACCTCAGACCCTCATAACACCACATGGTAGTGACGAGGTCTGAGCTCAGACACCATAATGGATGACCTCAGACCCTTGACATCATTAAATTGGTGAGATTGATTATGGGGATAACATCACAGGTGATGACCTCAGACCCTCATAACACCACTCGGTGGTGACGAGGTCTGAGCTGAGGCACCATAATGGATGAGCTCAGACCCTTGACATCATTAATTTGGTGAGATTAATTATGGGGATAACATCACAGGTAATGACCTCAGATCCTCATAACACCACTCGATGGTGACGAGGTCTGAGCTCAGACACCATAATGGATGACCTCAGACCCTTGACAGAATTGATTTGGTGATATTAAATATGGGAATAACATCATAGGTGATGACCTCAGACCCTCATAACACCACTCGGTGGTGATGAGGTCTGAGCTCAGACACCATAATGGATGACCTCAGACCCTTAACATCATTAATTTGGTGAGATTAATTATGGGTATAACATCACAGGTGATGACCTCAGACCCTCACAACACCACTCGGTAGTGACGAGGTCTGATCTCAGACACCATAATGGATGACCTCAGACCCTTGACATCATTAATTTGCTGAGATTGATTATGGGGATAAGATCACAGGTGATGACCTCCCACCCTCATAACACCACTCGGTGGTGACGAGGTCTGAGCACAGACACCATAATGGATGACCTCAGACCCTTGACATCATTAATTTGTTGAGATTAATTATGGGGATAACATCACAGGTGATGACCTCAGACCCTCATAACACCAGTCGGTGGTGACGAGGTCTGAGCTCGGACACCTTAATGGATGACCTCAGACCCTTGACATCATTAATTTGGTGAGATTGATTATGGGGATAACATCACATGTGATGAACTCAGACCCTCATAATACCACTCGGTGGTGACGAGGTCTGAGCTCAGACACCATAATGGATAACCTCATCCCCTTGACATCATTAATTTGGTGAGATTAATTATGGGGATAACATCACAGGTGATGACCTCAGACCCTCATAACACCACTCGGTGGTGACGAGGTCTGAGCTCAGACACCATAATGGATGACCTCAGCCCCTTCACATCATTAATTTGGTGAGATTAATTATGGGGATAACATCACAGGTGATGACCTCAGACCCTCATAACACCACTCGGTGATGATGAGGTCTGAAGTCAGACACCATAATGGATGACATCGTACCCTTGATATCATTAATTTGGTAAGATTAATTATGGGAATAACATCATAGGTGATGACCTCAGACCCTGATAACACCACTAGGTGGTGATGAGGTCTGAGCTCAGACACAATAATGGATGACCTCAGACCCTTAACATCATTAATTTGGTGAGATTAATTATGGGGATAACATCACAGGTGATGACTTCAGACCCTCATAATACCACTCGGTAGTGACGAGGTATGAGCTCAGACACCATAATGGATGACCTCAGACCCTTGATATCATTAATTTGGTGAGATTGATTATGGGGATAACATCACAGGTGATGACCTCAGACCCTCATAACACCACTCGGTGGTGACGAGGTCTGAGCTCAGACACCATAATGGATGACCTCAGACCCTTGACATCATTAATTTGGTGAGATTAATTATGGGGATAACATCACAGGTGATGACCTCAGACCCTCATAACACTACTCGGCAGTGACGAGGTCTTAGCTCAGACACCATAATGGATGACCTCAGACCCTTGACATCATTAATTTGGTGAAATTAATTATGGGGATAACATCACAGGTGATGACCTCTGACCCTCATAACACCACTCGGTGGTGATGAGGTCTGAGCTCAGACACCATAATGGATGACCTCAGCCCCTTGACATCATTAATTTGGTGAGATTAATTATGGGGATAACATCACAGGTGATGACCTCAGACCCTCATAACACCACATGGTAGTGACGAGGTCTGAGCTCAGACACCATAATGGATGACCTCAGACCCTTGACATCATTAAATTGGTGAGATTGATTATGGTTATAACATCACAGGTGATGACCTCAGACCCTCATAACACCACTCGGTGGTGACGAGGTCTGAGCTGAGGCACCATAATGGATGAGCTCAGACCCTTGACATCATTAATTTGGTGAGATTAATTATGGGGATAACATCACAGGTAATGACCTCAGATCCTCATAACACCACTCGGTGGTGACGAGGTCTGAGCTCAGACACCATAATGGATGACCTCAGACCCTTGACATAATTGATTTGGTGATATTAAATATGGGAATAACATCATAGGTGATGACCTCAGACCCTCATAACACCACTCGGTGGTGATGAGGTCTGAGCTCAGACACCATAATGGATGACCTCAGACCCTTAACATCATTAATTTGGTGAGATTAATTATGGGTATAACATCACAGGTGATGACCTCAGACCCTCATAACACCACATGGTAGTGACGAGGTCTGAGCTCAGACACCATAATGGATGACCTCAGACCCTTGACATCATTAAATTGGTGAGATTGATTATGGGTATAACATCACAGGTGATGACCTCAGACCCTCACAACACCACTCGGTAGTGACGAGGTCTGATCTCAGACACCATAATGGATGACCTCAGACCCTTGACATCATTAATTTGCTGAGATTGATTATGGGGATAACATCACAGGTGATGACCTCAGACCCTCATAACACCACTCGATGGTGACGAGGTCTGAGCTCAGACACCATAATGGATGACCTCACACCCTTAACATCATTAATTTGGTGACTAATTATGAGGATAAAATCTTGGGTAATGACCTCAGAACATTATAACATCACTTAGTGGTGACGAGGTCTGAGCTCATGACAATTGATTAAGTTTAAACAAGATATCATTGCAACAAAACAGAGAATGAAAAATATTACATGACATTCAATAAAATTGAAGATAGTCCTCCTCAGAGGTTGATATATTCAGAGATAACAGATGTTCAAAGATTAAAAACAAGCTCCATAATGTTAAAAGTTACTAACAATGATAAAAAAATCCTCATAGGGTTTGAGGGGGGAATGTTGACATCCTCGGCTTGATTGGGCTGGACCACATTGGTCACCTCGGCTGCTTCATCGTGATGGTCTACCTCTCCAACCTCAGTGCCTTCCAACGTAGAAGTCTCGACAGGCGCGAAAGCCTCTTCCTCAACCTCGTGGAGAGCCTTGGCAAACTGAGGATCAGCAAAGCCGAGACCAACGAAGTCCGAGGCCTTCAAAGTGCTAGCCTCCCTCTCCCTGACATCAACCCATTTAATAGTGGCTTTGATACCTCTTTCAAGGTATTCAAAGCCGAAGCCCATGAACTCATCGGAGGAATTATAGTCAATAATTATCTTCTCAGAAGCATCCTCAAGGGCAGCCTTGATAGCTGAGTTGACCTTCTGCTGCAGAACATCATTCTTAGCCTTCAGAGCTGTAGCGTGATCCTTGCCAAGATGGGAAATGTCCTTATCCAACCCCTTCACCTTCTTCTCTGAGTCCTTCCACTCAGACTTGAGACGGTCAATCTCTTCATTCAGAGTGCTCTAGACTTTCTCAGCCTCTTGCCCCTTTTTGATGAAGGGTAATTTCCTCAGAGTCCAGTTGGATAAGTAGTGCATAGCTGCCAGGCCCTGCATATTTTGTGATCATGAATAAGTTGAAGAAAAATTAGATGTTACACTTAAAGAATTTCTGAGGAAAGATCAAGTCATACCTGGACGGCTCTGTGAATGTCGAACTCAACCAGCAATGGGGTGTCCAGTGACCTGAAGAAACGTTTGTCAGCCTCGATCATTGCAGAGCCGATGGCATCTAGGGTGCTGCTGTTTCTAGCATCATCAATAAGGTTTCATTTCAAGTAGGATGTATCACCCTTAGCCAGGGAATAAGCGCACGGTGATTAAAGATTAGTGGAGCCACGTGAAACAGATTTTGGAATCTTGGTATGATGATCTTAATAATGCTCTGTAGAAGCACTCGTACCTGTTTGTCACGTACGAGGTTCTTATTAATGTTTTGTTATGGAAGAACCTCGACTATTCTCCTTTCGTATGTTTAGAGGTGAGTAGATAATCAGAATTTTTGGATCGTTCGAGAAAATATTTGATAACTATGGTGAAATTCCACAACTATTTTAGGCAAACAAGAGTGGTCAAGTGTTCGTATGGTTTTCTCATAATGGGAGTTTTGTATATGAATAAATCCGAGTATTTTTCATGTAGTGACGTGTGGTCTCCTAATGATAGTGAAATAATGGAAATTTGTAATGTACAGACGTGACCTATGCGAATGTTGTAGGTTGGGAGAAGCATGTGAAGTGTCTGCAACGATAATGTTAAACATGCTTGCTGTGAGGAAAGGACTATAGTGGTTGAGCGCTGTACTATGTAAATAGTTTTCGTACTGACAAGGATATCCAGAATTGTGCTACCTGGTAGGCCTTATTTTCTGAATTTCGGGACGAAATTCCATTATTAGGGGGGGAAGTATGTAATACCCCGTATTTTTATGGCCTTTCAATTTAGGGATTTATTAAATTTAATTGTGATAAATTAATTAATTTTAATTCGGAATGTTGTGTTTAATATTTACTAGCGTGACGAGAGTTAGTAATTATTGGAAATTTGTTATTTGTTAAATGTTACTGTATGAGTTTAGTAATATATGAGATTTATTTTTATAACGTGTGAATGAAATGACAATTATGGAAATTTAAGTCGGGATGCGCCTGTGTCGTGTCGGGACTAAATGTTGATAAATAAAAGTGAATAAATTATAAGTTGCTAGTATGGTCGTTTTGAGTGAGCCAAAGTGTCTAGAAGGGTCGAGATAGTCAGAAAAGTGTACCTGGGGGTTTTGTTTGGGTCTCGGGGCATTTTTAGGCCAAATTAGTACCCCGGGAGGGAGTTTCGGACATTTCGTAATTTTGGGTAATTAAACCCACGAATTTACAACGGTGATATCAGATGTCAAGTGTTAACTTCTAGGGTTAACACAATAAAAAACAATGACTTCCATTGGAGAGTAAGAGGAGAAGCTCTCCAAGGAGTTCTGGGCCAAGAACACCTCCGATTGCACCGCCATCACCTACAACGCATAGATCGCGCGACGGGGAACGCAACCACACCAAATTTGTTCACAAATCCGAGAGTAAATTTACAGGCAAGTATCTACCTTTCTTTTATCAAGTTAATGCATCCTTTTATATTAGTCATATGTTTTTTAGAATTGGTGTTCTTGGAGAAAAACATTAATTGAAGACAAAAATTGCATGTTGTAGAAGTATAGATCATATTTGTTGAAATCCATTTCACATGTAGAGGTTGAACCACAAATTTCCATTGTATTAGTGATAGAAAATCTGGAAAAAGAATGAAAGAAACTATGATAAATAAAATATTAGGGTTATTGAGAATTATATAGAGTTTGGCCCTTTTTAACCCATGATTCTTGATGGAAACTCGCATGCCTTATGTAGATTATTACTCATTTGGGTTTATTATGTTTGTGGAAATCAATTTCTGGGAGTTTGGGTGTTTAAAGTTTGGAATTTGAGGAGTTTGGATGATAGAATCCGTAACTGTTATTTTACAGATTTTGCCATACCTATTTGATCGATCGATCAAGCCCCGAGCATCGATCGATCGATGGTTTGATCGATCGACCCCCTTTCATCGATCGATCGACCCCTCCTGGGAAAACTACATTTTTTCTTGTGTTAGCTTAATTCGATTTTATGTGTAGTAAACCTTTATTAGGATTGCTAGAACATAATGGAACTTAAAAAGGACTAGTAGGGTCAAGAGAAATCCCATAAAGCGGGACCTTAATATGAAGCAAAATAAAGGGGTAAACGGGGAGATATTCATACTTAGAAAATCATAGGCGTGCTGATTTTAATAATCTAACTGTCTGGGAAGTTGGAGTAGAATGAAAGCGAGGACCTACAGAAATTATACTTAATTAAATGCAATACTTTGAGAGATGAGAAGTGAGTTAAAATGATTTATTTATGAGAATAAAATAAACGAGTCCGTTATACGATATAATTGAGTAAAATGTGTAATAACGGATAATTATAATTATGGGTTGTGAGCGCACCAAAATTTAATAATGTTGATGTGAATGCATGTATATATATGACTGTGTGATTATGCATATATTATATCTGTGTGAAAATCGTGCCCGCGCTACTTACTATCCCTGAGGTTATCGCGCTGGGACTGTCTTATCTCGGTGGGACCTTTATGGGGGATATCGACTAGTACCCTAGAAGATAGAAATCCTTGGTACAGGCTATCGAATCGATAGTTCAGATGGTTCTAAGAGATGTGGGGGCATGTGCTATCCTCTTAGAGACTTGGAATCTATGCTTCGCCTCAATTTTGTTTGTGTATGTGTTAATACAGCTCGAGAGTGATTCCAAACTTGTATTTCCCTTAGTACGAGTGATACGGGGACTGGATAGCAGAGTATGCCAGCACCATATCTTTTCTGTGGGGTGCCGTTAGTATATTTATAATTTATGAGTGATTGGTATATATATATATATATATATATATACTTATATATGGAAGTCTAGCACCATAGATTTTATGTGGGGTGTTGTTGATATATATATATTATACGAGTAATTAATATATATATACGTGTAACTATATGAGAACTTTCTATTGAGTAAAATAGTAGTTAAGTAAAGTATGAATTTCTTCAACTTCACTGTAAGTATTCGGAAACGTTATAACAATAAGGAATTATTCTAAATAACGTAAGAAATCTTGAAGAGATAGATTTTTCTAAAGTGAATATCATAACCTTAATTTCACGTGTTAAAACTTATGAAGAATAAGTTGGAGAGATATATGGGGTTCTTTAGTACGATAGACGTGCACACTAGATGAGAGGTGAGAATTCTCAAGAGTTTGTCACATACTAATATGAGTGTTGCATTAGCCAGTAAGCATTTTAAATACTTGCTAAACTATTTTTAAAACTGTTTTACATTCGGGCTCTGACCCGTTTGTTATTATCTCTTCCCTCTTGTGTATACATATATATGTATTATAGGTGCCCAGCTACAGGGGTGTCTTATTTAGGATTCTTTTGATTGAACGCGTTGTAGCTTTTGTGGGAGTTGCAGCCCATTGCTTAGACGACCTCATTGTTGACTCAACTTCTAGTTCATCATTATCCAGTGGGGGCATGTGTCGCCCTTTTTCCATTGTTTAGTTGGTTTTCTTAGGGATTGTAATTCTTTTAATTTCAGTATTTTTATTTCTAGATTTATTACTATCAGGATGTTTTCCTTTAGTGTTTTAATGTTGGGATTTATGATCGATGGTTAAACTCTTAAATGTTTATTATTATTCTCATACTTAATGTGTGGCTCTTAAAATGTTAATGGTTAAAGGTTTTATAATTGGATTTAATAAAATGAGAATAATGGTTTAAATGGTTTTGACACTTAGCTTAATTAATTAGGGTGTTTAAATTGGAAAAGTTTTTATTTGCGACAGTGATGCTAAGAAGGAACCAATTGTTCACCTTGATTTTAATTTAAGAAATGAGTGATCGCCCAGTATTTAATTAGGCGGGGTGTCACATGTTGGTTCTATGCATACTTGGGGGTTGGCCTAGGTATTATGTCCTGCTCTTGGTGGGGTATAGACCTACCACTCGAGGTAAATGGAGAGTCATTGTAGCTGCCCGAGATAAATAGAGAGCAAACATCTGGTACTTTTTGGAAATATTTGTAGGGTTATGGAAAATTTATAACTAAATTTTACACTGTCACATGTGCATGTTAAGGATTATGGCTAATTCATTAACAGACTCTTCATGCAGTAGCTAATTTGAGGATTACACTGCCGCAGACTCTTCATGTTTTCTTGATAATAATCGGTTCTTTATATGGCTAGACTCTTTATTCTCTAATTTTTTCTTTATAATAATCGGTTTGTGATATTATGAAATCTTATATTGGATCCCTATGGTTATTCCATCATATTATGGATTTTTAATTGGTTGTCTCCCATGTGGCCAAAAATCAATACATTTATATATACCAGTGAAAACTGTCATAATGAATTTTGTCTCGAACCTCCTTTTTTATACTAACGCTTCTCTATTTATGCAGTAACCAAACTGTTAAGGAATAAAATAGAGTCCATTATTTGCCATCGGTAAAATAAGAAAAGAAAGTATGTACTCTATTATTTTTCATTTGTACAATTGTTTAGTGCTTCTCCTAAAGCATAATCTTATTTTTTGCTATGCACATATTTCCTTATTATTGATTGTAAATCCTTTAAATTATCATATGCAGGCTGAAATATCTACACAGAAGCATTCTTCTAATGTTGCTGTCATAGATGAGACCCACGATAGCGATGAGGAATTCACTCCAGCATTGAAGCCAAAAGGTATTTACACATGAAAGAATCTACGTTCGTATGTGAACATGCCTATGGTGATTCTGGTTGCATGTTTCGTTTAGTACTTGTAGGCATATTGGGATTCCATAATTTTGATTTTTCTTAGAAACAGAGCTCCCTTTGGTTTTGTAGGTCCTGTTTAGTATATATTTAGAATATATTGAGAAGCCAATGGTGACACGTGATCTCTACCTTCACTTCTACTCTTCTCATTTCATTTCTCACCTGATCTCCTCCTTCACTCTCTCTGAATTGGGTTCTCTTTGATAAGGTACATAATCACTATATTTTCAATTATGTTCAATCCCTATATTATTATCTCTATTTATAATATATACCACTATTTTCATTTATGTTCAATGGTTAAACAATAGTTATAATTTGAGTTTATTTGTTTTCTCAAACTGGGTTTCATTTATATTCGATGTTTAAACCATGGTTATTATCAGAGTTTTTTTTTTATCTTCTCAGAGTTTCATTTCAGTTATCTACGGTGTAAAAATGCCTCAGTAATCTTAATAAGATTGTGTAATAAAAAATTAATTGAACATGAAATGAAACCCAATACGGCTAAAAAGTGGTAATGAAACCATACATATGAGCACATGGATTTGATCTATGGTAGAATAGTGATGAGCTGGGGCCTGATTTAGAAATCGAGCCAGCTTCATCTGCAGTATTCAACACCGTGGATGAAATTGGAAGGAGAAGTAAAGTTAGGTATGAGCTTGACAAGTCAACTCGGGTAATTAAAGTTGATAGTATTCTTTACTCATCAGTTGTTTATACACAAAACTCTTCATCCCACGCTCCCATTGTGAATATAGTGATCCAGTGGATGTACTACCAGGTACCTTCCTTGGTATACCTAAAAATAAATTCATTTTGAAAACATGATTTGGAAGAAACTATTTTCTGTGGATGTACTACCAGGTACCTTCCTTGGTGTACCTTCTTATAGTAATGTATCTATTTCATTCTTGAAGTGATAAAACTTAGTTTCCCCTGTTTTCTGTGTAGATTGTTTCTTATGCCCCAGACATTGTCCTAGCAAGAAATGTTCGAGTCTGACCCATCTTCCCCCATCTCTGTGCTCCAACGGTGCTCTCTCACTAATATGGTATATACCCCCCTTTTGGGTTTTATGATTAATTTTAGTTTTGATTTCAGTTTTTGTTTGCTGATCTATATTCAATTTTTACTTTTGTTCATGTTTTATAGTAATTTTGAGAGTTTTGCTTTTGGTTTTATGATGGGATGTACATAGAAAATCAGAGGGTGGGGAGGTGTATAGTGGTATAGGAGTTTTTCATTTTTAACATGATTTTATTATGTATATGATAATAATTGGGATTTATGCTTATCTGGCCTTGAAACATAGTTATATCAAATTACAGTGGTTTAGAATGAATGGATGAATTGTTAGTCTTGAGCCTTTTGTATTTTTCATCTTCGTTGTTGAATATCACTTTGGAATGTCTATTTTTCTTTTAAACAACTCTCAATGGAATATCTCCACAATACTATTCATGTGTTTCGTATGTTGGTCTGCTGCCATGTGAATTTTGACACAATGTGAAATTTAACGCAATGTGAATTTCTCCACAATGTGATATAATAATATAAATATGTTAGTTTATTATCAAAGCAGTCGCAAAATGGTTTGACCTATCTTTTGAATATATTTTCTTGAAATATCTATATTTGCATGATTGGCTTGACCTATCTTCTGAACAGATTGCTTTAGAGATTAAAAACTATCTGGAGGGCTCAATTTGTGTTTGGGAAATGACTAGGAATGTAATAGTTGATGGAGATAAGAGGGGTTTTCTAGCCGAAAGAGCTTAAAGCGTCTTGCTCTGATGAAACAAAATTCCCCAGTCGAACCAAAACCACACTGGACAGCATGAAGATTTAATGCAACAAGGGTGTAGGAAAATGAATTTTGGAGAGCTACTCAAGGGACTTGGAGAGCTTCGCATTTAACATCGTGGCACACATCGATGATCTACTTTACGCGGATGGATTAAGTAAACATTCCTATAATCCTTTTGCTATCATATCTCTCTCACCTCTTCAATATCCTTTATAAAAGGTAACCGATCAAGTTCTTAATCAATTCAGAGTCGTATATTTTGATTTATTACAGGTGTACCTTAATTGGTAGAGTACTTTTTTATTTGATTATTAGTTGTATGATGAAATATAAAATTCTTGTTGCATATGTTTTATAATTAAATGATCTACCCCATTCATTTATAACCCATTCATTAATGATTTAAACAAAGTCATTGCAACAGTTATAGCAATTATACGAGAGGAGTTCACACAAGGCCATTGCAGTAGTTATAGCAGCTATAGCATTATGCACAGAAAGGAACTGATAGAAACTTGATATTAGACGTAAGTCGACTGGCTGAAGCTTTAGTGTTGCGATGCACAATACCAGAGGAGTTCACACCAGATTTTGGTAAAATTATCTCATTGTTTATACTGATAATGAAGTTGATCTAACTGAATGCAACAGTTATTCTTCTCAATTTCAATTGAGAATATTTCAATTGATACATATGCAGGCTTATATATAGGTCAAAATTTAATTTTTTTTATGATTCGAATCATCCTAGTCCCTGTTATGAAAATCTTTGCAAGACAGAAAAGAAGCTTATGTTATTTATAAAGAATTGAATTAATGAAATTTGTGTATATGGAACAAAGTCTCAAGAGTTTACAAGATTGAAACTTGACACACTCTAGAGTTGAAGTAATTGATTGAAGAAATATTGGCTCATTTGGAATGACTGTTTAGAGTAAATGAATCAATAAACTGTCTATACACAACTAGTATATTATTAGCCATGTTTACTTTCTTGTATACACATATAGTAGTTCCATGTAACGGTTTTTGATAATATTAGGTACGACGTAGTTGTGTAGCTGTAGACTACATAGTTATACACTGAGTTTCTTTTACTCTTATTTGTACAGGAAAAAATAAAATCTGAGTTGATTGTTAGGTTCCTAGAGGAGGGAGATAGGTGAGGTGAATTTCAATAGGCAATCAATCAACTTATTAGAGTTGATATGTTGGGCAATCAATCATTTTGTGCTGTAACTATAAGCATGTTTATTTCAGAAAGCTTGTGGTGATCCCTATTTTAAAATTTAAATATCTATTATTTTCCATATGAAAACTCTTACAAGTTTGTTTAGTTTATCAATCTGAGAATTAAATACTCATGTTTGGTAATTGTGGTAGGTTCTGAAAATAATTCGAAAAGGGGTTTTAAATGGGTGTAAAGTTATGGCGGGTTCTGAAAGTAGTTCGAAAGGGAGTTTTAAATGGGGGTAATGTACAAGTATCTTATAATTACCTTATTGCGTATGTACAAATCCATACTTATAATGTTTTTTTTTATTGATTTTGCTTCATGAAGTCAATTGTTGCAGTTAATGGAGTTTACTCAGGGCCTGTGATGAAATCGGTGTTAAAGAATATCTATTGCTAAGTGGTGACCGTTTAATTAAGAGAGGTACGAAAAGGTTAGGCATTAAAGTAGTTGAGTTAGTGTTTAGCCCTTATATCTTGAAGTAGTTGTTGAATATTGTAGAGGTAAAAAGGAATTTGAGATGAGATGTTTGTTATGATTGTATATACGAATAGTTATAATGATATTCATTTGGGTGTTGAGCAATATAATGTTTAGTGCTTTTGGGTGTTGAATACTTTATTTTTAATCTTTGTATAAATTTGTTGTGGTAATCCTAAGTAATAATGAAGTTGCTTATATTTGTTTTTAGTGTTTTTCTTGATTACTCTTAAATGTATTAATGTATTATGAATGAATCAATTTACCTTTGAT
Source organism: Sambucus nigra (assembly GCA_949130495.1). NCBI lineage: Eukaryota > Viridiplantae > Streptophyta > Magnoliopsida > Dipsacales > Adoxaceae > Sambucus > Sambucus nigra. Next base: position 50,618,755 of record OX422215.1, read on the forward strand.
ATATAGTAAGTGATAATGAAGGTGATTGCTTATAAATCATATTCATGGTGAAAATTGTTAGATTTTTCAAATTGACATGAATTTCATATGACCAAGCAGGTATTGAGATGGGTTTTTCATTAATGGAATTTAAGCAATTAACTTTTATTGGGTCATTATCTGGATGTGTATTCGTGTTGTTGCGGACAATATATATTGTTGTACTATTTTTTATTTCTTAAACAGGGTGGTGGATAGTCCTATAAATAAAGGAAATTATGCCCAATATTTTTTAAAATGTTTACACGTGCTATAAAAATAATTTCTGACTTAAAAGTGTTTGATGGTATGATTCTATTTGTGCGGGATCCATGACTCTATTAGTATTGTTGTCATTGATTATTTTTTATTCGTTAAACAGGTTTGACCGTCCTATGAACAAAGGTTATTTTGCCCAATGTTTTTATTTTTTTTCAAGTGTTTGTTTTATATAATAGTTTACCATTATTGTCACGAAATGAAACAAGTATTGTTTACACTTTAATCATGGTGGATCGTTCTATACACAATGCAAGTACTACCCAAAAAATTTAATTTTTTTACGCTATATTGTGTCACAAGGTAAACTTTTTGACTTGACTATACGAGATTCAATACTTTGGGGAATGAAATTTTTGCCACTTTGTAAATACATATTTTGAAATTTTTTGCCGTTTTGCGATTATGTACTTTGAAATTTTCGCCGTGCCATCAGGCACGGACATTCCCCTAGTGTGTTTGTGTGTATATATATATATATATATATATATCTGTGTGTGTGTGTGTGTGTGTGTGTGTGTGTGTGTGACCTTCACATGTTGATTGAAACGTCAAAAACTTTAGAATGAAGAATAATTTCTTATTTATTATGTAGTATTTTAACAAATCATTTGAAAGGGTCACCAATATCAACTTTTAATATGGGAAAATTAATCTAGACTCCTAAATGTTACTTGTGATAATAAAAATTATTAGCCTTGAAGTTGTTAAAAGGTATTGTATCTGGGTCAACGAGACCAAAGCACCAATAACCTAGAGAGGAAGGTTATCTTTGACACATACTGTGCCACATGATCATGGGGTTAATCTACCCATTGCCAATTGATTTTGGCTTAATGCTCCAATGTTTAACATGGTACGAGAGCATGATATTCATGGTTCAATGGTCCAATTACTCTAGGTCAGTTAATATAGATATGTCAACGTGTTAGGATCATGCAACACCACACATGAGGCGGAATATTGTGACATAAAGTCTAAAATGGAAAACTAAGATCCTTACACTATAATACCATAGGGCTACCCCATGCATTGTTAATTCGTTTTGGGTTGGATTCTCCATTATTTAATGCCAAGCATGCTTTATCATGGAATCTTTATTGAGGGTTTTACTCTTCTAAGACCAAGGTCACCCCCATATTTATCTCTCCAACTAAATATCCAAGCCATAGTGACTGCCTTCATGTTAGAAATGGAACCAATCCAAATGTAGTTTTTTAAGGATTGCTGAATGCTTCTATCATTTATAGATTAAACTGTAAAGCACCATTGCACGAGTGACTGATCGAATTAATTTAACTCTTCATGAGATTAATAGACACCAATGGTCATTATTATGATTATGCCAACAAGGGAACAATGGATTTGTTGACAAATGGACGACTCAGATTGTAACCTTATAAAAGCTATGTGCTAATTATAATATGTAATAAATTAAGAAATGAAAAGTTTGAAAAAATTAATAATGAAATATTACAATTATAACCCCCATTTGTTACATATATCATATTTCCCCAATCATTTATTGCGTCATTCTCCCCATCTTCAAAAGAGTTCATCCTCGAGCATAAAATTGTAAACTAGAGCAGCCCGCGTCACATGATCAATTCCTGCCAAAATTTTATCCAACCATACAACATGAAAAATATTTTTAAAATATTTATTTCTTTTTCAATAAGGGCTCGAAATAAATTTCTTCAAATTTTTAGGGATCACTTATCATTAAAAATTTTCCGGAGTGTTATATTATGTGTACGTTAAGTCGTTTGGTAGTTCATACTTACATTTGACATTTAATGCATAGGGGTGAGTTTTTAGTAACTTAAGGGAACATTAATTTATGGAATTTAAAAGAAGATATATATAAAATATTTAATTTCAACTATAAAATTTTCATCTTTTGAAGTTTATGCTACGAGATTCGGTACAATTTTTTGTTATAAAAGGGAAGTGAGAGTTAAGCTAATTAAAATGAATATGAAATCCTAGTAATTATCATTATAATTTTTACCTACATTGTGTTCACCCCTATGTGTATTTATTTTTTCATGTTTTAGTAAGAACGTTGAATAAATTTTACATAAGAAAAAAAACAATTGCAAGGTAAGGAGGGGATTTCATCACCCTTCCTTGGATCGAAAATTACTAAACTGCCTAAGCATTTTTATCACCCGAGCCATTATTTTTAATTTAAAATTAATTTGACATTAGCCAAGGGTATCACATAGCTCATAGAAAAAAATCTTAAGGAGGATATATTTAAAATCTAATGCAATGTGGACTTATCAAATCCTTTCGGTTTTACCTTATCAAGGATTGGCATTTTTATTGAGTCTTTGAACTGACCACCTACTGGGAGTTAATGCTGGGATTTGACGCGATATCATAGTTAGTCATGTTTTTAAATTCTCCCTTGTCAAACAGTAAGAGTTGTTTAATTGGGGAGATTAATTCGGGAGACCCCTGTCGTCGTCAAGTAATCTCTAAAAAAATAAATTTTAAAATTGAAGTGACCCTAATCTAAATTAGATAATTCAAATTATTTTGTGTGTGTTTATGAATTATGTAGTTTTTAGTGAGACTATTTACTTTACTTTCCTTTCCTTTCCTTTATAAAAATAAAATGACAAAAAAAAAAGATTAAAAAAAAGTAAGAAATAAATTTAATTGAGTGTGGTGTATGGAAAATTAGTTTGGAGATCCTACCCATCATTTTTCTAGTGTGGAGTCTATCATTCCAGATACTTATTTGGGTAGAATTTTGATATTTGTCGATATGGGAGACGAGTTAACAACCGTTTCCCTTAAAGATTACCTATATCCAAATAGGTTGAGTCAACCATCGTGCATACATCTTCCCCCACATAATGCGAACAACTTATAATTCAAGTCAGAAATGATTTATTTGTTCGTCATCTTTTGGGGTACATAAAAAGAGAGCCCTACATTCATATGCGTGAATTCAAAGAAATTTGTGGTACGATTAAATTATAACAACTCATAGAGGAGATGCTTAAACTAAAATTTCTCCTTTTTTCATTGAAAGATAAAGCCAACAGTGGGTTACTCTCGCCTAAAATGAAATACATAACGATGTGGAATCAATTAAGCATTGAGTTTTAACACACAAAAAAAAAATCCCCAATCGAAAGACGACGACGATAGATCACACCATCAAAACATTTAGCCAAAAACAGGGAGATGTTTGGTGGATGGATTTGGAGATATTCAAGGACCTTCTACTACAATGTACTCACTTTAGGGTTTAAATGAGACGTAAAGTCCATAGAAGGGATTTGATTTTACTACTCAGTCGATGCTTGGGAAAATGTGCAACAGTGATTTTTTTAGAAAGGTGAGGCCGACGTATGGACACTCCTAGAGTCAATAAATAAAATTTCCTAACAATGTGAACCCAATTGGGAATCTAAGCCCACCACGTACAATAAAGGAACTGCTCACTAAGTCGAGAAATTATTTGGTATAAATTCCAAAATGGATACATTGACATGGAATTTAAAATCTCTAAAGGATAGCAAAGAAGGTAATCGAGCTACACCTCCAATTGTGAAACGTGTAGGTTCACTTATGTGTTTTATTTGCAACAACTTTACCATTTACTCAAAAAAAAAAAAAACCCCAGCCTTCTGGCCTACACACCAATCAGTGTGAAAGTAAATCCACTTTACAAAAATAGGCTCAAGTATGATGCTTACTCCAATGCATGCAATCCAGAATGGTGAGACAAACCTAATTTTTTGTGGTTTAAAGTCAATGCCAAAAGTGGTGGAGGTCTGTATTCAGGTAACCCCCCAGCGGGTTCCCAAAACAATTCCCCCACAGCGTCATATGCTTTATCATAAAAGATTTAATCTTTAGAAGATACAATGATCATGTGCTTTCCCAAATTACCCTTCAATTTCAACAGACTAACCAAAATGTCTTCCAATCCACCCAACAAAGTCGAGATAAAAATATTCAATCGATTTCCAAACTCCAGGTTTACGTGAGACAACTAGACAACGCATTAAATGATGTTACCTAGTCAAATCGAGACCAATTATAAACCTAACATGCCAAGGGGTCAGTAAGTTAATCAAGACAATACGAGCATGAGCATGTCACACCCATAAACGCATGTGAAAGACATCATCGTGCCTAGTTTTAGCAATGAAGTAGAGAATATCATCCCACCACCCACTCAGAGTGAATTTCGAAAATAAAAGGTGTGTGAATATCCACCGATAGAACTAACATTCTCCCAAATCTCGTTTTCTGAGCCAAATGTAGAGACATATCTCCCAAAATCTTTTTTATCCTTATGTTTTGTTCCATAAATGAAAAAGGCGTAAACGAATAAAATGTTGGAAATGTTGATCCTAGTACAAATCAATATCTCACTAATTGACGCAATAAAATAAGTTCCACCTCCCGCCAAATTATTGAAAGACCTTTTTACCTTCAAGAGGAACACCAATGTACTCAAGAAAGATTTTCTCTTCGGTGAAGAAAGATTTATCATTTTCTATAAAACTTATGTCAAGTATAAGAATACTACATATTTGAAGATCTCTAGTAAGATAGGGGAGCACATAATTCAGAAAGCCCTTCTATATTTTTAGCTAGCGTGAAACTTTTGCCATCGTATATAAGATACTAGGTTTAGGGGGTTATCCTTAAACTAATGTTTTGTTAAAATATTGATTGCTATCATTAAGGACATCTTAATTAAAGTGGGTGTTTTTGCCTTTCCAGTCAATTTTGTGGATTTTGATTCCCAACATGTGTATAACTCTAGTGCAAAATATTTGGTTATTTTGGGTCTTCTCTTCCTCACAAAATCTGAGTATGTCATTAGCTATCGTAGCCACCCATTAAACCTATCATTTGGGAACATGACTATGAACCTTAACGTGCTCAATTTGACTTTACAATGACTCCATAATGATGAACCCTTGAACATCGATATGATTGATATCATTATCCAAGAGAATTTTGACTAAACTCATATTGACGACCATTTGATGACATGTCTCGCCTTTCTTAGGTATGAACTTGATATAAAAAAATAATTGGATAAGTCAATGCACTACTCAACTCCTCCCATATCATGGAATTAGGGAGTTGGAAACTTCATTCAGAGCCACTCTTTCTCTATCTCCACGTCACCCATTCCGCCCTTGGTTGAGAAATCTCTAGAGCTTGAATTGATGCCACCACTTAAAATGCTCAAAAATGGGTTCTTAGCTCCTTTTAACACATTTCCAGTTATCATAACCTCTAACATGGATAAAGAATAAGAAGGTGAGTTAATGCATATTTTTAAGGAACGCAAAATATCCATTGGATGAACCGTAACCAAAACTAAATGGATAAGTCCGTTGGTGTACATGCCGAGTATACAGTTATAAAACAATGCTAAAAATTCCCATGACGCACAATGTAGACTGTAACACCCCATAAATTTAAAAGGTAATATTTAAATTAATTAAAAATTTTGGGTAAAATATAATTTTGGAATTTATCGATTTTTAGAAATTTAAAATGTTGAGTTTTGCTATTGAAAAGTAGGATTTTAATCGAAATTAAAAGCGGAGTCAAATTGGATATTTGAAAAAAAAATAAAACGTTTGTCACGGTTCTGGGCCGTGACTAACGGGCCAACTTTTAAAAAAAAGTTTAAATAGAATTCTTATGGCCATTATAACTCGTAATCATTATAAATTAAAACTAATTTGTGGGTGGGTTATTCAAATATTTTTTTCCCCGTAACTCTTCCTTCAAAAGACTTCACCAAAATATTTCCCTTTCATCTACAAACTTTTGCCCCAATTTTCGTCAAGGTTTCAACTCAAGATTTGTCAAGATTAACTGGGTTTTCTCAAGACATGTCAAAAACGAATCTTTATCAACATTTTGAGAAGAATACATATTTGAAATTAGAATTCTCAATCAACTTTTATTCAGGTATGGATATTCTATTATCTTCCTTTAGTGTTATGCGTTTTAAGTGTCAGCTTAAACCTTTAATGATATGTTTTTACTAAAATAAATTAGCAACTTAATTAGAAAAAGTGAAAATTAAATTTGGTATTATTTTGATGAAAAATTCTAATATGGAATTACTTAAAACACTCGGGTGCGCAGGAAAGAGTAGTGGGTTTTGGTTGTTATGGGTGTAAAATAACATGTAGAATTTTATGGGGTTTATTTTAATGAAATCGGGATGTGTATACGCATGAAAATTATGTACTTACTAAAAGTGGACAATTTTGGTGTGTTTCATAACTTTGCACGTTTATTAATGTATAATGATTAAATGGAAGTGATTGTGTAAAAAACGATGACAATATTATATATTGAATTAAATTAAATTGTGCCATCGTGAATAAATTTGTGATATTGTTTATATGTGTTGTTGGATTATGTGATTGATTGATATTTATCTTTATCATCGCGGCTACGAAGTGATTTCGGTAGTATGCTCTCAGCTATATTTCAGGATCCTTGCCAGGTATGGGACTAGTAGCTAGACCTTAGTTGCAATTTATGCTTTCTAGGAATCGGATTAGTTCGTGTACATTTTTACGGATGGGTGATTTTGAGGTGGGGCTAATTTTTATGTCGTGTCGTCGATTCGCTAACCTAGGTATAATACTAGGAAGAGATTTTTGATAGAAATTCATCTTATAATTAATGTAGAACATATTTATCTGTTGGTGGACCCTTAGGCATGGGATTAAGGGTGTTTTTAAGGATCTCACATCGATAATAAGGTAGGGGTGAATAAATATTTGAAAAAGAGAAAAATGAGATTTTTTGAATGAATACCTAGGATAATAAAAACGAGTATTAAAATGTATTGGCGTCGTTAATAATTGCAGGACCAACAGTTTAAACGGGTTGACTGACGATTGCGACGTGTGGGTGTGTGGTGTTTGAGTAATTGCAGGGCTGATAGTTTAAACGGGCTGGCTGTATATGAAGACGTGTCGAGCATGGAACCCCGTACATAATTGCAGGGTTGGCAGTTTAAACAGATCGACTGGCTAGGGCGAGGGGAGTGTGTGGGGTGTAGAATAGCGGGAGTACCACAACTAAAAAAATAAAATGAGATAAATGCATGTATGGAAGTCCCACATATATCAATAAGGAGGAAAAATAATAATTGGATTAACTTAAATTAAGTTAAATTAATGGATAATTGGACTTAGATGTTGAGATGGCATAAATGAGTATTTCTAGCTTAGGATGTTTATTTACTCGAATCGCTATTTATTATCTCGCTTAATTTAAAATGTTCTATTGTGATATTTATCATGCATAATGCTACTGTCTAGGTTCACGGATCCTAATTGAGGGGAGTAGTGTGTATTCATTCTCAGGGCTTTGACCCTGTGCATTGACTAACATTTTTCAGGCATTAATGCTGGAGTAGATGTATAGGAGTTTGGAGATATATCTTGGATGTGAAACCGGGGTTTATTTATTTCATGCTTGGTCGTTTAGAACAATTTTCATTCCTTCGCAATTATATTGAGAATTAGTTTATAGATTTGGTGGGCCATTCGGTTCCATAGTTGTTATGGTTTTTATTCAAATATTCATAGCTGGATCGTTTATTTAGTTTTATATTTATTGGAGATTTGATTAATTTAGAGATTAACATGGTGATGGATTTTTTTATCGCATGAATGGTTATTATTTATTGGGATTGATTTCATCATTGTCTTATGGAATGAATTTAATATGTCTCATATTTGTCACATGCAAAGAATTATATTTTATTTAGTTAACACCAGACATTGCTTTAGTGGGGATCGACACCATAATTACGCAGGGTGTTACAATGGTATTAGAGCATGGTCTTAGGTCTCGTAGGTTGTGAGTTCGTTTAGCTTTTGCATTATCGATATTTGGTCCCCTTTATTGATTCGTACTCCTTAAGGTATTGGGTCTAGTATACATGTTAGCTGTGATTCTTGAACATACGAAGTTTAATGGTAACGACATTGTAGGAATTAGAGTTAGAACTGTTAATCTTGATAAGAGTACCATGAGAGTGATTTTTGGAGGCTATGGTTATTTTAGAGATTGTTAGGGAATATGTCCTCTATCGTAAGTATCGATTTTGGTGATATTAATTGACTTGATGGCTTAAGTGTTACGATGACTTTTGGAGATATATACAAGTGATGATTCATGGGAGAGCGTGGTACGCTGTTATTTTAATAAGTATCCTTATTTATATAGTTATGATATATATTGTATTTTTGTTCATGGGGTATACGCGTGTAGGATTGGGTGTTTGGGCACCCGATTATGACATTTTATGGGTTTGTATATGTGAGCCTTATTTTTATTTTGTGCATTTATGCTTTGTCAAATTTCGAGAACGAAATTATGTGCTAGTGGGGAATTATGTAACACCCCGCAAATTTAAAAGGTAATATTTAAATTAATGCAGAATTTTAGGTAAAATGAAATTTTGGAATTTATAAATTTTAGTAATTTAAAATGTTGATTTTTACTATTGAAATGTAGGATTAATTGAAATTAAAAAGTGGATTCAAAAGGGGAATTTAAAAAAATAAAATAAAATGTTTCTCACGGTTCTAGGCCATGACTAACGGGCAAACTTTTTTTTTAGATTCAATGGAATTATATTAGCATTAGAACTCCTGATCATTATAAATCAAAACTAATCCATGGCTAGTCTCTTTATATCATTTTTTCCAAAACTCTTCCTCGAGAATACTCTTCCAAATTATTTCTCTTTCATCAAACTTTGCCCCAATTTTCTACAAGGTTTCAACTCAAGATTTGCCAAGATTAATTGAGTTTTCTCAAGATTGTAACGAGTTTTGATTTTTTTTTAGAGAGGAACGTAGTGGTATGATCAGAATTCTTAGGCAGACTCTTTATGATTTTCATGTGATGATTTTAAGGTACGGGTCTTACACAATATGATCCAAACTTCTCTCGATAGTATTACGTTTGTTTCATGTGTTATTTGCACTCATGTTGAATTGTTGTATACATTAGAATCCTACGAGATGGTTTTTTTCGGATATTAAAATATTGATTCGTCGAGATATTGTATATGTTTATGGGAATGGTTTCATGAGATTTTTATATGGCACGGAGAATGGTCACCCGCCAATAGTCCAATAGCGAGGACGAGGATTTACGAACCTTAGGTGAGGTGAGGTGAGGCCTGGTGACCAATTGATGTGTTATTGAAAAATAAATTTGTATAGTGATCGGATGTGGCGTTGGACTTGAATTCAGATTCGTATTGTTGCATTTTATTCATCTTATTATTTGTGAGAATATATTTTTGTCATATTGTGTACTTCCCCCTAATTTTCTTTTAGTGTTAAGTTAACGTGGATTTGGACGCTACGAATTTTTGGAGGATTTTAGAGCATAGAGTTTGGAAGATTATTTTTCTATAGATTAGCAGTGTAATTTATTTGGAGAGTTTTGTATTATTATCAACTGGAATTATTGTAATTATTTTGGATGTGTAAGATTTTGTATTTCCTTATATTTATTTTGTGGAATATAGGTGCTTTATACTAATTTTTTAGGATTTAGTTTAGTTTTAATCGTAGTAGCGCCTCATATTTTTGTATAGGGTGTTACATAGGCTTAATCCCAATAGGAAAGAGGTCATCCGAGCTGAGGTGCTCAAATTATTTGATGGATGTATCATTTACCCGCTCTCTGATAGCCAGTAGGTCAACACAATTCTAGTCATTACAAAGAAATCTGGTGTTGCGATGGTGAAAAAAGATGAAGATTATATAATGCCCACCATAATTTAAACTAGTTGGCATGTGTGTATCGATCAAAGGAACTTGAAATCCGTCAGGTGGAATGATAACTTTCCACTTCCTTTAATATACTAAATACATAAGAGAATATCCATCCATTCCAACTAATATTTTCTGGACGGTTATTCTGGCAATAATCCAATTGCCATTAGTCCTAAGGTTTTAAAGAAAACTATATTCACTCGTTCGTTTGGTTCTTTTTCTTATCCACGCATGCTATTTGGGTTATCTAATGAACTTGATAAATTTCAGCGGTGTATGATAAGTATATTTTTGGATATGGTTTAATGGATTCCTGAAGTCTTTTTGACAATTTGCTAGTTTTTGTGTCTAGTTTCGATGGGTGCTTTCCCCACCTCACCCTAATTATGAAGAGGTGTCAGGAGAGGAACCTCGTGCTTGATAGGTAAAAGTGACATTTCATGGTAAAACATTGCTTAGCTTTGGGTTACATCCTATCTGAAAAAGTTACTAAGCTTGATGAAGATAAATTAATCTCAATGCTATTACCGGAAAACTAGGCACAAAGTCGATCATTCTTATGACATGCTGATTTCTACTAGAGATTTCTCAAGGATTTTTGAAAAATATCTTGACCTTTATCAAATATCCTTACTAAGGACAAACCCTATGATTTCATCGAAGATTGACTTAAAGACTTTTTAGAGAAGCGGGACAGAACCCACACAAATATTATTGCTATTAGGGGAAAAAGCCTCTCCTATGTTGTCATTACAAGCTCAGAAAATAGAAAATGAATCTTTGGGGAACCAAGGACTAAAGAAATGTTAAAGAAATTAAATATGGGGCTTTATAATATACCCATTACACAAATCAATAATTAAACTAATCTAATATATTTTCAACCTATCTTATCAAGCATTAGATCTCCTCTAGCCCTTTTAGAAAGATCTTTCAATTCTTTGAAAATCTTCATCTTTATAAAGTAAACTCCATCATTTGCCTAATAATAAGCCACAATATTATATACCCTAAAATAATGATTCAGAGTGAATTGAATTCTTTGAAGATTAGAGATGATATCTTCCACACATTCTTTAAGTCTTCAAGTAATTGACCAACCTTTAAATGATCATATTCATTACCAAAAGAGATTCCATTTAATATATGAACAAAATTGATATTGTTTTGAATGGATGTCTAGATTCCCCTCTTCAAGACCATAATCTCTTCTTCATAATTTGTAAAAATTCCATTTGGACTTCCAAACCACACTACAAATTGAGATTTAACATCTCTAACAATGCTCCCATAACCACTTAGGACTAAAATGCCTTTAGAAGCACCATCAACTTTAATCTTAGTGCAATTTTGGTTAGGATGGGGCCTTGTAATTGAAGGAATAATATTCTTAATAGAAAATTCCAAGATTCTATCATCAAATATATTAGCCATACTCTTAAATTTTGTACCACAACTAGTATTAGAGATGAGAGTAACGGCATGATTGATCACCTCAAGATGATTGAACTTTTTAGAACCATATAAGATCAGATTTTTCCTTTTTAATATTGCCCCCAAAACATCAATAAGAATAGTTTTTCTTTGAATTTTCATATGGTCTCATGTCCGATTTGATAAGCACCCAAAACTGTTTAAATAAAACCCTAAATAGACAATTTTTAAATGATAATTCTCGATTAAATTGGTCTTGTGGTCAAGTGCCTCTTGCAGAGTTTACTTTGTCCCCTAACCGATACAAGTCCTTCCTAATCTTGTCCCGAGCCTCGTGTGTGTAAAGTTTGTACCTTTTAGATTTTTTAGATGTTTATCTGAGTCATTTAAAAATTTTAGAATTTATTTTTTATTTTATTTTGAGTCATTTATATTTTTAGGATTCATTTGTGCATATAGTTGTATATATTAGGGTCAGTATCGTGTGTTGTTTATTTTATTTTAAGCCATTATCTCTTTGCTCTTGTTATGGATGAGTTGACTGGACAAATACAAGATGAGGTTCCATGGTGTATGCTATTTGCAGATGATATTGTTTTAGTTGATGAGACTAAGATAGGGATAAATGCTAGGTTTGAATTGTGGAGAGAAACTTTAGAAACAAGATGATTTAAAATATGCAGAACTAAAACAAAATATGTTGATTGTAATTTTAGTAGTAATAGGAGGACAAATGGAGATGTGGTGAAATTGGAGGGTCAAGAAATACCTAGAAATTATCAATTTTGTTATTTAGGATCGATTATATAAAAACATGGAGATATTAGTGATGATGTTACACATAGGATTAGAGCAGGCTGGGTTAAGTGGAGAAGTGCGACCGGTGTTCTGTGTGATATACGTATACCTTTGAAGTTAAAAGGAAAATTTATAGGACGGCGATTAGACCCACCACGTTATATGGGAAAGAGTGTTGGGTAACCAAGAAATAAAATGTGCAGAAAATGAATGTGGCGGAGATGCGAATGCTAAGATGGATTTGCGCTAAAACTCGAAAGGATAAAATTAAAAATGAACAAATTCGTAAAATGGTAAAATTAGCTCCTATAGAAGATAAATTGAGAGAAAATCGACTTAGATGGTTTGGACACGTCAAGCGTAGACCAATGGATGCTCCTGTAAGGAAGAGTGATTTAGTTAGTATTGATGGTAACCCAAGGGGTAGAGGTAGGACTAAATTAACTTGGTGGAATATTATAAAAAAGGACATGATATCATGTGGTTTAACCGAAGATATTGCACTGGACAGAATGGAATGGGAAAATAGGATTCATGTAGCCGACCCTAAATAATTGGGAAGAGGTTCTGTTGAGTTGAGTTGAGTAGATTTGTAAATATTTTTTTTAATAGATTAGAAATTTATCATTTTAGCAAAAGTAAAATTTAATATTAAGATTTTATTATAGGTTATAAATATTTTAGTAATTTTTCTTTTGTTTTGTTTTATTTTCATTTAAGTGTACATTAAATACACACACACACACACACACACACACTATCCTACACCCTTTTACATCCAATCACATCTCACCCATCATCTTCCCTACACCACCCACACATTCTCTCTCATCTCTCCCACTTCCATATCTAAAAACCAATAACCACACACACACACACACACTATCCTACACCCTTTTACACCCAATCACATCTCACCCATCATCTTGCCTACACCACCCACACATTCTCTCTTATCTCTCCCACTTCCATATCTAAAAACCAATAACTAACCCAAGACTTGTTCTTCTCTCTCCTCTCACATGCATTAATAGAAAAATACCCAAGCTTCAAACCAACACCCATTTCACACCTCCACCATTAAACCCACCAACTAACTTCTCATAACCGGGGCAACCCGGGCCCTGTCTGCTGAATCCATACCCGATTTTTCCCCATACCAACCCAAAAACCTTATACCCTATTATAGATACATGCCATGAGATCCCAAATAAAATCAAAACCCAAATATTTTAAATGTTTTCTATATTACCCTCAGTCTACTTACCCCAAATGCCCATTTTAACCCACAAACCCTTATCCTTACTATCCTACCCCTCGCCACATGCATATTCCTATAAAAGCAAGAGAATACCCATTCCAAGAGGGAGGACCTAGACAAAGGGTTTTAAAGAAGAAAGTAGAGAGAAACATTCTAGGGTTAGAAATAAATTATAGTGTTAGGTAGTTATTTTTTTTTTAATTTTTTTTGGATTTAATTTGAGAGAAATAAATATTAGTGAGAATAAATTTGAGTGTGAGAGATCCCATTTGATATTTGTTTAGACAATCAAATTGAGGGTTGTATGTTTCTAATTCAAGGATTGGAGTTCAATTGCATTCACTGAGATTTTGTTTGATTGTTCTCTTCTCTAGTCTTCATATTTTATTGCCTTTGTTCATTTGATTATAATGTTTCATATTATATTACGCAAAAAACCCCTTGCAAGGGGTGGGATGATACCTAATTTAATGTTCTTCTAATAATTAGTTTGATTATTTGAAATTCCCTTTCAATGTTAATTTTGATCCTCCACCTTTCAATATATGCCTCGAGAGAGGGTAAATGATTTTCGAGAGAAAATCGAAATTTGAGATATAATACCCATTTTAGAATCTAACTAGTAATAGGGGTTTCTCAAGTGTGGTATTATTCCCTGAATTTCTACAATGAATCTTATTTTCTATGATTTATATGAATTTTGGATGAATCGATCCTAGCCGATGATTTATTAATAGGGGCATAAATAGATTTTTTAGAGTTGTGGGTGTTTGAACTAGACTTTTCTTTTGCTTCACTTCATTCGGTTGGATTGAAACCTTTACTTATCTCTATACTAGTTTTTATTATATTTTTGTAGGTATTTGAAGGTTTTTTTTATTAGAGAGGCTTTGCAATAACGACACAAACTAAAATACATTTCTTATCACTAATGTTGAACCCCAAGCTTAGAAACATAGATGAAATTGAATTTGAATTAAATTTAGCTCCCATAAGAATTTCAAAATAATGTCATATAGGATTTTTACCCTTGTAATTGAAGAATAAATGATATGAAGACTCACATTGATTTAGATAGGCTTGGCATCTAGAAATAACATTGATTCCCAAGTTTTAGATTACTTCATCAAAATGAAGACAATTATTCAACATTCTCCAAGAATTAATTGAAATTTTCTTTGGAATTTTCTCATCCCATATCGTATTTATAACAACTAAAATTTTCAAATGATCATTGGAGATTAGCAGAGCTGATGCAAAAGTAAATTGGCCAAAGATTGAAGGGTTCCAAATCCATTTTCCATTGGTACTAATCATGTTCTCTAAGCACTCATCTTAGAGATTCATCATTATTTTCCAGGTATGATATCAAACATTTTTTTTATTTGTATCTCTTCTTCATAAAGTCGGTCCAGAGAGAATTTTCAGATTTAAATTTCCAAAACATTCTCATAGATGAAGCTTTAATCATCATATTGAAATTTAAAATCTCAAGTCCACCATCATTCTTAAATAGAGATTCCCAAGATTTCCAATGGTATTTCCATCCCTTATCCTCATTTCCACCCTAGAAATATTTATTCATCATAGTATTATTTTTTCTTATAATGGTCTTATGAGGTTTCAAAGAAGCAGGTAAATAAATTGGAATAAATGATAAGACATGTTTTATAAGATTATATATCCCACTACAGAGAAATTTATCTTTCCATTTTGAATTTTACTTCTTTAAGAAACAATGAGTTTAGAGAAATATCGGATTTTACTTGTGCCTTCATGGAGAGGACGTCCCAAATATTGCAATGGAAGCTTTCTACATTTAATCTAGTAGCAGATTCTATCTGACCATATTTATGAAGAGGCTACTTATGAACTAAGGTATAGTTACTATTGGAATTAATAATTTTTGTCCGAACACAATTTCATAACTGTTAAGAAATTACACTATAGCCATTAGACTCCATTTATCTCCTCTAGAGAAAATGCTGACATCATTTGGAAATGAGAGATGGGAGATCATAGGGCATCCACTTACGTGATAGCAAGGTTTTGAAGTTCCTTTCTACATCACACTATCCAGACCTGCACTCAAAACTTCATCATCCCTAATGAAAAGGCTAAGAGAGATTGGATCCCCCTACCTCAGCCCTCTCCAAGAATGAAAAAAACCTTGAGTGCCCCTATTTATTAACACTGAAGACCAATTGCCTGATATCATTCTACAAATGAAGTCAATCCATCTCTCCACAAATTTAAAACTTTTCATGATCTTTATTAGATAGCCCCAATTAACTCTATTATAAACTTTCTCTATATCATGCCCAATAATGATATATCCTCCATAAATTTACTATCCAATTAGAAAACCATTCCTTGAGCCACCATAAGATTATCTTGAACACTCGTCCCTTTCATAAAGCCACTTTGGATAGGGGAAATAAACTGATGAATAACCTTTGAAAGTATAATGGATAACATTTTTGAAATAATCTTATAAGAATAATTACGAGAACTGATAGGCTTGGGGTTTCCATAGGTATTAAGGTGGTTAACATTAGGAATTTGAACAATTAATGATCTTATCTAACTTTTAGGAAGAACTGATCCTGTAAAGAAATTATTTACAGTAGATATTAAGTGTTCCTTAATGATGTGCGAACGATTGCTATAGAACTCACCACCAAAACCATCGAGACTCGAGGCTACTTCGGAGCTCAACTGCTGCAATGCTTGATTCAATTCATTTTTATCTGAAAAATCTTAAAGCATATCATAGATATCTAAAGACACAATAGAGGGAATGAGTAGATTAAACTCTGATAGGTCTACATTGTGAACTGTTGTCCCTTAAAAAGGCTTATAAAATAATTAACGATATGAGTATTTAGCACTTATTTATCCTTTATAATATTCCAATCTTGATCTTCTAATTTGTGAATACTGATTTTTCCATGATTAGATTTCACTTGAGCATGAAAAAAATTGGTGTATGAGTCTCCTTTATACAAACATTTCATAATGGATTTTAGATTCCAATAGGTTTCTTCAATATGCAGAGCTTTTCGCAAACAAGCCCCACCTTTGTGGAGCTTTTTATGATTCTCCTCATTTCGGTCCCACTCAAAAGCAATCTCAATATTTACAATCTCATCTTCTAGCTCTCTAATATTTTTAAAAATATCCTTATACACATTTTTATTTCATTGTTTCAGATCCCCTTTAAGTCTGTCTAATTTATTATAATTTCTTTAAACCATATTCATTTGAAGGCCCTCCTTAAGATTTTTTTAACCACCTTTTCAAAATCAGCATGGTTACACCAAATGGATTGAAATTTGAATGCCCTATGGACCATATCAAACTCAGTTTTAATAGGAATCAATAGAGGAGAAATTTTAGAGGAACACCTATTCAAATGAGATGTAGAAGTTTAAGGAAAATTTACAATCCATTTCATGTTTTTTAGACCTCTATCAAACCTTTCCATATTTAATTCATATTTGTCTCTATTGTTGCACCAAGTATATCGAGAACCATTAATCCCATATCAGCAACCCCTCAATCTTCTATAACTTGATTAAAATCACAAAGATCTTTAAAATCAACTATATTCCAATCAACCTTTTCACTAGAGCATGAAACTACATTGAAATATTCCACTGCGTAATAAGACTTATCAAAGAATCAATAAGACATCTCATTAAGTTGACTCCATAAAGATGTTATTCCCTCTTTAGAACAACTGGCACTGATGATGCTAGAATTTTATTTATTTATATTTTTTTTTTGGAAAAATATAATAGATTTATTAGAGATAAGGGTAGGGAAAAACCCCCCACCAGTGGCTTACATCAAAAATGGATCAATGTGAGCGCCTATAAGCGACAAAGCCTCTATAATATCCATACAATATCTAGATTTTATGCCTAGAATAGGAACATTCCTAAACGCCATTTTAATCTCCCCACAAATCGGAATAAGTATAGAAGACTCTTTCATTGGGACACCCTCATACATGCTTTTGTTTCTTGCGCACCATAAATGCCAACAAATGTAGGCTGGTATAGTCCGACAAAGAATTCCTCTAACCTTGTCACCTTTAGAATTCATCCACCAATACATTAGATTACCACTAAAGTTTGAAGAGCTAAACTTTAGACCAATAATATTGTAGAACCGACGCCAAATATTTTGAGCGATAGGACTCCCCCAGAAAAGATTGTCTTTGTCTTCTTCACAAGCCTTTATACAGCATCTGCATTTCGAGACAAGAGGAATATGAATTCTTTTAATGTTCTCATCAATTGCAATCCCTTTGTGAAGTAACCGCCACATGAAGACTGAAATTTTTTGGGAAATCCTTTTATCCCAAATTAGAGAAAAGGATCTTTGAATAAAACCCTTATCTCTCACCAAGTGCCAAGCTGATTTAATTGAAAATTCCCATTCTTTTGACAAGAGCCATTTTCCTGAATTTATTTCAAAATTTTCAAAAAAATCCTCCCAATTATTTTGCATTCTCTTCCATACCTGAGAAGATGCAGAAATATTACCTCTAAAAATTTTGAGCTTCCAGTTTTTTGTATTTGGCATGCATGAATCGGGACCATAAAGAGTTGGAATTAAAAAATTTCCACCATAAATTATGAGCATAAGCAAGAGCAAGATCAGCCATTGATCTGAGATTCAGGCCTCCTTCTTCCTTTGTTGTGCAAATGTCCTTCCATTTCACCCAATGGTATTTCGTCTTATCTTCCTGTTTACCCCATAGAAATCGGCCTAATAATCTGTTGATGTGATTGAGAACATTTATTGGAGGATTAATTGCCGCTAGAAGATGAAGATGCATAGATTCTGCCACTGATTTGATTAGAGTAATCCTCCCCGCTTGAGATATACTCTGATGATTCCAGTAATTTAGCTTCCCAACCAGCTTGTCAATAAAAATGGTGAAGTATGATTTCTTTTTCCTGCCTGCAAATAAAGGAATCCCCAAATAAATGATTGGGAGTTTTCTGCAATTGAAACCTGTGACCTCTTCCACTCTTTTCCTTGTGCCACGAGATTCACTACCTGCCAGATAGAATGATGTCTTGTTGCAATTTACCACTTGACCCGAATGCTTTTCATATTCTTTCAAAAATTTCATCAAGTTCTTTAGGGAACGACTGTCACCATTTGCAAAGATAAGAGTGTCATCTGCAAAAGAAAGACAAGATATAATTGGGCAACCCCTGTTTAGAGCAAAGTGATTCATTTTTCCACTATCCATCATTTTTTGGATACCACGGTTCAGAACTTCCGAGGCTAAGACGAATAGCGCTGGCGATAGAGGGTCTCCTTGTCTCACCCCATTTTTTGATTTAAAGAAACCACAAGCCTTCCCATTAACTACTATGGAGTACCAACAATTTGAGATCAATCTCCAAATTAAGTCTATCACTGTTTCTGAGAAGCCAAACCTTCTAAGTGTTTTGATGATGAACAACCATGATATTCTATCGTACGCTTTCGACATATCCAGCTTAAAGATAAGATTTGATCCCCTCACTTTTTTTTTAAATGATGACATAAGCTCTTGAGCTAAAAGAACATTTTCTAATATTGAGGGACCTTTAATAAAACCTGATTGAGATGGAGATATAATATTAGGTAAAATATGCCAACATCTTTTCGCAAAAATTTTGGAAATAATTTTAGACGAAAAGTTGCAAAGGCTGATAGGCCGAAGATCACCACAAGATTTAGGATTGTCAGTTTTTGGGATTAATACCATGTTCGTTGAAGTCCAACTAACTGGTAATTCAGCTCCAACAAAAAAGGATCCTATAGCCTTGTGTAGATCAGATTTAATAATATCCCAGCAAACGATAAAAAAAATACCGTTGAATCCATCTGGACCTGCTGCCCCATCTTTGTTCATGTCACCTATCGCCTCGTGTATTTCTTGCAAAGATGGAATATTACTGATCATCTCGTTATCTTCTGGTTGCACCATATTGGGAATGCATTCCCAGATATCTTCGGACCCAATATCATTAGCTCTACTGCTGCTATACCCTTGTTGCCTCAGAATAGATGAATTGTACCGAGGCTGCCCAGACGCACTAGTGGAAGCTTCCGTTCCAGCGTGTTGAAGCATCCCTGAGCTGCCATTATCCCTACCGCTGTTAACTGTTCCGTCCAGCCTAAGAAGTTGTTGGAACGATGTTATGATTTCCTGCTCGACCTCTTGATCATCAGTTAACCACTGCCCTTGAGTATTCAGAATTCTGGAAATGTTGAGCTTGTCCCTTTTCTTTCTCGTGACTGCATGGAAAAACTTCGAGTTTGCGTCCCCTTCTTTGGCCCATCAAGCTCTAGACTTTTGTTTCCAGTACTCCTCTTCTCTTTTTAGAGCTGTTAGATAATTCGCTTGAGTTCTGTGGTATTTAATCCGGTTTTCTAAAGAAGGGTTTGCATCAAATTCCATCTCCACCTCTAACATATCATCTTCTGCCTTTCTAGCTGATTGAAAAATATCACCGAATGTACTTCTCGACCATATTTTGAGAAAGGATTTAACCCTTTTAAGTTTCTCCGCAAAAACATTTAATGGTCTACCCTTGACATCATGATTCCATGCTTGCTCCACCACCTTCAGAAATTCTTCATTCTTATGCCAAAATGACAGAAATTTGAAAGGTTTGAGATTGGTGTTGTTTTCGACATTAATTTTGAGGAGGAGAGGGCTATGATCCGATTTAGTTCTATTGAGATGTTCCACCGAACTAATAAAATTCCCATTCATCCATTCTGTATTACCCACCACTCTATCAAGTCGAGCCCAAATCCGATCAATACCTTCGCGATTATTACACCAAGTAAACCGGGAGCCTTTGAACTTAATTTCTTGTAACCCTACATTTAATAGAGACAAGTTAAAGTCCATCACCCCTTCCCAATTTATATTATTCCCTCCAATTTTTTCATCATTCGAGGCCACTATATTAAAATCTCCTCCCACTACCCATTTCATATCTCCCAGGTTAGATAGAAATTCAAGATCATCCCACAAAGACATCCTTTCAATCCTATTACACTTCGCATAAACTGCAGTAAAAAGGATCGGATTGGCAAAAAAACTATTGGCAAACCAAAGGGAAAGCGATTGAGCCCCGTCATGAGCTAAATTAACCTTCCAATTATTTTTCCAAAGGATCCAAATTTTATTGTTGCTATTGGCCAAGCCACCCTCAAAATTTATTTTCCTACACACCTCTTTAATTCTATATCCTTCAATTTTTGGCTCTAATAAAGCCACAATGGATATCGAGTGAATACGAATTATCCTTTTAAGTCTTCTAACCGATGGACCATTTCCCACACCTCTAATATTCCAAAATAGACCTTGGATCATTGAGAAACAGCAAAGAGTAAAGTCTTAGAAATCTTACCACCGGAACGTGTTTGAACCTTTGGAGTATTTATTGCTGCATAATTCTTTCTTGGCCTTCTCTTTCTAACCACATTAAAATCAACTTCTTCTTCTACTCTTTCTTCCACCAGTATCTTCTTATCAAGTCTAGGAAATTTTTTGGAAATTCCTTGAGAAAAGGATACCCACTCTTCATTAACATCTTCCACCAGGTGAGTTTCTGAATCTGAGGCATATAGGTGTCTCCAATCTTCTGCAAGGTGCCTGACAGTTGAAATTCTTGGAGCTCTAGGAGATAAGAATAGATTTTTCATTGTATTGGTGTCCATAAAGACTTTCCTGAGTTTTGGAACATTTGCCATATCATAATCCCAATCATTTGTAGGTTCCACCACTCCTTCATGCAAACTAGGGTTAATGTCATTAATAACATTACCCGGTTGAATCTCTCCTTCTTCCACCTCCGAGTTTACCAAATCTAAGATCTCAAGAGAATTGGTTAAATCTATTTCCAAGTTCTTCTTATTAGCGATACCTTCTGTTAAGTTCTTGGCAGTTTCTTTAGTCCCGGGTACAATAGTTACATCTTGCGCCTTGCTTGATACAGGTCCCACATCTTCTTGAGTTTTCTGGATAGGCTTCCAGATACGTTTTATCATCGGCTGAACTTCTTGTGGGATTACATCTATCTTCTCCACCATGTCAGATTGATCATCATCCTTATTACAGCTTAAGCTGTCATGGCCAAGCTTAGAACATATATGACAGTAAGGTGGAATATTTTCGTAATAAATCTTCTGCCAAAACCCTGAATCAATCGACCCTAACCAAATCCTCTTAGGTAGATGCTTCATCACATTAACCTCGACACAGACCCTAGCCATGCTAGGTCGTGATAGAGAACCTGTAGCCTCATCAAGCTTAATGGGATTCCCAATCGCTTTAGCAATGGAAAAGAGGGTGGTCTTGGAAAAGAAATGAACAGGAAGGTATGGAAGATTAACCCATACAGGTACTAGAGGGTTATCCATATTTGCTTTGAAGTCCGGTGACCATTTAATAACTCTCATGGGAAACCTGTGTATGTACCAGAGGTCTCGCAGCCACATCTGATGAAAATATTCCTCGCTATTGAGACGGATCAAAACATGTTTAGAATCCAAAAGACCAACTGAAAAATCCGTTTTGAGTGAGAAAGTCATAAAGGTTTTCCTGATCGTATCAAGAGATGGTATCCCATGGTGAAATTGACCTACCAACGTGTATTTGAAAGGATCAACTAGGGCACTAATGTCATCGTTGGAAAAGAAGATGGCTATCTCTCCTTTATATTGCGACGCCTGAAGAATGGGGAGTTGAGGTTCTGTACCCGTCTTATTAGACAGGATGTCAGCGAAAGTTTTCACTGCATACCTGTTCAGAGGTTTCGCATCAAAATTAGTGCCATCAGGAGGTTTCGTACCTGTGTTAGTGACCAGCGCCGCCATAAGGTTCTGATGATGCTAGAATCATCACCACCAGGTAAGGTTTTTTCAAGCTCAATCTAAGAACAATGGCATCACAGTTACATAAAAGGTAAGAGAATAAGATGAGGAGAAGAGGAGAGAAGATCAGAATTTAAGTGGTTAAGCCTAAATTGGCCTACGTCCACTGTGTGTGTGTGAATAACCTTACTGTAATAAGGCACTAATGGCCATGGATACAATCACTCAAGCTTTCTCTCTCTATTGTGTATTTGGACAGAGTTTTAACTAGGGTTGCCAATGTTGGATCCTTTGCAAGGTAGAGGATGACCTCTATATATAGTACCTGGGGTGTGTAATGTACCCCCTGTGCATGCAATGAGAATGTGTGTGTTAGCCTCACCAGTATGGGAGGGCCACCTGTCATTATCACATGTAGAGAATGATGATGAAATATTCTCGGCACATGTGGGGAATAATCTCGTTACAACTGATTTGTGTTCACGTGCCCTTATCCAAATGTCAATAGATGCTCGGCTACCATACTAGTGCATGTCCTCGGCCAGGGAGAAGCCGAGGTTGGTAAGTCCAGGTAGTCGTTCAATCCGAGATGTTCTATAGGGGTCTCGGCTTGGTCTCTATCGAGACAGTGGGTAGGGGTCGGCTAGGGCTGAGGTTGGACTGGTTTACATTTGGAGCATCGACTGATGTCATGAAGAGGTTACTACTAGGGCTCCTTACGAGCTCGGCCTATATCTGGCCGAGGTTGCCTTTCCTAGATATACGAGAGTGTTGCTGACCCTTATGATACGTGCATTGTCCTTTGGAGAGTCTTGTGGTACTGTCGGCCTGGGCCGACCTTGCTATGTCCGAGGGCTGATATCGCGTGTCCAAGACTTGTCCAGTGTCGTCCGAATGCTCAGTCGAGGTTGGTGTATCTGAACCGAGGTCACACTTGGGGTATATCAATCACCCCCCATCCCTTAGTTACGTCTGAGAGCAGGTGACTAGGGGATCTTCTCATCTCTGAGGCCTTTTTAATACGAGCCAATGTTTGTTTGACACTTGTCGAATGCTCAAGTATGCTTGCTTGGTAGGTGTGCGCTGTCAGCCACCCTTTGGGGTTCCCAAGGCAATGATGGGCCTTGGTAATTGTGCCTGTGTATTTAAGGGTTTTGAACCCTATTTCCCTCCTTTCTTCTTTATTACTCTCATTTCCAATCAAACTCGTTCCTGCAGCCTTCTCTCTCTAGAAAGATCTTTGCTCATGCTTGTTGGAGGTGGTTTCTCGCGTCTTCTCATCTCCTTCTTACTATTTCATTCTCAGGTAACCTTTTCCATACTTTTTACTTCATTTTTCCTGAAAGTATCCTTATTTTCGCATTTTTCGGAGAGTTTCTGAGTTTTTCGGTGAGACTACCATTATTTCAGGTGAACTATTCTTGTCAAGTTTAGGTAGTTTGATCTTTAAACTACTTTTCTTCACTAGTCAATCTTGTTTGTATTTTTAGGAAGTTCCCCAAGTGTAGTGTCATCCCCTGATGCTCAGACCCTTGTACCAGCTTCTTGAGGAGTTCCCCTACCTTAGAGAGAAGAGTTTAGAAAATATTAAACAAATAGAAAGAGCATAGGAGGAGGCTCGTAGGTCCCAAGAATTTCCCATTAGACCTATCTTTCGACCACCTCTAAAGGTGATATATCATGATCCCTCAGAGTTTTTCACTCAGACAGAGGTTCCTGCTGATCCCATACCGATGTCTCAGTCTGAATCTTCTACCTCAGACCCCATGTCTATGGATTCCTTTCAGGAGGCCATGGACTTCGCTCCTTGGCCCGATCAGGCTCTTGATCTGGCCGAGGTCTCCAGCCGAGCCTCATCCCATAACAGCTCGAGCACCCCAGCCTCTTCCTCAGAGGTTGATATTATTGAGCCGAGTGTGTCCATTCCACCACCACTTGACGCCATTCCTCTTTCGGCCTTCACCGGTGTTGAGTTCGATCAAAGGTTTCCGAGTAACCCATCAACATCTACTCTGACCGACGTTGATTTGGATGATGATGAGGAGGTTGAGAGTGATGTCGACATCTCTGAGGCGGCTGAGATCGAGAGTACTATTAATGAGGTATACCTTCTCTGCTTCAGATATCTTTATTCTATCAGTCCCTCAATAAAGCTTAGGAAACCTCTGAGGGAGGAGAGGGCTTATCATGGCCGAGACGGAGAGATCTGCCTGTACGAGCAGATGTTCAAGTTAGGGTTTCATCTTCCCATTCACCCCATTATCAAATCCATCCTTTCCTATATCAATTTTGCACCCTCTCAACTATCCCCTAATGCTTGGAGGGTAATAATAGGGGCCATAGTCTTATGGAAGGCTGTCCATCACTATGACCTTCCAGTTCAGGTCTTTGTAGGTTGCTATGTCCCTTCCTCGGCCAAAAATCATCCGATCTACTATCATTTTGTAGATCGAAAGCCTGAGAAGAAAATTCTTCAAATAACTCAGACATCAAATCATAACTGGAAGCCTCAGTACTTTTTTGCTTCTAACCCATAAGAATTTGGACCATGTGTTTCCTCATCCATTCTAGAACTAAGGATTCCCCTGAGGTGGGGTAAAGTCGCAATGTCTGAAAGGGCTGACCCTGGACTAAGTCTTCAAAACCTTCAGAAGGAGAAAGCCCTGCAAGATCAGGAGACGCATGATTTATTCATTATGTTTGAACACTTGATGACCCCCCACTATCTCTCTGGGATGGGTCTGGGTGGAAGTCCCCTTGCCGATCTTGGTAAGAGTTTTTATATCAAGTTGAACCTCTGAATTCATTCACATCTAATTTTCTAACTCAGATCTTCTAATTTTTTTGGAGAGTGACTAGAGGATATCTCGGACGAACTCTGGGAAATGGCTGCTCCCAGTTTGACGAGACTTTCTAAGAAAGCAGGCCTTAATGCTCCTCCCCCAGCTCCCTCTGCCTCTATGCCCCAAGCCACAAAGAAGAGGGCTCCAGAAGGTCATGCCCCTAAGGATCAGAGGCTGAAGAAGAAAAATGCTGACACTGCCATCCCCATCTCTTCAGCAGATGCCCTACCGGCTCATCTAGATCAGTTGAAAATAATTGACAGCATAGTTGGCCCCAGACTTTAGGCCCTAGATTCCTTCGGCTCTGCAATGACCGAGGCTGATAAATGCTTCTTCAGGTCACTGGACACCCCATTGCTGGTTGAGTTCGGCATTCACAGATCCATTCAGGTACGACTTGATATTTCTTCAGAAATTCTCTAAGTGTAACATCTGATTGTTCTTCAGCTCACTCATGATCACAAAATATACAAGGCCTGGCAGCTATGCACCACTTATCTAACTGGACTCTGAGGAAATTTCCCCTCATCCAAAAGGGTCAAGAGTTCGATAAGGTCCAGAGCACTCTGAATGCAGAGATTGACCACCTCAAATCTGAGCTAAAGGACTCTGAGAAGAAGGTGAATGGGTTAGAGAAGGACATCTCCCAGCTTGGTAAGGATCATTCTGTAGCTCTCCAGGCTAAGGATTATGTTCTTCAGCAGAAGGTCAACTCAGCTATTAGGGCAAACCTCGATGATGCGTCTGAGAAGATAATCTTTGACTACAAGTCCTCTGACGAGTTTATGAGCTTTAGCTTTGAATACCTTGAAAGAGGTATCAAAGCCACGATTAAGTGGGCCGATGTCAAGGAGAGGGAGCCAGGCACTTTGAAAGCCTCAGATTTCGTAGGCATCGGCTTTACCGATACCCAGTTTGCCCAGGCCTTTCAGGAGGTGGAGGAGGAGGCTGCCACACCTGCCGAGACTGCCACATTGGACGACACTAAGGTTGGAGGGGCATACCTTCGTGATGACGTGGCTGAGGTGACCAACTTTGTCCAGTCTGACCAAGCCGAGGATATCAATATCCCCCCTTCAAACCCTTAGTATTTTTTAAGATTGTTTGTAACCCATAACATTACTAGGTTTGTCTGTAACCCCTGAACGTCTATTGTATCTGAATGTATCAACCTCTGAGGAGGATCATCCTCACTTATTTTTATTGAATGTCATGTGATATTTTCGCTCTTAGTCTTGTTGTAATGATATCTTGTTTAAACTAAATCAATCGTCTGACCTCAGACCTCGTCACCACTGCGTGATGTTATGAAGGTCTGAGGTCATCACTTAAGATGTTATGCCCTCAACTAATCTCACCAAATTAATGATGTTAAGGGTCTGAGGTCATCCCATTATGGTGTCTGACCTCAGACGTCGTCACCACTGAATAGTATTATGAAGGTCTGAGGTCATCACCTAAGATGTTATCCCCATAATTAATCTCACCAAATTAATGATGTTAAGGGTCTGAGGTCATCCCATTATGGTGTCTGAACTCAGATCTCGTCACCACTGGGTGATGTTATTAAGGTCTGAGGTCATCACCTAAGATGTTATCCCCATAATTAATCTCATCAAATTAATGATGTTAAGGGTCTGAGGTCATCCCATTATGGTGTCTGACCTCAGACCTCGTCACCACTATGTGATGTTATGAAGGTCTGAGGTCATCACCTAAGATGTTATCCTCATAATTAATCTCACCAAATTAATGATGTTAAGGGTCTGAGGTTATCTCATTATGGTGTCTGAGCTCAATCCTCATCACCACTGAATAGCGTTATGAAGGTCTGAGGTCATAACCTAAGATGTTATCCTCATAATTAATCTAAAAAAAATAATGATGTTAAGGCTCTGACGTCATCCCATTATGGTGGCCAAACTTGAAGTTGTGAACCTAACGTCTTCCGATATAGTACAGAAGAGGAAGAAAGTGGACATGGACACCCTTGTAGTTGGTTTCTCCAGACTGGACTTTAAAGGTATCATCGCTCCCCAGGATGACCCTTTGGTCATAACGATAAGGGTAAATGGGTGTGAGGTGCAGAGGATCCTGTTCGACAGAGGGAGCTCAGCGGATGTGATGTTTTGGCCTTGCTTCAAGAGCCTGGGTCTTAGTAGAGAAAGGTTGATACCATATCATCACCCTTTTATAGGATTCAGTGGCGAAAAGGTCCACCCCTTGGGCATGTATGAGATGAACATACGGATGGGTGATGAGTGGCCTAAGAGGTTGACGAGGAAGATAAATTTTTTTGTAATTGACGAGAGTGTATTCTCGGCCTATAACCTCATCATTGGAAGAGTTTCCCTAAAAGAGTTTGAAGCTGTACCGTCGACGGTTCATCAGATGCTAAATTTCTCGACCCCCTATGGGGTAGGGGAAGTACAAGGTGACCAGGTCATAGCTCGGTAATGTTACTTGAACTCGACCGAAGAGAGAGAGGACCATAAGAGGGCAACAACCACTTATAGCATTGATACTCTTGATCCAAGAGATGAGACGAAACTGAAGAAGGGAGAGGCCGCAAAAGAGGTAGAATCCATCGTCCTAAATGAGGACGAGCCGGAAAAAACCATCTAGGTCTGCAAAGCCCTTGATTCAAAAATTAAAGAAGAGCTGATAAACTTCCTCAAAAAGAGGCAGAGTGTCTTCGCATGGAGTCATGCAGACATGCCTAGCATTGACCCTGAGGTGATGATTCACAAGCTCAACGTGACTAAAGATGCCAAGCCTATCAAACAGAGGCGAAGAGTCTATTCCAGGGAGAAATACGACGTCATTCGGGAAGAGGTCAAAAAGTTAAAAGAGGCTGAGTTTAAAAGATAAGTCGCATATCCGGAGTGGATATCAAATGCAGTCATAGTGCCCAAGGCCAATGGGAAGTGGAAAATGTGCATTGATTTAATTGACCTGAAAAGATCTTGTCCAAAAGACATCTATCCCTTGCCTCGGATTGATCAGATGGTGGACTCTATAGCGGGACATGAGCTCATGAGCTTCATGGATGCATATTTAGGCTACAACCAGATCTTCATGGATGCTAAAGACTCAGAGAATACAACCTTGATTACTAACAAAGGGACGTACTGTTACAAAGTGATGCCCTTTGACCTGAAAATGCAGGGGCAACGTACCAACGTCTTATCAATAAGATGTTTGAGGAGAAAATATGTAAGACTTTAGAGTTGTATATATATATGATATGCTAATAAAGAGCTTGAAATCTTGCACTCACATAGCAGACCTTGAGAGGACCTTCGATGTTATGCACTCATAAAGAATGAAACTCAACCCAGCGAAGTGTGTCCTCGGAGTAGGAGCTGGGAAGTTCTTGGGATTCATCGTCAACCAGAGAGGAATTGAAGCAAACCCTTAGAAAATAAAGGCATCGCTTGACATGAAAACTCCTAGGAGTATCAAAGATGTCCAAAGACTCACGAGGAGAGTGGTTGCGCTTAACAGGTTTGTCTCTAGGGCAACGGACAAGTGTCTTCCATTCTTTAAAGTCTTAAGAAAGGCCTTCTAATGGGACGAAGAGTGTGAAAAAGACTTCAACCAGCTCAAGTCCTACTTGGGGTCTCCATTATTGCTATCTCGGCCTATAGCAGGGGAAAAATTGTATGTGTATCTGGCAGTCTCCGAATCAGCCATCAGTGCGACCATAATACGAGAAAACGTGGAGATCCAAAGGCCTGTGTATTTTAACAGTAAGGCCCTTCAAGGGGCTGAGCAAAATTACCCTCGCATGGAAAATTACCCTCTTCTTCTTCTTCTTCTTCTTCTTCTTCTTCTCAGTTTTCTTCTTCTCCTTCTTCTTCCCGTTCTTCTTCTTCTTCTTCTTCTTCTTCTTCTTCTTCTTCTTCTTCTTTCTCTCTCTACCTCTCTTATACACACAAAAGAGAAGACTAATCCCTAACCCCTTCTATTTATAATTTAGGCGTAATTTTTGGATTTAATTAAAACCTAGGGTGTAAAATGACCACAATACCCTTTTTCGAGTCACTAAGGGTCTAAAAACTCCTGCAACACAAATATAACTTCCGGGTAATGAATTCCAGCAATTTTGACACATTTGTGAACATTGGTGCACTCGAATGGCTATCCGAGTCACTTATCTGAAATATATTTTTTGCACCCAACTCTCAAGTCCTGTGCTCAAAATTCGTAAAGTAGTCACTATCACTCACTAACGACATAACTTAAAATCATGCGTTTATATTTACTCTTCACGCTAGTAAACATATATGTAGATAAACATTATAACTCTAATTAATATTAATCATAAGTATATTTAATTTCCCGATTAAATTTATTTTGTTTCTCACATATAGGTAATTAATTATGCATTAATTTAATTTCTCTATTAAATCATTTTGATTACCGGCAAAAACAAGTAATTAATAATGCATTAAAACTACGGGGTATTACACTATGTTTCGCTTTTTTGTGCTTGATTGCTGTGGTGGAAATGATATCTTTATTATGGTAAAAATAACTTCCTTTTTTTATCCTCCTGGGGAGCTGGTAAAATTTAATTATGGGCGATGAGAAAAACATTTATACGAAAAATATGTGTTACAAACCCTCTTCAAATTTGACAATCACTATTTCCCACCATTTTCTATTAAAAAATGTGAAAAACTTTGAATGTTATAAAATATCCAATTTCAATCAAAATTACAATCTATTTATTCTAGTTTTTATCCGTGCGCACAAATTATTGACTGTGAATCTCATTACTACTCAATTGCTTACACATTATTGATAAAAAATCTAATTACGAGTCGATTGCTTACAAATAATAGGTCGTGAAGCTAAAAGTGTTCTCTAAATTTGAGAACACGTCAAAGGTATTATTAGTAGTCACCTTGTTGATTGATATCAACCCCAATAAAGGACTTCATAAGTTCCTGCATGCACACTATGATGGTGAAACATTAGATGACACAAATTCTTAACTTGGAAATGTAGTCAAGGAGAAACTGGTTTGTGGAACACATGCATTTTATTTCTCTATTTTCTTAAACTTTTAACTTAATATTGTAAATGAACTGACCCCCAACCAAGTATAATTTACATTTATTACATATTATAAGTGTGTTCATTAAACATAAAAGTCGTTATTATTATAACATAACATACATGAATATATAAATATCAATTATGTAAGTTCAACCTTTTCTCTCGCATGACACAACTACCCCTGTAATGAAATATTCTCTATTTTACAAGTGATTTACATAAAAATGTGATGAAGGGTTGAGGAGATGAGTAATCTATCTCACTAGCATGGATATAATATGATTCGTTCAATTTCTAAGTTTTTACATATTTGATTTTTTCCCACATCACTCACAGAATATTCTTTTAGATTAATTAATGCAATTCAAGCTCTTTAGAGATTTCTAAATAATAAGTTCACATGTAACTCATACGAACCGATCGCATAGTCATCAGACTCCCTGTTTGAGTATAGAACGAGAATTTGCCAACTATTGGACTTAGGCTTAAAAATCTATCATCAAAGGGTGAAAACTTAAAACAACAACAGTACGGCCCCGTAAGAGACACTAGAACCTCGCACGTGACCAATGTAATTCATAGGATCCAACCATCTAGGCACCCGACTGCTCGTTTGAGTATACGACGAGAATTTGCCAACGGTTAGACTTAGGCTTAGAAACATGTCGTCAAAAGGAAAAAACATAAAACAACCACAAAACGGTACTATAAGAGGCTCGAGCACTTCGTATAGGCCAATATAACTCGTAGGAATTGACCGCATTATCACCAAACTCCCAGTTTGAGTATACAACGGGAATTTGTAAAAAATTAGACTTTCAATAAAAACATGGTGCAAAGAGTGAAAATGTAAAATATCCACAAAATAGTCCCATAAGATGCACGAGCACCTCGCACGTGACCAATGTAACTTGTAGGAACTGACTTTTCATTCACTGAACTCCCAATTTGAGTACATGACTAGAATATGCAAAAATTTTAACTTAGACTTTAAAATATGTCGTCAAAGGATAAATATATAAAATAGCCATGAAACGGTCCTGTAAGAGGCACCAGAACCTCATACGGGACCGATGTAACTCATATGAATAGACCGCATAGTCATCGAACTACCTATTTCAGTATACGACAAGAACTTGCAAATGGTTAAACTTAGGATTTAAAATACGTCATTAAAGGGTGAAAACGTAAAACAACCACAAAATGGTCCGATAAGAGGCACGAGCATCTCACACAAGGCTAGTGTAACTCATACGTACCGACCGAGTAGTCACCGAACTCCCTATTAGAGTATACAATATGGATTTGAAAAACATTAGATTTAGGCTTTCAAACATGCAGTCAAAAGGTGAAAATGTAAAAATACAACAATATTGTCCCGTAAGAGGCACGAGTACCTCACACGGGACAAGTGTAACTCGTACGAACCGACCACATAATTATCGGACTCCCAGTTTGAGTATATGCCAAGAATTTAAAAAAAAATTGACTTCTACTAAAAACATGGAATCAATAGGTGAAAATATAAAACAACGACTGAACGATCCCATAAGAGGCATGCACACTTTGCACGGGACCAATGTAACTCTTAGGAATCCATCATGTAGTCACCTGATGGTCGATTTGAGTATACAATGAGAATTTGCAAAAAATTGAGCTTAGGCTTAAAAGGATGACGTCAAAGGGTGAAATGTAAAACAGTCATAGAACGACCCCATAAGAGGCACGAGCACCTCGCACGGGAGCAATATAACTCGTAGGAATCGATCGCTTTGTCATCGGACACCCTGTTTGACTACACGATAGGAATTTGCAAACGGTTAGACTTGGGCTTAAAAATGTGATGTCAAAGGGTAAAAACATAAAGCAACCATAATAAGGTTCCATAAGAGGCACGAGCACCTCGTACGGAACCAATGTAACTCATAGAAACTGACCGCATAGTCACCGGACTCCCCATTTGAATATACAATGAGAATTTGAAAATAGTTAGACTTGTGGTTAAAAACACATCGTCAAAGGGTGAAAACATAAAACAGTCACAAAACGGTCCCATAAGAGGCATGAGCACCTTTCACGGAACCCATGTAACTCGTACGAACCATTTGCGTAGTTAACAGACTCACGATTTGAGTATACGACGAGAGGTTTGCAAAAAATTTAGACTTTCGCTCAAAAAATGCTATTACAGGGTGAAAACATAAAATTTCCTCAAAACTGTCCCGTAAAAGGCATTAGCACCTCGCACGGTACCAATGTAACTTGTAAGAACCGACCGCATAGTCACTGGACTCCTAGTTTGAGTACACGGCGAGAATTTCAAAAATTTATACTTAGGCCTTAAAACATGACGTCTAAGGGAGAAAACCTATAACAACCACCAAATGGTCACCTACGATGCACGAGCACCTCGCACGGGACCAATGTAACTCATACGAACCGATCGTGTAGTCACATGACTCCCAATTTCAGTATACAGACATAATTTGCAAATGGTTAGAGTTAGGCTTTAAAACATGCCGTCAAAGGGTGAAAACTTAAACCAACCATTACACAGTCCCATATGACGCACATGCATCTCGCACGAGACCGATGTAACTCGTACGAACCAATCGATTTATAAGGACATATTTTTATAAATGTCCATGACAATTAATTATGTCGTATACCGTTACAACCATCAAAGAAGTTTAAAAGAAATCTACATCAAGACGTATCCGAATATATCAAGGTTCTTCATAAAAAAGACTTCGCAAAGTTTACTTTGGTAAGGTTATGTTTTAAATGTCTTAACTTTGCACTTAGAGCTTTGGGATATTTTTACAAAATATTTTTGTAGTGTTCGAGTGGACTATTTTGTCAAAATTTGAGAATGAGTAATTTTTCTAAGTCATGTAGCATACCTCGTTTTTGATGCTGGGACGTTCAAGCGAGATGTCATCTCGTTCGAGCGACATGTTGATATAACGCGATGTCGTTCAAACGACACGTGTACGTTATTCGAGTGAGATCCCTATTTCATTTGAGCGACTGACACATAGCGTTTTTCTATAAATACTCATTAAATGGCTTCGTTTTCATTAAGAAGCCCCATCATTTTGAAAGACAGAAAACTGCAGAATCTTTTTGACTTCTTCTTTTAGGGTTTAATCCTTTTTTGTTTTCAATTGACAAAAATCCCATATGCTTTGGTGAATTTTTTTGGTGTTCAAGAACGCACTTTGCTTTTGATAATTCTTTACGGGGAGAACTCTACAACCGGAGAGCTACTTGCTATTGTTGAGGGAGTCCTTGTGAAGATCTTAGGTTGCGTGTCTGGACTACGCGTCCTTGTGGTATAGCTGCGTGTGAACCACTATTGATTTCTATCTGTTACTTTGGAGGCTTGACAAAGGCACTGTGCGTTACTCGTGTAGGCGAGATCAAGATGGTATGTAAGTCAATGGTCTTGTAAACTTGTCAAAGTTCTAGAAAGAAAATGTTTTTCCCTGCGGGGATTTTTCCGGAAATTTGTGTCGCATGCATTATCTATGGGTTGACACACGCACACACGTAATTTCTTGTTTAGGGATTGGTTCTAAATAGACTCAAATTAAATAAGCGTGCCAAATTAGAAATTTGAGAATTTAATCAAATATCACACAGTTATATGCTTCACAAATTGGTATCCGAGGGGGTTAAGCTAATTTATCGCGTATTCCGATTTTTCGCAAAATTTGTCATATTTTATTTTTGAAAACTCAGTTTTGTGAAAAATGGCCATTTTTCGATGGAGCACTCATATAATATGATGCTATTTTTGACGGGTCTAATTATGCCTATTGGAAAGATCGTATGAAATCATAATTAAAGGCTATTGATGAACGTGTTTGGTTGTTGTGTGAAAGAGGGTGGACTCCTCCCACTATCACCATTGAAAATATCACCTCTTTAAAACCCGTGTCAGCCTGCACTGAAGATGATTTTAAAATGTCTAATTTTCATTCACGCGGTTTGAGTGCTATTTCTGGAGCCGTCACTCCTGACGAGTTCCACCAAATTATGACGTGCACCACGTATAAAGAGGCATAGGATGTACTCCAATTGACACACGAGGGTACAAAAACAATTAAAGAATCAAAATTGCAAAATCTTGACATCCAATTTGAGAACATTACTATGTTAGAGTCCAAAGATTTTGATGAATTTTATTCACACATGTCGGACATTGTCAAGGCTAGTTTTAATATGGGTTAGGCAATCGATAACACGCGTCTTATTAAAAACATTTTGAGATCTCTGCCAAAATGCTTTATTCCTAAAGTCACTGTTTTGAACTCTTTGGGAAATTTAAAATCACTTAAGTTGGAAGACCTTGTAGGAGATCTTCAAACCTATGAGATTGACATGTTTCCTAAAACCATTAACGCTGAGGATAAAGGTGTTTCTTTAAAGACTCATTTTAAGAAAAAGAAAGAAAAAGTTTGTGAGTCCGATTCTGAGTAAGATTTTGATTTTAATGATTTGGACTTATTTGCAAAAAACATTAAAAAGTTTCTTAAAATTTCTAAAGAAAATTTTTACAAAAAAAAGAGATTTTTTGAGAAAAATTAAAAGAAAGGAAAGGTCAAAGAAAGCGATGAGAGGGAAAAAGAGAATGATTCAGATGAGGAGTGTGAGGAGGATTTTGATAAAGTGACTTGTTTTGAATGTGGGGGTAAGGGGAATAAGTTGTTTGAGTGTCGTGCATGCCTTAGAACGAAAAGGGAAGAAATTAGACAAGGCCGCCACACTTAGCGATTGTAGTGAAGGTGAGGGTGATGAGAAGTTTGTTGCTTTTTTAGCAAGCCATGTGAGCACACCCACTTTGTCCTACAACAGTGCACACGAATGCGATGGTGATGATTTGAGCGCTTGAAGTGATGGATAAAATGAGAGTGAAAGTGGAGATGAAAGTGAGATACAAAAAGCATTTAGATATTTGTACACTAGGACCTTAAAAATAAAGAAGTATAATAGGGATTTAGATTGTCGAGTGTTAGATTTGGAAAGAGAGAATGAGGTTTCAAGAAAGGAAAAATATGACTTGACGGACACGGTGTCTAGTCTGATGACACGTCTATCCCAACTCAAGAGTGATATCAAACGTTCCCTGGAGGTCAAAGTCAATTTTGATAACTCACCTAAGAAGGTTGAAAATGTGGTTCTTAATTCTGTTAAGGGTAAAGTTGATAGGCTAGGAAAAGGTCATGATAGTGCTTCCACTTCTTTTGTCTCACCCGAGCTGATTCCCACTTTAGTGATAGATTCACATGGCCCAAAAATTAACCCACCAAGCCATCCATTTCCCGTTAGGAGATAACATCCTAGAGTTTTGGAGATAGGTGTTCCTAGGCCTATTTATGTTTGTTCCTATTGCAAGAGGAAAGGACACCTTAGGTAATTTTGTTTTAAGTTGGGTTATGTATCATGTTTTACTTCTACATGTGTTTCTGCCACACATGCACCCACACATGATAATTTACATGCTCTTGGAGAGTAAATGGTAGAGTTTTCACATTTAGGTGAGCAAGTTAAGTTTTTGGTCAAAACATCACAAAATTTGATGGATGTTTTTCATAAGTTGACACCACCTTTGGAAAACCCCTCCGCACCTAACGATTGAGGTTTGACTTGTTTACTAGCATAGGATGTTTTCCATTATGACATTATTTGCCTATTTCTAGTACGTATCATTTTTGTATATTTTCCATTTTTTTTAAATACAAAAGCATTTTATTTTGATAATTTTTTCGAAAAATCCAAAAAGAGTTTTGTATTTTGTTTGCACCGCTTATGGATAGACACTTAGGATGACCAAGTCACAACATCATTCCATTTTTCATGTGACTATTTGATAGTGTTTTGAGACGATAAGTCAAGTCATCCATGCGACTTGTAATGTTTGGAGTTGCTAAGATGTAATTAAGTGTTACTTCCTACATGTTTGACTCATGATTTCCTTTATTGCACACATGCACGGATTTGTTTGATTATTGTGCTTATTTTATCACATATTGGTTGGGTGTTTTCACTTCAATCCTGTCCTTAAAATGAACTAAGTGCGATTTAACTTGATAATAATGTTGTGCGTGTAAGAGCCGTTTGTGAGTTTGTGTGCTTTATTTAAAAACAGGGAAGGGCTGCAAAAGGTTCATTTGGCCTTTGAGAATACTAAGACACCATTATATCGGACCTAAAAAATCATGAAATTTTATTATCCGAGGTTCAAAGAGGTGTAAAAGGGCCCGAAAAAATTTAAAGGCAATAAAAAGAAATTCATGCCAAAAAGGGGCCCTTAGGTTTTTGCACCAATTCTCCAAAGTTTGAGAATTTAGTATATCCTCTAAAAGAAAATATATATATGAGGGAGTTTTGAGTAAGAATTAAAATGGGTTTGCACGTCCTTGAAAGTCTTGAAAAAGCATTACATAGTTTTGGATATTATTGGTGTGGAAATCACTTTGACTTTGATTTGTAGATTTGCAGAAGACGATGTCATCTAAATTCAACAATTTTTACACCTAAGGATACTTTTGATGTTCATTCATTAGGAGTAAAAGTATACATCGTGCACATATGCTTGATTGAGTTTATTTTCCTATCGAATATGTTCACACCCATTCATTCCATTTCCATGACTTGGGTTGTTTTAGTATAAATCCACGGTGTGTGATTTTTTGTATCTTATTTTTGTACGAAAATATTTGAAAAATCAAATATAGTTTGTGAAAGTTTTTTTGAGATATACCTTTGCATGCGCGTAGTTTGATCCTTGTTTGCTATGCATTTTTGTCGTGACAGTCCTTGTTTTGATTGTTTCTTCTTATCTGTGTATTTTGGGACATCATAAAAAGGGGGAGAAATAATTATCATGTTATGGGGGAGTTTTGGCATTATGGGGGAGATTTGATTTATTAATTATTTATTCTTATATAATTTCAAACTCGATGCATCACGAAGGTTTTTGCTTTATCTCATGTGTGTAGGTACAAAGATTGATGATAATTATGTTGCACACCCTGATGAAAAAGGCATTGAGTTTTGATGAAGATTTTTGAAGAATAGTTAGAGATCCTGCAAATTTATTCATGGGAGGGTAGATTTGTATAGGTAATTTTGGCATTTGATAATTAGGATGTTTTTATGTATGTACCGACATAGACATTGGGGGAGATTTGTAAGGATATATTTTTATAAATGTCCGTGACAATTAATTATGTCGTATACCATTACAACAGTCGAAGAAGTTCAAGAGCGATCTACATCAAGACGGATCCGAATATATTAAGGTTCTTCATCAAAAAGAATCCGCAAAGTTTACTTTGGTAAGGTTCTATTTTAAATACCTTAACTTTGCACTTAGAGCTTTGGGATAGTTTTACAAAATATTTTCTAAGTGTTGGAGTGAACTTTTTCGTCAAAATTTGAGAATGAGTAATTTTTTTAAGTCCTGTAGCGTATCTCATTTTTGATGCCAGGTCATTCAAGCGAGATGTCATCTCGTTCGAGCGACATGTTGATGTCGTGCGATGTCATTCAAATGACATGTGTACATCGTTCGAGAGAGATCACTATTTCCTTCGAGCAACTGAGGCGGCGTATTTTTCTATAAATACTCAATAAATGCTTTTGTTTTCATTAAGAAGTCCCATCATCTTGAAAGATAGAAAACTGCGAAACTACAAAATCTTTTTTACTTATTTTTGGGTTTAATCCCTTTCGGTTTTCAATTAAAAAAAATCACATATGCTTTAGTGAATTGTTTTGGTGTTTAAGAACACACTTTTCTGTTGACAATTCTTTGTGGGGAGAACTCTACAAATGGAGAACTGCGTGCTATTGTGGAGGGAGTCCTTGTGAAGATCTTAGACTGCGTGGCTGGACTGCGCGTCCTTGTGGTATTACTTCTTGTGAACCACTACTGATTTTTAGACATTGCTTTGGAGGTTTGGCAAAGGCACTGTACATTAATCTTGTGTGAAAAAGCAAAATGGTATGTAATTCAATGGTCTTGTAAACTTGTCAAAGTTCTAGAAATAAAAGGTTTAGCCATGCGGGGATTTTTCCTGATATTTGTGTCACATGCTTTATTTAGGGTTTGACACACGCACACACATAGTTGTTAGTTTAAGCGCTATTTGTAAATAAACTATAATTAAATAAGTGTGTCAAATTAGACATTTGCAAATTTAATGAATTATCACACAGTTATACGTTTCACATGAGTTGTAATCGAACTTCCTATTTGACTATATGATAAAAAATTCAAAAAAATTAGAGTTAGGCTTTAAAACATGAAGTCAAAAGGTGAAAATGTAAAACAACCACAAAAGGGTCCCGTAAGAGGCACGAGCACCTCACATGGGACACATGTAACTTGTGAGAACCGACCGCGTAGTTACTGGACTCTCGATTTGAGTATACGATAACAGTTTTCAAACGCTTAGATTTCGACCTAAAAACATGCTGTCAACGGGTGAAATCTTAAAACACCAGCAAAACGGTCCCTCAATAGGCACAGACACATCGCACGGGACCAATGTAAGTCATAGGAACTGACCGTATAGTCACCGGAATCCTAGTTTGAGTATATGACAAGAATTTTGAAACATTTAGACTTAGTCTTAGAAACATGAAGTTAAAGGATGAAAACGTAAAATATCCACAAAACGGTCTCGTAAGTTGCACGAGCACCTCAAACTTGACCAATGTAACTCTAGTAACTGATTGCATAGTCACCAGACTCCGGTCTGAATACACGACGAGAATAGGCAAAAATTTGGGCTTAAACTGAAAAACATGCCGTCAAAGGGTAAAAATATAAAACAACCACAAAATGGTCCTGTAAGATGCATAAGCACCTCGCACGTGATCGATGTGACTCATACGAACTGACTGCATATTCACCGAACTCTCAGTTTCATTATACGATGAGAACTTGATAACGGTTATACTTAAAATTTAAAATATGCCGTCAAAGGGTGAAAATGTAGAATAACCACAAAATGGTCACGTAAGAGGCACGAGAACCTCGCATGAGACCCTCTTACGTGACCAACCTAACTCATACATACCGATCGAGTAGTCATCGAACTACCTATTTCAGTATACGATGAGAATTTGAAAAAAATAATGTTAGGCTTTAAAACAAGTAGTAAAAAGGGTGAAAATATAAAAAAATAATGAAATGGTCTCGTAAGAGGCAGGAGAAACTCGGACATGACCAGTGTAACTAGTATCAACCGACTGCATAGTTACTGGACTCCCAGTTTGAGTAGATGATGAGAATTTGCAAACATTTAGACTTTATCTTAAAAACATGGCGTCAACAGGTGAAAACGTAAAACAACCATTGAACGGTCTTGTAAGTGTCACGAACACTACGCACGGGACCAATGAAACTCATAGGAATCCATCGCATAGTCACTTGACGCCCGATTTGACTATACGGTGATAATTTGCAAAAAAATTAGACTTAGGCTAAAAAGGATGATGTTAAATGGTGAAAACGTAAAACAGTCACATAACGGTCCCATAAGAGGCACGAGCACCTCACACAGGAACCATGTAACTCCTAGGAACCGACCACATCATCATTAGACTCCCCGGTTGAGTGTGGAACGAGAATTTGCAAATGGTTAGACTTGGGCTTAAAAATGTTCCGTCAAAGGGTAAAAATATAAAGCAATCAAAATACGGTCCCGTAAGAGGCATGAGCACCTCATACGGGACCAATGTAACTCGTAGGAACCGATCACATAGTCACCGAAGTCCACATTTGAATATATAATGGGATTTTGCAAACAGTTAGACTTGGGGTTAAAAACATGTTGTCAAATGGTGAAAACATAAAAAAAACCACAATACGATGCCATAAGAGGCATGAGCACCCTACACGGGAGCAATGTAACTCGTATGAACCGATTGCGTAGGTACCAGACTCCCAATTTGAGTAGACGATGAGACTTTTGAAAAAAAATGAATTTCTCTTAAAAAAATGTGGTAAAAGGGTGAAAACATAAAATGGCCACAACACGGTCCCGTAAGAGGCAGGAGAACCTTACGCGAGACCAATGTAACTTATAGGAACTGAGCGCATAGTCACCGGACTCCTAGTTTGAGTGCACGAAAAGAATTTGCAAAAAATTAGACTTAGGCCTTAAAACATATTGTCAAAGGGTGAAAACCTAAAACAACCACCAAATGGTCTGGTAAGATGCACGAGAACCTTGCAGGGGACCAATATAACTCATACGAACCAATCGTGTAGTCACAAGACTCCCAATTTTAGTATACGGTGAGAATTTGCAAATAGTTAGACTTAGATTTTGAAAAAAGCCATCAAAGGGTAAAAACAGAAAACAACCATTAAATGATCCCATAAGAGGAACGGGCATCTCGCACGAGACCATTGTAACTCGTACGAACTGACCGATTAGTAATCGATCTCCCTATTTGACTATACGATGAAAATTTGCAAAAAATTAGAGTTAGGCTTTAAAACATGTAGTTAAAAGGTGAAAACATAAAATAACCACAAAAGAGTCCCATAACAGGTTCGATCACCTCGAATGGGACCAATGTAACTCATACATACCGATCGAGTAGTCACCGAACTCCCTATTTGAATATACGATGAGAATTTGAAAAAAATAGAGTTAGGCTTTAAAACATGTAGTAAAAAGGATGCAAATATAAAACAACCACAAAATTGTCTCTTAAGAGGCAGGAGCAGCTTGGACATGACCAGTGTAACTAGTATGAACCGACTGCATAGTTACTGGACTCCCAGTTTGAGTATATGATGAGAATTTGCAAAAATTTACTTCATCTTACAAACATGGCGTCAATAGGTGAAAATATAAAATAACCACTAAACGATCCCGTAAGTGGCACGAACACTTCGTACGAGACTTATGAAACTCATAGGAATCCATCGCGTAGTCACTTGATGACCGATTTGAGTATATGATGAGAATTTGCAAAACAATTAGACTTAGGCTTAAAAGGATGACGTCAAAGGGTGAAAACGTAAAACAATCACATAACGGTCCCAAAAGAGGCACGGGCACCTCACACAGGAACAATGTAACTCGTAGGAACTGACCACATTGTCATTAGACTCCCCGTTTGAGTATGCAACGATAATTTTCAAACGGTTAGACTTGGGCTTAGAAATATGATGTCTAAGGGTAAAAACATAAAGGAACCACAATACGATCCTGTAAGAGGAACGAGCACCTCCTACGGGAACAATGTAACTCATAGGAATCGATTGCATAGTCACCGGACTCCATGTTTGAATACACGATGGGAATTTGCAAACAGTTAGAATTGGGGTTAAAAACATGCTGTCAAATGGTGAAAATTTAAAACAACCACAATACGATCTCATAAGAGGCATGAATACCGTACACAGGAGCAATGGAACTCGTATGAATCGATCGCGTTGTTACTAGACTCCCGATTTGAGTATACGATGAGAATTTTGCAAAAAACTAGAATTATTCTTAAAAAAATGCCGTTAAAGGGTGAAAACATAAAATGGCCACAACACGGTCCCGTAAGAAGCAAGGTCACCTTACACGGGACCAATGTAACTTATAGGAACTGACCGCATTATCACCGGACTCCTAGTTTGAGTACACAAAAAGAATTTGCAAAAATTTAGACTTAGGCCTTAAAACATATCGTCAAAGGGTGAAAACCTAAAACAACCACCAAATGGTCTGGTAAGATGCACAAGAACCTTGCACGAGACCAATGTAACTCATACGAAGCAACGGTGTAATCACCAGACTCCCAATTTCAGTACAGGATGAGAATTTGCAAACAGTTAGACTTAGACTTTGAAAAATGCCGT
The DNA here is from genome assembly GCA_949130495.1 of Sambucus nigra. NCBI lineage: Eukaryota > Viridiplantae > Streptophyta > Magnoliopsida > Dipsacales > Adoxaceae > Sambucus > Sambucus nigra. The sequence goes on from OX422215.1 coordinate 50,661,061, forward strand.
CAAAGGGTGAAAATGTAAAATAACCATTAAACGATCCCATAAGAGGAACGGACATCTCACACGAGACCATTGTAACTCGTACGAACTGAACATTTAGTAATCGATCTCCCTATTTGGCTATACGATGAAAATTTGCAAAAATGAGAGTTAGGCTTTAAAACATGTAGTTAAAAGGTGAAAACACAAAATAACCACAAAAGAGTCCCATAAGAGGGACGATAACGTCGCACGGGACATTGACACCCTGACTAATTAAACACCGGGTAGCTACTCCTTTATAAAATTAATTCAAAATGCGAAGTTGGCTCAGTTAATAGCGTCACTGTCGAAATTTTTTTATTATTACTAACCACCTAGTATTTAAAAAGTAAGTGCCAAATTTTATTAAATCTGATTAACATGCAACAAGAGTAATGAATAACTAAATAACACCATTCACCATACTGAACTGAAACAAATAACCATCACAAACTGTAAATAAAACCCTGGAGGAAAAACTCCTCAATACAAATCCCACAACTGATAAGTAAACTGAAATAAATAACTAAAACTGAATACTGAGCAATACATGCTAGAGTCTGAAAACTGAAATGTAAAAATGTCTAATAGAATTGGGCAACATGCCCTACAACTGATAGATGCTGAGACTGGAATCCAAATGAGAGAAGCGTCTACATGCAAATCCCTGTAGCTTCCACAAGCAGCTACAGCTCGTCACCTGAATGAGAATCCTATGCTTGGTGTCCTTGTGGCTGGGCACCTAAAAAGGTTTTACAAGAAAAAGAGATTTGAAAAGCAAACGGGTCAGAGCCCGAATGTGTTATATTTTAAAAACGTGCAAGTGCTTTAAAAACATTTAAAACATTAAATGCAAAGTACATGTTAGGACGTGCACTCACATTATATTCTCACCTCTCGTCTAACTGTGCACTCCTAACGTAAATACCCATCTATAACTACCCATACTACTAGCTAAGTGACAACATAACTAGCTAGACTGCCAAAGGTTCTATCCATTTTACTCGGTTCATTTATTATAACAATGCTCGTAATTAAATAGAGGTTTAATGTAACTCAGATACTCAATAAGTGCTACATATATCACTATTAGTTAACTCTTTAGATAACTCGAAACAACACCGTAATATATTTACAACATTAACATGATGATTCCCATTAATATAATGTATATTATTCATCTCATAAATATACAATACAAGCACCCCGCAATCTAAGCTGTAGTGCACACATACTCTGCTATCCGTCCCGGTACATCACGTACATAAGGATTACATCTTCCGAATCTCTCAGGAATAGTTTACCGATAACAACATCACAAATAATGGAGGCGAACACAGTCACTATCACATGGGTCACGCACATACCTACGCTCCCATGATCAGCGGACTTATTAATATCACAATAAGTCTTTCAATGACCTATGTTCATCAAGGTACCAGTCTAAATCCCCCCCGTAGGCACACAAGTATTAGAGGGTCCTAAGCGAACGCAAACCTCCCGTGATAGCAAGTATGGTAGGTATGTCATACACATAAACTGTATACTAAGCATTCACACATCTTAGATATCACCATTTTAATAAGGTATAAGCTACATCATAATACCATTATTCCAAACTTATGTATTTCAAGTCTCCCGTTAATATAAAGTTAAATTACCAACACGTCTCACGTCGTAGTTCCTTAAACTTAAAACTTATCTCGAATAGACTACTAAGTTCCCATAATATCTTTATACCTAAGGTCTTTACTTCTGCCCCAAACCTTATTTCATCAACTTATTCAAATTTGTACTATTAACCCAAATATTATCTCACATAACGAATTTCATTTATTTAGAATAATTCCTCAAATTACATTCTCATTAAAGTCCCACTTCATAATCATGCCTACTGGTCTTCCTTAAAGCTAAAGGGTATTCACAAAGTCTCCAAACATATTCTCCGAGGGTTTCCACCATTAAAATCATATTAAGGAAAATTTCACTCATTCTGGGAAGGTCGATCGATCGACCTATGAATATCGATCGATCGATCTAGTCGATCGATCGACTGATGAATGTCGATCGATCGATCGAACAGGTATGGCTACGGACTGCTTCGTTCTGCAGATTTGAAAACGTTCCAAAACTTATTTCTAACGTGTGATTCTCAAATATAACGTTATAGTAATGTCATATAACCATCCTAAAATATTACTAATGTCCATAAATCCATATTTCAACAATTATAGGCTACCTATGGATCAATCTTCATCAAAAACCTAGTTTCCAGATTTTATCTCAAGAACATTCATAAACTTCATCTTAAATCCGTTTTTGGTATAACAAAAGTCGATAATCCTCTTAATATAATCTTCCAGTAACGTTCTACATGCAACCTATATCCCAAAATTTAAACTAATAACTCCAATCTTATGGGTTTTTCATTATCTTCCAAGAACATACAAAGATTTATGAATAATCTAACATGGAAGAAGCATTCTCTGAAATTTAAATGGAATAAATCACTTGCCTTGGTTTGATTTCGGATTTGGTGTTGATTTGGTGAAGAATCTCTCCAGAATTTTCCTCTCTCTCTCCTTCTCCAAGCTCCTTCTCCAATGGTGGCTATGGTGGCTAGGGTTTCCTTTGGGAGAGTTGGAAGACTAAATGGTAACCTACGTAGCTTATTGGTTAATAAAGGTTGGTTATGGGCTTAGTGGGTCTTATCCTCATCAGATTTAATTAACCAAATTTTCGTCACTTTTAATTACCCAAAAAATACCAAATTACTAAAATACCCTTTAAGTTGCCGGTATGGCCTAAAAATACCCCGGGACCCAAACTATACCCCCGGCTAGTGTTTTCTGACTATCTCGACCCTTCCGGACGCGTTGGCGCACTCAAAACGACCATACGGATTATAGATTTTAAATTCACTTTTATTATCAAAATATTATACCGTGACGCGGCGGTCCAAGCGTCTCAACAAAATTTCTAAAATGCCGTATATAAATCCCACGACAAATTTTATAATACCAAATACATATATAATCATATATGCACATAATCAAATACCAATTCACATCACATTAGTATTTTTATAACCCGGATTAATTTCCAATTAATACGCATTTAATTAATTAATCCCAAAAATAATTATAGCCAAAAGTACGGGGTATTACATACTTCCCCCCTAATAACTGAATTTCGTCCCGAAATTCGAAACTAGAAAGTACCTTCTAAAAACAGCTCTGGATAACGTTCGCGCATCTCATCCTCGCGCTCCCATGTGGACTCCTCGACATTGTGATGTCGCCACTGAACACGCACTAACGGGACTATCTTTGACCGCAGTTTCCTCTCGCTTCGGTCCAAAATAGCAATTGGCCCCTCCTCGTAGAAGCTATCTGACTGGAGATCAATGTCCTCCACAGCAATGTGAGAATGAGCCAAATCATCTCTAAGGTATTTCCTCAGCGAGGAAATATGGAACATGTCGTGAATCCGATGCAAATGTTCCGGCAACCCAAGTCTATATGCAACCGGTCCGATCCGCTCAATAATAGGAAACGGTCCCACATATCTCGGTGCCAACTTCCCCTTCTTCCCGAAACGCATAATCCCCTTCATCGGAGATACCCTGAGTAAAACCTGGTCCCCCACTTGGAACTCCCTGAAAAATCTCTTCGCATCAGCATAACTCTTCTGCCTGTCTTGAGCTACCCGAATGCGACTCCGAATCAACTCAATCCTTGCCGAAGTATCCTGAATAACTTCCGGCCCAAGCAGTTTGTTGTCCCCCACCTCCAACCAACATGCTGGGGAACGACAAGGCCTACCGTACAATGCCTCAAACGGAGCCATGCCAATAGTGAACTGATAGGAGTTGTTGTAAGCAAACTCCACCAGTGGAAGGTACTGCTCCCATCCACCCCCGAAGTCAATAATACACATGCGTAGCATGTCCTCCAACATCTAGTTGGTGCGCTCTGTTTGCCCATCGGTCTGCGGGTGGTAAGCCGTACTCAACCGCAATTCCGTGCCCATGGCCTCCTGGAAACTCTCCCAAAACCTCGAAACAAATATCTTGTCTCTGTCAGACACGATATTCAGGGGCACACCGTGAAGTCTCACAATCTCTGAAATGAAAGGCTGGGCATACTGTCCCGTAGTGTAGTCAGTCCTTACGGGTAAGAAGTGAGCGACCTTGGACAACCTGTCCACAATTACCCAAACGGAGTCGTGACCCCTCTGCGACGTAGGCAACCCCGTGACAAAATCCATGGATATGCTCTCCCACATCCACACCGGAACCTCCAACGGCTGTAGCAATCCTGCTGGTCTCTGATGATCCACTTTTACAAGCTGACAAGTGGCGCATTTCGAGACAAACTCAGCGATATCTCTCTTCATACCGCTCCACCAATATTTCCGTCTCATGTCTTGGTACATTTTGTCCCCTCCGGGATGTACCGCGAACCGTGAGCCGTGCGACTCTGCCATAACATCGTGCCGTAATTCTTCCCCTTCCGGAACTACCAACCTCCCATTGAAGCGCAATCCCCCGTCTGAGCTAACGGTATAGGACTCGGCTCCCTCTGCTAGTAATCGAACTATCTGCTCCTGACAGAACGAGTCATCGGCCTGTGCCCGTACTACCTTCGTGACAATCTGCGGTGTAACGGTCATCACAGACATGAAAGATCGGGCCACTGCATCCTGGTGTCCCAATTCCTTCCACTTAGCCTTCCACACCTCTGCCACCTCATCTGCTGGCCTGCGGCTCAACGCGTCTGCTACCACGTTAGCCTTACCCAGGTGGTACTGGATGTCGAACTGGTAGTCCTTCACAAACTCAAGCCACCTACGCTGCCGCATGTTCAACTCTTTCTGCGTGAACAGATACTGTAGGGACTTGTGGGCCGTGAACAGCTGAAACTTCTCCCCCAAAAGATAGTGCCTCCAAATCCGTAAGGCAAATACCACTGCCGCCAACTCCAAATCATGTGTGGGGTAATTCTTCTCATGAGGCTTAAGCTTACGAGAAGCATAAGCTATGGCCAGTCTCTCCTGCTGCAAAACACCTCCAAGCCCTTGCAAAGACGCATCGGTGTAAACCAAATACTCAACTCCCGATCTCGGCAATGCTAACACAGGTGCTGAGGTCAATTTGTCCTTCAATTCATCGAATGCCAACTGACAGGCATCACTCCAGATATATGGCACACCTTTACGAGTAAGATGTGTCAAAGGACCCGCTATCTCCGAGAAACCCCGAATAAACCTCCTGTAGTATCCTGCTAAGCCCAAGAAACTACGAATCTCTGTTGGTGTCGTGGGCTGTCCCCACTCCCTCACCGCTGACACCTTCCCCGGATCGATAGATATTCCCTGGTCGGAAATAATGTGACCCAAGAACTGGACCTCCTTCAGCCAAAACCCGCACTTTTCATATTTTGCATACAGCTCGTTCTGACGAAGTGTCTGCAAAACCTGCCTCAAATGCTCGGCGTGCTCCTCCTCTGTCTGAGAGTAGACCAGAATGTCATCAATGAAGACAATGACAAACTGATTGAGAAAATCTCTGAACACCCTGTTCATCAAGTCCATAAACACTGCTGTAGCGTTGGTCAAGCCGAAAGGCATAACCCGAAACTCGTAAGAACCATATATCGACAAGAACGCAGTCTTCGAGACATCCTCCTCCCTGATACGCAACTGATGGTATCCCGATTTCAAATCAATCTTCGAGAAGAAAGAAGCTCCTCTCAACTGGTCGAATAAGTCATCGATTCGAGGCAACGGATACTTATTCCGTATCGTGACCTTATTCAACTCTCGGTAGTCCACACACAACCTCAGTGAACCATCCCACTTCTTCACGAACAACACAGGGGCACCCCACGGTGAAGTACTCCTCTGAATAAACCCCTGACCCAACAACTGCTCAATCTGATCCCGTAGCTCTCGCATCTCAACCGGAGCCATACGGTACGGTGCATGTGCTATAGGTCTCGTACCCGGTAGCGAATCAATAACGAAATCTATCTCTCGACTGGGTGGTAAGCCTGGTATCTCCTGAAACACATCCGAATACTCCCTGACAACCGGGATCGAATCTAAAGGAATAACAACCTCCTTAGAGGTGTCCTCCTCTATGTAATACAGATGAGCGGTCGACCCTCCCTCTGGGCGAGGCATCGCCACTATAAACATCTCTTGCCCCGGAATGGAAAAAACAATGCTCCCGCTGAAGCAATCAATCATGGCCCTATATGCTACGAGCCAATCCATACCGATGATCACATCGTGAACATGCATGTCTAACACAAACATATCTGCAGGTAATACCAAACCACCAACCTCTACTCCCACTCCCCGGCATATAAAGAAAATAAGTGACCCACTCCCTAATGGTGAGTCGACACACGTCACTGTGCTCTCTGCCGTAGCTAACAATCCTAAAGCTTTCGCGAAGTGTGTAGCAATAAAGCAATGTGTAGCACCCGTATCAAATAACACCCGACCCATAGTGCCATGGATAAGAAACGTACCCTCGATCGCGGGCGGTGCCTGTGGAACTGCAGCCTGGTGAACGTTGTAGACACGTCCATACTATAGCTACCCCTGCTGAGGTGCTGGAATGATCTGTGGCAGTGCGGGAAGAGCGGCGGGAAATATAGTCCTCTGCGGCTCCTGGCGAGCACCCTGCTGCTGCTGCTGTGGGGCCCTGCCCCTATCAGGACAATCCTGTCGCTTGTGGCCAATCTTGCCACAGACGAAGCACTTCCCTGGGAAGTTCCCTCCCCTCTTTCCCTGCTGTCCCCGGCCCTGGTGGCCGTTACCATTCCTGCCTTGGCCCTGATTCCCGTTCTGCCCCTGTTGGCCCTGATGGCCCTGACGGAAACCTCCCTGTCCCTGCCTGTAGTTTCCTGACCGGAACCTTTTATTGTCCCCCTGCTGGGTACCCTGCTCAGTCTGTCTCTGCCCCTGACCGGTTTGTGCCCCGCTGGCACCATATCCTCCAGTCCTGCCCTGATGGCTAGACTCCCCTGACCGCTTGCCCTCGGCCATATGAAATCGGTGGTCCTGGCAGTGCAATAGTGCACCGTTAACCACATCAGAATACGTGGCCAACGATAGGTTCCCTAGCAGATGCTGACGGATCCTCCAATTCAACCCATCAGTGAACTTCTCTATCTTCTTCTTCTCTATTAGAATCTCGTCTGGAACGATATTCAACAGGTTAGTGAACTCGGCCTCATACTCGGCCACTGTCTTTCTCTCCTGCCTCAGACTTATCAGCTTCCTCCTCATCTCTGTATGAACTGCGGATGGAAAGTACTTGCGGTCAAACCGCACCCAGAACTCCTGAATGGTGAGGGTATCCCTCTCCTCCGCGGTGGTAATGGACTCCCACCACTGCAGCGCAGATCCAACTAGCTTGAAAGTAGCTCGCACCTGCTTCTGAATATCTGTGCACTCATGCATCCTCAAATGCCTCTGTATGTCCTTCCTCCATTGGCTCGAGACTACCACATCTGAGCTTCCTGCAAACTCTGGCGGATGCGCTTTCTGAAAAGCGTCGCATACACGTTCCCAAGCAGACGGGAATGCATTAACCTGGACGGGCGCGGCAACCGGCGCCTGAGGTGGTGCCTGCTGAATCACGGAAATCGCGGCATTCACCGCTTGAGCTACTATAGCTGCAACCTCAGTGGCGTTCAACATGCCCTGAACTGGAGCGGGCTGGGGTTCGGGCACTGCATTCCTCGGAACTCGTCGTGCACGTCGTGGAGGCATCTGAAATAAGAACAAAATTTATAAGTCTACAGTTATAAACTTTAAAATAGCTGAAGAACGAAGCGTACACACAAAGAGTACAACAGTCCTAAAATATAGGGCTCTATATCAAAGGAAACATAGCGGAAACATAATAGCCATACAGATCCTAAAGGACACTAGAACCTGATGCTCTGATACCACCTGTGACACCCCGACTAATTAAACACCGGGTAGCTACTCCTTTATAAAATTAATTCAAAATGCCATGTTGGCTCAGTTAATAGCGTCACTGTCGAAATTTTTTTATTATTACTAACCACCTAGTATTTAAAAAGTAAGTGCCAAATTTTATTAAATCTGATTAACATGCAACAAGAGTAATGAATAACTAAATAACACCATTCACCATACTGAAATGAAACAAATAACCATCACAAACTGTAAATAAAACCCTGGAGGAAAAACTCCTCAATACAAATCCCACAACTGATAAGTAAACTGAAATAAATAACTAAAACTGAATACTGAGCAATACATGCTAGAGTCTGAAAACTGAAATGTAAAAATGTCTAATAGAATTGGGCAACATGCCCTACAACTGATAGATGCTGAGACTGGAATCCAAATGAGAGAAGCGTCTACATTCAAATCCCTGTAGCTTCCACAAGCAGCTACAGCTCGTCACCTGAATGAGAATCCTATGCTTGGTGTCCTTGTGGCTGGGCACCTAAAAAGGTTTTACAAGAAAAAGAGATTTGAAAAGAAAACGGGTCAGAGCCCAAATGTGTTATATTTTAAAAACCTGCAAGTGCTTTAAAAACATTTAAAACATTAAATGCAAAGTACATGTTAGGACGTGCACTCACATTATATTCTCACCTCTCGTCTAACTGTGCACTCCTAACGTAAATACCCATCTATAACTACCCATACTACTAGCTAAGTGACAACATAACTAGCTAGACTGCCAAAGGTTCTATCCATTTTACTCGGTTCATTTATTATAACAATGCTCGTAATTAAATAGAGGTTTAATGTAACTCAGATACTCAATAAGTTCTACATATATCACTATTAGTTAACTCTTTAGATAACTCGAAACAACACCGTAATATATTTACAACATTAACATGATGATTCCCATTAATATAATCTATATTATTCATCTCATAAATATACAATACAAGCACCCCGCAATCTAAGTTGTAGTGCACACATACTCTGCTATCCGTTCCGGTACATCACGTACATAAGGATTACATATTCCGAATCTCTCAGGAATTGTTTACCGATAACAACATCACAAATAATGGAGGCGAACACAGTCACTATCACATGGGTCACGCACATACCTACTCTCCCATGATCAGCGGACTTATTAATATCACAATAAGTCTTTCAATGACCTATGTTCATCAAGGTACCAGTCTAAATCCCCCCCGTAGGCACACAAGGATTAGAGGGTCCTAAGCGAACGCAAACCTCCCGTGATAGCAAGTATGGTAGGTATGTCATACACATAAACTATATACTAAGCATTCACACATCTTAGATATCACCATTTTAATAAGGTATAAGCTACATCATAATACCATTATTCCAAACTTATGTATTTCAAGTCTCCCATTAATATAAAGTTAAATTACCAACACGTCTCACGTCGTAGTTCCTTAAACTTAAAACCTATCTCGAATAGACTACTAAGTTCCCATAATATCTTTATACCTAAGGTCTTTACTTCTGCCCCAAACCTTATTTCATCAACTTATTCAAATTTGTACTATTAACCCAAATATTATCTCACATAACGAATTTCATTTATTTAGAATAATTCCTCAAATTACATTCTGATTAAAGTCCCACTTCATAATCATGCCTACTGGTCTTCCTTAAAGCTAAGGGTATTCACAAAGTCTCCAAACATATTCTCCGAGGGTTTCCACCATTAAAATCATATTAAGGAAAATTTCACTCATTCTGGGAAGGTCGATCGATCGACCTATGAATATCGATCGATCGATCTAGTCGATCGATCGACTGATGAATGTCGATCGATCGATCGAACAGGTATGACTACGGACTGCTTCGTTCTGCAGATTTGAAAACGTCCCAAAACTTATTTCTAACGTGTGATTCTCAAATATAACGTTATAGTAATGTCATATAACCATCCTAAAATATTACTAACGTCCATAAATCCATATTTCAACAATTATAGGCTACCTATGGATCAATCTTCATCAAAAACCTAGTTTCCAGATTTTATCTCAAGAACATTCATAAACTTCATCTTAAATCCGTTTTTGGTATAACAAAAGTCGATAATCCTCTTAATATAATCTTCCAGTAACGTTCTACATGCAACCTATATCCCAAAATTTAAACTAATAACTCCAATCTTATGGGTTTTTCATTATCTTCCAAGAACATACAAAAATTTATGAATAATCTAACATGGAAGAAGCATTCTCTGAAATTTAAATGGAATAAATCACTTGCCTTGGTTTGATTTCGGATTTGGTGTTGATTTGGTGAAGAATCTCTCAAGAATTTTCCTCTCTCTCTCCTTCTCCAAGCTCCTTCTCCATTGGTGGCTATGGTGGCTAGGGTTTCCTTTGGGAGAGTTGGAAGACTAAATGGTAACCTACGTAGCTTATTGGTTAATAAAGGTTGGTTATGGGCTTAGTGGGTCTTATCCTCATCAGATTTAATTAACCAAATTTTTGTCACTTTTAATTACCCAAAAAATACCAAATTACTAAAATACCCTTTAAGTTGCCGGTATGGCCTAAAAATACCCCGGGACCCAAACTATACCCCCGGCTAGTGTTTTCTGACTATCTCGACCCTTCCGGACGCGTTGGCGCACTCAAAACGACCATACGGATTATAGATTTTAAATTCACTTTTATTATCAAAATATTATACCGTGACGCGGCGGTCCAAGCGTCTCAACAAAATTTCTAAAATGCCGTATATAAATCCCATGACAAATTTTATAATACCAAATACATATATAATCATATATGCACTTAATCAAATACCAATTCACATCACATTAGTATTTTTATAACCCGGATTAATTTCCAATTAATACGCATTTAATTAATTAATCCCAAAAATAATTATAGCCAAAAGTACGGGGTATTACAGGGACCAATGTAACTCATACATATAAATCGAGTAGTCATCGAAGTCCCTCTTTGAGTATACGATGAGAATTTGAGAAAAATGGATTTACGCTTTAAAACATGCAGTAAAAAGGTTGAAAATATAAAACTAACACAAAATGGTCTCGTAAGAGGAAAGAGCAGCTCGGACATGACCAGTGTAACTAGTATGAATCGATTGCATAGTTGCTGGACTCCCAGTTTGAGTATATGATGAAAATTTGCAAAAAATCAGACTTTATCTTAAAAACATGGCATCAACAGGTGAAAACGTAAAACAACCACTAAGTGGTCCCGTAAGTGGCATGAGCACTTCACACGAGACCAATTAAACTCAAAGGAATCCATCGCTTAGTCACTTGATGACCGATTTGAGTATACGATGAGAATTTGTAAAACAATTAGACTTAGGCTTAAAAGGATGACGTCAAAGGGTGAAAACGTAAAACATTCACATAACGGTCATATAAGAGGCACGAGCACCTCACACAGGAACAATGTAACTCGTAAGAACCGACCACATTATCATTAGACTCCCCATTTGAGTATGCAACGATAATTTTCAAATGGTTTGACTTGGGCTTAAAAATATGGTGTCAAAGGGTAAAAACATAAAGCAACCACAATACGGTCCTGTAAGAGGCATGAGCACCTCGTACGGGACCAATATAACTTGTAGTAACCGATTGTGTACTCACCAGACTCCACATTTGAATATACAATGGGAATTTGTAAACAGTTAGACTTGGGGTAAAAAACATGCCATCAAATGGTGAAAATAAAACAAAACCACAATACGGTCCAATAAGAGGCATGAGCACCCTACACGGGAGCAGTGTAACTCGTATGAACCGATCGCGTTGTTACCCGACTCCGGATTTGAGTATATGATGAGAATTTTGCAAAAAAATAGAATTTCTCTTAAAAAAATGTCGTTAAAGGGTGAAAACATAAAATGGCCATAACATGGTCCCATAAGAGATAGGAGCACCTTACACGGGAGTAATGTAACTTATAGGAAGTGATCGCATAGTCATCGAACTCCCAGTTTGAGTACGCGAATTTAGACTAAGGCATTAAAACATATCGTCAAAGGGTGAAAACCTAAAACAACCACCAAATGGTTTTGTAAGATGAACCAGAACCTCGCACGGGACCAATGTAACTCATACGAACCAACCATGTAGTCATCAGACTCCCAGTTTCAGTATACGACGAGAATTTGCAAACTGTTAGACTTAGACTTTGAAACATGCTATCAAAGGGTGAAAACGTAAAACAACCATTAAACGGTCCCATAAGAGGAACGAGCATCTTGCACGAGACCAATGTAACTCGCACGAACTGACCGATTAGTAATCGATCTCCCTATTTCACTATACGATGAAAATTTGCAAAAAAATAGAGTTAGGATTTAAAACATGTAGTCAAAAGGTGAAAACATAAAATAACCACAAAAGTGTCCCATAAGAGGAACGAGCACCTCGCACGGAACCAAGGTAACTTGTGTTAATAGACCACGTAGTTACATGACTCTCAATTTGAGTATACAATGACAATTTGCAAACAGTTAGACTTCGGCTTAAAACATGTCGTGAATGGGTGAAATCGTAAAACACTAACAAAACGGTCCCTTAAGAGGCATATACACCTCACACAGGGCCAATGTAAATCATAAGAACTGAACGCATAGTCACCGGACTCCTTATTTGAGTATACGACGAGAATTTTCAAAAATTTAGACTTAGGCTTAGAAACATGTCGTCAAAGGGTGAAAATGTAAAATATCCACAAAACGGTCCTGTAAGATGCACAATCACCTCAGACATGACTAACGTAACTCGTATGAACTAACTGCATAGTCACCAGACTCCCGATTCTTGTACACGATGAAAATATGATTTTTTTTGAATTGGACTCTAAAACATGTCGTCAAAGGGTCAAAACGTAAAACAACCATAAAACAGTCCTATAAGATGCATAAGAACCTCACACGTGACCGATGTAACTCATACGAACCAACCGCATAGTCCACGGACTCTCAGTTTCAGTATATGATGAGAACTTGCAAACGGTTATACTTAAGCTTTAAAACATGCTGTCAAAGGGTGAAAATGTAAAAAAACCACAAAATTGTCCCATAAGTGGCACGAGCACCTCGCACGAGACGAGTGTAACTCATACGTACCGACTGAGTTATCAGCGAACTCCCAATTTAAGTATACGTCGAGATTTTGAAAAAATTTAGAGTTAGGCTTTAAAACATGCAGTAAAAAGGGTAAAAATGTAAATAACCAAAAATGGTCCCGTAAGAGGCACGAACACCTTGCCCAGGACCTGTGTAACTCGTACGAACTGACTGTGTAGTTATTGGACTCTCAGTTTGAGTATATGATGAGAGTTTGCAAAAAATTTGACTTCGGCTTAAAAGCATGGCGTCAATAGGTGAAAATGTAAAACAACCACTGAACGGTCCCATAAGTGGCTCGCACTCTTCACGGGACCAATGAAACTCATAGAAATCCATCGCGCAGTTACTTCATGATAAATTTGAATATCCGGTGAGATTTTCCAGGAAAACTAGACTCAAGCTTAAAAGGATGACGACAAAGGGTAAAAATGTAAAACACTCACAGAATGGTCCCATAAGAGGAATCAACACCTCACACGAGACCAATGTAACTCATAGGAATCGACCATATTATCATCGAACTCCCCGTTTGAGTATACGATGGGAATTTGCAAATGGTTAGACTTGAGATTAAAAATGCGACGTCAAAGGTTAAAAGCATAAAAGATCCACAATAGGTCCCTTAAGAGTCACGAGCACCTCGTATGGGACAATGTTACTCATAGGAACCGACCATGTAATCACCGGACTCCCCGTTTGAATATACGATGAGAATTTATAAATAGTTAACCTTGGGGTTAAAAACATGCTATCAAAGGGTAAAAACATAAAATAGCCACAAAACGATCCCATAAGAGGCACCAGAACCTTGTGCGGGACTAATGTAATTCGTATGAACCGATCGCATAGTTACTAGACTCCCGATTTGAGTATACGACAAGAATTTGTAAAAATTTAGAGTTTTTCTTAAAACAATGCCCTTAAAGGGTGATAACGTAAAACAACCACAAAACGGTCCCATGAGAGGCGGGAGCACCTCGCTCGGAACCAATGCAACTTGTAGGAACCAACCACATAGTCACCAGACTCTTGGTTTGAGTACACGATGAGAATTTGCAAAAATTTAGAGTTAGGACCTTAAACGTGCCGTTAAAGGGTGAAAACCTAAAATAACCACAAAATGGTGTCGTAAGATGCACAAGCACCTCACATGGGACCATTGTAATTCATACGAACCGACCACATAGTCACCGAACTCTTGGTTTCAGTATATGATGAGAATTTGCAAATGGTTAGACTTAGACTTTAAAACATACTGTGAAAGGGTGAAATCATAAAAGAACTACAAAATGATCCCGTAAGAGGCACGAGCATCTCACTTGAGACCAATGTAACTCATGCGAAACGATCGAGTAGTAATCAAATTTCGTATTTGAGTATATGACGAGAATTTGTAAAACGCTAGAGTTAGGATTTAAAACATGCACTCAAAAGGTGAAAACATAAAACAACCCCAAAAGGGCCCCGTAAGAGGCACGAGCACCTCCCACTGTACCAATGTAACTTATGAGAATCGATTGTGTAGTTAGTGGACCCTTAATTTGATTATACGATGAGAATTTGAAAATAATTAGACTTCAGTATAAAAACATTCCATCAACGGGTGAAATCATAAGAAAGTAATAGAACGGTCCATTAAGAGGCATGTACACCTAGCATGGGACCATTGTAACTCATAGGAACTGACTGCATAGTCACCGAACTCCTGGTTTGAGTATATGCTGATAATTTGCAAAAAATTAGAATTTGTCTTAGAAATATTCTATCAAAGGGTGAAAACATAAAATATCTACAAAAAGGTCCCGTAAAATGCACGAGCACCTCGAACATGACAAGTGTGACTCATAGGAATTGACTGCGTAGTCACCGGAGTTTCGATTTGAATATAAGATGAGAATTTTTAAGAATTTAGACTTAGCCTTTAAAACATGCCATCAAAGGCTGAAAATGTAAAACAACGATAAAATGGTCCCGTAAGAGGCACGAGCACCTTGCACGGGACCAATGTAACTTGTACGGACCGACCGGGTAGTCACCGGACTCTCGATTTGAGTATACAATGAGAATTTGCAAAAATTTTGACTTAGGTTTGAACATTATTTGATTAAAGATATATTTTTTATTTTGTGTCTGATATGTTTTTGTACGATAGCATTTCAACATTTATTTTATTCACGTGGAATACATTAACAAATCAATGGTTTGAGCCAGGTAGATTGTTTATTTCTTGTTGTTGTTGATCTGCGAGATTGTTGTTTTAATTTTTTTACTAGCCGTGCCGGCTTTTGCATTGATTAAACAAGATGCTTTTCTTTATAAACAAACGAGACACTGTCAAATTTTTAAAAAAAATATTGATATGCGAGATTATTTTTTCAATTTTTGTGGCTGTGAGGACTTTGTGTTGATTAGACAGGCTTGTTTTCATGTATAAACAAAGGAGACTTTGTCAATTTTTTTTTTTAAATTGTAAAGAATTGTTAATATGTGAGATTGTAGTTTTCAATTTTTTTATGTTCGTGCGGTCTTTTGTGTTCATTAAAAAGGTTCGTTTTCATGTATAAACAAAGGAGATTCTATCGATTTTTAAAAATAATTGTAAAGAGTGTTGATATGCGAGATTGTTATTTTAATACTTACTTTCTTTATTTTTACAGGTGGTTCTGTTATGCCTATTGTCATACCCATGGTTGTGGAGACAACGTATTGACTGTTTTGAACATAACTCTAGTATTTTTTTTAGTATAATATATGTTTCATATTTTGTTTGGAATATTTGGGTACAAATTTTTGGCATATTAGTAGACAACTTTGGGATGTTTGAAGATACACTTTCTTGAATTTGTTTTGGGATGATTAAATATTATTGTATATAGTTTTTCTTTGGTTGATTGATAATTTCTTTGAGGGAGCCATTATAATATTAATGATGTCTAATTGAATATTATATAGTACTTAAAATATTTACGCTTTACAAAAAAATGTTGGAATATAGTATGGGAAAGGTTAGTTAACATTATGATGTTTTTCAGTAAATGATTGAGTTTCGTTTTAATATCTTAATTTAATATTTTCGACGCTTTTGGGAAAATGTTGAGGCAAAACCCGACATTTAATAAAAAGTCACATCTATAGCACAAGGCATGGACAATTGCCGACGGTTAATTAACGTAGCAGGAAGTGTCGGGAAATGTGTATCCGATGTTTTTAACAAATGACGCTTGTTTCCCGAGTGGATATACATCGGCATTTTTAAAAAACGTCATCCAAACGTCAGAATTTCTGTTCCCGACGTTTTTAGAGAATAGTCCGACGTTTACAAAATGTTGCCAAATCCAAGATTTCTTGTAATGGCCGCTTGTCAATGGTTTATGGCTCGTCATGGGGACGAGTTGGCTAGGTAGGGATCAAACAAATTTTACAATGGTTAATTTACAAGAGCAAACATGTTTTTCTTTATATATATATATATATATATATATATATATATATATATATATATATATATATATATATATGTGAACACACACACAAACAAATAAATTGTATCCTCTACCTACTACATTTTATATTCTATGGGCAGGTTAAAATTGTAAAATCCATATTGGCAAAAGAATGTTATATATTCTATGGGCAGGTTAAAATTTTAAAATCCATATTGGCAAAGGAATGTTATTGTTTTATAAATATATATATATATATATATATATATATATATATATATATATATAATACACTATTGTTTTTTTTGTTCTTATTTATCTATAATTCATTTGATATGATATTACATATGGGTTATTCTTTTTGTTTTTTCTATTTTCTTTTGGCTTTTGGGTTTGTAAGATTGTGACCTAAATCATAACAATTTATAAATGCATAATTATATCGTACTTCATGACCTATATTGTCTCTTCTTCTCTTCAGTTGTGTTCCTTAATATATGACCCGAAGTTTTTGTTGGTTTGCTATATCTATTCAGAAACTAAATAATAATAACTCTCCTTTGGAATGTTGACTCTTCGAATGTTGAGGATGATATTGATTATCTTGATTTTGTTTGATGTAAATGGGTTTACGTAGTTTTATTTTGATTTTGATTTTACTTCATTTAATTTAGGCTTAGATTTTTTTCAGTTTTAAGAAAAGAGTTTGACACGAGGGGTTAACAGCCCGGGGTTAAGTCCAAATAACGAATAACCTCAAAGATTTCATGCAAATTGATGATTTTTTTTGGAAGACTACCAAATATTTATGTGTTTCATTAAATGTCAATGAACAAGCAGGTTGAAATTCACCCACAATTGATTTGTAGAATCCTTATGATTTCCATCACTTTATGAAATAACTAAATGAATATATATTGTTTTGTTTTGATTTTCAGTGTAGTTCTTTAAATTTAGACTTGGGTTTTTTAGTTTTGGGGAAGAATGTGAACATGAGGAGTTCATATCTTAGGGTTAAGTCTACACAGTGCATTAGTTTAGAGGGTTCATTCAACTTATTGAAAACTAATGTTGAAGACTACGAATTGTGTGTGTGCGTCATTCAATGAACTAGGTATTATGTTGAAGTTCACTCGCAATTGATTTCTGGAATCCTCTTTATTTGCATCACTTTTTAAAATAACTTTGCTGTGTTATTACATAATTTCACAGTCGGTTGTTACCAATAGTAAATTGTATGTGATTAGTTTTTCTTATTACTACTTGGGATCAAGAAATTAAGAAAATAAGAGATTTTTATGATGTTTGGTATGAATGTGGGTTGGTAGGAATCATGACATAAAGACATAATGGTTTGATATTTAAATAATTTACTTATTTGTTAATCTATTTAAACATAATGAAAGCTCGTGGCTTGTTTGATTGAATATTATAATGAATAACTATTTTTTCTATCTAAATAATGAGCGTCGATTGCGAGTTTACTTTTCTTTATCTGTTATTCCTACTGCATTACTTTATCTATTGACGGAGTTCTGTACCGAGTCTCCTCATTGTCTTTTTAAGGTAACTTCCCCTCATGTATGATTTGTGTCTTAAACAGTTAATTTATTGCCTTGGATTTACTACATTTTTAAAGAGTTGGCGACTTTGATTGTGAAAGGTTTTACACATCATCCGTTCCCCACCAAAACAAATTTATATAGAGAACCTATGGGCCTCAACATCCCTTATCATTTGATATCAGCAATCTGGTTTGACAATTTTTCGATATTAGTATAGTTGTATCCAAACAAAAAATGTGTTAATTACAATACTCAAAAGAATAACACAATTGTTATAGTGATTGCCATTAGTTATATAGTTCATGGGAGAGTAGTACCATTAGTCACACAATTAAACCATAATTGTTGTCACTTGAATTTTAATTTTGAATTTCAACATTATTCATTCATTGTATTGATGCTTATCAACCACCGTAAATAACTGTAAATTAAGTGTTGTTCATACAAAACAATATTTTATTATGTAGCTTTAAAAATTAGATTCATTCACTAATTCCCCATTATTTATAATGGTACATGACCCTCATTTCAATTTATAAATGCATGATCATTTCAATCAAGCATTACAATCACAATTTAGTGCCACTTGAATTTTAATTTTTATTGTCAACATTAAAATGTAGTTCAATATTCTTGTTGCTGACTACTTTGATCTAGGATATTTTTTTTTGGGATATTTTAATGGATAATTTGGCTCGCATAGGGTATGCAGAGAAAACAATGTATATGGATTAAAATGATTGGAGACTTTTATTTACGAATAGAGAGGTAATGACGAAAGACTAGGATGGACAAAGAGTAATATATAACTATGCGTAGTGTATGTTGAGAGGTGAATAAAGAACTTCTGTGTCTTTCTTCAAGGATATGAAAATATTTATTATTACAACTTTTTAATGACATGATCCCTTCTCTTTTCAACAAAATTATTTGCATAATCATAGTGTATATTGTACCACATTCCCGTACACATAGCACATTTTAGAGGGTATGGCATACTGTGATCCGCATTTATAATAACATTGTTCCTTAGTAAAACTCTAAAGATAATAAGACCTATAATCTCTTTTGCCATAGAAATTATCTTTGCCTTATTGGAGAAAACATCTTAACTTGATTCTTGGCACCGTATAGTTTCGGAAGTGGTATGTAGGTTAAGAATCTCATTCAATTTTCCTAAAACTAAAACAGTGGTTAAAATTCTACTAGGTTCTATGAAATATGTTGTTCAATTACAAAACTAATTATATGTTTTCAAAAGCTTTTACATTTCTCATATGAAGAGACTTTTTGTTTCGTAACAATAAAACACAACAATTATAAGATATTGGATCGTTCTTTTCACCATTACTTTTGGGTTTCCATACTGTTCCAACTTTCACTGTCACAAATTATAAAACCTAGTTGGGTCATTATTCAGGACATTATATATGAAACTAATAAATGACAACCTAATATGACTAGGCAAGCTTGATTTTTATCGTTCGAGAAAAAGGAAACGTTTCAACGTAATTAACCCTATGAGCAAGCCTAGTCATTAAGTGTTGTCGTCTTCATTGAAATATCTAAGACAAATGTAAGGTTGCTCACCTTAAGGAAAATTTCTTGAATTTTTTCCTATTTACTTTTCTTTTGTTTTTTATCTGGGTATAGGGGATTTCCATGCAATTTCTAATTTTCTTTTGTATTTCTTTTTTCCTTTGATAATTATTCATATTTCTAAGCGTGCATCATATTTTTTTATGAATAAAATGGTTTTGTCGCAAAAGATGTCTCGTTAGATTAAAACTATTATTTCTCTCCGGAGCACATTAGTTGAATCCACGACTATATATAATATAAATGCAGTTGAAGACTCACAAACACGTGCATAAAAAATAATTATAATGAAATGTCTAAGCAATCTATCACGTATCATATATCAAAATTATGTAATCTAGAATGATTATAACGATTAGCCAAATGCCTTATTTATAGTCTCTCGTATGTGTCCTAGGTTATGAGTCTTAACTAATAAATAAGATATTAAAAAAAAAAAGAACAACCAAAAAGATTATCTTGTCAAATTCCTAAATAAAATATAAAAAAATGAAGACTTAACCACTAGGACTAGCCTAGTGGCTACAGTTCCCCCCCCCCCCCCCCCAAGAGAAGCGTGTAACATAAATAATATTACCATTCTCGAGACATTTAATTATTTGAAATTAGAACACATCTTATGTTTTGATGGGCCTAGTCTTCTATGCATATCTATATTATCAAGATAAGAAATTGATCCTCTATATTCAATTGATATGAATAATTATATAAAAGAGCATTTCCATTTTAAGATGTATACTTGCTATCCTGGTATTGCATGTAATGAGTTCTAAAATATCACTTTAAATGCAGGTTTATATCTCCACATGTTTTGGAAAACGATTTATTTCAGTTTTAAACATTGCAACACATGATTAAAAAGACCCACACATGGGCTTCGACCATGTCAATGATACCAAAAGGTGGGGTGACAATTTTGGGTGGTACCGATTGGTCCCCTGAGGAGGGATATACATATAATAAGAAAAAGCAAGAAAATAATGATACTCAATTTGTTTATTAAGAAAAGAAAAATTATAGAGTGACCAAAGTTTCGACTAAATTTCCATATATGAACTGACGTGGCAATTTTTTATTAGTTTGTTTTTAGTGTCCATGCCAGTGGGACCCGAAAACTAACCAATAAAAAAATGCCACATCAATTTGTTGGTGCATGCTCGAACAAGGACAGGGGTTCGGAATAAGGTCCCTAGCAAGGAAAACAGTTACAACAACTTCCAACCCCACCGACAATTCCACCATTTTTGCCTCCGTAAGGGCAAGGGCAAGGACGGTTTAGTCATGCGTATCACCTCCGAGGACCAGTTTTACCACCAATGCCACGAGAGATTGAGGGTATGTTTCCTATCCATGGGAGCTCAGGTTTTATTTGACAAGGTAGAGTCATACCCAATTCTTAACACTAGGTTTACATAATAGAGGAGTATTATGGATTTAGCCACTGATATTATGAGAACTTTAGATTGACCTTTAGGTTGTGGGACTCTCAGTCACTCCATCTGCAAGGCGGAAGGTGTGGACATGGGGAGGTTGCATTCAATGGTGGATATGCTTATATTAGACTTGGTCGAGTATGATCTTATTTTGTGTATGGACTAGTTAGTGATGTATAGAGCGATAGTGGACAGTTACAGTAGGACTTCTCTATACCAGAGGATGACATGTTTCTTATGGTGATTCCACATCCCGAAAGAGGTTTGGGACACATTTATATTATATTTAGGAGACTTTTGAGGGTATAGTCATCTTATTATATTCGATCTTCATTATTACGGATTATATTGATTTTTTTATAATGGTACCATATTTTATTGTTGAGTTAGAGATCGAGTTTGTGATTGACTTAGCTCCGAAGACTAGGTAGATAACATGAGCACCGTATGATATGGATACTTTAGAGATGCGATAGTTGAGGTATTAGATTCAACTGCTAATGGGGAAGGGTTTTGTCCACAGGAGTACTTCACGTTGGGGTGCCCCAATTTTGTTTGTAAAGAATAGGGATGGGTCGTTACGTTTGTGTATTAATTACTAGGAGTTGAAAATGGTCAAGATCTTGAACAAGTAGATACTGTCGTGTATCTGTGGCTTGTTTGATCGACTGAGAGGAACAACTTACTTCTTTAATATTGACTTATGGTCTCCATACCATCAGTAACATGTCAAGGATGAGGATGTACCTAACATTGCATTTTTTAGGAGATATGGGTATTATAATTTCAGGGTTATGAGATTTAGTCTAACTGATGCGCTAGCAGTTTTCATGGATATCATGAACAAAGTATGTCCATCCGAAGATCTCCCCCTTCCCCCGGGGATTTTCATGGAGAAAAGAGGGAAGATAAAGGTCCCACACCCCGTGCCCCTCAATACATAGTGTGGTACTTTGGCCGTCGTCAATTTCGAGGTAATTTAAATAGATAGAGTCGCCAACCTAATATGTATAAAACAAGTAAAATAACATGTCGATGCCTCGAGAGAGTGGCATTAAAGAGAAATTGATGCTTGAGAAACTAAAAAGATCAGAGCTTCAAGGGCAAAGTTATAGAATGGGAAGGTGTTAAGCACCCATCCCTCCATTTTGGTCTCCCATGGGTTTATGTTGCTAGTTTTCTTAATTTGTTCATGAAATGTTTGTGAGTGTATACATAGGTGGAGATTGGAATCGCCCGCCTCGCATCATGGAAAAGATGGAGTGAGATCATCCAACGGAATGTTCCCATAATAATAATATAGAAAATATGATGTGCGCGGTTATCAAATATTGATCGTTATAATAGAATGACGATATTTGTTAGATAAAATGCAAATATGAATCACAAGTATAATATAAAGAGTGAAAATGGGAAAGAAGGAAAAATTGGAATTTGGATTCGAGTCTTGAGTTTTTTCCCGAAATGCATATGTAGCTTATAAAGGCATCAAATTCCACGTTGTTTGCATGCATCATAAGGGTTGAGCTTATCCCATAGATTCAAATTGGAGTTTATTATATCTGTGTGTGTGGAAAAGATATTTTAATTTTGAGAAAATGTAAGGAATAATCCCATTGGAATTTATAGGTGTAACCCAAATTTTCTTTGTTTTGGGTGTTTTATAGAAAATAAAATATGTGCAATATAACTAATAAAGCATGGGATGTTGATGTTTATGAACGGAAGCAAAATGTTAGATTAAGAATTTACGTAACTAATAAAAAATATCATGATTTAAAAGATATAGAACAATATTGGGACCTTCTTTGGATAATTGAGGCTTGATCTTGATCCTTGACGACCTCTCTTAAATGTGGGGGATGAATGTTGGATGTGAAAGAAGGAGATTTTGAAAAAACAGGTATTAAAATGATGGGACTAAAAGATGGAAATGAATTTCACACAAGGATACTTCACTTATTGGAAGAGAATGTTGCTGAGATCACTGACATTGATGGATATAAGGTCTCCCTTGAGAGAGCGCTCGTGTCATCCTTTTATATGGAAAGTGGACTATCGATCGTCATACACTGGCCTTGCCAATCTATAGGTGGCCCTAGATAAACTGCCGATAGGAAAGAAAATGGACCTGCCAATTGGCAGTCTCGTGTAGATTATTTTGAAAAAATGGTCACTTAATGCAATCTGTAAATTCAAAAAGTGCATGGGGAATACCATTAGAAAGGTAATTCAGACACTTTCAAGCATCCTTTGGTTCACTCCCGCATTTGGTGTTAACTTTGGGTCAAACGGTTCTCTAAAGAGCCCCTCGATCCTCTAGACGAAATATTATAGGGCGGTAGTGGATCATTCGTTCAAACCGTATGTCAAAATCATTCTCAAGGAGAACGAAAGATTCTAGGGTGGTTTTTGGTCATATAATAGTTCATTCGACTAAATTTTTATGCCAATTCGTGCACATGGAAAACTTTTGAAAGGGAATTTAGTGCCCTTGGAGGATTTATTGAGCTTTAACTCTGATGATGAAGTTGGTTGGAGTCAAACGGGGACCGAAAGCGCCCCATGGCCACTATATCGATAGTCAGATAATGAGATCGGGTTTGTAGGGAACTGGGGAGTTTCTAGGAACATAAAGGGGAACTTAAGGGGTTCTATAATGTGGTTTATATATAGCCCGTCTACGGGTGAGCTTGTAATAAGTAAAAGCCATCTAATAGACACCACATGATGTTTTGGGAAAGAGGTCCATTATGCGGACCTAAGGGACGAGGATGATCGATTCAAAGGTTCAAGGTCAATTCTGAGGACATACAAGTAATGTTATGGATGGAAGATTTTGAGGTAAGAGGGACCGATTCTAAGGGTCAAGGTCAATAGTGAGGACCTTAAGCAGGAGTAAACAATTCTAAAGGTCGAGTTTAATTCAAAGGACCTTAAGTGGGATTCAAAAATTCTTAGGGTCGAGGTCAGTTCTGAGGACCTTAAGGGGAATGACCTATTCAGAGGTTGAAGGTTAATTTTGAGGACCTTAGGTGGAGCGACTAATTATGGGGGTCGAGATCAATTCTGAGGACCTTAAAGCGAGCAACCAAATATGAGGGTCGAGGAAAATTTTAAGGACCTTAAGTTATGGCGACCAGTTCTGAGGGTCGAGGTCAATTATAAGTATCTAAAGGTTAGTGACCAATTCTTATGGTCGAAGTCAATTCTGTCGACCTTAAGTGGGAGCGACCAATTCTGAGGGTCAAGGTTAATTCTCAAGACCTTAAGTGGGTGCGACCAATTCTAAGGGTCGAAATCAATTTTTAGGACCTTAAGTGGGAGAGACTAATTCTGAGGGTCAAGGTAAAGTCTACAGACCTTAAGTAGGAGCGACCAATTGTGAGTCTCGAGGTCACACCTGAGGACCTCAAGTGGGAGCGACCAATTTTGAGGGTCGAGGTCAATTCTGAGGACCTTAGGTAGTAGTAACCAATTCTGAGGATCGAGATCAATTCTTAGGGACCGAAAATTTTTGAGGGTTGAGGTCAATTCCAAGGACCTTAAGTGGGGGAGCGACCAATTCTAAGGATCAAGGTCAACTCTGAGGACCTTAAGTGGGTAGGTAATATCTTTCCCAGGGGATCTCTTATATGAGACTCTATTGGGAATGAGACATCTGTCCGGACATTATGTCCTTTTGATAAGAGAACTTCTTAATCTTGAAATCCTGCTGGGGACAAAGTTAATGACTTAAGAATTTGAGATTTTGCTGAGGAGAACATGTCAAGTTAGGGCTTCTAACTCTGCTGAGGAAGCATTTGACTTTTTCTGATGAAGTTTTAGGATTCCGCTAGGGAGTCGTAGCAAGTTTTTGGGACATGAGGGCATTGATTTTTTGGGTTTTAAGTTAGGGAAAATTGAATATTAATCAGGCTTGAGGATTTGGGAACTTTGACAAATTATTTTCTCAAGGAATAAATGTTCAAATATTCATTACGTAGTTTAAGGAAATTTTTAGGGATTTATTTTGTATTTTTTTCGAATTTTTGTATGAAATTTCTGAGGGTTGCTCACGAGTAGGTTGTAAGGGTTACCAAATGACACAGGCACAATGTTTTGGATTGCCTAGGGAAGGCGAATGGCTAGTGCCTATCGACGGGTGTCAGGGGACTGTCGATCGTTCTACTCCTTAGCCTTAAATAAAAAGGGGCAAGTTCTCTACATTTTTCAAAGCTTCTAGACTTTTAATTCTTTACTTCTCTCTTCCGTAATTCGTTCCTAGATTCCTTCTTCATTTATTTTTAGAAAATGTCACACTTTTCGAACATTGATATACATATGGTGTTCCTAGGAGTTGATGATTGGATGCACTTAGAGTGGCGGGCTAGGGTGCCTTAGGTGTTGGGTGACGAGAATGACTTGGATATGTGTGATTATGTCGCCAATGAGCAGACTCTTTTGTGTGAGCCTGTACACGATCAATCGTCTAGGGTGAGTAACTCTGATGGCCATGTAGTTACTGCATGACTTCTGGCAATCGTTTTTGCATTTTTCTTTTCCATTCTCCTATTTATTCAAAATTTGACAAAAAGTTCTTTTTTTGTGCAAAACTGATATTGATGCGATGAGTCTTCCATCCCCGGGGAAGAAAAGGTTTAGAGATATGTGATAGTACATTCCTCCGGTGTGCGCTGGGAGATTTCTTCAGCGGGTTTTTATCGTCTGGTGTCTACATTGGATGAGACACCCCACTCGATGACCACTCCTTGTGCTCTGGGTGGAGGAGGGGGATAACACACACACACACACACACACACACACACACCATATATTTGAGTTTTAGGGAGATGAAAGTGACTCTCATTGGCACATAGTAACTACTAAGGATATATTGTGAGGCGACTAAGATAGAGGTGAATCACACGCTAAGAGTGACGCCGACAGTGGTGGAGCCAATGCTGGGTGATGTTGGACGGATAGTCTTGAGGGAATCTATCCATATATCTATTATTCAATAGGTTTTTTTTAGCCGGTATATTGACGAGACCAATGGGATGTAGGTTCGTTAGATGGCTCGCTTATTCATTCTTTAGCCACTGGGAGAATTTTTGGTGGCGTCTAGCGACGACGTTGTCCACCTATGGTTTTTACCATGTTTGAGGATATTTTTTAAATGGGGGATCATGATTTTGGAGAATCTTTATTCATCTTTAGATGATTTCACTCGGTGTTGTCGAGAAACTTTTACTGGGGCCACGTATCTTTTGAAGGTAATTTTCCTTTTGCATTTTTCCTATTATTCCCATTTGGTGACATTTATCCTTTTGCAGACGTGGTTCTCCGAGGTGATTGGTCTTAGTCACCATTTTATTCGTTTGTAGGATGCGTCAATGGGGGACTTCTTCCATATGTCCTGGTGATGGAAGTCCAATCCACTATCGAGGCGATCTCTTTCCCTGGTGGTGGTGACTCAGGTCTTAAATGACCTGATGAGCGACCGGGTTGTCTCTCATTTTCTCTTTTGAGTTTTTCATTTTGGAATTTTCCTTTGTAAAATTATTGAGTTCATCTTGGTAAAAATGTAGGTGACCTTCAATTCATGGGAGACGACCATTCAACATATGAGAGTGATCGAAAGGAATGCGCAGATGCGTCGACTGCTGGCGTACAAGTTTGGCTACTCCTAGTATCTTGGGAAGATAGTAGTTCATCAGATGGTGGAATATGAGGTGTCGGTCCTACCAGATATGCCCCTGTGATATATGAGGCATGTGAGGTGGATATCGTAGGATGCCAAGGTGGTTGCGATGATTAATGAGCCCTATTCGTTGTGCACAAACACGGTGGTGACTTATGACTACCTCAATTTCGTGATGAGCTAGATGGTTCCATCATACATCCACGATGTGGTGAATATGCCTCCGACTCCCACAACTTTAGGCAGTGGTACGTGTCGGCCAGTGGGGTCTGTCCACTATGCGGGTGGTGTGTCGACGTTAACAGCAACAACAAGATGAGAGGTTTCGTTTCTGTATCATACTCCTTCCACTTACAACATTAGACTTCTTGGGGGAGGATCGGTGAGTATGCTGCAAGTGACACCCCGGAAACAAAAATATCGGGTGGCCAGCCCGTGATCAAAATAAAATGTTGGTCTCATATGGCTCATTCTTAGCATCACTATCGAATTTTTTTTTCAAGTTACTAACCATGTAGTAATTTAATTAGACTGGTGCCAAATTTTATCTTTCACTAACTGACAACATATAGAAGTAAATAATAATTAAACAGTCACACAAACTGGAAATTGAATCAAACATAGATGAATAATATAAATAAAGATGATCGATAAAATTATTAGTTCAATAATAAAATACAACAATAATCTGAAACAGTAACCTAGATATACAAAGTCCTATAAATAAATGGATACCAAAATTTGAGGTCAACATGCCCAAATAAGTACATAAGAAAAGTCCTTACGCTAGGAATGAATAAATGAAGCATCTTTAACGAAGTACTGCAAATTTCACATGAGCTGAAGTTGCATGCATCCCTAGATAGGATCCTCAAACTGGGCGTCCCTGTTTTTGGAAACCTAAGAAGTTTTGAAAAAGATTTTGACATGAGTCGAGCCCAAGTAAAACATTTTGAAAATATTTAGCAAGAAGTAAAATTGCAATAATTAAATATGCATGCACACACTTCATATTTAAGCTAGTGTCGCACTCTCTTGAGGTATAACTGACCCTTCATCTAATGTGCACACCTAATACTTGCTTGCTAACCTTCCTCATTAAACACCCCACCTAACTAGACGCATCACACCTCTTCCTACTGTACTACTCTGAATCGAGTATTCTTAGTTTTTTTATTAAGTTATCTTCTCCTTAACTTCTTAATCGGCTCAATTATATCAATTCGTATAACATTCACAGTAGTTATATAACAAATCATCTTGTTAAAGCATATAACTTTCGTACTAGTTATATATGATACATTCACACTTAGGTATTAATGCCCTATACAATTATCTACTCATATTATATACATACTAGTGCACTACAACATCCACACACATGTTAAATATAATAACCATCCTCCCGAGTAAGGACTCGCCGAATATTTCTCTAAAATGCTATCACCCCAGGTATACTTATCCACCTGAAAACCTTGATACATTTATCTCCACGAATCAGTAAAAATAAATAAATGTAGCGGATGCGGCCATAGTTTCCTGGCTATGAGACCGAATCATGCCCATCATGTCTCACACCAAAAAGAATCACAACATATAAATACTGGACGCTTATGACTAGGGAATTATACTCGCCCTTCCTTTAGTAGCTAGGGGATTCACACACATCGCGCAACCTCCTGTGATATCACTAGAGGGGTATGTATTCCTATAAATACTATTCACACCAATGTTTATAAAGCACAAAAATATATTTATACTACACAATCACCGCATATATATATATTTACTAATGGTTCGGCTAACCCGTGTTTATCACCCATAACATAAGCCCAAAAATACCTAAGTCTATCATAATTTAATTAATCACACATTAATTATTTTTCATTTAAGTAGCATCACCCAATTACAATACTATGTAATTATTTTATTATGCAATATCCCACTATTAAATTAAATGTCCCCCGATAAATTTAATATTCATCAATTTATTTAACCGGCTACTCCGTGCTTAACTCCCACAGCATTCAGCTGTAATACCCCGTAATTCTTTGATATTTATTTAAGGGAATAATTAAATTAAATGTGAATTAATTGAGAATTAATCCGGATATAAATACTAACGAGATGTGAGTTTGTATTTGATTATATTGTGTATATATGGAAACATATAAATATTGATGATATTATGAATATTGATGATATTAAAATTATCGCGAGACTGAAATACGACAATTTGGGAAATTTAGTTAGGACGCGCGTGTCAGTCACGTAAAGAATGTAATTATTTAAATAAAAAAGTGAATTCTATTTTATCAACCGAATGGTCATTTTGAGTGCACCAACGAGTCTGTAAGGTTCAAAATAGTCAGAAAACACTAGCCGGGGGTTTAGTTTGGGTCCCGGGGCATTTTTGGGCCATACCGGCAACTTGAAAGGGTATTTTAGTAATTTTAAAAATTTGGCAATTAAAACCCACGAAAATTAGAGTTAATTTTTATTATTTTAGAAGGTCCACTAAGGCAATTACCCGTAAAAAGTTTAGAAAGTGGTAACGGGAGTTTTGAGAGAAGTGGGAAGAGAAGTTACAAGAGCCAAAACCACCATCTTCAACCTTGGGAGAAAAGTTGTAGAGAAAGGGGAGAGATAAACCTTCGACCTTCAACATCAAATTCTGAAGAACAATCTAAGGCAAGTGATTTATTATCTTTATGCGTTGAATATGTTTTCCATGCTTAGTGTAGGAATGATCTTTTCTTGATATTTGAAGAAGAAACCATGAAATTTGTTGGTGAAACCTTGAATTTGGTGTAGGAATTGTATGTAGTATGTTAATGGACTGAGTTAATACTTGATTAACTGTATATGATGAATTAAAAACATATTTTTGGTGAGTAATTTGGCCTGAGAAAATTTGGAGTTCTTGTTCATAGTGTTTTGGAAAAATAATTTGAAGATTCATGTTAATCCCGCGATAATTTGTAATAATTGATCCATTAAAAATGTGTGAGGAATGATCCAGG
This sequence comes from Sambucus nigra, assembly GCA_949130495.1. Lineage (NCBI taxonomy): Eukaryota > Viridiplantae > Streptophyta > Magnoliopsida > Dipsacales > Adoxaceae > Sambucus > Sambucus nigra. Next base: position 50,690,956 of record OX422215.1, read on the forward strand.
GTGATTAGAAATGTTTTATATACGTTAAAAATACAATTTGGATGATCATTGGTGGATTTAGAGGAGAAAAGATTTGAGAAAAACGAAATTTCGAATTTCTGGGCTCGAAACTGCCATCTCGTTAAAAGACCTGCCCAGGTCGTTCGAACGACCTCATTCAAACGAACTTCTAACGAGGTGACAGTATGCCTTCTAACGAGTTGGTAGTTCGTTCGAAGCCTTTTATTTGAACGATCTCGTTCGAACGAGACTTCTAACGAGTTGACATAATGGCTTTTTGGTCTGATTTCATTTCAAACGTTCCTTAAACTTATTTAATTGGAGTATTAACCTTCCCTTATTGAACTGTGAGTGTAATTTTGAGAATTAGGGTACATTGAGGAGTATGAATTAAAACCTCATAATACTATTGGATGTCATTTGTGCAATCGGAAACGAGTACCTAAGTATGACGTGATACAAATCGGGGACTTGAAATCTTATAACATTTAAATGACAATATAAGAACGAGAAATATACCTATATTAATATTGTGATATCTAATGATGGGAGGTTAGCATTCATTTAGGGCCATCTAATGATGGGAAGTTAATAAACAATAGCAATGGTTTGCAAACTGAAAATGTAAGATTTTTAATTATTGTAGTGTTAAAGGGGGGACACTCTGTAATAAGGTACAATACTCTATTAACTAGAAGATGTTGGGATTTGAATTGGATATCATATGGAAATGTTAGATTTAGCGTTGAACTATATAAATATGGGAGCAACTAGAAATGGGTACGGGTATGATAGGAGTGCACAAATAGTTGAGGGTTGAGGAATTCATGTGAGTGCACGCACTATCATGTACTTTATATTCACTATTTAAATATATTAAACACTTGCATATTTTTAAATTATTTTTGACATTCGGGCTCTGACCTGTTTGCTTTCAAAGGTGCCCATCCACAAGGACACCATGCTTAGGAAATCTATTCAGGTGACGTGCTGTAGCTGCTGTGGAAGTTATAGGACCTTGAGAGTAGACGCCTCCATTTCTGATCTTAACTCCATTATCAGCTTTTATCATTTGTTGGTCATGTCGCCCATTCCTTTTAGAGACATCTTACTTATTCAGTTATTTCAGACATTGGAATGTAATTAATTTTAGTGATGCAGACTTTGTATTTATTTATTCGGGATTTGGTTTGTTGTGAGGAGTTTTCCTCCAGACTCAGTATTATTGGATGATTATTCTATTGTGACTATATTGTTGGTGATGTTAACTTTTCAAAATTCATTTATCGCATGTTAATCAAATTTAGTTAAAATTGACAACTCACTTTTTAAATACTAGGTGGTTAGTAAATATTAAAATATTTTCGATAGTGATGCTATGAACTGAACCAACTTGGCATTTTGTATTAATTTAATAAAGGAGTAGATACCCGGTATTTAATTAGTTCGGGTATCACATCAGCGCTAAATATCTAAGTCAAATCCGCTAAATCTTAATGAAATTTATTTCCACTCAATTAATTTTATCCAATTAGCGTCACTTAACCATAAAACCCGGGCTCCTAACTTTGTACGTATTTTCCCTTTTTTTAAATTTATTAATTCAAATTCCTATTATTTATGTTTACACTATAATAAAAAATTTATACCTTAAGATCCACCTCCAAAGGCCTTAAAAAGATCTTTCCTTTAATCTTCCCTCAATTAAATCCTTTGAATAAAATAATCCCGACAAAAAAAAAACAGGTAGTAGACAACAACAACCAAAATCCCTTATCGTCATTCTAACATGACCAGGAGTCGTTCGAACAACTTTCACTATCGTTCGAATGACTCCACTATCCGTTCAAATGCTCAATGTATCCTAACGACCCCTAGTCTTCCCCGGACACTATTCCACCATTGAACAATCCTCAATATTTTAAATTCCTACTAGTTTGTAACCTCAACACATAAAACCAATTATTCCAAGCTTAAATCCCTCTTAAAATCAATTAAGACCATGACTGTAACCTCCAAACATTCGACCTTTAAACATCGTCATCTACATGTTGTTGTTCCACCATCAACATCTGTAAGAACCCAGGTTTTTGAGCGACTATTTTATATTATTTTGCCCGATGGAGTAATTTTATAAAATAGGGATAGTTGGAGTAAATATTATATTCCGTGAGATTTAGGGATAATATTTACTATGTTTTGTCTATTTATCGTATGAGAAGGTAAATAACATTATATTGTGATTTATTTCGTCGTTATATGTTACGCGACCGTTATGATTCATATTTTAATTGGAGTATAATTAATGAAATAAAATGAATTTGGAACACAAAAAATAGTTCACTTTATTCCGAATGCCAAAATAGGGGTGCGATTGTTTTTAGAATAGTCGATATAGTTGAAATAAGTGACAAGTTGTATTTTTGAGTTTCGGGCACTTTTGACGCGTTATGACTCAATTATGTCATTACGAGTCATTTTAGTGGTGTCCTAGCAATTAAAAGAGGGAAGTTATGTTTAAAGACCCATTTAAGTTCCCCCACCCCTTTTCTTTCTTCTTTTGTGAGAGAAGCCAAAGGGGGGAGAGAGAGAGAGATGAGATAGTTGGGAGAAAATGGGAAAAAGAGAGAAAATGGAGATTTGAGGCCGGAATCCGTTGCTTCAGGAAGGGAATCCGAGACTACAACCTCGAGGCAAGTTTCGTACTTGCTAGATGTTGATTTAATGTGATAAATTGCATGTATAGTTAAGTTTTTGGAGGTTTAAAACATTAATGGGTATTTGTTGATTTTGGTGCTTAAACCCTTAAATCTTAGCTTTAATTTGATTTGAGGAATATATATTAGTTATAAATTATGTAGTAGTGATTTGGGAGAATAAATTGTGGTTGTTTTGGAATAAATTGAAATATTAGGGTTTTGGGGATTTTAGGGTTCTTCAACCCGTAGCCCAAACTGGGCAAATTCCCAGGGCGGAATCGATTCGGATCCCATGCGAATCGATTCAGTTAGAGGGTAGGTTACAGGTTTGGGAGACCGAATCGATTAAGGTTAAGACCGAATCGATTCTTCTATTATATAGTGTCAAGGTTGGTTCACCGAATAATTTCGACTTTTGGGTGAATCGATTCGCTAGGGCGAATCGATTCGGCCCAAGGGGCGAATCGATTCGGTTTCCCTGTTTTCATGGGATTTTTCCTAGTTTGATTTTTAGCACTTTTTCTTTTAGGTCCAAGGTTTAGGAACCTTCCTTTGGGAAGTAATGGGGAGTCCTAGAAGATTGTTTTGGTACACTAATGTCCTAGGATGTTATGGAATAATTAGGCTTACCCGAGGGCTAGTTTGTGTAGGTTAATATCTGACTGATATAGGAGTTTACCGAAAAGATAAATGGGAGATAAATTTTTAATGTTGATACTTTTGGGAGATACTCCTTGAGGGAGACTCACTTTTATGGTTCATGAAATTGTATGAACTTTTGGAGACTAGTTTGAGGTTTATGTCACTTCGGGTCTTGGGTCATTAATAAAATATGACACTAAGTGTGGTACTAAATAAATAAGTACACATGATTTTGAGAATGTAAAAGTGAATGTTTTCAAAAAGGAAAAACTAATGTTTTTCATAAATGTTAATTTATGGTTACACACCCTCTTTAAATGACATCATAAGGGATGTTCGCGCTTTGTGGTGAACCCCTCTGGCTAGTGAATGCAGGGTGGATATATACCTAGGCCATATGAGCGTTTATTCTATGTTTCTGCGATGGGTAGGTAATTCCGGGTGTGGTTATGACTACCCTACAGGCATATGGACGCTTCCCGACATCTTGCGTTGTTGGTGCCCAGGTGTCATAATTGATAGGCCCTGGAAGATGATGGTCATTTAGGGGCGCGCAGAGTGGGAAAACCCGGACGGGCGGTCTTAGAACGCGTTATATGATATATATAACTATGTTCAATAATGTGTGACATTATGGGTATTAAAGCATTTTATAAAATTGAAATGGCTCTAATTACATTTTCCGGATGGAAGAAGGAAAATGGATGCTATGATATGAAAAGGTTAAAACATTTTTATGATAATAAAACTTTCTTTAAAATATGCATTTTCCTAAATGGAAGAAAGGAAATAAATTGGTAATGAATGTTTTGAAATGAAATTGATTGGTAAACATTTGATAAAAAGCCTTACCATATATATATATATATATTCTTAAAGAAAGAAATGGGAATTATGTTTTGATGGTGAATGGATTTAATTATGTACCCTTGATTAGCTGAAGATGGGACCTCTCATGTATATGCATATATTAAAAATGTGTTGAGGGTCTAATGTATCTCGACGATCAACCTTGCCTAGTAGTAGTGTATCGAGGGGTTCCTTCTTTGGATTTCGCTTTACGAGACACCCCACGCACGAATAAGGGCTTAGTGTTGAGATTGGGGAGAAGTTAGCCATTAGTTCTTGTTTTAACTAGAGCATCATCATTGATATTGCATTAGGTTTCTTTTAGATTGAGAGGTGAGAAATTATATTATGTCAACAGCGAGATAATTACGCACTTAACTGTCATGCATTTTAGTCAGATGGGAATCACATCAAATTGGGCCCTGACCCATCTATATTTCTTTGTTTTTTCACATACTCTTTTCCGTATAGGTGCTCTACCGCATGGACACCCGTATTTACGTTTCCATTCCGGTTGTCATGGAGCTACGGCATATTGGGGATGTTGTAGGTTATTTGTGAAAGATGCCTCTATCTTTTGTACTCTAGTTATGTTCAGTTATTTATTCGGGCGTGTTTGCCCAAGCATTGCATACATTTTTTAAATTGTAATTATTGAAATGTAATACTCAGTGTAACTATTTGTATTGGTCTGTTTACCGACAGCTTATTCAGTGATTATTTATTATATTTCCATTCTTTATTAATCTATTTTTGATATCCACCGTTTTTGAAAATGGGATTGTCAAGTGTTTTCTTTTCTTGACAAATTTACTTTTTATTGACAGTTCTTTTTTTTTAAATGATTGGTGGTTATCTCGTACTATTATTTTAATCGATAGTAATGCTGAGAATGGACCATCAATGATTCCTGTGATTATTAGAGTATTGGGATGGCCACCTATTATTTTAGTAGGCGGGTTGTCACAACATCCATCCAAGCTTCCTGTTTCAATCTAGAACTAACCCCCACAGATTAATTTGTTTTTCCCAACAATTATTACTCCACTATATAGATTGAACGATGCATTTTAAAACCTAAATCATCCACGATTTATAACACTCCCACACGGAGTTCATAGATTAGTTTTATATTGAGATTCCAAAATTTCACTCCCAAATACATTTTCCTCAACATCAACTGCACACTATAAATTCATGGGTTTCTAACATAGCCCATATTCTTACGTTTATGAATTGTATTGTCCCTCAAATTAACCATTATATTACACAACATGCTAAATTCCTCAACATCCCTATTTTTTTAATAATCCCCCCCAAAATGTAGATGGTTTACAGCCATAATGATATGAATAGTAATACCTGAATTTAAATGAAAGCATGTTTAACTGCTTGCCTGGATAAATTCATAGAGTCTGATTCCATTGATGAAGATGATGGATTTCACCCCAAAAGTTCCCAAAGTTCTCCCGCTTTTCTTCTCTGCAAGCCTAGGGTGTTCTTTTTGAGTCGTGTCTTCCTCAACCTCTCTAATTTGGGTTTTAAAATATTTTTCCTTTAGTTTTGCATCCACCACAAACTCTCAAATTTTGATTTTCTAATGTTAATCTGTAAATTAAGCTTACGGGCAACATTAAAATGGCTAAAACACCCTCGTGTGAGCCTGATTATGCCTAAAAAAGCCCCGAGACCCAATTACTACCCACGAGTACTCTTTTCCAGCTATCTTGATCTATCTGGAGCCAATCGTGAACTCGAAATTGTCATCCGAATTTACTCTATAACATTCTCCAATATCGACCTCAAAATGCGACATATTTGAGATCTAAAAATGATCCGAATTAATTAAACCTCAATTCACCATATTAAAAAAATTCTCCAATTTAAATGAATTCTCCAAATCATAAATTTAAATTTCTCCAAATTAAATAAGTCTAATTTCAGTAAAATAATTTAATTCCATGTCCTCAATATTACGGGGCATTACATACTTCCCCCCCTTACAAAGGAATTTCGTCCTCGAAATTAAGATAAGCCTAGTACTCCAAGCCTCGACTAGCCCCCTAATCACTTACCCTTAAGATTGGTACACCTATTTCTACTACTTATAATTGCGAATTATTTTAAAATTAATTTTATTATCCAGGGCGCCCATAGACCCTTTACTCGTGCGAATCCACAAGAAATTTACCCAGTTCCACTAGACTTAAATCGTAATATAACTTTCAACTCATAGTTATAACTACATATGTATAATAACCAACGCACCAAACCCATGTCCTAAAGACCAAACATCTCCCCACTTCAAACATTGCACTAAACATCAAGCGTGGGATGTCTCGCAAAGAGAAATCCAAACAAGGAACACCCCCGATACACTAGTACCTAACATTGCCAGCTGTTGAGATCCGTTAGGTCCCTTGTCCATAGCACGTACCCCCAAATTCATGTCTCTTGATATAAAATAATACTCAGCCACTTGCATGTTACAAAACGCATCATACCATATTGATCCCCTTACTATCACTAGTTTCTTAGCGCGAATCAATGATAAGTTGTATCTCCCCTGTCGATAATAAACATAACCACCCCAAATCTCATTAGTAAGCGTCCCTACTCACCGAGGTCAAATATAACAATTAAAACACATTCTTATAAGTCTATCAAGTAACACATGATAACATATATACATATATATAGACTAAACCCTCTTTAAGGTGATAACTATCACAAGTAAATCCTCCTTTGGAAAGCGAACACAAAGTCCCACCATACTATATATTATAGCCCAGATATACCGACGTAAATATAACTAACGTCTTGTATGTAATGCACTTATCTCAATCTCATGTACTCACTCTCAGTGTGGATATATCATACATATATCCTCATTTACACCGCAATTTTCAATTTACTTCTTCTCGATAATGCCCCCACCCATTAACTTGTGGTACATAAGTTTCCTCGGTGCTTCCTTCATCGCACTACCCGACTCTCATGGCTATTTATCGTAACAACTCTTAACTTACTGTGTTTCCTCTTCACACTCAATAATTTAACATTTACAATCGATGTACTAGCATCCAATAACTTCTCACCACTCCCAATGTTTATTAAGCTCCACGGGTGCAACATTCCATAATGAATCTCAAAAAAACTTTCCCCAATGCACTATCCCTTCACGTTGTTGATCATCGAAATTCATGGCTCCAAAGCACATAACTAAGATATCACAAATTCTATCTCACAACAGAAAAATTAAATCATATATGCATATGTCTCTCAAGGCTTCACACGATAGAAGTCTCACACTATCACTAAGTTCTCAGCGCGTAAACAACCATGAGCTAATTTTCTTAGCTCAGTGGTAAACCCGATATACCCTGAATCACATCATTAAACATACTTAAACACCGGGATCTAACATAACTAGATAATTGTAATCTTTGAAGCCTACATCTTGAAATATCGCCGCGAGATCGATCCCCTTTCAACTGAGACGTCGCAAAATATACATCCTTCCTCGGAACAGCGAACACGATAGTCATGATGTAACCGCCCACCATCGCTTAATTGTTCGCACCAGGATAAAAACATACCTCAAATATCACCTATCAAAATGATATCACCTCATAAAATATAAATCCTCTCACCACCCATACCCTCTCCCTTGCAGATGAAACTGAAGAGCACCCCGCGACTCCCTGAAAAATATGCACAGACTATAGTGATATTAGCGATACCTCCACTAAACCCGTTTCACATGAGAATCCAGTACTAACAAACTACCGTGGCTCGCTCATGTTGCACAAAATAGACCCCAATCACCCTGGGATAAACTCATACATTCAATTGCTAAAACACCATAAGTTCAAATCGTTCATGGACATAACACCTCCGTCTCATATGAACCAAAAACTTCTTATAACTGTTGCCCCTACTGGGCATCCCATCCTTGTCGCCCAATTCACTGTGAACAATATTAACACACAATGCTTAAGGAAATAACTGAACCCTACTAATTATCTTAATGTCCTGCGCCTACATGGCGGTCACCATTCCTAGAATATTCCATCGCTTCTACTGAGCCTTTGTCCCCGCAGTCCATCTAACTGCCCCCGCTAGTCTTCCAATTGAACTGTTATACGAATTGCAACAACAATACTTAAGAGCAGGAAAACATAAGTCACATACATGAAGGAATACAAAAATCCTATAATAAGGATCTATATTAAAGAATGCTACGCTGAAACGTAATAAGACACACAGTTCCTAAAGACTCTAGAACTTGATTCTTTGATACCATCTAAGACACCCCGAAAACTAAAATACCAGTTGGCCAACCCGTGATCAAAAGAAAACATTGGTATCATATGGCTCATTCTTAGCATCACTATCAATTTTTTGAAAGTTATTAACCTCCTAGTAATTTAATTCGACTGGTGCCAGATTTTATCTTTCATTAATTAACAATGTGAGAAAATAAATAATAATTAAACAATCACACAAACTAGAAATTGAATCAAACATAGATGAATAATATAAATAGAGAAGATTGACAAAATAATCTGTTAAATATTAAAATACAATAATAATAAGAAATAGTAACCTTAAAATACAAAGTCTAATAAATAACTGAATACCAAAATATGAGGGCGACATGCCCAAATGAGTACAGAAGTAAAGTACCTATGCTAGGAACGAAAAAATGAAGGGTCTTTAATGAAGTCCTGCAACTTCCACATGAGTCTCACTTGTGTGAATCCCTAGATAGAATACTCAAACTGGACCTCCCTATGGTTGCACAACTAAAAAGTTTTGGAAAAGATTTTGATATGGGTCTGAGCCTTAAAACATTTTTGAGTTGTTGTGCCCGAACCTCTCTAATTTGGGTTTTATAATATTTTTTCTTTAGTGTTGCGTTTTCCCCAAACTCTCGAATTTATATTTTCTAATGTTAATCCCGAAATTAGGCTTACGGGCTAAATTAAAATGGCCCAAACACACCCGTGTGAGCCCGGTTAGGCCTTAAAATGCCCCAAAACACAATTACTACCCTGGGTACTCATTCCCTACTATCTCGCCCTCTCCGAAATCAACTGTTCACTCAAAATTGTCATCCCAATTATTTTATAATATTATCCACTATCAACCTCAAAATGCGACACATGTAAAATCTAAAAATAATTCGAATTATTTAAATCTCAATTCACCAGATTTATGAATTCTCCAATCATAAATCTAAATTTCTTCAAATTAAAGAAGTTTGATTTCACCAAAATTATTTAATTCCATGTCCTCTAAACTACGGGGTGTTACACTACATCACCCCAACGCGATGGACCCAAAGGTGTTGGGGTTGACGAATGATGTTCTCTAGTAGGAGGCATAACTTTTACCTTTGTCTTTTTGTTTTCTTTGATTCCTTCTTTACCTCAAACTAATGAATTTTCTCTTTTTTTCTTCTCTTACAACATGTCCGAGAGTCGACTAACTAGCTGAGGGACATCCAAGATTTGGGAGTCGATCACAGTTTCTTCTTATCTCGTTCCAGCTGCTTCATATGGGGAGGGATATTGATCGATTAATAGAGGCTCCTCAACTCATTGCCAAGGGAAATGAGCGCGTCGATGGGATGGAGGATCATAGAGAGCAAGGGAGAGAGAGAGAGAAAAGAAAGATGAGAGAGAGAGAGAAAGTGTGGGGGATAAGGATCAACCCCGTTGTTTTTTCTTCATCTTATTTTTTACAAAGAAATGTACTGATGGAAACACATATATATGAAATGAATGAGGTTTTATTTATTTATCTTTGATTTAAATGACTTAACCGATATGCACATTTTTATTTTATTTGCTGAAAGCGTAAAAAGGATTAGAATTACCTAAAAGAGAATTTATTTGAAAAAAGGATAAGTTAAAAATACAAGGATTGGAAAATCCTGAGAAAATATTTTTATTGAGTTTTTTATTTTGATAAAAAAGGAAAAAGGAAATTTTATAATAATGGGGAATGCCGAATGACATACCCTTTGTCTTGCATATCGACATATCAATCTAGTCCAATCACCGTAAGGTTTTGATTGCACTTTCTTCAGCTACTTTATCCTTGATGGGGTAGGGTTTCATCAAGATTTTTTCCGACCCTTCTCTTTCGCCAAATTTCTCATGTATAAAAATGGGTAATGATAGAGAGTTTTTCATAACCCATCCACATTTTATTTCTATTGCTTATTTCTTGCCTGGGTTTTGTTTCTTCCAAAATGTATATTCTCATATGCGATCAATTTTCCTATTACCTTGAGAACTTAGAGGCTATGTGTAACAACCCTTCCTTTTGGAGACAATTAAATTCCATAATTAAGTATAAATTGGGAATTTGGAAAATTTCTCGAAATAGTGATTTTTGGGATTTTCCAGTATTTAATGATTTTTGATGGGCGTTGTAATTATTTTTGGGACTAAATATGTCGAAGTATTTTAATTATATGTCGTCGTGGAGAAAAGCGACGAAAGAGGTAAGATTTTTATTAGAAACCCGCATTAAGTTATATTGGGTTAGAATAGTGATTTAAGGTCAAGTACCTCGGATGGAAATTTTGACTGCGCCGTGACTCTTGAAATGGCCGAGATAGTCGAAAAAGAGTGTCCGATTGTCGAAATTTAGTTTCGGGTAATTTTAGAGTTAAATGGTCTCGTAATTGAGTAAACGAGTCATTTTTGGGTTTTAAGGGGTATAACCCTTTTCTTCTTATTTAAAGAGGGAGAAAGGGAAAGAAAAGAGAAAGGAAAGAAAGAAAGAAAAGAGAGAAAAGAGAGAGAGGAAGGAGAAAAGAGGAGAAAAGAGGGAACTTTACCCAAACTCCGCGGGATTCAGCTCGAGGTCGTCGGATTTCATCCCCCAGGTAAGTGTTTACTTGTTTTATTTCATTTTGTGCATTCCTCTTATATCACAATTGATATAAACATGATTTTAGGGTTAGAACCCTTAGAAGAAATTTGGTAAAGTTTGGATATGAGTTTAGAAATTGATGTAAGGTAAACTCTTAATGATTTCTAGTATGAAAACCATGTTAATGGAGTATAAAATGCAATTGAAATGGGAGAAATGCCCAAACCTAAGTTTTATGGATTTTAGGGTTCAAATCAAAGATATATGGGTTAATACCCCAAATTAATTGTTGTGTTGGTTGTAAAACCTAGATTAGATGTTTATTCAGTTATTGGATGAGCTTATAAAAAACAAAAATGGAGAATAATGGAGGTTCGGAATTTTTTTGAAGATGATGAATAGTGGCATGCGTTTTAACCGAATCGATTCGGCCTGATGAGAATCGATTCGGCTCTTGGTCAAAAAATGAAATTCGTAGATCTCTTCGACGTGGTCCCGTGGGCGCCGACCGTGTATTTTTCTAATTTTTTTTGGATTTAAAGTGATTTTTCTACGGAAAGCTGTCTGAGATTGAAATCATTAGTTGTAACTCATTGGAGATAAATATTAGGGTTTCTCAAAAATGATTTTTAGGACCTCTAAAGAATTTGAGGAGATATTAGAACTTTGGGTTTGTTGGAATAAATCCGAGTTATAATTTAAATGGTGAGTTGATTAAATTTTGGGTATTGGGTTATATATAAAACCCTAAGAAGATTTGGTAATTTTGGACCAGCCGAATCGATTCGGACAGGACGAATCGATTCGGTAAAAGACAGTTTGAAAGTAGAACCATTTCGAATCGATTCGGGCAGGCCGAATCGATTCGATCCTGGCAAAATTTTGAGGTTTTCTCCTTTTATGTTGAGGGACACTTAAATTATGGTTTTGGAGATTATTATAGGAGTTTCTTCATGGAATATTAGGACTCCTAGAGGCTGATTTGAGGAGGATAAGAAAACCTCGGATTAATTTAGAGTGTGATCCGCGGTATGGAGTTAATTAATGTCTTGGGATAAGAGACATTCGGGTTGATGTATAAGTCCATAAATGAAATTAAGGTATTTTGTTAGCTATAAAAGTAAGAGGACACTTTAAATTTAATATCATGCATATTTGAATGCATGATTTTGATTCCTTGAGGGAATCTTTGGGATTAATGGTCATCGCTAGATGTACTTGGCATAGGGCCACTATATATATATTCTAGGAGGAATATATGGTATATGTATATACTATGTGATTAAAGTATATATATATGATATGATGTAAATAATTTTGAAAATATAAAAATGAATATTTTCAAAATGGAAAGATAAATGATTTTCATAATTGATAAATTATGGATTACACACCTCCCTAAATCGCTATCATAAGGAAAGTTGCGTGCGTTATGCTGATGCCCCCTGGCTAATGAATGCAGGGTGGCTATAGTCCTATAGGCCATATGGGCGATTATTGTTTACTGCGCTGGTTAGGGGATTCTGGGTGTGGTCTTGACTTTCCTGCGGCAATATGGCCGCTTCCCGACGTTGGTAGGTTCCCAGGTTCTCTTGTATAGATAGGCCCTGGAAGATTATAGCCATTTAGGGGCGCGTCCAGTGGGGAAACCCGGAGGGGCCGTCTTAGTTTTATCAAAGCAATTTATGATAATAAATTGGCTTTAATTTACATTTCCTGAGTATAAAAAGGGAAATGGGATAAAGGTTTGGCTTCGGTAACACTCCGGGATGGAAGAAGGGATGTGGCAGCATATGATTGATCAAAGCATTTTCATGATAATGAAAATGGCTTTGGGTACATTTCCTGAGTATAAAAAGGTAAATGGGATGAGATAAAACGGGAAAGCATTTTTATGATAATAAAATTTTCTTTTAAAAGTATATGATTTGTTACAGCAATTCATGATAATGAATTGGATTTTATATTTACATTACGTGAGTATAAATAGGGAAATGGGAAGTTTTGAGAAAATGAACAGTATTGATAAATACTTGTATATAAATCCTCAGTCCGGGAGATGGATCCGTATGTATATTGCAATATGAATATGTATATATGGATGAATCGAGTACCGAGGGTCTAATGGATCCCGACGATCGACCTTGCCGCATTGTAGTGTATCGGGGGGTTCCTTATTTGGATTTTGCTTCGCGAGACACCCCACACACGAATATGGGAGTGTGTTGAGACTGTGGAGAAGTTTAATCCTTAGTGCTCCTATATTATAAATTAGTATGGTATATATATTTATATATATCTTTCTGTACTCAGGGACTGGCGGATCTCGATGATCGACCGTGCTGCGTAGTAGTGTATCGGGGGGGTCCTTGTTTGGATTTTTCTTTGAGAGACACCCCACGCACGAACATGGCATAGCGATGAGACTAGATTGGACTTTAGCCCTCAGTACTTGGACTATCGGGGGTAGATAGTGGTGGGGTGATAGACTAGTTTAGCAGGGTAGCTTGAATAGAATGTTCTAGATAGATGCGATAGGCGTGCACTGTTAGAAGAGAGGTGAGGGGTATCTCATGGGAGTGCGATACCAATCTAAATATGAGAAAATACTTTTCTAAACAAATAAAGCATTTATGCACCTGCAATATATTTTCAAACTCGGGCTCTGACCCATTTATCTACTTTTCCTTTCTTGCTATATATATATATATATATATATATATATATTATATAGGTGTCCAGACACAGGTACGCCTGGATGGAACTTCCTTGTGGTCAGACGTCAGCTGCAGCAGCCGTGGACGCGTGCATGTTTTTTTGATAGCCGCTTTGAGTCTTGTACTCTAGATAGGAGGTACTGTATAAATATTTGGGCCAATGGTCGAATTGCATTTATTTATTCTTTTGCACGTCATTCGATATGGTTGTATAATTTGAACCGAGTGTTTGGTTATTGAATTTCATTTCATTTTCCTTTCAGTTTCATTTATGCATAAATTGTGTGTATGTTTTATTTATAATTGTTTAAAAAGAGTAGTTAAGTAAAAGTTTTTTTGACGCCAGCCTAATAGGTTATTAGTAATTAAATGGATTTTCGACAGTGATGCTAAGAATGATCCATATGAGACTCATGTTTTAATTTAATATTGGAGTGATCACTCGGTATCTTATTAGGCGGGGTGTTACACTATGTTCTCGTACAACGTATACTATGATGACTTTAACTTACATAGGTTTTCCTTGTGGCACAACTAACCCATTGACTGGAACATGATGACGGCGGCGGTATAATTTTGTTACCTCGAGAATTATGTAATTCATTTTGACTTGGACGAAGTTTGCCTAGCGCACGAGGAGTTTTTCGCTATGATGGAGGTAAATCCCAGTGTGCTGGTGAACATGCGTCAATTCTCTTGCTCTCTACAGGAGCTATTACCAGGACTTCTCCACATCTCACCCTCAGTAGGTCGGTCATTTGTTACTGTAGGAATGATCTCCCTCTCGACCGTGTTTACTTTGTGCATTTGTGGGATGTTAAAAATGCAGGCTATGCTAGAGTCTCCACCCTTGGCTTAGTTTCAAAGTTACTTTTGGTGACGGGAAACCTGCTGCTGGACACTTAAATTACTGACATTTCTGCATGAATGTAATATCATCGCAATCCAGCCATTACTAGATACTTGGCGGGAAGGCCGTTCTTATTTTCTAAGAGGAAACTCTTCTATGTTGTTCAAGTGGTTGTATGAGAGATTCTTTTTTGGCGGTTCCCCCTGAATATCCTTTGGCAGTTGTGCCATATTTCTTCAATTTTTATTTCATTAACCTTGGCCTATACATCAAGAACTGGGTAAACTAGTTCATAGAGCAAGGGGCTCGATGTCTACACTGGTCGTACCCTGGTGGGTGGGGGGGGGGGGAGAGTTGCAGTCCATTATGGAACCGAGGGAATACTAGTATGTTCGGTTGGTCGGTTGGTTGGAATACTAGTATGTTCGATGGAGCATTCTAAGTTCCTCTAATGATGGTTGATAACCTAGGACACATGGAGGAAAGGTCTTCTTCAACACTCTGGGCTCTACTATTCCCTGTTGTCATCATTCCGTCCCTAGTTTGGGCTTGAAGAACAAATTGTTGAACATTTGTATCACATTAACATTACCATGAGGTCTGTTCTCTGGACATACTCTATCTCTAAAATCATCCCCTGTTAGGAGAAGAAGTGGATCGACTTGGAAGCCTTACGGAAGCAAATCATTCGTCCCGGGTTGTATCTCTAGTACCAGATTACTACTACTTTCATTCTCACTATTATAATTATCACACATGATGGTGTGTGGAATTGCCCATTGGTCAAGAACTTCAAATTTTGATTGAGAGAGGAAGTCACTCCCTTGATACTCTGGAGCCATGGTCATCCGAGCAACAGGGTGAAATGGGTCAGGAGAGACTACGCTACAACAGAATAAATGCGACTTCTCAAATAAATCAATTTTAATTATGTGTTAACCAAACTAGTTTTAATGAAACCTAAATTGAAGTCAGTCCTAACACATGCATCTAAGTGGTATAAAATCATAAATAAATAATCATGAAAAGGAAACCAAAAAACATGATAGTCACAATATGAAGAAAAATCCCCCACAGGGGCAAAACCTTTTATTCCACTCTAATTGCAAATCACAACTTACACGGTTATAATGAAATAGATTTCTAACACGTGAATACCCTCAGGTGTAGGTCGGTGTCGTCAGTAGTAAGTCCACATGCAGCGAACCCACAAGAACCGGAGTCCTATCTTCACCCAAGGAATATCAAAACCCTCCCCATTTGACCTCATTCCGGTGAAGGTTTATCCTCTCTACAAAGAGTAAGATAAGCAAGATCGTATTTTGGGTTACAAAATAATTCACATAAAGTTTGGGATGTTTTGTGAATTGAAAAAAAAAGGTTTTAAACCATAAAATTGAAGAAGTGACAGTGTTCTACCATTTGCCGATTACTGGTATCGAAAACCCTCAAGTATCCTTAATCAAAACAGAGTGATTTAACGCTCTTTATATAAAAAATTTGAGTCGGCGCATCGTTTAAATGGGATAACCTATCATTCGAACGAGATCTGATGTTATTCAAACGAGATCCCATATTATTTGAAATAGGAAATTCGTGAAAAATAAATTGAATTTTTTATTTAAATTTTTTTTCATTTAATCTTGGACAATTAATTTTGACGAAAAGCAGTGCCTCAACACTTAGAAAGTATATTAGAAAAATATTCAAACCTCTTTTTAAAAATTATCCTAAATATTTTAAGTGAACCATAAAGGGACTGAAATACTTTCTCACCGAAATTAACCTAGCAGAGGATTGAATGTTGAAGAAGCCTGATAATTGGATCCATCTTGATGCATGTATGATCTTGAACAATCTTCGATGGTTTTAGTGGTATACGACATACTTAATTGATAACAGACATTTATAAAATTATGTCCTTACAAATCTCCCCCATCTCTTTGTCGATACAAAATAAAACTAATCCAAATTATCAAATCAAAATGCCCATACAAATCTGATACCCTTCCATGAACCCAAAAGTGAAAATGTACTTGAAAAGAAACTTTTTCAATTTTTCTTCAAAAGTATTCAATTTTTAAAACTTCAAATCTTTAAGTTTTTCTCATCAGAGTGTGCAATCCTGTAATCATCTTCAATTCTTTGTACATACACACATGAGACAAAGCAACTACTTTTGTGATGCGTCGAGTTTAAAATGATATAAGAATAAATCAATCAGTATAATCAAATCTCCCCCATAATGCAAAACTCCCATAGAATTTGTTCTCCCCTTTTTTATTTGACTGAAATAGACATGGATACAAATAAAGAAAATGAAGCATGGAGTTGTCACAACAAGTAAATCAAATAAAATGCTATCACAAAGGGATACTCAAAAGTATTCCAAAAACTATTTTGATTTTTTCATACATAAATGCAAAAATATTTTTACAAAAATCATTGACCATGATTTTACACTAAGATAATCAAATTATGAAAATGGAATGAATAGGTGTGAACAAATTCAATAGGAATATCAATGAAATCTCATAACATATGTGCACTATGAATCCGGAAACTCTTAATGAATGAACTCGAAATCTTACTTAGTTGTTTGAAGTGTTGAATTTAAACGACATCGACTCAATTCGTCAACACATCAAAGTCAAAAGTGATTCCTACACCAATAACGTCTAAAACTATGTAATTCTTTTTTAGGACGCTGTCAGGACGTGCAAACCCGTTTATTTTTATTCCAACCAAACTCCATCATAAATAATAAATCTTTATTTTTCTTGTGGTGATCTAAACTAAATGGCCCATTCTTGGCATATTTATCATTTTATTTCCTTTCATTTTTTCAGGGCTCTTTTAAATGGCGATTACTATGACGAGTCAATTTTACACTCTCGCAGCCCTTTCCCATGAATCTCTCGTCATATTTAGTTGCGATTAAATCCTCATGGCAAACGGTTCTTACATGCACTACTCCCACTATCAAGTTTTATTGCATTTGGTTCGTTTTGAAGATAGAATTTAGATTAAAACACTCCGATCAACATTTGATAAACAAGTATGGTAGCTGACAAAATTCGTGCAAGTGTGCATTAAAGCCAATTATGAGTCAAACATTTAGGTAGTAATCACAAATTACAACTTAATGACTCCACAAATTATAAAGCACAAAATGAGAGGATGATGCATATGAAAACACTATCAAACTGCACACGAATATGGAATGAAGTTGTGACTTGGTCATCCAAAATGTCCATTCAAATAAGGTGTAAACAGAACATAAAACTCTTTTTAGATTTTTTTCAATTTTTCTAAAAAAATAAAAAACTCTTCATATTTTTCGAAAATTTTTCAAAAACAAAAATCTTTTTGTTTTTTCGAAAAATATATGACAAATGTAGTAGAACCAGCAATAGGCATAATATCTGCATGAAAGTAGTCCTATGCTAGCAAACATAAATCACACAAATGAATCTAGAAAACATAAAGCGGGTGTTATTAAGTGAAAATTCAGTAGAGGCAATTAAGCCTGAAAACTAAGACTAACTATAGATAAAGTGTTCCATAAGCAACCAACGGTAACACTAAAAAACTAAGTGTTAATTGATGCGAGTGGCCCGATATGTGTGTTTTAAACAAAACTAATTTTTCTTCGGAAAAGGATCCAACTTTTTATTATGCACCAACCAAGTTGTGAAATCCCAATTCTTACATTAAACCAATATTATCTTGATTAATCCTAAACATGCATCTAGTGATTAAAGTAAGTAAAGAAAAGTAAAGAATACTCACGACGTCGGATGTACGAGGAAAAAACCCAAAGCGGGAAAACAATCTCGGACGGCCCAAGCCAGACAATCACTATGAATAATGGTTTTACAAAGATAGATTAACCTTACACTAAGACTCGATCCCCACGGGTCTTGACACTCCTTATGTTCTTCAATCGTTCTTCAATAGTGCCCACTCAGAAATTTCATCTTCCACGATCTATGTCCATAACACACACGTCTACGTATGTCTCGGTGTCCTCTGATATGGCTTTGATACGTCTACGATTTCGAACACGATGTACGTCGCTTCTTCACCTTTGTGTTCATTGTGTAGATCAAACAACTTTGGTGCCGCAAGATCACTTGAACATATAAAAATGATAACTCGGATCTTTGAAAATTCTAAGGATGTGTTTAAGACTTTTAAACCTTAGAAAACATTAGCAAACAAGATTCTGGTTTGTAAAACTGTTTTCCAGAAAGCACACTTACGAAATTATGATGCAAACATTGTTTAAATAGGATTTAAACACCGCCTTGAAAAATGAGTCGTTTGAACGACTTAAGCATATCGTTCGCGTGACATTGTATCTCGTTCGAACGAGATCCAATGTCGTTCGAGCGACCTTGCGAAAGGTTGACTTTAAAATAAAAACATCTCTTAACAAAGCAATACAAATTAGTCAAACTATATTTCGATCTTATCATCATAAAACGAAGTTTAGACCATAAAAAACTTTTAAAACATTTAAAATAATTTTTCTATATAAAAATTACATCCTTTTCTTTTATAAAATAATTCTGAGTACCATTAATTATACGCATTCATACCTGAGTGATCTCGAAATGAAATTAACTTTGAAGACGAGTAAACTTGCACCAAATAAACATCGGCATGATTATTTCTTTGAAGCTTTGTCGCAACGTCTTCAATTTCTTCAATACGTCATAGACCATGTGGGATCGTGACAAAATAAAATTCTCCCTATGACATATTACAAACACGGTTTTGTTCACGGAATTAAGTCAAAATAATACATGGACTCAATTGGAAATTTATGTCCATACACTAAGCATATAAACCTAGGGTAATGAGACAGATGAATTCAAAAAACCAAATAGGTCGTTCAAACGAAACATCATGTCGCTTGAGCCAAAAGGTTTGTCATTAGAACAACAACTTCTCAAGACATCAAATCTTTCTCGAACGAGAAAACAATAACTTTCACATTTTGCCCACAATATTAAACAATGTTACCCAGTGCAAAAATTTCCAGCAAAGGATGCCTGAAAAGTGGTGACTAATTCAAAACAGTAGCTAAAACAAAGAAAAACAATATAAACTATAACGAGTGAGTCATAACACTAGAAAAAATGTATCTGGAGTAAAACTAGCATATGACAAATATCAACACAATCAACCAAACAATGTCACCTGGGGGAATCACATGCAAGAAAATGAGATTCGTGAACAATTAGACCATAAGCCTCTAAATCCGATTTCCTAACCCAACTCAATGCGTAACGAGGTGTTGAGGTTTGAGGAATCAAATTTACTTTTCTATTAATCTTCCTAGGTACATTCAAAATTTTGTAACATAAACGCCTCAGATGACCTTGCAAACCGCAATGTGGGCAAGCACAAATCGAGCAGTGATTGTTACCTAAAGCTTACCTTCTTCTAAAATTCTGAGGTGGCACTCTCTGAATTTTCCTAAGTGATTCTCTCCTAATGATCCTAGGAGTATCTCTCACAATGTTATGAGGTGTCTCTCTCTTAACAACACTTACAGGTCTTCTCACACGTCCATGGAAGGATTTTGGTGCAATACTAACAACGAAGCCTATACCACCCCTATCATCCTTAATTTGGACAGTCCCTAAAATCTTATCAAGTTTTTTGGATCGAGACTCCAAATCAAATTTTACTTTACTCGAATATCACAAAATTTTCTCAAGTTCACCTATCATAGATTCAAGAAGCTCATTTTCATATCTTCCATAACGCCTCGAAGATCATCTCTCTCACCCTCGACATATCCATGATTCTTTCTAAAAAATTTATCTTCTGCCCTAAGTTCTTCAACCAAAACATCATTATCATTTTTTAAGGCATGCTTTTGCAATTGATCTTTCAATTTGAAATTTTCTTTACTTATTTTCATAGCTTTAGCATAAAGTTCATTAAAAGTTGTCTATAAGCCATGTTCTTCTACACTTCCATCCTCATTCTCATTACCCTCACTATCATCAGTAATCACCTGGAGCGGAAACTCTCGCCTAGAAGCGCAAAAAACATCTTCTTCCGAATCACTAAGGGTAGATACATGAGATGTCAGTTTATTCCATTTCTTCCTTAGATTTGTGGGACACTCTTATATTGTGTGACCAACACCCTCACACTCGAACACCTATCAGAATCATTTTCAATACAAGATTTAGAATAAAGATTCATGTAAATTTTCCTATTGGACTTTTCAAAAAGTTGACATAAAAAATCATCAAAACAACCAAAAGCCATTTTTGAGAAAAATTGGGATTTCAAATAATAATTTGAAAAATCAATCATTATCACACACTTTTTACAGAAAATAGGAATTCACAATATATTAGTGAAACCTGCTCTGATACCACTTTGAGAGTGCTATAGCGAAATAAATGCGGCTTCTCAAATAAATCAACTTTAACTATTTGTCAACCGAACCAGTTTTAATGAAACCCACGTTTTAATTCAGTCCAAACACATGCACTTAACTCATATCAAATCATAAAGCAATAAGCATGTAAAGGAAACCAAATATCAGGATGGTCACAATATGAGGAAAAATCCCCCACATGGGCAAAACCATTTATTCCACTATAATTGTAAATCGCAATTTACACAATTATAATGAGATAGATTTTTGACACATGAATACCCTCACGTGTCAGCAGTATGTCCACATATAGCGAACCCACAAGAACCGCAGTCCTATCTTTAGCCCAGGAGTACTGTAGCACTCCCTAATTAACCTTAGTAGGGTGTAGGTTTATCCTCTCTAAAAAGAGTAAGATCAACAAGATTGTATTTTGGGTTCCAAAACAATTCACATAAAGATTGGGATGTTTTGTGAATTGAAAACAAGGTTTTATACCCTAAAATTATAGAACACAAAGTGTTATGTGGTTTGCAGATTACTGGTATAAAAATTGTCAAGTCTCCTTAACAAAAATGGAGTTATTTAACGAGATTTGTACAAAAAATTGAGTCGGCACGTCATTCCAATGAGATCTAATGTCGTTCGAACCAGAAAATTTGCGAAAAATAAATTTAATTTTTTATTTCAAAAATTGGTCTTTTAATCTTGGACAATTAATTTTGATGAAAAATAAAGCCTCAAAACTTAGAAAATATTTTAGAAAAATATGCAAACCTCTTTTTTAATATTATCCTAACACTTTTAAGTGAACTATAAAGGGAAATAAATACTTTTTAACCTAAATTAACCTTGTAGAGGCTTGAATGTTGAAGAAGTTTGATATTGGGATCCGTCTCGATGCATGTATGATCTTCAATTATCATCGACGGTTGCAGTGGTTTACGACAGACTCAATTGATAACGGACATTTATAAAATCATGTCCTCACAAATATCTCTCCTACGTATATGCCAGTACAAAATAATAATAATATTGATTATCAAATCAAAATGCCTGTACAAATCTGATACCCTTCCGTGAATTCAAAAGTTAAAAGGTACTTGAAATGCAACTTTTTAAATTTTTCTTCAAAAGTCTTCAATTTTTAAAACATCATATCTCTAATCTTTTCATATCGGGGTGTGCAATACATTAATCATCATCAATTCTTTGCACCTACACACATGAAAAAAAGCAAATACCTTCATGATGCATCGACTTTTAAATTATTTAAGAATAAATCAATCAGTATAATCAAATCTCTTCCATAATGCAAAACTCCCCCATAATTAATTCTCCACCTTTATATTTGAGCGAAATAGATATCGAAGCGAATAAACAAAAGAAATCATGGAGTTTTCAGGACAAGTAAATTAAATAAACTTCTATAACAAAAAGATAATTAAAAGTATTCCGAAAATTATTTTTGATTTTTCCAATTTTTCATACAAAAAGGCTAAAATAGTTTTACAAAAATCACACACCATGAATTTACACAATGATAACCAAATTGTGAAAATGGAATGAATACGTGTGAACAAAATCAATAGGAACAACAATTCATTCTCATAACATATGTTCACGATGAATACGGATAATCCTCACGAATGAACTTGAACTATTCCTTAGGTGTTAAAAGTGTTGAATTTAAATGACATCGACTCAATTCATCAACACATCAAATTCAAAAGTGTTTCCCACAGCAATAACATCTAAAACTATGTAATCCGTTTTCAAGACGCTATCAGGACGTGCAAACCCTTTTATTTAAATTCCAACCAGACTGCCTCATAAATAATAAATATTTAATTTTCCTTGAGGTTATCTAAACTAAATGGCCCATTTTCGACATATTAATCTTTTTATTTCCTATAATTGTTTCTGCACTCTTTTAAATGGTGTCTACCACGACGAGTCAATTTTACACCCTCGTAACCCTTTGTCGTAAATCTCTCATCATATCTAATTGCAATCAAATCCTCACAGTAAACGGTTCTTATATGCACTACTTCCATTGTCAAGTTTTATTGCATTTGGTTCATTTTAAAGACTAAATTAAGATGACAACACTACTATCAACATTTGATAAACATGTACGATAGTCAACCAAATTCGTGCAAGTGTACATGAAAGGAAATTATGAGTTAAATGTTTAGGTAGTAATCATAAATTGCATCTTAATGACTCCACACATTATAAAGCAGAAAATGAGATGATGACGCATATGAAAACAATATCAAACTATCACATGGATATAGAATGAAGTTGTGGCTTTGTCATCCTAAATGTCCATTTGTATAAAGTGTAAACAAAACACAAAACTACTTTTAGATGTTTTTAAATTTTTCTAAAAAATGAAAATCTTTTTGTATTTTTCCAAAATTTTTGAAAAATGAAAATCATTTTGGTTTTTTGAAAAATATATGACAACTGTAGTACAACTAGCAATAGGCATAATATCAGCATGAAAGTCATCCTATGCTAGCAAACATAAATCACACAAATGAATCTATAAATTAAAGCATATGTGATTAAGCGAACAATGGAGTATAAGCAATTAAGCATGAAAACTAGGACTAACTATAGATAAAATGTTCTAGAAGCAACCAATAGTAACAAAAAAACGAAGCATATGAACCAAGGGTATTAAGACAGTTGGATGGAGAAAACCAAACAGGTCATTCAAATGAAACATCATGTCGCTCGAACCAAAAGGCTTGTCGTTAGAACGACAACTTCTCATGACATCAAATCTCGCTCGAACGATAAAATATTAACTTTCACATTTTCCCTAGAATATTAAACAATATTTCACAGTGCAAAAATATCCAGTAAAGGATGCCTGAAAAGTGCTGACTGATTCAAAAGAGTAGCTAGAACTAATAAAAATAATGTAAACTACAACAAGTGAGGCATAACACTAGCAAAAATGTATCATGGAGCACAACTAGCGTATGACAAATATCAACACAATTAACTAAACAATCTCACATGGGGTGAATCACGTGCAAGAAAACGAGAGTCATGGACAATTAGACCATAAGCCTCTAAATCCGATTTCCTAACCCAACTCGTTGTGTAACGAGTTGTGGGGGTTTGAGGAATTGAATTTACATTTCTATTAATCTTCCTAGGTACATTCAAAAGTTTGTAATAGAAACGCCTAAGATGAACTTTCCTACCGCAATGTGGGAAAGTGCAAATCGGGTTGTGCGTGTTACCTAAAGGCGGCCTTAATTTAAAATTCCTAGGTGGCTCTCTCAGAATTTGCCTACATCTCTCTCTCCTAATGATATTGGGAGGATCTCTCAGTATGTTCCTGGCTGGCTCTCTCTTAACAACCCTCGGAGGCTCTCTCACACGTGCGTGGAAGGTTTTTGGTGCAATACTATCAACGAAGCCCACACCACCCATATAATACTTAGTTTGGACAGTCCCTAAAATCTTATCTAGCTTTTGGGATCGATACTCCAAATAAAATTTTACTTTACTCGAATCTTTTAAACATTTCTCAAGTTCACCTATCATAGATTCAAGTAGGCGCCTATAATCCTCAAACTCAAGAAGCTCATTTTTCATAGCTTCTGTCACGCCTCGAAGATCATCTCTCTGACACTCGACATATCCAAGCTTCTCTATGAAAATTTTCTCCCTCGCCCTAAGTTCTTCAACCAAAACATCATTACCATTTTTTAAGTCATTCTTTTGCAATTGATCTTTCAATTTGAAATTTTCTTTCCTTATTTTCAAATCTTCAGCATAAAGTTCATTGAAAGTCGTTTGTATGTCACGATCATCTACACTTCCATCCTCACTCTCATCACCCTCACTATCATCACTAATCACCCGGATGGGAAACTCTTGCCTAGAAGCGTAAAAAACATCTTCTTTAGAATCACTAAGGGTATATACGTGAGATGTCGGTTTATTCAATTTCTTCCTTAAATTTGTGGGAAACTCTTATATTGTGTGATGAACACCCTCAAAACTCGAACACCTATTAGAATGGTTTTCAACAAAAGGTTGAAAACAAAGGTTCATGTAAATTTTCCAATTGGACTTTTCGAAAAACGGACATAAAAAATCATCAAAATCACGAAAAGACATTTTTGAGAAAAATTGGGGTTTCAAAAACTAATTTGAAAAATCAATCAATACTACACACTTTTTGAAAAAAAATAGGAATTCACAATATATTAGTGAAACATGCTCTAATCCCAATTTGAGAGTGCTATAGCGAAATAAATGCGACTACTCGAATAAATCAATTTTAATTATGTGTCAACCAAACCAGTTTTAATGAAATCCAAGTTTTAATTCAGTTCTAACACATGCATCTAAGTGATATGATATCATAAAGCAATAAGCATGCAAAGGAAACCAAATAACATGATTGTAACAATATGAGGAAAAATCTCCCACGAGAGGAAATTATTTTATTCCACTATAATTGTAAATAATAATTTACACTATTATAACGAAATAGATTTTTGACTCGTGAATACCCTCTGGTGTGGGTCAGTGTCGTCAGTAGTAAGTCCACACGTAGAGAACCCATAAGAACCGCAATCCTGTCTTCAGTCTAGGAATACCACAGCATTCATTAATTTACCTCTACAGATACAGATTGAGATGTTTTGGTAATTGAAAAACAAGGTTTTATACCCTAAATTTGAAGAACACAAATTGTTCCGCTGTTTGCAGATTACTGGTATAAAAAATCATGTAGTCTCCTTAATGAAAATGGTGTGATTTAATGCAATTTTATATAAAAAATTTGAATCGGGGCGTCATTCCAACGAGATCTAATGTCGTACGAACCAGATCCCACGTCGTTTGAACTAGAAAATTCGCGAAAAATAAATTTAATTTATTTTTTCAAAAATTCTTCTTGTAAGTTGGAAAATTAATTTTGACGAAAAGCAACGCCTCAACACTTAGAAAATATATTAGAAAAATATTCAAACCTCTTTTTAAAAATTATCCCAACACTTTTAAGTGAACCATAAATGGACTTAAATAATTTCTAACCAAAATTAACCTAATAGCGGCTTGAATGTTGAAGAAGCTTGATATTCAGATCCGTCTTGATGCATGTATGATCGTGAACTATCTTTCGCGGTTGTAGTGGTATATGACATCCTTAATTGATAAAGAACATTTATGGAATCATTTCCTTACAGATGTCCCTCTATATCTTTGCTAGTAGAAAATAACATTGATATGAATTATAAAATCAAAATGCTTATACAAATCTCATACCCTTCCATGAACCCAAAAGTGAAAAGGTACTTGAAATGCAACTTTTTCAATTTTTCTTCAAAAGTCTTCAATTTTAAAAGCATCAAATCTTTAAGCTGCTCACATCAGGGTGTGTAATACACTAATCGTCATCAATTCTTTGTAGGTACACACATGAGACAAAGTAAATACCTTCATGACACATCTACTTGGAAATGATATAAGAATAAATCAATCAGTATAATCAAATCTCTCCCATAATGCAAAACTCCCCCATAAGTCATTCTCCCCCTTTTCATTTGTTTGAAATAGACGTGCAAATGAGTAAACAAAAGAAAGTAGGGAGTTATCGATACAAGTAAATCAAATAAATTTCTATCAAAAAGAGATAGTTAAAAGTATTCTGAAAAGTATTTTTGATTTTTTCAATTTTTCATACATAAATGCTAAAATAGTTTTTGCAAAAATTACATACCATGAATTTACACAAAGATAACCAATTTGTAAAAATGGAATGAATATGTGTGAACAAATTCAATAGGAATATCAATGCAATCTCATAAAATATGTCCATGATGAATCCGAATATTCATAACGAATGAACTCGAAATCTTCCATTGGTGTTAAAAGTGTTGAATTTAAATGACACCGTCTCAATTGATCAAGACATCAAAGTCAAAAGTGATTCCCATAGCGATAAGATCTAAAACTATGTAATGCTTTTTCAAGATGATGCCAGGACGTGCAAACCCGTTTATTTATGTTCTAACCAAACTTCTTCATAAATAATACATCTGTATTTTTTCTTGAGGTGATCTAAACTAAGGGTCCCATTTTTGGCATATTTATATTTTTATTTCCTTTCATTTTTACCGTCCTCTTTTAAATGTTGGCAACTAGGACGAGTCAATTTGACACTCTAGCAACCTTTTCCCGTGAATCTCTCATCATATTTAGTTGTGATTAAATCCTTAAGGTAAATGGTTCTTAGATGCACTACTTCCATTGTTAAGTTTTATTGCATTTGGTTCATTTAAAAGAGCAAATTGATATGACAACACTCTAATCAACATTTGATAAACAAGTAGTATATTCAACCAAATTTGTGCAAGTGTGCATTAAAAGCAATTAGGAGTCAAACATATAGGTAGTAATAAAAAATTGCATCTTAATGACTCCACACATTATAAAGCATTCATATAAGGTGTAAAAAAAACGAGACACTTTTTTGATTTTTTTTCAATTTTTCTAAAAAATTGAAAATCGTTTTATATTTTTGGAAAATTGTTCAAAAACGAAAATCCTTTGGTTTTTTCGAAAAATATATGATAAATGTAGTACAACCAGTAATAGGCATAATATGGACATGAAAGTCATCCTATGGTAGAAAACATAAATTACACAAATGAACATAAACTATTCCAGAAGCAACTGGTAGTAACCAAAAAAAAATAACCATATGAATCCAGGGTACTGAGACAGATGGATGCAAAAAACCAAATAGTTCATTCAAACGAAACATTATGTCGCTTAAACGAAAAGGCCTATCGTTAGAAAGACAACTTATTGGGACATCAAATCTCGCTCGAACGAGAAAACAGTAACTTTCACATTTCACCCAGAACCTTAAACATTATTTTTGAGTGCAAAAATTTCAAGTAAAATATGCCTCAACAGTGCTAACTGATTCAAAACAGTAGCTAAAACAAAGAAAAACAATGTAAACTACAAAAAATGAGTCATAACACTAGTAAGAATGTATCATGGATCACAACTAGTGTATGGAAAATATCAACACAATCAACCAAATGATCTCACATGGGGTGAATCAGATGCAAGTAAACGAGAGTCGTGAACAATTAGACCATAATCCTCGAAATTTGATTTCCTAAGACAAATCGATGCGTAACGAGGTGTTGGGGTTTGAGGAATGGAATATACTTTTCTATTAATCTTCCTAGGTCCATTCAAAAGTTTTAAATAGAAACGCCTAAGATGACCCCGCCTACCGTAACGTGTGCAAGTGTAAATCGGGTAGTGAGTGTTACCTAAAGGCGACCTTCTCCTAAAATTCCCAGGTGGCACACTCTGAATTTGCCTAGGTGGCTCTCTCCTAATGATCCTAGGAGGCTCTCTCACGATGTTCCTTGATGGCTCTCTCTAAACAACCCTCAGAGGATCTCTCACACATGCAGGGAAGGCTTTAGTTGCAATACTCTCAACGAAGACTATACCACCCCTATCATCCTTAATTTGGACAGTCCCTAAAATCTTATCTATCTTTTCGGATTGAGACTCCAAATCAAATTTTACTTTACTCGAATCTCTCAAATGTTTCTCAAGTTAACCTATCCTAGATTCAAGTAAGCGCCTAGAATCCCCACACCCAGGAAGCTAATATTTCATCGCTTACATCACGCCTCGAAGATTATCTCTCCCACCCTCAGCATATCTAAGCTTCTATCTAAAAAATGTTCTCTCGGGCCCAAAGTTCTTCAAGGAAAATGTCATTATCATTTTAAGGCACACTCTTGCAAATGATCTTTCAATTTCGAATATTCTTTCTTTTATATTTTCAAAGCTTCAGCATGAAGTTCATTGAAAACCATTTCCATGTCACGGTCATCTACACTTCCATCCTCACTGTCATCATTAATCACACGGGTGGGAAACTCTTGCCTAGAAGGGTAAAAAACATTTTCTTTCGAATCACTAAGGGTAGATACATGAGATGTCTGTTTATGGAATTTCTTCCTTAAATTTGTGGGACACTCTTCTATCGTGTGACCAACACCCTCACAACTCGAACACCTCACATAATCATTTTCAATAAACAATTTAAGACAAAGGTTCATGTAAATTTTCCAATTGGACTTTTCAAAAAGTTGACATCGAAAATGATCAAAACCACCAAAAGCCATTTTTGAGAAAAATTCGGATTTTAAAAACTGATTGAAAAATAAACAATATCACACATTTTTTGCAATAAATAGGGATTCACAAAATATTAGTGAAACCTGATTTGATACCAATTAGAGAGTGTGCCACAACGGAATAAATGTGACTTCTCAAATAAATGAATTTTAATTGTGTGTCAACCAAACTAGTGTTAATGAAACCCAAATTTTAATTCAGTCCTAACACATGTATTTATGTGATATGAAATCATAAATAAATAAGCATGCAAAGGATCCCATATAACAGGATAGTCACAATATGAGGAAAAATACCCCACAGGGGAAAAATCTTTTATTACACTATAATTATAAATCACAACTTTCACGGTTATAGTGAAATAAATTTTTGACACACGAATACCCTCAGGTGTCATCCGGTGTTGTCAGCAGTAAGTCCACACAAAGAGAACATAAAAGAACCGCAATCCTATCTTCATCCCAGGAATACAGCATCACTCCTCAATTGACCTCAGTCCGGTGTAGGTTTATCCTTTCTACAAAGAGTAAGATCATCAAGATCATATTTTGGGTTCCAAAACAATTCACATAAAGATTGGGATGTTTTTTGTATTGAAAAATATGAACTTAAACCGTTAAATTGAAGAAGACAAAGTGTTCTACTGTTTGCAGATTACTGCTATCGAAAATCGCCAAGTCTCCTTAACGAAAACAAAGTGATTTAATGTTCTTTATATAATAAATTTTAGTCGGCGCATCTTTCGAAGGATATCCCCCATTGATCGAATGAGATCTGATGTGGTTCGAACAAGATCCCATGTTGTTCGAACAAGAAAATTCGTGAAAAATTAATATAATTTTTTATTTAAAAAATTCTTCTTTCAATCTTAGAAAATTAATTTTGACGAAAAACAATGCCTTGACTCTTGGAAAATATTTTAGAAAAATATTCAAACCTCTTTTTAAAAACTATCCCAACACTTTTAAGTGAACCTTAACGGGATTTAAATAGTTTCTAATCGAAATTAACCTAGAAGAGGATTCAATGTTGAAGAAGATTGATATTCGGATCCATCTTAATGCATGTATGATCTTGAATAATCTTTGACGGTTGTAGCAGTACGTCATACTTAATTGATAACAAACATTTATAAAATCATGTCCTTGCATCAGGAAGTCGATGAAATGGAATTCAGTAATGTAATTTTTAAGGTCAGTACCTACTATAATATTTATGGATCCCATCACCTCCAGATGAGTACTGTCATAAGCACGCACCGCGGTGGAAGTTGGAGAAAGGTCACTTACTTCCCTTCCCAAGCAATTGAGGGTTCTTAATGGAAAAATATTAAGTGTTGAACCATTATCAATAAGCGAAATCGAGACTGTCTTCCCCATGACTTTGCCTGAAATATTGAGAGAATAGTTGTGATTTAGACAAAACTAAGGTATTTTTCATCGAATAAGGAGAGCATTCTAGTAGAGGTTAGAGATACGACCAAGTTCACAACTTCTTCTAGTATGGTGGAAAGAGGGACTCTGGCCTCGATAAGAAGTTTAGTCAAGGCAATCCGGTATAGTTGGGAAGACGTAAAAAGTCCCCATATAGTAATTTTATCTTGAGTTTTCTTCAACTGATCGAGGGTCCGGCTCCCCTCGAGGGTCATTTCAAACATAGGGAGTTTGTCAACACCTTTTCCCTTATCCGTCATTACTGGTTGAGATCTTAGAATCCGGTAATTCCTTCCAGATCTAGTCATATGGTTCACAAAAGAGTGGAAAAATAAAAATCTTATTTCTTCATCTACCTAGGGATGTTCATCCACTTTATTGATCTCTCCTAGAAGATCCTCAAACGATATTCTTCCACATATATTGACTTTTAGGCTACTATTTTTTGGGTTTTACTCTTCATCTGAACTATCAAATTTCTCCACCCGTTCGATGGAAACAATGTCATCCTTCCATTACAAGTCAATGCATTTTATAACCTCATTGATTTCTTCATATAAATCCTCCCACTCAATGGGGAGATGTTTAAGCGAAGGGACCAAGAACCCTTGTAGTTTCAAATCATCAAGAAGCTCGGACATACTGAAAATTTTATGGGTGTGTCGAAATAAATCTTCCATGAACTAGATGACATCATATGAGTTGACTTTATCGGTGGGTACGAACTATCTATCTGACTCTCAAGCCCACTTTTGAGCTTCCATGAACAGTCTGCCAAACTTTTGATAGTCAATTGTCATCTCTGAGGGAAATTTCAGCCCGAACTTTAGGAGTTAGTTTAATATCTCTGGCAATTCATATGTTTTCCTCTAGAACGAGTACGAACGAAAATGCATGCTCTTATAAGGAGTGAGAGGGCCTAATTAACAAAACAAGTTGGGTGTAAAAGAAAATATGGGAAAACTTTGAGGATTTTTGATGAATATACGGGTATAATGAGTGATTACTGGGTACAATCTAGGTAGACGGGTCAAATTTTGGATCTTCTTGTAGGAATATATCATTTTGGTAATTGGGAGTGGATTGTGGGTAGTGCTTCGTTTTGGATTGGCTAGTGGGGTAATGATACCCCAATCAATTAGGCCTTAAATTACATTTCGGAGATGGAAACACTAATCAGTGGTATGACTGATATTTTTATGGAAATAACAAAGGGCGTCGAGTTCAAATTTTTTGGGAAATGGGTTCGTTAATGGACGAGGGTCCAATGGCGTGATAAGTTTTCACCTTAAAAGGTCTTAGTAGACTTTGGATATAGGAGCATGATGCTCGGTATATTCCTTGATATATGGGTTAGGATGGTTTTCTTATGCCCATGCCGGTAGGCTGAGATATGCTTTGATGGTTGAAACTGTTGTACTGGCAGGCTTCTCATATTTCTTGGGAGTGAAATGTTTAGATAATTTCTTTCTCTCACCTTATGTCATGGTAAGACTTTCTTCAATGACCACTCCTATTTACTAGAGGGCTAAAAATTGTGGGTAGTACTATCCTCCCAATGTTGCTCCAACATAGGTTAAGTAATTCTTCTACATAATACTGACTTGTTCTTCTTCGAAAGGTCGGTTGGTCATGATTGCCGCCTTCTCTCTCCACCTTGCTATGAAATTACTGATAATTTCTTCAAAATTTGGTTCGAGAAGTTCTAAATCACAGTGACTAACCTACAACTCCACGTGGTAGTTGTACTATGATATGAATTCATGGCTAATAACCCCCCAACTATGAATTATGGATTCCTCGAGAGATAAGAACAAGTGAAGAGAGTTTTACTTCAAAGTTTCTTGAAACCTACGGGATATTATTTCCTCTGACACTCCTAGGAAAGTCATTGCTCGATAGTAACTTCGGAGATGATTAATTGGGGGCCTGCTACACCCGAACTTCTCAATGTTGGCCATCTTAAATGTTTTTTGCAGCTTGGCTTTAGGGTAGAGAGATATATAGGGTAGGTGTAATCCATGTTGTTCTTAGAG
The DNA here is from genome assembly GCA_949130495.1 of Sambucus nigra. NCBI lineage: Eukaryota > Viridiplantae > Streptophyta > Magnoliopsida > Dipsacales > Adoxaceae > Sambucus > Sambucus nigra. The sequence goes on from OX422215.1 coordinate 50,723,699, forward strand.
AATTGGACCGGGTAAAAGTTATTGGTCAATATATTAAGGTACTCCTTAACCGTGGTCAACTCTTATTCTTTCGGATCAACGGTCTAGGGCGTGTTCACCCCTAGATAGGAGCATAAGTGGCATAGGGAAATGATCTGGCGGTGGCATGGGCAGGAGGGGAATGTTGAGTGTGCTAATATTCTTTCGGGATCCAAATAGGCTCAGGCATGGGCGGACCCTTAGTGTGAGGTAAGAGTACCTAGGGCTCTTCAGGAATAGGGACCTGATTTCGCTGAATCTCATGAACCTCTGTTTTAAGGTTGTCAATATTAGTAGTAAGTTACGTTAGGACTGTCACTAATCACGATGAAAATTCATCACTTGGTCTACGTTTTCTATGTAAAGGGGGTGAAGGTGGATTATGTACTCGGAGGAAGTAGTGGGGGAACTGATGAAGCTCTGAGGCGATTTAATGGGAGATCGAAGAAAATAGGGACCCCAACCAAGGGTCGGGTATGCGGTCGTCCTGAGAAGAAAAATGATTCAAATTTATATTTTTGAAAGAGAGGAGGAAAAACTTTTATTATTAAAAAAGGTGGAAAATGTCTTTGATATTTTGAAAGGAGAGGAAAAAAGGTTTTTTACACTTTGGGGTAAGGAGGAATAATGAGAGAAGTCTCTTAGCATGATGATTTTTTTTTTTTATTATTATTATTATTATTATTATTATTATTATTATTATTATTGTTATTGTTATTGTTATTGTTATTGTTATTGTTATTATTATTATTATTATTGTTATTATTATTATTATTATTACTACTACTACTACTACTACTACTACTACTACTACTACTACTGTTGTTACGTTTTCACTTCAATTAGGTTTATGTAAATGCAAATGAAATTCGGACAGGACCCGAGCCTGAGAAAATTAGGTTTGAAAAAGATGTAACACATGGTTTGACTTGTTGCCAGGCTCATGGATAGGTTCCATTTTTAAAAAAAATAAAATCGCATGAAAATTTGGGTGGCATTTAGGTAAAGTTTCGGGTAGTAACCGACAAACTAAATATGAGTGCCCTAGGTTTAACACATATACGAGGGTATTCGGTTGTTGGGTTAGTGGAAAGGTTCCCGTTTGGCATGACTTCCATAATATACGTCTTGCTTTCGAGGTCAATCGGTAAGTGTGGACAAGCCATTTGATATACCAGAGCGTACGTGAATTACCTCACTATATACCTTCTCGACACAATTCGTGTAAGAGAAAATTTGATATACGAGATGTACGTGAACAAGTTCCCCGATATTTACCTACTATCATGACTTTGATGAAGAGGTACGATGCGGGGGGAACCGTTCGATATACGTCTAAGGTATTTTGACAATAGAAGGTGAAAGTCATATTTCTTAGGCTAACTGCAACTTGCCAAACTAACACCCATCACAAAGTGACCCCCTAGTTATGTGACAAAATTTGGTCAATACCCTTGCTCTTTGGCTATGTAGTGTTCAACATGAATGAATCTTTATTAGTATAATATGGATAAAGTATTTTATTTGGCATGATGAAAAACATACTAATAGGGAAGAATGTACAGGTAAAAAAGAAAATCTACCATGCAACATGAATATTACAATAAGCATGGATGTGCAAATATCTATGAGAGAGTGTGTGGTAGTGAACCTATGCATGGATAAACTACAAGTGGTTTGTGATAAGTGTGAGTGAGAATGTATATATACAAGTGGAGTTGTGTGCTACTAAGGCTTAACCATGGATACTCTATGTAGTTTCTGTACAACATGTGGATATAAGTGATCCTACATGTAAGTAGTGAGAAGTTTACATAGACAGTGTCTACAAGTTTGTTAATGAGCATTGATATAGGCGTGATGAAGATATAGGCAAGAAATCATAGGCGAGTAAAAGGGGAACATATAGGTATGTTCATACGTACACGAGCAATATATGATAAGACACACGCAGATAGAGTCTAGCCTTCCTAAGTCAATCCCTAGTAGTGTTGCCACTATTGTCATCCTGAGATCTTCCACTTCCCCGGTTGCTTTTCATGGGGAACAAATGGAGCATAAAGGTCCCGCTCCCCTCGCCACATGATGGGGTACTTCGTCCATCATCATTTTTGGGGTGATGTAAAGAGATAGAGTCGCCAACTAATTTTTAACAAAACAGGCGAAAGAACATTTCCCCTCCTCTAGAGAGCAGCATCAAAGACAAACTGATGCTTGCGAAACCAAATAGAATGGGAGGGTGTTGGGAACCCAAACGCCTGCTTGGTCTTTCATGGGTTTATGTTACTATTTTCCTTAATTTCTTTATAATGTGTGTGCGTGTATACATAAGTCAAGATCGGAATCGCTCGACTCGTATGGTGGAAAAGATTGAGTGAGATCGTCAAAGGAATGTTCCAAAAATAATAATTTAGAAAATATGATGTGCGCGTTTATCGAGATATTGATCGTTATAATATAATGGCAATATTTTTTAGATAAAATGAAAATACGAATCACAAGTACAATATTTAGAGTAAAAAATGATGAAAATGTAAAAGTACGAAGAATGGGAATTTGGACTCGAGTCTCTGGTTTTAGCCCAAAACGCCCATGTAGCCTATAAAGGCATTTAAGTGCACATAGTTTGCATGTAGGATAAGGGTGCAGTTTATCCAACATACTCAAATGGGAGTTTATTATATATATGTGTGTGTGTAGAAAATATATGTAAATTTTGAGAAAATGTAGTGAACAATCCCGTTGGAATTTATATGCGTAACCCTTTTTTTCTTTATTTTGTCTTTTTTTATAGAAAATAAAGTATGTTCAATATAACTAATAAAGGATGTGATGTTAATGTGCATGAAATAAAGTAAAAAGCAAGATTAATAATTAATGTAACAAATAAGAAAATAACGAAATTTAAAAGGAATATAAAAATATTTGGACCTTCTTTTGAGATTTGAGGCTTGATCTTGATACTTGATGAGCTTCCTTGAATGCGAGGGATGAAAATTGGATGAGAGGGAATGATATTTTGATAATTTGGATATGAAAATGATGGGAATGAAAGATGGAAAAGAATTTCACACATGGAAACTTCGTTGATTGGAATAGAATGTCGTTAGGATCACTGATATTGATGGCTCTGAGGTGTGGCTAAAGAGTAAGCTCATGACCTCCTTTTATAGGGAAGGGGGACTATCAATTGTCATAAACCTGGACTTGCTAGTCGACAAGTGACCCAATACACACTGCCGATAGGCAGCGAAATTGACCTATAATTCGGCAGTCTCGTGTAGATTTTTCCCAAAAAAAGATCATACTACTCAATCTGTAAGACCAAATGACACACCGTGAATACTATTAAAAAGGTAATTCAGAGACCTTCAAGAGTCCTTCATCCACTCTTGGGTTCGAGGGTTGATTTTGGGCCAAACGAGGCTTAAAATAATCCTTCGGTCCTTTGGATGGAAGATTATAGGACGAAAATGGATCGTTCGTTCAAATCGTAAGTCAGAATTGTGCATAAGTTGGAATGTTGGAAACATAACGGGAGTCACTTGGACGTTCCAAAGAGCTTTGATCGGTTCAGAGAGTTGAATTTTGTCAACTGGGATCTAAAATCACCCGATGACCTTTCAGAGTAAAATGAGTTGTTCGTTCGTACGACAAGACTGATTTTCTCGTGGGGTGGACCATTGGAAATGTCATTAAGAGCCCTTTGAAGATTCATTCACTATCATTTTATCTAAAGAGTTAACTTCAATCAAACGGAATCCGAAAGCACCCTATGGCCTCCAGATCAGTTTTCGAGGGAAAATGGATCGTTTGTCTGAACCGTTTTATCGTTTCATGAACGGTGCTAACCGTTGGAAAGTTGATTAAATGCACTTTAAGGATTCATTGAGATTTTGCTCTGATGATGAAGTTGACTATGGTGAAATAGGGCCTGGGAGCGCCCGATGGCCTCTAGATCAATATTTTGTATTAAAATGGTATGTTCGTCTGGACCATTATGTCGATTCATACATGGGGTGAACAATTAGAAAGTGATTTACCGCCCTCCAAGAATTCATTGAGCTTTTTTTGTGATAATGAAGTTGACCATAGTCAAATGAGGCCCATATGCGATCGATGGTCACTAGATCGATACTCATAGTATGAGGTAGGGTTTGTAGTGAAATAGGGAGGTGTTACTAACCTAAAGAGGGACTTAGGGGGTCCTATAATGTGGTTTCTACACAAAGTGTTTAGGGAATTATTGGATTCATTTTTCGTTATTGTAAATGAAAATGTTATTAATGATTTAAGTAATATTTAATTATCCTAATTGATATACCCAAATATACCCTCGGCTAGGCCGAGGGTGCCTCCACCCAAACGAGGGCTCAGGCTCCAATTACCACAATCCCATGACAGTAAGGGTCATGAACCAGACGACCATACAAGGGTCCGAACCCCATCGAGGACCAGATGACCTTTGAAAGGGTCGACCCCTCATCACTGGATAGACGACCCTACAAGGGGCTGACCCTTCATCATGGGCCGAACGACCCTATGAGGGGACGAAGTACGAGGCCCAAATCCCGTCGGGCCTAATGCCAGCATCGACTTTAGCCTTGTATTGACATCAAGGGCCGAAGGTGATATCATCACAGTGCGTGGCTTGGGAGATGCATGGAACAGTGCGCGTGGGACTCATATTTCTCATGGACTAGATCATTATTACAATATCATCCCCTAATGTAAGGGAATATTATGTCATCATTGATTGTAAGTGGCACATTCAGGTGTTAGTAAGGGATTGGCTAGATCATAATTCACATGCACCATGCATGCTTGGGGGTACACTACACTCCCCAAGCCCTATATATACTAGTCATCTTCAACCTTGCAAAGGGATCGATAGTTGTAACCCTATTAAAAACTCTGCTCGTACACACAGTGTAAAGAGAGAAAAAGAGAGTATGAGCTTATGAGCATTGTATCCAAGGCCATTAGTGCCCATATCTAGTGGATCACACACTCACAGTGGATGTACGCCTAATTGGTTGAACCACTATACATCATTGTCTTCATTCCTCTTATACTCATCCCCTTCTATACACATACATAACTCTATTGTTGTCATTGTTATAACTGTTTGAGCTCATCGTCACTTATCTGGTGGTGCTAAATCTTAGCATCCCCATTCGTGTGGAGATTTTTCACCATTTAAAGAGACCGATTAAGGTTCTCAAGCTCATCAGTCTATTGATCATTAAACTCTTCACAGCTCAAACATATGGCACCAGAGATTCCACTACCACCTCCTCCACCGGATGGTGGAGTAGGACCTAGTTCTAGTTATGCACCACCTCAATCTGAGATGGCTGATGTGGCGGCTGCCCTGAAGTCTTTAGAAGTAAGCTAGTGGATTATGCAGGAGAAATTTATAGCTCTTAGCCAAAACATGCTAAGACCTTTCAGGAGTCTCACCAAAAAAGATTACTCTGACAGCAGCTACTGGGTAGAATGAGGCTAGGGGACCACCCTAGGCACCGCATAAATACCTCCCACCTCCATAATGGCGGAGGTATGTCACTGACCCTCAGCGTCTATGCCTGGATAGTCAAGGAAACCCTTGCCCAAAACACAGATATGACGATCAGGAGGTGGAAGAGGCCCCCATAGAGTGATGGGAGTCATATGAGGTCTCCAACAATACTGTGCGACCTATCCAGCAAAGTAGAGGGAAGAGTGGATGGAAAAATCCCGATGATCATCTGAGAGGCTCTGCTTTTGATCATCTGATCTGGGGGAGGGCCATTGAGGAGCTGGACCTAGTAAATGACCTGCGGGAAAAATTATCCTGATCGAGAGGTATTGCTAGGTCCAGGAGGGATGCATCAGATGTTCGACCCCATGGATGGGATGACGATCAGGGAGAAGTAAACAGCTGACACAGTCCTACCGCATCAGAACCCTCTATTAACCTCAAAGAGTCGGCAGGGGATAACATAGGCCAACCCGACCCTACGAGGCCATGGAATGACTTGATCCAAAGGATAGAGGATAAAATTGGTTAAATCCTAAAGATCTGGGTCCCTTTTTAGAGAGGATACTCCAAAGGCTCACCCTTTTGTGGAGAAGATAGTCAACTTCCCAATGCTATGTAAGTTTAAGCCACATGTGGTCACCCCAAGGTATGACGGGAGTACCAACCCTATCCATAATATTGAGATGTACCAATCAGCGGCAGACATATACTCTATCTCAAATGAGATCAGGTGTCGTGCCTTTTCTGGCACTCTGACGGGGGCCGCACATGTCTGGTATATGTCTCTCCCGAAGAACTCCATTAAAAATTTTAAGCAGTTAGCAGACCGGATTATCCATAACTTTTGATTAAGTTTAACTTTTCATATATTTCATTTTTCATATTCCCTTAATGATGGATTGTGTGATTTTTTGATGTCTAAGAATATATTATCTGACCATTTAAAAATAGTTTTCAAATAAAATATTTTGAATTTTGTGTGTATTTTCACTATAAACCTTCACGAGAGAACACTCTTCCTCAAGGATAACCTAAGGGTTTAATGGTTTGTTGTACATGGTAAGTGCGAATGCAAGTACCCATGAAATTTGCACAGTTTTGATTTGTTATATATTTCTCTCTCTCTCTCTCTATCTCTCTCTCTCTCTCTCTCTCTCTCTCTCTCTCTCTCCCTCTTTTCTCGAGGACTAGGAATGTTATGTTTGGGGGTGATGTGATAAGCATCCAAAAGTGTTAAATTTTTATCGCAAATAGACTCATTTTAATTACTAATTTTCAGAAAAATTATCCTTATACTGGTATTTGTTTACCTTTTAGATAAAAACACATTAGCAAATTAAAACACTCCATTTCAGTGAAATTTTGGCAAGAAACAACCGTATATGAATTTTCATAGGGGGAATAGTAAATTCAGATGACTAATTTCAGACTCGAATGAATGATTAGCGTTGTACATCTCGAATCAAATGACACCTAGGTTCAAATGACGTGTCAATCTAAGTTAAAACGACGAAATTATGATCTTCAAAAATTCAAAACTTAAAAAAGTCAAGGTCAAAGCTTTGGGTCAGACCTGAAGTCATACCTTGAGACCCGAGCACTACTGAAATATTTTTGTCATCGAAATGAGGGTCACATTATCTCATTTAGTGCATCAATTGGTGGTCATTTGAAGAAGTTATAAATATTTTGGGTTTAATTGTAATTATTGGAAAATGGAAGATAACTTGAAGCTTATATTATTTCACGCACTATACATATTGAACCACAAGATATCTCAGTGGTTCGCATAGTTTTGCACAATGGCCAGGTAATGCTTTCAAAACATGCTGCGGTGGGGGGTTATCCTCAATTTTTCGAAATAAATCATGTGTGCCACATGGAACCATCCTGGAATAACACGTGGTAGCCCAGTTACTATTGGATCCAATCTCATCCCCGCGCACCCCACCCCACACGCGCGATTGTAGCCCACGTTCTGCCAAATTTTCCCCTTTTTACTTTTAACCCCATGAACTTTATTTCTTTAATATTTCCTCTATTTCTCTCAATTCTTCCTCGTTTTTATTAGTTTTTTAAAAGAAACCCCCAAATTTTAATCCATCTCCCATGATCTATTATCAACAGCCCACACTCTTAATAATATAATCCTTTACCCATATCCTCTTTTTATTATTTTGTTAATCCATCCTTTTTAAAATTTTAAATATGCCCCCAAGGCATTTTTTCGCCTATAAAAGGGGCATTTGGTCTTAATTTTTCAAGACACTTATTTTAGTTAGAAGACACCATTCTCCTAGTTCTTATATTTAAATGTGGGGGATATTGTCCCACAATAAAATTTAGAATTGGAGATTAGCTCCTGAGAACTTTAAAGCGCATAAATAAAAATAAGTAGTTTGGACACGGCTTCGGCCTACGTCCACGGGAAAAGGATGAGATATTGATTTATTAATTTCCAAATCAGTTGTACTAGTTAGAGTGCTAGGGATGCTAGCCTAGAGTCCAAGCTGTCACATTATCTCATTTCAATTGGCTTTATTATGGGTTGGATCATTATTATTAACAGACCTAGGCATCCTACAACCTTAGGTATCTTTATGTTTATCCTAACTGAGTTATAGAGTCCCATCGATGGTGGTTTTCTGATTTGTTTATATAATCCTCAAGATTTACTTATATCCTTTTAATTTTCGTGATTATCCTTATCCAATTTACCGACCATGTGCCTCTCATGTGGATTTTCATGTGCTCGATCACGTGACTCCAATTCAGTCATACTCCCCTCAATTTTGCCTAAGGTGGTGGTGATCAATCATTCATACCGATCGACCTTACCTTATTTATAATTTGTTTGGCACGTTTGGCACGTGTTCAAATCATTGCTAGGTTTTAAACGAGGGGTGTTTTGATAATAACAATCCTTGTCGATGCTATGATTTTGAATGTGTCTCTACCCTATGGTTTCAAATCCAGTGTCATTACCTAGAGAAATGATGGTGAATGGGCACGTAGTTCAGTTCTCCATGCACTGTGATGGCAGTTGAGGTGATGGGAGTAAAATAAGTTATAAGGATTTTCCATATCTTATATCTCAGAATTTTTCTCTTACTAAGGTATTTCGCATTCTATCTCTAACTTTCAACAAATTCTTTTTGTTCTTATTCATCTTTCCAATTATTTCCAGGCATGTAAGGAAAAATGATGTCTTACCTGCCAATCAATTTTAGTAATTTTTGAGTCAATATGGTATTGCAACAGCTTTAGGTCCTACCCAAGCACCGAGTTTTACTATATCTAGTCAAAGGAAAAGTCTCGCAATCTTGTCACCTATATTCCCGGGTCCATAAAGGAATCTAAAAAATGTCGTTGTGGTTTCTAGGAAGATATATGGTTAGGTTTGTGATGGGCTTAGATTCCATACCACCAAGGGGGCGCCAATTAGGTCCCTCCAAATTTAGTTATGTTTAAATGTTAATATCTTATTACTTACTAAATCGGTTATTTATTTCACATCACTTTTTTTACCACCAAACTATCCAACTACCATGTTAACGTTGGAAATTTAGTTTAAATCTGTAAATGACAGACCCTTGTATTTCACCCCCACTTGGGTGTGGCTCGTGTCTGTCTCGATTACGATCTCACTTATCATTTCATTACTAACTTTACAACCAACTGGGTCATTCATGCTCGTGTGTTTCTGTGCTATAATCTCACTTATCATTCCCTTACCAACTTTACGACCATTCGGGGTGTCCAGGTTGCTAATTATACCATAGTTGATGACGATTCCAATCGAATTTCCAACCCATCCTCAGCCAGGATGATGAAGGGGTTTATATTTTGAAATCCTTCCCATACATAATAACAATAGGCTCTGATTCCAACCACAGATAGGAATAATATGAGGATGATGAGTAAGAGGAAGAAGAAAGAGAGGAAGACCTTGATTCCATATAGAACTATTTTGATCCACTCTTCTACTACGAAGCAAGCTTATATGCTCACCCTTAGGAAGGCTTAGGTCCAAAGAAGACTTCCCCTTTTAGGAGTTCCCCTTCACATCGATATCTCTTTACCTTAAAGAAATGATAAATAGATCGAGGAGATAAATCGAGCCAAAACCTTCAAGGGATAAGTTGAATAAGCAATCGACAACTTCCACAATGGCCGACCAACTTCCTTCAGCCAACGCACTATGGAAGAGGAAGTTGATTTCCCTTGAGGAAAAATAATCCTTCATGTTGAAGTGTTAACTAAGGGTGGCCAAATAGGCTAAAAAGAAGAAGCTCAACAAGACATCGATAGACGATGGTTCAAAAGCCCCACCTCCACATTCCATCGATTGAGATAATGTTTGCCACAATTTATTTGAATTATGAATTTTGAAACTACAACTATGTACTGACCTAAAGATAAAAAAATACATCGTAAGAACAAATATTAACAAGAAACAACAATTAAAATAAGTCTATTTGAAGGACACAAATAACACTTTTGTGTTATTATTGATATGGAAAATATAGGAGAAGGCTTGCATGAGTAGAAGGCTTGCAGCCGTAGATTTACATATACAGGTTGCAGTTTTACCAGTATATGCCATAGACTTACATGGTATAGGGTTCGGCCTCTCCCTTTCATCTTAGTTGGCCAAAACCCCTCTAATTTACATGAGCAACACATCACATACACCTCCTATAAATAGAGTACCATACCTTGAGATAAGGGGTTCGGGTTCATTTCTTGTACTTATACCTAGTCCATAGATCACTACACTTGTGGAGACATTAACAAAAACTCTACATCCCTTGGCACAGCTTGGAGGCCACTCATTTTCATTATGGTCATCTATTTGGCCCTCCCGAAACCATCATAGACATGTATTCTCCTCTCTCATCTACATTGTACGCCTGTTACGACATCGTAAACTTGTACTACAATGCATATATATTGCGAATGAGGCAAAAAAGTAGATATAGGCTCATTTTTATAGCTGAGCCACTCTATATCATGTGTTTTGTATCTTTACATGCTTTATTTCTATTTTATACTTCCAGGAAAGAAATTGTCTGACTTCCGCATCCCTTATGAAGAATGTTTCATAGATACATATTGGGAAAACTTCCCTTGGATTCAATTATGGTACTCTTGGAGGGGCTGTGGCAATGACATCACATGTTCATCACGTCGCCGCCACAGTGGCACAACTTGGCGATTTCCTTGTCCACTCCCTAGTTACTTTATCTGGTTGATCTCTTTGTATTTATTGCACTCGCACTCTTGTTAGTTTTGTCTGACAATATATATTTTTTAAAAACTAACAAAGCAAAAATGGAAGGAGAATCCACTCAAAGCGTAAAGATGAAAAATGAGATTGCTCAGTTGTACAACCACCTTAAGCATCTTTATGACAAGCATGCCTCGCTCCAAACTTAGGTTAACATCCTGACTCAAAGGATTCTAATGCTATAAGTTGCAGTAACACCAAAGGTCATTGTCCCATCCACATCGACCACGGCCATAGAGTCCTCCGCAACATAATTGGCCGCGAAAAAAAGTCAAAAGAGGAAAGTGGAAAAGAAGAAAAGGTATTTGAAGCCTAGACTCGACTAACTAAATAAATTAAAGAGGTGTTAGAACTCATCAATGAAGAAAAATTTCCCTTCTAGCCTGAGTTAAAGTCCCTTCCTTATAAGAGGGACAAAACTAGATATTGCAGCTTCCACACAGATCATGGGCATAACACTGACAAATGTTTTGCACTGAAAGATGAGATCGAAAGACTTGTGAGGTAGGGAATGCTGCAGCGATTCCTAAAGGATTCTTAAGGCATGTATCGTAATATAACACGTCAAAAACCTCATATCGGACAATTCTTTTGATTCACTCTATGTTTATGTTTTCTCTGTGAAAAATTCTATTTCAATAGTTCATTTTAACTTTGTATTATCCTAAGAAAGTCTTGAATATATGAATATATGAAGTTAGGCTTAATTTGCATTGTCCTAACAAAATCGTATATATATATATATATATATATATATATATATATATGAAGAACATATTTATTCATGTTTGATCTGTTAATTTCCATTTATAGAAATCTTATGAATGACCTTCGTCTTGAACATATTTTAAGGGAAAGATGGCCAGTTATCTTGGAAGGCTATTTATTTGGGGAATGATCAAATGGTTCAAAAATGACAACCTCGGTTCGCTTACAATTCCACTCATTGTGCAAGGACACATTCTTATATTCATAAGGCCAACCATCGTTCGGTTAATTCTACTATCATCTTAAAGGGCTCAAATTTCCCCCCACTCAGCTTTCGCGTACATGAGGTCGGGGAGTCTTTAAAATGTCTCGTACATTAACTTATGGAAGCTTCATAATACCTAGCCTGGGGAGGACTAAAAATGTCCCATGTATTAGCCTGGGGAGGCTTGAAAATATCTCGTATATTAGCTGTGGGTGGCTCAATAACATAACCTTGCCTGGGGAGGCTTGAAAATGTCTCGTACGTCTATAGTAGTCCATTTTTCAATGAAAAGGGCCTAAAAGGCACTCCATAATTATCAATATGGCTGCAGCCAATAAGGGGCCCATTCATTCATTTATTTGGCAGATGCAAAAGAAAAAATGATGATATTAACATCTGAGTTGCTAAAATTCCACGACCGGACTTCAAACCAAACGCGGCTTCGGAATTGCAACCCAGACTTGGAAAAATGATGGTAAAATTAACTGAGGAAAATGAAGTTAATCCGCATCCGAAGTCCATTTTTCTTTGGCATCGTGGCTTCGGGAATGATAGCCACAAATACGAAGTGGAAAATTTCAAAAGTCTTAAGGCAAAATATAACAGGCCGCAGACTTATATCCACATTTCAGTTATTGAAGAAGTATTTTTGCAACTTGTTCGTTCAAGAAATTAAATATATATATGAATGAAACATTCATTAAAATGTAAAAGAAGAAAATAAAGTAATAAATATAGGAGCAATTAAGAGACCAGTTAGATTAAAAGCCACGACCTTGGCTAAAAGATGTGAAATGTCAAGTCACAAATACAAACAAATGGTCATAGCCGAAATAAAGTTCAAATGCTGAGAGGCCGGAGCCCAGTGTACATCACAAAAAAGAAGAAATTCCTAAGTCTAAGACTCAAAATCGTCCTCAATGCCTCTGTCTTCACCATTTATGGTCGTCTCAGTCTCTTCATCACGTGGTGCAACGTCTTTCATCAGTTTCCTTGCTCTCTCGTATGTCGCAGTCCTTATGTCAACTATGCAGGCATTATGTTCTTCATCGCCAACAGTCCAAGACAGGACCTAGTCCTTAGCATATGGGAAGTTTTTGGCCACCTTATATCTAAGTTCTTGGTAGTCATAGATGTATGCCTTGTTATTGATGAGTAATAAATCTCTTGACTTTTTGTAGTCCGCTACAATAACTTGTGTGGCCTAATTGAGGGCTACGGCATGGGAATCTTCAATTTGTTAAAGTGTTGCGACATGCTCTGTCTACCTCTGGATATATTTCTCTTGAAGCTCCTCCAGCAAACACTGAAGACTGGAGGCATATTTGGTGGCTTATACAACCTTTTCTTGTTCAATTTTAAGAGATTCTATGACAGTTTTTATTTTTTCCTCCACATCATCCCTAGCCTTAGTTGCAGTATCAATTTTCATTGGGGATCCTTGGAGTGCCATAGTAGCAGAATTTTTTCTAGACTCAAAGGAAGACTTCTGGTCATTCTCCAAGTAAGTTAAATGCACCCAATATGTGACCTCCTTTAATTTTTATTAGCCTTAGTACTTCTTCTTTTGGGACACCAAAACGTCCGCGACCTATAAAGAAATTTAAGGTTAGAAACAAAATATGAGTTATAAGAAGAATGTCGGAAATTGATGTTTCCCTTACCCTCAGCATGCTGTTGAGAGCATATTATTCAAGATGCTCATAGTGCTCCTCCACCAGGTGATCTAGGTCCATATTGTCAAGAACCTTTCGCATCTTGTGGACCACCCTAGATTTATGTCCTGGGATGATTGAGTATTTGGTCTCCGCAATTAACGCTGCAAAAGAGCATCATGGACAACACTGGCATGAATACGAGGATGTGCCAAGTTGGCATTAATAGACATAATTATTGTTGGATGGGGTAAATTTGAAGTGGTAGTTTATGAGGTTCCGCGGCCATGCTGTGGCTCAGACTCCGAGGGAATTAAGGTTGCCCTGGCCAAATAACTTCCAATGTCATCATTATATTGGCCCACAGGCCTTTCTTGTGGAGAAAACTCCTCAACCTAAACTATTCGCGCGATAGGAGCTGTTTGATCGCCTTAGTGGGTGGGGCAGGGTGCTTGGACTTGGTCCTTTTTCTCTTTTTCTATCTAAATATGTTATTAAAGGGAAGCTACGTCCTTATCCATTTTAGCTAATTGAGCAATTAAGATCTCCATATCTATCTCTTCATGTGAAGAAGAAATGAGGCAAAAGTTAAAAATCAAAGGTTTAAAAATAACTACAGCGGCGTTAATGTAGAAAGGGATTAATACCTTCCGCCGCCATCACTTTCGGTACAGATTTGTCAGTTAAGTAACCTCCCTAAAAATTGAAACAAAAGACACTAAGGTGCTATTTTTTTTTTCATTATCACTTACAGTTGCAACTCTTCTTATTCTTCGCTCATACCGCTCACTTAGGGGAAACTTGCCAAGAGTGGAATAAAAGTTCAATGCTAGTACAAAGCAATAGAAGAAATATTGAAAAATAGTGGAAAGAAAACGGGACATGTAATTAAATGCCAACAACCTTATTGACCTAGTTTGGATGGGCGTCCCCACTACAGCGCCATCCTGAATGATTTATATCTCCCCGACTCATCTGAATGGATCTCCCACCCTTCTCTAGAAATATAAAAATACTTGTCATTCCAATTTTTTACACTGGTTGGTCTGTCAGTGTAAAGGGTTTCATCGTTGTCGTGGAGGGAAAATTAACAATACCACACAAAATTTACAGAGTTATCCGTCGGTCTATAAAAGTGGAAGAATTCTATGGGAGTTATGACCCTCCTAAATTTATTCTTCCATAGCACTATAGATGCAAGAATTTGCATCCAACTATTGAGATCTAGTTGGGTTGTGGCTAACGTCGTGGTGTGGATGATTCTCCTAACTCGGAATCCTATATATGAACGCATTGAGGGGGAAGCAGACCCCATCATTAGCAATACCAGAGCAAGGACTTTGTTCCGCGGAGGGTGCTGAGAAAATCACATTTTCAGGAAACTCAAATGCCTCAGCAAGTTTGTTAACCCATTCTTGACTCATAATTATGTGTCCATATAATTCTGCAGGTGGTCTCTATGTTCTATTAGATGGGACAACAAGTGTGTCCCTGTGCCTAGAACGCCCAACAGCCATGGAATCAATGTCCGTAGGGTTTCTACTTTAGTGGGTTCCCTCTTCCATTACCTTAATATCTTTCCTACAAGTGGAATTTGTGGAGTTAGAGTCTATAATGATGCAATTTGGGCAATGTTTGAACAGGCAAGGACCATATGTCTTTAAAGGATGCACGAATGGGATTTGAAGGGGAGAAACTCCAAAATGTGTGTTCCAGAAGTCCTTTCAGAAATTTGTCAGGATTCTAACCTATATGGTTGTAGCAAGACCTGAAAAGAAGAAAGTTTGTTGTTACGTGACGCATCCAGTATGGTCAGATAAGCCTCTTAGAAGCCCCGGTAGGAATAATGTGATAACCAGTTTGATAGACAAATAGAAGTTTCAACAAGTTCAGCTGACTACACAAAGTGTTGGGCCTTGTAATCTCAAAAGATCAAATTACTGTCATGGCATATTATTTTTGAGGAAGAAGATATTAGATATGTTCTTAGGTGAAGCAGTAGTTGGGTTTATTGTCAAAAGGATGTTCCTTGTAATCTCAAGAGATCAAAATTAATGTTATCAACCCTAAGGACAAAAAGGAATATTCATTGCACAAGTGTTGACATGGTGCCGCAACCATATTACTTAACCAAGATATGCTACCTATCGCGACAATAATTCAGAAACAGGTTGATAACAAAGGGGGCATAATATAAAGGTTAAAGCCCTAGAATTTTAAAGGTTTTCTCAAGAACATCAAGAATATAATGGTGTGTTTTCAATACTTGTACTACTCTAAAGCGAATAAATTTGATCCTACGAAAGTACACGGAATTCCAAAGCCCTAAAAACCTAAGCCTAAGTCACCAAGTTTCATTTGTTGAGTTAACATGGATGTTAATAGTTTATTTCATCGGTTGAAGATTGATTCAAATCCAAACCAATTATCTATTATGATCTAGTCAAATCAATGGGCTCAAATGAGTTAATTTCAGCATGAATTTAGTAGTATCGTTTCAATTCAGATTTAGTTGTTTAATATGATTCAGCAAAAAGGTGGATTCGAATGGTTCATTTATGAACATAAATCATGAAGAACATTAAAAATGGAATCATAAAACTATTGAGGAGTTTTCGGTCTTAAAATCACCTGGAAATTGACGGGAATTAGTTTCTCAGCCTCCTACCGCCACTAGACACCACCTAAGGTTCGTCGAAAAACTCAAAAGAACTCATGAAAAGGTTTTTCTCTTGAGATGATCTCGGGGAACTGGAAAATGAAATGATGGTCATAGCCATATCAATTTATATAAGAGTGCGCGAGAAGATAAAGCGTCATTTTAAAAATGGCCACGACAGAGATGACGGGCCGAGGAAGTATAACATCAAGACGTAACACTAACAAATTCCTTGGCACTACGCCTCAGGGGCTTATTGATATGGAAAATATAGGACCCCTACCACAAAGGTATTATGATAGGCATGAGCCGAAGACTTGCTACCATAGCCTTATATATACATGTTGCGGTTTTACATGTATATGCCATGAACTTACATGTTATAGGGTACGGCCCCTACCTTTAAGCTTAGTTGGTGTAGACCCTCTCATTGACAATAGTAACACAACATATACACCTCCTATAAATAGAGGTGCACACCTTGAGATAGGGGGTCCGGGTTTATTTCTTGTAATGTTACCTAGTACAGAGATCACTACACTTGTGGAGAAATTGGAAAATACTCTACGTCCCTCGGCACAGCTTGGAGGCTACTCATCTTCATCACGGTCATGTCTTCGACACTCCCAGAACCATCATAGACATGTATTCTCCTCTCTCATCTACATTGTATGCCTATTACGGCAACATAACCTTGTACTAGAGTGAATATATAATGAGAATGAGGCAACAAAGTGGATATAGGCTCATCATTATAGTCGAACCATTATATATCATGTGTTTTGTCTCTTTACATGCTTTATTTCTATTAATACTTGCTATGAGGATGTGAGTATGACTTGTGTCTGATTTCTCACATCAACACCATCCCCGAACATAAATATTATAGTCCTCTAGGAAATAAAGTGAAACAAAGATACATGACCAAAAGTGTGCCACTTGTGATTGCACTTAACGAGTGAAACAAGTTGTTAAATCTCTAGGTTTCCAGAGAGGATGAGTGTTGCCTCGTAAGGGTTTGTGGATAATATGCCAATAAAACTCTAAAAAAATTATATCAAAAAAATTTCAAAAAATCCGGTTTAATCTCTTTTTAGACAGAGAAAAAGAATACAACCCACCATAAATGATACATAAAATACGAAAGTATAACTATTGAGTATACGTCAAGTTAAACTTAATTAATACATAAAGCAAATCCATTCTATAACTCAACATGTATGTAGTGTAAATGATGTGAAACAAGTTAATGTGTCATAAGTGTAACTCTTTGATTTCCATGTCAAATCGACACTTCAACTTCAATTATCAATAGATATGTTTCTCAAAAATTAAATCTTTTAGATTTGGGTGACTGTAACACTCTTGTGTGTGAAGAGGGGACTACATACAAATGAGGTCAAACGTCTCTCTCACATACATGAAAAAATGGATACTAGAATGAATTTGATCTCATGAAAGAAATGGAATTCACTATATTGAGAATGTCGAGTTAGTCACCACATAAACTTTTCAATATCCCGAACACCTTGCCGATTGAAAATAAGGGATAATGTAATGAATTAGGGGAAAGTGAGAAGGGAGGATGACGTTTTAAAAGTTTCGAGAAAAGCGATTAAAACATAAGCTACTAATATCTTCATTTTACAAAATATAAATGCATGATTTTCTTTTTCTTTTATGTATCTTTTTTATTTTGAATCATTTTCCCATAGATTATTTTTTCTTTTTCTATATATATTTTTTATTTTTTTATGTGGAACGCTTTTATGAGATATGGCTGTCTTTAGAGTACAGATGAAGATAGTTTACATATATTATTTCGACCACTATTTTCATTCAAAAAGAAGGGTGATGATGAATAAGATATGTAGATCAAGTGGGGAGATATGTATATACATTGGTGGGGCTAATAATGTGGAAAATGAGTCGTTTATAGAGAAGTGAGTGAAGGTTTGGTGCTCAGGGTGAATTACAAGACACATACATCATACAACTTGAAAGTGATGTAATTCTTGGTGATTGTGCGAAAATTGAAGAATAATGAGACTGTGCAATGACTATGTGTGGTATTCGAAGGAAGTTGAGTCAACATGTGACTCTGAGATTTCATATCATTTCTCAAAATAATGAAAATATCAAATCTCTTGTGTCTAAGTCTCCACTAATGGCCTTTTAATGTTCTCTTGAGAATTTTTACACTCTCCAGCTTTAGACTATCGTGACGTGATAAGTTCCCAAATACAGTTGAGTCTACGAATTCAGGGTGCAATATGACTTACAAAGTGTTACTTAAGATTTTAAGTTTAAAGACTGACTTCAAGTTAAATTTAGAGTATTCTAGACTTAGATGCTGGATGTTGGATTAATCGCATCAATAACGAGATAAACTACATAAAAAGTAAAAATAAATGTGGCTTATTTTTTTATTAAATATTTGAAAAGATGCACAATTTGTTAAAATTTCCACTCCCAAACTAGAGAGAACACAGTCCTTGATGTTTAAAATCATATTTTGAAAATTTAAAGCACATGGTAGGAAATAGTATATCTAAATCAACCGCTAATGAGTTTGCATCGCGTGATGGAGAAGATTACAAACCTAAAGAACAATGGCTGCTTAAAAGATATTTACATGTCTATAAATAATAAATAAAGCATCGAGGAGTGGATAACACACCACCCCAATTAGGGTAAGACTCGTACATATAAATAAGTATAAAATGGGTTGCCTCTCGGCAGCGATAAGTCAAATTTCTTCAGCCGGACATAATGTATCTCACCCCTAATGATATGAACTCCGATAACACAGGGCGGGAAAAGGTGTGAATGATGGGAATCACCCCCAAACAAGACCAAAAAGACAGTTTTGTTGGATAAAGGCTCCACGGGCCAATGCACTTGTATTGAAAAGTTCTTCACGAGATGGAAAACATCGACGGACCAAGGGTGGGTGGACAAAAGGGTATAGGGACGAAAGGAAAGCGTGATGGTGAATATGAATCAACAACGGACCTTATTGAGGCTCAAGGTAGGGGAAACCAGGGCCCTATAAAAATGGTGATCAATTTGTTGAGGAAGGCCAAAGCATGCAATAATTATGATGGGGTGACACTCATAAAAATAGCATGATCATTCTATAAATGGGTAATGATAAGGGTCATGTCGTGACACCTGTATGACCTCGAGATAGTAATAAGAAACAAAAGTAACATGTGAAAAAGGATGATCAATATCAGGGTCATGTAAATTGCGAGTAGAACCAAAAATACTCTCAAGGATCATGTGGTGGAGGAAGAACTCATGAGATGGCTCATGGAGCTCAAGAGTGAAGGATGGGGTCAAGTAAGGACCTAAATGGGTGGATGGGAATGAAAGAGAAGTGGGAGTAAGTTCCAAACTTGGTGGAGGATCGGATGGAACAGGTAGGCAAATCAGGTGGGATAATAGGTGGGGGAATATGTTCTAGATCAAGAGCATGGGATACAGACTCATAGAGATGCTCAAAGGGAACCTCAAGATCATTCATGCGATGGAGTCTGGTATCTAATGAATGAGTGGACAACTTATCCACCGATAGGTTACCATTCGTGGTGGTGAAAAAATAGAACAAATCCAAGATATAGGGATAAATAACAACGTTGGACTCTATGTGAGTTAAAAAAGTTTGGAATGTATCGATAGGAAGAAAGATAGGAATCGTATTTGATTCAATCTCAGTGCAAAGGGTGGTAATCATAGCTGGAGCTAACCTAAAATAAAAGGGTGTCTTAAAGACACACTCTATGGACGCAATAGGTATAAACTCGACTGTATTTTTTGAGATTACGGGAAGGTGAACCACAAGGGTGGGATTTTGGGATTGGATAGTTTGCGAACCTTATCGTTAGGTTGTTTTTTTTTTTAAAATATAAGGAGCAAATTAATGTCACTAAGTATCGATAAGTCAACAAAAACTTAGACTTGTTTATTGGACCATGAGGTGGTCTCAACTTCAATGAGATAGGGTTGGTCACAATCAAAAATTGTATCACATGAATACACATAATAGTTTCAGTTGCGTGCAATAATAGGTTAACTTGGGAGGAATCCGACTCCTTTGCACAGTCAAATTCACTTAGGAATTTGTCAAGAAATTGAAGTTCTTGATTTTTGCCATGAGTGCCTTAATCTTACTCGATGATGAAATTTTATAATAAACTTTCAAGAGAATATGTGGATGATGGAGGGGAAATGACGTGTGGTGGAGCAATGATGTATGATTAACGTGGACACAACTCGATATTTGCATGACTAAACAAAGACTACCCATATAAAGTGAGGGGAATGAGTTCAAGTCCATCATACACGAGAGAAGGTCATCCACGAGAGACAATAGGTTGATAATCGTGGGGAGCATAGTGATGCGACTGATTGGGATGAGGTGCACTTGGTTTCCATAATAACAGCCGAATATCGTGAGGATCCACACTAAGGGCTTGTGATTAATTGTGCATGGGAGGGTGATCAAAACACCACGAAAAATTCGGTTGCTTACACCATTCAATATTGAGAATCCAATGATAATAGGTCGATGTTGGTTTCAAAACAGTGTCATACAGATACACTTGGTCCATGGTTGGTTCAGATGAATATGGAAAGTATCAGAACTAATGACATAAGTGACCGAATTGAAAGAAATAGGTGAACAACGCATATGGGCAATTATAAAAGTAGTCCTCTAAAGGACGTTCTTCGAACACAACATGATGGATAATGGGACTAAAAGGGTTATCCAATAATATTTTCGGCAATTTTTTATTTTGAGAATAATGAAGAAAATATCCTTTGGGGTTTGATATTTAAAAAAAATAAAAAGAAGCAATTTTTTCTCTTTTTTTGGGGGGTGGGGGTGGGGGCGGGGGTTGGTTAATTTATTTTTTGGGGGAACATAGAAAAATAATTTTCGGACTTTTTTTGAATATATTATGGAAAATAGGAAAATATTTAAATTTTTTTAGGAGGGAGGGGTGGTTGGTTAATTTTTTTTTTTGGGGGGGGGGGGGGGGTGGAGAGATAGGAAAAAGAATGAAAAATATATTTACTTGATTTTTTATTTATTTATTTTATTTTGATAGGAAGGACAATATTTTTATCTCTTTGGATATAAAAACGGAATAGAAAAATGTATTTTCTTTGTATTCTTTATAAGAAAAAAAATATTTTTTTAAAAGGGAATAAAGTAGGCTATTTTAAACACAATAGGACGGAGCATAAAATCGACTACTAAAGTGTAATACGTCGTATTTTTCTAGAATGAATAATTCTGGGGATAAAATAAATATATGTGGAAATGGAATTTAATCGGTGAATTTAATTTATTAATTGCGAAGATATAATTCGTTGGTATGTCATAATTATGTGTGGTTGATTTTTGTGATGTCGATAATTTAACAATTGCATGTGTAGTAGATGATTCATAAATTAGTGGGTGACGCGATTCTAAAAATGTAATACTGTGATAAAATAATTGAGACGTATTTCTGTAAGTATACTAGCTCATTTACATGTTTTCAACCTTTTGAAATGGTCTCGGGGTATAGGCATATAAGTCAGGAGACTTTAGGGCTAGTCTGGTTATAGGTTCGGGCCCATTTGGGGATCCAAAATTTAGGAGTTTAACCTAACTCGGAATTAAAGAATTAATCACTTATATTAAGAAGTTAATAAACTCCTTAGAGATCATCTAAGACCCTAGCGTACACCACTGTGTGTGTGTGTGTGTGTGAGAGAGAGAGAGAGGGAGAGAGAGAGAGAGCGAGAGAGGTAACAATAAATAATTGAAGAGGTATTTAATGGGGATTTCATCAATTATGTATCCCGGCAAAGAATTTTCTTGCTCAATTTAATTTTCAATTTGCTACTCGATTCATTATAATGACCCAATACAATTTCTAGGTTTTAATTTAAATTTTGATGATTAAATGTTAGGAATTAATCCCATGAACGTACAAGGTTAATTGGAACATATGGTGTTAACCCAAAAATCTGGGAGTTGAATTCTTGAAATTAGATAATAGGTGCCTTAGGGTTCTTGGAGTAGATTTGGAGAAATCTTTAAATCACATGTAGATGATTTTGAAACATGTTTATGATCTGCATATTGTGACCTTAATTGCATGTTATATGCTTCGTAATCTGAATTACATATAGCTAGTTTTGTGGAAGAAATATGGACTAAAGTTCCTAATATGTTCATGTGAAATCTTGGATTTAGGGATAAAAATTGCTATTGTTATATGGAATTAATTGTTCTATGATGTGTAATCAAGTAGTCAGAATCCATTCACATGTTTATAGAAAGGAAATCACGATTAGAATGGATATTTTGGTAGAATTAAGAAAATTCATATTTTATAAAACTGGTGAATCTGGGTTACTGCTACTTTTCGAATCGATTCAAACAAGGAGCGAATCGATTCTGCCAACAACCGAATCGATTCGGTCCTATGGGACTAAGTGAGTTAGGATCAAGGTTAGTGCCGAGGTATTTTTAGATGTACGTACGAGTTGGTAGGACGGTGTTTGGGCCAACAGGGAATTTATTTAAAATATAAACGTGACATATATATTAATTGTCACAACATATTTAACTAGGTGGTTAAATAATTTGATAAGGAAGATGTGATTAATAATTAACTACATGGTAAATTATTAATGAAGGAATATTTTTGGATATCATGTGAATATTATAGATAATTAGAGAGGAGTTACCTATACATATTATATGGGAATAATAATATGTATTTGTGTGTATTTGTGTGGACATACCAATGTTCGTGGACGATCCAATCGGTAAGGGTTTCACGTATTCAGCACCATAGCACACATCGACACATTTGGGCTAGACAATTTCTAAGTCATTTACGTACGACGTTGCAACACCATCTACGAGAGGTAGTTATTGATGCTGGGATCCTTTGTCACCACTGGGTATGGGCCTTGCATTGGTGTACTGTGTATTGACCGCCCCATTTATGTGTGTTTTGTGACATATGATTTTGATGTAGATTCCCTCTGACTATCCGATAGAGAATGAACAAGACACCACTGGTAGATGCCCTTGAGTGCGGCATGTATGAAATGATATATATATATATATATATATATATATATATATATACTAGCGGATGCCCGTGCCCGAGGGCACGGTAATAAATTTGTCCCCGTGATAAAACCCAGCCCATAATAACCCATCATTTTTTAGAAAAAAAAAAAACTTAAAATTTTTTTTTAAAAAAAATATATTTTTTTAAATATTTTAAAAAATTATTATTTTTTAAAATAATTTATTAAAAAACTAATAATGTATGTATGCATGTGTATGCATGCAAGCATGCAACCCATAAAATGTCATGCATGTCTTATCATGCATAAGTTACTATTCATAACACCATTGTCCCATATTATATACACATATATTTAAAGTGTGTCAAACCATAATTAATTTAACCTAACCATAAAAAAGAGTCTTAATTATATATTCATCAACATGAATCCCTATAACTAAAAAACAATTTACAACTGTAAAGTAGTTATGCTTGTACATCATTTACATTTAAACAAAATCCTTGTTTTACCCATTTCTAGCTAACCCAAACCGACCTGTTAGATTTGACAGCGACATCACATTACCTGAAAAACATAAACATAAGAACTATGAGCGAAATAGCTCAGTGAATGCATCACTACTACACTACTACATAAAATTAAGTGCAATAAGTCATATCCATATAATTATGTATTAACTTATCCCTTCCATTAGTAATGAATAACCTAACTTTTTGAATAACAATTCACATATCCTATTTATAATAGACAATTCTCCCCCATTCCTGGTCGATGAGTAACCCGTTGTCATTAATAGACAGTTCTCCCCCATTCCGGGTTGGGGAGTAAACTTCAATTTTCTTAAACTGATATTGAACGATTTAATATTCATAATAATCTTATGACATAGAAAACAATGTACAAATTCATGTTCCCAGTGATTACACTTAACTTAGGTTGTTAGCTATTATTTAGATTTCCTTTGGGTGGAGCTGAACTCGGTTGATTAGACCTTACACGTGTCAATCCAAATAAATAAAGACTTGATCCCAATCATAAGTGTTATCTTAATTTAATTATGTAACTTTAATGACTATACAAGCACAATATAATTCCACATAAGTCGCATTTCATAAATCGTGAGTAAAGATGTTGTATTGTTATATATGTTGATAAAGTTATGAACATTTAATCATAGAAAATACATTGTAACTAATTTATAACTAAAACCATGTAAACATAAAAATATACTTCTTAATATAGACATGAAACATGTACTCAAAATACCCTTTGGAAGGTGGAGATGAATGCATTCTTTCATGGGGTATCGAGTATGGCATCAATTTATTGTCTTGTATACTTAACTATCCTACATTCATAAATTGTTTAAATAAAGGTTTCTAAACATATCAATATGAAAACATATATGAATATAATTTTCTATTATAAGTGACAATGTAGTTTTTCAAGATTCCTAGAGCAAGTTTTGACCATTTCTTTACAACACATTAAATCTTCCCTATATGCTCTTTTATTATTCCTTCAACTTCGAAGAATTTTCATACTTTTTATACATTAACATTCCATAATTTTACACCCATGTTCAATGAAAATACTAAGTAATACATAATTAAAGTTTCATAATTTATTGAGTTCATTTTCTATGTCAAAAGCATTACCAAACTTCGGGCATATAAAAATGAATTATACAAACAACAAGTATAGATGAACTTGAAACCATCACTGAGCACTAACCACAAGGAGTTTAATTCTAATTTTAGGATATAAAATGAATATCTGAGTCTACTTTACTATCCAATTGGAATTTCTCAATTCCACCTAGCATAAATAAATATATACAAGGTTGAATAGCAGGGAGTTCAATTCAAAGGAATACGGGTTACATATACCACTTATCCAATATATGAACCTACACATATAATCACAAAGGATGATGAAATTTTAATTATTAATTGTTGATTTCAATACATTAAAATGAGAATAATATAATATTAAAACAATATTAACAAACAATTATACCTAGCAGACACCTCAAGCTTTCCTTGTAATCCTTAAACATCAACTTTCTCTTTCCTCAAGATCCAAACTATCCAAACTGAACCAATGGTTAAATTTTCTTAATAAATGGGTTATGCGGAGGTGTTTATGTTGAAAAGGGCTTCCTTCCTTTTCACCAAATCAAATTAAACCATTTGCTTTACTAAATGGCAAATTAACACTTAAAAGGAATCGACAGATTTTCCTTAATTTCGTAAATTTGGTATAACTTCTTGCTCGAACATCTGTTTGATACGTTGTTTGTTATATTACAAACCTAACACATATATCTACAAAATTTTATAAGCATCACAACTAGTCTCCAACATGAACATTCCTACCGAAAACTTTACAATTTTATATTAGTATCTAATTCGATATTTCATGATTTATGAAGGTGGGATTAAATTAAAAATAATAACCTAACATTGTATATATATATATATATATATATATATATATATATCAATAACACATTATCCATATAACATATGGTAAGCATGATTGAAATAGAATTTGTCGAAGTTATATCCGAGTTGTCACACATATCCTGGCGATTGATGAGTTTTGGGAGAGATTTGAGATGAAGAATTTTTTACAAGATATGTAGTGTGAGATGAGTAGAAGATTCATAGAGCTTAAGCCGTAAGGGCGTATTGTGTCTAAGTACGAAGAATAATTTGTTTCCCTTTCCTACTTTGTCAAGAAGATGTAAATACTAAACATAACAAGATGAGCAGAATCCTACTAGGGTCATCTTGGCATATTAAGAAGGCTATTTTGGAAGGCCCGACCTTTATCACATTTAATTAGTTGGTTAATGTCGGACTTCTCCATTATTAGGATCACAAGAATTTTCCAAAGATAAATGGTGAGAAATGACAAGTATCTAAGTCACCGAGCCAGTAGGGGGAAAATGACTAGGTGTAGCGGATCTTAGACACGAAAGTTTAGGGGTACTTCATTCGCAAATCAAAATAAGACGTTTAGGGGTTCCAATGATCAAAACAGACAGGTCCAAAGTAAATAGGTACAATTCTAGTAGCATAGAGTCCATCAGGGCCAAAGATAGAAGAGTCGAGGCTAGTAGGGATGGCAAATAGAGCGGTACTCATTCAATCACAACTGTTCACTTAAAAAGAGACGCATCATACATCGAGGCGGTTTACTCATGGCAATCAAGTAGCCCAGGATCTGTGAAGTTAGAGGGTACAATGGGCGCCATAGGGGGTTTTTGCACCAGCCACTCCACCACCTGTCACCCCACCTCAGGGATAGTCACCACTACAGTACGAATGGATTTATCATATTATGCCCCCAGAGGGGCCAGCTCCAACACTAGATGTTGAGGGGATGTACACTATTTTTTATCAGATATTTTGCATGTTATTTGACAGGAGGGAATCTCACTCTTTTATTAGCACGGTTTATTCATGCGAGACTGAGATGGTAGATTTTTCTTCCAATATCGTACTATATGTAGATTCACCGATGAGTAGAGGGTAACCCATACGTTCAGTATGTTTGAGTATCATGATTGAGATAAGGTGACTCATTTTTGTAGCTAACTTATTGGAACTTGATATGCACGAGTACGAAGTTATTTTGGGGACGGAGTGGCTAGCTACATACAAAGCATGTGGTGATTGTTATGGGAGATCCATCTTCTTTGACATTTCGGGGTAGGAGATGTACTTGGTTACGATTCCGCACGCTAGGGTTGGGTCAATCATGCATTTATACTATATCAAGGAGGACACTTCTTTGGAGGTTGTTATGATTCTAGATTCTGTCTCGATAGTTAGTAAGTTTCCAGATGTGTTTAGGGAGATCCTAGGTTTGCCACCTTCTCGGGAGATAGATTTCATGATCGACTTGATTCCAAGCATTAGACATGTTACACATACAACTTATCGGATGGTTCCTCTAGAGATGAGGGAGCTTTGAGATCCGATTGATCATTTATAATGACATGGGTTCAGTAGGAGGAGTACGTCATCGTGGGGTTCTCCAATTTTGTTCGTCAAGAAGAACATTGGATCACTGAGACTTTGTATCAACTATACGGAGTTTTACAATGTCACCATAAGGAATAAACGTCCATTGCCCCGCATTGATGATGTAACACCCCGCCCTCCCGGGGAGAGCGAACGGAGCGCTAATACGATAAAATAAATCCAAATCCACAAGTGACAAGGTATAGAGCATCTAAATAAACCCACAATAATATAAATCCACTAATCTCAATCTCTTCAATTACAACAAGTCTCTCGAATTAAAATCACAACTATCTAACTCGAAAATAAAATACAAATCTTCAAACGGAGCTCTAATGCGATAAAATAAATCCAAATCCACAAGTGATAAGGTATAGAGCATCTAAATAAACCCACAATAATATAAATCCACTAATCTCAATCTCTTCAATTACAACAAGTCTCTCGAATTAAAATCACAACTATCTAACTCGAAAATAAAATACAAATCTCCAAAGCTATATACATCAAAATAATACAAATCTTTCCAAAACAATCCTCGCTAAAATCAATCTCCATAGTGCCCCAAAATCCGCGCTAACCTGCTACTAAAAGAAAATATGGGGAAGTACATAATACGATAGGAATTATGCTCAACAGATATGGATAAGCAACGAATAAAACGTAACAATACGATTACGAATATTCAAATCAATTGCATATCTCAAAGAATTTATCAATATAATTTTTCAACAACACATCAATGGGTAACCATGACTCACCCCATTCGCATATGCTTTATCAAGCCATAGCCAGGAATAGCTATTTTGGCTGGTACTCAACATCCGTGCCATATCAAATTCTCATGACAACATGCTCAATAACAATATAATGATACCACATAAATCTGAATAATTTCAACAACTATTTTCCAGATTTCAATGTATTTATCAATTAAAATATGAGTTCAATTAAACAAGAATTCAAAGAGAATGACACTCGCGAGATTGAAGGAGAATATTGTGAAAAATCCATACCTCAAACCATGATGAAAAACCAATGATCACATCCTCAAGATCAACACAAAAGATGTACAGTATCTCCTCCAAGAACCTCCAACAAAAATAGCCCCAAGAACGCCTCTAATCTATGATTGGAACTCACAAATCTCAAGGGCCAAAGTATATATAAAAAGAAGAGGAATATAAAATATATTTGTTGGAAAAAAGTTATGCCAAAAGTAAGTTGAAATGGATGCCCACGACTTCCTTTTATAATGCAAAGAAATGAAGAGTTGGAATCCAAAAGACTCCTTTAAATAAGGGAAAGAAATGAAGAGTTGGAAGTCAAAATAACTCCAAGAGTTAAAAACATTTTAAAATCATTTTAAAATCTGTTTAGCTCCGTTTTCGAAACCGTTTGAAATTCTCGCCTTTAAAAATAATAACCAACATATTTGAGCAATAAAAATAGTTTTATCAAAAACTTTATTTTCCTCCATTTTCTAGAAATTAATTAAAATAGCCCAAAATTACGCGGGTTGTTACAGATGATTTGTTTGATGAGCTAAGTGCTGCTACGTATATCTCTAAAATGCACTTAAGATCAGGTTACCATAAGTTGGGAGTCAAGGAACATACATCTCGAGGACGATACTTATTACGAGATATTGATCGTATGAGTTTTTTGTGATGCGACTTGGGATAAACAACGCGTCGAATGTATTCATGGATTTGATGAATTGGGTGTTCAGAGATTATTTGGATCAGTTCTTCATATTGTTTATTGAAACTTTCCTGCTTTATTCTCGGACTGCGAAAGAGCATGGAGAGCATTTATAGGTAGTCTTACCAACGCTACGGGACCACAAGTTGTATGCTAAGTTCGATACATATGGTTTTTAGTTGATAGAGGTGTAGTCCTTGGGACACATTGTGTTTGAGAGGGTAATATCAGTGGACCCGATAAAGGTTTTTATAGTGATGGAGTGGGGACATCCCACTACACTCATCGAGGTACGCATCTCTTTAGGACTAGAAGGGTACTTTTGTCAATTCATTAAGTGGTTCTCCATGAGAGTCGGCCCCTAAAAAATATGACATGGAAGGGAATGCAATTTGTATGGGATGATGTGTGCCAGTAGTAGTTTGATGAGATGAAGACTAGATTAATTACACTACTAATTTTTGTATTAACTTTGGCAGGGATGGATTTAGAGGGGTTTTAATGTAGGAGGAGGGACAAATATATTATTCTTCATTAAGACTTAAACCTTAGGAGTGACATTACCCCACCCATGACTTGGAGTTAGTAGATGTGGTTATAGGATTACGAGTGTGGAGGAATTAACTCATGGGGGATAAGTTCTAGTTATTTAGAGACCATAAGATCCTACTGTATTTGTTCACGCAATAAGATTTTAACATGCGGCAGAGCAGGAGGCTAGAGTTTGTGAAAGACTACTAGTTCGACATTCAGTACCACCTGAGGAAGGTGAATGTCATAGTGGATGCTTTGAAATTCAAGTCTATGTTAGAGTTAACGGTAGTGTGGAATGCAAAGTGGAAATTACTTCGTGGGGATGATGAGTTGGATCGTGCATTTATGGCAGTTCTCACCAAGAGTGAGTTAGACAATTGTTTGTTAAGGGGAAAGAACATTATTATATTGGGCCAAATGTTGGGTTGAAATTATGAGGAAGGTTAGTTGTTCCAGATGATGCGGAGTTAATATGGTCCATTATCTCATAGGGTCACGATTCACATTTTATTGTACATCCCAAAATGGATAATATGTACCACTACATGTGACGTTAATGTTAGTGGGATGAGATAGAAATGGAAATAGCAAATTTTGTGTCCAAGTGTGCTAGGTGTTAGTTGGTGGAGGTGGCCCATTAGCATCATGCGTGTGTATTATAGCCTTTAGAGATCCCGATGTGGAAATGAGAGAATATTTTTGGACTTAATTACTGGGATACCTATGGGTGATCATCGATATGGGTGATTCCATATGGGTGATCATCGATAGATTGATGAGTGTGTCTCACTTTTTATCTGTCCGTACGGATTATAGTTCCATGCAATACGCTGGTCTTTTCTCATAAAGATTATTAAGTGACATGGGGTACCGTTCAACATTGTGTCGATATGGACATGACGTATGTGTCCCACTTTTAGAAGATCTTTCAGTAGAGTTCAGGGGAAGACTTAGGATTGAGCACCTCATATCATCCTTGGATTGACGGGTAGGCGAAAAGGGTGAATTTGATGTTGGAGGACTAGTTACAGATGAGCATTTTAGATTTTTAGGGGAGCTGGGAGCAGTATTTTCCTTTCATGGAGTTTTGTACAAAAATAACTACCAGTTCACAATTTTTATTGCACACTTTGAGGTGCTTTACGGGAGACCTTTCCGTTCACCCTCATGCTTGTTAGAGGTGTGGGAGAATAAGTTACTCGGGTCAGATTTCATTCACGACACCTTAGAGCAAGTAGAGATGATTCGAGCCCATATGTAGATTGCCCATGACAGGAAAAAGAGTTACATAGACGCAGGTCGGAGACACTTAGACTTTGATGTTGGGGACCAAGTGTTGATCAAAGTGTCTCCCATGGAGGGAGTGATGCGATTTATGAAGAAATGGAGGTTGTCTCCTCGATACATTGGTGAGAGGATTAGACTCGTTCCATATCAAATTTTATTACTTGACCACTTGTTGGTGATGCACACTATTTTCTATATATTTACATTACGAAGGTTCCTTCCAGATGAGATATTGCACCAAAACATTGATATTGATGAGGTAAAGCTCCATCCAAACACTACTTACAATGAGAGACTGGTAGGCATTCTGGACCATCAGGAGCACCGACTTATATCAAAGGTTGTTTCTTTAGTTCGGGTGTAGTGGGGACACCATTGGGGGGAAGAGTCAACTCGGGAGAGGGATGATGACATGATCATGAAATATACTGAACTCTTCTAGTCAGGTATGAACTTTTCTAGATTCCGAGGATCGAATCCCGTTATTGGGGAAAGTATGTAATACCCCGTATTTTTATAGAATTAATGATTTTTGGGATAAAATAAAAATTTATTGAAATTTAATTCAAATTATTAATTTAAAAAATTAAATTCGTTATTATGTCATAAATTTGCGTGGTTTATTTTTATGATGGCGATAGTTGTAATAATTGCATGTGTAGTTTAGAATTCGTAAATTGAAGAATTACGCAATTATAAAAATAATGTTGTGATAAAATAATTGGGACATCTCTTTTGAAGTATATGGGCTCGTTTAAGTATTTAAAACATTTAGAAATGGTCCTGAGGTATAGGTATATAACTCGAAAGACTTTTTGTCTTGTTTAGTTATGGGTTCGGGCCCATTTGGGGATCCAAAATTTAGGAGTTTAACCCAACTAGGGATTAGAGAGTTAATAACTTATATTAAGAAGTTACTAAAATCCATGGAGATCATCTAAGAACCCTAGCCTACACCATTGTGAAGAAAAAGGGAGGAAAAAGAAACAACAAAGAATTGAAGAGGAATATAAGGGGAATTCTTCAATTGCGTATCTGGGTAAGAATTTTCTTACTCAATTTAATTTCCAATTTTCTTCTCAATTCATTATAATGACGCTATATGATTTCTGAGTTTTAGATTAAATTTTTACGATTCAATGTTAGGAACTAATATTATGCATGTAAAGTATTACTTGAAACATCGGACGTTAACCCAAAAATCAAGGAATCAAATTCTTGAAGTTTGATAAAAGATGCCTTATGGTTCTTGGAGTAGATTTAGAGAAATCTTGAACTCGCGTGTAGAGGATTTTAATACATGTTTAGGATTTGCAAAATGTGAACTTAATTCCATGTTATATATCCCATAATCGGAATTAGATGTAGTTTTTTTTGTGGAAGAAATTTAGACTAAAGTTCATAATATGTTCAGGTGTCATATATTATTTTGGGATGGAAATTGGAGTTGTTATATGGAATTAATTGTTCTATGATGTGTTCTAAAGTAGGGAGAATCCATTAAAATGATTATAGAAAGGAAATCATGATTATAATGGATGTTTGGGAATAATTAAGAAATTCGTATTCAACAAAATTGGTGAATATGTGGTACTGCTAAATTTCGAATTCATTCGGCCTTATAGCGAAATGATTCAGTTTGGTAGCAAATCGATTCATCTAAGAACCGAGTGGATTTGGTCCTGGGGGTTGAGTGAGCTGAGACCAGGATTTGTTTTCGTGTATTTTCTAAGTCCATACGAGTTGATAGGATGGTGTTTGATCCAACGGTGAATTGATTAAAAATGTAAAAGTGGCACATATATTAATTGGGAAAATATATTTAACTGTATGGTTAAATAATTTGTCAAAGAAGATGGAATTAATTATTAACTAGATGGTTCATTAAAAATGAATTAAGCTTTATGGATACCATGTGAATAGTTTGGGTAATTATAGAGTAGTTACTGTTCCCATCCCGAGATTTTTCGTCTTCCCCTGGTCTTTCGGGGTGGAAATGAGGGGAAAGAAAAAAGTCCCGCACCCCTCGAAGAATTGCGGGGTTCTTCGGCCATCATCTATGTAGGGTGATGTAAAAGTGATTGAGCTGCCGACTAATTTTGCACAAAACAGGCAAAAGAACATATCATCGCCTCGAGAGAGCGGCATCAAAGACAAACTGATGCTTACGGATCAATTAGTTCAGAGGTTCAGGGGCTAAATTACGAAATTGGAAGGTTTCAGGCACCCAACCTGCCATTTTGGTCTCTTATAGTATTATGTTATTATTTTCCATAATTTCTCCTTAAAAAGTATGTGCGTGTATATATAAATGGAGATTGGAATCGCCTGACTCATATCATGGAAAAGATAGAGTGCCGTCATCCAAAGGAAAGTTCGAAAAATAATAATTAAAAAATTTGACTTGTGCGCTTATCGAGATATTGATCGTTATAATGGAACAAAAATATTTGTTAGATAAACTGCATATATGAATCAAAAGTATAATATATGGATAAAATAGGATAAAGATGAAAATATAAAAATAGTACAATTAAAAAGTCAAATAGTTGGACTCAAATCTCGGGTTTTAGCTGAAAATGCCTACGTACTCTATAAAGACATCAAAGTTCACTTAGTTCGCATGCGTCATAAGGATGGGGTTTATCCAAAATATTCAAACGAGAGCTAATTATATGTGTGTGTAAAAAGGTATTTTTAGTTTTGAGAAATTATAGTGAATACTCCCATTGGAATTTATAGGTGCAACCCTATTTTTGTTTGTTTTCAGTTTTTTAGTAGAAAATGAAGTACGTGAAGTATAAACAATAAAGAAGGAGATGTTAATGTGTGTGAACTAATGTAGAAACTAGATTAAGAATTTATGAAACTAATGCAAAAAAAAAAAAAAACAATTAAAGAGAGAGAAGGATATTTGCACATTCTTAGGAGAATTAAGGCTTAATCTTGATCCTTCATGAGCTCCCTTGAACGTTGATATGAATGTTGGATGAGAAAGAAGGAGATTTTGAAAAATTTGGTTTGAAAATGATGGGAATGAAAGATAGAAAGAAATTTCACACAAGAAAACTTCACTATGTGACAACCCTCCAATCCGAAATTAGGGGTGGCCAGCCCAATACTCCAATATAACGGAATCACAGATGGAATCATTCTCAGCATCACAATAAAAAATATTGAGTATCCAGGATAACCACCCAATATTTCAGAAAACAGGTTGCCAAATGTTTTGAATTTAAAGTAAATAAAGGAAAACAAACAACCCAATTCCTGAAAAGATAGGGGAAACCCCAAGACATATATAAATAATACAACATGGATACAATAAAAAGACCAAATATGTTATGGGTCCCAATGTTTATAACAACATTTAAACAAACTCATTAATTTGTACAATACATTTCATTAGACATTTACAAAAGATTGAGCCTTTCGCCCGAGTAAAGAGACGCGATCTTAACTAAATTGCAAAAATGAAAACGTCTATACCAAATGTGTCTCGTAATACCCGCAATGCATCACGGCTCGCCGAGGACATCGGAATAGGAATTCAAATTAGGCATCCTTGCATTGGAGTACCTCACCGGAGATAAGATGCATATGCAACAAGAAATGTAAACGGGTCAGGGCCTGGTTCTATATGATTACCAGATGAATAAAAAGTATGACAATTATGAATATCATCATGCTAAAAAGATAAAATCTATCTACACAATTCTAAACATAAGCTAAGGAAAAGAAGAAAAGCATGTATTTAATTTAACTAAGCAGGGGAAAAGAAAGATAAACGTAAATAAATACTTCCACTAAATACACCGATTCATTTAATAGTTTATTCCTTATCAGGAAATTATAAATATAATTATAATCTCTTATTGGATTTTATCTCAATTACATGCCCATCCTTGCATTACCATTCCTTAGGAGGAATATAATCAATCGTAAATGCTCTTTGTGGCATTGTACTGTGCTCTTTGTGGCACTTCATCATGCTCTTTATGGCATATCACAAACATCAAGTCCCACTTGATTATGAACTGTTATATTTATGTACATATATTGAATTCTAAGACCGCCCTTCCGAGTTTCCCCACTGGGCGCCCCCTAAATGACCATCACCTTCCAGGGCCTATCTATACAAGACAGCCCGGGCACCTATCGCAATATGTCGGGAAGCGGCCAT
Organism: Sambucus nigra; assembly: GCA_949130495.1. Classification (NCBI taxonomy): domain Eukaryota; kingdom Viridiplantae; phylum Streptophyta; class Magnoliopsida; order Dipsacales; family Adoxaceae; genus Sambucus; species Sambucus nigra. The sequence goes on from OX422215.1 coordinate 50,758,670, forward strand.
ATGCCCATGGGAGAGCCAAGACCACACCCGAAATCTCCTCACCAGCGCAGAAAACATAACATATTGCTCATATGGCCTATGGACTATATCCACCGTGCATTCATTAGCCAAGGGGCATCACCAACCGCGCGAACTTCCCTTATGATGTCATTTAGAGAGGTGTGTATCAAGTAAATTAGCATTTACCATATTCATGATTAAGTAAATTATCATTTACCATCATCATTACCCTTTCCATGTATATGTTTCATTTTGCCAAAAACCATTACCATTAACTTATTGTAAATAATATAACTTATTATCCGGAGCCCAACGGTAAATTATATCGTTACTACAACCTCGAAGGAGTAATTGAAACTCATAATTACCTCCAAACATTTTAGGGTGTTATTTTAAAACCCCAATACTATCATACCTCAAAGGAATGAATGAACTTTCAATTTATTCTCCCAACTTAAATTTATGGTGTTATTATGAACCATGAAGATTAATTTAGCTCCATTGAGCTCCAAAAATCTCCCAAATATAACTCTAGGAATCCTAGTTTCATAATAATTAACTAGAAAAAGAATCCCCTAACATCAATTGGCATATCCCGGTAAAAGTCCCCACATAACCCATTCCTAATGTAGGGTAAACAATTAACTCATCTCACACTCTAGGACTCTAAGTTTACTTCATTCAAGAAGATTCCTAGGTCCTAAACCTAAAAAAAATGAATTGGAACTAACTAAGAAAATCACTCAAAAATTCAGGGCCTCTGAATCGTTTCGGCCTAGTCGAATCGATTTGGGTTAAAGAAAGCGAATCGATTCGGACCTACCTAATCGATTCGGTCGGGAAAACTGACCTTCAGCATAATTTCCGAATCGATTCGAACAATCCGAACCGATTCGGTCGACCCAGGCCTGGAAACTGCCTCAAAGCGAATCGATTCGGCCTAGCCGAATCGATTCGGTTCTCCAAATTGTCCTAATTTTGTGTTAAGGGTTATGAACTCTAATTCTCCCAAACCTCAAATCTCTTCAATTCCACACAAAACCAACAACATTTATCTACCCAAAATCATCCCAACATAATTTATAGCTATTATTATTTCACAATTTTATCATCAAAACTAAAATTAGGGTTTAATTCCCATAAATTCCATTTTTAATCTCCAAATGAATATACAAAAATATCATACAAATTATTCATCTTAAATCACATATTAGCAAGTAGAAAACTTTCATTGACGTATAAATATCAGATTTCTTTGAGTAGTAGCAACAATCCATCTTCAATCTTCATTTTTCTCTTCTTTCTCCTCCTTTCTCCCAGTCACATATTAGAAAGTAGAAAACTCCCTCATGTATATTTTGTTTTGGAGGTGTATAAACTAAATTATCAAACTTTGGAGAATTGGTGCAAAAAACTAAATGGACCATAATTTGGCATGAATTTCTCTTTTTATTGCCTTTCATTTTTTTCGGGCTCTTTTAAATCTCTTTGGATCCCGGATAATAAAATACCTCCATTTTTGAGGTCCAATTTAACGGTGGATTTTGTGCAAAGGATAGATAATTACCTTTCGCAGCTCCTCCCCGTTTTTCAAACAAAGCACACAAACTCACAAAACGGTTTTTATATGCACAGTTTGCTTCTCAAAATTTATCGCGCTTGGTTCATTTTAGAGGACAGGATTGAAGTGAAAACCCCCAACAAACATGTGATAAGACAAGCACAATAACCAAACAAATCAATGCATGTGTGCAATAAGGTAAATTATGAGTCAAACATGTAGGAAGTAACACTTAATTACATCTTAATGACTCCAAACATTATAAAGCACACGGATGAATTGACCTATTGTCTCAAAACGCTATCAAATAGTCACATGAAAATAATGGAATGATGTTGTGACTCGGTCATCCAAAGTGTTCATCCATAAACGGTGCGAACAAAATACAAAAATCTTTTTGGATTTTCTCAAAATTTTAACAAACTAAAATCTTTTTGTATTTCTCAAAAAAAAAAAAACATACAAAAAGTACACATGTCATAACACTAGAAAACAAATATAAATCATGAAACCACAACTAGAGTATGACAAACATGCAAACACAATCATCTATATGAAATGACAAGAGAAGAATCATGTGGAAGAAAACGAGAATCAACTTGTCAAAAATCTAGTGCATCCAAAAGTGACTTCGTAGCCCAAATAGATGTGAAACAACGTGTGGGGCTTTTGGGAACCAAGGTAAGACTAGACTTCGACATCCTAGGACTTCTTCCAAGATCAAAACAAAATCTCCTAAGGTGACCTTTCCGACCACAATGTGAACATGTGTAAACGGGAGGAATGTTACCCAAAGTGCGGGCTTTTCTAAAGTCCTTGGAATTAATTGACCCTCTAAAACAAATAATGGTTTTGGCTTTAGCACTAGAAACATGAGGACAAGATGAGCCATTACCATCACAATCAAACCTACTTGAATCATTTCAATCATTTTTCAACTTCAAAATATTTGATTCAAGCAACAAATTAGACTCTTCCCAAGACAGGCATTGCTTTTTCAAATTTTTGACAATTTGTAAAAGGGTATCCCTCTCCCCCTGAATTAAAGCAAACTTTTCCCTAAGAGTCTCTTCACGTGCCACAAACTCATTGATTAAAATATTTCTTTCATCTTTAGCACAAACTCAAACCATCGAATTTTTAAGGTCCTCCAATTCATTCTCTAAAAATTGGATGCTATCATCACTCTCCTTCTTGGACAATTATAAAGCATTAAATTCATGGTCCGAGGAAACAAATTTTCCACGATAAAAATCTCTTTGATTTTGAACCGTCTGCAAAAGATCCATCGCGGATTTAAAACGAGAATTTTATTTTTCCAAAACTTTAATACTTTTGCAATGTTTCAAATTCAAACTTTTTAAATTTTCAGCATGGTCGTGAACTTTTTCAAAAATAGGCTCCTCGTTAAATGGGCGTTCCATTGAAAATTTGTGATTTTTCACAAAATTAATTTTTCAAAAAAAATCAATATCACATAATTTTACTGAAAATAGTAATACGCAATAAATTTTCGTCACCCGCTCAGATACCAATTTGAAAAGGGCGACGATGTGATATCGATTTAAATTAAATTCGCAAGTTTCTTAGTAATCCTTATTTAATTAGAGTCTACTTTTAAACCAAATAAAATCAACCCTTAAGTATGCATCTAAATCATTCCATAAAATAAAAAGCATGCGACACAGTAAATATGTTGAGAAATAGATTTCAGGAAAAAAACCCTTTCGGTTAAAACCTTTATTTCACTATGAATATAGAAATCGCAACTTACAATTACATAGACTAATCTGCACTGGATCAACGCGCAGCCAACCCACAAAGACACGCAGTCTAATACTCAGCAAGAGAAAACACGCAGTACCCTCCAAGGACTCGCAGCCCAATTAATAAAGGAAGAACCGCAACTCTCGTCAATGACACGCAGCCATAAAACTTTGTAGACACTACCTCAGCAATAACACATAGCCCTCGGTAGCAAAAGATCTCTCCACAATGGTTTGAACAAACACAAGGTTGTGTTCTTGGGTTACCAAAAAGATTCACAAAGGTTTGGAAATTGTGTGAATCAAAACATGAGTCTTGGAACTCAAAAAACATGAAGACTAGAGTAATTGGGACTCTCAAAAACGTCTTCCAAAGTCTAGTAAAACTGCTCCCCCGAAGTTGGTTTAAATAGGAAAACAGATGAAGAGTTTTGCAAAATAAAAACACTGAAATTCTATCCAGCGTACAGGGACCCCGAACCGGTTCGGGTACCCTGCAAACAGGTTTGCCCCCCGAACCGATTCGGGCTGGGTTCGGGGACAATGGCTGGTCAAAGGGGCTTTTAGCACTTAGAAAAAATTCCAAGGTATTTCTTGGAAATAACTCCATTTTCAACGGGCCATAACTTGTTCACCGTAGCTTGGAAATAACTCCATTTTCTTCCAGTATCTTTGTTGCGGCAAGCTATAAAACTTTCCAGTTGACCGGTATTCCGTACGATAGCTATAAAATTACTAAATTGCCCTTGAACTTCCCTATCAATCCTTGATGCTCTGTTCTGACTTCTCTTGCGTACCACTTGCATTACGAGCCTAAAATCATGGAATATGAAGTCGTTGAGGCAGATGAGGGACACCTGATGAAGATCATAAATGCTTGATTCCCAAAATTTGGATGGAGTCCGTCGAGTGAGATCTTGAGGTGATGTGACAAATGTAGCAGCGTACGACATACGCAAATGTAACATGTTGGACATGAGAAAAATGTCCTTACAAATCTCTCCCTATGTCTATGCCAGTCCATACATAAAAAATCCGAATTATCAATTATGAAATTGCCTATACAAATCTACCGTCCCATGAACCCAAAACTAGAGAAGGTACAAATGATTAGTCTCCATCGTTTGTTCTTCAAATCTTCAGAAATCTCAAATCTTTTCTCATCAGGGTGTGCAATTCAGAGATCATCAATGTAGTACCTACACACATGAGATAAAGAAAAAACACCAAGTGACGTATCGACTTTGAAATGAGATAAACATAGATACCAATATATGATAAGCATAAGTCAAATCTCAAAACTCCCGCAAAATTCAAAATCCCCCAAAATAAGATAATTTTTTCTCCCCTTTTTATAATGTCCCCAAATAGACAAATAAGAAAAATAAATCAAATAAGCAAAATCGGGGTATCACGATATTCAAAACAAGGCATCAATCAAATGGCAAACGTGCTCTTGTGAGGAGATGCTCAAACAATATTCACAAACTATTTTTTATTTTCCAATTTTTCATACAAAAAATATAGATACCATTTTAAAAAAAATAGGATACAAAAATCACACCATGGATTTAGACTCAAACAACCGAGTCATTGAAACAGAATGAATGGGTGTGAACACATTCAATAGGTAAATCAACTCAATCAATCATATGTGCACGAAGCATATGTGTACCCCTAACGAAAGATCATCAAAAGTATCCTTAGGTGTAAAAATTTGTTGAATTTAGATAACAACGTCCTGTACGAATCAACAAATCAAAGTCCAAGTGATTTCCACACAGATAACATCCAAAACTATGTAGCGCATTTTTAATAATTTCAAGGACGTGCAAACCCGATTTAATTCGCCAACCAAACTCCCCCAAGCATATTTTCTTTTAGAGGTGTATAAACTAAATTCTCAAACTTTAGAGAATTGGTGAAAAAAACTAAATGGCCCATAATTTGGCATGAATTTCTCATTTTATTGCCTTTCAATTTTATTGGGCTCCTTTAAACGTCTTTGGACCCCGGATAATAAAATACCTCCATTTCTTATGTCCAACGGTGCCTTTTGCGCAAATGATAGATAATTACCTTTCGCAGCCCCTCCCCATTTTTCAAACAAAGCACACAAACTCACAAAACGTTTTGTATATGCACAGTTTCCTTATCAAAATTTATCGTGCTTGGTTCGTTTTAGAGGACAGGATTTAAGTGAAAACACCCAACCAACATGTGATAAGACAAGCACAATAATCAAACAAATCCGTGCATGTGTGCAATAAACGAAATTATGAGTCAAACATGTAGGAAGTAACACTTAATTACATCTTAATGACTCCAAACATTGTAAAGCACAAGGATGAATTACTCTATTGTCTCAAAACACTATCAAATCATCACATGAAAATAATGGAACGATGTTGTGACTCGGTCATCCAAAGTGTTCATCCATAAACGGTGCAAACAAAATAAAAAAATATTTTTGGATTTTCTCAAAATTTTAACAAACTAAAATCTTTTTCTATTTTTCAAAATTTTTCAAAAAAAATAAAACATACAAAAAGTACACATGTCATAACACTAGAAAACAAATATAAATCATGAAACCACAACTAGTGTATGACAAACATGCAAACACAATCATCTATATGATATGGCAAGAGAAGAATCATGTGCAAGAAAACGAGAATCAACTTGTCTAAAATCTAGTGTATCCAAAAGTGATTTCCTAGCCCAAATAGATGTGAAACAACGTGTGGGGATTTGGGGAACCAAGGTAACACTAGACTTCGACATCCTAGGACTTCTTCCTAGATCAAAACAAAATCTCCTATGGTGACCTTTCCTACCACAATGTGAACATGTGTAAAAGGGAGGAATGCTACCTAAAGTCTGGTCTTTTCTAATGTCCTTGGGATTAATTGACCGTCTAAAACAAATAATGGTTTTGGATTTATCACTAGAAACATGAGAACAAGATGAGCCATTACCATCACAATCAAACCTACTTGAATCATTTAAATCATTTTTCAACTTCAAAATATTTGATTCAATCAACAAATTAGACTCTTCCTAAGACAGGGATTGCTTTTTCAAATTTTCGACAATTTCTAAAAGGGTATCCCTCTGCCCCTCAATTAGAGCAAACTTTTCCCTAATAGTCTCTTCAAGTGCCACAAACTCATTGATTAAAATATTTCTTTCACCTTTAGCACAAACACAAACAATCGAATTTTTAAGGTCCTCCAATTCTTTCTCTAAAAATAGGACCCTATCATCACTCTCCTTCTTGGAAAATTTTAAGGCATTAAATTCCTGGTCCAAGGAAACAAATTTTCCACGATAAAAATCTCTTTGATTTTGAACAGTCTGCAAAAGATCCATCGCGGATTTAAAAATAGAATTTTCTTTTTCCAAAACTTTAATTCTTTTGCAAAGTTTCAAATTCAAAATTTTTAAATTTTCAGCATGGTTGTGAACTTTTTCAAAAATAGGATCCTTGTTAAATGGGCGTTCCATTGAAAACTTGCTATTTTTCACAAAATTAATTTTTCAAAAAAAATCAATATCACATAATTTTACTGAAAATAGTAATACGCAATAAATTTTCGTCACCCGCTCTGATACCAATTTGAAAAGGGCGACTATGTGATATCGATTTAAATTAAATTCGCAAGTTTCTTAGTAACCCTTATTTAATTAGAGTCTACTTTTAAACCAAATAAAATAACCCCTTAAATATGCATTTAAATCATTCCATAAAATAAAAAGCGTGCGACACAGTAAATATGCTGGGACACAGATTTCAGGAAAAAAACCCTTTCGGGTAAAACATTTATTTCACTATGAATATACAAATCACAACTTACAATTACATAGAGAAATCTGCAATGGATCAACGCGCAGACAACCCATAAAGACACGCAGTCTAGAACTCAGCAAGAGAAAATACGCAGCACCCTCCAAGGACTCGCAACACAATCAACAAAGGAAGAACCGCAGCTCTCCTCAATGACACGCAGCCATAAAACTTTGTAGAGACTCCCTCAGCAATGACAGGCAACCCTCGGTTGCAAAAGATATCTCCACAAAGGTTTGAACAAACACAAGGTTGGGTTCTTGGATTACGGAAAAGATTCACAAAGGTTTGGAAATTGTGTGAATCAAAACATGAGTCTTGGGACTCAAAAAATACGAATACTTGAGTAATTGGGACTCTCAAAAACGTCTTTCAAAGTCTTGTAAAACTGCTCCCCCGAATTTGGTTTAAATAGGAAAACAGATGAAGATTTTTGCAAAATAAAAACACTGAAATTCAATCCAGCGTACAGGGACCCCGAACCGGTTCGGGTACCTTACAAACCGGTTCGCCTCCCGAACCGATTCGGGCTTGGTTCGGGGACAATTGCTGGTCAAAGGGGCTTTCAGCCCTTAGAAAAAATTCAAAGGTTTTTCTTAGAAAGAACTCCATTTTCAATGGGCCATAACTTATTCACCGTAGCTCGGATTGAGGTGCCGTTACTTCCAGTATCTTTGTTGCGGGAAACTCTACAACTTTCTAGTTGACCGGTCCTCTGTACAGTGGCTATAAAATAACCAAATTTTCCTTGAACTTCCCTATCAAGCCTTCCTGCATTGTTTTGACTTCTCTTGCGTACCACTTGCATTAGGAGCCTAAAATCATGGAACGTGAAGTCATTGAGGGAGAAGAGGGACACATGATGAAGATAAAAAATGCTTGATTCTCAAAATTCGGATAGAGTCCGTCGAGTGAGATCTTGATGTGACATGGAAAATGTAGCGGTGTACGACATACGCAAATGTAACATGTTGGACATGAGAAAATTGTCCTTACAAATCTCCCCCTATGTCTATGCTGGTACATACGTAAAAAATCCGAATTATCAATTACAAAATTGCCTATACAAATCTACCCTCCCATGAACCCAAAACTGGAGAAGGTACAAATGAATAGTCTCCATCGTTTGTTCTTTAAATCTTCAAGAATCTCAAATATTTTCTCATCAGGGTGTGCAATTCAGATATCATCAATGTATTACCTAGACACATGCGATAAAGAAAAAATACCAAGTGAAGTATCGAGTTTGAAATGAGATAAACATAGATACCAATATATGATTAGCATAAGTCAAATCTCAAAACTCCCCCAAAATTCAAACTCCCCCAGAATAAGATAATTCTTTCTCCCCCTTTTTATGACGTCCCCATATAGAAAAATAAGAAGAATGAATCAAATAAGAAAAATCGGGGTATCACGGCATTCAAAACAAAGCATCAATCAAATGGCAAACGTACACTTGCAAGGAGATCCTCAAAAAATCTTCACAAACTATTTTGGATTTTCAAATTTTTCATACAAAACAAATAGATACCATTTTGGAAAAAATAGGATACAAAAATCACACCATGGATTTAGACTCAAACAACCGAGTCATGGAAATAGAATGAATGGGTATGAATAGATTCGATAGGTAAATCAACTCAATCAATCATATGTGCACGAGGCATATGTGTACCCCTAACGAATGATCATCAAAAGTATCCTTAGGTGTAAAAATTTGTTGAATTTAAATGACATCATCTAGTGCTGTAAGGACAATTTGTCCATCTTTATGTATATGTTATGTCATACGCTGTTACAAGTTTGATGGTTGAAAAGATCACATCGTCATCAAAAAAGTCCGAAATCCGAAGATCAAAAGAAGAAGGAATCTGGAAACAGTCAGATGGACCGGTCCACCCCAAAATAAAAAGAATCGGTCCGCCTAGCCTCGGACCGATCCGCTAAAATAAAAAAGGAACCGATCTGACTGCGGATCGATCCGCCCAAGACCGGACCGGACCGCCTTACAAAATGAGTATAGAGAGCACCGAACCGATTGCGAACCGAATTGGCTTCAAATTAAAATAACCGATCCGCCATCGGACTGATCCGCCTGAGGCCCAGACCGGTCCGCCAAGGATAAACTCTGCCAGATCGTGTAGCAGAATTTTTAGGGTTTTGACTCCTTATTTAAACCAAGATCAGTAGTTGGTTTCGACAAGACTTTCCCACATTTTTCAGAGCATATCAACCCTAAAGTATTCACCTATTGAGTCCTATGATTCTAGGTTTTTAGATTCACACATCTTCTATATCTACGTGAATCAAGTTTGGTAACCCAAGAACACCATTGTTGTTGTTCAACCCTTTGTGAAGTGGACCGCTCCTTCCTTTTCATTGCAGCCCTACTGGACAGGGATAGTTCGAGCCGCCATCCCTACGGGAAAGGGAGTCTTCCAGCCGCGACTACAGAATCCGATGCCTGCGGGTAATTCTTAGTCAAAAACTTGTATTTCAGTGTAATCCGATTGTAAGCCGTTTCTCTTACAAATTATAGTGATATACAAATGGTTTTGACCCTGTGGGGGATTTTTCCTTAATTATGTCTGTTTGAATAACTCTTGCATGATTTCATATTGTTTCAATCACACCTAGTTGCATGTTTAGGGTTTGTTTGGGTTAAAAAGGTGTTTATTATATTATTTCTTAATTAAACGCAAGCGCCAACTCTTTCAAGTGCGAATCAACAAATCAAAGTCCAAGTGATTTCCACACAGATAACGTCCAAAACTATGTAGCGCATTTTTAGTAATTTCAAGGACGTCCAAACCCGTTTTAATTCTCCAACCAAACTCCCTCATGCATATTTTCTTTTATAAGCATATAAACTAAATTCTCAAACTTTGGAGAATTGGTCCAAAAACCTAAATGGACCATAATTTGGCATGATTTTCTCTTTTTATTGCCTTTCAATTTTTTGGGGCTCTTTTAAATGTCTTTGGACCCCGGATAATAAAATACCTCCACTTTTTAGGTCCGATTTAACGGTGCCTTTTGTGAAAAGGATAGATAATTACCTTTCGCAGCCCCTCCCCGTTTTTTAAAGAAAGCACACAAACTCACAAAACAGTTTTTATATAAACAGTATCCTTATCAAAATTTATCATGCTTGGTTCGTTTTAGAGGACAGGATTAAAGTGAAAACATCCAACCAACATGTGATAAGACAAGAACAATAATTAAACAAATTCGTGCATGTGTGCAATAAAGGAAAGTATGAGTCAAACATGTAGGAAGTAACACTAAATTACATCTTAATGACTCCAAACATTATAAAGCACAAGGATGAATTGACCAATTGTCTCAAAACACTATCAAATACTTACATGAAAATAATAGAATGATGTTGTGACTCGGTCATCTAAAGTGTTCATCCATAAACGGTGCAAACAAAATACAAAAATCTTTTTGGATTTTCTCAAAATTTTAAGAAACTAAAATGTTTTGGTATTTTTCTAAATTTTTCAAAAAAAATAAAACATACAAAAAGTACACATGTCATAACACTAGAAAACAAATATAAATCATGGAACCACAACTAGTGTATGACAAACATGCAAAAACAATCATCTATATGATATGGCAAGAGAAGAATCATGTACAAGAAAACGAGAATCAACTTGTCTAAAATCTAGTGTATCCAAAAGTGATTTCCTAGCCCAAATAGATGTGAAACAACGTGTGGGGCTTTTGGGAACCAAGGTAACACTAGACATCGACATCCTAGGACTTCTTCCAAGATCAAAACGAAATCTCCGAAGGTGACCTTTCCTACCACAATGTGAACATGTGTAAACGGGAGGAATGTTACCTACAGTGTTATTTTTTCTAATGTCCTTGAGATTAATTGACCCTCTAAAACAAATAATGGTGTTGGATTTATCACTAGAAACATGAGAACAAGATGAGACATTACCTACTTGAATTATTTAAATCATTTTTCAATTTCAAAATATTGGAATCAAGCAACAAATTAGACTCTTTCCAAGACAGGGATTGCTTTTTCAAATTTTCGACAATTTCTAAAAGGGTATCCCTCTCCCCCTCATTTAAAGAAATATTTTCCTTAAGAGTCTCTTCACGTGCCACAAACTCATTGTTTAAAATATTTCTTTCATCTTTAGCACACACACAAACCATCAAATTTTTAAGGTCCTCCAATTCTTTCTCTAAAAATAGGACCCTATCATCACTTTCCTTCTTGGACAATTTTAAAGCATTAAATTCATGGTCCAAGGAAACAAATTTTAAAAGATAAAAATCTCTTCGATTTTGAACCGTCTGCAAAAGACCCATCGCGGATTTAAAACGAGAATTTTCTTTTTCCAAAACTTTAATTCTTCTGTAAAGTTTCAAATTCAAACTAGTTAAATTTTCAGCATGGCCGTGAACTTTTTCAAAAATAGGCTCCTCATTAAATGGGCGTTCCATTGAAAAATTGTGATTTTTCACAAAATTGATTTTTAAAAAAAAATCAATATCACACTATTTTACTGAAAATAGGAATACGCAATAAACTAGCATAACCCTCTCTGATACCATTTTGAAAAGGGCAATTATGTGATATCGATTTAAATTAAATTCGCAAGTTCCTTAATAGCCCTTATTTAATTAGAGTCTACTTTTAAACCAAATAAAATCAGACCATAAATATGCATCTGAATCATTCCATAAAATAAAAAGCATGCGACATAGTAAATATGGTGAGACACCGATTTCAGGAAAAAACCCTTTCGACTAAAACCTTTATTTCACTATGAATATACAAATCGCAACTTACAATTACATAGAGAAATCGGCAATGGATCAACGCGCAGCCAACCCGCAAAGACACGCAGTCTAGAACACAACAAAGGAATACACGCAACACCCTCTAAGGTCTCGCAACCCAATCCACAAAGGAAGAACCGCAGCTCTCGTCAATGACACGCACCCATAAGACTTTGTAGAGACTCCCTCAGCAATGACACGCAACCCTCGGTTGCAAAAGATCTCTCCACAAAGGTTTGAACAAACACAAGGTTGTGTTCTTGGGTTACGAAAAAGATTCACCAAGGTTTGGCAATTTTGTGAATCAGAACATGAGTCTTGGGACTCAAAAAATATGAAGACTAGAGTAATTGGGACTCTCAAAAATGTCTTCGAAAGTCTTGTAAAACTGCTCCCTCGAAGTTGCTTTAAATAGGAAAACAGATAAAGAGTTTTGCAAAATAAAAACACTGAAATTGTATCCAGCGTACAGGGACCCCGAACCGATTCGGATACCCTACGAACCGGTTTGCCCCCCGAACCGATTCGGGTTGGGTTCGGGGACAATGGCTGGTCAAAGGGGCTTTCAGCACTTAGGAAAAATTCCAAGGTTTTTCTTGGAAATATCTCCATTTTCAACAGGCCATAACTTGTTTACCGTAGCTCGGATTGAGGTGCCGTTTCTTCCAGCATCTTGGTTACAGTAAGCTCTACAACTTTCCAGTTGATCGATCCTCCGGACGGTGGCTGCAAAATTACCAAATTTCCCCTGAACTTCCCTATCAAGCCTTGCTTCACTGTTCTGACTTCTCTTGCGTACCACTTGCATTATGAGCCTAAAATCATGGAACGTGAAGTCGTTGAGGCAGATGAGGGACACATGATGAAGATCATAAATGCTTGATTCCTGAAATTCGGATAAAATCCATCGAGTGATATCTTGAGGTGACGTGACAAATGTAGCGGCGTACGACATACGCAAATGTAACATGTTGGACATGAGAAAAATGTCCTTACAAATCTCCCCCTATGCCTATGTCGGTACATAGATAAAAAATCCGAATTATCAATTATGAAATTTCCTATACAAATCTACCCTCCCATGAACCCAAAACTGGAGAAGGTACAAATGAATAGTCTCCATCATTTGTTCTTCAAATCTTCAGGAATCTCAAATCTTTTCTCATCAGGGTGTGCAATTCAGAGATAATCAATGTAGTACCTACACACATGAGATAAATAAAAATTACCAAGTGACGTATCGAGTTTGAAAAGAGATAAACATAGATAACAATATATCTTAAGCATAAGTCAAATCTCAAAACTCCCCCCAAATAAGCTAGCTCTTTCTCCCCCTTTTTATGATGTACCCATATAGACAAATAAGAAGAATTTATCAAATAAGCAAAATCGGGGTATCACGGTATTCAAAACAAGGCATCAATCAAATGGCAAACGTGCTCTTGCAATGATATGCTCAAAAAATCTTCACAAACTATTTTTTATTTTCAAATTTTTAATACAAAAAAATAGATACCATTTTGAAGAAAATAGGATACAAAAATCACACCATGGATTTAGACTCAAACAACCGGGTCATGGAAACGGAATGAATGGGTGTGAATACATTTTATATGTGCACGAAGCATATGTGTACTCCTAACGAATGATCATCAAAAGTATCCTTAGGTGTAAAAATTTGTTGAATTTAAATTACATCGTCATGTGCGAATCAACAAATCAAAGTCCAAGTTATTTCCACACCAATAACGTCCAAATCTATGTTGCGCATTTTCAATAATTTCAAGGACGTGCAAACCCGTTTTAATTCTCCAACTAAACTCCCTCATGCATATTTTCTATTTGAGGTTTATAAACTAAATATTCAAACTTTGGAGAACTGGTGCAAAAACCTAAATGGCCCATAATTTGGAATGAATTTCTCCTTTTATTGCCTTTTAATTTTTTGGGCCTCTTTTAAACCTCTTTGGACCCCGGATAATAAAATACCTCCATTTTTTAGGTCCAACTTAACGGTGCCTTTTGTCCAAAGGATAGATAATTACCTTTCGCAGCCCCTCCCCATTTTTCAAACAAAGCACACAAACTCACAAAACGATTTTTATCTGCACAGTTTCCTTATCAAAATTTATCGCGCTTGGTTCGTTTTAGAGGACAGGATTGAAGTGAATACACCCAACCAACATGTGATAAGACAAGCACAATAATTAAACAAATCCGTGCATGTGTGCAATAAAGGAAAGTATGAGTCAAACATGTAGGAAGTAACACTTAATTACATCTTAATGACTCCAAACATTATAAATCACAAGGATGAATTGATCTATTGTCTCAAAACACTATCAAATACTCACATAAAAATAATGGAATGATTTTGTGACTCGGTCATCCAAAGTGTTCATCCATAAACGGTGCAAACAAAATACAAAAATCTTTTTTGATTTTCTCAAAATTTTAACAAACTAAAATCTTTTTGTATTTTTCAAAAATTTTCAAAAAAAATAAAACATACAAAAAATACACATGTCATAACACTAGAAAACAAATATAAATCATGAAACCACAACTAGTGTATGACAAACATGCAAACACAATCATCTATATGATATGGCAAGAGAAGAATTATGTGCAAGAAAACGGGAATCAACTTGTCTAAAATCTAGTGTATCCAAAAGTGACTTCCTAGCCCAAATAGATGTGAAACAACGTGTGGGGCTTTTGGGAACCAAGGTAAGACTAGACTTCGACATCCTAGGACTTCTTCCAAGATCAAAACAAAATCTCCTAAGGTGACCTTTCCTACCACAATGTGAACATGTGTAAACGGGAGGAATGTTACCCAAAGTGTGGGCTTTTCTAAAGTCCTTGGGATTAATTGACCCCACCCTCTAAAACAAATAATGGTTTTGGCTTTAGCACTAGAAACATGAGAACAAGATGAGCCATTACCATCACAATCAAACCTACTTGAATCATTTAAATCATTTTTCAACTTCAAAATATTGGATTCAAGCAACAAATTATACTCTTCCCAAGACAGGATTTGCATTTTCAAATTTTCGACAATTTCTAAAAGGGTATCCCTCTCCCCATCATTTAAAGCAAACTTTTTCCTAAGAGTCTCTTTATGTGCCACAAACTCATTGATTAACATATTTATTTCATCTTTAGCACAAACACAAACCATCGAATTTTTAAGGTCCTCCAATTCTTTCTCTAAAAATAGGAACCTATCATCACTCTCCTTCTAGGAAAATTTTAAAGCATTAAATTTATGGTCCTAGGAAACAAATTTTCAACGATAAAAATCTCTTTGATTTTGAACCGTCTGCAAAAGATCCATCGCGGATTTAAAATGAGAATTTTCTTTTTCCAAAACTTTAATTCTTTTGCAAAGTTTGAAATTCAAACTTTTTAAATTTTCAGCATGGTCGTGAACTATTTCAAAAATAGGCTCCTCATTAAATTGGCGTTCCATTGAAAAATTGCGATATTTCACAAAATGGATTTAAAAAAAAATCAATGTCACACTATTTTACTGAAAATCGGAATACGCAATAAACTAGCGTAATTCGCTCTGATACCAATTTCAAAAAGGGCGACTATGTGATATCGATTTAAATTAAATTCACAAGTTTATTGGTAACCCTTATTTAATTAGAGTCTTCTTTTAAACCAAATAAAATCAACCCTTAAATATGAATCTGCATCATTGCATAAAATTAAAAGCATGCGACATAGTAAATATGCTGAGACACATATTTCCGGAAAAAAAACCTTTCGGGTAAAACCTTTATTTCACTATGAATATACAAATCGCAACTTACAATTACATAGAGAAATCTGGAATGGATCAACCCACCGCCAACCCACAAAGACACGCAGTCTAGAACTCAACAAGAGAATACAGGCAGCACCCTCTAAGGTCTCGCAGCCCAATCAATAAAGGAAGAACCGTAACTCTCCTCAATGACACGCAGCCATAAAACTTTGTAGAGACTCCCTCAGCAATGACACGCAGCCCTCGGTTGCAAAGATCTCTCCACAAAGGTTTGAACAAACACATGGTTGTGTTCTTGGATTACGAAAAAGATTCAGAAAGGTTTGGCAATTATTTGAATCAAAACATAAGTCTTGGGACTCAAAAAATATGAAGACTAGAGTAATTGGGACTCTCAAAAACGTCTTCCAAAATCTTGTGAAACTGCTCCTCCGAAGTTGGTTTAAATAGGAAAATAGATGAAGAGTTTTGGAAAATAAAAACACTAAAATTCTATCGAGCATACAGGGACCCCGAACTGGTTCGGGTACCCTACGAACCGGTTCGCCCCCCGAACCGGTTCGGGCTGGGTTCGGGGACAATGGCTGGTCAAAGGGCTTCTCAGCACTTAGAAAAACTTCCAAGGTTTTTCTTGGAAATAACTCCATTTTCAACGGGCCATAACTTGTTCACCGTAGCTCGGATTACTGTGTCGTTTCTTCCAGTATCTTTATTACAGCAAGCTCTACAACTTTCCAGTTGACCGGTCCTCCGGATGGTGGCTATAAAATTACCAAATTTCCCTTGAACTTCCCTATCAAGCCTTGTTGTACTGTTTTGACTTCTCTTGCGTACCATTTGCATTACAAACCTAAAATCATGGAACGTGAAGTCGTTGAGGCAGATGAGGGACACATTATGAAGATCATAAATGCTTGATTCCCAAAATTTGGATAGAGTCGGTCGAGTGAGATCTTGAGGTGACGTGACAAATGTAGCGGCGTACGACATATGCAAATGTAACATGCTGGACATGAGAAAAATGTCCTTGTAAATGTCCCCCTATGTATATGCTAGTACATACATAAAAAATTGGAATTATTAATTATGAAATTGCCTATACAAATCTACCCTCCCATGAACCCAAAACTTGAGAAGGTACAAATGAATAGTCTCCATCGTTTGTTCTTCAAATATTCAGGAATCTCAAATCTTTTCTCATCAGGGTGTGTAATTCAGAGATCATCAATGTAGTACCTACACACATGACATAAAGAAAAAATACCATGTGATGTAAAGAGTTTGAAATGAGATAAACATAGATAACAATATACGATAAGCATAAGTCAAATCTCAAAACTCCCCCGAAATTCAAACTCCCCCAAAATAAGATAATTCTTTCTGCCCCTTTTTATGATGTCCTCGTATAGACAAATAAGAAGAATGAATGAAATATGCAAAATCGGGGTATCACGGTATTCAAAACAAGGCATCAATCAAATGGAAAACGTGCTCTTGCAAGGAGATGCTGAAAAAATCTTCAGAAACTATTTTTGATTTTCCAATTTTTCATACAAAAAAAATAGATACCATTTTGAAAAAAAATAGGATACAAAAATCACTCCAAGGATTTAGACTCAAACAACCGAGTCATGGAAATGGAATGAATGGGTGTGAACACATTTGATAAGTAAATCAACTCAATCAATCATATGTGCATGAAGAATATGTGCACCCCTAACAAATGATCATCAAAAGTATCCTTAGGTGTAAAAATTTGTTGAATTTAAATTACATCATCTTGTGCGAATCAACAAATCAAAGTCCAAGTGATTTCCACACCAATAACGTCCAAAACTATGTAGCGCATTTTCAATAATTTCAAGGACGTGCAAACCCGTTTTAATTCTCCAACCAAACTCCCTCATGCATATTTTCTTTTATAAGCATATAAACTAAATTCTCAAACTTTGGAGAATTGGTGCAAAATCCTAAATCGCCCATAATTTGGCATGAATTTCTCTTTTATTGCCTTTTAATTTTTTGGGGCTCTTTTAAACCTCTTTGGACCCTGGATAATAAAATACCTCCATTTTTTAGGTCCAACTTAACGGTGCCTTTTGTGCAAAGGATAGATAATTACCTTTCGCAGCCCCTCCCCGTTTATCAAACAAAGCACACAAACTCACAAAACGATTTTTATATGCACAGTTTCCTTATCAAAATTTATCGCGCTTGGTTCATTTTAGAGGACAGTATTTAAGTGAAGACACCCAACCAACATGTGATAAGACAAGCACAATAATTAAACAAATCCGTGCATGTGTGCAATAAAGGAAAGTATGAGTCAAACATGTAGGAAGTAACACTTAATTACATCTTAATGACTCCAAACATTATAAAGCACAAGGATGAATTGACCTATTATCTCAAAACACTATCAAATACTCACATGAAAATAATAGAATGATGTTGTGAATCGGACATCTAAAGTGTTCATCCATAAACGGTGCAAACAAAATACAAAAATATTTTTGGATTTTCTCAAAATTTTAAGAAACTAAAATGTTTTGGTATTTTTAAAAATTTTTCAAAAAAATTAAAACATACAAAAAGTTCACATGTCATGACACTAGAAAACAAATATAAATCATTAAACCACAACTAGTGTATGACAAACATGCAAACACAATCATCTATATGATATGGAAAGAGAAGAATCATGTGCAAGAGAATGAGAATCAACTTGTCTAAAATCTAGTGTATCCAAAAGTGATTTCCTAGCCCAAATAGATGTGAAACAACGTGTGGGGCTTTTGGGAACCAGGGTAACACTAGACTTCGACATCCTAGGACTTCTTCTAAGATCAAAACTAAATCTCCTAAGGTGACCTTTCCTACCACAATGTGAACATGTGTAAACGAGAGGAATGTTACCTAAAGTGTGGTTTTTTCTAATGTCCTTGGGATTAATTGACCCCACCCTCTAAAACAAATAATGGTTTCGGATTTATCACTAGAAACATGAGAACAAGACGAGCCATTACCATCACAATGAAACCTACTTGAATCATTTAAATCATTTTTCAACTTCAAAATATTTGATTCAAGCAACAAATTAGACTCTTCCCATGACAGGGATTGCTTTTCCAAATTTTCGACAATTTCTAAAAGGGTATCCCTCTCCCCATCAATTAAAGAAAACTTATCCCTATGAGTATCTTCACGTGCCACAAACTTATTGGTTAAAATATTTCTTTCATATATAGCACAAACACAAACCATCGAATTTTTAAGGTCCTCCAATTCTTTCTCTAAAAATAGGACCCTATCATCACTCTCCTTCTTGGACAATTTTAAAGCTTTAAATTCATGGTCCAAGGAAACAAATTTTCCACGATAAAAATCTCTTTGATTTTAAACTGTTTGCAAAAGATCCATCGCGGATTTAAAACGAGAAGTTTCTTTTTCCAAAGCTTTAATTCTTTTGCAAAGTTTCAAATTCAAACTTTTTAAATTTTCAGCATGGTCGTGAACTTTTTCAAAAATAGGCTCTTCATTAAATGGGCGTTCCATTGAAAATTTTCGATTTTTCACAAAATTGATATTTCAAAAAAAATCAATATCACACTATTTTACTGAAAATAGGAATACACAATAAATTAGCGTAACCCGCTCTGATACCAATTTGAAAAGGGAGACTATGTGATATCGATTTAAATTAAATTCACAGGTTTCTTAGTAACCCTTATTTAATTACAGTTTACTTTTAAACCAAATAAAATAAGCCCTTAAATATTAATCATTCCATAAAATAAAATGCATGCGACACAGTTAATATGCCGAGAGTGAGATTTCGGAAAAAAAAAATTCGGGTAAAACCTTTATTTCACTATGAATATACAAATCACAACTTACAATTACATAGAGAAATCTGCAATGGATCAACGCACTGCCAACCCATAAAGACACGGAGTCTAGAACTCAACAAGAGAATACACGCAGCACCCTCTAAGGACTCGTAGCCCAATCAAAGAAGGAAGAACCTCAACTCTCCTTAATGACACGTAGCCCTCGGTTGCAAAGATCTCTCCACAAAGGTTTGAAGAAACACAAGGTTGTGTTCTTGGGTTACCAAAAAGATTCACACAGGTTTGGCAATTGTGAGAATCAAAACATGAGTCTTGGGATTCAAAAAATATGAATACTAGAGTAATTGGGACTCTAAAAAATCTCTTCCAAAGTCTTGTAAAACCGCTCCCCTGATGTTGGCTTAAATAGGAAAACAGATGAAGAGTTTTGCAAAATAAAAACACTGAAATTCTATCCAGCGTACAGGGACCCCGAACGGGTTCGGGCACCCTGCGAACCACTTCGCCCCCCGAACCGGTTCGGGCTAGGTTCGGGGACAATGGCTGGTGAAGTTTTTTCTTTGCTCACCGTTGCTCGGATTGGGGTGATGTTTATTCCAGTAACTTTTGTGCGGGAATATTTACAACTTTCCAGTTGACCGGTCCTCCTGACGGTGGCTGTAAAATTACCAAATTTCCCTTGAACTTCCCTATCAAGTCTTGATGCACTGTTTTGACTTCTCTTGCGTACCACTTGTATGACGAGCCTAAAATGATTGAACGTGAAGTCGTTGAGTCAGATTAGGGACACTTGATGAAGATCATAAATGCTTGATTCCTGAAATTCGGATAGAGTCCGTCGAGTGAGATCTTGAGGTGAGGTGACAAATGTAGCGGCGTACGACATACACAAATGTAACATGTTGGACATGAGAAAAATGTCCTTACAAGGGTGTTATTTTAAAACCCCAATACTATCATACCTTAAAGGAGTGAATGAACTTTAAATTTATTCTCCCAACTTACTTTGATGGTGTTACTATGAACCATCAAGATTAATGTAGCTTCATTCAGCTCCAAAATTCTCCCACATATAACTCTAGGAATCCTAGTTTAATAATAATTAACTAGAAAAATAATGCCCTAACATCAATTGGCATATCCCCGAAAAAGTCCCCACATAACCCATTCCTAATGTAGGGTAAACAATTACCTCATCTCGCACTCTAGGACTCTAAGTTTACTTCATTCAAGAAGATTCCTAGGTCCTAAACCTAAAGAAAAGGAATTAGAACTAACTAAAAAAATAACTCAAAAATTCAGGGCCTAGGAATCGATTTGGGTTCAAGAAAGCGAATCGATTTGGACCTACCAAATCAATTCGGTGGGGAAATACTGACCTTCTGCTTAATTTTCGAATCGATTCGAACCATCCGAACCGATTCGGTCGACCCAGACCTAGAAACTTCCTCAAGGCGAATCGATTCGGCGTAGGCGAATTGATTCAGTTTTGCAGATTTGCCTAATTTTGTCTTAAGGGTTATGAACCCTAATTCTCCCAAACATCAAATCTCTTCAATTACACACACAACCAACAACATTTATCTACCCAAAATCACCCCAACATGATTTATAGTTATTATTATTTCACAATTTTATCATCAAAACTAAAATTAGGGTTTAATTCCAATAAATTCGATTTTTAATCTCCAAATGAAGATACATAAATATGATACAAATTATTAATATTAAATCACATATTAGAAAGTAGAAAACTTTCCTTGATGTATAAATATCATATTTCTTTGAGTAATAGCAACAATCCATCTTCAATCTTCATTTTTCTCTTCTTTCTCTTCTTTTCTCCCAAGCTTTCTTCCTCTCTCTTTTCTCTCTATGTTTAAGACACAAAAGAGGGAATTTAGAAGGCTAAAATTGAGGCTTAACATAAGTCTCCCAACATAAGTGATTAATACCACATTAATATGACTCGCAAATATGCGTTTCAGCTTAAACCAGTTAAAAGTCCCCAAAATACTAAAATACAATATGACACTTATTTTGACTGTCTCGCACGTTTCGGGACTAACTACGCCCTCTACAATGGCATCCGGTAATTTATAAATTATTTTAAGTTCCAATGTCATTTAAACAAAAATGTCATTTTAAATACATGACACTATAAACATGAAACATGATGATATTTACTTTCACATACAGTAAATATGCATCAATCTAGTAAATATTAACCTGAAATTTATTCAATTAATATTTACTCAAGTTCCCACGTTTTATATAATCACATTATGCGGTAAAATTAATATAAAATGAGCCTCCCAGAATCGAGGGTTGTTACACGCTGATTGCAAGAGAATATTGCTGAGATAAAATGTATTGATGGTTCTAAGGGTTGTCTAGAGAGCGAGTTCATTCACCCTTTAATAGGGTGGGGGACTAATGATCGGTATACCCACGTCCCTACCAATTAGTAGGTGACCATAGACACACTGGTGATAGGCAGGGAAATAGAGCTGCTAATCGGCAGTCTCATGCAACGTTTTTTAGGAAAATGATCGTAAAACATAATTCGCAAAAAAAAAATCGCGCACAGAGCCTACGGTTAGAAAGGTAATTCATAGACCTTTAAGCGTCATTAGGTATGATCGTGGGTCTGGGAGTTGACTTTTGATCAAATGGGGCTCGTAAGTCCCCGCCAGTTCTTCAACGAAAGATCTTAGGACGGTAATGGATCCTTTGTCCAAACCTTAAGATAAAATAATACACAGTGGGGACCATTAAAAATTTCATGCGAGGTACTTCTACATTCAAAAGAGCTTTTCTTGATTTAAGGAGTTGAGTTTTATCAAATAGGACCCAAAAGCATCAGGTGACCTTTCGAAGAAAAACGGGTCATTCGTCCTTTTCGTAAGGCTTATTCATGCACAGGGCATACCTTTTTAAAGGGTATTCATTTCCCTTCAAAGATTCATTTAGTCTAGTTTGATTTGAAGCTTTTACCTTAGTTAAACAGAGCTTATGGGTTCCCGATAGCCTCCCGATCAGTTTTTAGGGGAAAATAAATTGTTCAACTCCTTAGAAAGGTGTTTTGGTTTCCCTAGAGGATACATTGAGCTTTTGCTCCGATGTTGAAGTTCATTCGGGTCAGATGGAGTCCCAAGATCGTTCGGTGGCCTATAGATCAATTTTGAAAAGAAAAATGGTCCATTCGTCCGGAATGTTATGCCAAATCGTGCACGGGGCAGAACGTTGGAAAGTTCATTCAAAGACCTTCGAACATTCATTGTTTTTTCACTCTAATAATAGAGTTGAATAGAGTCTAACGGGTACCAAGAGTGTCGGTGGCCTCTAAATCGGTACACAGAGTATGGCTTAGGGTTTGTAGTGAAATGGGGAGGCTCTAGGGACCTAAGGAGAGACATATGGAGGTTCCTATAATGCGATGCTTGGAGAGCCCCTCGACTGCTGAGCATGGAACAAGTGAAAGTCGTCGTACAGACATCATATGATGGTTTGGAAAGGAGTTCAATTTTCCTGACCTAATGGGGTGAGGATGAACGATTCAAAGGTATGATGTTAATTTTGAGGACCTAAGGACATGTTGGGGATGGACAATTTTGTGGGCCGAGAGAAATTGTGATCACCTAAAGGGGTGGTAGCCAATTTCCAAGGGTCGAGGTCAATTTTGAGGAACTTAAGCGGGTGTGACCAATTTTGAGGGTGGTAGAGGTCGATTTGGAGGACCTTAAGTGGGAGTGAGAAATTATTAGGGCCGAGTTTAATTTTGAGGACCTTAAGTGGGAGCGACCAATTATGAGTGTCAAGGTCAATTCAGAGGACCTTAAGATGGAGCTACCAATTCTGAGGGTCGAGGTCAATTGTGAGGATCTTAAGTGGAGAAAACAATTTTGAGGGTCGAGGTCAATTATGAGGACCTTAAGGGATACGACCCAATTTTAGGGTTGAGGTCAATTATGAGGACCTTAAGGGAGAGAACAATTCTCATAGTTGAGGTCTATTTTGAGGACCTTAAATGGGAGTGTCCAATTCTAAAGGTCTAGGTCAATTGTAAGGACCTTAAGTGGGGGAGATGAATTCTGAGTGTCTAGGTCAATTTGAGGACCTTAAGTTTGACTAAAAAAATTGTGGGTTGAGCAATTAAGAGGAACTTAAGTGGGAGCAAAAACTTATGAAGATCGAGGTCAATTTTGAGAACCTTATGTAAGAGCGACCAATTCTGAGGGTCGAGGTCAATTATGATGATCTTAGGTGGAGCGAACAATTCTGGGGGTCGACATTCAGAACACACTATATATTGACCACTTGAGTCTTCATATGTAGTAGTTCCAACTAGTTTAGATATATAGACAAAAT
The DNA here is from genome assembly GCA_949130495.1 of Sambucus nigra. NCBI lineage: Eukaryota > Viridiplantae > Streptophyta > Magnoliopsida > Dipsacales > Adoxaceae > Sambucus > Sambucus nigra. Next base: position 50,782,662 of record OX422215.1, read on the forward strand.
AGGTTAGTATAGTTTGAGAACTCCATTTCCTCAAATGTACATGATACAAGAAGAAATTCAGTCCAAGAGAATCTTCAAAGGGAAGTATATTCTAACCTAAAACCACAAATTGGACACTTGCACTGCATCCTACATATTATTTATGTGCTTGAATGATTTACCATCACTTGAAATCATTTTAAAACCAATTTATTTCCAAACAAATCATTTTATATAATGTTAAACATTTTTTTAATGAATTTTGAATTAATTAAAAATTAGTTTTAAAAGTTTTTTGGGTTAAATTGGAATTTCAAAATTTTGTATTCTTTGCTGATTGTTTGCTTGGGTATAATTCGAAAGCTCTAGAGACTTTGAGGTGTGCTTTGTAATTAGTTTCATACGTGCTTCTTAGCTTAATCCTGTGCGTACACGTGTTGGTTTCGTAGCGGCTATATTTTTGTTTTCTTATACTCACTTTCTTCATATTCAATCTGAGCCCTTGGTTTATTTTAATCAATGTACTGCATGCGATCGTTTTCAATCCTTGTGATCCCAGGCTTACCCAATCAGTGATCTTATAACCCACCGCCTGAGTTAAACCGTTGGATAAAGGTTAAACCAATTACACTTGATCTCAGCCATTGGATTGAGTCTGATGCTCTCGATCCTTCTTTGCACAGTATAAAAGGAGACCAAATCTCGTCATTTTGAGACTTTTTTCATTTCGTTAAACATGAGAGAAAAGAGATAGAAGAGAGAAGAGAGAGAATGGAGAAGGGAGAAGAAAATAGAGAGAGCGCGACGAAACCATAGTTTCTTCATAGATCTAAACCTCTATGAGATTTCTCCCTAACCAAACACCAAAGACTAAAAGTCCCGTACAACATAAAGCCCACCTTTTGAGAGTTAGATCTGTATAGGGTTTTTGTGTTGCTAGTTTTGTATTCTTCATTTGAATACCTCTTCAAAATACGTTTATTCTTTCAGAACTCATCTCCAAGGAAGAGTTAAGTTTCATTATTGAAACTGAGTCTTTCTAAAAGAGAACATCTCACGTATATTTTCTATTTTCTTTTTAGATCTATTTAGTTAGATCTATTTTGTTTCAACAAGTTTTTGAAACAAAAGCCTTCTATTTTCAAAAATAAAATTTCAGATCTAGTGAGTTGTTTGTTTCTGAGTCTTATTTCATATATTTATGAAATACTAGTGTTCAAAAATAAAAGAAGAACCAAACAACTCGTACTAAAGTTTTTAGTAGTACAAATCTGAAAATAAGTTTTATATATCAAAACTTGTTGAACCAATCCATGCATGCTAAGTCTGAATCTGATTTGTTAAAGTAGACTTCTAGCCTAGTTGGATCTGCAATTGGAGGTTTAGAATTTTAAAAATATTTTCAAACTCTAGAGCAAAGTATCCTTGAGATCTTTGGTTATATTAAAGATTAAGAAGTCTTTGCTTTAAAAATCAAGATTCAAAAATAATTTTCATATTAGAACTATTGTAATTTGTTAGGAAAGTTTGTATAAATTTTGAGAGGGGGAATTTCATGTTTGCATGTAGTAGCACATCATAAACACTATCTTAAACAAACACTTAGACATTGTGGTGCTGTTTCAGAATATTGTACTTTAAAAGGTTGCTGGAATCTTAATCCAAAGAGAAGGAAAATCAAGGAAAAGATAAAGAAACAGCAAGAAAGGATCAAGTTCCAAGTCAGAATACCATTGGAGTGGAGAATCTCATGTTGGTGCATTCTGAACTTAGGTTAGGATCATTGTTGTTTGCTTAAGTGTTGTACCCTGATTTTTATTCTAGTGGATTTTTTTGTTTTGGTCCGTAGAGGGGGCCGTGGATGTTTCCCTTGTTTAAGTGTATTACCACGTTAAAAATTCTGGTGTCTATTTCTGTGAATGTTCTTAATTTTTATTGTGATTGGGATTGCATGGTAAAGATAGTAGATGTTTATTAAAAAATAAAGATAAGGTAATCAATTATCGAATTTATTCCATACATTCAGAAAAAGATTTTACAACACATCTTGTGTTTTTTTAAAAGAGTTTTTCCAAGAAGTTTGTTCGTAGTTTACTAAACTTATAACTAATGTTTATTAATCTAGTAAACCGAAGGCTTTTAATATTAAGGTTGTTTTTCAACTTGTATCAGAGGAAGAACACCTTTTTTTATCCTGAAACATGAGAAATTGTCTTGAAAATTGTGATTTAGTAAACCTTGACAATGAAATAGATCTTATAAGTATGCATTTCAAAAAGATTTTGAAATTCAGAAATGTTGTAGCCTCCAAACAAGGCAAATCGAATTATAAACGTAATAAATCTCAAAGACGTCATGACTGAGACAATACCAAGCACACTTATGAAAATAGGAGGAACTATGACCCCAATAGACCTAAACCTGACATAAAAGAGGTTAAATGTCACCGTTGTGGGAAACTAGGTCAATATGCTAGTAAATGTCATGCTAGTTTTAATAACAACAACAAGGCCAATATGTGTAAGACATGCTATGACTCTAGTGATTCTTATGAGGATGAAACTGAGTCAACCCAAATGAATGAGAACTGTATGTCTTTCTTTGCCAAGATAATATATAATGATGATGCATGCTTGTCTGTTCGTGAACCTACTATGCCTGTTGATGTTTTTAATGATATTGGTGATAATTCTGTTCCTATTACTACTGATAGATTGTGTGTGAGTCAAAGTGAGAATGTTGATGATGAATTGAACGTGTGTGTGAGTAAAGAACCTATACAAATCATAGAGGACAATTCACACGATGCACACAATGAGTCTGATGATGATCTGCCCAATCTACATGAATTGTACACTAAAATGGTTAGGAAGAGTGCTTGCCTAGAGAAAATGATAAAAACCGTAAGTGAGCGTATCGAATTTCTTAACCAAACCATCAGGAAGAATGCCGATGATTATCATGCCCAATGTGTTGCTCATGAGACTGAGATTAAGAATTACAACTTGAAAATAAACTCTTTGATTCAAAAGAACCATGAATTTGAACAAAAATACAAGGCAACCCTTATTGAAGTACAAGAGTCAAAGAAAAAGGTTTCAAATGTTTTTAAAAAGTATCAAAATTTTGAAACTCAAATGAAGACTTATGAAAATTTGTTACTAGAAGTAAATTTGACTCTAAACATAAGTTTGGCCGAGGTTTTGGAGAAATCGTTCACACAAGTAAGACCATAGTTTCTCTTGAAAATGTTGCTTTTGTAAAACAAAGCCAAACTTCTCAAAATGTTCAAAAAGGTGATCCTAGTCTCAATGTCTCTCAAACAACACATAGTCAGTACAATCAATAGTTGAAACCAAACCACCAAACCAAATATGTTTTTCTTTTTTCGAGAGACCAAAGATAGAAACCTAAATATATTGATGACTGGACTACTGTACCTAATAGATCCAAGCCTATTTTTGAAGATTTTAATAAGAAAGTCAAGTCTTATACCTAATAGTATTGTTCCTATTGCGATATCTTTGGATATACTCTGGATGAATGTTTCTAGAAAAGGACATACACTCCTACCTACCGGAACTTTAACTATTCTAGGAAATCCAGAAATACTTATATACTTCCTAGACAGGCCATAAACAACTCTAACTCTAAAAAGAAAAATGGAGGGTCCAAGACTAAGAAGAAATCATTTAGAAAGACCCCTAAAATATTTTAAAAGTCAAAAGGAAACACAAATTTGAAAACTAAGCCTATTTGGATTAGAAAAGATGATTTACTACCCCAGCTCAAGTGCAATATTGTCATTTCTGCTTTATAGTCACAAAGCACTTCAACTGGATGGTATTTAGACTTCGGATGTTCTAAACATATGACCTGGGATGAAACAAAATTGAAAAAGAAGACAAACTTCCTTAAAGTTAGTGTCATGTTTGGACATGGTGTTTTTTCTCAGATCATAGGTAAGGGAACATTGAGTGAGCAATGGCTTCCTGAACTAGATGATGTTTTATTAGTTAAAGGCCTTAAACCCAATATCTTAAGTATATAAAAATTTTGTGACTCCAATCACTCAGTTAATTTTTCTAAAAATGATTACAAAATTATAGATGAAAAGGGTGATTGTATTTTGACAGGAAACAGAACCCTGAAAAACTGTTACACAGTAATTCCTAATTCTGAGTCTTGCAAAATTTCCAGATTAGAGGATTATGATATATGGTACAATAGATTGGTACACACAAATTATGATAACCTTAAAAGATTGAGTTCCCAAGAGATAGTTAGAGGCATACTAAAAATTAAAAATTCTTTTAATCCTGTACGTGGACCTTTTCAGGAAGGAAAAAAATTAAATCCCCACATAAGAAAGTTAAAGATGTCCCCACTACTAAGTCCCTAGAACTTATCCACATGGACATCATGGGTCCCTCTAGAACTGTTATTTTTTATGGAAACTCATACATCCTAGTCATAGTAGATGACTATACGAGATATACATAGGTATCTTCTATGAAGCATAAATAAGAAAGCTTCAATGAATTCTTAAGAATCCTCCTGAAAATTGATAATGAGAAGGATAACGAAGTATGTCGTATTAAGAGTGATAGAGGTGAGAGTTTTAGGATTCTGGAATTTCTGACTAATATGTCGATAATGTCTATAAACATGAGTTTAGCGGTCCCAAAACCCCGCAACAGAATGGTATAGCTGAACGTAAGAATAAGATTTTATAAGAAACGGATACGGTTATGCTACATGCTAAGAATCTCCCTAAATATTTTTGGGTAGAAGCTGTCCAAACCGCGTGTCACATTATCAGTTGTATCTACCTCAGAAAAAATTCCAAAGAAACATGTTATGAGTTATGGTTCCACAAGAAGACTAATCAGAAATATTATAAAACCTTCAGTAGTATCTGCTATATCTGCAAAGACAAAGAGAATATTTCAAAATTTGATACCCGAGGAGAAAAGGGAATTTTTCTTGGCTATTCCCAAAATAGTAGGGCTTTGAGTGTTTTCAATAATATGACCAAAACTATTATGGAATCAATTAATGTAATTATAGATGACACAAGTGTTAGGAGTTGTGACAGTCAACCAGTAACATTTAAATGAGGGCAATCCTATTTTACCCCCTGATCCTCAAGATAATACTGTTTCACTGCCACCTGAGGATCCCTATGTACCCACTTGGGTTTATAAAGATCATCCCATTGAAAACATTATTGGTAACTCTTGGAAACCAGTTTGAACTGGATCCCAACTTCGGCAAGTGGCATAATATTCTTGTTTTGTTTCCCTTGAGGAACCTTAAAATGTTAATGATGCCCTTAATGACTCATTTTGGATAAATGCTGTGAAAGAAGAGCTAATCCTATTTAAGAGTCACGATGTTTGGAATCCGGTTCCTAGACCTAATGATTCGAAGGTTATTGGCACAAGATGGATTTTTAAAAATAAAACTTATGAAAATGGGGAGGTCATTAGAAATAAGGCTGGGTTGGTTGCACAAGGCTACTCTCATATTGAGGGAATTTATTTTGACGAAACCTTTGCACATATTATTCGTCTAGAATAAGTTTGTATCCTCTTAGGAATTTCATGTTATATGCAGTTCAAATTATTCCCAGTGGATGTTAAATCCAATTTTCTAAATGGAATTTTGTGTGAAGAAGTTTATGTAGAACAACCTAAAGGGTTTGTTGATCCGGTAGACCCGTACCACATATTTAACCTTAAGAAATCTTTATACGATTTGAAACAATCTCCTAGAGCTTGGTATAAGAGATTATCGACCTTCTTAATGTCTCACAAGTTTGTCCACGGAGGGAATTATCAAACATTATTTATTAGAAAAGAATATCAACATGTCTTAATCGCACAAGTATATGTGGACGATATTATTTTCAGTTCCACCTATCCTAAACAAGTACAGAATTTTTCGGATATCATGCATACCGAATTTCAGATGTCTCTAATGGGTGAACTACAATATTTTTTGGGTTTATAAGTAAAACAATACGGTGATGGCCTTTTTATATCTCAATCCAAGTATGCTATAGACTTAGTTAAAAAATTCAGCTTAGAAAATGCTTAATCTTCTAGAACCCCCATGAGTACTTGAACTAAACTATCCAAGGATGATAATGGGAAAAATGTAAATCCCACTCTTTATAGAAGTATGATAGGGAGTTTGTTGTATCTAACCGCATCTCGGCCAAATATATCTTCTGTCGTGTGTATCTGTGCTAGATATCAAGGTAACCCTAAATAATATCACTTATTAAGTGTTAAAAGGATTATTAAATTTATTAAGGGCACTCTCAAACATTGTATTTAGTACACAAAAGATACAACTAGGTCCATTGTTCGATATACCGATGTCGACTGGGCCGGTTGTTCTGATGACAATAAGATCACTTCTGGTGCTTGCGACTATGTAGGCAATAATTTTGTTGGGTGTTTGTGTATGAAACATAATTCATTCATTATCTAGTGCTGACTCAGAATATATAGCAACTGGTAGTTGTTCGGCTCAATAACAATGGATTTGGCAAATGATTAGTGATTATGGTCTCACAGAAAAATAATTAACCATATTTTGTGATAATCAAAGTGCTATTAATATCTCTAAAAATCCTGTTTTGCACTCACGAACTAAGAATATTAATATAGACATCACATTATCCATGGCCCTGTTGAATCCAAAGACCTCCTTGTTAAATATTTGAACACTCAAAAACATCTCGCAGATCGCTTTACAAAACCATTAGATAACATTCGTTTTGAGTATCTGCGTACTGCTATAGGCATTATTGCTCTCAATTAATCTCAATATTTTTTTTATTTATACCGCTTGTATATTTGCGAAAAATTGGGGGAGAAGATCTTGAGTATTGCTTAGCGTTTTTACCATTTATTCCTATTCTAACTCAACTAATATGCCAATTTTAGTGTTTATCATTTTACAGACATTTCAGAAATTTCAACCCTTTGTACATATTGTTTATACTTTGTAGGGTATTAGTTTGTATGTAGTTGAGTAATGTATTTTTCCCTTGTTTTCGGTTCTAGGATGGGAAAGGCTAGTTAGGAGACCAAGCCTTAGCATTTTGACACTTTTGCCATTTCTTTACCTCCTGAGAGAAAAGAGACAAGAGAGATAAGAGAGAGAACGGATAAGAGAGAAGCAAAATGATAGAGAGAGATGAAACCCTAGTTTATTCGTAGATCCAAACGTCTGTGAGATTTTTCCCTAACCAAACACGAAAAACTAAAAGTCGCATACATCAGAAAACCAACATTTTGAGATTTAGATCTTTATAGAATTTAAGTCTTGTTGGTTTTGTGTTTTTCATTTGAAGACCTATTCAAAATACATTGATTCTCTCAGAACACATCTCTAAGGAAGAGTTAAGTTTCATTACTGAAATCGAGTCTTTCTAAAAGAGAACATCTCATGTAAATTTTCTGTTTTCTTTTTAAATCTATTTTATTTCAAGGAGTTTTTGAAATAAAAGACTTATGTTTTCAAAAATAAGATTTCAGATGTAATGAGTTGTGTGTTTTTTATTTTTATTTCATATTTTATGAAATACTATTGTTCAAAAAAGAAGAAGCACCAGACAATTCGTACTAAAGTTTTTAGGAGTACAAATCGAAAAAAAAGTTTTATATACGAAAACTTGTTGAACCAATACTTACGTGTTAGTTCTGAATCTGATTTGTTAAAGTAGACTTCTAGTCTAGTTGGATATGCAATTGGATGTTTAAAGTTTCAAAAAAAATTCAAAATCTAGAAATTGTAGAATATCTTGAACCGTCTTTCGATCAAGGTATCCATGAAATCTGTTGTTATATTAAAGACCAAAAAGTCTTTGCTTGAGCAATCAAGATTCAGAAAAAACTTTCATATTAGAACTATTGTAATTTTTTAAGAAAGTTTGTATAAATCTTGAGAGGGTGAGTTGCATGTTTGCATATATTAACACATCACAAACACTATCTCACACGAATACTTAGACACTGTGATTTTGTTTGAGAATCCTGTACTTAAAAGAGTTGCTGGAATTTTAATCCGAAGAGAAGGAATTCAAGGAAAAGACAAAGAAGCAGCAAGAAAATATCAAGTTCCAAGTCAGAATACCTTTGGAGTGGATACTCTCGTGTAGGTACATTCTAAACTTAGTTTGGGATCTTTATGGTTAGCTTAAGTGTTGTAACCTTATTTTTATTCTAGTGAATTTTTTATTTTGGTATGTAGATGGGCCGTGGATGTTTCCCTTGTTTGAGGGTTTAACCACGTTAAAAATTCTTGCGTCTATTTCAGTGAATGTTCTTAATTTTTTTTTGTGATTGGGATTGCATGGTAAAGGTAGTAGATGGTTATTAAAAAATAAACATAAGGTAATCAACTATCGAATTTAATCTATACATTCAGAAAAAGATTTTACTGCACATCTTGTATTTTTCGAAAAGATTTTTGCCCAATAAGTTTGTTCGGAGTTTACTCAACTTATAATTATTTGTTATTAATATAGTAAACAAAGTCTTTTAGTATTATGGCTATTTTTCAACTGGTATCAGAGCAGGAACACCTTTTATGATCCTAAAACTCGAGAAATCATTTTCAAAATTTATTTCTGAAAATCTCTCAGTATGGAAGAAAAATTTGAGAAGTTAGGTAACCTATCCAGACCACCACTCTTTGAAGGAGACAATTTTTCATACTAGAAAGGGAGAATGATTGCTTTCATTCAAGGAACCCTGGGTGATGAAGTCTGGGAAATGATTGAAACATGGTATGAACATCCTACTAAACCTACCTTTGCTACTGATCTAACAGGGCATGAACATTATTTTTCGTTTTTTTCTTTTGCATTTTCTTGTTTGTTAAAATTTTGACACAAGGTTTATTATTCCGTATTTTCACAGATTGACATTGTTGTGATGAGTCTTAGCACCCGAGGGAAAATCGATTTTAGAGATGTGTGGGAGCACATTCCTCAAGTGATGCATTAGGTGGTTTCTTCAACGGGGTTTGGTCATCTAGTGTTTGAATTAGATTATGAGGGTACCCCTATTGACATACAAAAGCCACTACAAATAGGTTATGAGGGGACCCAGATAGAAGTGGATCGCCCGTTATGGGTGATGTTGATGGTGGTGGAGGCCGCGCTGGGAAATGTTTGACAGATAGTCTTGTGGGACTCGATCCGTATATCTCTTCTTTGTGAGGTTTTATTGCACTACAAAATTGATGAGACCAATGAGCTGTAGGTTCTTCAGATGGCTTGTTTATTCATTCTTTTGCTATTGGGAGGGTTTCTGGTGATGTCCAGCGGCGACGTCGTCCACTTATGCTTTTTACCATATATGAGGGTATTTTCTAATATCCCTCTCTTTGACTGGGGGATCTTGACATTGGTGACCCTTTATTAATTTTTAGATTCTTTTAGTCGGTGCTAGTGAATAAGTTTTGCTGGAGCCACGTATCTTCTGCAGGTAATTTTCCTTTAGTGTTTTTACTTTATGCATTTTTCTTTTAATTTCTCTTTGATTCCTGATTGCTTTCTTGTAATTAATGAAACTTGTTCTTTTGCAAATGGGGTTCTAAGTCTTTATTGGGACTAATGCCCATTTGATTGGTTTGCAAGATGAGTCGGTGGGGTCTTTCATCGGATGTACCAGTGGAGAAAGTCCAACTGATGGTCTAGGTGATCTTTTTCTTTGGCGACGGTGAGTCATGTCTTGAATGACCTGACGAGCGATCGGGTTACTTATTCTTTTCCTTTTTGAGTTCTTATTTTCAACATTTTCCTTTCTACAAGTATTGACTATATCTTGGTAAAACTATAGGTGACCTTCCACACCTGAGGAAAACCATCTAGCATACGAGGGTAACCGAAGGGAATACACAAATGCATCTATAACACCCCGTATTTTGAGGATATAAAATTTAATTAATTCGGTGATAAGGGATTTAATTAATCATGAGGGTAAAAATAATTTGGTGCATTAAGAATGAATTAATTCGGGTTGTTTTAAAAAAAATAATTCACATATGTCACAATTGAGGTCGAGCTGGAGGCTTTAAGTAAAGTTACTCGGATGACGATTCTGAGTGCACGGTTTACTGCGGAGGGGTCGAACAAGTCAAAAAAGAGTACGCATGGGTAGTAATTGGGTCTTGGGACATTTTTAGGCAGAACCAAGCCCACACGGGGGTGTTTGGGTCATTTGGGCTTGGCCCATAAGCTTAAATTTTTGAATTAGAAGTATTTAACCTAAGTCGAAGAGGCTTGGGAAGAAACTAATACCATTCAAAACACTAAGAGACAATGAGGAGACAAAGGAAGAAAGTGGAGAGCTTTTTGAAGCCAAAGAAAAAGGGATTCGGCTGTTTTCTCTGCCAATTCGCTTCTGATAATGAAATCTGACTCTACAAACCTAATCAAGCAGGTAGTTTGCTTGATTCTAATCTACATTGTAGTATTTAAAGTCATATCATAGTCAGTGTGATCAAAATCCGATTTTGGGTTGGGTGGTCACATAAAATGGGTTTTGGGTAATTGGAGTATTATGTGTATAATCAATATTCAATTGGACATGGAATTATATCAATCTTTGTTGGAATCTTGTTGTACTCAAAATCCAGATGCCAGGTTCAATTAATTGATGACTATGAGATCGAATCTAGTTCAAGAATTGGATAAACCATAATAAACCCAAATCGGGAAATTTGGGGGAATGTTAGAAATTGATGATGTTTAGAGATCATGATAATGATTAAAACATGATTAGGGAGGAAATAAATATGGGAGATTATTTAATCAAGGTTTGGATCGAAGTTGGAAAGCTTCGAGGTTGAAAAAAATGCCTTTACGTAGTCACACTCCAGATCCGTGACAAAAAAACTAGCCATGCTCTAGATCCGTGACAAAAAGTAGTCACCCTCCACATCCATGACAAACTCAGTCACGCTTTCAAAGCATGCCATATTGCCAGAAGGAAGATTTTTATTTTGGACCAATTTCTTTCCTAGAGAGTTTTACGTTTTGAGGACTGTTCTAAACGACTTCTAAACTATATATTTAATCATTGTGAGGGTTTATTCTAAGATTATTTATTTAGTGAAAAATGAATATGGGACTTATCTCCTAGTGAGTATATATTAATATCCTTGGGACTAGGAAGAGAGAAAAATATGTGACACATGTTTAATGAATTGAGTGAAATAAGTTCATAAAGGTTCAATTATGGGCCGATTGGGTGACTTAGGTTATATTAGCGATTGAAGTTATGCCATATTATTTATTGAGTGTGAAATTAAATAAAATGAGAGCTGAATAGAAACTCAAGAATTTTGGGCTAGTACTATGAGTGTTAAGAATGGGTTAGCCGGGTTTAATTCGATTATATGTACACGGTGATGGTGATCGTATATATATTTGTTTGAGTCATAATTATTAGTGTGAATCATGAATCAAAATAATTAATGTGATATTGATTAAATTACAACTTGGGATATAGACTTGGGTATATGTTTGGGCTAATGTTGTGGGTGTTAAGCACACGTTAGTCGAACTTTATTTAATATATGTATACGGTTATGTGTGGTAGTATACATACATACATACATATATATATATATATATCGGTGTGAATAATATTTATAGGAATACATAACCGTCTAGTCCTATCATACGAGGTTGCGCAATGTGGGTGAATCCCTTGGCTTTAGTTGCCGAAAGCGTAGAGTCCCCAAGTCATATCATCCATGATTTGTGTTGTGTGATTTATTTCTGAGGTGAGACGCTTTGAGTATGATTTGGTTCACTTTTGAGGGAAATCTTACTGCCTCCTCTCCGTTTGTAATATTTTTTCCCAAGTTAAGTGTGAGTTAGTCACACTTCAGGTCGTCGGGCTAGAGTTAGCATACCAAGGACATGATAGGTGTAGAGGGGACTTAAAGGTAATCCTGAGATTAGAGATAATTCCTTAATCAACAACCTTGTTTGAGATTAAGAAACTAAGGCAGCTCAAGCGTGTCAACTCAGCGAAACAGCCTGTCGTGACAACTCATACTTTAGCTTGTTGTATTAGTCATATTGTATCTTTGTTTATATTGGTTATGAGATACAACGATTGTAATGACCTAATGATAATAATAAATGAGTTTGTGTGAGGTCAAACAGTACTTGCGAGAGACCAGGATTGGCAGGGCCTGGGAGAGCTTTCATGCTCTATCGAATGACCTCACCGTGGGAACTTTTAGAGGGACTTGGTTTAGAGGATTGAGAAGTGAGGCACTGTAGGGGCTCTTCCTTACCATAGTAGATACACCTGGTAAAACACCGAATGACCTTGACCATGGAACCTCGGGCTGAGCAGCTTGGAGTTCCATCGAGCGTTAGGCTGTGAACCAAATAATCCTCTACCTAATGTCACATCTACTGTAGGTGATATCACTAGCTAGCCAAACAATGTCAGATATGCACTTGAGTAAACCACCGTGGTATTTGGGGCTGTCAGGTAGTTGGTGAGCCACCTATGCGACAACAACCCCCTCCCTGACACATAGTGGTCAGGCAAACGTCATGTCTTGGCATTTAATGTTTATGATGTGGAGACAACTAGTACATCAGGCATTTAATGTTTTGACATAAAGTATGAGGATTGTCTTTTATAGTTTTAATGACTGGGTTGCCTCGGCGATGGTGTGGAGGGGATATTTAAGGACCCCAACCACCCCAAAGGAGGGACATTATATTTTTTCAGAACTCTGGAGTTATTGCTAGAGATACACATCAGAGAGAGAGAGTTATTGCAAAACCAGAGGGTTTATCCACTCATCATTGTTATTTATTAGGAATCTTTTAATACTTGACAGAGACTTTCGAGGGTTTATGGTGTGTTTTCTACCTACCTACCAAGGTGTATCTAGGGTTCTTACTTCTCTCTCCCTCAACCTAAGTTACTTATAGAGTTAATTAGTATCCCTTGAGATATACACGAGAGATTTGTGAGATTAAACTGAGTTCATCTTCATTGGGTTTATTTTGTATGTCCTATCATTAATCCAAGGTCTTGGGCTAATTAACTTATCAATACCATACTCAAAAGGGGTTACGAATCCATCTATAATCTAAAGTACCCTCCTACATTTGGCGACTCTACTGGGGAAGATTTATTCTAAGGAAGGAGTATGGCACAAGATAATGTTACTCCAAGACTCAACCTTGATTATATCCAGCACAATGAAGAACAGGCCGCGAGAGAACTGGCGGCCCTAACGGATGGGGCTCCTCGGGTAGAGATACCCCCAGTGCCAATGGCGTTAGGTGTTCCAGAGGTGGCACAACCTTCCACGAGCGCGGGGTTAGTACCCACCCAGATTTTGCCCCTCATGGGAAATTTTTACGAGTTTTTGCAAAACCTAGTAGCTTCATCTATACTAGGAGGTTTGGAGGCTAATGCTTTCGTAAAACCCAGAGTAGCTCCAACGGCCCCACCAGGTGCAGGTATTGCTGGATCGATCCCAGTAACCATACCCTACGTCGTGAATCCGGCATTGGGAACCTCCGGAGTATGAACGGTGCCAGCGGTAACGATGGCTCCAGCTTTAACAGGTGTTCTGCCAGTAACCCCATTGATGGTTGACCCATCGCCTATGGAAGAAATGAGAAAGCAGATGCTAAAGCTCATGTAGGACTCCTCGCAATCTGTGGGCAAGGTAGCTTCGTTCTACGATGACTTCCAAACACCTTACCCTCAGGAATAGAACGACGAGCCTTACCCAAAAGACTATATTCCCCCTATCATTGAAAAATACACAGGACAAGGTAGGAACCCGAAGGAGCACATTAAGCGTTTCATTAAACACTTAGGATCACATTGCAATGATAATAAGCTTAGATTGAGGGAGTTTTCCAAATCCCTAATCGACAAGGCATACACCTGGTACTCCTATTTGACTCCCAACAATATTTCTACATGGGAGGAGATGCATGTATTGTTTGTCCAAAAGTACTGCTTAGAAGAAAATGAGTTCACCCTGACCCAACTCAGTAGTGAGAAGAAGAGACCGGGAGAAGAGGTGGTGGCCTATATTCGAAGGTTCAGGGAAAGGTCCCTCGATGTAAGGGAAGAAGCCTAGGAATCCTAGTTGTTGCAGATTTATGATAAGGGACTACTTCCTGAGTATATTTTCTACCTAATCAACGATACGCGCGAGGGAACTTTTTCAGCATTCCTAAAATCCATAAGAAACACCTCTTTGGTGGTACGAACCATCCCGATTATGGCTCCCATGATGTTTAGGCAGCCGATGCAACCCACGGGGGGAAGGTCTCAGCCCCCATGGGTTGGATACGTCGAGAGGGAGGATGGGGGCAAGGCGCTGAAGAAGGACAACAAGAGAAAGTTTGGAAGAGATAGAGAACACTTACCACCGTTGCCTTGTACGATAGAAGACGCTGTGAGCCATTATAATGCAATGGTCCAAGGCGGAATGGTTTATGAACCAAAAGGCGTTCAAGCAGCAAAACCCAATAGTGCCATAAGGACGGATACTAAATACTGCCAAGTTCATCAAAAGATCCAGCATCCAACAGAGAGCTACTTCACGCTGCAAAGAATCATCGACAAGTACATGAAGGTGGGGACATTAAAAATCCCCCACAGAACATTAACAACAACCCACTTCCATCACACGGGGCCAATCTGGTGATGTCCTATGATGAGGAGGCAGAAAGAGAAGGAGGAAGGCTAACGATGAAGCAAAAGGAGTTCAATGAATCTCTGGAACATTGCACCATGGGAATGGCTAACGTAGTTTTAGCCTATGATGAAGAAAGTGCTAAAGACGTGGAAGACGTATATAGCATTGAAGATGAGATAGTAGACCCGGTTATAGAATATAGTGCAGTTTCAAAATCTCCAAAGTTAACTTGGTTCTTTGATCAAGTGGAAATCCCGAAGGAGAGAATGATGGAGATAACTCAGGCAATTTTGGACATTGTAAGGACGAACACAGTCCCCTTGCTAAGGTGGAGGGGTACCATGGCTAGGCTGGTCAGCGATGCAGATAGAGCTATAAGGTTCCCTCATAATAGGCCTCTGTATGTAACCGCTAGCATCAACATGGTTAACTTTGCAAGGACACTTATAGATGGGGGTGCTTCCATCAATATTTTCCCGATTAAATCCTTCCATGCGACTAATATTATGTAAGAGAGGTTGGTTACCATGACTTTGGTAATTTTGGTGTATGACAACCAATCTTCCAAAATTCACTGGGTATGTGAATGTTGGGATTGTGATGGGAAATCTGAGTTCCCACATCAAGTTCCATGTAATAGAAAGTGCAACTTCCTATCATTTACTAATAGGGAGAGTGTGGATGAACAACCAAGGGTTAGTCTCTTCAACCTATCATCAATGCGCCAAGGAAAATATCAAGGGAACATAAGTGACCATTAGGGCTACGAAGAGGCCTTTCTCTATCGAAGAAGAACACTTAGTGGATGCGGAATTTTATACATATTGGGTGGAGGATGTGCGGGTCCTGACTAGGATAATGGGGGAAGCATGGGTTACCTTGATTACAGAAAGAATGGGGCCTTTGAATGAGCAATGTAAAGAGGGTGCAGGTAATGAAGGGGTGAGGACAGAAAATGCCCATCAGGTGATCCCTCGACCCCAAAATATCTCAAAACAAATCAAAGACAGTATGAGGCCTAGAATAGACCTGGTGGAGCATGAGGTCCAACGGCAAAGCGTTTTGAGTCATTTTTCAGGGGAAAGAAATGTTGAGGCTTCCAGAGAGAAGTAGAGGAAGGCTTTGGCAATAGCTACCAGCAGGCAATGCAAGAAAATTGTCACTTAAGAGGGAAAAGTGGTGTACCGCTTATAATGGTGTGAACGGGCAATCGAAGAGACTAAGGATTACGTTGACCCGATGTATAAGTGTTTCTTAGTGGATAAACATGGGAAGTGTATGGTGATAGACAACTCCAACATACAGGAGTTCGTAGAAGATGTCGTTGAAGAACTGGACTACATTGCAGATCAACCGAAGCCCCAGGCACAAGAGTTGGATCAGCTGAACTTATCAAGAGAAGGGGAACATCCAAGGCCTATATTTATCTCAAAAGACCTCGAAAAGGAGAAACAAGAAGCCTTGGTTGAGTTGATTCAGTAATTCATAGACATTTTTTCATGGAAGTACACTGAAATGGAATGGCTGGATGAGGAAGTGAGCTGCCACAAACTAAACGTGATGCCTTTGGCTATTCCAGTAAAGTAGGCAACAAGGACTTACAAACCTGAAGTAGACTTGAAGATTAAGGAAGATGTTCAACATTTTTTGGCAGCAGGATTCATTAAGACAATACAAAATCCCATTTGGCTATCTAGTATTGTGCCAGTGGGGAAGAAAGATAAAAACCAAATAAGGATCTGGGTGGACTTCAGAGATTTAAATAGGGGTTGCCCTAAGGATGAGTTTCCTTTACCCTCCATCGACAGTTTGATAAATTCCAAGGCTGGTCATGAGATGTATAGCTTCATGGATGGGTACGTAGAGTACAACGAGATCAAGATGGATCCCACAGACGCAGAGAAAATGGCCTTTAGAAATTCGTTGGGCAACTTCATGTACAAAGTGATGTCGTTTGGACTCAAGAATGCTAGGGCTACTTACCAGAGGATAATAATGGCCATTTTCATGACTTCTTCATCAAATTTGTAGAGTTCTACGTGGACGATTTTGTCATCAAATCAAACATGGAGGATTCCCATCTGAATGATTTAAGGAAGGTGTTTATTCGGTGCAGGAGGTATAAATTGAGGATGAACCCGTTAAAATGTGTCTTCGGAGAGCGGGAAGTTTCTAGGGTTCGTGGTTGATCGATAAGGGGTGCAGATAGACCAGGATAAACAGCGGGCGATCTTGGAGATGCCATGTCTAAAAATGGCGAAGGAGCTGAAGAGTTTTCTCGATAAAGTCTCCTACCTTAGGAGATTTGTGCCTGGATAGGCCGAAATAACACGCCCACCGATGCAACTGTTGCGAAAGAACATGAAATTCAGGTGGGAGGAGGTTCACCAAGAGTCTCTTATCGTCCTGAAGAAACTGCTCGTTTCACCATAAATCATGGTTCCTCCCCAGGCAGGAGTACCATTGCAGCTATACCTTACGTCTACCACGAGGGCCGTTGGAGCTCTGCTGGCACAAGAAGTGGACGGGAAAGAATGACCTATTTACTACCTCAGCAGAATTATACATGGTCTAGAAATTAGATATAGTAGCTTAAACAGGCATTGTTTGGCCTTAGTCTTTGTAGCACAAAAACTTAGACATTATATGTTATATTTTACAATTCATATTTTAACTAGATGTGATCCTATTAAGTATTTGTTGACAAGAGCTATATTGATTGGTAGGGCATCCAGATGGTTCCTCATCCTCTTAGAATATGACCTAAAGTGTGTGGTTCCTAGTGTGATCAAGAGCCCGACGAATGCCGATCTATTAACAATTTTTCCATCAGGAATGTTTGAACCTCCTAAGGAAGACATCCCAGGAGATGACTTATAGGCTAATTACCTGGATACAACTGATGAGGAATGGATAATGCAGTTCGATAGATCTTCGGAGGAAAAGAAGGAAGGAGCAGGGGTCATTCTTTCAAAAGGGATGGAGGAGATTTGCCTTTCCTACAAGCTAGATTTCCCTTGTTTCAGTAATGAAGCAGACTACGAGGCGTTGGTACTGGGCCTGCTAGAGGCTCTTCAAAGGGGAATTCATTCACTCTGCATTAAGGGTGACTCGAACTTAGTGATTCAGTAAGTAAACGAAGAATATGCGTTAAAGCACATGACCCTAGCACCATATAGAACAGTCATTCAGAGGCTTCTCAACTAGTTCCATCGGACCAAAATCAGACGACATCCCAGAGTGATGTATCGCCATCCAGACACCTATGCCACTATCGCCTAAAAAATGGTCATGAGGAACGATAAGGATATATTTTTTATCCAACGAAGGACAGCACCTTCAGTGGTACAGTCAATACTATCGATGGAGGAGGATGCGAACTAGAGGGGAGAGATTAGGAAGCAACTGGAGTCTAGAGAAGGTGATATGGGACTAAGAGAGTGAGGCCAATATTTTATGAACCATGGAAATTTTTTCTATAGAAATACTGGGGTGTGGTTGTCAAGATGTATCATCTTAGAAGAAGCAAAGAGAAGGTTAAAGAAAACATGTGAGGAGCACTGCAAAACGACTGAGATACCTATATATAGGAGAATTCAAAGAGAGGGGTATTTATGGCCTAGAATGAAGCAAGATGCGGCAGAGATGCAACGGAAGTGTGACAAGTGTCATCTATTCTTCGAGGCAGCTGAGTGCCATTTCACTAAAAATCTAACGGACTAGAGTAAGCCCTATCTCAACATTATTCAGGATGGAGTTGTCCCAATAGAGAAAATGGATGCGATGGACCTAAGATGAAGGGCCCCAAGGTTCTATGTTTAGGAGGGGCATCTTTATCGAATGGGGTACTTCAACCGGCCGTTGCGTTGCATCACAAAGGAAGAAGCAACTGAGGTCCTTAAACAAGCGCACGATCCAGCCCACATAGGAGGAGCCAAGTTGTATGATCAACTGATGACATTGGGGTATTATTAGCCAATAATAGAGAAAGACTCGGCTGAATTCGTCCGAAAATCTAAAGCTTTCCAACTTCATGGGAATTTGATCCATGACCCATTGGTAAACTTACACTATCTGGCAACACCCTATCCATTTCATACTTGGGCGTTCGACCTAGTAGGGGCAATACATCCTTCTTCGATAGGTAAGATATGGATACTGGTAGCAACAGAGTGTTTTAGAAAATGGGACAAAGCGATACCACTTAGAAGATCAATGACTGGGGTGGTGAGCAACATCATCAGAGAATACATCATTTGCTATTTTGGGATCCCAAAGGTTATTCTTTCAGATAACGGGACTCCCTTCGTCAATTCTGAAGTAAAAATGCTCACAGACAAGTACTACATTGTTCTTCACACTTCAACGGTGGCATACCCAAAGGGAAATGGTCAAGCTGAAGCGACTAACAAAACCTTGGTCAATATTTTAGCCAAGATGATGGAGGACTTTCCAGGGTTGTGGGATGATAAGATACCAGCTGTATTGTCGGCCTATCAAACAACCAAGTGGAAACCCACAGGATACACAGCGTTCTCTCTTGTTTATGGGGCTGAGGCAATCCTTCCAGTGGAGTTGGAAGTTCCCTGTTCTAGATATGGCTTGCAAAGTATCATACTCCCTCAGAATAGACATATGCAGTTGGAAGCATTGGATGAACACAGAGATAATGCAATGCAACACTTTCAAATGTATACGAAATAACTCTCCAGAGCGTACGATAACTAGGTGAGGCCAAGGAAGTTCATGGAGGGAGACCTCATTTTGAAAGCAGCAGTGAAGCACATTAGGGGGCTTCCCCTACAAAAGTTTGCTGCCAATTGGGAGGGACCTTTCGTTGAAATTAAAGCTCATGATTTAGGTTATTGTTTAATTTCGAAGTTAGAGGAACATAAGCCATTTAATATTAACAATAAATGGATGAAGGTTTATCATGTGTAAACAATCAAGTTTGAATCACTGTTATAACTAGCTGTTGTTATGAATATACAAGTTCTAGTTGCGATTTGAACACAATAAAATAATTACACAAATATAGAAATTTATAACATACAAAAGAGTCACAACACATGGAAGAATTGGAAAATATACATTCTTCATTCATAAACAATTGAGCATTACAAAAAATTAGGAGCTATCGCCCAAGAATTGCATAGATAGAAGAAGATGGAGGATATATACAAAAAGAAATTAGCGTAAAAGAAATGATAAATCCGAGGAAGAGAAAAAATCTCCAGGAAGGCCCGAAGAAGCTATTGTGAAAGACCGTTGGGCGTTAATAGAAACCTCTAGCCTCGTTTGCACTTGTGTACGTTCGATGAGGAGTCTATCGCGTTTTAGCTTGACCAGCCACAAAGCTTCTTCGGCATCCTTTACCTTTTGATCCATTACTTCTAAAAGGGGTGCTAATGCGACCAACCTAGCTTCCTCAGCCCGCTATTCCTACTAATTCTTTCGCAAAACTTCCCTCTGGCTGATCAGTTACTGGTTCTTCAAAGTCTTTAAATGTGTTATAAGCCAGTCAAAATGGAAACCATCGCGACCCAACTCCCTCAGAAAACCCAGAAATTGGTTAAGAAGGGATCTGGTAACACTCATAACAGGGGTACTGGCAATTTCAGCAACAACGATAGCCATGACTTGAAGTCTGTGACTCATCACGTGAATATTGGAATGTAGGCAATCATCTGTGAAGGTCCCAGGGTGACGATCCACTAGTTGTTCAATCACTAAGAGATGGTGGACGGGCATTTGAGGAGATTGCTAAAGCACCATAAGTTAGAAAGCATGAGGAGCCAAGTCAGGAACAGGAAGTTCGCACCCATATTTGCTCTCTGCTGCAGCACAGGTGGTGGAACCTTGATCATCATGGCCAGAGTTTTACAAAGCACCAGGTTCCCGATGGGGTGAGCCCATAGGCAAAAGAACTGGGGGAGAACTTTCCTGAGCAACCTGAGAAGAGATAAAGGTCATAATGAGTTATGAAAAATCTTATCAAGTATTTTCGTTGTTAAGTCAGCGTTATAAGGTGGAGTTTATGAAAAATCTTAACAAGAGTTTTTGTCGTTAACTCACCATTATAAGGTGGATTTTATGAAAAAATCTAAACATGAATTTTCGTTGTTAAGTCACCGCTATAAGGTGGATTTTATGAAAATCTTAACAAGCGTTTTCGTTGTTAAGTCACTGTTATAAGGTGGAGTTTATGAAAAATCTTAACAAGCATTTTTGTTGTTAAGTTACCGTTATAAGGTGGATTTTATGAAAAATCTTAACAAGAGTTTTCGTTGTTAAGTCACCGTTATAAGGTGGAGTTTGTGAAAAATCTTAACAAGCGTTTTCGTTGTTAAGTCACCATTACAAGGTGGAGTTTATGAGAAGTAGCAAAAATACCTCAGTCACAGTAGGGGCAAGAATGGGAGTCATCGTAGCAGTTGCAGGGACAGGAACCATTGGGGGGGGGGTCTTTACCTCAAAAGCCACAATGGGGTCCCTCGTCGCAGAAGCCTCAACGATCGGAAAAACTCCCTCACCATCGGGAGAAGTTAATGGAATCCCAAACAAAGCCCTAACACAGAGAGGTGCAGAACAACCACTACGCTGGTCAGAAGCACTAACCTTGGCCTTGTGTGCACGATGACCACCAAGATAAGTAGGTGGAAAAAAGATCGGGAGAAAGATGCAGCATAAGGGCAAGTGTTAGAAAAGAGGAACAAGTACAGAGAAAGTGAAGAAGTATCTCTATGTGTTACTTACCTCGGTTATAGCACTAAAAAGGGAAATGGCGGTCAGAGGTCTCATCACCATCGTTAGAAGAAGAATGTTAGCTAACAACGAGGATACTTCAACCTGGGGCACCCAAAACATCTCAAGGTTCAGCAGGATAAATAAATAAAGGGGTGAGACCGAAATGACGCTATACCAAATAAACTATAGAGGAAATCATACATCGGGCTCACTTTCTTCAACTAGAACAATGGATAGAGTAACCTCGGGTGGAACAGCTAAATTAAAGGGGACTAGGAGAGTTGTCTCGGGTTACGTTGCCTCTGGCGGCGAAGAGACACCCACAGGCTCGACGACATCACCCCCTACAGTAACTTCCCTCGCCCATTGGGAGGCTGAACGGCGAGAATCAGTAAGCCCCGTCATGGGGGAACAGGGAGGAGTCACATCGGTATGAGAAATACCGAAACGTACCCCCACAAAAGGGCTCACGAAGGACTAGGGGGATTGGGTATTTCCTCTTTAACCCCCTACACCATAGTTGTCAAGAAAAAATAAGCTAATGCATCTTGCCTTAAGCAAAAAGGAAATGAGTAAAACAAGTATACATACCTCAGATGTAGAATGGGAACGAGAAGATATAACCATGGGCGAAGAAGGAGGAGTGGAAGCAATAGAGGAGGAAGGAGTTCGATGCACCTCAGGTGTTCGATGCACCTCATGAGTTTGCTTCCTCTAAGACTTGGTGATCAGAGTCTTCTTCCTTGTCCCCGCTGCATCAGTACCAATATCTCGAGGAACCCTTGAAATCTTTCTCCTCTTTGTCGTTAGCTCTGTGGGATCAACAAAGACCGTGTGAAAAGTAACCGAAGGAGGGACAATGACAGTGTGCCATTGATACTCAGTATTTATCTGGGCTATCTCCGCCTAGGCTTCCTTCCTTAAGCGCTCAGCTATTCTGGCAGACATGGGAGGTGGAATGAAGGCTATGGGGAAGGCTTCCATAGGAGTCGGGGACTTCTGGGACTTATATTTTGACTTGGACACCCTATTTTTGGCCATCTTCGCCTTCTTGGCAGGTGGTTGAGAAGGCCCCTCACTGGTGGCATCATCGGGTTGAGGGGCAAGTTTCTTTGGGGTAGCAGTAGTTTTGGGTTTAGGAGTGGTAACGGGGATCATGGAACAGAGTGGTGGAAGTTCAGTAGGAGGTTCCTTGGGGGTCATACTTAGGGGGAATTCAATCCCAATAATGGGGTTACCCTTCAACCCCAACTCTAACGCAAAAAATGAAAAAATGGGAGGAAACAGTGGATCTCCCTCAACGAACTCAGTAATTTTAGCTCGTTGTTTCGGCCAGTATTTTGGTGCAAAAAGAGGGGTCACGTCCCCTTGCCTAGTAATGCTGGGAATGGTGACTCTCCCATCCATTGTAGAACGTATACCCCACGCAGTAGTTGAAGAAAAAAGAGAACACGCCTCGCTAAAGGAGATCTTGGGGTTTCACGATTGAAACACTGGACGTGAGCCCCCCGGTCAAACCCAAACTGGAGGCTGCATCGGTTGGGATTATAGTGCTCACTAGTATATCCCCATTCAGTGTAAGAAGGCAGATATCCTGGGGAGAACAGAAGGACCACAGCCTGTGAGGGATCCTCAATATCCACGGTAGGGGCCTATAACACCCTCGCATCATGTTGAAAAAATCAATTATAGATGTCAACTACAAGTGTGGAAGAAGCTTTCCTCTTGGTAAGGCCTCATCATGAAATTTTCAAAGTGATACATTACAGATGTCAACTTTTTTCGGCTTTGTCTCCAATGATAAACAAAGGACCGTGGAGGAAGAATTTTTTCCCCCAAAGAAGTGCGGTTTGTTTTTGCCGCTATAGTAGGGAAACGAAAGTAATGGAAGCCGGTTAGAAGGATGTCGTTGGCAAAATTATCCAAGTTATAACGACCAAGCGATCGTTCCATATCGAGCAAAGTCCTATCCAACCAGGTGTAGAGGAATCCCAAGGCATTTACAGTCAAGGGAAGTTTGATTCCTCGGGCCAAACGAAGGGATATATTGATAAGGTCCCTTCGGGGCTGGTCATTGGGTTTTCTCGTCAAAAGGAAATAGGAGAGAATCACAAGAATATACGCAGGAAGCTCCAATGGTATACCTTGACCATGAGCATCTGCTGAAGAATTACCTTCACCAGAACCTTTTAAGAAATAATTAATCAGAGGAGAGAAAGTAGCCTTGTTGGACGAACCGATGCAGCTTCGACATATACGATCCAGCTCCAAATGGTCAGCAACCTCTTGGGCCTTTAGAGCCTCATCAATAAAGGTCTCATGACCTGTTGCATCGAGGCCCAGTAGCTCACACACGTCTTCCAAAGTTATGGTGAACTCTCCCCACGCAACAATGAACGTATGAGTAGTAACGTTCCATCGAGAGACCAGGACAGGAAGGGCAATATTATTCTTTGAAAGAGTGAACTCACCAAACCATTTAGCCTGTTATAACCCAAGTTTGGTGAGAATATCAGCATAGACACTTTGCATATGGGAGTTCCAGGCAACAAAGTGGGCAGGAGATCCCCGAGGTGCTTCGAAATCAATATGGGACCATAGGAAGTCCCCTCGCTCCAAGAGAAATCGAAGATTCCCCTATGGAGGAAGAAAACCCCATTCAGAAGAATCTTCATCTTCCTCACCCAACAATAAGGCGTCAAACATAGAAGAAAAATGGACAGTCCTGCAGGCAATAGCAAAGTCGTCACCTTTTCCCAAAATAGGTGATCGACGATAAAACATTAGTTGTTCCTGCCGGGCAGTATCCAGGGTGGTGGCAATAGTAGAGGCAGTGGACGAAGCACTAGCAGAAGACGCGGTGGGGTTACTGGAGGATGCAATGGCATATAATGATAAAGTAACATGAAATCTTCAATAAAGATGGGTTTGAATAGCGATAATGGAGTATCACAACCACAGGTGGTATTTTAGAGGATGAGAGGGGAAGGAGGTAAGCAAGATCTTAACAACAATGGAGTTCTCACAATTTCTCTTTCTCTCTAAAGAAAATGAAAGTTTGAAGAAGGCGGTAACAAAGTAAGAGAAAAAAGGGTTTAAAAGGTTTTAGTTTTTTGTTATAGCCGTTTGAAATTTTGGAGTTCGTCGTTTAAGTTTCCCACAATAGCACGTGCAAGGCCGCCTGCAATCATTTCAAATGAGCACGTGGCACTTGGGGAAGTGTCTTGATAGTTGAAAATATAGCGCCATGTCATTAATAAAGTGACACCTGGGGAACATAAACCGTTTCCTTCCTAAGTAAGATTGAGTTTTGGAGGAAAACTATTTCCGTCAGACACATCCAATAACTCCTAACGAAGAAGATGTCCCAACGGTTCCAAAATATCTACGATGTTCTCTCGTCATAAGTTAAAACGTTGTCTATTTATGACTCAGGTACATCAGTGTGAATTTTATTTTTTCCTAGAGACACTAACGCTCTGGTTCTGAATAAAGGCAAAGGGGCCCGAATCTTTTCACAGAGAGAATGGTAGATCGGTTTGTGACATTTCGTGCAGACATTTCTTTTTCTAAAAAATCTCTCCACCAGGGGGAAAATGTAGAGGGGACTTGAAGGTCATCCTGAGATTAGGGATAATTCCTTAACTGTCAACATTATTTGAGATTAAGAAACCAGCGAAACAGCTTGGCATGGCAACTCATACTTTAGCTTGTTGTGTTAGTCATATTGTATATTTGTTTATATTGGTTATGAGCTATAACGATTGTAATGACGTACTGATAATAATAAATGAGTTTGTGTGAAGTCAAATGGTACTTGCGAGAGACCAGGCTTGGCAGGGCCTGGGAGAGATTTCATGCTCTATCGAATGACCTCACCGTGGGAACTTTTATAGGGACTTGGTTTGGAGGATTGAGAAGTGAGGGACCATTGGGGCTTTTCATGACCATCGTAGATACACCTGTTAAAACATCGAAGGACCTTGACCATGGAACCTCGGGCGGAGGATCTTGGAGTTCCATCGAGCGTTAGGCTGTGAACCAAACAATCCTCTACTTAATGTCACATCTACTGTAAGTGATGTCACTAGCCAGCCAAATAATGTCAGATATGCACTTGAGTAAACCACTGTGGTATTTGGGGCTGTCAAGCAGTTGGTGAGCCACCTCTGTGACAACATCCCCCTCCGTGACACATAATGGTAACGAAAAAGGCATGCCTTGGAATTTAATGTTTATGATGTGGACCCAACTAGTACATCAGGCATTTAATGTTGTGACGTAAAGTATGAGGGATGTCTTTCATAGTTTTAATGACTGAGTTACCTCGGGGATGGTGTGGGGGCTATTTAAGGACCCAAACCACCCCTGAGGAGGGACATGATCTTTTTTGAGTACTCTGAAGTTATTGCTAGAGATACACATCAGCGAGAGAGAGAGTTATTGCAAAACCAGAGGGTTTATGCACTCACCATTATTATTTATTGCGAAGCTTTTAATACTTGACAGAGACCCTTGAGGGTTTATGGTGTGTTTTCTACCTGCCTACCAAGGTGTATCTAGGGTGCTTACTTCTCTCTCCCTCTACTTGAGTTACTTCTAGAGTCCATTAATATCCCTTGAGATATACACGAGAGATTTGTGAGTTTAAACCGAGTTCATCTTCATTGGGTTTGTTTTGTATGTCCTGTCATCAATACAAGGTGTTGGGCTAATTAACTTATCATTACCATACTCAAAAAGGGTTACGCCTGTATCAATAATCAAAAGTACCCTCCTACAATAGGATTTTAGAGAAATCATCCAGTGATTTATTGCTCGGGAATGGATGGTTATTATATGCGACTTGTGTGTGAATGATGTAGTATACTAGTACGTATATAATATGAGTATATAATTATATACGGGATTAATAAATAAGTGTGAATGTATTTCTTATATAACTAGTGTTAAATTTATATGATTTAAAAAGTGGTTTCTTATAGAACTAGTTTGGAAGTTATATGAATAAAAAATGGGTTTCCCTTATAAGAAGTGTGAACGTTATATGATTTAATATAGTTGAACTAATTAATAAGTTAATGGGTTGATAACTTAATACTCAATGTAATAGTACTCCGATGAGAGTAGTGAGGAGGAAATCAATGTGATATGGCTAGTTAGGTGGGGTACCTTAACTAGGAAGGTAGCAGATAGGCGTTAGGTGTCACATTATATGAGGGGTGGGTTATGCCTCAAGAGAGTGCCACAATCACTTAAATATGAAGAGTGTGCATGCATATTTAATTATTTCAATTTAACTACTTACTAAATATATTTAAAAAGTTTCACTTGGGCTCTGAACCATGTCAAAATATCTTCCAAAACCTGTTAGGCATCCAGCCATATGAAGGCCCAGTTTGAGGATTCTATCCAGGGATGCACAGTTGCAGCTCATGTGGACATTGCAGGACTTCTCCATATAAGCTTCCTTAATTTATTCCTAGTTTAGGATCTTTACTTCAAAACATATTTGTGCAAGTCTCCCGCGGATTTAGTATTAAGTTTTTACTCGACCTTGTGTATTCAGGTTATCGTTTTAGTTTATCATTGGATTTTATTTCTAAATCGATAGGTTATCCGGTCATCTTTAATTGTATTATTTACCTATGTCGAATTTAGTTATCAGTCTGGGTTAATTATTTCATTATTATTATTATTATTATTATTATTATTATTATTATTATTATTATTATTATTATTATTATTATTATTATTATTATTTCCTAATGTTGTTAATTAATAAAAGATAAAATTTGGAACCAATCTAATTACATTGTCGGGTTGATAGTAACTTAAAAAAGTTTTTCGATAGTGATGATAATGATGACCATATGAGACCAACATTTTAATTGTTTTTCATGGTATGGACACCTGGTATTTTAGTAGGTGTGGTGTCACAAATGGTATTAGAGCATCATGTTCTAGAGTCCTTAGGATATGTGTGACTTATTAAATATTTGTGTAGCGTTCTTTGATATAGAGGTTTATGATAGGATTGATGTGTTCCTCTACGTATTAGACTTACATTCGCAATCCATTAAGTACAGTTAATGTGATTTATATATGAGTCGATTGGGCTTCCTACATCTAACAATTTTGGATGACCATCGAGTTACGTTAGAAGGACTGCAGGGAGGGAGTCTTAGCAAAATCCATGGTATATTCTGGAAACACTGACTACGATAGAAGTAACCATGGTTATTATTCGGGAAAATGATGTCAGGATAACCACTATAGCACAGTAGTTGCAAAAACGTCATAGAAGGAGGTGGTTCAGAGTTAGATTCACGTAGCATAGTTGATAAAGGGGAGAGTTAGGGAAACTCTTCTGAAGAGATATTCGTAAGTATTTGGGGAAGAGAGGGAGTGTGATTGGTCAATGGAAGGAGATAACCCAAAGGAAATTATGTAGGGCAATGTGCAATACCATCCAGTACTAAATTTCGAGCAAATTTTTTTGGGAATAGTAGCAGTGTTGTAGTGATGGGAGTTAGTCACCATAACTATGGAGAGATACCATGAATAACGAAGAAGTAGGGGTGAAGTTTGATGCAAATCCTCTCAGTAGTTGTTGAAACAGAAAGGAAATTGACACCTAGAGGTGTCTTACTTGTAAAAGGTAGTAATTGATGGGTGGATGTTGTCCACGGTGAATTGGGGGATAGGAACGGTATGCCTAGTAGGGACAACAATCGTATGATGTTTTTGGTTCGATTGGGATGGGGTGTTATGTCAAGGAACCCTTTAAGACGCGATATCTTTTGGAAATTGAAACTATTAGTTTTATTTCAAGGTGATTGGGGTCTATTTTGTGTGACACGAGCAAGTCATAGTAATTTATTAGTACTAAATGTGTATGTCAAATGAGTTTAGTAGAGTTATTGTTAATATCACTATATTGTGTGTATATTTATCGTGGAGTAGCGGGGTGGTCTTTAGTTCCATCTGCAAGTAAGCGGGTGTGGACACCAAGAGGATATATATGATATAAGGTTAGCTCGGTACTGATTGTTTAATTGTATGGTCTTCTCCTCGGTTCTGATTATTAAGCAACGGTGGGCAGTTACAGCAAGACTATCGTGTTCTCTGTTCTGGGGGCACGATGTATATTTTTGTGATATCTCACTTGAAATAGGGTCGAGCTCGTTGTGATATTTTTTATGAATTAGACTTCAAAGAGTACGTATGTCTATTTACTTTAGATCCCAGTGTGGAGGGACTTTTAGTGACGTGGTTCAGTGTATATCGGGTTTACCATTGAGGAGAGGGATTTAACTCATTATTGTTTACATTCTGGGAACTTAGTGATAGTGAGAGAATCATATCATGTGATTCCTTGAGAGGCCTGGGCATAGACACTTTTATTTATGTGTCGGGAAACATAATTTGTGATATCTTATTTTTGAGCTTTGGACCCACGGATGTCGATGATCGCCAATGCTAGGGGATACTGCATTAGGGAAAGTTCTTATAAGCTTCATTGAGGGATGTTACATGCATGCATCTTAATAAATGTTGGGATTAGTGGGACGATGATAGATACTAGTGCATCAGTTCTATATGTAAATTATTAAGTGTGTGGAGGAAACACTTTAAGCTAAGAGGTATTACGATATACGACAAGTGGAGTTGGGGAGTGCTGCGAAGGAAGCATCAAGAAGCCTTATGTACCATAAGTTAAGGATAGGGAAATATCGAGAAGAATTAAATTGAAAACTGTGGGGTAATCAAGAATACCTGTATGATATAGCCACACCGAGTGTGAGGAGATAAGATTGACTTTAACGGTGTCTTTGACCCCCAAGACGACCCCTGGTGATTTCAACCAGGGTCCATGGGTATGAAATACCAAGAATACTAGTTGACAATAGAAGTTCGACCGACATTATGTTCTGTCCATGCTTCAAAGATCAGGGAATCGTCAAGAAAAGGATCATTCCTTATCATCGTCCTCTGATAGGGTTTAGTGGCGAGAAGGTGCATCCATTAGGTATGTATGAAATGGATGTTAGAATGGGAGATGTTTGGCTAAAGAGGCTATCAAATATGGTCAATTTCTTTATAATGAATGAAAGTTTATACTCGGCTTATAACATCATCACGAAAAGTGTGTCCTTCAAAGAGTTTGATGTCTTACCCTCCACTGTGTAAAAAATGGTGAAAATACTGACTCCTTATGGAGTAGGGGACGTCCAGGGTGATCAAGTGTTTGCATGAGAATGCCATTTCAACTCAACCAAGAAGAGGGAAGCTCACAAAAAAAGAAACTATGACCTATAATATTGAAACATTGAATGCAATAGATGAGAAGAAACTTAAGAAGGGAGAAGCTGTTAAGGATGTAGAATCTGTCATCCTCAATAAGGACGAGCCAAAAAATTGTCCAAATTATCAAAACCCTAAAAAAGGAGGTTAAGGAAGAGCTGGGGAAGTTGTTGAAGAAAAAGTAAAGCATTTTGGCATGGATCCACGAACACATGCTGGGTATCGACCCAGAAGTTATGAGCTATAAGCTCAAAGTAGTCGATGATGTTAAGTCGATACGACAAAGAAGATGAGTAAACTTAAGAGAAAAGTATGATTTTATCAGGGAGGGGGTTAAGAAGTTGGAGAAGGTTGACTTCATCTAGGAAGTCATCTATCCTGACTAGTTAACAATGTGGTCATTGTCCCAAAGTCCAATAGCAAGTGGAGGATGTGTGTCAACTTCATGGATCTTAACAAAGCATGTCCAAAAGATAAATTCCCTTTCCCTGGGATTGATAAAATGGTAGGCGTAATATCCGACCATAAATTGATGAGCTTCTTGGATGCCTACTTAGCCTATAACTATATATTCACACACCCAATCGATGAAGAAAATATTGCCTTTATCACTAACAAGGGGACCTATTGTTATAAGGTCATGCCCTTTGGGTTGAAGAATGATGGGGCAACATATCAGAGGTTGGTCAATAAAATATTTGAAGACCATATTGGAATGACAATGGAAGTATACATTAATGATATGGTGACTAAGAGCCTTAAGGCCAACACACATGTGGTCGAGCTTGAGAGCACCTTTGACACGATGGACATGTACCAAATGAAGGTCAAACCCTCTAAGTGTGTCTTCAGTTTAGGATAAGGCAAGTTTTGGGGATTTATTATTAATCAAATCAGGACCGAAGCCAATACTGAGAAGATCAAGGCCTTGTTGGACGTGGAGACTCCCACTATAGTAAAGGATGTGTAGAGGCTCACCGGAAGAGTGGCAGTTCTAAATAGGTTTATCTCTAAAGCCACTGATAAATATCTTCCTTTCTTTCGAGTATTGAGATAAGCTTTTGAGTGGAATGAAGAGTGTGATAGAGACTTAATGATATGAAGTTCTACCTCGGCTCCCCATTCTTATTATCTAGACCAGTACAGGGGATAAAATGTATCTTTATTTGGTTGTATCTGAGTCAGACACTAGCCACGGTATTGTAAGAAAAGGGGATGGAGTTCAAAAATCGATGAATTTAAATAATAGGGCACTCTAAGGATTTAAATAGAGGTACCCCAAGATGGAGAATTTAGCCTACGCATTAATCCATTCCTCGAGTAAGATGAAGTCTTACTTTCAGGTGCATTCCATGGTAGTCCTCACAGACTCACCCCTCAGACAGGTAATCCACAAGCCTGAGAAGTTAGAAAGTTGATGGCTTGGTTAATCGAATTAGGAGAGCTCCACATCATCTATTAGTCGAGAATTGTCATCAAAGGGAACGCCTTAGCGAACTTTGTGGATGAATTCACTCGGGACGAGGCCGATAGTAAAGAAGTTGATATTACTTGTGTATAAAAAAGTAGAGCGTATCCTCCTCTATTCTAGGCCGAGACAAGTTCAGTAAGAATCAAAGTATCTGAGAATGAAGAGGAAAAGTATGTTTTCAAGAATGGAATCGTTAAAGAGGGTAGTTTTTCACCAAATGGTATTATGTAGAGTCTATTTGTTAATGGGTCTTCTTGTGAGAGTGGAAGTGGTACAGGATTGATAATGTCATCCCCAGATGGAACTGATATTAAGTACACATTGAGGTTTTACTTCAAAGCTTTAAATAATGAATCTGAGTATGAGGCTCTCTTAGCAGGCCTCTACCTCTCCCGATGGATGAATGTTAGCCAACTCCTTGTGCATAGTGATTCCATGTTGGTTTTCAACCAAATTTTGGGGGTGTATGAGGCTAGAGATGGAACAATGACAAAGTACCTAGAAAAGTTTAAGACATCATTGAAGTAGTTTTCTGAAGCGTAGCTAAAGAGGATACCCCGATTGGACAATGGCGAAGCCGACGCCCTTGTAAGGCTGGCCTCAGCTATAAGAACAGAGATAAGAAGGATGGTGCCGGTAGAAATATTACATCGGCCATCCATTGAAGAAGAAGATAGTGCTCCAGTGTTTTGTTTGAATATAAACATAGGAACCTTTTGGTGAATCCACTCATCAGGTAGGTAGAGGATGAGGAGTTACAATAATCAATGACTGAAAAAGGAAGTTGAAATATAAAGTTTTTAATTTCTCCATCATAGGATACACTTTATACAAGAAAGGGTTTATGCTTCCTCTTCCCAGGTGTGTCCATCCATTCGAGGTGTCGTATATCCTAAAGGACGTGCATAAATTCTCCTTCTCCACCCATGTTGCGGTAAGATCTTTAGCTAAGAGTATTCTTATCCAGGGATATTGGTGGCCGACCCTGGACAAGAATGTTTCAACATATTTCAAGAAGTGCGACAAGTTCTAGAGGTTTGCTACCATCCCTCACCAGCCTCATCAACCTCTAACCTCAATTACTTCTCCTTGGCCATTTGCAGTGTGATGAATTTATTTCGTGGGACCTTTTCCCTGAGATATAAATAATTATCATTATCTTATCATGGCGATAGATTACTTTTCGACGTGGGTGGAGGCCGAGATGATGATTACAATTACGAAGTACAAGACTTTCCAATTCATATGGAAACATATCATCTGCAAGTACGGCCTACCTAACACCCTGATTTCGATAATGGAACACAATTTAAGAACGTCTCCATAGAAAAATACTATGAAAGGGTCGGTATTAGGAAGTTCTTATCCTCTCTTGGATGACCCCAAGCTAATCAACGAACATAAGTAACAAATAGAAAGATTCTTGATTGAATTAAGAAGAAGTTAGAGGATGCAAAGGGGAGATGTATCGAAAAAGTGTATGTTGTCCTATAGGCATACAAGATTATGAAAAGGACTCCTATTTAGGAGACCACATTTATGCTTGCTTACAGCTCAGAGGCACTCGTGCCAATAGAGCTAGGTCTGCCTACTCATAGCGTTAAGACCTATGACCCCTAAGAGAACAGTGAGAATCAGATGCTTGATTTGGATCTTACAGAGGAAAGAAGAGAAGAAGTTAAGGTTAGGCAAGCTACCTGCCAACAAAGAAGAGTGACGCACTATAATAAAATAGTTAAGACTCGACCACCAAAAGAGAGAGACCTAGTGTTGAAATTACGTGGAATAAGCCTAATAAGATCCATCCAAATTGGCATGCCCCGTACAGAATAGTTAAAGAGGTGGTACCAGGGACATCTCGATTGGAGGATTTATAAGGAGAATCCTTCTCCAACCCATTGAACCCCGACCACCTCAAAAAGTATTACCAATAAGATTTCAACAATGTTAGTTTTCTTCTAGTTTTGTTATACTACATATGTATGAGACTTAGATGAATGAAATTCAATGAAAATATCAGTATGTTATCTCATATGTTGTCTATTTATTTGAATAATTGTCGTTTGTATGCCTCAGCATGCCTTCATCTACAAAACATCATTCATCGTGATATCAGCTTATGTAGGTTTTGGAGATATGACAACCTAGACAGGGTCAACCTAGTCCATGGTCTCTCAACAATATAAAAAGACATTCATTATTAAACATCATTAGTTTGGTGTGTTAAATCTCTCAACCAAAGAAGATGATAGTGCATGTAGGAGACGACACTCATCCATTCACTCTAAAAACTGATGAGAGAGGACTTATGCCATAACGCCATGATTTGGTGAAGGCAAATAAAAAATCACTTAATTATGGTTCATTATTAAACATTATTATTTTGGTTCATTAAATAACTAGGCCAAATATGATAGTGCATGGACGACACAAAAATCCTCCATACACACTCAAAAATGATGAGAGATGACTTATGCTATAACACTATGATTTGGTGAATGAAAATTCAAAATCACTTAATTGTGTTTCATTATTAAACATCATTAATTTGGTGGATTGAATATCTCGGCTGAAGATGATAGTGCATGCACGAGATGGCACTCATCCATACACTCTATAAAACGACGAGAGAGGACTTATGATATAACACCATAATTTGGTGAATGCAAATTAAAAAATCACTAGTCATGGTTTATTATTAAACATCATTAGTTTTGGTGGATTATATTCCTCGATCGAAGAAGATAGTGATACACTGTAAAAAACGACGAGAGAGGGCTTATGCTATAACACTGTGATTTGGTTAATGAAAATTAAAAAATCACTTAAATAGTTCATTAATAAACATCATTAGCTTGGTGGATTAAATATCTCAGCCTAAGATGACCAAATTACAAAATATGGTTCACACCAACCAAGCATCAAAAAGTTAATGAAAGTAGAGACAATACTTTAAGAATATTAAGTAAGCACAACACAGTATATGGGAATGATAAAATTCATTTAGCCAAATTATTAATCTAGTTAAATTATATTAGCAAGCTGAAGTCCGTAAAAGGCCGAGAATTACCTTACATAAAAAATATTACATTAAAAAAAGAAGATGAAATGGGCTACAAAAAAGCAGCACAAAATCAGATCTATAGAGCGCTGTCACCGCCGGCTGGGGCCGATCTATCACTAGATACATGACTCTCCCCCTTAGTCCCGTGTTTTTTATCTCATCACCATTGTCGCCAAGACCAAGGTCGACTGTGTTCTCATTCAACTTTGTGACCTCGGGGAGATTAGTCTCTATGAGGAAAGTGGGGTTCTCAACATTAGCCAAGGTCATCTATAGACACGTATCACTAAAGTTAAGATCTGAGAAGTCATCATGGGAACACATATTTGATGACAAGCTTAAGGATATACCACCGATTGACATATTTGATGCCCCTCTCAAGATACTCAAAGCTAAGGTCGATGAACTCTTTATATTTTTAAAGTCAGCTATAGCTTGTGCCCTACTAGCCTTAACATTAACATCAATTTTTGATTGCCTTTTTTGAGCCAGGGTCTTCCGAGTATTGGCATGACTCGTCGTCAAATTATCAATCTTATTGTTTGTCTCTTGCAAGGCCGAATTGGCAGTCTACATCTCTTTCCGTATGTTACTCTCCATTGTGACAACATCCTTTCCCTTTTGAATCAGGGGCATCCTCTTGCTGATCTAGTCTCCCATCTTGTACAAGGAGAATATAACCTGCAAAATAAGAGAAGACAAGTCAGTATCAGGTTTCACCAAAAATGAGACATTGATTTGAAAATTCCTAAAAAGACACAAGAAAATCCCTGTGGATGGAAAAATCGAACATCAACACAATATCCGTGTAATTAATGGTTTGTCTGTTATGGTCGATGATGATATCGTCGATAATCTTAAGATGCGACCGCCTATCAATAAGAACCTATTCATACGAGATGGTAATGGCATGGTCTTGACGACCATTATTCGAAGGATGAGTTATAGTAGTGTTATCAACTCGGGTACTCTTCTTCTTCCAAACTTCATCAGCCAGGCTCAGGCCTCCTACAAATGATTTTTTTGTTACTATAAGAGCAGGGGGGGCATTCCTCTACCCACGGTTGCCAGTGAACTTGCTCAAATTTAGAGCCATCATTTTACAAATAGTATCCTAAATTATTCCAGACAACCTGCAAATGATAGACCTTGAAAGTTAGTCACAAATATCTGAGAAATACGAAAATACACTTGGTAAGGTTTACTACTTACATTTTTTTATCGTAAGGAAAATTTTATTGAATAATGATGGTGAAAAGAGACCAAACCATGGATTAAAATAAACTAACAAGAAATTAAAAGGAAACCTTGCTAAGATAAGGAAATTGAAGCTTCTCTAATCTAAGAATGCCTTTGAATTGCTGAAGAAGAAGGTCAATATTCTGAGACATCAATGAATTTTTATGAGAGCTACCAATCTTAGATAAGAAATATGCTGCCATATTTGACTCTCTGTGAACATGAATGAATCTAAACTTGAGCAAGAACTTGAGGAGAGAAATTGATCAACATCCATTGAATCTTCCAAGGACAAGTCTTATTGTGAAGGATATCGACCAAAATTTTAGAATCTGACTAAATAATTATAACATACTCTTTGAGATCTTGATAGAATGAAACTCCTTGAAGAACTGCGTCTGCTTCAGCTCCTAAACCTTATTGAATTTCTAATTCTTTGTAGAAGAACCAAAGCACGTCACCTCTATGATTTCTCAAGATCTCTCCACAACCACTTTTACCGGGATTAACCACAGAGCTCCCATCAACATTTAGTTTCAATATCCCTTTAGGAGAAAGATACCAGTGAACTAAAATCGTTTTGGAAGGTGGCTTACTTGGACCTGTGAAATGCATCGATAAGGTATGACGAATATTCTTAATAATTATGGGAAAGAACATTGAAGAATTATCATACTTAGCACCATTTTTACTAAGCCTTATATTGTAACAAATAAAAATGGGGATGAGTTTGAACATCGAATTATCAAAAGAAGAGGAACAAATCCACCAAGGTACAAATATCTGCCTTACAGAGCCATTAGGACTCAAAATACCATGCTTAGCACCACAGAAATACCAAATTTTCAATGCAATTTCACTAGAAGAGAATAAATGCTCAGTTGACTCTTCTTTACTATTGGTACAATAGACACATTTTGAAGGCCCTCTAACCCTAATAAACTTTATTTTACCATTAGTTGGGAGCAAATTTCGAAGAATTTTCCACGCTAAAACTGACATCTTAAGAGGAATAGTTGAATCCCAAATAAATTGAGTTGATCTATTAGAAGAATATTGATTCCTTGTATTATTCCAAGCAGTAGAAAAAGAAAAATCCCCTGAGGTAGAAGCTATCGAAACCAAATAATCTTTCTCCAACTTCCAAATTTTAGTTTTAGTAATTTCTTTGATGATGATCAATGGGAAAAGAAAATTTAGTCTATACAGATCCTAGCTTCTGTCAGCCAACTAAAAATCTTTAATTTTACAGTTCTTGGGAGTGTTGAATTCTTCACTAATTGTACCTAATTCCAACAAATTATCCCAACAAAATTCAATATCACCTGAACTAATTATCCATTTCATATGCTCCCCAGCCTCTGATCTAACATTGCACATTATTCCCTAAGTGTTTGAAAATGATTTATCCCCGATAGGTTTTGGATGAACATTTCTACACTATTTAACCTTCAAGTTCTGAGCCCATAAAAATTTTCTAGATCTAAACTTCCACAACAACTTCATGGACACAACTATACTGATATCTTCAAGTTTCCTGATCCCTAAACCTCCATCTTTGATTGGCCTGGAGATAGTATCCCACTTTAACCAGTGATGCTTTGAAGAACCATCACGAGAACCCCAAAAGAACCTTCCAAATAGAGAGTCCAATTTTTTAAGAACTTGTTTTGGAGGATTGACAGCAACTGTAGTGTGAATTGGGATTTTGGTAAGAACACTTTTGAGGAGAACAAGCATCCCACCCAATGAAAGGTATCTTGATTTCCATCCACTAAGAGTCATTTTGATTTTTGAATTAGAAATTCAAAGTAAGAAATCTTCTTTTGACCTGTAAATAAAGGACAACCCCAGTGTAAAATAGGTAAAGATATGTTAGTAACACGAGTTATCCTTCTAATTTTTTTGACAGTAGTAGGGCTAAGCTTTTTGGATCGGAACATTTGATATTTAGAAATGTTAATCTTTTGAGCAGCTACTCTTTCATAATCTTTGATTACCTTCATAATTGATTTTAAATCCTTAGAGGCACCTGAAGTAAAGATAATTACATCATCTACATAAGAAAGATGATTAAATTTTGGATAGCCCGGAGGATGTTTAAACCCATGAAGATTAGGAAGAAGGTAATTAAAATTTCTAGAGAAAGGCTCTACCATAATGATGAGTAGGCAAGGGGATAAGGGATCACCCTGCCTCAGACTTCTAGAAGTCGTGAAAAAAAAACAAGAAGGACCATTAATGATGACTGAGAACCAGCAATTGGAAATAAGCCTCCATATCAAATCAATCCATGTTTTAGAGAAACCAAACTTCCTCTTAACATGAATCAAAAAATCCAAGACACCCTATCATATGATTTAGCTAAATCCAACTTTAGAACTACGTTAACTCTAGAGTTATTTGAATGAATCATAGAAACCATCTCCTAAGATAAAAAAATCATTTTCCAATATATCCCTACCTCTTATGAACCCAATTTGGTTAGGAGAAATGACATTATGTAAAATACTACTCATCCTACTTGTAAGAATTTTTGAAATAATTTTGTTGAAGAAGTTAACCAAACTAATTGGTCCTAAATCTGAGAAAGATTTAGGAGATTCCACTTTAGGTAATAGAGCTATCAAAGTCTAAGTTATGTTTCTAGGTAAAGAATCGCCTAAAAAGAAAGTCTGAATAGAAGCCAATACTTCAACCTCTATAATATCCCAAAACTTCACAAAGAATACTCCATAAAAGCCTTATGTGTCGGGGCAGGTGTTTTGATTAAGATGGTTAACTACTTCAAAATTTTCATTCTTGTCAAGAACTGCACACAAACTGATGGTTGATTCATTAGATATCAGTTTAGGAATTACCTCTAAGAAATAATCATGTATGGAAACAAGGGGACCTTCTTCTTGCTTGAATTAATCTTCAAAATATTAGACTGCAGCATCTTAGATAGACCTCTCATTTGTATGAATTGAATCCTCTCAATCTTTGATTTCAGAAATAACCAGTTGTCTTCTTCGATCTTTTTCTGAATTATGAAAGAAGCTAGTGTTTCTATCCCCTTCTTTAATGTATTTATCTTGAGCATTTTTTCTCTAGATTAATTCTTCTATTCAGAGCTTCTGAGTACTACATGCTTGTTCTAGAGAAAGGTTCTCACTATTAAGCTCTGAAGGATCTATATCATATGCCATCTCCTTAGCCAAACGATTATCCTCTTCCATTTGACCTGCTCTAAAAACATCACTAAATTTAAGTTTACTCGAAGAAGAAAGAGTAGATCTAAGAAGTTTAAAGTTTAATCCTATAGATATCAGGGGATTGGAATGATCAACTGAATTCCAGGTTTGAGAAACAGGTGAATGAATTTCTGGAGATTCAAGCAAGAAATTTTGAAATTTGAATGATTTATAATTCGCCTCAAGGTTATTCTTAAATGAGAGTAAGAGGGGACAATGATCAGATATGAGTCTATTAAGGTGATGAACTTTCATCCCACCTAATTGAAGAACATTCTGATTAGCCAAAATTTTATCAAGTCTACACCAAATTCGATCCACACCCTCCCTTTTGTTGAACCAAATAAACTTGGATCCTATAAAACCAAGGTGAGCTATCTCATTCATTTCCATAACTTCCAAAAACATCATGGTTTCCCCTCTATCTATAACATTATCACCCGCTTTCTCTAAATTATTAGAAGCTACATTAAAATAACCCTCGATAAACTAAGGACCTATAGAGAAATTCATATTAAGATATTCACAAAGATATCTTGTATCCGCCTTAGTATTCTTATCATAGATAAAAGAAGCTTTGATATCAGTGTTGTTAATGTTGAAGGAAAGAGTAATACCTTATTCCATTTCAAAAACAAATTGGCATATTAATTACTCTCTAACAAAACACCATATTTTACTATAAGAATTAGCATATGTAGAATGAAATCCTAACATTAGTCTGAATGATTCCATCTTTAGAACCTAAAGGTTTGGCTCCAAGATTACAATAATTAAAGGCTGATAAATTCTGATAAACCTCTTAATTCTCTTCACTGCTCCTATTTTGTAAAGACCTCGTATATTCAAAATATTTGCATTCATCATTGGGATATGTGAAAAAATGAAGTTTTAGTACTAGACATAAGCACTCTAGTATTTATTTTAGGGGTTGTCTTCTCCTAACTTCTTTTCTATTTAAGCTCAGACAGTTTAACAGGTTTGGTTCCCCCTTGAAAATAGGATATTTGAATCTAGAGCAACCCTAGTTGCATTTGAACATACTCCCTTCCATTCTTCCTTCTGCATTAAATTTTTCCTTCACTATTACCCCCTTAGCCTTAAGGGTTATAGCAGGGCTAATGAAGTTCTTATCTATACCTGGGGACATTTATCCTTCTTCTAAAACTTGAGGATCAATAACGATTACAGCTGCTATATCATTGACATTGCCTTCCACCTCTAAATGAACATTCCTATCTCCTATAACTGATTTGCTTTAACTAGGAAAGCAAGAAGGATCTTCTACCCTTGTGGATTTATTCTTGGAAAAAGTAGTAATCTTTTATTGATGATATTCTATGGAATGAACGGATGTTGAAGCTTTGGGAATGTTGAGGCTAGCTTGATGCAAATCTACAGGTTTATTTGATTGATATTCTTTATTCCCCTTAAAAGATTTGACAACCCATTATTTACTGCTGTCTTTTTTCTGTGTCAATGGAATAGGTTTTATGGAACA
The DNA here is from genome assembly GCA_949130495.1 of Sambucus nigra. Taxonomy (NCBI): domain Eukaryota; kingdom Viridiplantae; phylum Streptophyta; class Magnoliopsida; order Dipsacales; family Adoxaceae; genus Sambucus; species Sambucus nigra. Next base: position 50,822,933 of record OX422215.1, read on the forward strand.
CTAAGCTTTAACTGTGCTTTCTTCTTTGAGGAGATAGTCTTCTTCTTTGTGGCCTTTTCTGGAACAATTGAAACAGTGAGGAGTAAGGTCTTCATACTCGAAATATTACCAAAATCATAATGAAGTATCTTTGTTAGCAATCCAAATTGTATTGGGAATTTTCTTACTCAAATCAAGTTCAATGCAAACTCTGGCCATGCTTGGTCTTCCTAGGGAATCTGTGGCACTATCCATCTTCAAAGAAATCCTTACTGCACTACAAATTGAAAATAGGCTTTCTTTATTGTAAAGTTGAATAGGCAAAAGAGGAAGGCTTAACCAGACAGGTACAATACTTGTTTCACAGTCCGAATGGAAATAACATGTTCATTTTACCACTTTCATAGGGAATCTATTAACATACGATGTTGATCTCATCCAAAGTCTTAAGAAATCCTCTTCGTGAAACAATCTCATCATGACATGTTTTTTATCAATCAACCCCACATTAAATGTCTCTTTTAAACCCATGGATGTTATCATTTTCCTTATGTCTTACATTAGTGGATGACCATGAGTGAACATTCCTACCATGAATACTTGGAAGGGGTAGAAAGTTTAAGAAGACAATCATTCTCAAGAAAAAGAGCATGATCTCCCTTGAATGATGAAACTTCAAGCAAGGAAATTGAAGAAGATTTGGATGCTCCCATTACTTCAGCAAAGGATTTCGAAAGAGGAGGAATGGAAGTTTTAAGAGAATTAGGAAGGAGATTAGATAAAGAAGGATTGGGAGGAAGATTTTCTACCTCCAGAATGGAGGTAGATTGTGCCGCCATGCAAACCCTATGGGTTTACGTGTGAGAGAAACTTTTGAACATAGCTATCTGAGCTAGGTAGTATGTGGTCATCAGATGATCAAACTTAGCTAGATGACCTTTCTCACCCTATCCCAAGATCTTATTGACTTTCTCATAAGCCTTAGGGTTCAATCCCGGGTCTAATTTGGACGATGATGATACCTTTCCCCACTTTAGAGGGGTACTAGGCTTAGAGTTCCCTCAAGCTTGGGTGGGGCCAAACTCCCATTCCCTAGAAAAGAAAACGTAACGAGGTGACCAATTGTGGTTAGAAGTTTGGGTGACTAAAAGAAGTTTCTTCTCAAATTTCCTAGCTATGAGGTGGTAATAACCAGGTTGGCTCTTTGGGGACGATGACATATAACAGGAAACGAAAATATTTAGTGTAATGTAAGTTTGGTAAACTTTCCTTCAAAGTATGATAGAATCAGGGATGACACTTTAGGCATTCGGAGAAAGCTCAGAGGGTGAAAGATTGATATGGGCCAAGATGGCCCAGATTGTATGATGGATAGAAAGCCAAAAGTTGAGCTTTAACGTTTGCTCGTAAACACAAATTTTTCCTACTTGGCCATGGATTTCTCCCTTGTATAAATAGAGGAATCTACCCCATATAAGTGCCTACAGACCAATAGGTCGACCTCATTCACTATGCTATCATACTCCTCAACTACTGAGGTATCAACTTTACTCTCCTCGCCACTACTTTCCTCAGCCTCATCCCGAGGATTATTTTAAGTTTGTGGATTACGTGGGTAACCACTTGGGAACCTTTCTGCAAGCTCGTCCCCAGTTGCAGCTGATAGGGGAATTGCATCCACAGGGGGTGGAATTGCCATATTAGGCTCAAGAATCTGAGCAGAGTAAGATTTATTTAAAGCCTCGGCCCTGTGAGATGAAGAGGCATGAAAATTTCCCTCATTTATGTCCGACCCCTAAGTATGAGATGCAGAGTAGTCCATGGCCTCCTTAAATGAATCAATATTCTCGATCGCCTCAAACGTGGACATAGGGTTCTTTGAAGATAAAGATGACTAGATATGTGATCACTTGGTTCGGCGATTGTGGGATCGCAAGTCTCAGAGGCATGAGGGTAGATGATAGCCAAGAGGGGAGGATAAATAGGATGATGGGGAAACTTTTTAGCCTTACACCTCTAGGCCTCTTTGGAATCTATCCTCCAAATATGCATGAATCACCTATCTCTGACACTAGGAAAATCTTTGGCTAACTTCTAAAGATGACTTAACATCAAAGGCCGACATTTGACTTGACCTAACTTGGAAAAAAGGACAATCGGTTTTTAACATTGACCATGGTTAACTGAAGATTAAAAAAGAAGTTGAAAGGCTTTATATGTTAATAACTTCAAGAACAGTCTGAAGCTCGCGAAAGAAGGTTATTGGAGTTTCCTTGAAAATGTTTGGAAAAACCCTAAAAATCTATCAAGACATTATCTACCACCTAGGACGTCCTAAAATGGGGATGAGCTTAACCCAGAAACACCCTAAATTCCGTCGCAAAGACAAAACCTCATCCAAAAAATCAAATTCCACCAGAATTGAAAAATGCAATAAGATTAAACCAGTATTAAACGAAAAGTGGGATTGAAATGAGAAGAAAATGAAGGATACCTGGAAGACCTGAATGCTAGAAAGAAGGGAATGAAGAAGTAAGTCACACGTAGTGCAGGAAGCTAGAGAGAGAAAGTAAAGAGGGAGTTTTTGAGATGATGAAGAAGAAAGGGAAAATTTTAGGGTTTAAATATTGGGGAAATGATGAAGCGCAATTTCCAAAAAAATCATCATTTCAAGGAACAAAACCCAATGCGTTCAGCCGCCAATTCATAAACGGACAAAATGCTACCCAACCAAAACTGTGACATGTGTTACCCTTTTATATATGAATATGTGTCCAGCTGATGCATTACAAACATCTCACCGAGGGATAATGACGAATATTATCCCCCATCCACCTCTTCACACAGGTAACTACGGGTTAGGGGTGATTTAAATAACTAAATATGAACTTGTCCCAGGACGGGACCGGAAGAGTGTGCTTTTGTTCAAATTAAGAAATTATTTAATTAAACACAGTTTGTTCAATTCAACCCTAAAACATGCACCTACGTGTGTACTTGTGTCAAATCATAAAAATATAAAGCATGTGACATAAGATATTAGGAAAAATCCTCGAAGGGAAAAACCATTTATTTTCACTATAATTTGTAAAAACGGTTACATGGATTGTAATGAAAATAAGTGTGACATACGAAATATCCATAGGTGTCCGTTCCGATGTCGTCTGCTGGAATCTCCCGCAAGAACTCTAGATGGGATGCAAAGAAGAAGAGAGTGGCTTCTCTACAAAATACTCCGAATGAGTTATAAAATTACCTCTTGAAGGTTTAAAACGTGCACAGAATAAATGGGAGATAATTGTTCTTATAAGTGAACCATAAAGCCTTAAAATCGTTACATTTAAAAAGGGAGTCGTCAGAGGCCGGTTTAGTGCAGAATAAAATGATGAAAAACCTTTGAACAATCAATTTGAAAGTGACAGAAATTGGTTAAAAAATCGAGGCAGTTGCGTCATTCAAACGACATAGGCGTGCTCATTCAAAAGAAGACACGTGCTGTTCGAACGAGTTCGCACGACATGGTTATGTCGCTCGAATGACATGTGATCTCGTTTGGATGAGCACGCCTTCCAAAAAATTCTGCTTCTACACATAGAAAAATTTCTATATTTTGATAAAAAATAATTTACTGATAATGCGCCATGGAGAAGTGGGAAATGGTTGAGAAGCACGTCGCATGTTGCATTATGCACGTGTGAAGATGATGGATGCATGGATTTGGATAAAGGCCATCGTGTATGATCATGATGATGTGTCGAATGTAGCGGTATCAGACATACACACTATGATCTAGGGAAGATAGAAAAATATTAGATTCTACCCCGAACATTTATGAAATTATGTCCTTACAAATATCCCCCAATATCTATGCCCGTACAAACATAAAAAAAATCCGAATTATGCCATCTCCCTAAAACAAATGACATATAAGATAATATCCCCATTAAACCCTCAAACTGAGAATACTAAATGACATGTCTGATGATGCTGAAAATAGCACCACCCTTCAACGTGTTGGTAAAATCAATTGAATGTTAACAATGGCAATATAATAGTATTTGAATATATAGTAGAAGGAGGTGAGGAGAAGAGAATGAACACATATATATAAGTGGTTCAGCAAATGAGGCCTACGTCCACTGTGCAAGTGAATGAGTAAGGTCACTGGAATAAGGCACTAACAGCCATGGATACAATCTCTCAAGATTTCTCTCTTTCTCTTGTATATTAGGATAAAGTTTTAGCTAGGGTTGTAATTTTAGGATCCCCCTCCATGTAGGATAATGGCAGCATGTATAGTGTGCGGGGGTTGTAATGTACCCCCCATGCATGCCATGGGCATGTGTGTATTGATTAAGCCAATTTAATGAAGATATTTATCACTGTTACATGTAGAGAATGCTGATGAAATATTTCCCCACGTGAGGGGATTGATTTGTTACAATTGATTTCAGTACACATGACTCCCAGCCACACATATGCGAGTAAAGGCTCGGCTTTCTTCGATTGTTACCAACCTCATCCTGGAACAGTACGAGGTTGGTGAATTCTAGTCATTGCCTAATTTTGGATTATTCATGATGGTCTCGGCTCAGTAAGAAAGCCGAGGTAACACAAGTGGAGCTATAATGTCAGCCTGAGCCAGGGTTATGTAGGAGTAGTTTGGAACATCGTCTTATTCCCAGCCGAGTTTGGTTATGATGATGGTATATTCCTTGCTTCCTCAGCTTATACACAGCCAAGGTTGCTGTATGTGTTAAGCATTATGTCAGCTCTGGGAGACCTGATGAATAACTTCACCCATGGATCATGAAAACCTCAGTTGGTGTCTGATTATGAGGCAACTAGTAACGTCATCCCTGGCCGACTTTGCTTAGGACGATACCACTAGTTGCCAAACTGGGGCCTTCTAACCTCGGACATCTCCCTGGCCGAGGTCGGTGTCTCTGAGCTGTTGGGTACATATACGGAATATCAATCACCCCTAGCCCTTAGTTACCTATGTGAACAGGTGACTAAGAGGTATGTATGTCCGAGGTTAGATTTATTTAAGTCCCAATACTTTCTTGACAAGTGTTAGCTTCCGAAGTAGATTGTGTGCTTGGTAAGTGCAATGATTGCAGTCTTTTGGGCTCCCAAGGCAATAATGGGCCTTAGGGTGCGTGCAAGTGGATTTCAAGGGTTTTCACCCTTTTCTCTCTCTTTTCTTCTTCATTTCCTCATTCTCCCGCCTAAACTTTCTTTACTTTCTCTCTCTTCCAGAGCTTGATCAAGAGTGCATTTAGTGGATTTTTCTTGCCAATCTTCCCCTTCATCTCCTCGTATTTCATCAGGTATTGTTTATTACCTATTCTTTGCCATTTTTCTAACCTTATTTTTCTATTTTTTGCATTTCCAGTATCAACTTTAGTTTTTCGAAAGTAGTTTAGGTTTTTTGACGAGCCTATGAGTTTCTCACTAGACTGTTCTTGTTTGAAAACATTCAAATAACCACGTCTGATCTTTTATAATATTGTGTTCATCCTATTTGTTTTTAGCTTGAGTCTATAAGTGTAGGGTCGTACCCATATGCTCAGACCCCTTTATCAACTCTTAGAGGAATTCCCTTATCTTAGGGATAAAAACTTAGATAAGATTAGGCAAATAGAATGATCCCAAGAGGAAGCTCGTAGGACAGAGGCATTCCCTCCCAGGCCTATATTTCCACCCCCTTTGAAAGTGATATACCCTGAGCACTCTATGCCTGTAGAGGTCCCAGTAGAACCCATTCTTATGTTTGAGTCTGAGTCGTCAACCTCAGACCCTATGTCTGTGGATTCATTTCAATAAGCCATGTATTATTCCATCAAGATGGATGAAGCCCCTGACCAAGTCGAGGTTTCTAGTCGGGCCTCGTCTAACAAGAGTTCTACTATTTCACATTCTTCCTCTGATGTCGAAATTATAGGACCTAGTGTTGTTGTTCCACTAATCCTTAATGTGATTCCCTTATCATCCACCACAGGATCTGAGTTTGCTCAGAGGTTCCCTGATGGTGCTCCCTCGTCCGCTCCAGTCGACGTTGATCGAGATGAGGACGATGATAGCAAAAGTGATGTGGACACCTCAAAGGAAGCCGAGATAGAGAGAACTTTTAGCGAACTCGACCTCTTATCCTTCAGACATCAGTATTCTATAGGTCCCTCCATAAAACTTAGGAGGCCTTTAAGGGACGAGATGGCCTTTGGCGACCGAGATGATGAGATCCGATTATATGAGTAGATGTTCAAGTTAGGATTTCCTCTTCCTATTCATCTGATTATTAAGGCCATATTGTCCTATATTAACTTGGCTCATTACAAGTTATCCCCCAATGCTTGGAGGGTGATAATTAGAGCTATAGTCTTATGGAGGTCAATCCACCGTTCAGACCTTCCCATCCAGGTCTTCACAGGGTGCTACGTCCCCTCCTCTGTAAGGAATCACCCGAGTTACTACCACTTCTTAGCTCAGAAGTCCAATAAGAATATGTTACTTGTTACCTTCGAACCATAACTGGAGACCATGATATTTTTTTACCTCACGGTCATGGGAGTTTGGTCCATGTGCCCCCTCTTCATCCTTAGAGCCGAGAATACCCCTGAGATGGGGAAAGGTGTCTATGGCTACTAGGGCTAACCCTGGGTTAAGCCAGAATAACCTTTAGAAGGTCAAAGACCTTCAAGATCAGGGGGAACATGGTCTGTTGGTAAAGTACGAGAATTTGAGGACCCCTTACTACCTCTCTGAGACTCGCCTTGGGGGGAGTCCTTTGACCGAGCTCTGTAAGTTACTTCATCATTTTAATAAGTTATACCTCTAATTTATTTATGTCTCTAATTTTTTAACTCAGATCTTTCTGCTTGCAGAGTGGCCAAAAGGAATTTTTGATGACCTTTGGGAGATGGCAGCCCCTAGTCTTACTACGCTTGTAAAGAAAGCATGTCTAAATGCACCTCCTCCTCCTCCTACCACTTCAAGGGCTGAGCCCTCCAAGAAGAGGAGATCTGCTAAACCTGCCCCTAAGGATCAGAGGCATAAGAAGAAAACTTCAAAGGGGGATCGTGCCATCACCATATCCTCTGAGGACGTGTTAATTGCTCATCTAGAGCAACTGAAGATCGGCGACAGTCTTATCGGCCAGAGTCGAAATGCCTTGGACGGTATCGGCTCCATTATGATCGCCTCTGATAAATGCTTCTTTCTCTCTTTGGACACCCCTTTGCTGGTCAAGTTCGCCCTTCATCGATCTATCCAAGTTAGACTTTAGACTTTTTCTTTTGCTTTTACTAAATAAGTGTAACCTCGTCTTTGAATTATACAAAATCTTGAACTGACATCTCTGCACATGTTCTTCAGGGTATCCTCATCATGCACCAATTTTTTTACTAGACTCTGAGGAAACTTCCTCTGATTGAGAAGGGCGGAGATGTCCAAAAGATCGAGGTTGCTCTAAATGCTGAAGTGGAGCGTCTGAAGGCTTCCTTGGAGAAGTTTGAGGCTAATGTCAAGAACTTATAGAAAGACATTGGCAATCTTAAAAAATATCATTGCTCTTCTCTAAAGACCCAGGCCGACTCTCTCCAATAAAAGGTTGACATTCCTATGAAGGCTGCTGTAAAGGTTGCCTCAAAGAAGATCTTGGAGGACTACAAGGTCTCTAATGAGTTCATTAGCTTCAGCTTCGAGTACCTCAAACAGGGGTGTTAAGGCCACTGACAAATAGGTTGTGATGAAGGAGAAATAGTTAAGGATGTTGGAAGCCTCTGACTTCATTGGTCAGGGTTATGCTGATCCTCGATTTGTTCAGGCCTTACAAGAGGTCGAGGAGGAAGGAGTTGTTACACGTGTCGAGACTACTCTACAAGAAGATACGAGGACTGAAGACGTTGGTCCCCAAGATGATGGGATAGAAGTGACCAACCTCGGCCAGGGAGATGGGGGCATGGCTGCTGAGCCTGAAATTGTAGACACTTAAGTGCATGTTGTGAAACTCTTGTAATTTATTATTTTTGATTCAATCTGTAACTTCTTATGAGAATTTCTGTTACTTCATCCTATATCAACCTCTGAGGAGGGCTTTATGTCTTTTGTTGAATGTTCTTTGAATGGTTTCTATTTCATGCAGTGTATTTGTGTTAAGGTCTAAAGCCTCAATATAATGGTGTCTTCATAATCCTTATAATATTGTCTACGGTATGAGGTCATCCAAGTATGATGTCTTACCTCAGACCTTGTCACCAAATTATGATGTTACTAGGTCTGATGCCATCAATTAAGATGTTGTCCTCATAAAAAAATTCACAAAATTAATGATGTTTAACGTCTGAGGTCATCCAAGCATGATGTCTTACCTCAAACAATTTTTCACCAAATTAATGATGTTTCAGGTCTGAGGTCATCAGCTAAGGTGTTTCCCTCATAAATAATTTTTCACCAAATTAATGATGTTTAAGGTCTGACGTCATCCAAGTATGATGTTATCCCCATAAAAAAAAATTCACCAAATTATTGGTGTCTAAGGTCTGAAGTCGTCAGCTAAGATGTTTCCCTCATAAATAATTTTTCACCAAATTAATGATGTCTAAGGTCTGAGGTCATCCAAGCATGATGTCTCACTTTAGACCTTGTCACCAAATTATGATGTTATAAGGTGTGAGGTCATGAGCTAAGATGATACCCTCATAAATAATTTTTCACCAAATTAATGATGTTTATAAGGTCTGAGGTCATCAACTAAGATGTTATCCCATAAATAATTTGTCACGAAATTAATGATGTTTAAGGTCCGAGGTCATCCAAGCATGATGTCTCACTTTAGACCTTGTCACCAAATTATAATTTTATAAGGTTTGAGGTCATCAATTAAGATGTTACCCTCATAAATTCTAACAGTAGAGCGCAATGAACCAAGAATTGACACGGGAACCGATCTTCTCATTAATAATCTCTTCATAAGATGATACATTTACATAGAAACTCTTCTAACATCATATGTAATACTTTTTTAGATGATCAGCATTCCAAGGACTGGAGAAAGGTTCCCCTTTAAGGTATTCTAGCTTGTAGGTCCCGGGTACAACATCCTCAATAACTTTGAAAGGACCATGCCAATTTGGGTGAATCTTGTTTGCCTTCTGCAACGTCATCTTCAGCACTAGGTCTCCCATGACTATGGGTCTCGATTATACCCTTTGATTATAGAACTTTGCTATTCTCTGCTGGTAAGCTGGCTGTCTGATCTCTGCATCTTCCTTTCTCTCTTCAATCAAATCTAGGTCTAGTCTTCTCTCCTCCCCATTCCTCTTAGGATCATAGGTCTGAACCCTGTGAGTGGGGAGTTCTACTTCGATTGATATGATGGCCTCTGAGCCATCTGCTAACATAAATGGGGGTTTCCCCCGTTGGAGTCCTAGTCATTCTTCTATAGGCCCATAACACAACATAAACCTCTTTATTTCATCTTCCCTTAGATTCTTCTAACCTCTTCTTGATCCCGTCAAGGCTTATTCTATTTGTGACTTCGGTCTGACCGTTTGCATCAGGTCGGCCAGGAGAAGAGAAAAATTACTTTATCCCAACTCTTTCGCAATATTTTTTTAAGGAAGAATTCTTGAACTAGGTTATGTTGTCCGAGATGAGGGTTTTTGGGAGGCCATGTCTACATAAGATGTTCTTCCAGATAAATTGGAAGGTCTCCTTCTCTGTAATCGTGATCATCATCTCGGCCTCTACCCATTTAAAGAAGTAGTCAATGGAAACTATCAAAAATCAGTAATTATTTATAGCCCTTGGTAGGGGACCCACCAAATCAATCCCTCATACTGCAAATGGACAAAGGGAATTGATTGACATCATAGGCTGATGAGGTTGATGGTGGATAGTGGAGTATCTTTGACATTCGTCGCACCTCTTCACGTAAGCTGCGGTGTCCTTAACCAAGGTTGGCCACCAGTATCCTTGCATAATAATCATCTTAGCTAAAGGTCTTCCTCCTATGTGACTACAGCTAGAACCGTCTTGTACCTCCTTTAGGATATGGGGAACATCTGTGGGATGAACACATCTGAGGAGAGGTAGTAGAAATCATTTCTTATACAGGACATCTCCTATTATTGGGAACTGTGCAGCTCTGTACCTCAGTTTCCTCCTTTTTAGCTTTGACTCCATTAGTTCTCCCTTTCCAATATATTTAATAAGGGGTACCATCTATGAGTCCCCTAGGTTCAAATTCTACTAACCTCTTCTTCTTAAATGATCTTCTTAGGCAGGATCTTAACTGGGACTGTCCTTCTGATGTCTATCCTTATTACTGAAGCCAACCATGCTAGTGCATCTGCTTGGCTGTTGTTTTGCTGAGGTATTCTCTTCATCTTTACCTCTTCGAAACCTTCTAGTATCATTCTTACCCTCTTCATGTATTTGGCCATTCTTTCATCCTTAGCCTCATAAACTCCCAATACTTGGTTAAAAACTAGCCTTGAGTCCCTATGAAGTAGGAGTTGTCTTACCCTAAAGGTGTTTGCCAAGGAGAGGCCTGTTATCACGGCCTCATATTCCGACTAGTTGTTTGATGCTTAGAAGCTAAACCTTAGGGCATATTCAATGTTTGTACCAATCAGAGTCGAATGTATTTGCCCTGCACCACTTCCACTTTCATAAGAAGACCCATCAACAAAGAGGTTCCATATGTCTTTTTCTGATGAGAAGCTCCCTTCTAACATGATTCCTTGCATGAAGAGGTACCGATATTCCTCATTCTTGGCTATTTCATTTTTGGCTCTATTGGATACAACCTCTTTTGGTTTTCGAAAGATGTTACTGTTTGACCCCTCTGAAATCTCTAGGTTATTCTCAAACTCAGTCTCTTCCCATGTGAACTCAACAACAAAATCTCCAAGTTCTTTCCCTTTAATGGCCACCCTGGGTTGATAAGTAATGTCATACTCCCCCAACTCAATGGCATATGTCATCAATCTACCCTACTTCTCGAGTTTGTGGAGGACCTGTCTTAGTGGGGAGTCAGTGAGGATGACCATAGAATGGGCTTAAAAGTAGGGCTTTATCTTCCTTGAAGCATGTCTCAAAGAGTAGGATAACTTTTCCATCTAAGGATAGTTATGTTCAGACCCTTGAAGGGCCTTACTGTTGAAGTACACAGGTCTTTGGACCCCGACGTTTTCCCATACTATGGATGCACTTATAACTAACTCATAGATTGCTAGATAAACATACAATGTCTCTCCCACTATGGGATGAGATAAAAGCAAAGGAGATCCGAGGTAGGACTTGAGTTGGTTAAAAGCCTCATCGCACTCTTTGTCTCATTCGAAGGCCTTTCTGAGCACCTTAAAGAATGGAAGACACTTGTCCGTCGCTCTAGAAATGAATATGTTGAGTTCACCTACTCTTCTAGTGAGCCTCTGAATGTCTTTCATACCCCTTGGTGTCTTCATGTCAAGCAAAGCCTTGATTTTCTCAAGGTTTGCCTCTATTCCTCTCTAATTGACAATGAATCTAAGAAATTTCCCAGCTCCTACCTCGAAGACACACTTTGCTGGATTGAGTTTCATTCTATACACGTCCATGGTATCGAAGGTATTTTCTAGGTCTTCCATGTGAGTGCAGGACTTTAAGCTCTTTGTCAACATATCGTCCACATACCCCTCCATAGTCTTGCCTATTTGATTTTCAGACATCTTATTCACAAGACGTTGATACGTTGCCCCCGTATTTTTCAAGCTGAAGGGCATAACCTTCTAGCAATATGTCCCTTTGTTCGTGATGAAGGTTGTCTTCTCTGAGTCTTAAACATCCATGATGATCTGGTTGTAGACTGAATACGCTTCTATGACGCTCATGAGCTCATGCCCTGCAGTGGCATCTACTATTTGATCGATCCGAGGTAAGCGATAGCGATATTTTGGTCAAGACTTGTTCATGTAGATAAAATCTATGCTCATCCTCCATTTTTCATTGGATTTGGGCACAATGACTGCATTTGCTAACCACTCTGGATATATGACTTCCCTGATAAACTCAGCCTCTTCTAATTTTTTGACTTCTTCCTGGATGACGTCGTACTTCTTCCTAGAGTAAACTCTTCATCTTTGTTTGATTGTCCTAGCATCCTTAGTCACATTGAGCTTGTAGCACATAACCTCAGGGTTAATGCCAGGCATGTCCGCATGGCTCCAAGACAAGACACTCTGCCTCTTCCTCAAGAAGTTTATCAGCTCTTCCTTGATTTTTTCTTTTAAGGATTTTCCGACCTGGATAGTTTTTTTTGGTTCCTCCTCATTGAGGATGATGGATTCTACCTATTCCGAAGCCTCTCCTTTATTCAACTTCATTTCATCTCTAGGGTCAAGTGTATAAATGTTATACGTGGTAGTTTCTCTCTTATGGGCCTCTCTCTCTTCGGTTGAGTTGAAGTAGCATTATCGTGCTATGGTCAAGTCAATATGCACTTCCCCTACCCCATAGGGGTCAATACTTTTAGCATTTGGTGGACCGCCGACGGCACGACCTCAAACTCCTTAAGGACTACTCTTCCTATGATGAGGTTATAAGCCGAGAAGACGTTTTTATCCATAATGAAAAAATTGATCTTTGGGGTCAACCTCTTAGGCCACTCATCACCCATTCACACGTCCATCTCATACATGCCCAACGGATGGACCTTTTCACCATTGAAGCCCATTAATGGATGATAATGGGGTACCAGCCTAGCTCTGCTAAGGCCTAGGCTTTTGAAGCAGGGCCAGAACATCACATCAACTGAACTTCCTCCATCTACGAGAATTCTCTGTACTTCGCATCCATTCACTCTTGTTGTGATTACCAAAGGTTCATTATGTGGAGCTGGGATACCTTTGATGTCGAGTAGAGAGAACCCGACTATAAGAGTGTCCATATCCACCTTGTTTCTCTTCTACTTGGTTTCGAAAGACGTCAGATTTATCACTTCAAGTTTGGCCACTGACTTGACCTCTGCCACATGAGCTTTTAGGTCAGCCACTTCGGAAACACCTTCAGCGAGTCCTCTGCATATGGTGTTAACACAAAAGGAGACCATACCAACCCTCTTCGCTGGGGCGTTGTCATCTTTTGGTGGGAGGCTGGATCATCTTCATCATCACCATCCAAGTCATTGTCTCTTATTTCTGGGGTATCATCACGACATCAGTCGTTTCTCTTCTTTTTATGGTCATTTATTCCCCTTTTAGGAGCCTTGCCATCAACGTATTTCCTCAACTTTTCAGATTTCAACATCTTCGCAATCTCATCCTTTAAGGCAAAGCACTTGTTTGTAACATGGCCATGGTATTGGTGGAACTCGCACCATAAGTTATTGTTCCTCTTATGCGGATGAGCCTTTAGTTTCTCTGGCCATATCAGAGATCGGTCATTCTTGATATCTTTGAGGATGGGTTCGCATCTCAAATTTAGAGGGGTATAGTGTGTGAACTGATCGTCAGTTGTCCTCTTCTTTCTGTCCTTATTTTTTTGGAACTTCCCGATTCTTCCGTCACTCTCATCCTCATACTTTGTGTCCATTGCATCTTCAATATTCATGACCTTACTCGCAATTGCCAACAGCTCCACCATGGATTTGGGAGGGTCTTCAGTAAGTTTCCATAACAACTTCCCTTTCTGAAGACCTCCTATGAGGGCGGTCATGGCTATATTCTCTTCTTAGTCTGCAACCTCCAGTTTCTCTTTGTTGAATCTAGAAATGTGGTCTCTTAGGCTCTCTCTCTTTCCTTGCGTAACATACAACATATGGGTGGTCATCTTTTGAGGTCTTACCCCCAAATAGAAATTATGAATGAATCGTTCAACCAAGACCTTGAATTTCTCATTTGAATTCGTCGGAAGTGAAGTAAACCAGATGTGAGTCGTTCCCATCAAAGTCCGAAAGAAGGACCAGCATTTCATCTCAACTGGTATTGAATAAATGTCCACCGCCTACTAGTACATCTGTATATGATGTACAGGGTTGGTGCTACCATCATACATAGGAGACACCGTGGGCGGTGTGAACTTAGTAGGGGTAGGAAAACTCACTATCCTAGCCACGAACGGGGAACCTTTTGATAAACCTCTTTGTAGCGGGTCTCGGCTTTTGATGAGATCTCCTATATTTTCCTCAAAATGTTGGATGGAGTCATTATATAGGACTTGCAACGTCGGCCTAGCTGAGGTTGTCCGCAGCCACCTCCAAGGGGTGGACTGAGGGTTCCTCAGCCATAGCACAACGTCAGCTATTGACCTTCTCCTGGTCTCTACCTCATCCTCTGTGGAGTCGGCCTTGATGAGGCCGACATTGAACCTCTTCCCTTTGTGAGCTGACTTCACTTTTTGACATTGACAACCTCTCTCTTAGGTAATTTATTGGCTCAAGCCTTTTAAAGGCTGACCCTCTACTCACTTGATCAAAAGATGATCCTTTTTGTTGTGCTTATTCACCTCTTCTTCCCCATCAACCTCGGCTCTCTTGGATAGGACGAACAGTGTTCTTTGAAACCTCATACGGCTCCCAATAATATTTTGGTACATCTTCCACCTCCAAATATTCATACTTATCCTCAAGGCAAGGGTGTCCTTGCCTCCCCAGGTACAAATGCCTAGGGTCAGCAACATCCCTCATCCGCTAGGGTGTAGGTTGGTCTTTTTGCGGTGCCTGGGGTGTTCCCCTAGATTCAGGATGTGGCTGAACAGCCGCAGGAGTAATCATCTTCGGTGAGACCCCAGGTGGTCTCATCATACTTTGATTGAGTTGTGCAAATTGTTCCTTCATTACTTGTTGCATTGCAGACAAAGACCTCAAGGTTGCTGCCACCTCTGCCATTTCGGTCTGAGGCGATGCTTGGGTAGAACTAGGCCCTCTAGTATCAGGCGGCAGAAGAGGAGGTGTTGATTCCGGTGCCATGCATTATCACTAAAGAGCTTGTGTAGTTGATGATCTTAATACCTTAAAGGACCTCTGTCAATGGTGAAACAGCTCCACGCAAGGGGTAAGGCCTGGTTCACCACCAGAGTCTCCGATATGGTTAAGTAGAAAAAGAGGAAAAGACAGCTTCTCGTTGCCACGGATGGCGCCAAAATGATGATGTTGGAAACAGCACCACCCTTCAAGGTGTTGGTAATCTCAAATTAATGTTAACAATGGCAATATAAGAGTATTTGAATATGTAGTAGAGGGAGGTGAGGATAAGAGGATGAACACAAATATATAAGTGGTTCAGCCAATTTGGCCTACTTCCACTATGCAAGTGAATGAGTAAGGTTACTGGAATAAGGCACTAACGACCATGGATAAAATATCTCAATCTTTCTCTCTCTACTATATATTTGGACAGAGTTTCATCTAGGGTTGTAATTTTAGGATCCCTCTACATGTAGGAGAAGGCAAGCATATATAGTGTGGTGGGGGATGTAATGTACCACCCATGCATGCCATGAGCAAGTGTGTATTTATCTAGAGAATCTAATGAAGACATCTGTCACTGTCACATGTAGAGAATGATGATGAAATATTCCCCCACGTGAGGGGATTGATTTGTTACAACTAATTTTAGTACACGTGACTCCCAGCCACATATATGCGAGTAAAGTCTCGGTTGTCTTCGATTGGTACCAACCTCGGCCTGTAAGAGTACGAGGTTGGTGAAGTTTGGCTGATGCCCATTCCGAGATTATTCATGATGGTCTCGGCACAGTAAGAAAGCCGAGGTAAGACAAGTGGAGCTATAATGTCGGCCTGGGCGGGGTTTATGTAGGAGTAGTTTGGAACATCGGCTTATTGCCAACTAAGGTTGGTTATGATGATGGTATAGTCCTTGCTTGCTCAGCTTAGACCCAACCGAGGTTACTATATGAGTTAAGCGTGATGTGGGCTCTGGAGGATCTGATGAATACCTGCCCCATAGATCAAGAAAACCTCCACTGTTCTCTGACTGTGAGGCAACTAGTAATGTTGACCCTGGCTGACCTTGCTTAGGACGAGACCACTGGTTGCCAATCTGGGGCCTTCTAACCTCGGCCATCTCCCTGACCGAGGTCACTATCTCTGAGCTGTTGGGTACATATGGGGAATATCAATGTCTTCAATAAAATTTCAACATCTTCAAATCTTCAACACTTCATAAAAATCCCAAAGCTTTTATCATCAAGGTGTGTAATCCAATAGATATCAACTTTGTACTTACACGCATGAGATAAAGAAGATACCCGTGACACGCAACAGCTTGAAATATAATGATATGCAAAAATCAAAGATCAATTAAACTTAAGGAAATCGTAGATAAATCAACAAAAATTTATCCGTCATAATTCATTCTCCCCCTTTTTATGATGTCCCCAAATAGACAGATATGAGAAGAATAAATATGGAAAATGTCACCAAAAAATCTTCTATCTATTTTTTATTTTAATAATATTTTTTTTTTTAATTTCATAGAAAAGATACAACAAACAATATGAAAAAAAGCCATAAGGAAAAAAAAATCTTTTATTTTTGAATTTTTCTAAATTTTTACACCAAATATACAACAAAGCATCATACCATGAAAGAACACAAAAACAACCAAGTCGATGATAGCGTAAATGTAGGGGTGTGAGCAAATTCGATAGGAAAATCAATGCATAGAAACAAGACATATGTGCACGATGAATATTGGATACTCCTAACAAATGAACTCGATATCTTCCTTAGGTGTAAAAAGATGGAAATACGAGACATTAACTTAATCAAATCAGCAAATCAAAGCTCAGAGTGATTTCCACACCAATAATGTCCAAAATGATTTAATACTTTTTCAGGACTTTCAATGAAGTGCAAACCCGTTTAATTTCTCCAACAAAACTCCCTCAGACTTATATTTTGAATAGAGGTGATCTAAATTCCCAAATTTTGGAGAATTGATGGTGAAACCTAATGTCCCATATTTGGCATGAATTGCTTTTTATAGTTTTTAAATTTCTTTCGGGCTCTTTTAACCTCTTTGGACCCTGGATAATAAAATTTCTCAATTTTTTAGGTCCGATTTAACAGTGGCTTTATCACAAAGGATAAATAATTACCTTTCGTAGCCCTTCACCATTTTAAAATACCACACAATCTCCCTAAACAGTTTTTACATGGATTTAAGTATTGTCATGTTTTTTCGCATATGGTTCGTTGTATAGATATAATTGAGATGGAAACACTCAATCCAATATGTGATAGTCAAGTACAATAATCAAATAAAATCGTGCATGTGTGCAATAAAGGAGATAAGGAGCCAAACATGTAGAAAGATATCATTATTACATCTCAAAGACTCCAAATAATGTAAAGCACATGGATGCAATGATATAGCGTCTTAAATGACTATCAAACAATCACATGGATAAGTGGAATGCAATTTTTTACATGGATATCTTAAATGCTCATCCATAAAAGATGTAAAAAATATAGTATAATCTTTTTGAGATTTTGTAAAAACTTTATAAAAATAAAATCTTTTTGTATTTTTTTTTTAAATAAAAAAAATAATAATGCACACAATACAAACTAGCAATAAGAATCATATGATATGAACATGACAAAGCATCCTATCTTAGACACGGACGAACCCCTCATTAAACTATGAAAATCCCTAAAGACTTTCTAAGACTCTTGAATATAAGGGCATCTAAAGATTTCGTGAAAATATCGGCTAACTGACGGTCGGTGGGAACATAACTCGGGGATACGACTTTCTCCTCAACTAGTTGTCGTATAAAGTGCTAGTGTATCCTGATGTGCTTTGTGCACGAATGCTGGACTGGACTTTGGGATATGTGTATCGTACTCGTGTTATGATAGGTAATGCTTATGGTGTCCTCTGAAATCCCATAATCCTCCAGCATCGGTTTCATCCACAAGAGTTACGTGTAACAACTCCTGGCAGCGATGTACTCAACCTCCGCAGTGGACAAAGGTATTGAGTTTTTCTTCTTGCTCAACCAGGAGACAAGAGTAGAATAAAAATAAAAACACCCACCAAAAGTTCTCTTACAACCATCCATATTCCCATCCCAATTAGCATCTGAATAGGCAGACAAATGGTTATCGGTATCAAAGGAATACCAAATACCGTATGAGAGAGTTCCACTCACATATTTGATAATAAATTTTAGAGCGAGTAAGTGTGACTCTTTGGGGGATGTCTTATATCGCGCATAGACTCTAACACTAAAGGCTATGTCAGAAAGACTGGCAGTCAAGTAGAGAAGACTACCTATTATACTCCGATATAAGGTTTTATCTACGTCCTTGACTGAAGTGTCATTAGTAAGCATGATAGAAGTACTCATAGGTGTACGAGCATTCTTAGTGGAGTCTAAACCAAATTTCTTCACTAGGTATCTAGCAAACCTGGATTGAGAGATGAACATCCCATCCTATAGTTAACGAACCAGGAGACCAAGGAAGAAAGTAGGATCACCTACCATGGACATCTCAAACTCACTTTTCATCTCCTCTTCAAAGTGGTGAGCATGTGGATCCAAAGACTATGTCATCCACATAGACATGGTCAATCAAAATAGAATTGTCATATGTTCTGACGAACAACGCCGTATCAACTCCCCCTCTCTTAAACCCACAGGCTAAGAGATAGAAAGTAAGCCTATTGTACCAAGCACGGGGTTCTTGCTTCAAACCATTCAAGGATTTCCTCATATAGTAGACGTGCTTCGGGTTCTTAGGACCTTCAAACCCTTTTGGTTGAACCACATAAACCTCCTCCTATATAATGCCATTAATAAAGGCACTCTTGACATCTATCTGATATAACTTGAAGTGCAGATGGCATGCGATGGCGAGTAGTTAGCGAACGGACTCAAGCCTCACAACAGGAGAAAATGTCTCCCCAAAGTCTACACCCTCAATTTGTGTGAAGCCTTCACGGACCAACGTAGCCTTATTTCTAATTATGGTACCATTTTCATCCATTTTCTTCTTGAAAGTCCACCTGGTACTTATAACATTAGTCTCACTAGGTTGGGGGACAACTTCCCAGACATTCTTCTTTTTAAACTGAAGCAACTCATCCTGTATGGCAGAGATCCAGTATCCATCTTTGAGTGTTTTTTTGTGATTCATGGGATCGACTGTGGATGTGTAGGAAAAATGACTAACAACGTTATCTAGCTGAGCACGAGTGTTGACCCCTAAAGTGGGATCATCAACAATGGCAGAAGGATCATAACTCTTGCGAACCCAAGAAGGTGTGTCCCCTAACACAGGAGTAGAGTCCACAGAGTGTGGATGAGGGACAACTAAGTCGCCGCCAGAAAATTCCTCAACCACACACTGAAGGATAGGATATATAAATGCCAAAGGTTCATCATCTTGCACGATGACGTTTATTGACTCCATAACCTTAGAGCTCTTTAGGTTAAAAACCTAATACACTCTACTATTTGATTAATATCCTAGCAATATTCCCTCATCGCTCCGGGAGTCAAACTTTCCAATTAGCTCTCTATCCTGTAGGATGTAGCATTTACTCCTAAAGACACGAAAATATGCAAGGTTGAGTTTCTTGACAGTCTATAATTCATAAGGCATATTAAGAGTGTGTGGATGCAGCTATACCCTATTTACCGTATGGCATACAGTAGAAACTGCCTCTGCCTAAAATTTCCTAGCAACCTTACGACCTAGAAGCATATATCTAGCCATTTCTTGAATCGTCATATTCTTTCTCTCACCAATGCCATTTTGCTGAGGAGTCTTGATAGCAAAAAACTCATGTTTAATTCCTAGGCATTCATAGTAAAGATCTACCTTTTCTTCCTTAAAAATTACTTGTTGTTGTCACTACGTATCCTGTTAATAGTGACTCCGTGTTGATTTTGCAGGACACGACACTTGGTCATTAAAAACTATATAACATCGGATTTCTCTCTCAAAAAACCAACAATCGAATATCTAGAAAAATCATCAACCGTCACAAGGTTATACCTCCTACTACCTAGACACTCAGTATGGGTACGACACATAAGATCCATGTGAATCAACTCAAGCGCACGGGAGGTGGTAATGGAATGGAACTTACGGTTGGGGCTACGAATTTGTTTTCCCAACTGACAGGGTCCACAAACCGTCGAAGTTGTCTTTCCAAGAGATAGTAAGCCACATACTAGGTCCTTTTTAGCTAAACGTGTCAAATCTCTAACGTTCACATGACCTAGACGTTGATGCCATAGATCCATAGGAGTGATCATGGCACTGTTGCAGATAAGTGAGGATATCGGCACAGTCCCATATAAATTATCTTTTATCCTCACCCCTTGCACTAAAAGTTTACCATCTTATTTATAGACATTACATGCGTCCCGGTCAAACTTTACCGCAAAGTCAGCGTTGCGGAGATAGCTAATGCTGAGATGGTTTGCCTTCAAACCATTGATGTACAAAACATTCCCTAGCTTAGGAAATCCTGGTAACACTATTATACCTCATCCTAAGATGCTATACTTGCACCCATTTCCAAAGGTTACTCTTCCTTCCTTATAATCCTCTAGGTAGGTAAAGAATGAGACATCACCAGTCATATGTCTGGAGCACCCAATATCAAAATACCACTATGAGGTATTAAGTGCTTTGAGAGCGACGTGAATAACAAGGGACTTTTCATCTTTCTTAGGTACCCAAGAAGTGTTAACCATTTGTTTACCCTTGTTGTTGGTGGTTTTAGCCGGGATGCGGGAAGCGTTCACTGATGAAAAAAGATATCCGACGAAATTCCTCCATCAAACTCTCTGAGGTGGGGATTAAAATCTCAACATGCTCTCTCGGACTAGTAAAATCATCAGAATCATGTGGTACAGCAATAGTACATTGTGTCTGACCTAAACTATAGCAAAACTTCCTGAGGTGGCCTTTTCTTTTGTAGAACGTACAAAAGAACATAGTCTTAGGCGGACCTGGGTTTTCTTTCCTTGGTCGAACACATCTTCGTGGTATTTGACGATGGCCATATGGAGTCATAGTAAACTCAGGAACTGGTCCAGGTGAAATTTGGGTCGTGGAGGCACCATCAAAACCTATTCCCTACCTATCACCAAAACCTAAAGTGGGGCCGAGGATAATCTTCCCAGATCTGTCCTCGATTTGAACCTTGACTTCCCGTGCTCTCTCAAGATCATGAGTAAGCTGGGCAACAAGGGCTTCAAGTTTCTTCTGAGTCTCAAGGGTGGAATTGATCTCACTCGTAAGACTATGCACTTGTTTAGTAAAGTCCCCTTTCTCTTTCTCAAAACCACACACTCTCTATCTCCCAATAGTCTCTCTCTCTCTCTAAGCAAACTTTCTTTCTCAACACAGGCATAATCTCTCTCTCTCAATGTAGTGTAGGTGTAGGACTCTTTCTCACGCCCGCTTATTCTAAATCATACTCTAAAGTTGTGATCCTAAGAACAAGCTCTTTGTTTATATTTTTTGTTCTAAATGACTCATTATATAACTCAGCGTAGGCACATTAAAGATTACTCTCGCTCTCACTTGCATCATCCACCCCCTCACTCACATTTTTCTCACTATCGAGGTGTCCCTGTGAAGCATGATCCTCAACGTCTTGAGGAAAACTAAAAGTATGACTATCCATGAATGCGTTGAAGTTACATTCATGCGGTGACTCGTCTCTAGAGTCCCCTAACTCGACCTAATTGTCGTCACTAAGGGTAGGATTAAGGATAACTTTGTCCTTATCTTTTGCAAGTCTGTTCATCCTAGTAGCACACTCAAAAGATCTATGACCCTTACCGTCACACTCATAGCATCTCTCGGCATCTTTCTTAGGATGGTATTTAAAATATTTTTCCTTTTTCTTATTTTTCTCAAAAATCATTTTATCTTTGAAATTCCCATTTTTCTTGAATTTGAGATTTTTTTTGAAATTTTTAGCAAACAAGGCCAAATCATCTAAATCGAAATCATACTCAGAATCTGAAGTTTGTATCTCCTTTTTTCTAGATGATTCAACTCTCTTTCTTGCCGACCCCTCACTTTTTTATATCCCGGGCATTAAGTTCAATACCTTTTTCTTTAGGTTTGAAGGATTTATGAAACATATCAATTTCATACGTTTGTAAGTCTCCTAAAAGTTCCTCCAATTTAATCGTGTTTAAATTTCCAATAAAATTTAGCACAGTGTCTTTAGGGATAAAACACTTAGGAAGTGATATTAGAATCTTTTTAACAACTCTATCATTAGGAATGTATTCACCAAGATTAATTCTAGTGTTTACAATATCAGATAACCTAGCATAAAATTCATCAAAACATTCAGTCTCAAGAATGGTGATAGTTTCAAATTGATTTGTTAAATTTTGCAGTTTACACTCTTTCACGACATTTGTTCCTTCATGGGTAAGTTGAAAAACATCCCATGCCTCTTTTGACGTGGTGCACGTCATAATCCGTTGGAACTCGTCAGGAGTGACGGATCCAGAAATAGCACTTACACCCTTAGAATTAAAAGATGACCATCTAAATTCGTCTTCAGTCCATTCAGTCACAGATTTCAAATTAGTCATGTTATCAACTGTAACGGAGGGAGGTGTCCACCCTCTTTCAACCAAAATCCAAACACGTTCATCACTGGCTTTTAAAGAAGATTTCATGCGGGCATTCCAGTAAGCATAGTTTTTCCCATCAAAAACTGGCATTTTATTATATAATTTCTCCATTGAAGACACCCTTTTTTAAAAGTCAATTTTCTGCAAAATTGATATCATAGAAAAATTTTGCGAAAAATTACACTGTATAATTGTGTAATTAGCTCTGATACCAATTTGAAGAGTGAACTTTTGTTCAAATAACAAATTATTTAATTAAACACAGTTTTTTCAATTAAATCCTAAAATATGAACCTATGTGTGTGCTTGTGTCAAATCATAAATATATAAAGCATGTGACACAAGATATCAGGAAAAGTCCCCGCAGGGCAAAACCATTTATTTTCACTATAATTTGTAAAAACGGGTACACAGATTGTAATGAAAATAAGTGTGACATACGAAATACCTGTAGGTGTCGGTTTCAATGTCGTCGGCTGGAATCTCCCGCAAGAACTCCAAATGGGCTGCAATGAAGAACAGACTCGCTTCTCCACAAAATACTCTGAATGAGTCAAAATGACATCTTGAAGGTCTAAAACATGCAGAGAATAAACGGGAGACAATTGTTCTTATAAAGAAGCCATAAAGCCTTAAAATCATTGAGTCTAAAAAGGCAGCCGTCATAGGCCGATTTAGTGCAGAATAAAATGATGGAAAAATCTTTGAACAATAAATTTGAAAGTGACAGATATTTGTTCAAAAATCGAGGTGACTACATCGTTAGAACGACATAGGCATGTCGCTTGAACGAGGACAAGTGTCGTTCGAACGAGTTTGCATGACATGCTTATGTCACTCGAATGACATGTGATCTCGTTTGAACAATCACGCCTTACCAAAAATT
The DNA here is from genome assembly GCA_949130495.1 of Sambucus nigra. NCBI lineage: Eukaryota > Viridiplantae > Streptophyta > Magnoliopsida > Dipsacales > Adoxaceae > Sambucus > Sambucus nigra. The sequence continues at coordinate 50,846,433 of OX422215.1, forward strand.
CCGCTACTACACATAGAAAAATTTGTGCATTTTGATAAAAAATAATTTAGACTTGAAAAAATATTTTCTAAAAAATTCCTAAATATTTATGCAAATATAAAAGACTCCAATAAATCATTTTACCGATAATGCATCGTGGAGTAGTGGGAAACAGTTGAGATGCACATGTGAAGATGATGGATGCATGGATTCAGATAAAGGCCGTTGTGGATGATTGTGATGACGTGCCGAATGTAGCGGTATCAGACATACGAACTGTGATCCAGGGAAGATAGAAAAATCTTAGATTCTACCCCGGATATTTATAAAATTACGTCCTTACAGGACCTGGAAATTCCAAACAGCCGAGCTTCATGAAAGAACACACGGGTCACTTCCAAGACTCGGCCAAACCATAATCGGCCTCGTACGTATAACGTCGACCACACATTAGGCCTATACTTCAAGAAAAAATCATGGAAGCAAAGACAACTCTCGTCGTATCGCCCAACCGACACAAGGAGTTGGCCTACCTAAATAACCTCGAACTGAGCACCTCAGGACGATACCACACTTGCTAGTTTCAAAAACCTTGTATTTGGCTAGGACCTAGACATGTATAGATAACACCATGAGTGGACGAGAATAGAACGTACCGGGGTAACGTGTTCCACGTGAGAAATTCTATTATAACTAAGATTATTCTCCTCGTGTGAGGGGAGATTTCATCATCATTACATACCTATCCATGGATTGCTGTCACTACCTTAGTGGATGCCCACATATGTGCACACCTTGAACATGCTTGGGGTGTGTATTACTCCCTCCAGGTAATATATAAACCCTTCATCATCTTGATTGTAAAGAGAATGATTTTAAAAACCTAGCTAACACTCTTTATCATTTGTAGGCAGAAGAAAGAGATAAAGCTTGTGTTGTAACCATGCCATTAGAGCCCTATTTAATAGTGGATTTCACTCACACAGACACACTGGGCGTAGGATCCAATCGAAACACTTAAATACAGGTGTTTATCCTCTTTACCTCATCTCTTTTTTTATTGCTTTACTGTGTCATTATTTCCATTGTTGTATACCTGATTGAGTTTTATACATTTTTGACCTGGTGGTACCATTTTTATTATCATCAATCATGATAATGATTAAAACATGTTTATGGAGGCAATAAATATGGGAGATTATTTAATCGAGGTTTGGATCGAAGATTGAAAGCTTCGAGGTTGAAAACAATGGTTCGATGTAGTCACGTTACAGATCTGTGATAAAAAAGTAGTCACGCTCTCAGTCCGTGACACAAACTAGTCACACTCCAGATCCATGAAAAACTTAGTCGCGCTTTAGAAGTGTGACAAATTGGTAGAAGCTGGATTTTTCTTTTGGCCCTTTTTTTTCCTAGAGAGTTTTATGTTTTGATGACACTTCTGAATGACTTTTAACATATATACTTAATCATTGTGGTGGTTTATTTCAATCTTATTTATATAGTGAGAAATGAATATAGGACCTATCTCTTAGTCATTATATATACATATCACTAGGACTACGAGGTGAGAAAAATGTGTGACATGTGTTCAATTAATTAAGAGAAATAAGTTCATAAAGGTTTAATTACGAGTCGATTGGGTGAGTCCGGGTACATTATGTAGTGAAGTTTGGCTAGATTATTTAATGAGTGTGAAATAAAATAAAACAATAGCTGAATAGAGACTCAAGTACTTTGGGCTAGTGCTATGGGTGTTAGGCACAGGTTAGCCTGGTTTAATTTGATTATATGTATACGGTAGATGGTCCTAGTATATATATTTGTGTGAGCCATAGTTATTAGTGTGAATGGTGAATTAAAATAATTATTTTGAGATTAATTCGGTTACAATTTAGGATATTGACTGGGGTATATATTTGGGCTAGTGCTATGGGTGTTAGGCGTCGGTTAGCAGAAATTTATTTAATATATGTATATGGTTATGTGTGATAGTGTATGTATATATATATATATATATATATATATGTGTGTGTGTGTGTGTGTGTGTGTGTGTGTGTATTTGTGCTATACATATGTCGGTGTGAATGATATTTATTGGAATACATAACCCTCTTGTGCTATTATACGAGGTTGCACGATGTGGGTAAATCTCATGGCCTGAGGAGCAGGGAGAGTATAGTTCCCTGGTCATATCGTCCATGATTTCTATTGTGTTATTTATTTTCGAGGTGAGACGGCTTGGGTATGATTCAGTTTCACTTTGAGAGGAAATAAGATCACCTCCACTACATTTCCGATATTTTTTTCGAGTTCGGTGTGAGATAGATCGACTTGACGTGGCCGGGTTAGACCGAGCATGCTTGGGACATGATAGCATTTTAGAGAAAGCATCCGGTGAGTCATTACTCGGGAATGGATGGTTATTATACGTGATGTGTGTATGAATGTTGTAGTATACTAGTATGTATATAATATGAGTAGATAATTATATACGTGATTAATACATAAGCGTGAATGTACTTCTTATATAACTAGTGTGAAAGTTATATAAATAAAAATGGGTTACCTATATAACAGGTGTGAACGTTATATGATTTAATATAGTTGAACGGATTAATAAGTTAATGGGTAGATAATGTAATAATCAATGTAAGAATACTCGTATTAGAGTAGTGATATAGAAAGAGGTGTTATACGGCTAAGTAGGTGTGGCAGCATAACTACGAAGGTTAGCAGGCAGGCCTTAGGTGTGCACATTAGATTAGGGGTGAGTAATGCCTCAAGGCAGTGTGACACTAACTTAAATATAAAGAGTGTGCATGCATATTTATTTATTCCATTTTAACTGCTTGCTAAATATTTCAAAAATGTTTGACTTGGACTCTTAACCGTGTCAAAAACTTTTCTAAAACCTTTTAGGTTTCCATCCACAGGGATGCCCAGTTTGAGGATTCTATCCAGGGATGCGCAGCAGCAGCTCATGTGGAAGTTGCAGGACTTCAGCACAAATGCTTCATTCATTATTCCTAGTGTAGGATCTTTAGATCAGTACTTATTTGGTCATGTAATCCAAAGATTTAGTATTCAATTTTCACTTGACCTTGTTTATCCAAGTTACTATTTTAGTTGATTGTTGGATTGTATTTCTGAACCGATAGTTGATTCGGTCATCTTTATTGGAATTATTTATCTGTGTTGGTTTTAGTTATCAGCTTCTGTTGATGATTTAACTATTATTATTTCTGCATGTTGTTAATTAATGAAAGATAAAATTTGGCACCGTTTTAATTAAATTACTAGGTGGTTAGTAAGTTTAAAAAAAAATCGATAGTGATGCTATGATTGATCCATATGAGTCCAATGATTTATTTTTATCACGGGCTGGCCACTCAGTATTTTAGTAGGCAAAGTTACAGTAGAGAATGTTGGCGCACAATTCTGGATACTCTAAGTATCCAGGAGAGAGTATTCCGGAAGATTGTGGAGGATGAGATGGCTATCCCACCAACGATGCCTTCGGTATATGTGAGGCATGTGCGGATGCCGAAGGATGCCCTGGTGGCTGTAATGATCGACGAGCCCTATTATTTGTATATGGACAAGGTGGCGGTGTATAACTATCTCGATTTCATGAGGATTTGGATGATGTCATCTTGTATATATGATGTGGTGAATTTTCCTCCGTTTCCTACAACTTCAAACAGGGGTACGAGTCGGCCAATGGGGTCTGCCCATAACGCGGGTGGTGTGTCGACGTCAGCAGCGGTGGCGATGTTAGAGGTTTCATTTTTACTGCATGCTTCTCCATCTTACAACATCATAGTGTCTAGGGAAAGATCACTGAATATGATGCACGGCCCCAACGCGATGGGCCCGGAGGTGTTGGGATTGATTGAGGATATTCGCCAGTCATTGGTATAACTTTTTCTTTTATATTCTTTCTCTAATTTCATCTTTTCCACAGATTGACGGATTTTCTTTTTGTTTTTCATGTAGCATGTTCGGGTGTCGACTAATTGGATGAAGGAAATCCTGGATTGGCTAGCTTTTATGACCACACATATTCAGGTTTCAATCCTAATTCCTTCTTATTTTGTGACATCCACTACGTCTGAGGAGGGATTTAGATCATGTAGCGAAGGCTCCTCAGCTCATCGTCGGGGAAAGCACGTGCATCGTCAGGTTGGGAGATCATAAAGAAAGAGAGAAAATAGGAAGGTGAGAGAAAGTGTGGGGGATCAGGTCGAGTCCCGTTAATTTTCTTCATTTCTAATTCTACGAAAGAGATGTAATGATAGAAATATATATGAAATTAACGGGGTTTTATTTATTTATCATTGTTTTAAATGACTTAATATACATGCACTTTTTACTTTGTTTACTGAGATCATAAAAAGAATTATATTTACCTAAAAGAGAATTTATTTTAAAACAGGATGAGTTAAAAATATAAGGAAAGGAAAATCCTGAGAAAATATTTTTCTTGATTTTTTTTACTTTGAGAAAAAGGGAAAAATGAAATTTTCAAAAAATAGGGGATGTCTGTCGACATACCCCTTGTCCTTCCTATCGATGGGTCTTTCCAGTCCAATCACCCCAAGGTTTTGATTGCACTTTCTTCAGTTCCTCTGACCTTGATGTGGTAGGATTTCTTCCGAATTCTGCACAACCATTGTCTTTAGTTAAGCTTTTTATGTGTAAAAATGGGAAAGTGGGCAGGTTTTCTTCACCAATTCACATTGTATTCCTCTTACTTATTTCTTTCTTTTTGTTTTGTTTCTTCCCAAATGGATCTTACCATAAATGATGAATTTGCATATTACCTCGAGAATTTATAGGCTATGTGCTCATACAATGTAGAATGCAATGCCTTTAACATGCATCAGGTTTCCTTCTAGTGTAATCGACCTATTGACTAGAATATGCTGATGGCGGCGGTACAATTCTGGTACCCCGAGGATCATTTTTTTTTCTTGTATGAGGTTTGCTCGACTTATGAGGCTGGGGGTAAATCATAGTGTTGCGATGGCCATGCCCGAATTTTCTCGATCTCCTCGGGAGCTATTAGTAAGACTTTTCCACATCTCACCCTTAATGGCTCAATCATTGGTTACTGGAGGAATGATCTCCTTCCCTATCGTGCTATATTTTGTTCATTTATGGACTGTTAATGATGAAGACTAGATTGGATCCGTCACCCTTGGCTTAGCTTTAAATTTACTGTTGGTGATCGGGGACCTACTGGTGGACCCTCAAATTGCTGTGGTTACTACATTGATGTCATATCATTGCAATACTATGACTTTATTGTAAGGACACTTTTGTCCATTAGCATTTTATATGTCGTACGCCGTTACACCGTTGAAGAAATTCAAGATTTATACGCTCATCAACGGATCCAAATATCAAAAGGAGAAGAGGAATCAGGGAACAGACTGGACCGATCCGGCCGAGATAAAATAATCGATCCGGCTCATCCGGACCGATCAGCCTAAAGAGACCGGACCGATCCGCCTGCTGAAGTGAGGCCAATATACCCCGGATCCATAGCGAACCGATGAAGCTAAAAATCCGAACCGATCCGATGACAACTGGATCGATCCGCCTTCAAAAAAAGAACCGATCCGATGTAACCGGACCGATCCGCCTAAAGAGACCGGACCGATCCGGCGAGGATAATTTCAAACAGATCGTGGTCAGATCATGTTCCGAATTTTAGGGCTCAAGTTCTCCTACTTAATCCCACTACGGGAAGTGGTTTTTCTAAGACTTCTACACACGATATTCAGAGTAGAGAAAGCCCTAAGTCTTCACCTATTGAGTACCAATACTCTAGGTATTTTGATTCACACAAATTTCATTCATTTGTGAATCCTTTTGGTAACCCAGGAACGTAGCTTTTGCAGTTCAACCCTTGTGGAGGAGATCGTTCTTCTTCTTCTTCATCGCAGCCCTACTGGACCGGGATAGTTCCAGCCGCCAGCCCTACTGGAAAGGGATAATTCCAGCCGCGACTACAGAATCCAATACCCGGGGGTAATTCTTAGTCAACTTGTATTTTCATTGTAATCCGATTGTAAGCCGTTTTCTTACAAATTATAGTGAAACTAAATGGTTTTGCCCCTATGGGGGATTTTTTCCTTAATTGCATGTGTTTGAATGTTCTTGCGTAGATTATCAATTTATTCAATCACATACTACTGCATGTTATGGTTTCTTTGGATTAAAAGGTATTTAAGATATAATTTTATCATTTGAAAGCGAGCACACACGTTCTCAAATTGGTATCAGAGCAGGTTACGCTAATTTATCGCGTATTCCTTTTTCAGCAAAATTTTTTCTAAGATATCAATTTTCTGAAAAAAAAAATTGATTTTTAAAAAGTGCATGTTCAAATGGAGAAGTCATACTATAAAATGCCTATTTTTGACGGGACAAATTATGCTTATTGGAAAGCCCGTATGAGGTCGGATTTAAAAGCCTTTGATGAACGTGTCTGGATTTTGGTTGAACGAGGATGGACTCCTCCTACCGTGACTGTTGATAATGTGACCAACTTGAAACCTGGCATTTCTTGGACTGATGAAGAATTTAAATGGTCATCTTTTAATTCTAAGGGTCTAAGTGCTATTTCTGGGTCTGTCACACCTAATGAGTTCAAACGCATAATGACGTGTACCACGTCAAAAGAGGCATGGGATGTTTTACAACTCACCCATGAAGGAAATAATGCTGTGAAAGAGTCTAAGTTGCAAAACTTGACAACTCAATTTGAAACAATCACCATGCATGATTCTGATTGCTTTGATGAATTTTATGCTAGACTTTCTGACATTGTGAATACTAGTTTTAATCTTGGTGAACATATTCCGAATTCTAGAGTTGTTAAAAAGATTCTTCGTTCTTTGCCTAAGCGTTTTATCCCTAAAGTCACTGTGCCAAATTCTATGGGTAATTTAAATACGCTAAAATTGGAAGAATTTGTAGGAGATTTGCAAACTTATGAAATTGATATGTTCCCTAAAAATGCTAAATCAAAAGATAAGGGAATTGCACTTAAAGCCCAAGATAGAAGGAGTGAGGGGTTAGCTAGAAAGAAGGTAGAGTCATCTAGAAAGAGAGAGACTGACACGTCAGATTCTGAGTGCGATTTTGACTTAGATGATTTGGCTCTTTTCGCAAAAAATTTCAAGAGGATTCTCAAATTTAAGAAAAATGGAAATTTTAAAGATAAAAAGAAATTTGAGAAAAATAAGTTTGAAAAGAAAAATGAAAAAGATTCCAAAAATCCTCCTCTGAAAGAAAGTGAGAGATATTTTGAGTGCGATGGTAGGGGTCATAGAGCTTTTGAGTGTGCCAATCGTCTGAATAGAGAGAAAGGGATAGCTATCCTTAATGCTACCCTTAGTGACGACAGTGAGGTCGAGACAGTGGATTCAGGAGATGAGTCACCGCATGAGTGTAACTTCACCGCATTCATGGCCAGCCAAGTGAGCACTCCTAGTTCTCGTCACGACGTTGAGGATGATGCTTCACAGGGACACCTCGACAGTGAGATCGATGTGAGTGAGGGGGAGGATGACACAAGTGAGAGAGAGAGTGATATACAACGCGCCTACGCTGAGTTATATTCCGAGTCTTTTAAAAATAAAAAGCATAACAAAGCGTTAGTTCTTAAGATCACCTGCTTAGAGGAAGATTTAAAGAAAGCAAGAGAAAGAGAGTTCTCTACCTGCACCGCCCTGAGAGAGAGAGATTCTACTTGTGTCGAGAATGAGAATTTGTTTAGAGAAAGAGAAAGTGTTTTAGAGAAAGAAAGAGGGGACTTGATTAAGCAAATGGCTAGTCTTACGAGCCAGCTCCATTCCTCCGTGGAGACTCGGAAGAAACTTGAAGCCCTTGTTACCCAGCTGACTCATGATCTTGAGAAAGCACGGGAAGTCAAGGTACAAATCGAGGACAGATCTGGGAAGATGGGAAAGATTCTCCGTGGCCCCGCTTTAGGTTTTGGTGATCGTCAAGGAATTGGATATGATGGTGCCTCCACGTCCCAAATTGCACCTGGACCAGTTCCTGAGTTTACTACAACTCCTTATGGTCACCATAAAAAACCTCGAAGGAGAGTTCGACCTAGAAAAGCAAACCAAGGTTCGCCTTTGACTGTGATCTTTTGTACTTATTGCAAAAGAAAAGGCCATCTTAGGGAAACTTTCTATAGCATGGGTCGGACACGACGTACTACTGCTCCACCATGTCATACTGATGAGTTTTCTAGTCTGGAAGAGCGAGTTGAGTTCTTAGCTGCCATGACTCAGAGTTTAATGGAAGAATTCCGACGGATGTCTTTGCCATTAGTGAATGCTTCTCACATTCCATCTAAAACCAATAACAACAAAGGCAAAAAAAAGGTCATCTCGACTTGGGTATCTAAGAAATATAAAAAGTCTTTTGTTGTTCATGTTGCTCTCAAAGCACATAATACCTCACAGTGGTATTTTGATAGTGGGTGCTCCAGACACATGACAGGTAATGCCTCATTTTTTACGACTCTTGAGGACTATCAGGATCGTAGAGTCACCTTTGGAGATGGGAGAAAGTCTAGCATTATAGGACATGGTACTGTCGAGTTACCTGGATTTTTTAAGCTAGAAAATGTTTTGTATGTCAAAGGTTTGAAAGCAAACCTTCTCAGCATTAGCCAGCTATGCGACACTGACTTTGCAGTAAAGTTTGACCGGGATGCGTGTAAAGTTTACAATCAAGCCGGTAAACTTTTGATGCAAGGGGTGAGGACCGAGGATAATTGCTATGGGACTGAGCCCACATCCTCACTTGTCTGCAACAGCGCAACGATCACCCCTATGGATATGTGGCACCAACGTCTAGGTCACGTGAATGTTAGAGATCTTAATTGTTTAGCTAAAAAGGACCTAGTACGTGGCTTACCATCTCTTGGAAAGTCAACTTCGACCGTTTGTGGACCCTGTCAGTTGGGAAAACAAATTCGTAGTCCTCATAGGAAGTTACATTCCATTACCACCTTTCGTGTTCTGGAGTTGATTCACGTGGATCTTATGGGTCCCACTCGTACTGAGAGTCTAGGTGGTAAGAGGTACATCCCCGTGATGGTAGATGATTTCTCCAGATACTCCATTGTAGGTTTTCTGAGAGAGAAATCTGATGTTGTAGAATTTTTAACGACCAAGTGCCGTGTCCTGCAAAATCAACACGGTGTCACTATTAACATAATACGTAGTGACAACGGCACTGAATTTAAGGAGGCAAAGGTGGATTTGTACTGTGATAGCCTCGGGATCAAACATGAGTTTTCTGCTGTGAGAACTCCTCAGCAAAATGGGATTGTTGAGAGGAAGAATAGAACGATCCAAGAGATGGCTAGATCTATGCTTCTAGGTCGTAAAGTTTCTAGGAGATTTTGGGCAGAGGCAGTGTCTACTGCATGCCACACGATGAATAGGGTTTATTTGCGTCCACACACACTACAGACACCTTATGAGTTGTGGACAAGCAAGAAGCCCAACCTGGCATATTTTCGTGTTTTTAGGAGTAAATGCTACATCCTACGGGATAGGGAGCAATTAGGAAAGTTCGACTCCCGGAGCGACGAGGGAATATTTCTAGGATATTTATCGAATAGTAGATCATACCGGGTATTTAACCTGAAGAGCTCTAGGGTTATGTAATCAATAAACGTTATAGTGCAAGATGACGAACCTTCGACGGTTATTGATCCTAACCTTCAGTGTGAGGATGAGGATTGTTCTGACAGTGATTTACCTGTTCCACTCTCACACTCTGTGGACCCTACTCCTGTGTTAGGGGACACACCTGCTTGGGTTCGCAAGAGTCATGACCCTTTTGCCATTGTTGGTGATCCCACTCTAGGGGTCAAGACTCGTGCTGAGCTTGAGAATGTTGTTAGCCATCTTTGCTACAAGTCCAAAGTCGAGCCCAAGAACCATAAAGAATCACTCAAGGATGAACACTGGATATCTGCTATGCAAGATGATTTGCTTCAGCTCAAAAAGAATAATGTCTTGGAATTAGTCCCCCAACCAAGTGAGACTAATGTGATTGATACCCGGTGGATTTTTAAGAATAAAATGGATGAAAATGGTACCATTATCAGAAATAAGGCTAGGTTGGTCGCTCAAGGCTAAACACAGATAGAGGGTGTAGACTTTGGGGAGACATTTGCTCCTGTTGCGAGGCTTGAGTCCGTCCGTCTTCTACTCGCCATCGCATGTCATCTGCACTTCAAGGTATATCAGATTGGATGTCAAGAGTGCCTTTCTGAATGGCATTCTACAGGAGGAGGTTTATGTGGAACAACCAAAAGGGTTTGAAGACCCTCAGCACCCAGAGTATGTCTACTATCTTAGGAAAGCCTTGTATGGTTTGAAGCAAGCACCACGTGCTTGGTACGAGAGGCTTACTTCCTATCTCTTAGCTCGTGGCTTCAAGAGAGGGGGAGTATATATGACGTTGTTCGTCAGGAGAGATGACGGTGCTATTTTGGTTGCCCAGGTCTATGTGGACGACATAGTCTTTGGATCCACATGATTCCAGCATGCTCATCACTTTGAGGAAGAGATGAAAAGTGAGTTTTAAATGAGCATGGTTGGTGAGCTTACATTCTTCCTTGGTCTCCAGGTTCGTCAGCTAGAGGATGGGATGTTCATCTCCCAATCCAAGTATGCTCGAGACCTAGTGAAGAAATTTGGTTTATACTCCGCTAAGCATGCACGTACACCTATGAGTACCACTACCAACCTTAGTAAGGACACTTCAGGCAAGGACGTAGAGCAAACCTTATATCGGAGTATGATAGGTAGTCTTCTCTACTTGACTGCCAGTCGTCCCGACATAGCCTTTAGTGTTGGAGTCTGTGCGCGATATCAGGCGTCTCCAAAAGAGTCACATTTACTTGCTCTAAAACGTATCATTAAATACGTGAGTGGGACTCTCTCATACGGTATTTGGTATTCCCTTGATACCGATGACCGTTTGTCCGCCTATTCGGATGTCGATTGGGCCGGGGATGTAAATGGTTGTAGGAGCACTTCTGGTGGGTGTTTCTATTTTGGTTCTGCTCTTGTCTCCTGGCTGAGCAAAAAGAAAAATTCCATCTCTTTGTCCACTGCGGAGGCTGAGTACATAGCCGTCGGGAGTTGTTGCACACAACTCTTGTGGATGAAGCAAATGTTGGAGGATTATGGGATATCACAGGACACCATGACCATTTCCTGTGATAACACGAGCGTGATACACATATCCCGTAATCCAGTTTAGCATTCGCGCATGAAACACATCAGGATACGTGAGCACTTTATTCGTCAGTTAGTTGAAGAGAAAGTCGTATCCCTGAGTTTTGTTCCTACCGACCGTCAGTTAGCCGATATTTTCACGAAACCTTTAGATGCCCTTAGATTTGAGAGTCTTAGGAAGTCTTTGGGGATTTGCACAGTTGACTGAGTGGTTGGTCTATGTCTAGAATAGGATGCTTCTTCATGTTCATATCATATGCTTCCTATTACTAGTCTGTTTTATATGTACCATTGCTTAGTTGTACAGCTTTTATGTATTCTTTTTGCTTTTTATAATTCTTTAAAAAAAATACAAAAAGATTTTCCTTTAAGAAAATTTTTTAGAAAAGCACAAAAATATTTTATTTTCGTAATATTTTTGAAAAAGGCCAAAAATATTTTTCTGTTTTTGCTCCTTTTGTGGATGAGCATTTAAGATAGCCAAGTCACAACTTCATTCCATATATCCATGTGACTGTTTGATAGAGATTTGAGAGGCTACATCATTTCATCCATGTGCTTTACATTGATTGGAGTCTTTGAGATGTAATTAATGATATCTTCCTACATGTTTGACTCCCATATCCTTTATTGCACACATGCACGGCTATATTTGATTGTTGCACTTGTCAATATCATGTTGGCTTGAGTGTTTCCATCTCAATCTTGTCTATACAATGTATAAAATGCGATAAAACTTGACAAGATTGGAATGCATGTAAAAACCGTTTTGGTGAGACTGTGTGTTTTTGAATAACGGGGAGGGGCTGCGAAAGGTCTTTATCTATCCTTTACGCAAAAGCCACCGTTAAAAAGGACCTAAAAAATGGAGGAATTTTAATATCCGAGGTCCAAAGAGGTTAAAAGAGCCCGAAAAAATTTAAAGTCAATAAAAAGCAATTCATGCCAAATATGGGACTCTTAGGTTTCACCATCAATTCTCCAAAGTTTGAGAATTTAGAATGCCTCTATTCAAAATAATATCTAAGGGAGTTTGGTTGGAGAATATAAACGGGTTTGCACTTCCTTGAAAGTCCTGAAAAAGCATAAAATCATTTTGGATGTTATTGGTGTGAAAATCATTTTGAGCTTTGATTTGTTGATTTGATTGAGTCAATATCTTATATTGTCATTCTTTTACACCAAAGGAAGCATTTGAGTTCATTCGCTAGGAATATCCAATATTCATCGTGCACATCTGTCATGTTTGTATGCTTTGATTTTCCTATCGAATTTGTTCACACCACTTCATTTACACTATCATCCGCTTGGTTGCTTTATGTTCATTCATGGTGTGATTTTATACTTGTGACACCCCGCACTTGCTTATTTGATTTATTTATCTCATTTGTCTATTTTGGGACATCGTAAAAAGGGGGAGAATGAATTATCGTATTATGGGGGAGTTTTGAAATGTTCATAAATTGGTTTATATGTTTATCTCATTTCAAACTCGATATGTCACTTCGTATTTTGCTCTATCTCATGTGTGTAGGTACTACATGGATTATCATTCAATTGCACACCCTGATGAGAAAAGCGTTGAGATTCCTGAAGATGTGAAGATCAAACGATGCAGTCTTATTCACTTGTACTCTTTCAGTTTTGGGTTCATGGAAGGGTAGATTTGTATAGGCATTTTTTTTTTATAAATTCGGATGTTTGTTTTTATGTATGTACCGGCATAGACATAGGGGGAGATTTGTAAGGACATTTTTCTCCATTAGCATTTTATATGTCGTACGCCATTACACCGTTGAAGAAATTCAAGATTTATACGCTCATCAACGGATCCGAATATCAAAAGGAGAAGAGGAATCAGGGAATAGACCGGATCGATCCGGCCCAGATAAAAGAACCGATCCGGCTCATCCGGACCGATCCACCTGCTGAAGTGAGGCCAGTATACCCCGGATCCATAGCGAACCGATGAAGCTAAAAAGTCGAACCGAACCGATGACAACCGGATCGATCCGCCTTCAAAAAAAGAACCGATCCGATGTAACCGGACCGATCCGCCTAAAGAGACTGGACCGATCCGGCAAGGATAATTTCAAACAGATCGTGGTCAGATCATGTTCCGAATTTTAGGGCTCAAGTTATCCTACTTAATCCCACTACGGGAAGTGGTTTTTCTAAGACTTCTACACACGATATTCAGAGTAGAGAAAGCCCTAAGTCTTCACCTATTGAGTACCAATACTCTAGGTATTTTGATTCACACAAATTTCATTCATTTATGAATCATTTTGGTAACCCAGGAACGCAGCTTTTGCAGTTCAACCCTTGTGGAGGAGACCGTTCTTCTTCTTCATTGCAGCCCTACTGGACAGGGATAGTTCCAGCCGCCAGCCCTACTGGAAAGGGATAATTCCAGCCGCGACTACAGAATCCGATACCCAAGGGTAATTCTTAGTCAACTTGTATTTTCATTGTAATCCGATTGTAGTCCGTTTTCTTACAAATTATAGTGAAAATAAATGGTTTTGCCCCTATGGGGGATTTTTTCCTTAATTGCATGGGTTTGAATGTTCTTGCGTAGATTATCAATTTATTCAATCACATACTACTGCATGTTTAGGGTTTGTTTGGATTAAAAGGTATTTAATATATAATTTGATCATTTGAACGCGAGCACACACGTTATCATTTATTATCAATAAATATCATGAATGGTCTAGACAACCCCTTGGTACTATAAAGATGTGGTCGTTCGAGCAATAGGTTGAAACTAGTCGGGATGTTGATTACATGGAGTTTAATAAGGGGATTTATAAGGCTATCCCCTATTGTAATCTTTATGGATTTCATCACTTCCCAATGAGTATTTTTCATAAGCACGCACCGTAGTGGAAGTTAGAGCAAGGTTGGTTGGGGGTTTAGCAGACAAACTTCATGTGTTGATCCAATGTCGATGAGTGAAAGAGGGATAGACGTCCCCATGACCTCGACAGATGTATTGAGTGAATAATTACGATTTATACCAAACATAGGTATTTCTACTTCAAAGAAGGAGAGCATTCTAGTAGAGGCTAGATATCTTACCAAGTGCACGGCCTCTTCTGGTACGGTGGAAGAAGGGACTATGGGCTCGATAAGCAGTTTAATTAAGAATTTTTGTATAGTTAGGAAGACATAAAGAGTACCCATATAGTGATGTTAGCCTAGGTTTTTGTCAATTAAGAGAGGATCTTGCTCTCCTTGAGGGATATTTTTAGCATAGGGAGTTTCTCAACACATTTTCCCTTATTCATTGTTGCTGATAGAGCTCTTGGAATCGAGAATGCCTCCCAAATCTAATCACATGGATCACAAAAGAGAGGAAAAATAGAAACCCTATTTGTTCATCTACCTCAAGTTATTGGACAACTTTTTTTTATCTCTCCTAGCATATCCTCAAACGATATTATTTAACATATACTCACTACTAGGCTAGTCTTTTTTGGTCTTCGCTCTTCATCTTAACTATCGAATTTGTCCCCTTATCCAGTGGTAACAATGTCATCCATAAATGAGAAGTCAATGCATTCTACAACCTGGATGGTTTCTTTATATAGATACTCCCACTCAATGGGGAATGTATAAGTGAAGGGACCAAGCGTGCCCTTGTAGTTTCAAAGAATCAAGTAGCTTGGACATACTGCAAATTTTTCCAGTCTATCGGAATAAGTCTACCATGATATCATCTAAGCTGACTTCGTCGGTGGGTACCACCCAACTATCTGATTCTCGAGCCCACATTAGAACTTCCATGAATAGTGCACTAAACTTTTAGTAGTCAATGGTCATCTCTAAGGGTAATTTTAGCCCAAACTTTTGGAGTTTGTTCAATACCACTAACAATTCCATATTTTTCACCTACAACAAGTACGAATGGAAATGCATGCACTTATAAGGAGTGACATGGCCTGATTCGCAGAACAGGTGGGGGTTAAGATAAAGTACGAGAAAACTTGGAGGGGTTTAGGTGAATATGGGGGTATGACGGGGGATTTACTCGGTACAATATGGATTCATGAGTGGAATTTTGAGTTTTCTTCTAGGAAGACAACATTTGCATGATTTGGGAGTGGATTGAGGCAGTGTTTGGCTTAGGATTGGCCGGTGGGCCGATGGTACCCCGGTCAATCAGAACATGGATTATTTTTCTGGGATGGAAACACTAATCAGTAGTATGATTGATAATTTGGTGAAAATCGCAATGCGCATCATGTTTGATATTTTTTGGAAGGGGGGTTGTTATTGACTGAGGTTCTAATGGCTTGATGAGATTTCGGCTCAACAAGTCTTGGTAGACATTAGATATGGGAGCGTGCGACTCTGTGTATTCTTTTCAAATTGGGTTAGATCTTCTTTCTGGTTCCCATGAGGTGGGATACTGAGAGATGTTATCGATGGATGTAACTGTGGTATTGGCATGATTATCATACTTTATTAGAGTAAACTGTTCGGATAATTTCTTTGTATCGGCTTCTGTCTTGGCAAGACTTTCTTTAATTTCCACTCCTCCTTCTTGGTGGGCTCATAAATGGGAAAGAATTCCTTTTTTAAAATACTGAGTTGTTCTTCTTCAAAAGGCCAGTTGGTCATGGTGGTCACTTTCTCTCTCCACATTGCTATGATCTTCATAACAGTTTTTGTGGGTTTCTATTTGAGAAGCTCTAAATCATAAAGGGTAACCTCCAACTCCCCGTTGCACGTGTCCTATGACATGAATTCACGGGCAACATCTCCCAACCATGAATTCCATATTCTTCAAGGGATAAGAAATACTGAAGAGTGTTTCCCTTCAAAGCCTTTCGGAACACCTAGGCCATTATTTACTCGAAGGAACCTAGGATAGTCATGGCTCGGTGATAACTTAGAAGATGAACAATTCGGGGCCCTCTACTCCTGAACTTCTCAATGTTAGGCTTCTTAAATTTTTTCGGTAGCCTTTCTTTACGGTAGGAAGACGTATGGGTGTAATCCACGTAGTTCCTAGAGATTCAAATTTAGTCAAACTTCTTGGTCAACAACTTATGGTCCTCCTAGAGATTCAAACTTATTCAACTCTTTTTCCTTCATATCAACGGTCACGGGTAGCTTCTTCCCTGATTAGGTAAGCTTTGGAAGAGGTAGTTGAGATGTTAGTGGCCTATTATCAGGAGGGGCACGTGAAGCGTGCTGATATTCTTTCGGGACTAAAATAGGCTCTAGTACGGGCGAATCCATAGTGTGAGGGAGGAAGACGTCGAGTTCTTCAGGAAAAGGTACCCGATTTCGCCGTATCTCATGAACCATGATTTGAAGTTTGTCAATATTGGCAGTAAGTTAGGTTAGAACCAATATAAAATCACACAGCACATTCAGCACTTGGTTTGTGTTACCCATGGAAAGCGGGTGAAGGCGGATTTCAAACTCGGAGGAAGTAGTGTGGGAACTGATATAGCTTTGGGGCGGTTCGACCGAAGATCGAAGGTAATAGTGATCCAGGCCAAGGGTCGGGTATGCAATCGGCCTGAGGAAGAAAGTAGTTTGAATTTATTTTTGGAAGAGAGAAGGCAAAACTTTTATTATGGAAAAGTTAGGAAATGTTATTATATTTTATTTTTTGGAAGGGGAGGTAGAAAATATTTTTGGTATTTTTTATTCTTGACAAAGGGTTAAAAAATATCTTTTCACATCTATGATAAAAGGAAAAAAAATGTTTGTGTTATTATGATAAAAGAGGGGGAAACATGTTTTTTTTTTTTGGTATTCTGATAAGAGGGGAATTTTTTTTTCACACTTTTGCTAAGCAAAGAGGGGAAAACGATAGAAGAGTCTAAGCATTATTATTATTTTTATTTTTATGATTATTATTATTATTATTATTATTATTATTATTATTATTATTATTATTATTATTATTATTATTATTATTATTATTACCATGTTTTCACTTCTATTAGGTTTACTTAAATGCAAAAGAATTGATGGACGGGACCAGAGCCTGGGAAAATTGGGTTACAAAAATATGTAAAACCCAATTAAATTATTGCCATGTTCATGGACATGTCACGTTTTGAAAAAGACGAAATCCTGTAAAAATTTGAGTGACATGCCGACACGTCATTTCGAAATAGTTTTGGGTGGTAATAGGAAAACTAAATATGAGTGCTATAGGTTTCATTCCTATATGATGGTATGCAGTTGTTCGGTTAGGGGAAAGGTTCCCCCCTTCCGCATGACTTTCAGGATATATGTCTTTCTTTTAATGGAAATCAATACATATGGACAAATCATTTGATATACCTGAGTATACGTGAATTTCTACACTATTTACCACATTGGATAGTACGTGTGAGAGAGAATTCGATATACTCGACCTACGTGAACGAGTTCTCTGCTATATACCTCCTGTCATGACTTCGTTCAAGTGGTACCATGCATAGGGAACCATTCAATATACTTTGAAGGTATTTGGCCAATGGAAGGTGATAGTCATATTGCTTAGGCTAACTGCGACTTGCCGGACCAATGCCCATAAAAAAGTGATCCCAAATTATGGGACAAAAATTGGTCAGTAGTCAGGCTCTTTTTGGTGATGTAGTGTGAAAAATGCATGATTCTTGATGTACAGATATCTAGCATGGAGTGAATATTTTATTTGGCATGATTACAATTATACATGTAGGGGAAAATGTACAGGTAAAAAAGTAAATTTAGCATTCAGCATGAATATTACACTAAGCACGGATGTGCGAATATCAATGAGTGGTTGTGTGGTTGTGTGGTAGTGAACCTAAGAATGGGTCCACTACAAGTGGTGTGTTAAAAGTGCAAGTGAGAATGGATATATACAAACGTGATAAGTGGAGGTGTGTGCTACTGACACCTAAGAATGGATATTCTAAGTGGTGTGTGCAATATGTGGATATTAGTGATCCTACATGTAAGTAGTGTGAAGTGTACATGGAGAGTATCTATAAGCGTGTGAGTGAGGAGTGATATAAGCATGAGGTAGATACATACAAGAAATAATAAAGAAGAAAATGGGAACATGGAGGTAGGTGCATACGCACACAAGACGAAAATGATAACACCCATGCAAACAAAGTCTAGCCCTCTTGTGATAAAAAAAAATTATTTCCCCTACAAAGTCACCACTGTGGACATATCGAGATCTTCCCCCTTGCCTAGGCCTTTAGAGGGAAAAGTAGGGGAGAGATAAAGTTCTCGCGCCCCTCGCTACATCGTGGGGTGCTTCATCCATCTTTGATGTGGGTGATATAAAAATGATGGAGTCACCAGCCTATTTTACATAAAACAGACAAAAGAACATATCGCTGCCTCGAGAGAGAGGCATCAAGGATAACTTGATGCTTATGAAACCAATAGGTTAGACATTCGGGGGAGACTAAATTAGGGAATGGGAAGGTATTAATCATCCATCCCACCCTTTCGGTCTCTCATGGGCTTATGTTATTATTTTCCGTAATTTCTCCGTGAAGTGTGTGTGCATGTATATATAAATGGAGATCGGAATCGCCCAAATCGTATCATGGAAAAGATAGAGTTAGGTCATTAAAAGGAATGTTCCCAAAATAATAATTACAAAATATGATGTGTGACCTTATCGAGATATTGATCATTATAATTGAACGACAATATTTGTTCTAAACAATGAAAATACAAATCCCAAGTATAAAATATGGATAAAATAGAAAAAAGATGAAAATGTAAAAATAGGAAAATAGGAAAATTGGAAAATCAGAAAGTTGGACTTGAGTCTAGGATTTTAGCTCCAAATGCCTATATAGTTTATAAAGGCATCAAAGTCCACGTACATCGCATGCATCATAAGGGTGGGGTTTGTCCCATTGATTAAGATGGGAGATTATTATGTGTGTGTGCGCGCGCATAGAAAAGGTATTTGTAGTTTTGGAATTTATTCGTGCAACCCTCTTTTCTTCGTTTCATCTTTTTTTTATAGAAAATTAAGTGTGTGAAGTATAAATAATAAAGGATGAGATGTTAATGTGCGTGAACTAAAGTAGAAACTAGATTAAGAATTAATGGAACTAATGCGAAAATAAATAATTAAAGACAGAGAGAAGCATATTCGAACATTATTGGGAGAATGGAGGCTTGATCTTGATCCTTAATGATCTCCCTTGAATGTTGAGATGAATCCTGGATGAGAGAGAAGGAAATATTGCTAATTGGGTGTGAAAATAATGGGAATGAAAGATGGAAAGGAATTTCACATAAGGGAAACTTCTATGATTACAACAGATTGTTGCTGAGATAACTTCTATTGGTGGAACTACGGTGTGTCTAAGGTGTTATCTCATGAACTCCTTTTATAGGGTAGGGGACTTCCGATTAGCATACCCTCGGCCCGATTAATCGACAGTCTCGTGCAAATTTTTACAAAAAAAATGCTCGTAAAATGCAATCCGTAAATCCAAATCAGACACGGGGCATACAATTAGAAAGCCAATTAAAATACCTTTTAGAGTTTTGGGGGTTTCTCGCGGGTCTAGGAGTTTACTTTGGGTCAAATGGAGATCAGAAGCACCCATTGGTCCTTTGGATGAAAAAACGTCGGACTGTAATAGATTGTTCGTCGAAACCGTTTGCAAGGATCACGAATGGGTAATATCATTGGAAAGCTCATGTGAGGTAAATCAACATTCCAAATAGCGTATTTCATTATGGAGAGTTGGCTTTGGTCAAATGGGGTCCGGAAGTATCCAGTGACCTTTCAGAGTAAAATAGGTCATTCGTTCATAACGGAAGGCTGATTCGCGCATGAGATGGACCGTTAGAAACGGAATTATGTTCCATTTGAATATTCATTCATTCTCATTCTATATAAGGACTTGACCTTTATCTAACGGAGTTCGAGAGCGCCAAACAGCCTCCGGATTAATTTTTAGTAGAAAATGGATCATTCGTCCGAACGGTTATGCCATTTTTTTCGTGGGGCGTACCATTGGATAGGCATTTTAGTTCTCTTCAAGGAAACATTGAGCTTTCCCTCTAACAATGGAGTTGATTGGGGTCAAATTAGGGCACGAGGGAACCCGATGGCGTCTAAATCGATTTTCAACATAAAAATGGTTCGTTCGTCTGAACCGTTATGCGATTCGCTCACCTCGCAATTCGTTGGAAAGGGGATTCATATCCCTTCAAAGATTCATTGATATTTCACTCTAACGATAGAGTTTATTGGAGGCATATGGGGCCTGGGATCTCCCGATGTCCTTTAGATTGGTATTCGAAGTATGACGTATGATTTTTAGTGAAATGGAGGGGTGCTAAGGACCTAAGGAGAGACTTTTGGGGGTTCACCCTCACTATGTTGTGCATAATAGATTTTTATCTTACTTACACGGTATATATAAGACTGGTATACCTTGGGAATTGATAACTGAATAAATTCGGAATCATGTCAGCAATTGAATATATCTAGTTGCTTTACTATCAAATTGGTTTTGTTATCGTACATTATATTGGGAAATGTTTGGATGTGATTAATATCACACTTATATGAGGGGTGTAATGTCAATCGTATAT
Source organism: Sambucus nigra (assembly GCA_949130495.1). Taxonomy (NCBI): domain Eukaryota; kingdom Viridiplantae; phylum Streptophyta; class Magnoliopsida; order Dipsacales; family Adoxaceae; genus Sambucus; species Sambucus nigra. The sequence continues at coordinate 50,867,288 of OX422215.1, forward strand.
GAGTGCAGGTGGGGGATATTACTCACATCCATAATGTCAATCGTATGTGAGTACTGGTGGGTGATATTTACTTTGCATCCCCTCTATTTATTGTATTTTAAACTGAATAAGTTAACTCTTTCACATCTAGGGCTCCGACCCAAATTTGTATGTCTTCTCCCCCCAGGTGCTCCTAGACATGGATAGCGGGGTTGTTGATGTCGAAACCTTGCATTCTTTTTTTTTCCGCAAGCATTTCAGATCTGTGGATTCTAGTTTAGGTTCTTTTCACCTCCAGTTACATTTTTCATTTGGTATTACTATTTGGGAAAAAGCCCAAATTTGTTTTTCTTCTATGTTGGTTTGAGATATTTATTTTTATGTGAGACTTATTATATGCTTGGTGTTGGATTGGATTTTATTATTATTGGCTTATTAATTTAAATTCAATTATGGGTAAATATATGATTTATATTATGTTGATGCTAAGAATGGTATTAATTGACAAACAAGCCCCATCTTCGGCGTAACTTGTTTACGTGACAAAATGGGAGTCATTACAGAAAGAATTTGAATTAGACATGTACAAGCACATGACAAATTTTTATCTTTAATTAAGTGATTGGGTAATCAAATTTTAATTAATCCAAAAGAAATAAAAACACAAAGTCTTATGTGTCGCCTTAAAAAATTCCTTCCTATTTGGTTTGCTAGTTGATTAATTTTAATTATATGATGTCAATGGTTAACAAGAAACTGGAATTAAATAATTTAGTGGGTGATAAAATACCTACTCGTTTTAATGACCGAATTTAGGTCTTATGTCTAATGAATTCATGAAGTCATTGAAAGTAAGACTATGCATAAAATAAAGTTACATAGAAGTAAATAGTGAAATAATAAATTGACTCACGAACAGAACATTCATGAGTGATAAAAAATGTACCTCCCACAACCATTACACGTGGGGTTGAAGATCTAGTTGAATCGATTGGAAGAAGTTCTCGTAACTTTGGTCGTTCCCATGAGTATTACGGAGCCAATCTTGAGAGACTTATAGTCCACTACAATAACGCTCCCTATCTTTATTTTTTCTCGCTTAACTTTTATTGCTTTATTTATTAATTAATTATCACAAATAATTTGTGTCTAAATCATCAAAAATAATTGTACAATGCTTCCATTGCCCTAATATAACCAATCTAAAAAAAATATATACAAATAAAATAAATTTACAAGTTTTCAATCACTCCTAAGCTCAAGAAATCAGCAACGGTGTTATTTGATAACTAGAATTTTGTGTATATGTTGTTGTTCCAAGACTTGTCAATCAAAAATCACTTTGGACCTAAAAAATACACTAAAACGTATATATGGGTACTAAGGGGTATCAATCCAACTTCTTAATAAGGCCAAGAAAATTTAAAGAATTAATATGGTTTTTAAAATAATGTTATATGGATATTATGTCTAAATAACTAAATTGGGAGAAATCTAAATTAGACTAAATAATAATAACAAAAAAATTATGAGTGAGGGTAAATCAAATGTGAGAATAAAAAAGGGATGGGAATCCACTGCCACGGCTTAATTATTTATTTTGATTAAGTGACGATTAATTTTAGAATACTCCAATATTTATTTAAATCATAAATTAACTCTTGTAACAAATTTGATAAGAAAAAAACACTAAAATAATATTTAACTTAAGAAAAGTATTTGTAGTTTGATTCTTAAGAAAGTAATGCAATGAAAATTTTTGGTTCTTTCGCAATGACAAGAGCGCCCCATCTCTCAAGGGAATGGAGTTTTTCAACTCATTAAAAATAAATCACCTTCTCTCAAAGCCTGGCTAGAACCCAATGCTTTCTCTCGAAATGCATTTTAATTTGTAAAAGTCTAATATTTAATTTTAAATGAGCATAATAAAGTTAGAAATTTCAAAGTTAAAAAAATAAAAAAATAAAGATTGTAGAAGTTGCATCTGTCTCATTGAATGAAAGATTAGCCCTCCATATCTTTAAAATAACGCAAAAAATGTGAAAATAATTCTATACAAAATCTTATGGAAATGCATAAATAAAGAAAATTGTGATACCCCGCATAAAAAAACACCGGTGATCAGTCCTTTATTAAATTAAACAGAAATATCATCTGGATCATTCTTAGCATCACTATCGAATTTTTTTTAAAACTTACTAACCACCTACTATTCAAAAGACATGGTTCCAAAATTTATATTGTATTTAACATCCCAACAATCAACATGTGAAAGAAAATATAACTAACACCATATAATCACTGAATCAAACAATACTAAAATGGAACAAATGTAATCCTTGCCAAGACAACCAACGGTTACAAAGCAATAATAAAAATGAACCACAAGAGTATTAAACTGAGTACAATATGTAACTGAAATAAAATGGAATACTGACTGCATCCTACTCTAGGAATGAAATAACTGAAATGGTTATGTGAAAGTCCTATAACATTCACATGTGCTGCAGCTGGGTAATATTGGAATAGAACAATTATGGCATCCCTACGGCTGGACACCTAAAAGATTTTTAAAATATTCTATAGCAAGGGTTAGAACCCAAAACATTTGAAAATATTTATCAATTAAATTTAATTGCAGTAAATTACAATACATGAATGCTCTTCATATTTATGTTAGTGTCACACACTCTCTTGAGGACCATCTCACCCCTCCACTAATGTACACACCTAACGTACCTCTATATGACCCATCTACCTATATACCCTATAACTAGTCTTGTCATAAATATGTAAATATCTTACTCTTCCCACGACCCTATCCTAAGTGAGTTTAGTATACAATTTTATAAGTTATTAATCACACTAACTTATTTAAATAATTTCTCATTTGATATCATATAATAATCTCTCAAGTTATATAATTATACATTTCACGCCATGTATTCACCCGTATATAAATCTGCACCATATATACGTATCATTATATTAACACGATCACACACATGTCGTAGATATATAATTATCCACTCGAGTAGGCACTCGTTGGGTATTCGCTAAATGTTGTTACAACCGTGTAGCAAGAGATCGTAGCCCTCCCCCCCCCCCCCCCCCCCCCCCCCCCGCAAAAAAAAAAAAAAAAAAGTGACCGTCCCATACCAAAGATGACTCACCCATATAATCAAATGCTATGACATGGGGATTATACTCTCCCTGCATTCTCTAGCCAGTGGATTCACCAACATTGTGCAACCTCTTAATAGTATTAGAGCGGGTATGCTTTCTTATAAATATTATTCACGCAAATATATATAAATAATATAAAATATATATATATACACACTACACATCATTGCATATATATTTCAGATCCAGGCTTCCGGTGTACAAAATCCATAACACCATCCTAACAATTCCAAGCTTATCTACTGTCTTGATATTTAAATAATTTCACATCATTTATTTATTTATTACTCAAATTGTGTCACCAAACTAGATTACCTGGACTATCTAGCTTGGCCAGAAATCTCATCATATGGAACTTATTCCTCAATCCCATATACTACGATTAACATCATTTTATATTAGAATATTCCTTAATTTATTATATACCCTTATAATAAATTAACTCGACTAAATCGGTGCCTAAACACTCGTACCAGTAGTCCAAATTTTGGCCGAGTGCATATCCCAACTCGAAATTTAATTCACCACACTTTAATTAATTTATTAAAAGGGTTACCCTGGACCAAAATGCTCGAACTCACTCCTTGGACCTGTATTCCAATTTCATCTGAAAATTCCATTTGAATTCGTTCATATCTTTTCGAGTGTTGTTAATCCTAAACACTCTAAATCCATACACCGAATTCCTTCCCATCAAATTACAAGGTATAAAGAATATTCCTTAATATTTTTCATAGTCCTACACTCACCTACGAACATCCCTAAGTAATCAAGATTTGATTTCTCTCAAATGATTTTAGTTTCGGGCACCATTCAGTAATAAAATCATAACCAATTAAAAAAAATTCAAGAAAATACGAAACTGGTGGCCACGCTTTCGTAAAGAAAAGATCTATCTCAATGTCAAAAGTCATGGTTGTTTGAATGAGATAGCCATCTCGTTCAAAGGAGATACAATCTCGTTTCAACGATTTGCATTATCGTTCAAACAAGACATTACAAATTCTAAACCTTTCTTTCTACACATATTTTACCCCAAAACCTTCCAAGATTCATCCTAAATCCACCCATTTGATTTTCTTAATCTAACTACATCATCTCTACAGATTTTTAAATCACAACATGAAATCCCCAAATTCCAATATGGAACTAACCCTAACATATTAGTCAATTCACACCTTCTATAATATGAATAGGAAAAATTTAATTAATCAAATGCAAGTTAAACCCCTTGTCGTAGGGTTTGTAGAATCAAATCCTTTGATGAAGATGATGGGTTGATTTAAGGGTCTCCTTTCCATTCTTGGATTAATCACCAAAAATCTCCTCTAGTTGCTCTCTTCTTTGTCTCTCCCCAATTTATTCTTCTAAAAATATATTAAAGTCCTCTCACCTTGTCACAATTAGGGTATTAACTCTAATCCCCTTTTTGCGCTTTTGGGCCATCTAAAAAGCGCCTAAATATTTATTTGGGAGCTCAAATGTGTCAAGAAAGGTCCCGAAACCCATATTATACCTATGGCAACTATTTTTCAACTATTTCGACCCATTCTGTCGAGCCCCGAATTTATTTTGTTAAACTCATCCATTAATTTAGAGATAAATTGCCTTAAACAATGCTTTAATTTAAATCTCTGAGGAAAATAGCATAAGATTTTTTTTTTCCAAAAGTATGTGTAGATGAAAACATAACTGCCTTTACTTATAACTTATAAGTACTACATAACTTTACATAACCAAGGTGCTTAGTTTAATAATTACATAAAAGGAATCTTGATATTTAAACCATACTAAATATCCATCACTCCCCCGTTTTGAAGTCCTAACTTGGCAGTGAACTCCAATTTATAAGCATACCTGAAACAAAACATTATAGGAGTGTAAGCTATAAAGGCTTAGTGAATGACCACATACCACACATATAACCAATTTGAATAACCATCTTTATTTTGTTCTAATGCTATAACCCAACAGGAATTGTGAAACTCTCGCAAGCCTGGACCCGCCACAGTCCAATTAACCCACCACAGTAATTAGGGACAACCACATCCCTTTATTAGGCCCGAGTACACAAACCTTTAAGTTGGATTAACAGGACCACCACATCCCGTAGGACCCACCACAGTCCTTAACATTAGATAAAGGACTCACTAGTCCATATCATCATATAACATCGCTTAACATTTTTAATCATATGCATATGTTTCATAAATACAACATTACTCCCATAAACATTTTCACACATGTGTTTAACTACACATTCCATATGAAATTATAAGCATTTATATTTCATAAGGAAGGTCACTCACCTTGGATTTGGTGCTAAGATTAATACCAACTACTTCCTTGGTATGGTAGTATTAGCTGCTTCCCCACCTAACAAGTCAATATCGTTAGTATTTGAATACACCGATTAACATCAAACCCAATAACACATCACATAATTTGGTTAATCAGAAATAACTAAAGAGGAATTACATATGACACTTCACATTTATATAACACCCAATTAATTAGGGTTCTAACACAATTTACAGAATTAAATTACGAATTTGCTAGACAAAGTTATGCCCATTTTATTACAGCCTTTTCCAAATCGTTTCTCAAGAAAAACAACAACACAACTTCAACTTTCTGGAATTCTCATAATTTTTGTACAACATAACTTTTCATGATATTCCACCCAATAACAGTAAACACATTGAATAATACAAATTTAATGTTTCATAATTTCTAGGGCTCATTTTCTATGTCGAGCAAAACGTCAAACACTTGGTATGCATTCTTGCTCCTTTAGGGCAGATTTTAAACCAAGACTTCAAACTATCACCAAGGGTTCATTACTTGGTATTTTTTCACAATTTTCGGATATGTTATACATGTATTAGTGTATTTTACTCTCCAACTTGAATCACTCAATTCTAATATGTATTCCATGATTTATGCCATTTTTAGCATAACTAGGTCAAAATACAACATTAAGGCATAACTTAACATTTTTAAGCATACATAACCTTGACCTTGAGTATAATTCTTGGAAACATATAATAAACATATTTTAGCAGAAATATACATCATAATCATGAATTTTATAAATCAAAATTCTTTACAAAAAGATGATGTAAATTTAGGACTTTAAAGTATGCATTTACGATCCTAGCTCTGGTTCTAACTTATGTTCTTAACCCATCCTTGTTCCAACACAATTCAGCAATATGGGTATCATTAAAACATATATCCAAATCAGAAATAAAAACATGACAAGTATATAACTCATCCATGTGACAAACTTTAATAAAGATGTAATTACCTCACGAGAATTCCTCGATTTATGGTGAATTTTCAAAGAAATTCTTCCTTAACTTTGTTTTTCTCTCTCCATAAGCATAATTTTTCTCAAGCTTGAAATAGGAATTGAAAAAGATGATAAGTTCTGCCTTATGAGCTAAAAAACGTGGCTATGGGACCACTTTAAGGTGGTATTATGTGATTCGTTGGAGAAGGGGTCCAATAGAACAATTCCGTTAATGACAGATTTGTCCTGCCTCGTAAAATCACCATAACTCACTATTTCGGGCCCCGATTTACTCTCACTTTGTGTCTATGAATATATAACTTAAACATATACAACTTTCATGTTTTGTGTTTTCCCAAAATCATAAAACTACTACACCTAATTTGGGCTCGAACAGAAGAGTAATTATTTACTCAAAATTTCATAACTTTCACATTTGGCGACCAACCATCGCCACTTTCGCACCAACACTCTAGCTTACTTTTTATAAACATAATGATGCATTTAGAAACATATTTTCATGATGCATTTAACCACATAACCAATTTATAACTTATAACTCCTAACTTGTACTTAATCGTATAATTAACCTTACTAATTGTGTTTTAGGGCCTTACACATTCGGACTCAACCGTGCACTCTGAATTCCCATCGGAATTAATCTATAACATTTGCCAAATTTTTTACCTCAAAATGCGATATAAAATTGTCCAGTGATTAAACCTCAATTTGCCAAATTAATAAATTCCTCAAATTTAAAAGTTTCCCAAATCACAAATTTAATTCCTCAAAAAATATAAATTATTTTGCTCCCAAAATATAATTTAATTTAAGGTCCTTGAATTTAAGGGGTGTTACAAAAATATACCAAGTCTCCTTGCATACACTTTCAAATTTTTACAACAATACACAACACAAGTATCAGTTACACCAATAATATTATAAAATTTAATTAATCAATATTTGTCACCACTAAAATATTCTTGCTCACATTCAACTTACTAAAAAAATACAAAAGAAGAACTAATAAAATTTACTTTCACACTACTACTAAAATGATAATACAATATCAACCAGACATGGAGTTGTGACACTCTGTCCGAAACGTCATTTTATCTGAAAACTCTACCTTGTAGAATGACTTAATACCCTCCTTTAGTATTCTTCTCTTCTTTGCTGGTACATAAATATCTCCTCAACATATGTGAAGTGTGCCTGTTTTTTTAGGGAATTGTCTTTTGTATTATTTTTCGAAAAAAGGGGAGAAAAGGTAGGCTTTTTTATACGTTTCGGGGAGGGGCGTTGGGTATGGAAAGTGGAGAGAAAGAGAGAAATGTTAGGTTTGTGAGGCTTGGGGGTCAACAACCATGCACCTGGTGGCTTAGTGTCGACTGGTATAGGTTGTAGGTAGGTCTCTGGTAGAGTAGATGAGTATTGGGTTAATAGGTTTGGGTAGGAGAAGTTCTAGCTTGGGTCTTGGGTATTGACGGGTTAGAGAGAGAGATAAGTGGATTACGTTTTGAAGATGAATTTTATGTATATATATTGACATACCCTTAAAATATTGCACAGTGTCATTAATAAAGTGAAAAGGTGTAACATTTTTAATGTTAACTTAACTCATTTAGGAGATAACTATGGACATTTTATTGAGATATAAATCATTATCTATGAACAAAAAAAATAAAAATAAAGAAATATACAAACTACTAAAACAACAAAAGACCCGAAGATATAATAATATTCATAGACGCGTATTTAGTACTATATATAAAATGACACATGGAATAATAATAAGAAGAAGAAGAAGAAGAAAATGACAAATAGAAAAATAATACTATAACACACACACACACACACACACACACATATATATATATATATATATATATATATATATATCAACTCAACTCAACCAAGCCTTTTCCCAATTATTTGGTATCGGCTACATGAATCCTACTTTTTCATTTCATTATGTCCATCGCAATATCTTCGGTTAAACCACATGACATCATGTCCTTTTTTTATAAATCTCACCAAGTCAATTTAGGCCTACCTTTTCCTCTTCTGTTACCATCAAAACTAACTAAATCATTCTTCCTTACAGGAGCAACCATTGGTCTACCCTTGGCGTGTCAAAATCATCTAAGTCGATTTTCTCTCAATTTATCTTCTATAGTAGCTACTTTTACCGTTTCACGAATTTGTTCATTTTTAATTTTATCCTTTCGAGTTTTGGTAAAAATCCATCTTAGTAGTTGCATCTCCGCCACACTCATTTTCTGTACATTTTATTTATTTGTTGCCCAACACTCTATCGCATATAACATAGCGGGTCTAATGGCCATCCTATAAAAAAAATTAACTTCAAAGGTATACGCCTATCACACAAAATGATGGCAGCATTTCTTCACTTAACCCAAACTGCTTTAATCCTATGAGTAACGTCATCACTAATATCTCCATCTTTTTTTATAATCGATCATAGATAAAAAAAATGATCATTTATAGGTATCTCTTGACCCTCCATGTTATATATATACATATATCAAATGATATTAAATACATACACACAACACAGGAGGTTACAGAACGCTAGGGACATGGTTTGGGACTGAGTTTACTGGTTATCGCATATCACATAAACACGAACTTTAGCAAATCTATTTATATTTTTACCGCAATTGACTTGAATTATGCATTTTGAAACTGTAACTCTGCAATGACCTACATGGTAAATAAATGCACAAAAAATCCCAATATTAAGAACTAATGATTAAAATGAGTCTATTTGGGGGATAAAAATAAATATTTTTGGTGCTTATCAACTATCACAGGTCATTTGGTAGATGATTTTGGTGATTTATTTTTGTGCTCGAGTATTACTCTTAACCAACTACAGAGAAGTTTACAATAACGTAATTATCCAATTTTTCCTTCTATTTGAAGTCGACTTAATTTTTCTGCCAGAATAGTTTTGTTCGATGTACCTAATCATGTTGGATGAAATGATATTTATTATTATCTATTTCCTAGGTTCCTTATAATTTATGATTCAAATTTATAATCCTAAGGATGAAATGATTCCTTATAATTATTATCTATTTCCTAGGTTCCTGTATAATGGACGGTGTTGAATTTTAATTGTTGAAATTACCATAAATGAACGGGAGATTGAAATATAGCTGGTGTAAGTACGGGCGAACTTATATTGATTTGGCCAATGTTTATAAATTATAGATTGTCCAACTAGACAAATGAGTGTATAAACATTATATATTGTTAAAAAATAAAAAATAAAATGAAAAATCACAAATTATGTAACAAATATGGATATATTACAAGGATTTCGAAATCATTTACTAATTTTACTAGCTTATGCTTAAATAGTTCAACTCGAAATTTTCTTTTATAACTCAAAATTGTACCGACTCTCGTCGTTCAAATTTCGGATGACAGAGAATTGAAAGATCAATTAAATATTGTTATCCATATTTATAGATGCCAAAAATCACTATTTTCTTAAAAATATCACTCCTAAGCATTAAACGTCTATTATAAGCATGGACTATCAAACAATTTGACATAAACATAATTCATCAAATGTAAGCACATAAAATCAAAGGATGTGAAAAAAATAATTAACTTTGAAGGTTTAAAATAACACTCTCGTGACTATTTAAATGAGTACCGAATTTTTAAATCATTTTTTCAATAAATAGGGAATTTCACGGAATAAGCCAACTAAAACATAGACTAAACAATCATCGTAAATTTCATCTCATCTACTAATTTAAATTAAAATAACACCATAACTAAAACACAAAAATTTCAAGATGAAATAGTAGTCATCATTAATAATAGTGAACTTACAAAAATTCGAGTCCCAATATCCGAATATAAAGATAGTCCACTCTACACTTGCAAACAATATATTTTAAAAGTACCAAAATAAAAATTCAAAATTTGTTATTTTTGATTTCCGTAAAAATAAACTCTAAAAATTTCCATATCTATGTACAAATTTATCTTTCTAAATCTGTGTGTCACACATACTCATTATTTATCTCCTTAAAAATATCACTCCGTTTTTATATCTCCAGCGTACTTTGTGTGCTTAAAGTAAATAAATGCTCACAAATATGAGTAATCAGCTCCAGGACAAAACAATGGTATAAAAAATCGTGTGGGGGCTGACATGTGTAAATATGGGAAGAAAAGAATAGTAAAGAAACAAATAAAGAAGGGGAAATCTTGGTGAGATGCATTTTCGGAAGAGAAAAACGTAGATGGAAGATTTATTAAATGTACACAAAACAAAAGAAGGTATCTTTAATAATAGGAGAGGATTGAGAATGACGACATACTTCCTCAAGGGACAAACAATGGTATCACGGGATTTCATGGACAAAAAATTGTTCAACAAAGGATGAAGGAGGCTTGGGTCTAAGAGATATTAAATATGTTTGCAATGTTTGCACTTGCAAGTTATGGGTTGGATTTCTTCAAAATCAATATCTCTGGGATGATATTATTAACAGAAAATACAAAAAAGTTTGCTAGCAGAATTTTTAGAGGCATTATCACTTCTTCATGTCCTACTTGGAAAAGAAAGCAAAAAATATGGTATTTTCTTGATTGAAGTGTGGTGGTTAACTCTATTCGTTAAAGGGTGAATAATGATTTTGTTTTTAAAGTAGCCTGTGATCTTATTATGACAAGAGATTGCATTCAATTCTCATGTTTCATGATTTGAAATTGCGATATTATTTCTAAAGTCTCAATATTAATGTGGCGCCTTCTCCACAATGGTCTGTCTTTCGACCAAAATTTGAAAAATAATAAAATTTCTTTAGTGTCCAAATGTCTATGTTGCTTGAGACGTAACATAGAAAATAAGTGTAACAACCCGTCCTTTTTGGAGACGATTAAATTCCATAATTAATTATAAATTGGAATTTGGGAAATTTCTCTAAATAGTAATTTTGGGATTTTCGAAGGATGTTATGATTATTTTTGGGACTATATAGGTCGAAATATTTTATTTATATGTCGTCGTTGAATAAAGCGACACGAGGTAAGATTTTTAATTGGAAAACCCGCATTTATTTATTTTGGGTTGGAGTAGTGATTTGCGGTCAAGTACCTCGGATGGAAATTTCGACTGTGCCATGATTCTCGAAATGGCTGAGATAGTCGAAAAAAAGTGTCCGATTGTCGAAATTGAGTTTCGGATAATTTTAGAGGTAAAACTAACTCGTAATTGGGTAAACGAATCGTTTTTGGGTTTTAGGGGGTATAACCATTTTCTTCTTATTTAAAGAGGGAGAAAGGGAAAGAAAAGAAGATAGAGAGAAAGAGAAGAGAGAAAAGAGAGAGAAGAGAGAGAGGAGGAAGAAAAAGAGGACAGAAATGGAGATCTTGGGCCAAACTCTGTCGGATTCGACTCAAGATCGTCGGATTTTATCCACGAGGCAAGTGTTTACTTGCTTTATTTACTTTTTGCATAAACATCTCATACCGTAGTTTGGTAAAAACAAACTCTAAAGATTTTGGGTTGAATTTTCATGGATAAAACGGGTTTTTGGAAGTTAAAACAAATAAACCCCTAATATTTTCAAATTGGAGATACCTAGAAATTTATTTGAAATTAATTGGTGGTTTCGGGTTCTAGTATGTTTAGAACCCTTAATATATGTGTATTTGTAGTTGGTTGAGGTTGTAGGATTTGGGTGAGGCGACAAAAGCTTGGGAGAAGCTTTAATGGCCCAAAAAGTCTCGGAGAAGACGATGAATAGTAACCCGTGACTTTAGGGGGCCATTTTGGCCAGGAAAATAATTGATTTAGCTCTCGGCCAAAACACGAAAGTTGCGGATCTTTTCGATACGATCGCGTGGGTGCCGACCGTGTATTTTTTTATTTTTCCTCAATTTGATATGATTTTTATAAGATGGCAGCTCCGGGTTGAAATCATCAACTCGGAAATCAAATCGGGAATTGGAAAAATACGGGCTAGGATTAGTCGTGTAGATGTTTTGGTTGATTTTTGGGGTAGTTTAGAAACCTCAATAATGAACTTAGGTTGTTGGATTAAGGAATTGAGGAATTTAGCTTGGGAGACCTGGTGTGACCGGTCAACCGCGCCCCTAAGGCCGGTCGACCGCGTCAAGCAGAAAGGGCCTACTGCATTGTTTCGTAGGCTAATTTGCAACCCGCGGTTGACCGGGAGTCCAAGACCGATCGACCGATGGCCTGTTTTCAGCCCAAGATTTTGGAGATTGTTATTACTTCTCCTCTTTGATTTTAAAGCGGGCTTTCTAATTTTGAGTATTAAAGAGGATTATGATCTAAAGAGATAACATAATCATATTGATCTTGGTTGGGTAAATCCTATGAGTTTATTAGAATAAATTTGGGGAGTATAGTTATATATTCGCTAAATGAGAAATGGCATAATTGGAGATATCCAAATGAATCAGTGGATGGGATTTAAGTATGCATTACTTATTAAAGTAAGAAATACTTTGGGTTTAGTATCATGCATATATGATTGCATTATTATGATTATTTGAGAGAATCTTTGGGATTAATGGTCATCGATAGATGGTTTTGCAAATATGGCCATTTTCATGTATTCAGGTAGGAATATATATATATATATATATATATATATATATATATATATATATATATATATATATGATATGATATAAATTATTTTGAAAATATATTGATGAATATTTTCAAAATGGGAAAAAGGTAAAGAATTTTCATAATTGATAAATTATGGTTACACACCTCCCTAAAACCCTATCATAAGGGAAGTTGTGTGCGTTATGGTGATGCCCTCTGTCTAATGAATGCAGGGTGGCTATAGTCCTATAGGCCATATGGGAAATTATTTGTATTGCGCTGGTTAGGTGATTCTGGGTGTGGTCATGACTATCCCGCAGGCATATGGCCGCTTCCCGACGTTGGTAGGTTCCCAGGTTGTCTTGTATAGATAGGCCCTGGAAGATGATAGCCATTTAGGGGCGCGTCCAGTGGGGAAATCCAGAGGGGCGGTCTTTGTTTTATTAAAGCAATTTATGATAACAAATTGGCTTTAATTTACATTTCCTGAGTATAAAAAGGGAAATGGGATAAAGGTTTGGATTCGGTAACACTCCCGGATGGAAGGAGGGATGTGGGAGCATGTGATTGATCAAAGCGTTTTTAGGATAATGAAAATGGCTTTGAATACATTTCCTGAGTGTAAAAAGGGAAATAGGATGATGTAAAACGAAAAAGCAATTTTATGATAATAAAACTCGCTTTTAAAAAGTATATGATTGGTTAAAGAAATTCATGATAATGAATTGGCTTTTATATGTACATTTCCTGAGTATAAGAAGGGAAATGATAAGTTTTGAGAAAATGAAAAGTATTGATAAATACTTGATATATGAATTCTCAAACCGAGATATAGATCCGGATGTTTATGGTAAAATGTATATATATAAGGATGAATCGAGTACCGAGGGTCTAATGGATCCCGACAATCGACCTTGCCGCGTAATAGTGTATCAGGGGGGTTCCTTGTTTGGATTTCGCTTTGCGAGACACCCCACGGAAGAATATGGCACTGTGTTGAGATTGGGGAGAAGTTTAAATCCTTAGTTCTCCTATATTATTAATCCTTATGGTATATATATATATATATATATATATATATATATATATATATATATATATATATATATATATATATATATATATATATATATATATATATATATATATATATATATATTTATTTATCTATATCTTTATGTACTTAGGGACTGGCGAATCTCGACGATCGACCGTGCCGCATAGTAGTGTATCGGGGGGTTCCTTGTTTGGATTTCGCTTTGCGAGACACCCCACGCACGAACATGACATAGCGTTGAGACTGGGGTGAAGTTTAGCCCTTAGTACATTGCTTGGACTATCTAGGATTGATAGTGGGTTGGTGATAGACTAGTTTAGCAGGATGGCTTGACTAGGATGTTTAGACAGATGCGCTAGGAGTGCACTGTTAGTGGAGTGGTGAGGGGTATCTCATTGGAGTGCGATACCAAACTTAAATATGAGGTAAAACCTTTTTCAAAATAATAAGGCGTTTATGCACTTGCTAAATATTTTCAAAAGTCGGGCTCTGACCCGTTTATCCAGTTTTCCTTTCTTGCTATATTATACATATATATGGGTGTCCAGACACAGGGACGCCTGGATGACAATTCCTTTGAGTCAGACGTCAGCTGCAGCATCTGTGGATGCGTGCAGGACTTTCAGAAGTATATGTTGACTCCTTTGAGTAGCGCATTCGATATGGTTGTATATTTTGACCGAGTGTTCGGTTATTTTATTGAATTTCAGTTTCATTTCCGCAAAATTGTGTGTATGTTTTATTTACAGTTGATAAGAAGAGTAGTAAAGTTAAAAATTTGACACTGGCCTAATAGGTTATTAGTAATTAAATGGATTTTCGACAGTGATGCTATGAAGGATCCATATGAGACTCTTGTTTTAATTTAATGTTGGAGTGATCGCCCGGTATCTTATTGGGCAGGGTGTCACAATAAGAACCACCTATTCAATGATGGTGAAATTGCAATTCAAGTGTGGAGACATTTTCAAGATTTAATGGGACTAAATGTTGCACATCCAGACCTTAAATCAATACTCATTTTTTGTGGCTCTCAACACGTGGTTACAACATCAAATCATATTTATGTAAAATTATTCATAGCTTAGTTTGTTGGAAAATTCGGTGGGCCATAAATAGATTTCTCTTTGAAGGAAAAAAGATGAGTTCATTATCTATTATAAGGGTGGTGCAAGATGGTATTTGGCTCATATTCAAGGCTAAACCGTATAAGGATAGTTTTACTAGATTTCTTAGATCTTTCATAGATGATTTTTCTATAGCTTGTTCCTAGCATGTATATCTCGTAGAAGGGATGTTGTTCTTCATTTTCAATATATTCTACTTTTGATTAAAAAAAATTAAAAAAATACAAGAGGACGTACAACTTTCATTATATGCAGACATGTCTTGAAAAGAACAAATAAAAAAGGGTTTGAATAAAAAGAAAGGAAGTTCAAACGATAAAAAAAACATTTAAAATAAAAAAAACAAGGTGCTGGAAACTTGGGGTTTTCTGCATAGGTGGAGGAACAAAATAATGTTGGTACCACATGGGAATGTGTGCATGAGGAGAGATTGAAGGACACGCGCAAGGGGAGGGGTATATTTTTTTTTCTTTTTTCCTTTTTCTTTTCCTTTTTCTTTTCATTTTCTTTTTGCATTTTCAACACTTTTTAAATCAGAGTTTTCAAATTGAAATATGACCTTTAAAACATCTTATTTTGAGATCCGTTCGAACTATAAAGTTATGAGTTTTTTAAAGACATTCTCGAAAAGGTATCGCATGACCTCAACGGACACGTGAGCGAATTTATAATCAATTTCTAGTACTGTTGTGAGGGTTATGTCGTGTTGCGACATATCCAAACATTTTTTTGCATATCAACCCCTATGTTGTTCAAACTCTCCAAACACTTGTAAAAATGCAAAGTATTTAATTTAAATTTGGGATCATAAAAACGTAGGAAATTACATAATTACCCTTATTTGTGTTTTAACCTCTGAAATTAATATATCACTCCTTTTAATTCCGAATTCTACCCTATTTCAAAGAGAACTTCATATAAACCATATAATAAATTAAAGTTAATTTTCAACATGCAAAGTTTTCAAAATTATGGTTTAATCCATGGGGTTGCTAAATTGCATTATTAACTAGAATTATTTTTAAACTTAAATATATCTTTTAAAAAGTAAAAATGGTTATAACTGGCTCTTTATTTATGGTGTAACGGGACTAACAAATCCTACATTTGTTAATAAATGATACAAAATAATGCACTCATCAAATACCTTGAAACCTAAAACTTTCTATTCCCCGAGAAAGAATAAAATTTTAAAATATAACTCACTTTCATAGGAATCACGGTTGCACTTAAAATTGGCAACATGTCGTTAAACCCATAAGTTACCCTAGTGAACGAGTTTTGTCTCGTGGGGGTTGCAGTGAATATAGCCACAAAATTCCAAAACTTGACTCGATTTGCAAAAGACACAAAAGTAATATAAACCAGTCTTAAATGCAAATTTCATAAATAAAGTAAGAATTGAGTTTTCAATCTCAACTTATTGTGCATGTGTGCATAGTTAATATAACCAGTTAATTCAAAAGATCTGATCATTAAGTTTCTTATCTGAAAGTTTGTTTTTATTTAGATGCTCACGGGATGCGCTCACAAGAGAACACTCCGAATGCGATATTTTCTTTCGGTATATGTGAATAAAAGAGTAAATTCAATGAACAAACATCACATATACATCATGAAAGAAGGACATTTTAAATACATGATTATGATCTGGAGAATGAAAAATTGATTACTATTAAAACCTAAATCAAACCAAATATCATATTTATGTTTTGTTCACACTATAACTAACTTCACTTGAGATCAATTATGACTTTTTCGATTGTATTGTAGGATCGGATTTTGTTTATAAAAAACAGGCTTTCGAGTTTCAAAATTTTCTAAGAATATAGAGGTTATCGGTATTTTGAATTTTAGGCACTTTTTTTAACCTCCATTTTCTTTTCATTTTTTTTACTCATAACTCCTTTTCATTTTTTTTTCATTTCATTTTTGCATTCTGTGACACCCCGACTAATTAAATACCGGGTAGCTACTCCTTTATTAAATTAATTCAAAATGCCAAGTTGGCTCAGTTAATAGCATCACTGTCGAAAATATTTTATTGTTACTAACCACCTAGTATTTAAAAAGTAAGTGCCAAATTTTATTAAATCTGATTAACATGCAACAAGAGTAATGAATAACTAAATAACACCATTCACCATACTGAAGTAAAACGAATAACCATCAAAAAATTTAAATAAACTCTGGAGGAAAACTCCTCAATACAAATCCCACAACTGATAAGTAAACTGAAGTAAATAACTAAAAACTGAATACTGAGCAATACATGCTAGAGTCTGAAAACTGAAATGTAAAAGATGTCTAATAGAATTGGGCAACATGCCCTACAACTGATAATAGCTGAGACTGGAATCCAAATGAGAGAGGCGTCTAAAAGCAAGTCCCTGTAGCTTCCACAAACAACTACAACTCGTCTTCTGAATGAGTATCCTAGGCATGGTGTCCTTGTGGCTGGGCACCTAAAATGGTTTTACAAGAAAATAGATTTGAAAAGCAAACGGGTCAGAGCCCGAATGTGGAGTTATTTTAAAAACCTGCAAGTGCTTTAAAAACATTTAAAAACATTAAATGCAAAGTACATGTTAGGACGTACACTCACATAATATCCTCTCCTCTCGTCTAACTGTGCACTCCTAACGTAAGTACCCATCTATAACGACATAACCCACTAGCTAAGTGACATAATAACTATCTAGACTATCATAGGACCTACCATTACTACTTGGTTCTATTAACATATAACGCTCGTAAGTAAGTAGGGGTTTAATGTAAACTCAAGTGTACAATATGCCATATATTATACTACTAGCTAACCCATTATGTTTCTCAAAATAATACCGTGATATATATTCACTACATTAACATGAAAGTTCCCATTAAATTAAATATATATTATTCACATCATAAATATACAATATAAGCACCCCGAGAACTAAGCTGCGGTGCACACATACTCTGCTATCCATCCCGGTACATCACGTACATAAGGATCACATATTCCGAATCTCTCAGGAATAGTTCTCAGATAACAACATCACAAATAATAGAGGCGAACACAGTCACCATCACATGGGTCACGCACATACCTACGCTCCCACGATCAGCGAACTTATTAATATCACAATAAGTCTTTCAATGACCTATGTTCATCGAGGTAACCAGTCTAAATCCAGGCAACACAAGGATAAGAAGGCCCTAAGCGCACGTAAACCTCTCGTGATAGGAAGTATGGTAGGTATGTCATACACATCAAATTATATGCTAAGCATTCACACATCTTAGATATCACCATATTAATAAGGTATACTCTACATCATTATACCATAATTCCAAACTTATATATTTCAAGTCTCTCGTTAATATAAAGTTAAATTGCCGACACGTCTCACGCCGTAGTCCCTTATCCTTAAAACCTATCTATAATAGATTATTAGGTTCCGATTATTCCCAAATATAACATCTTTATTCCTAAGGTCTTTACATCTGCTCCAAACGTTATTTCATCAAATTACACAATTTTACACTATTAACCCAAACGTTATCTCACTTATCGAATTTCAATAATCTAGAATAACTCCTCGAATTGCATACTAATTAAAGTCCACTATAATAATCACACCTACTGGTCTTCCTTCAGGGTGAGGGTATTCATAAGCTCTCCAAACATATTCTCCGAGGGTTACCACCATTAAAATCAAATTAAGGAAAATTTTACTCATTCTGGGAAGGTCGATCGATCGACCTGGACCTTCGATCGATCGATTGTGGTCGATCGATCGACTGATGAATGTCGATCGATCGATCGCACAGGTATGGCTACGGACTGCTTCGTTATGCAGATTTGAAAACATCCCAAAACTTATTTTTAAGGTATGATTCTCCAATATAACATTATAGTAATGTCATATAAACATCCTACAATATTACTAACGTCCACAAACCAATAATTCAACAACTAAAGGCTACATATGGATCAATCTTCATTAAAAACCTAGTTTTCCAATTTATCTCAAGAACATTCATAAACTTCATCTTAAATCCGTTTTTTGATATAACAAAAGTCAGTAATTCTCTTAATATAATCTTCCAGTAACATTCTACATCCAACCTATATCCCAAAATTTAAACTAATAACTCAAATCTTATGGGTTTTTCACTATCTTCCAAGAACACATAAAGTTTTAGAATAATCTAACATGGAAGAAGCATTCTCCGAAATTTGAATGGAATAAATCACTTGCCTTGATTGTCTCTGAATCTGGTGTTGGATTTTTAAGCTCTTTCTGCAGATTTTCTGCAGAATTCCTCCTCTTTCCCTTCCTCTCTAAGCTTTCTTCTTCCAAAGGTGGCTATGGTGGCTAGGGTTTTCTTTGGGAGGGTTGGAAGACTAAATGGTAACATACGTAGCTTATTGGGTTAATAAAGGTTGGTTAATGGCTTAGTGGGTCAATTCCCAATCAGATTAAAACTCTCAATTTTCGTCACTTTTAATTCCTAAAAATGTAAAATTACCAAAATACCCTTTATGGTGCCGGTATGGCCTAAAAATACCCCGGGACCCAAACTATACCCCCGGCTAGTGTTTTCTGACTATCTCGACCCTTCTGGACGCGTTGGCGCACTCAAAACGACCATACGGATTAAAGATTTTAAATTCACTTTATATAAACAAAATATTACACCGTGACGCGGCGGTCCCACGCGTCTCAACAAAATTTCCCAATTTGCCGTATTATAAATCTCACTACAAATTCCAAAATTTCAACTTCATATATAATCATATATGCACATAATCAAATACCAATTCGCATCACATTAGTATTTATAACCCGGATTAATTTCTAATTAATACGCATTTATTAATTAATCCCATAAATAAATATAGCCAAAAGTACGGGGTATTACATACTTCCCCCCTAATAACTGAATTTCATCCCGAAATTCGAAACTAGAAAGTACCTGCTAAAAATAACTCTGGATAACGTTCGCGCATCTCATCCTCGCGCTCCCATGTGGACTCCTCGACATTGTGATGTCGCCACTGAACACGCACTAACGGGACTATCTTTGACCGCAGTTTCCTCTCGCTTCGGTCCAAAATAGCAATCGGCCCCTCCTCGTAGGAGCTATCCGGATGGAGATCGATGTCCTCCACAGCAATGTGAGAATGAGCCAAATTATCTCTAAGATATTTCCTTAGAGAGGAAATATGGAACACATCGTGAATCCGATGTAGATGCTCCGGTAACCCAAGTCTGTACGCAACCGGTCTGATCCGCTCAATAATAGGAAACGGCCCCACATACCTCGGTGCCAACTTTCCCTTCTTCCCGAAACGCATAATCCCCTTCATAGGAGATACTCTGAGCAGAACTTGGTCCCCCACTTGGAACTCTCTGAAAAATCTCTTCGCATCAGCATAACTCTTATGTCGGTCTTGAGCTACCCGAATGCGACTCCGAATCAACTCAATCCTTGCCGAAGTTTCCTGAATCACTTCCGGCCCAAGCAGTTTGTTGTCCCCCACCTCCAACTAACATGCTGGGGAACGACA
The DNA here is from genome assembly GCA_949130495.1 of Sambucus nigra. Classification (NCBI taxonomy): domain Eukaryota; kingdom Viridiplantae; phylum Streptophyta; class Magnoliopsida; order Dipsacales; family Adoxaceae; genus Sambucus; species Sambucus nigra. The sequence goes on from OX422215.1 coordinate 50,888,126, forward strand.
AGGCCTACCGTATAATGCCTCAAACGGAGCCATGCCAATCGTGAACTGATAGGAGTTGTTGTAAGCAAACTCCACCAGTGGAAGGTACTGCTCCCATCCACCCCCAAAGTCAATAATGCACATGCGTAGCATGTCCTCCAACATCTGATTGGTGCGCTCTGTCTGCCCATCGGTCTGCGGATGATAAGCCGTACTCAACCGCAATTCCGTTCCCATGGCCTCCTGGAAACTCTCTCAAAACCGCGAAACAAATATCTTGTCTCTGTCAGACACGATATTTAGGGGCACACCGTGAAGTCTCACAATCTCTGAAATAAAGAGCTAGGCATACTGTCCCGTAGTGTAGTCAGTCCTTACGGGTAAGAAGTGAGCGACTTTGGACAACCTGTCCACAATTACCCAAACGGAGTCGTGACCCCTCTGCGACGTAGGCAACCCCGTGATAAAGTCCATGGATATGCTCTCCCACATCCACACTGGAACCTCCAATGGCTGTAACAATCCTGCTGGTCTCTGATGATCCACTTTTACAAGCTGACAAGTGGCGCATTTCGAAACAAACTAAGCGATGTCTCTCTTCATACCGCTCCACCAACACTGGCGTCTCATGTCCTGGTACATTTTTTCCCCTCCGGGATGTACCGCGAACCGTGAGCCGTGCGACTCTGCCATCATCTCATGCCGCAATTCTTCTCCTTCCGGAACTACCAATCTCCCATTGAAGCGTAATCCCCCGTCTGAGTTGACGGTATAGGACTCGGCTCCCTCTGCAAGTAATTGAACTATCTGCTCCTGACAGAACGAGTCATTTGCCTGTGCCCGTACTACCTTTGTGACGATCTGCGGTGTAACGGTCATCACAGACATGAAAGATCAGGCCACTGCATCCTGGTGTCCCAATTCCTTCCACTTTGCCTTCCACACCTCTGCCACCTCATCTGTTGGCCTACGGCTCAACGCGTCTGCTACCACGTTAGCCTTACCCGGGTGGTACTGGATGTCGAACTGGTAGTCTTTCACAAACTCAAGCCACCTATGTTGCCGCATATATAGCTCTTTCTGCGCGAACAGGTACTGTAGGGACTTGTGTTCCGTGAACAGTTGGAACTTCTCGCCCAAAAGATAGTGCCTCCAAATCCGTAGGGCAAATACCACTGCCGCCAACTCCAGATCATGCGTGGGGTAATTCTTCTCGTGAGGCTTAAGCTTACGGGAAGCATAAGCTATGGCCTGTCTCTCCTGCTGTAACACACCTCCAAGTCCTTGCAAAGACGCGTCGGTGTAAACCAAATACTCAACTCCCGATCTCGGCAATGCTAACACAGGTGCTGGAGTCAACTTGTCCTTCAATTCATCGAATGCCAACTGACAGGCATCACTCCAGATGTAGGGCACACCCTTACGAGTCAGATGTGTCAAAGGACCTGCTATCTCCGAGAACCCCCGAATAAACCTCCTGTAGTATCCTGCTAAGCCCAAGAAACTACGAATCTCCGTTGGTGTCGTGGGCTGTCCCCACTCCCTCACCGCTGACACCTTCCCCGGATCAACCGATATTCCCCGATCTGAAATGATGTGACCCAAGAACTGGACTTCCTTCAACCAAAACCTGCACTTCTCAAACTTTGCATACAGCTCGTTCTGACGAAGTGTCTGCAAAACCTGCCTCAAATGCTCGGCGTGCTCCTCCTATGTCTGAGAGTAAACCAGAATGTCATCAATGAAGACAATGACAAAATGATCTAGGAAATCCCTGAACACTCTGTTCATTAAGTCCATAAACACTGCTGGAGCGTTGGTCAAGCCGAAAGGCATAACCCGAAACTCATAAGAACCATATCTCGACAAGAACGCAGTCTTCGAGACATCCTCCTCCCTGATACGCAACTGATGGTATCCCGATCTCAAATCAATCTTCGAGAAGAAAGAAGCTCCCCTCAACTGGTCAAATAGGTCATCGATTCAAGGCAACGGATACTTATTCCGTATCGTGACCTTATTCAACTCTCGGTAGTCCACACATAATCTCAGTGAACCGTCCCTCTTCTTCACGAACAACATAGGGGCACCCCACGGTGAAGTACTCCTCCGTATAAACCCCTGTCCCAACAATTGTTCAATCTGATCCCGTAACTCCCTCATCTCTGCCGGAGCCATACGGTACGGTGCACGTGCTATAGGTCTCGTACCCGATAGAAAATCTATAACGAAGTCTATCTCTCAACTGGGTGGTAAGCCTGGTATCTCCTGGAACACATCTGAATACTCCCTGACAACCGGGATCGAATCCAAAGGAATCACAACCTCCTTAGAGGTATCCTCCTCAATGTAATACAGATGAGCGGTCGATCCTCCCTCTGGGCGAGGCATCGCCACTACAAACATCTCTTGCCCCGGAATGGCAAAAACAATGCTCCCGCTGAAGCAATCTATCATGGCCCTATATGCTACGAGCCAATCCATACCGATGATCACATCGTGAACATGCATATCTAGTACTAACATATTTGCAGGTAATACCAGACTACCAATCCCTACTCCCACTCCCCGGCATATAAAGAATATAAGTGACCCACTCCCCAATGGTGAGTCGACACACGTCACTGTACTATCTGCCGTAGCTAACAATCCTAAAGCTTTCGCGAAGTGTGTAGCAATAAAACAGTGTGTAGCACCCGTATCAAATAATACCCGACCCATAGTGCCATGGATAGGAAACGTACCCTCAATCGCGGGCGGTGCCTGTGGAACTGCAGCCTGGTTGACGTTGTAGACACGTCCATACTGTAGTTGTCCCTGCTGAGGTGCTGGAATAATCTGTGGCGGTGCGGGAAGAGCGGAGGGAAACATAGGCCTCTGTGGCTCTTGGCGAGCACCCTGCTGCTGCTGCTGTGGGGCCCTGCCCCTATCAGGACAATCCTGTCGCTTATGGCCAGTCTTGCCACAAACGAAGCACTTCCCTGGAATGTTTCCTCCCCTCTGCCCCTGCTGTCCCCGGCCCTGGTAGCCGTTACCATTCCTGCCTTGGCCCTGATTCCCGTTCTGCCCCTGTTGGCCCTGATGGCCGTTTGGACCCTGATGGCCCTGACGGAAACCTCCCTGACCCTGTCTGTAGTTCCCTGACCGGAACCTCTTATTATCCCCTTGCTGGGAGCCCTGCTCATTCTGCCTCTGCCCCTGACCAGATTGTGCCCCGCTGGCACCATGTCCTCCAGTCCTGCCCTGCTGGCTAGACCCTCCCGACCTCTTGCCCTCAGCCATATGAAAACGGTGGTCCTGGCAATGCAACAATGCAGCGTTAACCACATCAGAATATGTGGCCAACGAAAGGTTCCCTAGCAGATGCTGACGGATCCTCCAAGTCAACCCGTCCGTGAACTTCTCAATCTTTTTCTTCTCTGTTGGTATCTCGTCTGGAACGATGTTCAACAGATTAGTGAACTCGGCCTCATACTCGGCCACTGTCTTGCCTTCCTGCTTTAGACTCATCAGCTTTCTCCTCATCTCTGTATGAACTACCGACGAAAAGTACTTGCGGTCAAACCGCACCCAAAACTCCTGAATCGTGAGGGTATCCCTCTCCTCCGCGGTGGTAATAGACTCCCACCACTGTAGCGCAGATCCAACTAGCTTGAAAGTAGCTAGCACCTGCTTCTGGACGTCCGTGCACTCATGCATTCTCAAATGCCTCTGCATATCTTTCCTCCACTGGCTCGAGACTACTACATCTGAGCTTCATGCAAACTCTGGCGGATGCGCTTTATGAAAAGCGTCACGTACACGCTCTCAAGCAGACGGGAATGCATTTGCCTGAACTGGCGCGGCAACCGGCGCCTGTGGCGGTGCCTGCTGAACAATGGCAATCGCGGCATTTACCGCTTGGGCTACTATAGCCGCAACCTCAGCGGCGTTCATCATACCCTGAACCGGAGCGGGCTGGGGTTCGGGCGTTGCATCCCTGGGAACTCGTGGTGCACGTCGGGAAGGCATTCTGAAATAAGAACAAAGTTTATAAGTCCACATTTTATAAACTTTAAAATAGCTGAAGAACGAAGCATACACAAAAGAGTACAACAGTCCTAAAATATAGGGCTCTATATCAAATAAACGTAGCGGAAACATAATAGCCGTACAGATCCTAAAGGACACTAGAACCTGATGCTCTGATACCACCTGTGACACCCCGACTAATTAAATATCGGGTAGTTACTCCTTTATTAAATTAATTCAAAATGCCAAGTTGGCTCAGTTAATAGCATCACTGTCGAAAACATTTTATTGTTACTAACCACCTAGTATTTAAAAAGTAAGTGCCAAATTTTATTAAATCTGATTAACATGCAACAAGAGTAATGAATAACTAAATAACACCATTCACCATACTGAAGTAAAACGAATAACCATCAAAAAATTTAAATAAACTCTGGAGGAAAACTCCTCAATACAAATCCCACAACTGATAAGTAAACTGAAGTAAATAACTAAAAACTGAATACTGAGCAATACATGCTAGAGTCTGAAAACTGAAATGTAAAAGATGTCTAATAGAATTGGGCAACATTCCCTACAACTGATAATAGCTGAGACTGGAATCCAAATGAGAGAGGCGTCTAAAAGCAAGTCCCTGTAGCTTCCACAAACAGCTACAGCTCGTCTTATGAATGAGTATCCTAGGCATGGTGTCCTTGCGGCTGGGCACCTAAAATGGTTTTACAAGAAAATAGATTTGAAAAGCAAACGGGTCAGAGCCCGAAAGTGGAGTTATTTTAAAAACCTGCAAGTGCTTTAAAAACATTAAAAAACATTAAATGCAAAGTACATGTTAGGACGTACACTCACATAATATCCTCTCCTCTCGTCTAACTGTGCACTCCTAACGTAAGTACCCATCTATAACGACATAACCCACTAGCTAAGTGACATAATAACTAGCTAGACTATCATAGGACCTACCGTTACTACTTGGTTCTATTAACATATAACGCTCGTAAGTAAGTAGGGGTTTAATGTAAACTCAAGTGTACAATATGCCATATATTATACTACTAGCTAACCCATTATGTTTCTCAAAATAATACCGTGATATATATTCACTACATTAACATGAAAGTTCCCATTAAATTAAATGTATATTATTCACATCATAAATATACAATATAAGCACCCCGAGAACTAAGCTGCGGTGCACACATACTCTGCTATCCATCCCGGTACATCACGTACATAAGGATCACATATTCCGAATCTCTCAGGAATAGTTCTCAGATAACAACATCACAAATAATAGAGGCGAACACAGTCACCATCACATGGGTCACGCACATACCTACGCTCCCACGATCAGCGGACTTATTAATATCACAATAAGTCTTTCAATGACCTATGTTCATCGAGGTAACCAGTCTAAATCCGGGCAACACAAGGATAAGAAGGCCCTAAGCGCACGTAAACCTCTCGTGATAGCAAGTATGGTAGGTATGTCATACACATCAAATTATATGCTAAGCATTCACACATCTTAGATATCACCATATTAATAAGGTATACTCTACATCATTATACCATAATTCCAAACTTATATATTTCAAGTCTCTCGTTAATATAAAGTTAAATTGCCGACACGTCTCACGCCGTAGTCCCTTATCCTTAAAACCTATCTATAATAGATTATTAGGTTCCGATTATTCCCAAATATAACATCTTTATTCCTAAGGTCTTTACATCTGCTCCAAACCTTATTTCATCAAATTACACAATTTTACACTATTAACCCAAACGTTATCTCACTTATCGAATTTCAATAATCTAGAATAATTCCTCGAATTGCATACTAATTAAAGTCCACTATAATAATCACACCTACTGGTCTTCCTTCAGGGTGAGGGTATTCATAAGTTCTCCAAACATATTCTCCGAGGGTTACCACCATTAAAATCAAATTAAGGAAAATTTTACTCATTCTGGGAAGGTCGATCGATCGACCTGGACCTTCGATCGATCGATTGTGGTCGATCGATCAACTGATGAATGTCGATCGATCGATCGCACAGGTATGGCTACGGACTGCTTCGTTATGCAGATTTGAAAACATCCCAAAACTTATTTTTAAGGTATGATTCTCCAATATAACATTATAGTAATGTCATATAACCATCCTACAATATTACTAACGTCCACAAACCAATAATTCAACAACTAAAGGCTACATATGGATCAATCTTCATTAAAAACCTAGTTTTCCAATTTATCTCAAGAACATTCATAAACTTCATCTTAAATCCGTTTTTTGATATAACAAAAGTCAGTAATTCTCTTAATATAATCATCCAGTAACATTCTACATGCAACCTATATCCCAAAATTTAAACTAATAACTCAAATCTTATAGGTTTTTCATTATCTTCCAAGAACACATAAAGTTTTAGAATAATCTAACATGGAAGAAGCATTCTCCGAAATTTGAATGGAATAAATCACTTGCCTTGATTGTCTCTGAATCTGGTGTTGGATTTTTAAGCTCTTTCTGCAGATTTTCTGCAGAATTCCTCCTCTTTCCCTTCCTCTCTAAGCTTTCTTCTTCCAAAGGTGGCTATGGTGGCTAGGGTTTTCTTTGGGAGGGTTGGAAGACTAAATGGTAACCTACGTAGCTTATTGGGTTAATAAAGGTTGGTTAATGGCTTAGTGGGTCAATTCCCAATCAGATTAAAACTCACAATTTTCGTCACTTTTAATTCCTAAAAATGTAAAATTACCAAAATACCCTTTATGGTGCCGGTATGGCCTAAAAATACCCCGGGACACAAACTATACCCCCGGCTAGTGTTTTCTGACTATCTCGACCCTTCCGGACGCGTTGGCGCACTCAAAACGACCATACGGATTATAGATTTTAAATTCACTTTATATAAACAAAATATTACACCGTGACGCGGCGGTCCCACGCGTCTCAACAAAATTTCCCAATTTGCGTATTATAAATCTCACGACAAATTCCAAAATTTCAACTTCATATATAATCATATATGCACATAATCAAATACCAATTCGCATCACATTAGTATTTATAACCCGGATTAATTTCCAATTAATACGCATTTAATTAATTAATCCCATAAATAAATATAGCCAAAAGTACGGGGTATTACACATTCTTTCTATCTTCCCTTTTCTTCTTTCTTTTCATGCATTATTTTTGCAAACATTCTTCTTTTGGTCTTTTATTGTATTTCTACCCAGGTATTCTAAAAAAATGGGTATTATTTTTTTGTGTTTTCAATAAAAGGCTCATTTTTCTTTTAGTCACAAATGGGCTTTCAAAACGATGGCCTACTATCATTTCTCAAGTTTTGTTTAGTCAATTTTCTGTCTCATGTGAACTTACTAAGACATCTAGTGTGTACACTTCACATTTTGATTTTCAATTTTCAGTAATAGAACAAAACAAAGAATATCGGATCATCGACACATTAATCACTGAAGGAAAGTTTGAGTTATTCTATCTTCAGTTGATTTAAATTTCTCAAAAATAACGAATGGCACAAAAATCTCACAGGGTTAAAATCTTCACATATATTCATTAAAGATAATAACTTTCGTCACAATATCCATTTTCGATCATAATATATGGCTAATGTGTGCAAAAAATTATAAATTGAGAGATTTGGGAATTAATTCCATATTAAGAAATCGTTTCAAAACTCACTTATATTGAAAATAATTTTACATATTTGAGAAAAAAAAATATTTTTTGATTTATACAATTTTTTTTCCTTACCCACAAACCTAAATTTTACATTGTCCTCAATGTATGCTCAAATAAAAATATGGACAAAGAATATAAAGTAAAGAATTAAAAGGAGGATATTATCTATGGATTTTCGCGGTTGTCACCCACTTCTAAACTATAAAAATGTATTTTACCCATAACAGAAAAAAAAAACTAAAACAACCTTTAAAAATTTATGAAAGAACGAAAAAAATTAAGTATATGAAAAGTTGTGACAATTATCACCATGAGAAAAAATTAGTAATCGAAATAGTTGGGGGTCATTCAAATTAATAATCTTTATAGTAATAAGTAAAAGCGTACATGAATCATGAATCATATGTCGATGCATGACATTGGGGTAACAAATCACAATAATGATCCACATATTTACTATCCGTATTTCTAAAATAGTCACATAAAATTGGAGATGTACTTTACAAAAAAAACGAGACAAAGATGAATCACAAGGGGATACAATTTCATAATAAAAAATGGGAGGACCATCATAATCACTAGAATTATAGATAAAATAGGGTGACGAATCCTTACATAAAATTTTCACATATAGGTTAAATGTAACATTTTTCTCAATTAAATTATAAGAAAAAAGTTGATAAAAATGAACATAAAAAATCATAAGATAATGGATATCATGCCTTAAAAAAAATTGATATCACACCTCCAAAAATTAAATTATAACTTTGTCAATTTTTTCTTTACAAAATTGATAATCCACAATTTTTTGGGACTACTTTTAGAAATCTCGTCATCACAACATGGTTCACTTTTTCCCAATTGACACACTTTGGTGAGAAAATAGTAATTAAAGGAGTTGGAATCTCATCCGTGTTATCTTTAATTCTTTAAAAATCAATACTGAACCATATGACTCAAATCGATATATGTAATCATTAAAATTTTATGTATTTTCTAGCCACACATCCAAGGAATCAATATAGGAATCTGGTATATATGATGGAATAACAATATATGAATCATCTATTGTAGTTTGCGACTTAAAATTATTATTAGTTTTATTTTTTATGAGTGTGGTACATAAAAATAACGTAAAAATAATTACATCAAATGTAATGTGCGATACAAAAAAACTAAATACATATATAACTACACAAGCACTGACGGTGCAATTTGACACCAAAAAGAGAAAAATAAATTATAACAAAAACCACACTATAAGTATATTTTTTCTACCAAAATTACTTATATGTTACTAAAATTTTTTTATTTTTTTTATTCTAGATTTATTTTTAAAATTTAAAATAGTTTGAAAGTCAATACTGTTAAAATTTGAAATGGAAAAATTACCGCAAGTGCACGAGCTATTGAAATTTAGCGGGTGGAAGTACAGGTCGAATCTACAGAGATTGGACCAGGTTTTGGTAAATTATCGACTGTCCAACAAGACAAATGAGTGTATAAACATGGTTTAGAGTTAAAAAAATGAGTGAACACAAATTATGTAACAAGTATGAATATATTACCTTGATTTTGGATATGTTTACAATTTTTACGACCTTTTGAATAATTAGTTCGAGACGCAATTTGCTTCCATAACCCAAAATTGTACCGACTCTTGTCGCGTAAATTTTGAATGATAAAAAGGTGAAAGTTGTGAGTAAATATTTTCATATCACCTTTTAGATTCTACAAATCCCTATTACTTTAAAAATATCACCTTTAAGCATTAAATGTCAATTATAAGTATGGACTATCGAACAATTTAACATAAGCATAATCCATCTAACGTAAATACATAAAATCAAAAGATGTGAATAAAATATTTAATTTTTAAGGTTCAAAATATCACACATGTGGCTATTTTAAATGAATACCGAGTTTTCAAAAGAGTTTTCAAACAAGTAGGGAACTTACCGAATTAAACCAATTAAAACATAGATAAATAATCATGGTAAATTCAACATTATTCTAACAATTTAAATTAAAATAACATCATAATTAAAATACAAAAATTGCAAGATGAAATACTAATCATCACTAATAATAATTACCTTGAAAAAATTCGTGTCCCAATATCCAAATACAAAGATAGTCTGCTCTACACTTGCCTATAATATATTTTAGGAGCACCAAAAATAAAAATACAAAATTTTGATAATTTTTAATATGCGTACAATTTAACCTATAAAAATTCCTATATTTAAGTAGAAATTTGTTTTTCTAAGTGTATCCATCACACATACTCATTATGTATCTCCTTAAAAATATCACTCCTTTCTTATATCCCCAATGCAGTTGTGCGTACAAATTAAATAAGTGCTAACAGATACGAGATATGGGCCCAAGGACAAAACAGTGGTATCAAATCGTGTGTGGGAAGACAAATGTAAATAAAGATGGGGGAATCTTGGTAGGATGCATTTTCGGAAGATCAAAAAATAAGTGCAATATTTATCAAATTAAATGTAAACAAAACAAAAAAAGGTATCTATATAATAAGGAGTAGGATGTTTTTACTATTCCATAAGATGATAAGTTAATTAGGGGCTATGATTGAATGGTGCAAAATTGAATCTAGTGGTTGAGATGTTTTCCTACTCTTTTCTCAATAAAAATTTTAGTTTGGTTCAAATTTCGAGGTATTTTTATAAACCTACCCACATGATCAGTCTCACTCATACCAACTCAATCAGCATCACTCTCACAAGCTCGCATAGATGATATCTCTATTTCCCTTTCTCTCAGCTACCACTTTTCCTTCTTCAAGGTGTAATGTTCCTCCCCTTATTTATATTCTTTAAAGTGTGATATCTATTTTTATTTTTATTTTGCAGATTTAGGGAGTTTAGATTGAAGGGCTTTTGGAAAATTTTGGGGATTACAATTTTGTCATTGGAATTTTTTGGGGGAAACTAAATAAATTTACATTTATGTTGTTTGTGTTATTAGTTATGGTTTTTTATTTCAATTTACGGCTATTTTGGTTTCAATTTATGATTTATGGCTTTAGATCTCTATGGGAACAATTTATGTATTGTCTTTTTAGGTTTTGAGAATATGTAACAACATGTTTCTGGGTGGTGTTGAGTTTTTTCCAATGTTATTATTGTTTAATCATATTTAGTTTGGTGGTCATTTCTTATGCAATGCACAACAATGTAGGAGCACAAATATTCAAAAATCATGAAATTTCAATTGAGTATTCTGCAAAATATGTCTGAATCTTTGACATTTTTATCAATACCAACTCAGGTGTTTAACTGGGCATATAGTCTCTCTCTCTATGTCGGTAGGGGTACATTTTAGATTTATGTGATTTTTTCTTCACTATGTTTGTTATTGAATCACTCTGTTTTTTTTTCTATCCAGAGAATACATACAACCACCCACCTATCCTACATATTTCGACACATTTGTTCAATGTCATAAGTGACTTTTATTCAATGTTGGAAGTGTTTGGCATAAGAATAGTGCTTGTATTTTTTTTTATTTTTTTCATACTAGAAATAAATTTAATATTCTAAAATGGTTTGAATATTTACTCAATAGAGCTTTTCTTTCAATGTTGAAAATATGTTTAATACTCTTATTATGTGAATATTAACTTTTTATAATTTCAAACGATGAAAAAACAAAGGTGTTTGGTACTTGCATTTAACATAATACAAAGCCTCTTCATTTAAATATTTTTGTGGGTATGTCAGACCTTGTGACCAAGGTAGAGCATAAGTATCTATTAATTGTATTTTCTTTGTATTTTGCATAGGATCTAAAAAAATGAGGTACATATTTAACACCTTAATTAATCATTCACATCGCCTGGTGTTCAATATTTTGACTTTTGGGTGATTTTTAAAGTGTTAATTAATGAGATGTTCTACATATGGTAGAAGTAAATGTTAAGTGGTTGAATTATTTTAAATGAAATAAAGATGAATCTTTAATACATGCACTATGTTTAAATAACTAACTTTTATCACCTAGACACAAAACACACGCAAGTATAAAGTGGATACAAGTGGCCTTTTCATTTGGAAATGCTTGCTTCATTCAAAATGATTACGTATTTCATAATAACTAAGTTGTTTTTTATAATTATAGCTGGGAAATTACCTTAAATATGGGTGCTATAGTTGCGTTCTTGGCTTGGACTCATCTACAAATTAGGTTGAAGATTCATTTATTATTAACTTTGTGCTAATTATATGATGTTATTATACGCATTTTCTAATTTTTTTTCATGTCATAAAATGAGATTACGAACATTTATTGATGCATCGATCTAATTGTTATTACCATATTAAGTGTGTTCTTATACATTAATAATGTGCAAAGATTTCTTTCCATGTTGGTTTTTATGAAAAGTAAAATGCTAGTAGATTTGTATTGATTGTTATTTTTATACTATGAACCCCATATGTTTGATGAAAGTCATAAAGACGAAGACGTGTCATTTTTTTCTATTTTTTGTATCGAGTTATACTTTTTATCATTAGTTATGTTTTCATTTAGTTTTGGCTACTTGGCGTAATGATACTGCTAATTTTTGTAGGGAGCAATGAAGGGAAACAACAATAGATTTGATCAGGTAGTTGTCGGTTATAGCCTAGATATTTATTTAGTTGAAAAAATTGTAATAAGGCATTGCAATATGATATTAGAGGTTAAAAATATGATTCTCGCGCTGATTTTTACTCAATTTTCCATATATTTTGAACTATATTTTCCTGATAGTTGCTAACTAATGTTATACGTAACAAGTTTTTTTGACATCCCGCCTATTAAAATACCGGGTGGCCAGCCCATGATCAAAATAACACGTTGGTCTCATATGTCTCATTCTTAGCATCAATGTCGAAAACATTTTTAAAATTACTAACCACCTAGTAATTTACTTAGACCGGTGCCAAATTTTATCGTTCATTAATTAACAACATGAGTAAATAATTAATAATTAACCATAAACACAAAGTGGCAACTGAATACAACATAAATGAATAATATAAATAAAGTGGATGAAATCAACTATCGGTTCAACAACAAAATACAACAGTAAATTAAAACAATAACATGGATACACTAGGTTAACTAAATAAACTCAATACAAAATCTGACGAAGACATGCCCAAATGAGTACTTAAGTAACGTCCCTACACTAGGAGTGAATGAATTAAATGTCTATAGCAAGGTCCTTTAACTTGCACATGAGGTGTAGCTACGAATCCGTGGGCATAATTCTTAAGTTGGGCGTCCCGAGTCTTGACACATAAAACGTTTAAAAAAATATTTTAACACGGCTCAGAGCCGAAGTAAGAAATTTTGAAAATATTTAGCAAGAAGTTAAACTGCAATAATTAAATAGGCATTCACACTCTTCATATTTAAGCTAGTGTCGCACTCTCTTGAGGTATAACTCACCCATTATCTAATGTTTTCACCTAACGCTTGACTTCAAACCTTCCTAGTTAAGCCACCCCACCTAACTAGCTATATCACAACTCTTTATACCACACCACTCTAAAACAAGTACTCTTACTTTGATTATTAAGTTATCTAGTCATTATCTTAATAATCGCCTCAATTTTATTAATTCATAAAACATTCACACTAGTTATATAAAAAATTCCCTTTTTAAATCTTATAACTTTCACACTAATTATATAAGAAATAACATATTTAAATCATATTACTTTAACACTAGTTATATAAGAAATACATTTACACTTATGTATTAATATCGTATATAATCATCTACTCATTATATATATGAACTAGTATACTATAACATTCACACACATGTCGCGTATAATAACCATCCATTCCCGTGTAATAACTCACGAGATGCATTATTTAAAATGCTATCATGTCCCGGGTATACTCACTCTAACCCAGCCACCTCAGGCAGGACTAGCTCACATCGATCCAGGGAAAAAATATCATAAACGTAGTGAAGGCAGTCATATTTCCTCGAGAGTGAGACCGAATCATACCCAAGATGTCTCACCTCGAAAATAAATCACATAATAAAAATCCTGGATAATATGACCGGGTGACTATACTCTCCCAGCTCCTCAATCCAAGGGATTTACCCACATCACGCAACCTCCAATAATAGCCCTAGAGGGGTATGTAATCATATAAATATCATTCACACCGATATATATTGAAAACACAAATATATATATATATATATATATATAGAGAGAGAGAGAGAGAGAGAGAGAGAGAGAGAGAGACTATCACTCATAACTGTATACATATATTGAATAAAGTCTAGCTAATCCGTACCTAACATCCATAGCACAAGCCCAAATGTATACTCAAGTCTATATCCTGACTTGTAATTTAATTAATCTCACATTAATTATTTTAATTTGTGATTCACACTGTTAATTATGGCTCACACAAATATATATACTATCACCAACACTGTGTATGTATAATCTAATAAAACCCGGCTAATCCGTGCCTAACACACATAGCACTAGCCCAAAATACTCGAGTCTCTATCCAACTCTTATTTAATTTGATTTCGCCCTAATAAAATAATTTTGCATAACTTCACTCGCTAATATACCCGGACACAACCAATACTCCCGTAATTAAACCTTTACGAACTTATTTTACTGAATTCATTAAATATGTGTCACACCTTTTTCTCACTTCCTAGTCCCAATGATGTTCATCTATAATCACTAGGAGATAGGTCCCATATTCAATTTTCACTGAAAATATAATCGTAGAATAAACCTCCACAAGGATTAACTATGTAATTTAGAAGTCGTTTAGAAGAATCCTCAAAACGTAAAACTCTCAAGGCTAAAAATAGGGCAAAAACAAAAATTCAGCTTCTGGAAACTTGTCATGCTTCGAAAGTGTGACTAATTTTGTCACGGATCTGGAAGTGTGACTAGTTTTCATCACGGATCTGGAGTGTAACTAGTTTTTTTTACGGATTTGGTGCGTGACTACGTCAAACTTCGATCCAGCCCTCGATTAAATAATCTCCCATATTCATTTCCTCCATAAACATGTTTTCATCATTATTATGATTTTTAGACATCATCAAATTCTAACTTTCCCCAACAATTCTCGATTTGGGTTTATTACAGTTCATCCAAATATCAACCTAGATTTGATCTCATAAACATCAATTAATTGAACGTAACATCTCAGTTTCGAATACAACATGATTCCAACAAAGATGGATATAATTCCATCACTAATTCAGTATTAATTCTACACACAATACTCCAACGACTCAAAACCCATTCTATGTGACAACCCTCACCAAAATAGATTTTGATCACAACTACTATGATACAAATTGAAATACTACAATTTAGATTGAAAGCAAGCTAACTACTCGCCTGATTACGTTTGTAGAGTTGGATTTTGTTGTAGGAGGTTAATTGACGAAAAACACACCGAAATCCCATTTGATTTGGTTTCCAAACGCTCTCCACTTTTTTTCTTTGTCTTCTATTTTTTTCTTAGGGTTTATAATGATATTAGTTGCGACCCAACCCTCTTAGACGTAGGTTAAATACTACCAATCCCGAAATTAAGCTTATGGGCCAAGCCCAAATGACCCGAACACCACCGTGTGGGCACGGTTATGCCTAAAAATAATCTGAGACCCATTTACTACCCCAGGGTACTCTTTTCAAACTATTTCGACATCTTTAGAGTCAACCATACACTCAAAATCGTCATCTGAGTCACTTTACTAAAAGTCTCCATCTCGACCTCAAATTACGAGACCCGTGATTTTTTTTAAATAACCCCAATTAATTAATTCCTAATCCACGAAACTAACTAAATCCTTTCTCACCGAATTGAATAAATTCTATACCCTCATAAATACGCGGTGTTACATACGTTCACCTTAGAAAGGAATTTTGTCCCCAAAATTAAGATGATTCTAGTACTCCAAGCCTCGAATACTTCCGTACTCACATGCCCCTAAGATCGTTACACATATCTCTACCCCTTCAAATCGCGAATTAAATTGAAATTAAATTAATTATCCAGGGCGCCCATAAACCTTATACCCATGCATAACTGCACAAATGTTACCCGACTACACTAGATTTAATTCGTAATATAACTTTCAACTCAGAGTTATAACCACGTATACGTATAATAACCAAGGTACCAAACCCATGTCACAATGATCAAACATCTCCCCAGTTCCAACGTTGCGCTAAGTTTCATGTGTGGGACATCTCGCAAAGTGAAATCCAATCAAGTATCCTCCCCGATTCACTACTACCTAACATTCCTGGTCGTAGAGATCTACTAGGCTAATAGTACGTACCCTAAATTCTAGTCACCTGACATAAATGTATAATTTTTACTCTCATGTTACAAAACAAATCATACCATACGACGCCCATTACAATATCTAGTTTCTTAGCACTAATCAATCATGACCTATATCTCCCCCCTCAAAAATAAACCTTATCCACCCTAAATCCCATCAATAAACATCCCTACTCCTCGGGATTAAATATAACAATACAAACACTTTATTATAAGTATATTATGCAAAACTGGAAGGTCATAAGTCTCCGATTGAGTCTTAATGTGGTATTGGGTCAATTTCGGACAAAATATTTGAGCCATAGGATATTGTTCAAGTGTATCCATCCAAGCCTATGACGTGTTATTTTAAGACATAATGGCCAAGATTATAAAGCGCAATCATATGCCAGGCTTTGTGTTCCTCGTTTCTATGTTAACAACATTATTCCAATGCTCCTAAGGTATGAATGCATTTTTATATATATACGAAGACTTGGAATAATTTTATAAAGGGTGTAATTTTATTTTAAACTGAAGTTTATTTTCCGAAGGTTTCTTTAGAACTTTAAAATAAAGTTTCTGGGCTTAAAATCGAATTTTTACCATTCTGGGACTTCGTTCGATATTGTCATTCGAACGATAATGTTGTTCGAACTAGTTTGCCCATGAGTTTTTCCCTTTTGCCTCTGGAAATTGGTTAAAAGTGTCTTTCAAACGAGACTTCGTTCGAACAAAAATCTCGTTCGAACAAGATTTCTGGCGAGAAATTTTTTAGGAGTTTTAATCAGTTTTTCTCCATGTTCCCACTTACTTTTACCCACTAACTCTTGCCAAAAGATATATGTACGGGAACCAAGTTTTCAAAACTAACTTTTGACATTTTCTAATCACCTTTTTGAGATAATATTTTTGGAGAGAAAATTGTTCGTTCCGAAGTTCATGTTTTAAGTGTTTGTATTTTCAAGAACATTATTCTTAAACACTTTTGTTTACACCCATAATTTGTTTTTTCCAAGTTACCATATATATATATCTCTCTTGGAATGTGCGACACTATGTTTTACTCTACCGAATTGAAGAGTTCATTTGGGCTTTTCTACGGCATTATCACATGGTGAAAGGCATCATGTGTGGTTGACGTTTATTCCTAATGAACGATTGGTGGATTTCGAGACCACTGTGGATCTCCGTGGTAATTCGCTAGGCAGAGATGTGTACAAGAGGAAGCGTTGGGGATGGGATGGAGTCAAGTCGTGTGTTTTAAGTCTTTTTGTCTTATACTTATAAAATCGTACTTAGTGGATTTTAGGCTAGGGTCGTCTGAGGTTTTTTCCCATTGTGAGTTTTTCCTCGTACATCGCGGCGTAGTGGTTGTTTGCTTATTTTATCTTTTTCATATCACATTAGATGAATGCTTAGGTTAAAAAGATAAAATTGGTATATTTAAGTTGGTGCTATTTATTTTGGGTAAAAATTAATTTAATACTGGCCATTAATTTTATTGAATAAAATTTGGTTTGGCCTAAATTACAAAAATGAATATTTATTGTTAGGCAAATTTCTAGGACATGGGTTGAGTTAATATGTTTAAGTGAAAAATGTATTTGTTGATTGATTTAATTTCACGATGAGTTTTTTTTTAATCCGAAAGAAATTAGAATTTGGTTTATGTAATTGTTTAGTTGAACCATCTCTATTCCTCATCTAAAAGGAAATTACTTTTTTGTAAAATCAAAAATTGGGGGTCCTATCATTTTCAAAGTGGTATCAGAGAGGTATCGCTAAATTATTGCATTTAAGATCCTTTTAAATATTTTGGACTAAAATGGAATTTTCCCCATTCTCAAAATTTCCAATTTTCGATGGTTCTAATTATGCATATTGAATAGCACGTATGCGTTCTTCACATAGGTCTATAGATCATCGGGTTTGATTGTATGTCGTTAACGGGTGGTCCCCACCTGCATATTTAGTTGAAAATGAACGTGTTCCCAAACCCTCCGATAGATGGAGTGAAAATGAATTTAAACATGCAAACTTTAACTCCCGTGCTGGAAATGCCTTGTTTATCGCAGCCACACCGGATGAATTTCGATGCATTATGACGTGCGAAACCGCTAAAGAAGCTTGGGATATTTTACAACTCACTCATGAAGGAACTAGTTTCGTAAAAGCTTCTAAACTCCAAAACCTCACCACCTAATTTGAAACCATAAAAATGAATGAAAAAGAAACTTTTGATGAATTTTATGTTAGACTTTTCAATATAGTTAACTCATCTTTTGATTTGGAATTGAAAATGCCCGACAACCATGTAGCAAAGAAAGTTTTAAGGTCCCTAGCTGATAGATTTAATCCTAAGTTGACCAAGTTTAATTCTTTACCCACTTTAGCCTCTACGAAATTAGAAGAGATCTTAGGTGATTTACAAACCTATGAACTAGACATGTTTCCTTCTAAAATTGAAAAGAAAATAGATAAGGACATTACTTTAAAATCCAGAAAGGAGGAAAAACAAGTAGTAGAGAGTGAAAGTTAGAGTTAATTGAAAGATATGGCTATGTTTGCTATGAAGTTTCAAACATTTGTTAAATTTTAAAAAGATAAATTTAAAAATGATTTTAAGAAATTTGAAAATTCTAAGCATGACAAAGATGGGAAGATCCCTAAAACGTTTAATGAAAATTTAAATAGGGAAATGTCAAATAGGTGTTATGGTTGTGAAGGGTATGACCATAGGGCAAAAGAGGGCCCCACTAAACTAAGGAGAGAGGGTAAGCAACCAATTTCCTTTAATCCACCCATTAGTGATAGTGATAAGGATGAGGGATTCGATTCCCCCACTAAATCCAACTTTGTGGAATTTATGGCAAGTCATGTGAGTGAAAGTGAGTTCTCCTTTATTGATGAAATTTTAACACATGACACTTCCAAGGCCTTTGTTTGTGAATCCCAAAGATATGATGGTAATGAGTGTGGAGAAGAAAGAGAGAGTGAAAGTGAAAATGAGGTTGATGTGAGTGATCTTCAAATTTCATTTCAACAATTATATGAAGAATCTATTA
This sequence comes from Sambucus nigra, assembly GCA_949130495.1. Classification (NCBI taxonomy): domain Eukaryota; kingdom Viridiplantae; phylum Streptophyta; class Magnoliopsida; order Dipsacales; family Adoxaceae; genus Sambucus; species Sambucus nigra. The sequence goes on from OX422215.1 coordinate 50,907,245, forward strand.
AGTTAAAAAGAACAAATTTGAAGTTAGAAGCTACTTTAAGGGAGCGTGTCAAGGTCATTGATGAGAGTGCGTTAGTGTAAGACCTTAGGACAGGTGAGAGAGATCTTCGTGAGAAGCTTGATTATGTATAAGGCAAAAGAGATAGCCTTAATGTTTTAATGGAATCCTTGAAAAATGAGCTTCTTGCATTTGAAGAACGGACTATTTTATTAGATTCTCACACTGTAGATTTAGAAAATAAATTAAAAGACTCTAGTAAAGACAAATTTGATTTGGAGTGTCGTTCGGAGAAATTAGATAAAATATTAGGAATAGTTTAAATAAAAAATGACACTTGTGGTTTAGGCTTCGATAATTGTAAAGAGTCAAATCTTAAAGCCAAAACCAATGTTTTAGTACAATCACCTAAGAATAATGTTATAGATCATTCCTTAGGTAAGTCTTTTCACTGAGTCTTTAGGTGCTCACATTGTGGTCGAAAAGGTAATCTTAGGTAGTTTTGCTTTGACCTTAAATGAGGTCCTAGAAAATCCCTACATAAGGCAACCGAGGTAGCCAAAATTCCTACACCCCATGATTTCCATTCTTCATTAGTTTGGGTTAGGAGATTTGACTTGGTAGCATTACAAAATAAGATTTTTCATTCTCATTTACTTTAACATGCTTCCTCCCTTTCTAAATCTAAAGATTGAATGTGTCTGTTGTTTGCATACTTTAGCTTTTGTACTTCATGCTAAATTATCACGCTAATTGTATTCTTCTTAATCATTATTATAGTCTAAACCTCATGCTTTATCACACGCTAGAATTATGATTGTAGTTTATCTTGTGTATTATATATTTCTTTCATTTTAGTTTGCATTAAATGAAAAATACAAATAGATTTTTGTGTATCATTTGTGTTTCACCTTTTATTAATTTAGGATTAATGAAAAATAGAAATGATTTTTGATTGTCTTTTGAGTAAATATTTTGTTTTTTTTGGTTTAAAAATATCAAAAACTCAAAAAAATATTTTTTTGTGTGTGTTTTAGTTTGACACACTCTATGTGGCATATACTCGTGTTTGAATTCCTTTTTTTTTTCGCTTCCATGTGGCTAGAACATTTGGTTTAGATTGTCAATCCTAAAAATCTTCTTTACCATGGTTAGATGGAGTAGTTGGATTTTATGGTGATATAATGGATTCTATTTTATATGACTCAATAGACACATGCACGAGCTCATTTCAAATTATAACTTCATATGTATATTTGAGCTTTATGAGGTGTTATCCTACCAATCATGTCATCTACAGGTTATGCTACCTAGGGGGACTAGTGCATCTTAAAATCAGTTGCACGCGAGAATTGAGCGAGAAAAGATAATATATATAAATTTGTAAAAGGAAGGGCTCCAAAAGGAAATATCATCCTTTGTGAGTAACCCACCGTTTGCTCGGACCTAAAAGAAATACGTGGTTTAAAGGACTAAAAGAATAATGGAATTACAAGAATATAATTTTCCAAGGCCTATATTTGTTTAGTTTGATATATTCATTCAAAATAATAATATGCTTAAATTGATGGAGTTTGGATGGTATATCAAAGGTTTGCACAATGTCCATTTATCCTAATTGTCCTTTTAATGTCATGACTCTATTGGTTTGTAGAATCATCAAAATTCTAGGCTTGTATGCATTGTGTATGTTTGTTCATTGAGTTCAATTTATATAGTCACATGAGGTTATATTCAAATGTGATGAAGTTTGCAATAAAATGAGAACTCCGTGAACATGTTTTAAGTGATTGGGTCTAAATTTATTTTTTTCTAGTTCACACCCCTACACTTCCATTTCCATATGACACATGTTCGCCATACGAGTGTGAAATGCTTATTGTATTTTGTGTCATGTGTGGTGTCTATACCTATATATATGTGCATGTGCATTTGTAATATTCTTTATGTCTCCATATATATGGTATTTTATCTTTACCTCGTTGTCTAGTACATCGATGCTTCAAATTCATAATTGGTATCTATCATGTTGCATATTGTTGTTGATATCACATTCTTGGTATCTTATGTATCACATTGGTATCATTTTTTTCGCATCTTTATTAGTATCCGTTATTATTTGTATGGATTAGTTTCGTGTTTGTTTCCCATATTATTTCATGTTATTATCACTCTAAGCTTCATCGCGTTTCAATTTTTTTTATCCTTTGTGTATTCCTGAACAAAAGGGGGGGGGGGGGGGGGATGATAGGGGTAGAAATGGCATTTAATCCTGTTATAATCGTATCTTCGTTTAGGAGATTTAACTTAGGTGAGTCGCGACCTTATTAGGTTAATCACAGTTGATAAAGGTGAGAATTAATTTAGGCAGAGTATTTATTTATTTTACATGCATTTTATATTCTTGATATTCCATAGGCGTTTGATAGTTTGCTTAAGTGTGCAGGAATTCTTCAAAATGGCAACTTTCATCTGTAAAGATATTGATCCTTGGGTATTGAGTCAAGATATGTACTTTTTCATTTTGGGAGGCATTTTTTTTAATAATCTAGTAGTTCTAGACGGCCCTTTACGATTTTTTTTTGGTTTTTGTCCCGAAATAGCCAAAGCGGGAGATTTGTAAGGACACAAGTCTCCAATTGAGTCTTAATGTAGTGTTGGCTCAATTCGGAACAAAAACATTTGATTCATTGGATAGTGTTAAAGTGTATCCATCCAATCCTATTAGGTGTTACTTGAAGACGTAGCGGCCAAGATTATAAAGCTCAATCATATGTGAGGTTCAGTGTGCCTCATTTCTACGTCAACAACATTGTTCTAATGCTCCTAAGGTATGAATGCATTTTCTTATATATAGGTAGACTTGGAATAATTTTATAAAGGGTATCATTTTATTTTAAACTGAAGTTTATTTTTAGAAGGTTTCTTTAGCACTTTAAAATAATGTTTCTGGGCTTAAAATCGAATTTTGACCATTCTGGGACTTCGTTCGATATTGTCGTTTGAACGAGAATGTCGTTCGAATGAGTTTGCCAATGAGTTTATCGTTTGAACGAGAATGTCGTTCGAATGAGATTTCCATCTACTTTTCCCCTTTGCCTCTGGAACTTCGTTAGAAGTGTCGTTCGAACGAGACTTCGTTCGAACGAAAATCTCGTTCGAACGAGATTTTTGGCGAGAATTTTTTTGGCATTTTAATTAGTTTTTCTCCATGTTCCCACTGATTTTTACCCAATAACTCTTGACAAAAGTTATATGTGCGAGAACCAAGTATGAAAAACTAAATTTTGACATTTTCTAAACACCTTTTTGAGAGAATATTTTCAGAGAAAAAAATCTTCGTTCATGTAACACCCCGTGACTTTGGGACTGAGAAATAAATTTTTTGAGAGAAATATAATTTATTTAAATTGGAGAATCTTAAAATTTTGAAATTGAGGTCCAAAAATTGAGGACATTTTAAAGTGTTCCAGATGATGATTTTGACTGCACCATCGATTTCCGGAAGGGTCGAGATAGTCGAAATGACTGTCATTGGGTATTATTTCGGTTCCGAAATATTTCTAAGTTAGTGTGACTCGAATTGGAGTAAACGAGCCATTTAAAGTGTGTATTATCAATTAAAACTGGGTTTATTGTTTTAAGGTTTAAGAGGCTTACGGATCAAGCTAGTCTCATTTAAGAGAAAGAGAGAAATAGATAAGAGGAGAGAAAGAAGAAGAAGAAAGGAAGAGAGAGAGGGGAAAAAGCTTCGAAACTCCGGCCAAAACGCGATCCCGGGGATGATTCAACCTCTTCAAATCTGTGGCAAGTGTTTAATCTTGCTAAATATTTCATTTGTGTATTTCATTTCATAATTTGTGGATAAAAGAATTGGATTTTGGGTTAAATGGAAAAACCTAAATTTTTGGGTAAAAAATTTGTCTTTGAGGTTATAGAAATTGTTGGGAAGTTACATGATAAATTTTGAGGTTATAAATATGTTTGGTATGAAGATTGATGGTTGGGTAATGATAATTGGGAGTTTTGGGAATTTAGGGTTTAGAGAAAATTTTTCCATTTCGTCGCTTACTGCACAAGTCGAATCGATTCACCCCTAGCGAATCGATTCGCTATATTGCAGAAGCATCAGGTCTTTAGTGCCGAATCGATTCTCCCATAGTGAATCGATTAGGTATGTAGCATACTTCCAGGTCTAGTTGAGCCGAATCGATTCGGAGGGGCAGAATCGATTCGCAGTAGGACCGAACTGATTCGGAGGGGCCGAATCAATTCGGAAACAGGGCAATTTTGGATAATTTTTCTTAGGAGGATTTTACACCTATTATCTTGAGTTTCTTGATTTGGGAACACCCTTATATGAGGTTAGAAGCGTGTTTTGAAGATTCATTGCGAACTTCTCTCTTGATGAGATAGCGGGAATGAATTGGGTTATTTTGGGGACAAATATACACATGTATTGGAGAGGGTTATATCGATATAGTGGAGAATATCTCCGAGAAAAGTAGTTCTATTTAGGAGTCATACGTGAGCTTACATACGACGTACGGTTTAAGACTCTTTGAGAGAGAGTGGTGAGGGTACGACTTGAAATCGTCGGCCGAGGTTTGTGCCTATTACTTATAGTGGTAGTATTCTATTTAGGTTAAGATTTGGAATCAATGAGAGAGAGTGGTCGTGTATCCTTAGTAATGATAAACTCAAGGAATAAATCATAAACGTGTTAACGTTAAGGGTTCATTACCAAGCATTGAGCCATAATCTAAAGGAGGGTAATTTAACTTATTACCGACCAATAGTTATGGGTATACGTATCGTTGGAGTATTCTATATATATATCGGCGAGTGATTTACTGTGGGTATCCCAAAATATGGTGAGATCACAAAATAAATGTATTTTCTAGCTTGAGGCTTACAAATTATTGATCATATGAGTAACAATTGTGATTCCAATACTGGAATGAATTATGTAAAACATCATATATGCAACTGTGTGATAATGATTTAAATTAAATTCGTAAGTTTCCAAGTAACCCTTATTTAAATAGATTCTATATTTAAATCAAATAAATACAGCACCTTAACATGCATCTAAATCGACCCATCAAATATAAAGCATGCGACATAGTAAATATGCTGAGACACAGATGTCAGGAAAAACCCCTTTCGTGTAAAACATTTATTTCAATATGAATATACAAATCACAAATTACAATTACATAGAGAAATATGCAATGGATCAACGTGCAGCCAAACCGCCAAGACACACAGAGTTTAAATCAACAAGAGAAGACACATAACACCCTCTAAGGACTCGCGGCCCAAACAATAAAGGAAGAACCGTAGCACTCCTCAATGACATGCAGTCATAATACTTTTTAGAGACTCCCTTAGAAGTGACGCACAACCATCGATTGCAAAGATCTCTAAAAAAATATTAAGAAATGAAAAGCTTATGTTTTAGGGTTCCAAAATATTGACACAAGTAATTGAGATTTTTGTGTGTGAATTAAAAAAATGTTTGGAACATCAACAAATGAAGTCTTGTTGTGTTTGAACTCTCAGAAACGTTTTCTCAAAGACTTAAAAAATACACCACCGAAATAGGTATATATATAGGAAATTAGAGATGGTGGAAAAAATCTCAGAAGATCTATTCGAGATTATCAAAACCATATCGGTTCGTTTTTCAAAGGACCGGATCTGTCCGGGTTACCAGTAAAAAGAAATCTTTTAAAAAACCTTTTATATAAGTTTCCCAATACTAAGTATGAATCTTAAGGGACTGAAAAACAAAACTTTACCAAGTTCATTCTCGCATAGGTTATGATGTTGAAGACGCTTTGATATTCGGATTCGTTGATGTAGATGAGATCTTGAATTTCTTCAACGGTGTAACGACGTACGACATACATATTGATAATGGACAAAAATGTCCTTACAAATCTCCCCCAATGTCTATGCCGGTACATACATAAAAAATATCCAAATTATCAACTAATGACCTATACAAATCTACCCTCCCATGAACCCGAAAGATGAAAAGATACAAATGTTTAAATCTTCATCGTTTGTTCTTCAGTCTTCAATAATCATCAAAGCTCAAAGGTTTTCTCATCAGGGTGTCCAACATATTGATCTTCAATCTTCGTACCTAGACACATGAGACAAAGTAAATACCACGTGACATATCGAGTTTGAAATGTGATAAACATAGATACCAATTTATGATAAAAACATAAGCTAAATCTCAAAAACTCTCCCAAAATTCAAACTCCCACATAATATGATAATTCTTTCTCTCCCTTTTTATGATGTCCCAAAATAAACAAAAGAGAAGAATGAATCAAATAATAAAAATTGGGGTGTCACGGTACACAAAACAAGGCATCAAACATTATGGCAAACGTGCATTTTGCAAGGAGATGCAAAAAAAAATCAGAAACACTTTTTTATTTTTCATTTTTTCATACAAAAATAACATACCATTTGAAAAAAATATGCTTCAAAAATCACACCATGGATTTAAACTCAAATAGTCAAGTCGTGGGAATGGATTGTATGTGTGTGAACACATTCGATAGGAAAATCAACTCAATCAATCATATGTGCACGATGCGTATGTGTACCCATAACGAATGAGCATCAAAAGTATCCTTAGGTGTAAAAATTTGTTCAATTTAGATGACATCGTCTTACGCAAATAAACAAATCAATGTCAATGTGATTTCCACCCCAATAACGTCCAAAACTGTGTAGTGCATTATCAAGCATTTCAAGGACGTGCAGACCCGTTTTAATTCTCCAACCAAACTCCCTTAAATACATTTTCTTTTAGAGGTAAACTAAATTCTCAAACTTTGGAGAATTGGTGCAAAAACCTAAATGGCCCCTTTTTGGCATGAATATCTTTTTATTGCCTTTAAAAAATTTTGGTCTCTTTTAAACCTCTTTGAACCCCGGATAATAAAATTCCTCCATTTTTTAGGTCCAATTTAACGGTGGCTTAGTATTCGCAAAGGTCAAATGAACCTTTCGCAACCCTTCCCCATTTTAAAACAAAGCACACAAACTCACAAAACAATTCTTATATGCACAATTTCCTTATCAAAAACAAATTATCGCGCTTGGTTCGGTTTTGAAGACAGGATTGAAGTGAAAGCACCCAAACAACTTGTGATACACTCTTTTTTTATAAAAGACTTTTATACAAGTCTCCCAACACTAAGTATGAAGTTTAAGGGACTTAAAATTAAAAATTTACCATGTTCATTCACACAGAGGTTCTGATTTTGAAGACGCTTTGATATTCGGATTCGTTGATGTAGATGGGATCTTCAATTTCTTCAACGTTGTAACGGCATACGACATACATATTGATAATGGACAAAAATGTCCTTACATATTATAAAATGAATCGAGGATTTAGTTTATTGTTTGAAGACTATTAGTTATGTGCATACCAATAGTCGAAATTAGTACTAGAGATATTGATGCACTATCAGATATAGATGAAATGTGTAGTGATTGTTACCTACTATGACACCCAGCCTAATTAAACCTTGTGTGATCAAGCCTTAATTTAATTTTAATAGGTTTCTTAAATGGTTCATTCTTATGATCACTGCTGAAAGATTTTTAATTTACTAACCACCTAAATTAAATTAAACGAGTGCTAAATTTTATCTTCCTTAAGCAGAAAATTAAACCATACAAACACATTACAAATTCTAGTAATAAATAAGCAGTTTGTATAAATACTCTGAAAGCAGGTAAAGTCTTGCCGAAAACCACGACCAATAAAAGTCAACTACAAATCCATAACTAGAATAAACTGTAACAGAAAAGGTAGGACAACATGACCCAACTAAGAATATTAAAAATAAGATCCTGCACTAGAACTGAAAAAGAGGAAGCATCTAAACAATCCCTGTAACATCCACACTTGCTGCAGCTCCCAACTCTCTGGAATGAAATCATGTTGGGTGTCCTTGTGGCTGGGCACCTAAAAGTTTTTTAAAAATTTTACACAGCAAGAGTTAGTACTCAAAACATTTGAAAATATTTTGCAAGCAGTTATCACAATTAAGTTATTGATTACACATAATAAGGTTTCGCACACTCCCTTGAACTTCCTCACCTCTCTTCTATAGTATGTAACTATTGAGGATACTTAGTCTACCTAGTTATACTACCCATAAACGTAGGTGCTTATTTATTGTTCGTTGTCCTTATTCTTGTAATAATTACATCACACTATAAATTATTAATAAGATATTTACAATTCATTTCTTTGTCTACTATTCTAAATCAGTAGATTATACATATAGAATACATTTTATCACAAAATAATGTATTTAATATCAGTTATCACTAACATATCCTTTTATTACACACAAAGGACTCTTGGTTCGGAATAATTCATCGACCCCAAGTAAAAGTTGGTTCGGAATTATCCATCGACCCCAACTATTTAAAAATATAAATATATACACATATTCTGGTTCAGGACTCTTTCATAGCGACACCAGTTAAAAGTTTGGTTCGGCATTTTTCATCGACCCAAAACATATAATAATTTTACGTTAGTTCGGAATGTCACATCGACCCTAACATAATTAAATTTAGGTAAAATTATCTTAACCCAAACTTTTTATATAATTTAGTAGGTACACACCCGACCTATCAAATCATGCCCGTACGTAATATATTTTACTTATATTCACTGTACTCATTAATTTACAATTTATCTCACTATTGTAATCATTCGAGTATTCACGAAACTCTAAGAGTCCTAGTTACCCCTCCCTTAATTCAGTAGTTAAGTTAACTTTAACCTACTGGTATTATCCCGGGACTTTCTCTCACTCTTTTCGTAGTTAAATTCTCCAAATCCCAACGCACGGCTATCTATCGTTTTCCCGTCAATCCATTTCTCAAAAATTTCCACCTAATCATTTATGAAGAAATCTAATGGTACGCCTACTAGTATTTATGAAGTCTCCTCATAGGTAAAATATTATTGGTAAGGTTCCCATCGAGCGACGGTACATAAAGGAAATTTTCACAAAAAGTTTCTAAAGTCCAGCTAGGGTCGATCGATCGATGGGATATGGTCGGTCGATCGACTGCTCGATCGATCGACATTCAAGGGTCGATCGATCGATCAAGCAGTGACAGACCCAGTTCATCTTCTTCCTACGGGTTTCACCATTTTTATCTCTCTATCTTTCATTATAATCCACCATATTTGCAACCAACAATTTCTAATCATTCCAACATGTTCTGGGATGATTACTAACGATTTAAAACAACAAAGTCATTATAAATCTTGGCCAAATCTACTAAAAATCTCTCTAATATTCAAGAACCCTAAAAATGCATTCTTTATATCTTTCATCCAAATTCCAGATTTTTAATTCGAGTTAATCATCTAGTTTTCTATGATATCAACCTACTTGGAAATCCAAAAACGTACTACATGCAATCCTTATCAATCCTGGATCATAATCAATTGTTTTATTCCCAAGAATATCATAAAAATCATGTTCTTCCTAAAGCTTAAATATGGGTATTATAACTCAATTATTTTGTAAATAACCACTTGCCTTATGATTCGTAGGGTCTGATTTCGTGGTTGTTGATGATGGTTGATGATTTTGTTCCTTCAATCCTTCTTCTCAACGGATTGGTGGTGAAATCTCCTTAGAATTTCCTTTCCTTCCTTCTTTTGCCTTAGGAATTTGCCTCTCTCTCTTCTCTAATGGCTATGGTGTATTTTATTTCTTTCTAAACCTAGCCTCAAACTCATATAATTTGATTTAGGGTTACAAATTCGTTGGTCTACTTACCCATAAATGTAAAGAGACCAAAATGCCCTCGAATGGTCCTGATTTAGCCCGAAAGTGAACCGACAATGAACTAGTACCCCCGGGTACACTATTTTGACTAATTTGACCCTTTCGAAATCATCTGGGGACTCTAAATTATCGTTTGAGTCTCTTAAAATATTTTTCTAATCTCATCTACCATTTTTGTCTACGCGTGACACTCGGTTGAAATAACTTTGGTACCTCTATATAATCACTAGACCGTACTTAACAACATTCAAGATTTACTACTCACGTTTAGTAAATTTTTATATCATCATCTTAATCTTTCTTAATCATTATTTCACATTAAATTAATCTTCTCACGTAATTTAAATAAAACGTCTTTTATCGCATTAAATTACTCTACTCATGTAATTTAAATAAAACATATCACATTACATTACTCTACTCGCGTAATTTAAATAAAAAGTAATTAAGAAAAATTTCGGGCTATTACATACTTCCCCTCTTACAAAAGGAATTTCGTCCTCAAAATTAGAAAATACCTATTATGAATAATTTTGGATATTGTTCTCTCATATCCTCCTCTTGTTCCCAAGTAGACTCATCCATATTGTGATGTCCCCACTGTACTCGTACTAAGGGTACCACCTTGGATCTTAGTTTGCGCTTACTATAATCCAAGATAGCCACGGGTCTTTCTTCATACGAGACATCTGGCTGCAAATCAATCTCCTCTAGTGGAATGTGCCAGAAGGCTCTCTTGTTGCCCTTATAATTCTTCAATGATGCCACATGGAATACATCGTGTATTCGCTGAAGATGCTCAGGGAGTCCCAATCTATAAGCTAGCGGTCCCACCCTCTCAATGATGGGAAACGACCCCACGTATCTCGGTGCTAATTTCCCCTTTTTATCGAACCTTATAATCCCTTTCATAGGAGATACCCGAATTAACAGCTAGTTGCCCACATCTAGTTCCACGTGTCTCCTACCGGTGTTAGCATAACTCTTCTGCCTATCTTGGACTATTCGAATACGTCCTCGAATCAACTCTATTTTGGAGGAAGTCTCCTGTATCATCTCTGGCCCCAATAGATTGTTATCCCCCACCTCTAACCGACAGGCGGGTGAACGACACGGCCTCCCGTAAAGCACCTCGAATGGAGCCATGCCAATAGTGAATTGGTAAGAGTTATTATATGCAAACTCCACCAAAGGAAGGTATGGCTCCCAACCTCCCCTAAAATATAGAATACACATCCTTAGCATGTCCTCTAACATCTGGTTTACCCTCTCCGTCTGACCATCCGTCTGTGGGTGATACGCCGTACTCAACCGTAAGTCGGTGCCCATGGCCTCCTGAAAGCTCTGCCAGAAATGTGACACTAATATCTTATCTCGGTATGACACAATATTAATAGGAACTCCGTGAATCTTAACAATCTCTGAAATGAATAGCTGTGCGTACCGCATAGTATCATAATCCGTACGAATCGGTAAGAAATGGTCTACCTTAGTCAAATGATCCACTATCACCCATATGGAATCGTGACCCTTATGTGAGGTTGGTAACCCGGTAATAAAATCCATTGAGATACTCTCCCACTTCCACAGGGGAATATCTAGTGGTTGTAGAATCCCTGAAGGTCTCTGATGGTCAACTTTTACGAGCTGGCATGTAACACACCTTGAGACAAATTCTTCAATGTCTCGTTTCATACCTGACCACCAATATAATCGTGGCATATCCTGGTACATTTTGTCCCCACCAGGATGTACCGAGAATTTTGACCCGTGTGACTCTGTCATAACGGCAAGCCTCAAATCATCATCTTCGGGTACTATCAGCCTACCATTGAATCGCAGTCCACCCTCTGAACTGATGGATTAGGACTCTGCCCCCATGGCCAGTAACTGTCGTACTTTGCCCTGACAAAATGGGTCTTCTGCCTCAGCCCTCACTACCCGCATAACACTCTCGGGAGTGATAGCTAAAACTTCCATGCATGCTCTCGCCATTTCATCCTCGTGTCGAAGTTCACTCCACTTCGCCTTCCAAATTTCTGCTAACTCCTCGGTAGGTCTTCTGCTTAACGCATATACCACCACATTAGCTTTACCAGGATGATACTGTATATCAAATTGGTAGTACTTCACGAATTCAAGCCACCTTCTTTGCCTCATATTCAGGTCCTTCTGAGTGAACAGATACTGCAATGACTTATGATCCGTGAATAGAGTGAACTGCTCGCCCAGAAGATAGTGCCTCCATATTCTCAATGCAAAAACGACCGCTGCCAACTCGAGGTCATGGGTGGGGTAATTCTTCTCATTTGGCTTAAGATTTCGGGACACATAAGCTATGGCCTTCTGCTCATGCTGTAACACACCCCCAAGTCCTTGTAAGGACGCATCAATATAGACTCGGTACTCCACTCCGCTCCTAGGCAAGGCAAGAATGGGGGCTGATGTCAACTTGCCCTTTAATTCATCAAATGCTAATTGACAATTGTCACTCCATACGAAGGGAACTACCTTCCGAGTCAAATTCATCAACGGTCCGTTAATTTTTGAGAATACCTTGATGAAGCGATGATAATAACCAGCCAATCCCAAGAAACTGCAAATTTCGGTCGGTGCCGTGGGCTGTCCCCACTCCCTTACCGCCGATACCTTACTCGGGTCAACAACAATGCCTCTTCTAGATACGATGTGGCCTAGTAACTAAAACTCCCAAAGACAAAATCCACACTTCTCAAATTTGGCGTACAATTGATGGTCCCGCAATGTCTGTAGAACCATTCATAAGTGATCAGCATGTTCCTCCTCCATGCGAGAGTAAATTAGAATGTCGTCTATGAATACAATCACAAACTGATCCAAAAACTCCCTGAATACCCTGTTCATGATATCGATGAATACTTCTGGTGCATTAGTTAGCCCAAAAGGCAGCAGTCTGAACTCTTATGACCCGTACCGCGACAGGAAAGCGGTCTTAGGTACATCCTCTTCATGAATGCGCAATTGGTGGTAACCCAACCTCAAATCAATCTTTGAGAAGTATGCAGCCCCTCTTAATTGATCAAACAAGTCGTCAATCCTCGGTAACGGATACTTATTATGTATCATCACTTTGTTCAACTCTCTGTAATCTACACACAGACGAAGTGAACCATACCTTTTCTTGTGACAACCAGCCTACTAAAATAATAGGTGGCCAGTCCAATACTCTAATATTCACAGGAATCATAGATGGTCCATTCTCAGCATCACTTTCGACTAAAATAATAGTATGAGATAACCACCAATCATTTTAGAAAACGGACTGTCAATGTAAAAGAATTTAAAAGTAAAAGAAAAACACTTAGACAATCCCATTTGTAAAAACGGTGGATATCAAAAACCGATGAAATAAAGAATGACAATAATAATTATCACCGAATAAGCTGTCGGTAAACAGACCAATACAAATAATACAATGAGTATCTCAATTCAATATTTACAATATAATGAATGGGTGCAACACTTGGACAACACGCCCGAATAAATATTCTGAACATAACTAGAGTACAATAGAAGGAAGCATCTAAGACAAGTAACCTATAACATCCGCAATATGCTGTAGCTCCATGACAACTGGAATGGAAATGTAAATACGGGTGTCCATGCGGTAGAGCACCTGTACGGCCAGGAATATATGCAGAAACAGAGAAATATAGATACGGGTCAGGACCCGGTTTGATATAATTACCATGTGACTAAAATGCATGACTGTTAAGTGCGTAATTCTCTCGCATATAACAGTAATATTTCTCACCTCTCGATCTACCAGTGTCCTAGCGTAATATCGTGAGATGGTGTAGTTAACCCTAAGTACTAAGGGCTAACTTCTCCCCAGTCTCAACACTATGCCATATTCGTGCGTGAGGTGTCTCGCAAAGCGAAATCCAAACAAGGAACCCCCCCCGATACACTACTACTTAGGCAAGGTTGATCGTCGAGGTCCATTAGACCCTAAGCACGAAATAATCAATAAATATATATGTGTGTGCATAGGTGTGGGAGGTCACATCTACAGCTACACAAAGAAAATATAAAATAAAACCCATCCAACATCTAATGGAACAATTCCTAATTTTCTTTCTTTTGGAATATACATAAATGGTAACACATTTTATCAAATGTTTACCAAGTCAAACTTAATTACCAATTTGTATTTCCTTTCTTCCATCCAGGAAGAATACATTTTTAAAGCAAGTTTTATTGTCATAAAAATTCTTTACCTTTTTCATAAAATCCCACTTCCCTTCTTCCATCCAGGAAGTGTAATCAAAAGTCATTTTTATTATCATAAAAATACTTTTGTATACCATATGCTTCCACATCCCTTCTTCCATCCGGGAGTGTTACCGAAGCCAAACCATATCCCATTTCCCTTCTTCCATCCAGGAAATGTAAATTAAAGCCATTTTATTATCATAAAATGCTTTAATAAATCTAAGACCGTCCCTTCGAGTTTCCCCATTGGACGCGCCCCAAAATGGATATCATCTTCCAGGGCCTATCTATACAAGACAACCTGGGAACCTACCAACGTCGGGAAGCGGACATATTGCCTGCAGGAAAGTCAGGACCACACCCAGAATCCCCTAACCAGCGCAGTAATACAAAGGCCCATATGGCCTAGGGACTATATCCACCCTGCATTCATTAGCCAGGGGGCTTCACCACAGCACACGCAACTTCCCTTATGATAGAGATTTAGGGACGTGTGTAACCATAAGTTAACACTTATGAAAATCATTACCTTTTTCCCTTTTGAAAACATCCAATTTTACTTTTTCAATATTCATTCATTTAGCCATTAAGTACCAAGTTTTAGAATGTGCATTTCATTCTTATTAAGTCATATTTTATTAATGACCTAAGACCCAAAGTGCCACTAACCTCAAACTAGCCTCCAACAGTTCATACTATTTCATAAACCCTCAAGGTAAGTCTCCATAAGGGAGTGTCTCCCAAAAGCTTAACATTAATATTTTAACTTCCAATTTTACTCTAGGTTAACCTCCTATATCATGTGGACATTAACCTATACAAACTAGCCCTCGGGTAACCCAAATATCCCATCTTGACCTAGGATATTAGTCTAACCAATACAACCCTCCAGGACTCCCCATTACTTCCCAAAGGAAGATTCCTAGGCCTCGAACCTAAAAGAAAAGGGATAAAGAAAAACTAAGGAGAATTTATGGTGAAAAACAGGGGACCGGTCGACCGGTCAAGGGAACGCGGTCGACCTTCCTTACAGGTTTGGTCTGCTAACAAAAGAAGTAAGCTAGTTTTGGCATTACCGGTCGACCGGTCATGGGACCGTGGCCGACCGCGCCTATCAGATCCATGAAAACCCTTCTTCTTCAAAGCCAAAACCGAAACCTAAAGCCCATAATCCTCTAATTTCTTCATTCCCCTCCACCAACAACATTACCCCAACAATTATACACCAAAAGAAACCCATATAATAACCTTAAACCACACAATCTACAAGATTTAAGGATTTAACACCAAAATCAACCAAAAACCCATTTATGGTTTAAACCTCCAAAATTAACTATACATGCAAATTTGTCACATTAAATAAATATCTAGCAAGTATGAAACTTGCCTCGAGGTTCGTAGTCTCTGATCACCTCTAGTAGCGACGGACATCCCGCCCAAATCTTCCATTTCCTCTCTTTCTCTCCATTTCTCCCAACTCTCTCTTCTCTCTATCTCTCCTTTGGCTTCTCTCACGAAAATGAAGAAAAAGAAAGGGGGTGGGGGACTTATACGGGTCTCAAAACATAAATCCCCACATTAAAAAGTTAATACACCACTTAAATGACTCGTAACCACTAATTGAGTTATAATCCCTTAAAAATGCCCGGATCTCAGAAATTACAATTGGGCACTTAATTCGACTATCTCGGTTATTCTAAAAACAACCGCACCCCTATTTTGGCATTCGGGAAAGTGTGAACTATTTATGTGTTCCAGTTTCATTTTATTTCATTAATTATACCCAAATTTAAGTATAGGTCATAACCGTCGTTTTACATATAACGACGCAATAATACACAATATAACGCTATTTACCTTCTCATAAAGGTAAATAGACAAAACATAGTAAATATTATCCCTATGTCTCACAGGAAAAATATTTACTCCAACATCCCCTATTTTATAAAATTAGCCCATTAGGCAAAATAGTATAAAATAGTATCTAAAAAAACCTGGGTTGTTACATACTCCCCCTATTAAAGGGGAATTTTTCCCTCAAAATTCAGGCGTAACCCATAACTATATAAATGGTATACTATACCAAAAACGTGCTATCATACTAGCAAACCCCTCTGCAATACAGCGTCCCCATAGGACACAGACTAAGGTCATCACTATTCGATCTCAGTCCACATAATTATGCGATAACGTAGCGCCAAATCGTCCCTCATGACTATCGATCCAACCCTTCTACTACAGGAGGAGATACCTAAAGCATCTGGGCACAATTTTCCATACTTGACGAGACACGCTACACCCTTACTAGGGAATACTACACTAACTTACAATCGCAGACCCCAATACTACAAACCCTATTCGCATTGGTGTAGTCCTCAAAAGAATTCGGCTCAATGAGCCCAATCATGAAAAAGATATTCTCGGACTACCTAAGCCCCAAAAATATACTATTCGCTGTTTCCATTCCAACGAACAGACAAGGCACATCGCAGACTATACTAGGCCACCCACGGCATCATTCCCGTAGGAAACGATCCAAACTCTTGTGTGGAAATTAGACCCATAAGAGCTACTACTCCGATCTTTCCATTAAATAAAACCCACCCATCCACTTATGGGTGGTAGGATATACCCCATATCCACACGGTTCCCATTTCTTCCTGGAAACTTTACCAGTACCATGACACGAACATCTCGTCTCAGTTCACCACTGTGACAGGAACTGTATATAGATCTAAAACTCCACCACACAGGGCTGGGCGTACTCTCCTGCACTTAGTCCGCTCATTTCCATTGAGTAAGCAGCGATTGGTCCAATGATCCACAATTTTCTCAACTAGGATGATGATCGTTGCATTATCGGCAATTCGATAAAAATGTCCATGGATATACCCACTCCTCGTTCCTTGTTACTCTTTGCACACAAGTAGGTGATAGGGTCAATCATGGACATAAATTCTCTTACAATGGAGTCCCCTCGGTTAAACTCGTTCTACTTGGCGTTCTATGCTATGACTAAACTCTGAGACGGGTTTTCTATTAGGCGCATTGGCTACCCCATCCGCATTTCCTTAGCGAAAGGGAATACCCAATTGATAGTCCTTTATGAAATCCAAATTGTTATTCGTGAAAAGACCCAAACTCCTGCCCAGGAAGTAGTGCCTCTATTCTCTAAGGTAAATACTATCGCTACTAACTCTTCATCAAGCGGGGGACGACACTTCGTAAAAGTGTGAGACACAGGAACACCAAGTCCATGCTTCCGCGTTAACACTTATCGTTCCTGGACAAGACTCGTTCGTTAAAACCACTCTTGATCATAACAACACGAGTGCAGGAGGAAAAAGTCAGCTTATACATCAACTTCTCGAGATCCCATACTTCTCGATCTAGGGACCAAATCCTATTTAGAGTTAACCCACAAACCTATTGTAGTCAACTCCCCCCCACCCTCCTACGAATCATAAAGTCGATCTATCTACCTATCCTAGTCTAGTCATATAGATATAATACTAAATATATCCCTAGTGTCCAAGACCTTTACCGACTTTCGACATTAGCTCGGTTTCATGCGTGGGACGTCTCGCCGAAGCGAAATCAAAACTAGGAACCCTCCCATTACACTACTACCTCGCATTGTCGGTTGTCGAAAAGTAACGGTCGAAGACACATTATCGAGATCGACGGAAATTTTACTCATAACTCTACTAATACATATTTACTTCTAAGTTCTACCATAATAATCAACTGAGGCATTTACTTTCAGTAAAACGCCATAAGTATCTTATCCTAAAATACAGATAAATCTCCTTATAAATGGCCTTCTCATTAAGGCACAACCATAAGTCTCTATCGAACTTTCATAATCTTAGTCTTCCCCACATCGATCAGAGGAAAACTATCATAGTGCTCATATACCGCACATCAACATAGCCCTTAATAACTCATATACGTGATTATTGGTGAAACATTCCAACCCAGCACTTAACCAATAGAAAAAGAAAAGAAAGAACAAAAATAAAATGCACATCTCTCCACTCCCAACGTCGTTAAGGTTCATGCGTGGAGCATCTCGCAAAGAGAAATCCAAACAAGGAACCCCTCCACACAATCCCCTTAACTAGCCGGTTGTGGAGATAAGGAAAATCATACACAAGCAAAGCAAGTAAAGGAAGCAAACAATCAAAGAAAAATAATAAAGCAAAACAAACAAATAATAAACAAAATAAAAATAAAAACTACCTACATACCGTAAACCACCTATATAAAGTCTCAACCTGTATCTAGGGGAGATATTATAGAACCACTAGCTCTTTATTCTAGAACTAGAGATAGGATAGCCTCGCAATTTATTCGCTTGCTATCACACCAACCCAACCAAGAGTATCTCTACTCGTATTTTATAGATAATACAAGTATCACGTACTACACATACCGCCACTCGCCCCATAATGAGTGAAGAGGAAAATACAGAACCTCCCTATCATGGAGGCTATGTAGATATACTTATAATAAAAAAAATAACGATACTATCATAAGCTCGATATACACACGCGGACCTAGGGTTAACACCCTACTACTCCATCTTACCTAAGGAATGCACCACTCGCACCTTAGTCGGAAAGTCTCACCAATCATACTAGCCAACCTCATTGGCCTCTACCACTAGTTCCAAGACACGTGATTCTAGTCTTATCCGAACCAAACTACTTCCATCAATGTCCCAACTAGGCTTCCCATCCTTGCCAGTCAACTTCAATCGATAAGATCAGAATGCGTAGTTCCCTTACTCCCCTTCAAGAAGGAGAACATTCTAGCAGCCTCCCCGACCTTAACTCCGTGAGTCTCCCCCGGGTGGATGTCCACCAATGGGGTCTCATGAACACTACTTCTCTAGAAGTGTTACCAACATCTACTTATGAGCCTATCATTTCCACTGAAAGGCCCTCTCTATGGGAAAAAATATTCTGCCCCACCATGAAGAGGCGATTACCATTCCCTCCACTTCAACCTTACTCCAATGGGTGAAAGGTTTTCCTCAAATCCTCACACCTGGGCACTTCTATACCCATCTATAGGCCAAAACTCTCGGGCCTTACGTTCTCACCGAATGAGGTTACACTTCCTCAATCCAACCGAATTTCAACATGTGGTCCCTGTCAAGGACCTCTCAGCTCCGAATTGACATTGCTTGGAATCCCAAGCATAGTACCACTATCCACCGACAGCGGTACTCGGGAAAACTATTTTCACTATACTTAGTAGTCACAGCAGCAATATAGAATAATGCTACAAGGGAAGGGACCTAAAAAATGGCCCCTATTCCCGACCACAACCTACAGTTCTTAGTAATCCCGCCTTGTGATGCCTTCGTCGCAACCTACCTCAAAGCCCTATATCCGACGACTAATAAGTCCCACACGAACGAGAATAAGATCTTCGGGGTTCTCGTACTATAGCAGGAGAACGGAATCTCACAAGAGAATTCAACGATCTTAATCTTAGGGTTCTACATCAAATAGGGAAAAACGAAGAAGACATAAAACATCCATATAGATTCCTGAGGATTCTAGAACCTATTGCTCTGATACCATCTATGACAACCCGCCTACTAAAATAATAGGTGGCCAACGAAATACTCTAATATTCACAGGAATCATAGATTGTCCATTCTCAGCATCACTTTCGACTAAAATAATAGTATGAGATAACCACCAATCATTTTAGAAAACGGACTGTCAATGTAAAAGAATTTAAAAGTAAAAGAAAAACACTTAGACAATCCCATTTGTAAAAACGGTGGATATCAAAAACCGATGAAATAAAGAATGACAATAATAATTATCACCGAATAAGCTGTCGGTGAGCAGACCAATACAAATAATACATTGAGTATCTCAATTCAATATTTACAATATAATGAATGGATGCAACACTTGGACAACACGCCCGAATAAATATCCTGAACATAACTAGAGTACAATAGAAGGAAGCGTCTAAGACAAGTAACCTACAACATCCGGAATGTGTTGTAGCTCCATGACAACTGGAATGGAAATGTAAATACGGGTGTCCATGCGGTAGAGCACCTGTACGGCCAGGAATATATGCAGAAACAGAGAAATATAGATACGGGTCAGGACCCGGTTTGATATAATTACCATGTGACTAAAATGCATGACAGTTAAGTGCGAAATTCTCTCGCATATAATAGTAATATTTCTCACCTCTCGATCTAGCAGTAACCTAGTGTAATATCGTGAGGTGGTGTAGTTAACCCTAAGTACTAAGGGCTAACTTCTCCCTAGTCTCAACACTATGCCCTATTCGTGCGTTGGGTGTCTCGCAAAGCGAAATCCAAACAAGGAACCCCCCGATACACTACTACTTAGGCAAGGTTGATCGTCGAGGTCCATTAGACCCTAAGCACGAAATAATCAATAAATATATATGTGTGTGCATAGGTGTGGGAGGTCACATCTACAGCTACACAAAGAAAATATAAAATGAAACCCATCCATCATCTAATGGCACAATTCCTAATTTTCTTTCTTTAGGAATATACATAAATGGTACAACATTTTATCAAATGTTTACCAAGTCAAACTTAATTACCAATTTTTATTTCCTTTCTTCCATCCAGGAAGAATACATTTTTAAAGCAAGTTTTATTATCATAAAAATTCTTTACCTTTTTCATAAAATCCCACTTCCCTTCTTCCATCCAGGAAGTGTAATCAAAAGTCATTTTTATTATCATAAAAATACTTTTGTATACCATATGCTTCCACATCCCTTCTTCCATCCGGGAGTGTTACCGAAGCCAAACCATATCCCATTTCCCTTCATCCATCCGGGAAATGTAAATTAAAGCCATTATATTATCATAAAATGATTTAATAAATCTAAGACTGTCCCTTTGGTTTTCCCCACTGGACGCGCCCCTAAATGGCTATCATCTTCCAGGGCCTATCTATACAAGACAACCTGGGAACCTACCAACGTCGGGAAGCGGCTATATTGCCTGCGGGAAAGTCAGGACCACACCCAGAATGCCCTAACCAGTGCAGTAATACAAATGCCCATATGGCCTAGGGACTATATCCACCCTGCATTCATTATCCAGGGGGCTTCACCACAATGCACCCAACTTCCCTTATGATAGCGATTTAGGGAGGTGTGTAAAGTTAACACTTATGAAAATCATTACCTTTTTCCATTTTCAAAACATCCAATTTTACTTTTTCAATAGTCATTCATTTATCCATTAAGTACCAAGTTTTAGAATGTGCATTTCATTCTTATTAAGTCATATTTTATTAATGCCCTAAGATCCAAAGTGCCATTAACCTCAAACTAGCCTCCAAGAGTTTATACTATTTCATAAACCCACAAGGTAAGTCTCCATAAGGGAGTGTCTCCCAAAAGCTTAACATTAATATTTTAACTTCCAATTTTACTCTAGGTTAACCTCCTATATCAAGTGGACATTAACCTATACAAACTAGCCCTCGGGTAACCCAAATATCCCATCTTGACCTAGGACATTAGTCTAACCAATACAACCCTCCAGGACTCCCCCTTACTTCCCAAAGGAAGGTTACTAAGCCTCGAACCTAAAAGAGAAGGGCTAAAGAAAAACTAAGGAGAATTTATGGTGAAAAATAGGGGACCGGTCGACCGGTCAAGGGAACGCGGTCGACCGCCCTTACAGGTTTGGTCTGCTAACAAAAGCAGTAAGCTAGTTTTGGCATGACCGGTCGACCGGTCATGGGATCGCGGTCGACCGCGCCTATCAGATCCATGAAAACCCTGCTTCTTCAAAGCCAAAACCGAACCCTAAAACCCATAATCCTCTACTTTCTTCATTCCCCTCCACCAACAACATTACCCCAACAATTATACACCAAAAGAAACCCATGTAATAACCTTAAACCACACAATCTACAAGATTTATGGATTTAACACCAAAATCAACCAAAAAACCCATTTATGGTTTAAACCTCCAAAATTAACTATACATGCAAATTGATCACATTAAATCAATATCTAGTAAGTAAGAAACTTGCCTCGAGGTTCGTAGTCTCTGACCACCTCCAGTAGCGACGGACAACCGGCCAAATCTTCCATTTCCTCTCTTTCTCTCCATTTCTCCCAACTCTCTCTTCTCTCTATCTCTCCTTGGCTTCTCTCACAAAAATGAAGAAAAAGAAAGGGGGTGGGGGACTTATACGGGTCTCAAAACATAAATCCCCACATTAAAATGTTAATACACCACTAAAATGACTCGTAACCACTAATTGAGTCATAATCCCTTAAAATTGCCTGGATCTCAGAAATTACAACTGGGCACTTAATTCGACTATCTCGGCTATTTTAAAAACAACCGCACCCCCTATTTTGGCATTCGGGAAAGTGTGAACTATTTATGTGTTCCAGTTTCATTTTATTTCATTAATTATACCCAAATTTACGTATAGGTCATAACCGTCATTTTACATATAACGACGCAATAATACACAATATAACGCTATTTACCTTCTCATAAAGGTAAATAGACAAAACATAGTAAATATTATCCCTATGTCTCATGGGAAAAATATTTACTCCAACATCCCCTATTTTATAAAATTAGCCCATCAGGCAAAATAGTATAAAATAGTATATAAAAAAACCTGGGTTGTTACATTTCTTTACAAACAACACCGACGCACCCCATGGCGATGTACTCCGTGGAATGAAACCCTATCCTAATAGCTGCTGAATCTGTTCTCTCAGTTCCCACATCTCCAAAGGAGCCATGCGATACGGTGCTCTGGAAATCGTTCTCGTCCCCGGTGCTAGGTCAATAACGAACTCTATCTCTCTGCTAGGTGGTAACCCTGGTATCTCCTGAAAGACATCCTGAAAATACCTCGCAACTGGGAATGAGTCCAGAGAAACTACAACCCCATGTGAGGTCTCCTCCTCAATATAATATAAATGAGTTCGCGATCCTCCCTCGGGAAGTGGCTTTGCCACAAGGAAAATCTCTTATACTGGGATGGAGAACACGATGGTCCTCTCATAACAATCAACCATTGCCCTCTTATGTGCCAACCAGTCCATGCCTAGGATGACATCATATCCCTCCATATCCAGCACTAGGAGGTCCTCCGTTAGACTCAATCTCCCGACCATAATGTCCACACCTTTACAAATTGAGTGTATAAGGGACCTACTACCCATCGGTGACTCAACACACATAAGATGAATGTCTGCTGTCGCTAATAGACCGGTTGTCCATACAAATCTAGTGGAAATAAATGAATGCGTCGCCCCCGTATCAAACAAAATACTCCCCTCAAGCCCATGAATAGGAAATATACCCGCAACTGTCAGCGGTGCTGGAGGTGCCGGCTGAAATGGAATATCACGGATGTTGAACATACGTCCGTACTGCATCTGCCCTAGCTGTGGGGCGTGTACTGATGCTGGGGCTAATGGAGCCTACTGCCCCTGTTGGGCACCATGTTGTTGTGCCCTGTCTGGCTGTGGACAATTTTTGCTCTTGTTACCCTGCTGGCCACAAGTGAAACACTGGCCCAGGAACTATCTTTGCCCTTGGCCCTGTCGACCTTGCCCTTGTTGTCCCCCATTTTGATTACCTTGGCCCTGTCGGCCCTGAGGGACTGGTTGTTGGGGACCCCACTGGCCCTGCCGGTCAAAGCGATGCCTCTCGTGCTTAAAATTCTTGGTAGAGTTCCCCTGTCGGGAATCCTGCCCTATCTGGCCCACTGTTTGCTGCTGTGATGCGCTGCTACCACTACCCCCATCCACCTTGCCCGGTTGGCTAGGCTCACCCCTCTTATTTCCCCTCGCATGAAAATGTTGATCCTAACAGTGTAGTACAGTGGCATTGATGACATCTGTGTAGGTTACCAACGCCGGATTACCAATCAAATGTTTTCGGATTCTCCAGGTTAGGCCCTCCAGAAATTTGGACTTCTTCCTCTCCTCGTTGCTCACCTCGTTTGGCACAAAATTTTCCAAGCGGGTAAACTCCTCCTCGTAGTCAGCAACTAAGTGATCACCCTGAACTACTTCGCTTAATTTCTTCCACATCTCTGACTCCACTACTGGAGGGAAATACTTGCGGTCAAACCACACCCAAAACTCAGAAATAGTCAAAGTGTCCCTTTCCTCGGTGGTGGTAACTGACTACCACCACTATAGGGCCTCTCTTGACAGACGGAAAGTGGCTAGCATCAATTCATGTACCTCGATGCACTCTAGCATGCGCAAGTGGTGCTGGATATTTTTTTTCTAGTTGCACGCTTCCACTACATCGGTACTGCCCTGAAACTTGGGTGGGTGTCCTTTCTGAAATGTAACCCTGACTCGCTGCCAAGTATATGGTCCTGCTAGAACTGGAACTACCGGTGCCACAGGAGGAGGTACTTGGGGGTGAGGAAAGTGGGCTTCCATGGCCCTCATAGCTGTCTCGACTGCCTAAGCCACTATCACTGCAACCTGAGTAGTGGAGATTAACTCGGGTGGGGGTGGTGGTATCGGTACCTGTGGCTCCTGATGAGCCTCCCTCACCTCCTCTCTGGCTTCAGCCCTCTCTGCTCTCTGTCTCCTTGGTGGCATCTGAAATAAGATTCAAATTGTATAAGTACACAATTTATACAAAATTTAAGAGCAGAAGTATGATAACGCAACAGTGGAAATTTAGAATCAAAAATCCTAATAGTAGGGCTCTACTACAACCAAACGTTACGCTGAATGATAGTAAGACGTACAGATCCTATGGACACTAGAACCTGATGCTCTGATACCATCTGTGACACCCCGCCTAATTAAACCTTGGGTCATCAAGACTTAATTTAATTTAAACAGGTTTCTTAAATGGTTCATTCTTAGCATCATTGCCGAACGCTTTTTAATTTACTAACCACCTAAATGAAATTAAACGAGTGCCAAATTTTATCTTCCTTAAGAAGAAAATTAAACCATACAAACACATTACAAATTCTACTAATAAATAAGCAGTTTGTATAAATACTCTGAAAACAGGTAAAGTTTTGCCGAAAACCACGGCCAATAAAAGACAACTACAAATCCATAACTAGAATAAACTGTAATAGTAAAGGTAGGACAACATGTCCCAACTAAGAATATTAAAAATGAGATCCTGCACTAGAACTGAAAAAGAGGAAGCGTCTAAACAATCCCTGCAACATCCACACTTGCTGCACCTCCCAACTCCCTGGAATGAAATCATGTTGGGTGTCCTTGTTGCTGGGCACCTAAAAGGTTTTTAAAAAATTTACATAGCAAGAGTTAGTACTTAAAACATTTGAAATTTTTTTGCAAGAAGTTATCACAATTAAGTTATTAATTACACATAATAAGGTTTCCCACACTCCCTTGAACTTCCTCACCTCTCTTCTATAATATGTAACTATTGAGGATACTTAGTCTACCTATTTATACTACCCATAAACATAGGTACTTATTTACTGTTCGTTGTCCTTATTCTTGTAATAATTACATCACACTATAAATTATTACTAAGATATTTACAATTCATTTCATTGTCTACTATTCTAAATAAGTAGATTATACACATAGAATACATTTTATCACACAATAATGTATTTACTATCAGTTATCACTAACATACCCTTTTATTACACACAAAGGACTCTTGGCTCGGAATAATTCATCTACCACAAGTAAAAGTTGGTTCGGAATGATCCATCGACCCCAACTATTTAAAAATATAAATATAATACACATATTCTGGTTCGGGACACTTTCATCGTGACACAAGTTAAAAGTTTGGTTCGACATTTTTCATCGACCCAAAACATATAATAATTTTACGTTAGTTCGGAATGTCACATTGACCCTAACATAATTAAATTTAGGTAAAATTATCTTAACCCAAACTTTTTATATAATTTAGTAGGTACACACCCGACCTATCAAATCATGCCCGTACGTAATACATTTTACTTATATTCACTTTACTCATTAGTTTACAATTTATCTCACTATTGTAATCATTCGAGTATTCACGCAACTCTAAGGGTCCTAGTTACCCCTCCCTTAATTCAGTAGTTAAGTTAACTTTAACCTACTGGTATTATCCCGGAACTTTCTCTCACTCTTTCCGTAGTTAAATTCTCGAAACCCCAACGCACGGCTATCCAAAATTTCCATTTCTCCAAAATTTCCACCTAATCATTTATGAAGAAACCTAATGGTACGCCTACTGGTATTTATGAAGTCTCCTCATTGGTAAAATATTATTGCCAAGGTTCCTATCGAGCGACGGTACATAAAGGAAATTTTCACAAAAAATTTCTAAAGTCCAACCAGGGTCGATCGATCGACTGCTCGATCGATCGACATTCAAGGGTCGATCGATCGATCAGGCAGTGACAGACCCAGTTCATCTTCTTCCTACGGGTTTCACCATTTTTATCTCTCTATCTTTCATGATAATCCACCATATTTGCAACCAACAATTTCTAATCATTCCTACATGTTCTAGGATGATTACTAAAGATTTAAAACAACAAAGTCAT
The DNA here is from genome assembly GCA_949130495.1 of Sambucus nigra. Lineage (NCBI taxonomy): Eukaryota > Viridiplantae > Streptophyta > Magnoliopsida > Dipsacales > Adoxaceae > Sambucus > Sambucus nigra. The sequence continues at coordinate 50,933,934 of OX422215.1, forward strand.
TATAGATCTTAGCCAAATCAACTAAAAATCTCTCTAATATTCAAGAACCCCTAAAAATGCATTCTTTATATCTTTCATCCAAATTCCAGATTTTTAGTTCGAGTTAATCATCTAGTTTTCTATGATATCAACCTACTTGGAAATCCAAAAACGTCCTACTTGCAATCCTTATGAATCGTGGATCATAATCAATTGTTTTATTCCCAAGAATATCATAAAAATCATGTTCTTCCTAAAGCTTAATTATGGGTATTATAACTCAATTATTTTGTAAATAATCACTTGCCTTATGATTCCTAGGGTCTGATTTCGTGGTTGTTGATTACGGTTGATGATTTTGTTCCTTCAATCCTTCTTCTCAACAGATTGGTGGTGAAATCTCCTTAGAATTTCCTTTCCTTCCTTCTTTTACCTCTCTCTCTCTTCTCTAATGGCCATGGTGTATTTTATTTCTTTCTAACCCTAGAATCAAACTCATATAATCTGATTTAGGGTTACAAATTCGTTGGTGTACTTACCCATAAATGTAAAGAGACCAAAATGCCCTCGAATGGTCCCGGTTTATCCCGAAAGAGACCCGACAATGAACTAATACCCCCGGGTACACTATTTTGACTAATTTGACCCTTTCGGAATCATCTGTGGACTCTAAATTATCGTTTGAGTCTACTAAAATATTTTTCTAATCTCATCTACCATTTTTGTCTACGCGTGACACTCGGTTAAAATAACTCAGGTACGTCTATATAATCACTAGACCGTACTTAACAACATTCAAGATTTACTACTCACGTTTAGTAAATTTTTATATCATCATCTTAATATTTATTAATCATTATTTCAAATTAAATTACTCTTCTCACATAATTTAAATAAAACGTCTTTTATCGTATTAAATTACTCTACTCACGTAATTTAAATAAAACATATCACATTACATTACTCTACTCGCGTAATTTAAATGAAAAGTAATTAAGCAGAATTTCGCGGTATTACACCTACATTAAACTTTGGGTGATAACCCTATTGTTGGAGATATATATCTGTTGGAAGATTATTTATATCATAGGAGAAATTGATGAATATGCCTCAAGTGAAGGATCGTATTCATATATTGAGGAAAGTTAATGTGTTTTGGACGACGGGTAGTATATTGAGGATTATGTATACTTATGGTCGAGTTCAGAAATCTTATACATATGAACGAGAAATAGTGTGTATATATATATATGGATATGTGAATATATATTTGTAGAAATATGAATATAAGTGTATACTAATGTTATGAATATGTAAACCGTATGTGTTGGTTTAATTATGTGATGTAATCATATAGATGTATATATATTGTGTTTGTGAATGGTATATATACTTGTATTGTGAAGCATACCCAGCACGTGATATCATTGGGATGTTGCGCGATGAGGGTGAGCACCCTGGCTCGAGGAGCAGAGTGTGTATATTCCCCAGGTCATAGTCGTCCATTTTGTTATTATGTGATATACATTTTTTGGGGGGATGAGACGTGGTGGGTATGTTTCGTCTCATTGTCGGTTAGGAACTATGATCACATCCCATGCGTTATGATTTGGTTATGACCACAAAGTGGGTGATATTTAGTCCCATCGGTGGTCCTCAGCATGGTATATGAGTAATTCCCTGGAAGATGATAGCATAGTGCAGTATGTTAGCATTCTATAGCCAGTTATATACTGTAGATGGAAATTGCACATTATATGTGTTATGTACACGTGGCTATGAGAATGAATGGTTGTATATATATATATATATATATATATATATATTATATCTTAGAGGTGAAACGGATATGAAATCTCTATAGGGTAAATCTTGGCTGATTACGGTGTACTAGATTGTTAGGGGTTGATGTATCGCACTTAAGGAAAATCTCGGTTACATCAACCCAAGAATTTAGTCGAGAATTTGAGGTTGTTCCTAGACAGTGATATAAGTTGTAGTAGTAGTATGATTGCATTGTGAAACCCCGCTCAATTAAATATAGGGTGATCAGTCCTATACCAATTTAAAACAGAATATTCAGTTGGTTCATTCTTAGCATCACTATCGAAAAAAATTTAACATATTAATCACCTAATATAAAATTAAGCTAGGTGTCAAAACATTACCAATTTAATAAAACCAAGTAAATCCATTATAATTTAGTCTTAAAATATAAACCATTCACCACTCATAGGAATGTAAATAACTACTGAACATCAATCAAGTATTGAAAAAAATAAGACTGGATAAAACCTCCGAGTTCAAAACTCCAAACCATACAATAAACTGAATACAATTTCTCTGATGGAAGAACTAGAAGTGGGCGACTTATGCCCTAGATAAGAAGTCTAGATGAAACTGAATGGGGAGGATAGATGCGTCTACTGCAAGGACCTACATCTTCCACAACAGCTGCACTACGTTAAGCAATACAAATCTCTAAATCTTATACTCCTCTGGCTGGGCACCTGATATAATACATATATAGCAAAAGAGAGAAGAGATACAAGCAACGGGTCAGAGCCCGATGTGCAAAAATGATTTAGCAAATATTTAAAACTGGTTCTTAAAACAAGTCTTATAGGCATGTTAGTTATCTAACTCTCACATGAGTTTCTCACCTCTCGTCTATTGTGCAATCCTATCATACATCTAATTTTCCCCTAGTTATACCTCCCTATCTAACTAATCAGAAACCATACTAATACCAACGATGCTCACAATTAGTATTCCCGTATCGCCCATACAATACGATATTCAGATAGTTTATCTCCCATACTAAATTTCATTATTTACCGTTTGAATGGTTAATCTTTCATTCACTAAGATTATTATGCTTCCCATTTTCATTTTTACCTACTAGTCTCATAAAGTAGAAAGTTACCCAAGTACAATAATACATATATATAGTCTCATCATCCCTATATATATACACTAATCCTGCACACTTAGGTTAAGACCACTTGATGCAATGTAATCATTATTAAAATTACCAAGTCTACTAATTTCACACAGTAGCAATATTCACAAGTCCATATATATATATATATATATATATATATATATATATATATATATATATATATATATATATATATATATATATATATATATGTAGTCACATCATCCCTATACATATACATATACCAATCTTGCAGCCCCGACTAAGCCCCATTAGTGCACATGTATTGGAAATTATGCATCCTCGGGTTAGCACCCATTAATGCACCTATCAATAATAATTCAGCACCCCCGGGTTATCACCCATAAGTGCACCTAACAATAGAATATTGTATCCCGAGGTTAGCACCCATTAATGGACCTATCCATATTAATCCAGCACCCTCGGGTTATCACCCATTAGTGCGTCAAACAATAATTGTCTTTATACCCCCGGGTTATCACCCATTAGTACACTTAATAATAGAGTTTCTGCACCCCCCGAGTTATCACTCAGTAGTGCTCTTAACTATAAGGTTCTTCCACCCCCGGTTTATCACCCACTAGTGCTCTTAACAATAATATCACATAATAGGCACGCACACATCCTATTATAATTTATAGGTATTTTCTCCAACCTACATATATACTCCCCATACATATTTTAACCTTATTACTACATATAGTATAAATAATTAGATTACTATCTCTCTTGAATATCTAAGGTACATCCCCTCTATACCGAAATAATTAAAGTATTAATTCTCATATACTTTCTCCAAAATTCTTTCCTGTTTGAATTGACTATTTGGTAGTTTCTCTCACTCCACAAACAAAAAAAACTCCAAATTTAATTCTATTAAAAATTCCCTGAAATTCACCCTGTGGTTTGAACCAGAATGACATGTCGTTCAAACCAAAATGTCATGTCATTCGAACGACTTCTAATGTCATTCGAACCACTTCCACAAGTCGTTCGAACCACTTCACGCGAGATCCCCATCTCGTTTGAACCACTTCGCGTGAGATCGGGCGAGATTTCACTGTTCTTCTTCTTCACCAAACTTCAATGTTTTTCACCATTTTTGAACCTAAAAACCTCTAAAATTCAATTCCCAACAACTCATCATCAATACCCATCAACCCCTAACAGGTTTTAGATCATTTCTATCATCCTAGGATCCTTAATTCGTCATTAAACATCATAATTACATAAAAACCCCAAATTAATTCACATGAAACCTAGTTTCCAAAATTCCAATTCAAGAACCTAATCAACCCAGATTCGTTCATCAATATATAATCAAATTTCGTGATTAATGCTCTACATACATGAAGGAAATTCATCCACTAATTAAACCAATCATTAATCATAATTTAAATATCCAATTTTCACCCAATTAACATATAAATCATGATTAATTTCACCTATACTAACATGATCTTGATTATTGCTAAAAGAAAGCAAGTAATAAACACTTGCCTCGAATATGACGGTCTGATCCTTTGGTGATGTTGGTACATACGCATTCCTCTCATCTCGATCTATGCGTTGGTGGTCACGGTTGTGCAAGGTGATGCCAATTGAGGTTTCTCTCTTGGAATTTGGTTCTCCCTCACACCCTTCGTGGCCGTTCTAACTTCCTATCACTTCTTAACCCTAATGGACTTTCTTGGATGATATAATTATTGTCTAATTTTCGTCCATTTAGTTATCCCAAAAATCCAAATTACAAACTACCCCTACGGGGTGCCGGTTTGGCCTAAAATCTTTTGGAGTCCAAATAACATACTCGGGTAGTGTTTTCTGACTATCTCAACCCTTACGGACTCAAAGACACACTCTAAATGACCATACAAAATAATAAAAATAAACTCTCTTTTTATTCCATTCAATTAATCCTGACACGACTCACATGCATAACAGACTTAAATTACCAACCTACCGTATTTCTCACTTCCGACAATTTATCAAATATCATAATTACATATTAAATATCACCCAGTAATATTCAATAGTTCACAACAATAAGTATTAACCCTTGGCACGCTAGTTAATAATTATTTAAATCCGGATTAATAACAAATTAATTTCTCACATTTCAATTCAATTAATCCAACAACAATAATTAATCGCATACTTATTCCCATAATAATAATAATTAATCACATAATTATTTAAATCGTCAAAAATACGTGGTGTTACTCCCTTTTTCCCCCTTTAGAACGGAATTTCGTTCATAAATTCGGAAAAAGTATACCATGTACTGACAACACTGTAAAAAAATTTGCATTGCATCCCAGTGCTCACAAGTAAGCTACTCCGTACCACCCACATAGTACGCTATCGAATACCCTTAATTTGAACACTTCACACGTGCTTGCTTTAAACTCCAGGTTACCCTGTCATATAGGCTCGTGCCCAATCCTGTCTACTTAAGGTTCACTACTTCAACATTATTTTTTATATTCACTATCTAACCTTCTACTATTTGCACTTAATAGATCTATCCTCTTTTTACATTCATACGACTCTATCTCGTGTCATTCATACAAGTAAATTGCCTGTGCAATATATATTTCACACACAATATATAGGATAATATCGATTCTTCTCCGACATTTGTAATCATAACTGCCCCTCACCTTTAATTATCAAGTAGGACAACGACAAAGATTATCATGACATACTTCCACTGGCACTCTGCCCGAACGTGAACTTACAGGAGTTATTTGGACACAAACTCCACTAGTGGAAGGTACTTCTCCCGCCCTCCTCTAAGATCTCAGGGTTTACATAAAATTTTCTCTCCCGCATCCGTTTAGACCACTTCTCCTTACCCATCCCTCTGTGGCTATTAAGCTATACTCAATCGCATCTTAGTACCTATAATTTCACCATCTCAGCTACATGAGAAGATCCTTAGCGATACTCGTCCATTCTCTAGTGGAAGGAGCCCCTACCGGTTTCGAATTGTCCACCATTTTTCAATCTGTCAGGTGACCCACTGCAAGACTATCCTTGCAACATTAACCTACTTTGTAAGCCATCACCACTGTTGTTTGTATTCTGATACATTTTATACTCTCTTGAATAAATTTCAATTCATCTTGAAACGTAAGTTTTGACAAATCTCACGGAGTAATCTTTGGATTACCCGATTATATGTTATCAAATTCACATGCTAATCATAATCCACTACCTAATTCAATCACCCAGGGCGCCCATACACCCTATGTCTCGCGCATCATTATAAAAAGACATTAAAATTTTCTTACCTCAATTCTTGCACTCTCGGTATGGTGATGTGGTAGGGGTACAGTCAACCACCCCACTAGTCAAAACTTAAACCATCCCTCAATGGAAATATTCATCTATTTCGAAAAAAACTAAGGCTAGGCTACTCAATTGGCTTAAGTCATAAACAAATTATTAACTGTCAATTATATTCCTTTATAGGCATAATAATTTCACATACAAAACTTATGAACTATCGACCAAACTTCTCTCCAACTGCCAACGTTCGCTAGTTTAATGTGTGGGATGTCTCGCAAAGCAAAATCCAAACAAGGACCCCCCCCCAATACACTACTATCTAACCTAGTCAGTTGTTGAGGTCCGTAAGGCCTTTAGTACCTACGATGTACTTTCCCATAATCTATGTATTGTGACATAAAAGTTTACTTGTCCACTCTCATGTCTCTAAAAATGTAACATGAAGCATGGTGCCCTCCCTATCCCAAGTACTTGGCTCTATAAATATATAACGAGCTATATTTCGCCGCTCGATAAGAACACAATGTATTCTAAGTCTTAACAGACAAATAAATCCCTATGCTCGGGAATCGCATATAATTAGACACTTTATTCGCTGAGGTCTATATTATCATGAAGGTTTCATATGTACTCATATCTGGGTCCAACCCTATTTCAGGTGGCGCCGTACAAAACTAAGATCACTCCTCCCGGAGTATCCAGCACGATTGTCATATCACTACATATTTACTATCGTTTAACCATATGGTAATTAATCACTACACATTACCATAATAAACTCTACTAATGCTAACTCACTGCAGTAGTAAATTATAATGACAAAACAAATTGTTAGGGCCCTCCCAGTTCACTCACGAGCAATCATCAAAATGCCCTGCTAACAACGAGAAATACGTTTGTAACAAGATTGTTAAAACTAACATTCGTAGTAAAGTCGGACCCGCACGTGCAGTTTAGGGTTCCCCATTTACATAAAAGTTTTGGTACACCCACGTCACTAGGATCTATCCTTTACTCACAAGGAAGAATCAAAACCTAACTAGTCTCCCCCAATCACAGGGTCTCAGCACGTGGTTGCCATCATGACCCATGAACATCGGCCATAATCATACATCCTAGCATTTCATCCTATGGTTGTCCCCTCTCACCATGGACAATTTATTCCATCATGTGGATTTCACGCCCATTATTAAAATGTTGGCTCAAACTCTCCAGGCCTCAAATATAGCTGTATAAAACTCCCGTTTACATCTCGGGTCCCGTAGACTCTGACATATTGTGCGCTACTATTAACAAGGAATCTACTGGTCCAACCTGAACCCATCATTATCGGGTTGTAAATATCCTGGGCCTAATTCTCTTGACCCCGAATTCCTTCGCTGGAAGTCTCACCCCTCAAGTCGTTAAGCCTAACTGGCACGATTTACCATTTCTTATCTCTTTGATCTCATTTCTGAATTGTGGACACCTTCAATACTTGTACTTCTACTTCCTTCACATAAGGAAAAGTTCACGATCCATTTCCCCATCACTGGTCCCACTGACCATTTTGGGAATGTCCTTCTCTCGGACCGACAGTCTCAACTCACTATTATTCTTCCATTATCCCTTTGGATACGCTAGCTATTGGGAACAATGGTTGGCCTCTACAGCCTGATTGACTTCATTATCCTTTTGAAGTTAATCACTTAAAATCATCTAATCGAGTTCCCTATTGGGCATACTCTCACGTGGGGTTTAATTAACACCGTCAAATTCAGATCCTCCTCTTCAGCAGGTTCGTTAACCCTTTTTACTCCCTTCTCTTGGAAGGACTGCAATCTCTAGAAACCTTGTAACTTTGATGACATCAATATTAGTCATACTATCTTTATTTCTCATTCACAATGGTATTCTACTCACGGGTCTTTTATCAACTATAAAACCTTTGGATAATTTATACCCCTCTGCCTGGTACGAACTTCATTATGCAATTCAACCTTTCTGTCACGATCATTTTCTATCTTACCTATTGTGCTAAACGTCAAAATTTTACTCACATTTTGTTAGCACACCAAATGGAAGACTTCAGAGTCCAATCGTACTCAAATTTCTCTCTAAATTTCAAACACACTTCTTTATATGTGGTGATTGCCTCTAATCACTACATGATGCTCCTAAGAGCTACAACTTTTAACTCCAAATTTAATTATGAGTGCCGTCACTCCCCACTCTACACAATTGCCTTCGAATTTTCTACCTCCGCTGGTCTGTTACACTTTCTCATTTTCTTTTCCACATCTTCGCCGATGGGTCTTCAAAGGATTCCCTCTGATTTTCCCTTTATCGACTATGCTAGGTGGCCCTAAATTCACTCCACCGTTATCTATGACTGTGTCTTGGGAACCCACAGTTCCCGAGTGACAATTTTACTATCTCTTACTTAAGTAATTCTCGTGGTGATTTTTTTCCCAATCACTCTTACCCGATTGCTCTATGTCTTATGTTGAGCTTCTCCTCGCGCAGTTCTTCTTACGGACCTCGCTGGTCATTCTAAAATGTTCGGTGTTCGAATCACATAGAATTTCATATAATGAGTCAATTCCGTTATAATTCTTAGCAGGAGAACTTAGGTCGCATACGTAAGGGAACACAACAATCCTATCATAGGGCTCTACATCAAAAAACGATACGCTAAAATGGAACAAGCCGCACAGATCCTAAGGACTCTAGAACCTGATGCTCTGATACCACCTGTGACACCCCGCCCAATAAAATATAGGGTGATGAGTCCTCTACCAATTTAAAACAGGATATTCAATTGGTTCATTCTCAGCATCACCGTCGAAAAACTTTTTAACATATTAATCACCTAATATAAAATTAAGCTAGGTGTCAAAATATTACTAATTTAATAAAACCAAGTAAATCAATTATTATTAATCTTAAAATATAAACCATTCACCAGACATAGGAATGTAAATAAATACTGAACATGAATCAAGTATTGAAATAAATAAGACTGGATAAAACCTCCCAGTTCAAAACTCCAAACCATACAATAAACATAATACAATATCTCTGATGGAAGAACTAGAAGTCGACGTCATATTCCCTAAATAAGAAGTCCAGATGAAACTTAATGGAAAGGGTAGATGCGTCTATTGTAAGGACCTACAGCTTCCACAACAGCTGCAGCACGTTAAGCAATCCAAATCTCTAAATTTTATACTCCTATGGCTGAGCACCTGATATAATACATATATAGCAAAAGAGAGAAGAGATACAAGAAACGGGTAAGAGCCCAATGTGTAAAAATGATTTAGCAAGTATTTAAAAGTGGTTCTTAAAACAAGTCTTCTACGCATGTTAGTTATCGAACTCTCACACGAGTTTCTCACCTATCGTCTATTGTGCACGCCTTACGTACATCTAATTTTCACCCAGTTATACCTCCCAGTCTAACTAGTCAGAAACCATACTAATAATAACTATGATCCCAAGTAGTATTCCCGTATCGCCCATACAGTATGCTATTCAGATTGTTTATCTCCCATACTAAATTTCATTATTTTTCGTTTGAATGGTTAATTTTTTATTCCCTAAGATTATTATGCTTCTCATTTTCATTTTTATCTACTAGTCTCATAAAGTAGAAAGTTACCCAAGTGCAATCATACATACATATAGTCTCATCATCCCTATATATATATACACTAATCCTGCACAATTAGGTTAAGACCACTTGGTGCAATGTAATGATTATTATTATTATGAATTCTACTAATTTCACACAGTAATAATATTCACAAGTCCATATATATATATATATATATACTGATCATGCGCCCTCGGCTAACCCCCATTAGTGCACAAACCTCGAAATTATGCATCCTCGGTTTAGCACCCATTAATGCACATATCAATAATAATTCAACACCCCCGGGTTATCACCCATTAGTGAACCTAATAATAGAATATTGCATCCCTGGGTTAGCACCCATTAATGCACCTATCCATATTAATCCAGCACCCTCGGGTTATCACCCATTAGTGCGCCAAACAATAATCATCTTTGGACCCCCGGGTTATCACCCAATAGTATACTTAATAATAGAGTTTCTTCACACCCGAGTTATCACTCATTAGTGCTCTTAACTATAAGGTTCTTGCACCCCTGGGTTATCACCCATTAGTGCTCTTAACAATAATATCACATAATAGGCACACACACATCCTATTATAATTTATAGGTATTTTCTCCAACCTACATATATACTTCCCATACGTATTTTAACCTCATTACTACGTATAGTATAAATAATTAGATTACTATCTCTCCCGTAATCTCTAAGGTACATCCTCTCTATACCGAAATAATTAAAGTATTAATTCTCATATACTTTCTCCAAAATTCTTTCCTATTTGAATTGACTATTTGGTAGTTTCTCTCACTCCAATAAACCAAAAAACCTCCAAATTTAATTCTATTAAAAATTCCCTGAAATTCACCCTGTGGTTTGAACGAGAATGACATGTCGTTCAAACCAAAATGTCATGTCGTTCGAACCGGAATGACATATCATTTGAATGACTTACAATGTCGATTGAAACACTTTCACATGTCGTTCGAACCACTTCGCGCGAGATCCCCATATCGTTTAAACCACTTCGTGTGAGATCGCGCGAGTTTTCACTGTTCATCTTCTTCACCCAACTTGAACGTTTTTCACCATTTTTGAACCTAAAACCCTCTAAGATTCAATTCCCAACAACTCATCATCAATACCCATCAACCCCTAACAGGTTATAGATCATTTCTATCATCCTATGATCCTTAATTCGTCATTAATCAACATAGTTACAAAATCCCAAGTTAATTCACATGAACCCTAGTTTCCGAAATTCAAATTTAAGAACCTAATCAACCCATTTTCGTTCATCAATTTACAATCAAATTCTGTGATTAATCCTCTACATACATGAAGTAAATTCATCCACCAATTAAACCAATCCTTAATCATAATTTAAATCTCCAATTTTCACCTAATTAACAAATAAATCATGATTAATTCCACCTATACTAACATGAGCATGATTATTGCTAAAAGAAAGAAAGTAATAAACACTTACCTCGAATATGACGGTCTGATCTATTGGTGATGTTGGTACATACGCGTTCATTTCTTTTTGATTTGCGCATTGGTGGTCACGGTTGTGCAAGGTGATGCCAAATGAGTCTTCTCTCTTGGAATTCGGTTCTCCATCAAACCATCCATGGTCGTTCTAACTTCCTATCACTTCTTAACCCTAATGGACTTTCATGGATGATATAATTATTCTGTAATTTTCATCCATTTAATTATCCTAAAAATCCAAATTACAAAACTACCTTTACGGGGTGCAGGTTTGGCCTAAAATCTTTCGGAGTCCAAATAAAATACCCGGGTAGTATGTTCTAACTATCTCAACCCTCCGGACTCAACGACACACTCAAAATGACCATACAAGTTAATAAAAAGAAATTCTCTTTTTATTCCCTTCAATTAGTCCGGACACGACTCACACGCGTGATAGACTTAAATTACCAAATTGTCGTATTTCTCACTTTCGACAATTTATCAAATATTATAATTCCATATTACATATCACCTAGTAATATTCAATAGTTCACAACAATAAGTATTAACCCTTGGCATGCTAGTTAATAATTATTTAAATCCACATTAATAACCAATTAATTTATCACATTTTAATTCAATTAATCAAATAACAATAATTTATCGCACACTTATTCCCATAATACTAATTAATCAAATAATTATTTAAATCGTCAAAAATATGGGTTGTTACGTGCATGGATGACATAATGGATCCCTACGATCACCATCATCAAGGAATAGTGTATTGGGGGGGTTCCTTGTCCGGATTTCGCTTTGTGTGACGCCCCACGGACAAAATGCGGTGCCATGTTGAGAGTAAAGAGAATCTTTGTTAATTGTACTTGTATGTATCCGAAGTATGATTGTGTGGATGACATAATGGATCCCTACAATCGACATCGTCAAGGAGTAATTGTGACACCCCGCCTAATTAAATACCGGGCGATCACTCCTTTATTAAATTAAATCAAGGTAAACAGCTGGTTCATTCTCAGCATCATTGTCGATAAAAATAAATTTTCCAATTTAACACCCTAAATAATTAAGCTAAGTGTCAAAGCCATATATTATACATAACTTTCTAAATTTTATTTAAAGAAAAAGATTTATTTATCTAAAAACAACATTTCTACAATTAAGAATCACACCACAATAAACCTGGAACACAAACCAATTAATTTAAAATATTTGTAAATCGAATGTGAACATGTGAAATATAAAGTAACACAATACAAACTGAATAAATCCCATAGTAACAATACTAGAAGTAACTGAAGTACAAATGTCTCAATAATAATGAAATAAGGGAAAGGGCGACACATGCCCAATAAATGAGAATACTAGAAGTGGAGTCAGTAAAGGAAGCCGTCTATGCAAGTGACCTGCAACTCCCACCTAAGCTGCAGCACGTTCCTCTCAAGGGATCCTAATCAAGATGCCCTTGTGGATGGGCACCTGAAATATATACATATATATACAAGGGAGAAAGAGAAAAAGAAACGGGTCAGAGCCCGAAAGTGTGTTTGATTTAAAATACGTTTAGCAGGTATTTAAATTGATACATGCCAATGCAACAACATATTAGAGCGACACTCTCTTGAGAAATTCTCACCTCTCTTCTAATGTGCACACCTATCGTACTAACCTTCCCAACAGTTTATCTTATCATTTTCTCATACTAACCTTCCCAATAATATATCTGACCTCAACCTACTCATAAGATTTCAAAACCGAACAATATCATTGTTTAAAAAGAATACTTCCAATTAGCAGCACAACTCCCATTGCAGATTTTATTAATTTATAAAGGTTTCTCGGTGTCATATTATACTTCACAAAACAAGTATTTACTATATGTGTCATCAACCATGTCCTACTTATCAAGTCACAGTAGGCAGTTTCAGTTTCTAAATTACATATATATATTAACTACTCGTATAATATATATAACATAACATCTCCCCAAATAAAACTATGGTGCGTGCATACTTCTACTATCCAAACCCCATACCACTCATATCAAGGGGAATACAAGTTCGTAATCACTCTCGAACTGTATTAACACATACACAATTAATATCGAGGCGAAGCATAGATTCCAAGTCGCTAAGAAGATGGCACATACTCGCGTCTCTTAGGACCGTATGAACTATCAATTCGATAGCCTGTACCAAGGATATCTATCTTCTAGGGTACAAGTCAATATCCCCCATAACGGTCTCATCGAGATAAGACTGTCCCAGCACGGTAACCCCAAGGATAGCAAGTAACGCGGTATGTTTTTCACATGTATATAATATATGTACACACGATCATATATATATACCACAGTTATCATATTAGTTTAGGTTCTTCTCGTCACCCATAATTATACCACTTATCCTTAATTTCACATTATTAGTATTACGTATAAGGTTTCATCTCTAACCTTAACTCGAAGGGTTTTCTCACTTAATACGTAACATTCGTTGACTCTATCCTTCCAAGTACGAAATTCAGTAGGTATACCTCTATTTACTATCGTAGCTATTCGTCGTAATCTCTCACTTGAAATACGTATTTTCATCGTTCATTATATAATTATCCCAAAAATAAGATTCTCGTCTTATAATAAAGTTGCCAACACTTATTCATATGTCCTACTGGTCATTCCTATCCCCCAAAACATTTCATTAAGAATTCCTAAGAATTATTTCGCAATAAATTTAATTTAACTAATTAAACAAGGGAAATAGGAGCCTGCCAGGAGGGGTCGATCGATTGAGGTCTGGGGCTCGATCGATCGAACCTTCGATCGATCGAAGCTCTAGGCTCGATCGATCGATCAAGCAGGTCTGCGAAAATCTGCAGAAATGCAGTTACGGGTTCTACCAATTTTTTTCATCTAAAACCATTTTTTGCCATTCTAAACGTCCCAAAAATCCTACTACTCGCATTATAACAATATACCATATGTTTTCAACGTAAAGCATGTGTATATCTAACATTAAACATGGATAATTAACCCAAAATTCCATCTAATCATCAAGAACCCTAGAGTTTTTCTTAATCATGATTCTAATCTGTTTTTACCAGAATTTCCTTACAATATATCATCAAAATTTCGTGGGTTATATTCCTCTACATGGCAAGGACTCCAGAATTTTCATATAAATCAATACTACATGAATTTTCCTAACACAAATTGGGTTTTCTTCAATAGTTTTCATCTCTAATCAATCCTAAACTAATATGAAGATTGCACTAACGAAAATACGCAAGATAAATTCTTGCCTAGGATTTTTGACGTTCTGATTTGCAGATGATTTTGGTGTGGTTGCGTAGCCCGTTGCGCGATCTACGCGGTGGTGGTGGTTATGGTGCAAACGGATGACTTTTGGGGCCTTGGATTGCCTTGGAGCTTTCTCCTTTCTTCTCTAATGGCCGTCACTTGTGTTCTGAATATTCTAACCCTAAAAGACTAACCTAATGGCTGATATAGGTTGCTGAATTTCGTGGGTTTAATTACCCAAAAAGGTGAAATGACTAAATTGCCCTCCCGGGGTACCAATTAGGCCTAAAAACGCCCCGAGACGCAAACTAAACTCCCGGGTACACTTTTCTGACTATCTTGACCCTTCCGGACGCGTTGGCGCGCTCAAAACGACCATACGAACAACTAATAAAATATTCACTTTTTATTTAACAAAATTAGTCCCGACGTGACACGGGCACGTCCCGACTTAAATTTCTGAAATAGTCATTTAATTCACTCATGACTTTCAATATAACCAATATAATATATTACTTTGCTCATTAGTAATATTCAAAAAATTTCCCATAATTACTAACTCTCGTCATGTTAATAATTATAACATAATTAATTTTCGGATTTTTATTAAATAAATCATTCACATTAAATTTAATAAATCCTCAAATTAATATAGCATAAAAAAATATGGGGTATTACATACTTCCCCCCTAATAATGGAATTTTGTCCCGAAATTCAAAAAATAAGGCGTACCTGGTAAAAACAATTCTGGATATCTCTCGCACATATCGGCCTCGTGCTCCCAAGTGGATTCCCCCACATTATGATGCTCCCACTGGACTCGTACAAGTGGAACTATCTTTGACCTCAATCTCCTCTCACTATAGTCTAGGATAGCCACCGGTCTCTCCTCGTAAGAGCTATCAGGCTTTAAATTGATCTCATCTATCGCAATGTGAGTATGGGCCATATCATTCCGAAGATATCGTCTCAACGACGAGATGTGGAATACATCGTGGATGCGATGTAAATGTTCTGGCAGTCCCAACCTGTATGCAACTGGCCCAATCCTCTCGATGATGGGAAATGGTCCCACATACCTCGGAGCCAACTTCCCCTTCTTCCCGAACCTCACCACTCCCTTCATGGGAGATACACGCAATAACACTTGTTCCCCCACACTAAACTCCCGGAAGAATCGTTTCGCATTGGCGTAGCTCTTCTGCCTATCCTCGGCTACCCGAATACGACTCCTAATCATTTCAATTCTCGCGGAGGTCTCCTGAATCACCTCTGGTCCTAGCAACTTGTTATCCCCCACTTCGAGCCAACAAGCTGGGGAACGACAAGGTCTGCCATACAAAGCCTCAAATGGAGCCATACCAATCGTAAACTGATACGAGTTATTATAAGCGAACTCTACCAGTGGAAGGTGTGGCTCCCAACTTCCTCCAAAATCAAGGACACACATGCGTAGTATATCCTCTAACATTTGATTAGTACGCTCTGTCTATCCATCTGTCTGTGGGTGGTAAGCTGAACTCAAACTCAACTCAGTACCCATAGCCTCCTGAAAGATTTCCCAAAAACGTGACACGGAAATCTTGTCCCTATCTGACACAATATTTAGGGGCACCCCGTGTAATCTGACAATTTCCACTATGAACAACTGAGCATACTGACCTGTGGTATAATCTATCCGTGCCGGCAGAAAATGAGCCACCTTGGTCAAGCGGTCTACAATCACCCAGATAGAATAATGGCCCCGCTGTGATGTAGGCAACCCTGTAATAAAATCCATGGAAATACTCTACCACTTCCACGCGGGTACTTCGAATGGCAGAAGCAATCCGGAAGGTTTCTGGTGGTGCACCTTCAGTAGTTGGAAGGTAGAACACTTGGACACGAATTCGGCGATGTCCTTTTTCATCCCACTCCACCAGTATTATCGCCTCATATCCTGGTACATCTTATCGCCTCCCGGATGTACTGCAAATCGGGACCCATGAGAATGAGTCATCACTTCATGACGTAACTCTGCTCCTTCTGGAACCACCAATCTCCCATTAAACAGCAAACCTCGATCAGAACTAACAGAATAGGACTCAGCACCCTCGGCTAGAAGTCGCACAATTAGCTCCTGGCAAAACGG
This sequence comes from Sambucus nigra, assembly GCA_949130495.1. NCBI lineage: Eukaryota > Viridiplantae > Streptophyta > Magnoliopsida > Dipsacales > Adoxaceae > Sambucus > Sambucus nigra. The sequence goes on from OX422215.1 coordinate 50,950,716, forward strand.
GTCTGTGGTAGGTGCCTATATCACCCTCGTAACAATCTCGGGTGTGACTGACATAACGGATATGAAAGAACGTGCTACTACATCCTGGTGACCCAACTCCTTCCACTTTGCTTTCCAGACGCCCGCTACATCGTCTACCGGTCTACGACTCAACGCATCAGCAACTACGTTGGTCTTCCCCGGATTATACTGTATTTCGAGTTGATAGTCTTTCATAAACTCTAACCACCTGCGGTGATGCGTATTCAGCTCTCGCTGAGTGAACAGGTACTGAAGTGACTTATGGTCTGTGAACAAACGAAATTTCTCTCCCAACAGATAGTGCATCCATATCCTCAATGCAAAAATGATCGCTGCTAACTCTAGGTCATGGGTGGGGTAATTCTTCTCATGCGGCTTAAGCTTGCGGGAAGCAAAAGCTATAGCCTTCTCTTCCTGCTGAAGTACTCCCCCAAGTCCCCGTAAGGACGCATCGGTGTAAACCAGGTACTCCACACCCGGCTTTGGTAACACAAGGACTGGCGCTGAAGTAAGCTTGTCTTTCAGCTCGTCGAAAGCCAATTGACAAGCGTCATCCCACACATATGGTACTCCCTTGCGAGTCAGATTCGTCAATGGACCCGCTATTTTGGAGAATCCCCAAATGAATCTCCTGTAGTAACCAGCTAACCATAAGAAACTACGCACTTCCGTCGGTGTCGGGGGCTGTCCCCACTCCCTCACCGCTGACACTTTACCCGGGTCAACTGCTACCCTCTGCTCAGAAACAGCATGGCCCAAGAACTATACCTCTCTCAACCAGAATCCACACTTCTCGTACTTATCATACAACTGATGCTCTCACAGAGTCTGAAGGACCGGTCTCAAGTTCTCGACATGATCCTCCTCAGAGTGCGAATATATCAAGATGTCATCTATGAAGACAATGAAAAATTGATCCAAGAACTCTCTAAATACTCGGTTCATCAAGTCCATGAAAACGGGTAGGGCATTTGTGAGTCCGAACGGCATTACCCTGGACTGATAGGAACCATATCTCGACAAGAAGGCAGTCTTCGAAACATCATGCTCCCTAATACGTAGCTGATGGTACCCCGACCTCAGATCTATCTTCGAGAAGAAAGTTGCTCCCCTCAGCTGGTCGAACATGTCATCGATTCGAGGCAACATATATTTATTCTGTATCGTGACCTTGTTCAACTCCCGGTAGTCCACACACAATCTCAGTGAACCATCTCTCTTCTTCACAAACAAGACTGGAGCGCCCCAAGGTGAGGTACTCCTATGAATGAAGCACTGAACTAACCGCTGCTCTATCTGATCTCGTAGCTCTCGCATCTCTGCCCGAGCCATACGGTATGGTGCACGTGCTATAGGTCTCGTATCTGGCAATAAATCAATGACAAAGTCTATCTCTCGACTGGGGGGTAGGCTAGGTATCTCATGAAACACATCGGAATACTCCCTGACAACTGGGATCGAATCCAAGGGAATCACAACCTCCTTACAGGTATCCTCCTCTATATAATACAAATGAGCGATCGAACCTCCCTCTGTGCGAGGCATCGCCACTACAAACATCTCTTGCCCCGGAATGGCAAAAACAATGCTCCCACCGAAGCAATCAATCATGGCTCTATAAGCTGCGAGCCAATCCATACCAATAATCACATCATGCTCGTGCATGTCTAAGACTAACATGTCTGCAGGTAATACCAAGCTACCAATCTCTAACCCCACTCCCCGGCATATAAAGAAAATAAGTGACCCACTCCCCAGTGGTGAGTCCACACACGTCACTGTGCTCTCTGCTGTGGCTAACAATCCTAAGGACTTCGCAAAATGCGTAGCTATAAAAAAATGTGTTTCCCCCGTATCAAACAAAACCCGACCCATAGTACCATGGATACGAAACATACCCTCAATCGCGGGTGGTGCCTGTGGAGCTGCTGCCTGGTGGACATTGTAGACACGTCCATACTGTAATTTCCCCTGCTGCACTGGAGCTGCTGGAATGGCTGGTAGGGCTGGCACCTGGGCTGGAGCTGGTAGGGCAGGTGGAAAAAGTGGTCTCTGCGGCTCATTACGGGCTCCCTGCTGCTGTGGGGCCCTATCGCCCTCTGGGCAATCCTGGTGCCTATGGCCATGTTTACCGCACCCAAAACATCGGCCTTTGAAGTTACCTCCCCTCTGACCCTGTTGGCCGTTACCTCCACGCCACTTGACCTGTTGGCACTGATTACCACGCTGTTGGCCCTGCTGCTGGCCCTGCTGGCGGTGTTGGCCCTACTGGCCCTGCTGATTAGGCTGGCCCTGATGGCCCTGCCTAAAACCCCCGAATCCCTGCCTAGAATCACTTGAACGGAATCGGTTAGCAGTGTCCCCCTGATGGGAACTCTGCTCATGCTGATGAGTCTGTCCATGAGATGGTGCCCCACTGGCACTATTTCCCCTGGTCCTGCCCTACTGGCTAGACTCTCCTTCTCTCTTGCTTCCCTGCAGATGGAAGTGGTGATCCTGGCAATGCAACAATGCGGCATTGAGTACATCAGTGAAAGTACTCAGGGATAAATTCCCAATAAGGTGCTGGCGGATCCTCCAAGCTAATCCTTCGACAAACAACATATTCTTCTTGATCTCAGTAGGTGCCTCATCTGGCACAATCGTGAGAAGTCTCGTGAAATCCTCCTCATACTCCGCTACGGTAAGACTCTCCTATTTCAGATTTTGTAATCTTCGCCTCATCTCAGTCTGTACTGCGGGTGGAAAATACTTGCGGTCAAACCACTCCCAGAACATCTGAATAGGGATTGTGTCCCTCTCCTCCAAAGTGGTAGTGGACTCCCACCACTATAATACGGCTCCCACCAGCTTAAAGGAAGATAATAACTGCTTTTTCCGTCAGTGCACTCATACATACGGAGATTCCGCTGGATGTCCTTCTTCCATTGGCTAACTGTAACAATATCGGAGCTACCAGAAAACTCAGGGGGATGTGCTTTCTGAAAAGCATCCCGAACCCTCTCCCATGTAGATGGAAATTGTGCTGGTACCGGCTCCACTTCCTGAACCTGGGGTGGAGCCTGCTGAACAACCACTAGTGCGGCATTCACCACCTGAGCAACAATGGAGGCTACTTCATTTGCATTCATTGTGCCTGGTGCCGGAGCTGCTGGCTGCTCGGCTTGGGCACGCCTATCTTTCGGAGCACGTCTCGGAGGCGTCTGAAACGTGAACAAGTTTATTAGTCTACAGTTATTAACAAATCTCAAATAGCTGAAGATTTAAACGTAAAGCAAGAATACAATAATCCTAAAAATAGGGCTCTATAGCAATAACATTAAGCTGAAAGAGAAATAAGCCGTAGAGATGCTATGGACACTAGAACCCGATGCTCTGATACCACCTGTGACAACCCGACTAATTAAGTACCGGGCGATCACTCCTTTATTAAATTAAATCAAGGTAAACAGTTGGTTCATTCTCAGCATCACTGTCGATAAAAATAAATTTACCAATTTAACACCCTAAATAATTAAGCTATTTGTCAAAACCATTTATTATACATAACTTTCCAAATTTTATTTAAAGAAAAAGATTTATTTATTTAAAAACAACATTTCTACAATTAAAAATCACACCACAATAAACTTGGAACACAAACCAATTAATTTAAAACATTCGTAAATCGAATGTCAACATGCGAAATATAAAGTAACACAATACAAACTGAATAAATCCCATAGTAACAATACTAGAAGTAACTGAAGTGCAAATGTCTCAATAACAATGAAATAAGGGAAAGGGCGACACCTGCCCAATAAATGAGAATACTAGAAGTGGAGTCAATAAAGGAAGCCGTCTACGCAAGTGACCTGCAACTCCCACCTAAGCTGTAGCACGTTCCTCTCAAGGGATCCTAAGCAAGACGCCCCTGTGGCTGGGCACCTGAAATATATACATATATATACAAGAGAGAGAGAGAAAAAGAAACGGGTCAGAGCTCGAAAGTGTGTTTGATTTAAAATACGTTTAGCAAGTATTTAAATTGATACAGGCCAATGCAACAACATATTAGAGGGACACTCTCTTGAGAAATTCTCACCTCTCTTCTAATGTGTACACCTATCGTACTAACCTTCCCAATGGTTTATCTTATCATTTTCTCATACTAACCTTCCCAATAATATATCTTACCTCAACCTACTCATAAGATTTCAAAACCGAACAATATCATTGTTTAAAAAGAATACTTCCAATTAGCAGCACAACTCCCGTTGTAGATTTTATTAATTTATAAAGGTTTCCCAGTGTCATATTATACTTCACAAAACAAGTATTTACTATATGTGTCATCAACCATGTCCTACTTATCATGTCACAGTAGGCAGTCTCAGTTTCTAAATTACATATATATATTAACTACTCGTATAATATATATAACATAACAGCACCCCAAATAAAACTATGGTGCATGCATACTTCTACAATCAAAACCCCATACCACTCATATCAAGGGGAATACAAGTTCGGAATCACTCTCGAACTGTATTAACACATACACAATTAATATCGAGGCGAAGCATAGATTCCAAGTCGCTAAGAGGATGGAACATACTCGCGTCTCTTAGGACCGTCTGAACTATCAATTCGATAGCATGTACCAAGGATATCTATCTTTTAAGGTATAAGTCAATATCCCCCATAAAGGTCCCATCGAGATAAGACTGTCCCAGCGCGGTAACCTCAAGGATAGCAAGTAGCGCCGTATGTTTTTCACATGTATATAATATATGTACACACGATCATATAAATATACCACAGTTATCATATTATTATAGGTTCTTCTCATCACCCATAATTATACCACTTATCCTTAATTTCACATTATTAGTATTACGTATAAGGTTTCATCTCTAGCCTTAACTCGAAGGGTTTTCTCACTTAATACGTAACATTCGTTGACTCAATCCTTCCAAGTACGAAATTCAGTAGGTATACCTCTATTTACTATCCTAGCTATTGGTCGTAATCTCTCACTTGAAATACGTAGTTTCATCGTTCATTATATAATTATCCCAAAAATAAGATTCTCGTCCTATAATAAAGTTCCCAACACTTATTCATATGCCCTACTAGTCTTTTCTATCCCCCAAAACATTTCATTAAGAATTCCCAAGAATTATTTCTCAATAAATTTAATTTAACTAATTAAACAAGGGAAATAGGTGTCTGCCAGGAGGGGTCGATCGATCGGAGCTCTAGGCTTGATCGATCGATCAAGCAGGTCTGCGAAAATCTGCAGAAATGCAGTTATGGGTTCTACCAATTTTCTTCATCCAAAACCATGTTTTTTCCATTCTAAACGTCCCAAAAATCCTACTACTATCATTATAACAATATACCAGATGTTTTCAACGTAAAGCATGTGTATATCTAACATTAAACATGGATAATTAACCCAAAATCCCATCTAATCATCAAGAACCCTAGAGTTTTTCTTAATCATGATTCTAATCTATTTTTACCAGAATTTTCTTCCAATATATCATCAAAATTCATGGGTTATATTTCTCTACATGGCAAGGATTCCAGAATTTTCATATAAATTAATACTACATGCATTTTCCTAACACAAATTGGGTTTTCTTCCATAGTTTTCATCTCTAATCAATCCTAAACTAATATGAAGATTGCACTAACGAAAATAAGCAAGATAAATACTTGCCTGGGATTTTTGACGTTCTGATTTGCAGATGATTTTGGTGTGATTGCATAGCCCGTTGCGCGGTCTACGCGGTGGTGGTGGTTGTGGTGCAAACAGATGACTTTTGGGGCCTTGGATTGCCTTGGAGCTCTCTCCTCTCTTCTGTAATGGCCGTCACTTGTGTTCTGAATATTCTAACCCTAAAAGACTAACCTAATGGCTGATATAGGTTGCTGAATTTCGTGGGTTTAATTACCAAAAAAGGTGAAATGACTAAATTGCCCTTCCGGGGTACCAATTACGCCTAAAAACGCCCCGATACCAAAACTAAACCCCCGGGTACACTTTTCTGACTATCTCGACCCTTACGGACGCGTTGGCGCACTCAAAATGACTATACGAACAAGTGATAAAATATTCAATTTTTATTTAACAAAATTAGTCCCGACATGACACGGGCACGTCCCGACTTAAATTTCCGAAATAGTCATTTAATTCACTCATGACATTCAAATAAAACCAATATAATATATTACTTTGCTCATTAGTAATATTCAACAAATTTCCCATAATTACTAACTATCGTCACGTTAATAATTATAACATAATTAATTTCCGGATTTTTATTAAATAAATCATTCACGTTAAATTTAATAAATCCCCAAATTAATATAACATAAAAAATACGAGGTATTACAGTAATGTATTGGGGGGTTCCTTGTTTTGATTTCGCTTTGCGAGACGTCCCGCGCACGAAATACAGTGTCATGTTGAGAGTAGAGAGATGTTTTTTCCCTTATACTTTAATATATCCGTAGTATGATTGTGTGGATGACATAATGGATCCCTACGATCGACATTGTCAAGGAGTAGTGTATTGTGGGGTTCCTTGTTTGGATTTCTCTTTGCGAGATGCCCCACGCACGAAATGTAATGCAATGTTGAGAGTAGAGAGAAGTTTTGTCCTTATTAAATTGTATGTATGATAATTAGAGAATAAACTCTTATAATTAAGTCTAATGTTGAAGTGTAATGCATGAAGACTTATAATTTGTGTAAGTTAATAAATTGGAACCATTACAGCCTAGTAAGGCATATATGTGTAAATATAATTAAGTGTAATTGGAATGTGAAGGATTCTTGGGTTATGTTAGGATGGAAGGTCTTGTGGGTATAGGTCGTGCCTATGGTAAGATAGCTTGTCCTTATGGGCGGGGTAACGAAATTAAGATTCCAAGACGCGAATTGGTGCGTCTTGTTAGATAAGAGGTGAGTTGGGGTTTCACGATAGTGCGAATCCACTTTAATTATGAAATATTGCATTGCTATTTATTATGCACGGTGAACACACTTGCTAAACATTTTTACACCTCGGGCCCTGACCCATTTATATTTCTCTCCTGTTATATGTATATATATTACTACTGCTGTCTTACCGCATGGATGCCAGATGTATTTTTATCCAAAGTCTTGGGATCCATAACAGGTCCGGACTGTTACGGGATTTAGATTGTAGTCACTTCCTATTCTTGTGTAAATCCAGATAGGATTCATGTTGTACATCAGGTTTACACCCAGGTTTATTTGTATTTGTTTATATTTCCTCTGTATGATTTCTATACTCTCTGTGGCTCGATAGCTTATTTGGGTATATTCATTTGTATATACTCATATCATGTTATACTAGCACTTTCTTTCATCATCATACTTGTGCATTCTACCTTTGTTAGTAGCTGTACATAGTCAGTATGATTTCCATTGTATGTTTTATTTAAATTTTGGCATCTCGCTTATTTGATTTCGGGTACTTAGCCTTTTATGTTATTTTATAGTTGGTTGGTGCTGAGATTGAGCCATCTGAGATTCCTGATTGAATGTAGTATAGGGCTGGCCACCCGTTATTATTTTAAGCAGGTTGCTACAGATGGTATCAGAGCATCAGGTTCTAGAGTCCTTAGTATCTGTACGGGTTTTCTGTCTTCTTCCGTTAACGTTCTTGATGTGGAGCCCTACTAGTGGGATTGTTGTATTCACTATGTTTATATTCTTCTGTGAGGTGTATTCATTTGAATGACATCCTGACACAGTTGTTTTTGTCTCAAACTTCGCCGAGAATAGGTCGGTTAGGAGGGGTAAAATGAGAGATGTAATACCCATAACAGATTTTGGGAACACTTTGATTTTAGGTCTTTCTTTAAGTGATTCAGGATGAGATGAGAAGGACAATTTAGTGATCAATAAGGTAAGTGCTAATGAGGAGAGAATAGAAAACCTGGTGTTGGTGACTTTTACCGATGTGAGGTGTGTGGAGTTGTCCCAATATTGGGAGTATTGCCTTCTAGGAAGAGGGGGTGAGAAATTTAGAGTTTGGGGTCCATTGAGTAAGACCAGAAGTGTTATTAGGCGGTCACAATAGCGGCTTGTACTTCAGGATGGTTAGGAAGGATTTATGGGGAGGATAATTCTTCAAAGAGAATTAGGCCTTGGGAAGGAGTGAGAAAGTGTGGTCTTTGTACGACATCTTTTAGGATATTCGATCGTCTTGTGATGAGCTAGTAGAGAGTTTCTCTATTGATTTTTGGGAGTGTGAATTGTTAGGACAAGAAATTCTAGTATTCCAATGAGGGAAGCACTTATCTTATGGAAAGTTGTTCATGTATTGTAAAGAAATGGTATAAATGAGAGGTTTAGAGTTTAGAAAAATTAGTGTTGACCGGGAATTTAGCACATGATTGTGCTAGTTTTAATAACTAGTTATTGGTTACATTATTGTAATTGTCGAGTCCTCGTGTCTTAAACATAAGGTAATTGATTTGTGTGTTGAAATGCTTGGAATTGTTTTATATTATACTGCTATATATACCTTCGAGAAATACTTATGGTTTGAAAATATTTTATAAAACTTCACCCTGGTTCAACTGATCTCAATCCCCGACATAGCTACACAGATGTGTATTGGGAGGGTTCCTTGTCTGGATTTCGCTTGCGAAACCTCCCCCGCATGAATGTAGAGAATGTCAGGAATTGAGAAGAGCTCAACCATTGGGAATTTCAAACTTTTATATACTTAATATGTTTCTATAGATATATTTGTTGAGAGTTATATTACGATTTGAGGCTTGTGTATCCAGGTTATGTTTTTATGAGTGGAGCTCGGGTATGGGGTGTATGGGTGCCCTGGGTAATTAGTTTATATGATTCAACGTGAGAAAAAGAAGAGTCATGTATAGTACTGTTAAGGGTAGATGTAAGGACTAGATGAGATTGAAGTCGTAGGCATAACCTAAATTTCGAGAACAAAATTCTTGTAAGGGGGAAGTATGTAACACCCCGCGACTTTGGAACTGAGAAATTAAATTTTCAGGAGAAATAAAATTTATTTAAATTGGAGAATTTTAAAATTTTAAAATTAAGGTAAAAAAATTAAGGACATTTTAAAGTATTTCGGATGATGATTTTGAGTGCACCATTGATTTCGGAAGGGTTGAGATAGTCTAAGTGACTGTCATTGGGTTTTATTTCGGTTTCAGAATATTTTTAAGTTAGTGTGACTCGAATTGGAGTAAACGAGTCATTTAAAGTGTGTATTATCAATTAAAACTGGGTTTATGGCTTTAAGGTTTTAGAGGATTACGGATCAAGCCAATCTCATTTAAGAGAAAGAGAGAAATAGAAAAGAGGAGAGAGGGAAGAAGAAAGGAGGAGAAAGAGAGAGGAGAAAATCTTGGAAACTCCGGCCAAAACCCGATCACAGGGACGATTCAACCTCTACAAATCTAAGGCAAGTCTTTAATCTTTCTAAATATTTCATTTGTTAATTTCATTTCATAATTTGTGGATAAAAGAATTGGATTTGGGGTTAAATGGTAAAACAAAAATTTTTGTGTAAAAATCTTGTCTTTGAGGTTATAGAAATTATTGGGTAGTTGTATGATAAATTTTGAGCTTAGAAATATTTTTGGTATGAATATTGATGGCTGGGTAATGATAATTGGGAGTTTTGGGAATTTAGGGTTTAGAGAAAATGTCTCCATTTTTTGGCTTGCTACACAAGCCGAATCGATTCTCCCCTAGCGAATCGATTCACTTTGTAGAAGAAGCATCATTTCTTTAGGAACGAATCAATTCACCCCTAGCAAATCGATTCGGTATGTAGTAGAGTTACTAGTCTAGTTGAGCCGAATCGATTCTAAGGGGCCGAATAGATTTGTAGTAGGACCAAATCGATTCGGAGGGGCTGAATCGATTCAGAAACAGGAAAATTTTGGATAATTTTTCTTAGGGAGAATTTTACTCCTATTCTCTTAGGTTTCTCAATTTGGGAACACCCTTATATGAGGTTAGAAGCATGTTTTGAAGATTCGTTGGGAACTTCTCTCTTGATGAGATCACGGGAATGTATTGGGTTATTTTGGGGACAAATATACACATGTATTAGAGAGGGTCATATCGATATAGTGGAGAATCTCTTTGAGAACAATTGTTGTATTTAGGGGTCATAAGTGAGCTTACATATGATGTTCAATTTAAGACTCTTTGAGAGAGACAGGTGAGGGTATGGCTCGAAATCATTGGCCGAGGTTTGTGCCGAATCCTTATAGTGGTAGGATTCTATTTAGGTTAAGATTCGGTATCAATGAGAGAGAGTGGTCGTGTATCCTTAGTAATGATAAACTCAAGGAATAAATGATAAACGTGTTTACATTAAGGGTTCATTACAAAGCATTGAACCGTAATCTAAAGTGAGGGTAATTTAACTTATTGCCGACCAATAGTTATGGGTATACTTATCATTGAAACAGTCTATATATATCGGCGAGTGATTTACTATGGGTATCCCAAAATATGATGAGATCACAAAATAAATGTATTTTCTAGCTTGAGCCTTACAAATTACTGATCATGTGAGTAACAATTGGGATTTCAATACATAAAAGGATTATAAAATGAATCGAGGATTTAGACTATTGTTTGAAGACTATTAGTTATGTGCATACCAATAGTCGAAATTAGTATTACAGATATTGATGTACTTTCGGATATAGATGAAATGTGTAGTGATTGTTACCTACATTAAACTTTGGGTGATAACCCTAATGTTGGAGATATATCTATGTTGGAAGATTATTTATACATAGGAGAAATGGATTAATATTCCTCAAGTGAAGGATCGTATTTATATATCGGGGTAAGATAATGTGTTTGGGACGGCGGATAGTATATTAAGGATTATGTATACTTATGGACGAGTTTATAAATCTTACACATATGAACGATAAATAGTGTGTATATATATATGGATATGTGAATAAATATTAGTAGAAATATGAATATAAGTGTATACTCATGTTGTGAATATCTAAACCGAGTGTCATGGTTTAATTATATAAGTGTATACTCATGTTGTGATTTGGTTTTGACCACAAAGTGGGTGATATTTAGTCCCACCGATGGTCCCTAGGATGGTAGATGAGTAATGCCCTGGAAGATGATAGCATGGTGCAGTATACTAGCATTCTATAGCCATTTATATATTGTGGATTGAAATTGTACATTATATGTGTTATGTACACGTGGCTATGAGAATGAATGGTTGTATATATATATATATATATATATATATATATATATATATATATATATATATATATATATTATATCCTATAGGTGAAAAGGATATGAAATTTCAATAGGGTACATCTTGGGTGATTATAGTGTACTAGATTGTTGGGGGTTGATGTATCGCTCTTAAGGAAAATCTCGGTAACATCAACCCAAGAATATAGTGGAGAATTTGAGGTTGATCATAGATAGTGATCTAAGTTTTAGTAGTAGTGTGATTGCGTGGATGACATAATGGATCCCTACGATCACCATGGTCAAGGAGTAGTGTATCGGGGGGATTCCTTGTTTGGATTTGCTTTGCGAGATGCCCCATGCACAAAATGCAGTGCCATGTTTAGAGTAGAGAGAAGTTTCGTCCCTTGTACTTGTATGTATCCGTATTATGATTGTGTGGATGACATAATGTATCCCTACTATCGACATTGACAAGGAGTAGTGTATTAGGGGGGTTCCTTGTTTGGATTTCGCATTGCAAGACCCCCCCCCCCCCCCCCCCCACACGAAACAGAGTGCCATGTTGAGAATAGAGAGAAGTTTTGTCCCTTGTACTGGTATGTATCCGTAGTATTATTGTGTGGATGACATATTGGATCCCTACGATCAACATTGTCAAGGAGTAGTGTATTGGGGGGTTCCTTGTTTCTATTTCCCGTTGCGAGACGCCCCACGCACGAAACGTAATGCAATGTTGAGAGTAGAGAGAAGTTTTGTCCTTATTAAATTGTATGTATGATAATTAAAGAATAAACTCCTAAAATGAAGTTTAATGTTAAGGCGTAATGCATGAAGACTTATAATTGGTGTAAGTTAATAAATTGGAACCATTACAGCCTAGTAAGGCATATATGTGTAAATATAATTAAGTGTAATTGGAATGGAAATGATTCTTGGGTTATGTTTGGATGGCAGGTCTTGTGGGTATAGGCCGTACCTATGCTAAGATAGCTTGTCCTTATGGGCGGGGTAACTAAATTAATATTCCAATATGCGAATAGGTGTGCTCTGTTAGATGAGAGGTGAGTTGGGGTTTCATGAGAGTGCGACTCCACTTTAATTATGTAAAATTTCATTGATATATATTATGCACGGTTAACACACTTGCTAAACATTTTTACACCTTGGGACCTGACCTATTTATATTTCTCTCCTTTTATATATATATATATATTACACAGGTGTCCTACCACATGGATGCCGAATGCTTGTCTATCTAGAGTCTTGGGATCCGTAAGAGGGGCGGACTGTTGCGGGATTTAGATTGTATCCAATTCCTATTCTTTTGTAAATCTAGATAGGATTCATGTTGTACATCGGGTTTACACCCAGGGTTATTTGTAGTTGTTTATATCACCTTTGTATGATTGGTGTATTGTTTGTGACCCGACAGCTTATTCGAGTATATTCATTTGTATACACTCATCTCATGTTGTACTAGCCCTTTCTTTCATCATCATACTTGTGCATTCTACCTTTGTTAGCAGCTGTACATTGTCGGTTTGATTTCCATTGTATGTTTTATTTAAATTTTGGCATATCACTTATTTGATTTCGGGTAGTTAGCCTTATATGTAATTGTATAGTTGGTTGGTGTTGAGACTGAGCCATCTGAGATTCCTGATTTAATGTAGTATAGGGTTGTTTACAGTTCAGAAGTTCATGTTTTAGGTGTTTGTATTTTCAAGAACATTATTCTTAAACACTTTTGTTTACACCCAGAGTTTGTTTATTCCAAGTTACCATATATATATATCTTGCTTGGAATGTGTAGCACCGGGATTTACTCTACCGAATTGAAGAGTTATTTTGGATTTACTTCTACATCCCATAAAGAAGAGGTTCGCTATTTTTCTACGGCATTCTCACATGGTGAAAGGCATCATATCTGATTGACGTTTGTTCCTAAAGTATGATTGGTAGATTCCAAGATCGCGATGGATCTCCGTGGTTATTCGCTAGGCAAAGGTGTGTACAAGAAGAAGCATCGGTGCTTGGACGGAGTCAAGTCGAGTGTTGTAAGTCTTTTTGTCCTGTACGTGTAAAACCGTACATAGTGGATTTGCGGCTAGGGTCATCCGAAGTTTTTTCCCATTGTGGGTTTTTCCTCGTACATCGCGGCATAGTGGTTGTTTACTTATTTTATCTGTTGCATATCACACTACATGCATGCTTAGGTTAAAAAGATAAAATTGGTATATTTAAGTTGGTGCTATTTATTTTGGGAAAAAATTAATTTAATATAAGTCATTATTTTATTGGATAAAATTTGGTTTGGCCTAAATTGCTAAAATGAATATTTATTGTTAGGAAAATTTCTAGGTTGATTAATTTAATTTAAGTGAAAAATGAGTTAATATGTTTAATATGTTAAAGTGAAAAAATGAGTTAATATATTTAAGTGAAATTTTTTTTGTTGATTAATTTAATTTCACCATGAGTTTAGTTTTATTTTAATTTGAAAGAAATTAAAATTTTGTTTATGTAATTGTTTAGTCGAACCATCTTTGTTCCTCATCTAAAAGAAATTACTTTTTGAAAAATAAAAAATGAGGGTTATATCGTTTTCAAAAACACAATAATATATGTAAACATATATATAGACTCGGCCCTATTTCAAGTTATAACTAGAACAAGTAAATCATAACTCAGAGCCATGATAACAAAGTATTACCATACTATATACTATATCCCAAACATCCCAGCATAAATATCACTAATGTCTCATACGTCACATACTTATCTCAAGATCATCTCCACCCTCTCAGCATGGCTATATCATACAAGTATTCTCAATTAACCCAAAATTTGCAACTTAATTCTTCTCAATATTTCCCCACCCATTAACTTGTGGTGCAAAAGTTTTCTCAGTGCTTCCTTCACAAGACTACCCAGCTCCACTAGCCATATATCATAATAGCTCTCAGTTTGAAGTGGTTCCTCTACCTATTCAATAATTTAACATTCAAAACTAATGCAATAACATCCAACAATGTCTCACTACTCCAAACACTTATTAAGGTCCATGCGTGTAACATCCTGCAATGAAGGTCGATCCTCAAAATTTGTGGGTCCAAATCACACACCTAAGATATCACAAATTTTGTCTCCTAACACATAAATCAAATAGTCTATGCCTATGCCTCTCATGGTACCATGCGATACGATGCTCTCAATATTAGTAAGTTCTCAGCATGTCAACAATAATGAAATAAATTTTCCACTCAACGGTGAACCCGATACACTCTGATGCCACACACTGGGATCCAATATAACTAGAGAATTGTATGCTGTGAGATTAAACCACTTTCAAGTGAGTGATCGCAAAATATACATTCTTCCTTAGAACAATGAATTTGATAGTTTTGTTAGAACCGCAAACCATCGCTTAACAGTCCATACCTACGATAAAACCATACCTCGAATAACGCTTATCAAAATGAGCTATCCTCATAAAATATATACTCACTGTCCACACTTGATCCCCTGCGAATGGAGTTAAAAAGATCTCCGTTAACTACACGGTAATTATACATGAACTACAATGATATTAACAATCCCTCTACTATACAAGTTTCACATGTGAATCTAGTGCTACTAAATTACTGTGAATCGATTTTGTTACACTAAACATACCCCAATAACCCCGTATTAAAACCAATACTTTCAATTGCTAATGGAACTAGTGGTTCAAATATTTCCTGGACATAACACTCTCGTCCCAACCAAACCAAACATTTCTTATAGTTGTTTTTCATACTGGGCATCCCCATTATGTCCGTCAATTCACTCCGGACAAGATCCACACATGTGTTCCCACTCTTTACACATAACACACCTCTCTGCGTAATTCCCCTTTATCGAGCCCCACCGTCCATGTCTATGTTGTCCTTCGCATGGACCTAGTAGACTTAACCCCAATTGCTACCCCCGTTGTCCCTTTGGCTTTGCTAGTGCTATGGGACTCTCTATCAGTTCAGATGGCCCTAATTGAATCAATCCTCACCTTATATGAATTTTACTGATCTCAATCATTAAAATGGGTCCTCTACTCGGTATACCCTCATTTGGTGCCTGACTATGTGTAAGGACACAAATTTCCAATTGAGTCCATATATAGTTTCGGCTCAATTCCGGACAAAAACATTTATTCATAGGATTGTATTTAATTATAATATTCTCAAGCCAATGAAGTGTTTGTGTGAAGACGCAGCGGCAAAGAGTATAAAGCTTCATCATCATGCTGGTTTGCATGCCTCATTTCTACGTCATAAACCATAGTTCCATACTTCCAAGGTATGAATGCAATTATATATATATAGGATCTGGGAACTTGTTTATTGGGTGTTAGGTTTAATAAAAACTGTGTTTTATTCTCAGAAAGAATTAATTAGAACTTTAAAATAAGTTTATAAAGTTTTGCTGGGATGAAATTGAATTTTCCAAACTTTCTGGGAGTTCGTTCGATATGTCGTTCGAACCAGATGTCGTTCGAATGAGATTACAGACGACTTCCCATTAAGGCATACTGGAACTTCGTTCGAAATGTCGTTCGAATGAGATTGTCATTCTAACGATATTTCCACCGAGTTTCTAACGAGTTCATACTGGAACTTCGTTAGAAGACTCGTTCGAATGAGAATGTCGTTCGAACGAGATGTCAGGCGGGAACAGTTTTTGGCAGTTTTTGACATTTTTTCACCCACTTTCCCACTTATTTCTTAAATGATTTTTTTTCAGACTTTATGATGTGCGGGAAACCATTTTTCAAAGTTAACTTTTCCATTCTAGTTCATCTCATAGAGATAATTTGGGAGCAAAATTGTTTAAGGAAAATGTTCTTGTTTTGAGTGCTAATTTTCAAAGAGAAAATCATTTACCACTCTAGTTTGTACACCCATATTGTTTATCCAATTTCACATATATACATATCAATTTCTTGGAGTTTGGCACCGGTTTATCTCTACCGATTTGAAGAAGAGAAGTTTTGGGTTTTCTTCTACATCCCATAAACAAAGAAGAAGTTGTTTACTTTGATTTACCCACTTGGAGAAAGGCTTCATGTTCGGGTGACGGTGACCATATAAAGTCCTATCGGTGGATTCTGAGACCGCGGTGGAGCTCCAAGGTTATCCGCTAGGAAGAGGTGTCTACAAGAAATAAGCGTTGAGGCTTGAGAAGGATCGAGTCGTGTGATGTAAGTCTTTTGTCTTGTATTTGTAAAACCGTATCTAGTGGATTTGTGGCTAGGGCCGTCCGAGGTTGTTTCCCATCTTGGGTTTTTCCTCGTACATCACGGCGTAGTGTGATTGATTTATTTTATCTTGCATAATAATTTAGAATGCATGCTTAGGATAATTCAAGATAAAATTTGGTTTAAATTATCATACTTAATTTAATTTGGTTCTAGATTAAACTTTGGGTAAAGTTTATTTAATTCCAGTCATTTGCTAATTTTGGTTTGACCTAATTTCGGAATATTGATAATTATGAATTAGGCAAATTCTAGGGCTTGGATTATTTATTTGGTTTTTGTTTAATTTTAATTTGTTTAAGAAAATTAAAATTCGAGAATCCGTTTGTTTTAGTTGAACCATCCTAATGCTTTCACATCTCATGTTTTTCATAAAAGAAAATTCAAATATGTTTTTATTAAAGAAATTTAATAACCCGGGGATCCACATCTTCCTTTTCAGATTGGTATCAGAGCTAAAGCGATAAATTATTTCGTTAAAGATCCTTTAAATAATTTTTGGCTAAACTGGAATTTTCCCCGTTTTCATTTTTCCTATTTTCAATGGTTCAAACTACGCGTATTGGAAAGCGCGAATGAAATCGGCACTAAAATCTATCGACGAGAGAGTTTGGATGTCAGTTGTTAACGGGTTGTCCCCACCAACTTATTTAGTTGAAAATGATCGTGTTACCAAACCCGCCAATAGATGGATCGAAAATGAGTTTAAACTTTCTAATTTCAATTCCCGTGGTTTGAATGCCTTGTTTAGCACTGTCACATGGATGAATTCCGACGTATTATGACGTGTGAAACCGCTAAAGAAGCTTGGGATATTTTACAATTAACTCACGAAGGAACTAGTGTCGTTAAAACTTCAAAACTCCAAAACCTCACCACTCAATTTGAAACTATAAAAATGAATGAAAAAGAAATTTTGATGAATTTTATGATAGAATTTTTGATATTGTTAATTCATCTTTTAACTTGGGAGAGAAAATATTTGACAACCGTGTTGTAAAGAAAATTTTAAGGTCCCTACTCGATAGATTTATTCCAAAAGTGATCGTTTTAAATTCTTTACCAACTTTAGCCTCTACGAAATTAGAAGAGCTTTTAGGTGATTTAGAAACCTATGAACTAGATATGTTTCCCTCTAAACCTGAAAAGAAAATCGAAAAAGGTATTTCTTTAAAAGCCCGAAAAGAGGTCAAACAAGTAGTAGAGAGCGAGAGTGATAGTGACTTGGAAGACATGGCTTTGTTTACTCGTAAATTTAGAAAATTTCTTTAAATTAACAAAGATAAGTTTAAAAATGATTTTAAGAAATTTGATACTTGTAAGCATGACAAAGGTGAGAAGATTCCTAAAGTCGAGAAGATCCCTAAACCTAGTAAAGAAAATTTATATAGGGACGAGTCTAATAAGTGTTTTGGTTGTGAAGGTTATGGCCATAGGGCTTATGAGTGCCCCACTAAACTAAGGAAAGAGGGTAAACGACCCATTTCATATAATGAGACCCTTAGTGATAGTGATAACGAAGAGGGACCTGATTACCCCACTAAGCCTAATTTTGTGTCTTTTATGTCTAGTCATGTGAGTGATAGTGAGAACTCATCGATTGATGAAACTTTAACACATGACACTTCCAAGGTCATTGTTTATGATTCACTTATTTTTTATGATAATGAGAGGGGATAAGAAAGAGAGAGTGAAAATGAAGAAGAGATCAATGTGAGTGAACTTCAAAATGCTTTTCAAGAACTTTACAAAGAATCTATTAAATTAAAAAAGGCTAATTTGAAGTTAGAAGCTAGTTTAAGAGAGAGTGTTAAGGTAGATGATGAAAATGCTTTAATAGAAGACCTTAGGACACGTGGGAGGACTCTTCAAGAGAAGATTGAATATGTAGAAGGCGAAAGAGATAGTCTTAGGAGTTTAATGAAATCCATGAAAAAGGAGCTTCTTGCTTTTGAAGAGCAAAATCTTTTATTAGAGTCTAACATTTTAGAATTTCAAAATAAATTAAAAGACTCTAGTAATGTCAAATTTAATTTGGAGTGTCGTTCGGAAAAACTAGATAAAATCTTAGGAACGGTCCAAATTAAAAATGACACGTGTTTTTTAGGCTTCAATACTTGAAATGAATTTTCTCATAATGCCAAAACCAACTTTTTAGGAGAATCGTCTAGGAAAGATTTTAGAGATCACTCCTTAGGTAAATCTTTCCGACATGTTTTTACTTGTACACATTGTGGTCGAAAAGGTCATCTTAGGAAATTTTGTTTTGATCTTAAACGAATTCCTAGAAAATCCCATCGTAATGTAACCACGGTATTAAAGTTCCAACACCCCAGGATAATCATTCTTCATTAATTTGGGTTAGGAAATCCGACTTGGTTGCCTTGCAAAATAGGGTTTTTGATTCTCATTTACTTTCACATGCTTCCTCCCTTGCTAAATCTAAAGGATGAATATGTTAGTGTTTTCATACTTTAGCTTTTGTACTTCATGCTATATTCACATGCTAAATGTATGCTTGTTTAATCATTTTCTAGTCTATGGTTCATGCTTATCACATGCTAGAATTATGATTTTTGTTTATCTTTTGAGTATATATTTTTTATTTTTAGTTAAAAATTTCAAAAAATTTAAAAAGATTTTATTTTGTGTGTATTTTAATTTGACACACTTTATGTGGCATACGCTTCTGTTTGAATCCCATCTTTTACGCTCTCATGTGGCTAGAACTTTTGGTTTAGATTGTCAATCCTTAAAATGTTCTTTACCATATTTGTATGGAGTAGTTGGATTTTGTATTGGTTAAATGGATTCTATTTTCATATGCCTCTACTCACACATGCACGAGCTAATTTGAATTTTTGACTTCAAATGTGTATTTGAGCTATGTGAGGTGTTCTCCTTCCAATCTTATCATCTACATATTTGTGACTTAGGAGGACTAGTGCATGTCAAAATCCGTTGCATGTGAGATTTGTGTGAAAAATGAAAACATGATAAATATAATTGTGCACGGGAAAGGGATCCGAAAGGACTATGTGATCCTTTGCGATTGTAAGCCACCATTTGGAATGGACCTAAAAGAAATACGTGGTCCAAAGGCCTAAAAACAGAAAATATGGCATTAAAAGAAAATAAATTGCCAAGACCTATGTTTGATTGATATATTCATTCAAAATTTATAAAAATGCTTATTGAGGGAGATTGGATGGTATATCAACGGTTTGCACAATGTCTATTTATCCTAGTTGCTTATCTCATGTCATGACTCTATTGGTTTGTGGAATCATCAATACGCTAGTCTTGTATGCATTATGTACGTTTGTTCATTGAGTTCAATTTATATTGTCACATGAGGTTATATTCAAATGTGATGAAGTTTGCAATCAATTGAGAACTCCGTGAACATGTTTTTAAGTGATTGGGTCTAAATTTAATCGTTACTAGTTCACACCCCTACACTTTCGTTTCCACATGACACAATTTTTGCCATACGAGTGTGAAAAACTCCTATTATATGTTGTGTGTGTCATTTGTCTGTTGATATCTATATATGTGTACTTGAGTCTCTTTGATATATATTATGTATACATATATTTGATATTTTTGTTTTGTCTTTGCTTTGATTTCTAATCCATATATGCGTTAATTCATACTTGGTATCCAATTTATTGCATTCTTTGTTGATATTACATCCTTAATACTTTATATATCATATTGGTATCATTTTATTGCATCCTAGTTGGTATCCGATGTTCTTATTTGGATTAGTTGAACTTTTATTGCCCATATGCTTTAACATTCTCATCACTATATACACCATTACATGCTTTAGCTTGTTATTCCATTCTTTTATCCCTTGTTGAGTCTAGAGGATTTATATTCTTTATTTGGGGGAGATAAGTTACCGTTTTGATTCTTTAGCCTTTGTCTATTCCTGAACAAAAAGGGGGAGAAAACTGATAGGGGGAGAAATGGTATCTAATCCTATTATTATCGTATCTTAGTTTGGGGGAGATTTATCTTAGGGGGAGACGTCTTTCTAAGTATGTCATTTGTTGATAAAGGGAAGAATTAATTTAGGGGGAGTAATAAATTAATTGCATTTAATATTTTGATATTCCCTATGCGTTTGATAGTTTGCTTAAGTGTGCAGGAATTCTTCTAAAGCGGCATCTTTCAATGGCAAAGTGTGTGATCCATGCATTGAGTCAAGTTTGGGTGGGTTATGTTTTTTAGTCTAGTCAGCTCGACTGCCCTTTAGGATTTTTGTTTTGTTTTTGTCCCGGAATAGCCAAAGGGGGAGATTTGTAAGGACAAAAATTTCCAATTGAGTCCATATATAGTTTTGATTCAATTCCGGATAAAAACATTTATTCATAAGATTGTATTTAATTGTAATATTCTCAAGCCTATGAAGTGTTTGTGTGAAGACGTAGCGACAAAGAGTATAAACCTTCATCATCATGCCGGTATACGTGCCTCGTTTCTACGTCATCAACCATAGTTCCATGCTCCCAAGGTATGAATGCAATTATATATATATATATATATAGGAGCTTGGAACTTGTTTATTGGGTGTTACGTTTAATAAAAACTGTGTTTTATTTTCAGAAAGAATTAATTAGAACTTTAAAATAAGTTTATAAAGTTTTCAGGGCTAAAATCGAATTTTCCAAACTTTTTGGAAGTTCGTTCGATATGTCGTTCGAACGAGATTGTCGTTCGAAGCAGATGTCGTTCGAATGAGATTATCGATGACTTCCCATTAAGGCATACTGGAACTTCGTTCGAAATGTCGTTCGAACGAGATTGTCGTTCTAATGATATTTCCAACGAGTTCACACTGGAACTTCGTTAGAAGACTCATTCGAACGAGATGTTAAGCGGGAACAGTTTTTGGCAGTTTTTGACAGTTTTTCACCCACTTTCCCACTTGGTTCTTAACTGATTTTTTCCAAACTTTATGATGTGCGGGAAACCATTTTTCAAAGTTAACTTTTCCATTATAGTTCATCTCTTAGAGAGAATTTGGGAGAAAAATTGTTTAAGGAAAATGTTCTTGTTTTGAGTGCTAATTTTAAAAGAGAAAATAATTTACCACTCAAGTTTTTGCACCAATATTTTTTATCCATGTTCACACATATACATATCAATTGCTTGGAGTCTGGCACCGGTTTATCTCTAACGATTTGAAGAAGAGAAGTTTTGGGTTTTCTTCTACATCCCATAAACAAAGAAGAAGTTGTTTACTTTGATTTACCCACTTGGAGAAAGGCTTCATGTTCAGGTGACGGTGACCTAATAAAGTCCTATCGGTGGATTTCGTGACCGCGGTGGAGCTCCAAGGTTATCCGCTAGGAAGAGGTGTCTACAAGAAATAAGCGTAGAGGCTTGAGAAGGATCGAGTCATGTGATGAAAGTCTTTTGTCTTGTATTTGTAAAACCGTATCTAGTGGATTTGTGGCTAGGGTCGTCCGAGGTTGTTTCCCTTCTTGGGTTTTTCCTCGTACGTCGCGGCGTAGTATGATTGATTTATTTTATCTTGCAGAATAATTTAGAATACATGCTTCGGATAATTCAAGATAAAATTTTGTCTAAATTATCACACTTAATTTAATTTGGTGCTAAATTAAATATTGGGTAAAGTTTATTTAATTCAAGTCATTTGCTAATTTTGGTTTGACCTAACTTCGGAATATTGATAATTATGACTTAGGCAAATTTTAGGGCTTGGATTATTTATTTGGTTTTTGTTTAATTTTAATTTGTTTAAGAAAATTAAAATTTGGGAATCCGTTTGTTTTAGTTGAACAATTGTAACGCTTCCGCATCTTGTGTTTTTCATAAAAGGAAATTCAAATATTTTATTTATTAAAGAAATTTAATAACCCGGGGATCCACATCTTCCTTTTCACTATGACTATTAATTCCAGTCTTGACCTTCAGTTATGTTTCCTAACTCTCTTGTCTCCCTCCACTACAATACCGCTCCTCTAAGCCAAAAATTTTCACGAAATTTAATCCTGGGAGCCACTGCACTCCCTCTTACACAGTTTTCTTTGGGTTATCTCCTTCCATTGACCTATCACACACTCTCTCTCTTCCTTGAATCCTTTTGGATGGATCTTCAGGGTAACACTCACCCTCTCCCCTTTAGTAACTACACTAGGTGAGTCTAAATTTGCACCCCTTTTCTACGATAGTGCTTCGGGAAACTACTGCTTAAACAATAACCATGGTGACTTCTATCACTATCACCATTTCTAGAATATACCATGGAGTCTACCAGGACTCACCACCTGCATTCCTTCTAACGACACTCTCTAGTCATCCAAAATTGTTCCGTGTATGAAGCCCAATTGAACTCATACATGAATCACATCAACTATATTTAATAAAAGGACAACGAAAGTCGCATACGTATAGGAATGCAATGAT
Organism: Sambucus nigra; assembly: GCA_949130495.1. Classification (NCBI taxonomy): domain Eukaryota; kingdom Viridiplantae; phylum Streptophyta; class Magnoliopsida; order Dipsacales; family Adoxaceae; genus Sambucus; species Sambucus nigra. The sequence goes on from OX422215.1 coordinate 50,973,737, forward strand.
CATATAACAAGACTCTATATCAATTAATGTTATGTTGAAGTGTAATAAGTTTCACAGATCCTAAGGACTCTAGAACCCGATGCTCTGATACCATTTGTGACACCCTTCCTAATAAATTACCGGGTGGCCAGACCGTGATAAAAATAAAATGTTGGTCTCATATGGATCATTCTTAGAATCAATGTCAAATTTTTTTATAAACTTACTAACCAGATAGTAATTTAATTAGTCTGGTGCCAAATTTCATCTTTCATTAATTAACAATATGCGAATATAATTAATAATTAACCATCAATACAAACTAGCAACTGAATCCAACACTGACGAATAATATAAATAAAGAGGACCAAATCAACTATTGTTTGAACAATAAAATACAAAAGTAAACAAAAACCATAACCTGGATACACAAGGTTAACTAAATAAACTCAATACAAAATTTGAGGGAAACATGCCCAAATGATAACTGTGGTAATGTCCCTACACCAGGAGTGAATGAATTAAGCATCTATATCAAGGTCCTGCAACTTCCACATGAGCTTCAGTTGTGCATCCCTAGACATAATTCTCAAGTCGGGCGTCCCTATGGCTGGACACCTAAAAGGTTTAAAAAAAGCATTTTTGACATGGGTCAGAGCCCAAGTAAGACATTTTGAAAATATTTAGCAAGGAGTTAAATTTCAATAATTAAATATGCATGTGTACTCTTCATATTTAAGATAGTGTCGCACTCTCTTGAATTATAATTCACCATTCATCTAATGTTCACGCCTAACGCTTGCCTAATAACCTTCCTAGGTAAGGTACCCAACCAAAATAGTAGAAGCACAACCTTTTCTACCACACTACTCTAACCGAAGTATTCTTTCTTTGATTATTAAGGTATCTACTCATTAATTTATTAATCGCCTCAATTTTATTAATTCATAGAACATTCATATTAGTTATATATGAAATCCCCTTCTTAAATCAAATATGTTTCACACTAGTTATATAATAAATTACCTGTAACAATTATATAACTTCCATACTAGTTATATAAGAAATTCATTTACACTTATGTATTGATCTCGTATATAATTATCTACTCATTTTATATACGTACTAGTATATTACAACATTCACACACATGTCGGCGTATAATAACCATCCATTCTCATGTAATAACTCACCGGATTTTTTCTTTAAAATGCTATCATGCCCCAGGCATACTCACTCTAACTGGACCAACTCAAGTTGGACTAGCTCACACCGAACTTGGGCAAAAATATCGCAAACGTAGTGGAGGCAGACATATTTCCCCGAGAGTGAGACCGAATCTTACCCAAGATGTCTCACCTTGAAAATAAATCACATAATAAAATCCCGGATGATATTACCTGGTGACTATACTCACCCTGCTTCTCAAGCCAAGGGATTAACCCACATCGTGCAACCTTCGATTATAGCACAAGATGGGTATGTATTCCTGTAAATATCATTCACACCGATATATATAGAGAACAAAAAAATATATATAGTGTCACACATAATTGTATATATGTATTGAATAAAATTCGGCTAATCCATACCTAACACCCAAAGCACTAGCCGAAATATATACTTAAGTCTATATCCCGACTTGTAATTTAATTAATCTCACATTAATTATTTCAATTCACTACTCACACTAATAATTATGGCTCACATAAACATAAATCAGATCACCATCACCGTATATGTATATTCTAATTATTCCCGGCTAACCTGTGCCTTACTACGATAGCACTAGCCCAAAATACCCGAGTCTCTATCCAGCTCTTATATTATTTAAATTCACACTCATTAAATAATTTTTCCTAACTTCACTCGCTAGTATACCCGAACACACCCAACCATATTGTAATTAAACCATTATGAACTTATTTCACTCAATTCATGAAACATGTGTCGCACATTTTTCTCACTTCCAGTTCCTAATGATATTCATCATTAATCACTGGGAGATAGGTCCCATATTCATTTTTCACTGAATAAAATATCTTAGTATAAACCCCCACAAGAATTAAATATATAGGTGAGAAGTCTTTTAGAAGAGTCCTCAAAACGAAAACTCTCTAGGCTAAAAATAGGGCCAAAATAAAAACCAGCCTTCTGGCAATTTGACACGCTTGAAAAGCGTGACTCATTTTGTCACGGATCTTTAAGTGTGAGTAGTTTTCATAACGAATCTTGAGTTTGACTAGATTTTATCACGGATCTAAAATGTTATAATCTCAAACAAATTTTTCTTTATTTTCTTATTTTTAACCCTGAAGCTTTTCAACTTCGATCCAAACCTCGAGTAAATAATCTCCCATATTCATTTTCTCCATAAACATGTTTTAATCATTATCATGATCTTTAAACATCAACAAATTCTAACTTTTCCCAAAAATTCCCGATTTGGGTTTATTACAATTTATCCAAATATCAACCTAGATTCGATTTCATGATCATCAATTAATTGATCCTAACATATGGATTTTGAATACAACATGATTCCAACAAAGATTGAGACATTTCCATCACTAATTGAGTATTAATTCTACACACAACACTCCAATTACCCAAAACCCATTTTATGTGACAACCCACCCCAAAACGGATGTTTATCACACCCACTATGATATGAATTTAAATACTACAATTTATATTTAAAGCAAGATAATTACTTGCCTGATTATGTTTGTAGGGTCTGATTTCATTATAGGAGGCGAATTGACGAAAACGAGACCTAAATCCCATGTTATTTGGCTTCCAAAAGCTCTCCACTTTCTTCCTTTGTCTCCTCTTTATTTCTTAGGGTTTATAATAATATTAGTTGCTTCCCAACCCTCTTAGCCTTAGGTTAAATACTACAAATCCCGAAAACAAGCTTATGGGCCAAGCCCAAATGATCCAAACACCCCGTGTGGCCTAGGTTATGCCTAAAAATGTCCTGAGACCCATTTAATACACTAGGGTACTCTTTTATAACTATTTCGACATCTTCGGAGTCAACCATGCACTCAAAATCATCATCTGAGTCACTTTACTAAAAGTCTCCATCTCGACCTCAAATTATGACAGTCGTGAAATTTTTTTAAACAACCTGAATTAAATAATTCCTAATCCACCATATTATTTAAGTCCTTTATCACCAAATTTATTAAATTCTATATCCTGAGATATACGTGGTGTTACATACTTTTACCTTACAAATAATTTCATCCTCAAAATTCAGATAAGTCTAGTACGCCAAGCCTCGAATACTTCCCTGCCAATATGCCCCTAAGATTGTTATAATGAAAGTAAATTAATTATCTAGGCCAACCATAAACCTTTTACCCATACTTAACCGTAGTAATGTTACCCAGCTCCAGTAGCCTTAATTCATAATATAACTTTCAACTCAGACTTACGACGACGTATATGTATAATAACCAATGTACCAAACCTATGTCCTAATGACCATACATCTCCCCACTTCCAACGTTGCGCTAAGTTTCATGCGTTGAACATGTCGCAAAGTGAAATCCAAACAAGCAACAACCCGGATTCACTACCACCTAACATTACTGGCCGTAGAGTTTTGCTAGGCTCTCAGTCCATAGAATGTACCCCAAATTCTCATCTCCTGACATAAAAGTATACTTGTTCACTCTCATGTTACAAAATAGATCATACCATATGACACCCCTTACTATCACTAGTTTCTTAGAACTAATTAATCATGACCAATATCCCCCCCCCCCCCCCGATAATAACCCTTATCCACCTTGAATCCGATCAGAAATGTCCCTACTCCCTGAGATTAAATAAAAAAATACAAACAGTTTATTATAAATCTATTATGCAACACACAATAATATATATACACATATATATAGACAAGACCATCTTTCGGGTGATAACTAGCACAAGTAAATCATAAATCGGAGCTGCGATAACAAAGTCTTTCCATATTATATACTATAGCCTAAACATCCCGGCATAAATATCCCTAATGTCTCGTATGTAACATATTTATCTCAAGATCAACTCCGCACTCTCGGCGTGGCTATATCATATAGGTATTCTCAATTACCCCATAAAATTTGCATTTTAATTATTCTCAATATTACCCCACCCATTAACTTGTGGTGCAAAAGTTTTCTCAGTGCTTCCTTCGTAGCACTACCCAGCTCCACTAGCTATATATCGTAATAGCTCTCAGTTTAATGTGGTTCCTCTACATGTCCAAAAACATAACATTTAAAACCGATGCACTATAATAAAAAAATGTCTCACTACTCCCAATGCTTATTAAGGTCCATGCATGTAACATCACGCAACGAAGTTGAAAATAACTTTCCCCAATCCTCTATCCCCCAAGTATTGTTGATCCTCAAAATTTGTGGGTCAAAAGCAAACAACTAAGATATCACAAACTCTGTCTCTCGACACATTAATCAAATCTTCTATGCCCATGTCTCTTAAAGTTCCATGTGATACGATGCTCTCACTATTACTATGTTATCAGTACATCAACGACAATGAGCTAAAACTCTCCGCTCAACGGTGAACTCGTACCACTCTGAATAACATCAATAAAATTACCCATACACTAGGATCCAATATAACTAGGCAATTGTATTCTCATAAGTCTACTTCATAAAAATATTTTCGCGAGCTCGACCCTCTTTCAAGTGAGTCATCGTAAAATATACATCCTGACCCAAAACAATGAATTCGATAGTCTTTTTATAATCGCAGACCATCGCTTAACATTCCGTACCCAGGGGAAAACCATACCTCAAATATCACCTCTCAAAATGAGCTATCCTAAAAAAATATGTACTTTTAGTGTCCACACCTGCTCCCCTGCAGATGGAGCTAAAGAGATCCCCGTTAACTCCATGATAATTATACACACATTATAATGATATTATCAATACCTCTACAGTACCAGTTGCTCATGCGAATCTAGTGCTACTAAATTACTGTGAATCGCTCTTGTTACACTAAACACACCCCAATCACCCCGGGATGAAACCCGTACGTTCAATTCCTAATGGCACTTGTGGTTCAAGTAGTTCCTAGACATAACACTCTCATCCTAGACAAACCAAAAATAACTTATAATTGTTGCCGCTACTAGGCATCCCCATTCTGTCACCCAATTCTCTCTGGACAATATCCACACATGTGTTCCTACTCTTTATACATAAGACACCTCTCTGTGTCATTCCCCTTTCTTTGGCCCCAACGTCCAAGTCTGGGTTGTCCTTCTCACAAACCTAGTAAACTAAACCCTAATTGCTACCCTTCTTGTCCCTTTGGCTCCGCTAGCCCTCTGGGACTCTCTATTGGTCCGAGCGGTCCTAACTCGATCCATCCTCACCTTATAGGAATTTTACTGATCTCAATCATTAAAATGGGTCCTCTAATAAGTATACCATTTTTTGGTGACTCACTATCACTGTTAATTCCAGTCTTTCCCTTCATTTAAGTTCTCTAACACTCTTGGCTCCCTCCACTACAACACCGCTCTTCTGAGCCAAAATTTTGCTTGAAATTTAATCCTCAAGCCACTACACTTCAGCTTACACAATCTCCTTTGGTCTATCTCCTTCCAATGACCCATTACACTCTCTCTCTTCCTCGAATCGTTATGGATGGATATTAAAAAGAGTTACTCCGACTTATCCCCTCGCCCCCCCCCCCCCCCCTCCTTAAGCAACTATGCTGGGCGAGTCTAAATTTGTACCCCGTTTCTACGACAATGCTTAGGGAAACTACTGCTTAAATAATAACCATGGTGACTTATATCATGGTCACCATTTCTAGAATATACCATGGCCTCTACCAAGACTCTCCCACTATAGTCCTTCCAACGGCACTCTCTATTCGTCAAAGCCCAACTGAACTCTTATATGAATCACACCAACCATAGTTAATAGAAAGAGAACGCAAGTCGCATAAGTAGAGGAATGCAACAATCATATAATAAGGCTCTATATGAAATAACTTTATGATGAAGCGTAATAAGTCGCACAGATCCTAACGACTCTGTAACCCGATGCTCTGATACCATCTGTGACACTTTGCCTACTAAATTACCAGGTGGACAGCTCGTGATCAAAATAAAACATTGGTCACGTATGGATCATTCGTGGCATCACTCTCGAATACATTTTTAAAGTTACTAACAACCAAGTAATTAAATTAGGTTGATGCCAAATTTTATCTTTCATCAATTAACAACATGCGAAAATAATTAATAATTAACCATTAACACAAACTGGGAATTGAATCCAACATGGACGAATAATACAAATAAAGAGGGCCAAATCAACTATCGGTTCAACAATAAAATACAATAGTGAACTAAAACCATAGCATGTATTCACAAGGTTAACTAAATAAACTCAATACAAAATCTGAGAGCGACATGCCCAAATGAGTACTAAAGTCAAGTCCTTACACCAGGAGTGAATGAATTAGGCATCTATAGAAAGGTCCTGTAACTTCCACGTGAGATGCAGTTGTGAATCCCTGGACAAAATTCTCAAGATGGACATCCCTGTGGCTAGAAACCTAAAAGGTTTTTTAAAAAAAGAAGATATTTTGACAGGGTCAGATACCAAGTAGGACATTTTGAAAATATCTAGCTAGCAGTTAAATTGCAATAATTAAGCATGCATGTGTAATAACCCGTCCTTTTTGGAGAAAAATTAAATTCCCTAATTAAATATAAATTGGCAATTTGGAGAATTTCTCGAAATAGTGATTTTTGGGATTTTCGAGGATTTAATAATTTTCAAAGAATGTTATAAATTATTTTGGGACTATATAGGTCGAAGTAATTTAATTATATGTCGTCGTGGAGTATAGCGACACGAGGTAAGATTTTTAATGGGAAAACCCGCATTTATTTATTTTGGGTTGGAATAGTGATTTGCGGTCAAGTACCTCGGATGGGAATTTCGACTGCGCCATAATTCTCAGAATGTCCGAGATAGTCGGAAAAGAGTGTCCGATGGACGAAAATCAGTTTCGGGTATTTTTAGAGGTAAAAGTAACTCGTAATTGGGTAAACGAGTCGTTTTTGGGTTTTAAGGGTTTAAAACCCTTTTCTCTTATAAAAAGAGAAAGAAAGAGAGAATAGAGAGAAAGAAAGAAAGAAAAGAGAGAGAAGAGAGAGAGGAAGAAGAAAAGAGGAGGAGAAATGGGAACTCCGGCCAAACTCCGCCGGATTCGACTCGAGGTCGTCGGATTTTATCCACGAGGCAAGTGTTTACTTGCTTTATTTATCTTTTTGCATAAATATCTCATACCGTAGTTGGTATACACAAACCCTAATGGTTTTGGGGTGGGTTATCGTGGATAAAACGGGTTTTTGGGAGTTAAAACAATTAAACCCCAATAATATTTCAATTTTGTGGAACTTAGGTTTTAATCTAAATAAAATGGTGGTTTTGGGTTCTAGGATGTTTAGAACCCTTAATATACGTGTAGTTGTAGTTGGTTGAGGTTGTAGGACGTTGGGTGAGGCGACAAAAGCTTGGGAGAAGCTTTAATGGCGGAAATCTCCTCGGAGGTGACGATGAATAGTACCCCGTCACCTTTGGGGGCATTTTTGGCCAGGAAAAGAGGTGATTTAGCTTTCGGCCAAAACATGAAAGTTGTATATCTTTTCGATACGGTCGCGTGGACGACGACCGCGTATTTTTATGAATTTTCTACGATTTGATATGATTTTTACAAAATGACAGCTCCGGGTTGAAAGTACCAACTCGGAAATCAAATCCGGAATTGGAAAAATTACGGCTAGAATTAATGTCGTAGATGTTCGGGATAATTTTTGGGGTAGTTTAGAAACCCCGGAAATGAATTTGGATTGATTTTTGGGTATTTTGGAGTTTGATAAATCGCCCAAACTGTGACCCTCGAACAGGCCGAATCGATTCGGGTACAGGCCGAATCGATTCGCCTAAGAGGAATTGGGTTTCTGCAATGGGCCGAATCGATTCGGGTACAGACCGAATCGATTCGCCATTTGCAGACCTGTTTGCAGAATACTTTCCGAATCGATTCGGATTGGGAACCGAATCGATTCGCCCACCCGAATCGATTCGCTAAAGGGGCGAATCGATTCGCTTAGGCCAGAATTTCTAGTTTTCTCCCTTTAAGAGTATGGGGAGTTGAATTACCAATTAGGATAATTTGGGGGTATATATATATAATATATACTTCACCTTGAGGAAAATAGTATCATTGGAGATATCCAATAAATCCTTAGAATAGGATTAAAGTATATAGTGATTATTAAAGTAAGAAATACTTTGGATTTAGAATCATGCTAATATCAATGCATGATTATGATTCCCGGAGGGAATCTTTGGGATTATTATCATCGTTAGATGCTATAGGCCACTAAGGCCGTTTATATATATATTCTAGGAAGAATATATAGGATATGTATATACTGTGTGTTTTAGGTATATATATATATGTGATGATGGAAATGATTTTGAAAATATATAAATGAATATTTTCAAAATGGAAAGATAAATGCTTTTCATAATTAATAAAATATGGATTACACACCTCTCTAAATCGCTATCATAAGGGAAGTTGCGTTCGTGTGGTGAAGCACCCTGGCTAATGATGCAGGGTGGATATAGTCCTATAGGCCATGTGAGCGTTTGTTGTTATATTTTCTGCGCTGGTTAGGAGATTCTGAGTGTGGTCTTGACTATCCCGCAGGCACATGGTCGCTTCCCGACGTCTTTCGATATAGGATCCCAGGTTGTCTTGGAGGCCCTGGAAGATGATAGCCATTTAGGGGCGCGCACAGTGGAGAAATCCGGACGTGCGGTCTTAGAACGCGTTTATTAAAGCAGTTCATATTAATGGATTTGCTTTAATTACATTTCCTGGATATAGGAAGGGAAATGGGTTATATATAAATTGGCTTCGGTAACACTTCCCGGATGGAAGAAGGGATGTGGAAGCATATGTTATGATCAAAGCATTTTTATGATAATGAAAATGTCTTTGAATACATTTCCTGACTATAAAAAGGGAAATGGGATATTTTGATAAGGAAAAGCATTTTTATGTTAATAAAATTGGCTTTCAAAAAAAGTATATGATTTGTTAAAGCAATTCATGATAATGAATTGGCTTCTATAAATTACATTTCCTGGATATGAGAAGGGAAATGGAAGTTTTTGAAATGAAAAGGATAAGTATTTATAAATACTTTATGTATCAAGTAATCCTCAGTCCGGGAGATATTTATATTATCCGGAAGTATATTGTAGATGTATGTATATGTATAAATTGGGTGCCGAGGGTCTAATGAATCCCGACGATCGACCGTGCCGCATAGTAGTGTATCGGGGGGGTTCCTTGTTTGGATTTCGCTTTGCGAGACACCCCACGCACGAATATGGCACTGTGTTGAGACTGGGGAGAAGTTTAATCCTTAGTGCTCTTATATTATTAAATGTTATGATATATATATTATATATCTTTCTGTACTGAGGGACTGGCGGATCTCAAAGATCGACCTTGCTGCATAGTAGTGTATCGGGGGGGTTCCTTGTTTGGATTTCGCTTCGCGAGACACCCCACGCACGAACATGGCATAGCGTCGAGATTAAAGTGAAGTTTGGCCCTTAGTACATTTGTTTGACTATCTAGGTTAGATAGTGGTTGGGTGATAGACTAGTTTAGCAGGGTAGCTTGACTAAAATGTTCTAGATAGATGCGTTAGGTGTGCACTGTTAGAGGAGAGGTGAGGGGTATCTCACGAGAGTGCGATACCAATTTAAATATGAGATAAAACTATTTTTCTAAAAATAAAGCATTTATGCACTTGCAAAATATTTTCTAAACATTCGGGCTCTGACCCGTTTGTCTACTCTCCTTTCTTTCTCTATACTATGTATATATAGGTGTCCAGACACAGGGACGCCTGGATGGAAACTCTTTCGAGTCAGACGTCTGCTGCAGCAGCTGTGGATGCTTGCAGGTTATCGGTAGACGTTTCTTTCCTTGTACTCTAGATAGGAGATATTGTATAAACACTCGAGCCAATGGCTCAATTGCATTTATTTATTCTTTCAGTACAGCATTCGATATGGTTGTATTATTTGGACCGAGTGTTCGGTTATTTTAGTTCCTTTCTTTTCCATTTCAGTTCATTACGCATTTAATTGTGAATGTTTTAATTTGTGCGCTAAAAAGATTAGTTAGATAAAAGTTTTTAACGGCCACCTAATAGGATATTAGTAATTAATTGGATTTTCGACTGTGATGCTAAGAATGATCCATATGAAACTCCTGTTTTAATTTAATATTGGAGTGATCGCCCGGTATCTTATTAGGCGGGTTGTTACAGATGGTATCAGAGCATTAGGTTCTAGTGTCTTTAGGAATCTGTGCGGACGTACTACGCTTTCAGCGTTGCTCTCGATTTGTATAGAGCCCCAGGATTTGGATTGTTGATATCTCTTGTGAGATTTCGATCTCCTGCCATATTAGAAGATTATAGAAATCTGTTACGCGCTCATTGCGAATCATGTGCGGAGCTCGGAGGGCAGCAGGAGTAGGAGCTTAGCTGGGGGGCTGGTAGAAGACGGGGACGAGGATCTTAGTAGATGCCACTCTCCTTGTGGCAAATGCTAAGGACTGCTGCTACGACTAATAAAGTATAGTAGTTATGAGCAACCAAGTACTACTGTGATAGAAAGTGGTACTAAAGTTGGATTTCCCCGTGAAGATAAGGGTTCCAAAGGGATCTTACGGATAGTTCTCACCGTGAGTCCCCATGAATCAACAGGACGAGAAGAATGCAGTTTTGGGAATTATTCTCCTAAGGTTCAGCCAGGGGCCGACGGTGAATAAAGAGTATTATGGCAAAGTGGCAAAGTGAGTGTGGTGCAATGAATATTGAGTCCTTTCCAAGGAGGATGGGCTCACTAAAGAATGGGTATGTTCGAGGACCCCATGGTTGGACATCCACTCGGGGAAATCGTTATAATGAAATTGTGGTTATGAGTTTTACCTCAATTGAGGAGGTATATTAGGCGTGACTAGATGAAGTCGCGGTATTAGTTATCCCTAGACTCGTGTGTGTATTTTGAGTTGTGAAGGTCTCGATAACATTATAATGTATGCCTATGTGTTTTCCGCAATAGCGGAATTTTATTTCTCTTCATTCGCCATAGAGGCGGGTGATTATACTTTGTATATATACGTATACGGGATATGGTGTAACGGAGCGATAGCAGGCTAATGATGGCAAGTCTATCGTGTACGCAGTTCCTGGAAGGAACGGGTTGTTATTGTGGTGTCTCACCTTGATACAGGTTGAGTACACCCTTGCTATTATGGATTTATGGAACCTCGATGAGCAGAGGCTTCCTTATTTTGGATGGTATATGTGGCGACCTTATAAATATAATTTAAGGCCCACAGAATTGTTGTTGAGCGATAAGATTTAGCTCAGTATTAGTTTGCGCAAGGACTTAGGAATGAGTGCGAGCGCAGGGTGGTATGACTCTTAGTTAGAGATAGGAGTTCAGATCACCTTTTGTTGGATTAGGGGATAGGGTTATCCCGGTTGCATGTTTAAATGACAGAACTCCATAACCAACAAAGTTAAGGGTTAATGTGTGGAGGGGTTCCTTGTTTGGATTTCGCTTTGCGAGACACTCCACACATGACTCTTAATAGCGTCGGGAGTGGGGAGCTGTTATGGGATGCAAGGATGTTGATCTTGTGGAACGGTCTTATAGTGTGGATGAACCACTATAGACTATAAGCCACATAATGTTAAAATACTTATGGAAAATTGTGCTATGGAAAAGCACTAAAATCATTCCTTCGCCACAAATGGGTGGGTAAGGTTGGACTTAGAGAAATTTAATTGAGGACAATAGTCAGGCCTTAATGAAAAGGCAAGTTTTGAGGAGCTCCATTTTGGGTATTATGTTCGTGACACTTTCTACAGAAAGTGGGCACTTGATTTGTTAGGTTTCCTTCTGTATGGGCGGAAGGATAAGATAGTAGGAATGCGTTCATAGGCTAGCCTAGTAGGATTTAGGACGTCCCGCTTCTGTGCCTTGGGTCGTTATATCTCGATGACCGACTACGCGAGGGAGTAGTGTAACGGGAGGGTTCCTTGTTTGGATTTCGCCTTGGCGAGACGTCCCACGCATGAAACCAAGCACTTGTCGGGAGTTGAGAGAGGCCTTGGGCACTAGGGACATACTTAGGATTATATTAGTTTCGTGTAGGTAGGGTAACGCTTAGATCGTAGATTTCTAGGATATAGGTTCGCTAGTATTAGCAGCGCCGAGGTTAGGAGTATTGAAATGCGCGGGTTCGGAGGACCCATAGATGAGTATTACACCGAGGAAAGGAGATCCTTATTGGGAGAGAGTGTTACATGTTAGACGTTCACTACGGATGTGCAGATGTGCACAAGTTAGATAAGTGTATGGGAACCTTAGTAAGTTGGTTTATATACCGCCTGAAATAGAATGGGAGTAGTATAAAAGGTTGAAATTCATGCCGATAGGCATTATAGATAATGGGTATTATGTGACGTATAAGAGTCACTTTGCGATCGTGGTAGTCGTGTAGCATTTGGTTGGGAACCGTGGGGTTAGTATCGTTTCCCTTGAGGTATTAGGATTTGGAGTGATCCTAAGATTGGTGGTGTAGGTCGTATCAGAATTTCGAGGACGAAATTCCGTTGTAAGGGGGGGAGTGTAATAACCCGTCCTTTTTGGAGAAAAATTAAATTCCCTAATTAAATATAAATTGGCAATTTGGAGAATTTCTCGAAATAGTGATTTTTGGGATTTTCGAGGATTTAATAATTTTCAAAGAATGTTATAAATTATTTTGGGACTATATAGGTCGAAGTAATTTAATTATATGTCGTCGTGGAGTATAGCGACACGAGGTAAGATTTTTAATGGGAAAACCCGCATTTATTTATTTTGGGTTGGAATAGTGATTTGCGGTCAAGTACCTCGGATGGGAATTTCGACTGCGCCATAATTCTCAGAATGTCCGAGATAGTCGGAAAAGAGTGTCCGATGGACGAAAATGAGTTTCGGGTATTTTTAAAGGTAAAAGTAACTCGTAATTGGGTAAACGAGTCGTTTTTGGGTTTTAAGGGTTTAAAACCCTTTTCTCTTATAAAAAGAGAAAGAAAGAGAGAATAGAGAGAAAGAAAGAAAGAAAAGAGAGAGAAGAGAGAGAGGAAGAAGAAAAGAGGAGGAGAAATGGGAACTCCGGCCAAACTCCGCCGGATTCGACTCGAGGTCGTCGGATTTTATCCACGAGGCAAGTGTTTACTTGCTTTATTTATCTTTTTGCATAAATATCTCATACCGTAGTTGGTATACACAAACCCTAATGGTTTTGGGGTGGGTTATCGTGGATAAAACGGGTTTTTGGGAGTTAAAACAATTAAACCCCAATAATATTTCAATTTTGTGGAACTTAGGTTTTAATCTAAATAAAATGGTGGTTTTGGGTTCTAGGATGTTTAGAACCCTTAATATACGTGTAGTTGTAGTTGGTTGAGGTTGTAGGACGTTGGGTGAGGCGACAAAAGCTTGGGAGAAGCTTTAATGGCGGAAATCTCCTCGGAGGTGACGATGAATAGTACCCCGTCACCTTTGGGGGCATTTTTGGCCAGGAAAAGAGGTGATTTAGCTTTCGGCCAAAACATGAAAGTTGTATATCTTTTCGATACGGTCGCGTGGACGACGACCGCGTATTTTTATGAATTTTCTACGATTTGATATGATTTTTACAAAATGACAGCTCCGGGTTGAAAGTACCAACTCGGAAATCAAATCGGGAATTGGAAAAATTACGGCTAGAATTAATGTCGTAGATGTTCGGGATAATTTTTGGGGTAGTTTAGAAACCCCGGAAATGAATTTGGATTGATTTTTGGGTATTTTGGAGTTTGATAAATCGCCCAAACTGTGACCCTCGAACAGGCCGAATCGATTCGGGTACAGGCCGAATCGATTCGCCTAAGAGGAATTGGGTTTCTGCAATGGGCCGAATCGATTCGGGTACAGACCGAATTGATTCGCCATTTGCAGACCTGTTTGCAGAATACTTTCCGAATCGATTCGGATTGGGAACCGAATCGATTCGCCCACCCGAATCGATTCGCTAAAGGGGCGAATCGATTCGCTTAGGCCAGAATTTCTAGTTTTCTCCCTTTAAGAGTATGGGGAGTTGAATTACCAATTAGGATAATTTGGGGGTATATATATATAATATATACTTCACCTTGAGGAAAATATTATCATTGGAGATATCCAATAAATCTTTTGAATAGGATTAAAGTATATAGTGATTATTAAAGTAAGAAATACTTTGGATTTAGAATCATGCTAATATCAATGCATGATTATGATTCCCGGAGGGAATCTTTGGGATTATTATCATCGTTAGATGCTATAGGCCACTAAGGCCGTTTATATATATATATTATAGGAAGAATATATAGGATATGTATATACTGTGTGTTTTAGGTATATATATATATATATGATGGAAATGATTTTGAAAATATATAAATGAATATTTTCAAAATGGAAAGAGAAATGCTTTTCATAATTAATAAAATATGGATTACACACCTCTCTAAATCGCTATCATAAGGGAAGTTGCGTTCGTGTGGTGAAGCCCCCTGACTAATGATGCAGGGTGGATATAGTCCTATAGGCCATGTGAGCGTTTGTTGTTATATTTTCTGCGCTGGTTAGGAGATTCCGAGTGTGGTCTTGACTATCCCGCAGGCACATGGTCTCTTCCCGACGTCTTTCGATATAGGATCCCAGGTTTTCTTGGAGGCCCTGGAAGATGATAGCCATTTAGGGGCGCGCACAGTGGAGAAATCCGGACGTGCGGTCTTAGAACGCGTTTATTAAAGCAGTTCATATTAATGGATTTGCTTTAATTACATTTCCTGGATATAGGAAGGGAAATGGGTTATATATAAATTGGCTTCGGTAACACTTCCCGGATGGAAGAAGGGATGTGGAAGCATATGTTATGATCAAAGCATTTTTATGATAATGAAAATGTCTTTGAATAAATTTCCTGAGTATAAAAAGGGAAATGGGATATTTTGATAAGGAAAAGCATTTTTATGTTAATAAAATTGGCTTTCAAAAAAAGTATATGATTTGTTAAAGCAATTCATGATAATGAATTGGCTTCTATAAATTACATTTCCTGGATATGAGAAGGGAAATGGAAGTTTTTGAAATGAAAAGGATAAGTATTTATAAATACTTTATGTATCAAGTAATCCTCAGTCCGGGAGATATTTATATTATCCGGAAGTATATTGTAGATGTATGTATATGTATAAATTGGGTGCCGAGGGTCTAATGAATCCCGACGATCGACCGTGCCGCATAGTAGTGTATCGGGGGGGTTCCTTGTTTGGATTTCGCTTTGCGAGACACCCCACGCACGAATATGGCACTGTGTTGAGACTGGGGAGAAGTTTAATCCTTAGTGCTCTTATATTATTAAATGTTATGATATATATATTATATATCTTTATGTACTGAGGGACTGGCGGATCTCAAAGATCGACCTTGCTGCATAGTAGTGTATCGGGGGGGTTCCTTGTTGGGATTTCGCTTCGCGAGACACCCCACGCACGAACATGGCATAACGTCGAGATTAAAGTGAAGTTTGGCCCTTAGTACATTTGTTTGACTATCTAGGTTAGATAGTGGTTGGGTGATAGACTAGTTTCGCAGGGTAGCTTGACTAGAATGTTCTAGATAGATGCGTTAGGTGTGCACTGTTAGAGGAGAGGTGAGGGGTATCTCACGAGAGTGCGATACCAATTTAAATATGAGATAAAACTATTTTTCTAAAAATAAAGCATTTATGCACTTGCAAAATATTTTCTAAACATTCGGGCTCTGACCCGTTTGTCTACTCTCCTTTCTTTCTCTATACTATGTATATATAGGTGTCCAGACACAGGGACGCCTGGATGGAAACTCTTTCGAGTCAGACGTCTGCTGCAGCAGCTGTTGATGCTTGCAGGTTATCGGTAGACGTTTCTTTCCTTGTACTCTAGATAGGAGATATTGTATAAACACTCGAGCCAATGGCTCAATTGCATTTATTTATTCTTTCAGTACAGCATTCGATATGGTTGTATTATTTGGACCGAGTGTTCGGTTATTTTAGTTCCTTTCTTTTCCATTTCAGTTCATTACGCATTTAATTGTGAATGTTTTAATTTGTGCGCTAAAAAGAGTAGTTAGATAAAAGTTTTTAACGACCACCTAATAGGATATTAGTAATTAATTGGATTTTCGACAGTGATGCTAAGAATGATCCATATGAAACTCCTGTTTTAATTTAATATTGGAGTGATCGCCCGGTATCTTATTAGGCGGGTTGTTACAGCATGTGCATTATTCACATTTAAGCTAGTGTCGCACTCTCTTGAAGTATAACTCACCCTTCATCAAATGTGCATGCCTAACGCTTGCCTTCCAACCTATATAGTTAAGCTACCCCACCTAACTAGAAGTATCACAACTCTTTCTACCACACTACTCTAACTGGAGTATTCTTACTTTGATTATTAAGTTATTTACTCATTAACTTATTAATCGACTCAATTTTATTAATCCATATAACATTCACAATAGTTATATAATAAATCCCCTTTTTAAATCATATAACTTTCACACTAGTTATATAAGAAATCACCTTTTTAAATTATATAACTTTCACAATAGTTATGTAAGAAATACATTTACACTTATGTATTAATCCCGTATATAATTATCTACTCATTTTATAGACATACTAGTTTGTTACAACATTCACACACATGCCGCTTATAATAACCATCCATTCCTCTGTAATAACTCATGGGAGGCTTTCTTTAAAATGCCATCACGTCCCAGGCATACTCACTCTAACCCGACCACCTCAAGTCGGACTAGCTCACGCCGAACT
The DNA here is from genome assembly GCA_949130495.1 of Sambucus nigra. Classification (NCBI taxonomy): domain Eukaryota; kingdom Viridiplantae; phylum Streptophyta; class Magnoliopsida; order Dipsacales; family Adoxaceae; genus Sambucus; species Sambucus nigra. The sequence continues at coordinate 50,990,774 of OX422215.1, forward strand.
CGGGCAAAAATATCGCAAACGTAGTGGAGGAAGTCATATTTCCCCGAGAGAGATACCCAATCATGCCCAAGATGTCTCACCTTGAAAATAAATCACACAATAAAAATCCATGATGATATTACTTGGTGACTATACTCTCCCTGCTCCTCAAGCCAAGGGATTCATCCGCATTGCGTAACCTCCGATGATAGCACTAGAGGGGTATGTATTCTTACAAATATAATTCACACGGATATATATATATATATATATATATATATATATATATATATATAGGAGAAGGCTCACCTACATCATGCTCTATACATCACTTATGCATCACGCCTAATTATAAGCGCTAAAAAACTTTTTTTTTCAAATTTTATATTTTTTCCTTGAAATTAACCTTCCAATCAACCCATATGCAAAAAAATAGGTCAAAATACATTTTGTAGCTATTTTTAAAAAATCCACAAAAAGCTGCTAAAAATACCTTATTTATAAGGGTCTGCGCCAGTAGTTTTTTGTGGATTTTTTAAAAATAGCTAAAATTGTATTTTGACCTATTTTTTTGCATATGGGTTTATTGGAAGGTTAATTTCAAGGGAAAAATATAAAATTTGAAAAAAAAGTTTTCAATTGCCTAGAATTAGGTGTGATGTACGGTGTGATGTATAGTGCATGATGTATGTGAGCCTTCCTCTCTCTCTCTCTCTCTCTCTCTCTATATATATATATATATATATATATATATATATATATATATATATATATATATATATATATATATATATATGTATAATAAGTTACAAAACTTATGTATGTCATAAGATAGAACTATGACATCCCTATATGAATTTTTTTTGCCCTTCTTATTTTACCCTTGAATATTTTGGGTTCCCTCTCTTTTCTTTCTCCCTAAGTACTTTTCACTCTTTCACTTTAATTCAAACATAAAGGACACTTTGGTAAACTACCTCTCTGTGTACTCTCTCACCACACCCTCTTTCACGATAGTCTACCTATTTCATCTTAACCCATATTTTATCTCTCAAAACTAGAAACCACACACCTCTCAAGCTCAAAATCGGAGACCTCGCAACTCGAAACCCTATATTTGTAGTCAATTTTACAGGTACACTACTCTCTCTCTCTCTCTCTCTGCTATTGGGGTTATGCCAGTTTGGAGTCGATTTTTATAGGTATATATGAGTATATTTTTACAGGTACATAACCCATAGAAGAACCTTATTTTGAGTCGATTTACAGGTATATACCTATGTTTGGTTCTTATATAGAGTATATAACTTTGTTGGTTTTTTATTAAAAGACCATACCCATTAATATTTTTTACAATTTCGTTTGTAGACATTTTACTCTATTTTACTATACGTTTGTGGGGTTATGCCTATTTCTATATATGGGTTATGCCTGTTTGGAGTAGATTTTTACTGGTATATATGCATCAACATTTATTGACAAGGTTGAAGAACCTAATAAAAGGGCATTTGGTCTCCAAACTGTGGGAATATATATGGAGATAGAGAAAGCCAAAGCACGATCAAAAGAACAATGCCCGGGGTGGTTTCATGTGCAGACATCATCGCTTTTGCTGCTAGAGGCTATAGTTTTGGTATACTAATATTTCATTAACTACAATTACTTATTTTGTTAACTGCAATACCAAATAATTTTTATAGTTGTTTATGCTTATATATATTGTAAAAATTTAATTACTTCCCACGAATTTATATTATATAATATTATCTGATTTACACGAATTTATATTGTAGAATACATATATGTTGATATTTGCAAGATGGGATCAGTAGCACATAATACAAAAGAAATCTACAGAGGGAAAAATATATCCCAAACACTCTCACATAATATACTGATAAACGATCGACACATATCTGATAGATGTTTGATGTGCATATGGAACTGACATGGAGTGATATCACGAACTACGTTTGGTATGGAACTGACAAAAGATTTGAACTGTCACAGATAGTTCAAACACATACGACGAGTGTGGTAGAGTTTGTGAATATATTATATACATATGACCATTTGAAAAGAGGAATAGGACAAAAAATAATGATAATTGGGTCTATATTGATTGGCTTAAGGTGAGCACATAAGCCTTAATAGAGATTCGAGAAAATAATATGGCGCGGGCCCAAGGTAGATTTGAAAGATCTTATGTTTTGCTGATAGCGTGTAAAAGTATATATAGAGTACGTAAAACATTATTTGCGGGCACATAGACTGTAACTTATTATTTGCGTGCCTTTTTTTCGGTAAATAGAAATTAATGAAAATGATCAACATTTTCCTATGTTTGAAATCAAAAGTAGCGTTTATTTTTATTTGGGTCATTTAATGTTTAAGGTACGTTTGTTTATAATATTAGTTACTTGGGGTACGTTTGTTTAAGTATTAGACCGTTGGTTGAAAAACAATATTTTTTGGGTTGAAAATCATTTTAATTGCTGGAAATTTTTTTTTTTTTGAGAAATATATTTATTTCTAACTAAAAATCATTTTAATTGGTGGAAATAATTTTTTTGGGAGGAAAATATTTTTTATTTGGTGAAAAGCAGTTTTTTTTTTGTGGAAATAATTTAACTCTTTAATTAAAAAAACACGATTTAACATTTTTTTTTCTTCAAAATATTTAACTATTTTTTTTTTGTAAATATTTAAACAGTACAATATATATATAAATGTTTTCCTCAAAAAAAAAATTAAACTAAAATCATTTTTATTTTAATATTTTTTTTGCTGGAAATTGTTTTTTTCGAGATATGTTTTTTAATTGGAATCTGCTTTATTTTAATATTGTTTTGCCTGGAATTTTTTTTTTGGAAATATATATATTTTTTGGCTAAAATCAGGGTTTATAAGCGTTTAAGTTTTCAATAAGGGTATAAGGGTATTTATTTATAAGGGTATAATAGTAAATAACAAAAAGGGTTTTGCTGGCAAACAGATGTTAAAATAAACTGTCAAAATAACACCCATATAACTATAATGCAAACAAAGGTACCTTAAGAAAAAAATATGATAAACAAACGTACCCCAAATAATAAATGACCCTTTTTATTTTCTGTAGTTGAATGAAATACAAATAGTTTTTTTATAATGTGTTAATTTATTTTATATATGTTTAGTGTGTATAATTTGACAACTATAGTGGTCCTTATTGGGGTTTGTGAATGGATTTCAAATACATAATTGGTTTGTTAATTGTTTAGTTGTCATTGTGATCTATACATTTGATTCCACCTTATATACATGATAATTGGTATTTTTCTTCTTAAACAGGGTCGATTGGCCCATAAATAAAGGGATTTTTTCCTATTTTTTAAACTAATACGTTCTTACCATTAGTTATTTAAAAAATTATTTATCTATTGGGAACTAAATACATCGTGAGATACTATCAACGATTTACCCTTTCAAAAATTATCGTCGCGCCTCCAAGCACGAGCATACCCTATATATATATATATATATATATATATACTATCACTCATAATCTTATACATATATTGAATAATGCCCGGGTAATCCATGCCTAACACCCATAGCACTAGCCCAAATATATACTCAAGTCTATATCCCAACTTGTAATTTGATTAATCTCACATTAATTATTTTAATTAACAATTCACACTAATAATTATGGCTCACACAAATATAGATACTATCACCATCACCATATATGTATAGTTTAATTAAACTCGGCTAACCAGTGCCTAACACCGATATCACTAGCCCAAAATACCCGAGTCTTTATTCGGCTCTTATTTTTTTAAATTCACACTTATTAAATAATTTTGCCTAACTTCACTTGCTAATATACCTGGACACACCCAATCGTCCTGTAATTAAACATTTACAAACTTATTTCACTCAATTCATTAAACATGTGTCACATATCTTTCTCACTTCCAAGTCCCAATGATATTCATCTATAATCACTAGGAGATAGTTCCCATGTTCATTTTTTGCTGAATAAATAATCTTATCACAAACCCCTACAAGGATTAAATATATAGGTTAGAAGTCGATTTGAAGAGTCCTCAAAACATAAAACTCTCTAGGCTAAAAATAGGGCCGAAATAAATATCAGGCTTTTGGCAATTTTTCACACTACAAAAGTGTGACTACTTTTGTCAAGGATCTGGAAATGTGAGTATTTTTCATTACGGATCTGGAGTGTGACTAGCTTTTTTCATGGATCTGAAGCATGACTACGTCAAACTGTTTTTTTTTCATATTTTCAACCCCGAAGTTTTCCAACTTCGATCCAAACCTCGACTAAATAATCTCCCATATTCATTTATTCCATAAACACATTTTAATAATTATGATGATCTCTAAATATCAACAAATTCTAACTTTCCTGAAAAATTTCCGATTTGGGTTTATTACGGTTCATCCAAATATGAACCTAGATTCGGTCTCATAATCATCAATTCATTGAACCTAACATATGGATTTCGAATACCACATGATTCCAACAAATATTGATATAATTCCATCACTAGTTGAGTATTAATTATATACATAATACTCCAATTACCCAAAACCCTTTTTGTGTGACAACCCACCCCAAAACGGCTGTTGATCACACCCACTATGATACAAATTGAAATACTGCAATTTAGATTGATTTGGCTTCCAAAAGCTCTCCACTTTCTTCCTTTGTTTCTTATGGTTTATAATAATATTAGTTGTTGGCCAACCCTCTTAGACTTAGGTTAAATAATGCAAATCCCAAAATAAGCTTATGGACCAAGCCCAAATGACCTGAACACCCCCGTGTGAGTTCGGTTATGCCTAAAAATGTCCCGAGACCTAATTATTATCCCTCGAAGACTCTTTTCTTACTATTTCAATCCCTCTGGAGTTAACCATGCATTCATAATAGTCATCCGAGTCACTTTCGTAAAAGTCTCCATCTTGACCTCAAATTACGACACATGTGATTTCTTTTTAAAAATATTCCGAATTAATTAATTCTTAATCCACTACATTAATTAAATCCTCTAGATTAATTGAATCCTTTATCACCGAATTAATTAAATTCTATATCCTCATAAATATGGAGTGTTAATTTTTTTATAACAAGTTAATGTCTCAAGTGCATTAAATGATTGTACTAAAATTTGGGGTACTACATTTTAATGTACATGGGATAGAAACTTGATAAAAAGAACGTGGACACATAAGGCCTTTCCTTAAAAAGTTGTGAGTGTTATGTCAATATATTGCACCAGGAATGGTGTACACCTAACACTGAGAAACAAATATACCATATTCAGTTAATGGAATTATTCATCATGGTATATTGCAGTTACTATTTCACCTACTTTAGCTCTCCTGCTTATATTTATCTAACACATCAATGTATTTTCGGAGTTTTTGATCGATCTGAAGTACCTTCGGGTTGTGCTATTTGTAATGGAGAGGGATGATAAAGGCAGTAGAAATCCCATGGTTGCCCTCTGTAATTTGGTTATATTGCATGTGACCTCCTTTATTACTTTCAAGATCAACAAACATCCGTCTAATATAAATTTTGGGCAGATACAAATTGTTCTTTACACCACCACCATTCTTTCTCATGGCTATAGAATGTTTATTTTCATTTATTTGAATGTTTATTTTCATTTATTGACTTTCTTTATTTTCGTTACTGCTATAGTTGGACGTATAAATGGTGACTGCATCAATGGCATTCAAATGTAAGGAGGACCATCAAAAGCAGATGGAATTGGAAGAATCACGTAAGCTTGGGCTTGTGCCGACTGAGGTAAATGATGATGGGAAGTAAACTAACTCTCATATACCTCAGTAAATGTCATCTGAACCTTGGTATCTCAATGTCGAGATACCGAGTTTGAAACATCAAATGAAATGGAAGTCAGATCCAAGTTATACAAAAAATTGGTATGATCGAGGTGCCAAATTATTATGGTATCTAGTTTTCAAATGCTCAATTTTTCTTAATTATATCTCTTTAATCAAGAACTTCTTATGTCATCTATCAGATTTTGAATTTTTTAATCATTTATATATAGAGAGAGTGAGTAGTGGACAGGTCAGGTGCTGCCTGTCAAAAGAAATGATCGTATATCCTGAAGATATTAGTCTTTGATTACATCAGCCTCACTCTATGTTAAGCTTGGAGATTATCAAAAAGCTACTGAATCATATGAGAAAATCTCAAAAATTCGTCGAGAGAATGTTGATGCACTCAACACAAAAAACAAAGGTTTGTATCTCTTCATTTGTTTCCTTTTTTTATTAGGCCATGTACTTGAACTTCCATCTTATAAATGATATGATATATTGTGATATACCCCCTCCATCCTAGACTAATAGTCCTTCATCCCTTTTTAGTTTGTCCCAAACTAGGTGTGATTACGAAGTTACCCATATGAACAAAATTCACGAGAGAACAATGATGCAAGCAGGTGTTGCATTCCAATATTTTCATCATATTTAGTTTCGTATACATGGAAGTTAAATATTTTATTTCAAATAGGGACTCAATTTGTAACGGAGGTAGTATATCATTACACTTAGTTAGCGTCTAAGTGTTTTATGTAGTAAAATGTGAAATATTTAAATTAAATAATTGCCATGTCCTATATGTTTACAATAGAGCTATTGTTTTTTATACTTAAACCACTCTCCTAAGTTAAGATGCTTTGGTTGCTTCACAAATTTTCACTTTGTGACGTTTGGGTGTTAGTGACTCAACAATTGGACAAAACCTATCTATAATAACGAATCTTATCTGTACACAACAACGAATGATATTTGAAACAACAATGAAAGATAATATGAAAAATGTAAGGATGTGTCTTTTTTGATTAGTTTCTAAGTCTGTGTTCTTTATTTCAAACAATAATGGATGCGTTGGAGCCGGATCAAATAATGACCAAAACGATTTGATCTTCTTATAAACTGACATGTTTATAACTCAATTAAATGATTTTGTTTTCTCTCTTGATTTAATCTGCTCGATTGTTATTTCTCTAACATATTATTCACAAAAACCATGGAGAGTTTACATGTTTATGTATTCCGGTTTCTTCATAAGGCTTATATATTGCAATCATCAGTTCCATTTATTGCTTCTGTTAAATACTTTGACTGATCAAATCTTAATTGAAACTTCAACAGGTGTAAGTGGAAAGATAGGTCTTTAAAGAAAAGTTTAAGTATTTTTACTCTTCAATTATAATGATAGAAGATATAATATACAACTACTCAATGACAACAGGTACTTTTCCAGAATTATTGGAATTTACTCTTTAATTACGACTGTAGGAGGGTAGTGTGATCAGGGTCCGGTAAAATATTGAATCGGGTGAGGCCCGATATGCTTCAATGAGCTCTGCCTTCAAGGTTCTCAATATCTTCAGGAGTAGTTTCTTATAAAACTATCTCCTTTTGGTAAAAATGGAAATCAATCTGGAACTCAATCCCTACAATAAGATGAAATTCACAACAATAATGGTAACTTTTCTAAGAGAAACTCTTAAGAGTGATGGTTGTCAGTGGAAAGTGAAAGAACAAAGAAATTAGCAGTGGAGAGAGAGCATGGAGAGAATACTAGGAGATTATAGTGTAATTTTGACAGAATAACAGTAAAACCTGAGTTATGATTTTTACTTGACCTTGCCCAGGTGTCCAATTTATACTTGGGCACTAAGCCTAAGTTAGCACTTTTCGGTGCCAAAATTTAGAGGGTCTGCAATGGACAAGGTCTAAAACGTACCATATCTCCCTACCTGTGTGTAGTAGCCTATCCCCTCTAACACGTGCCACTTGGTGCAAACTAAACTCAAAAAGAGAATATGTCTACGCTTGAAGACAAAATATCTGATTTGGTAAATATCTTTTAAAATGACAAACTTATGATACAAAATTTGTAAACTTGAGAGGGTAGGACTCAAGGAGAACCCCCTTTAAAATCATTTATGTTGAGAATGGGGGGGGGGGGGGGGGGGGGAGTCTTTGGGACCCCTTTCTCTAAAATCATTCTTTCTAACAAAAATTCATTTCTGGTGAGCAACCTGTTGGTTGCTAATTTCAGTTATGACTGCGTGTGTTGTGTAAGGAATTGCGTGATTCACAGGGTCTTTCTACTAGTATTCTCTCAATCCTAAAGTGTCAAGTGGTTGAGCTTGCTAAACAAACCTTGTTCCTCAGCCTCCAAGACAAAACTCCCAAGAGATTCCGACCAGCTAATTTGAGCCCTGCTTGCTCAATTGGGCCATTTGTACAAGAAAGTAAGTGTTAGTACTTTTATTTTATAAAAGAATGACTTTTCATGATAAGGGGATGGACTTTAGGGTCCCTCGCCCCAATATTTCTTGGATGTAGAGGGGGAGGTCCTTAAGGTTCCCTCGATCCAATATTTTCTGGAAGCTGAGGGGGAGGGCGTTGAGTTCCCTCGCCCCGAAATATATATTGGGTAGTCTTGAGACACCCTTCTAAAATAACGAGTCAAAATAACATATTGACTACCATTTGAAAGTTGTGGATTTCCATGTGCATTTATGTTTATATTCTCACGTGCTGCTGGAGGATTCCTTTTTACTTTTCTTGAATTTTAACTTAGGTATTAATGTTACTAATTTGAACCACCTTCTCATACTCCCAATTTTAACTTGGTAGTTTTCGGCTAATGCATTGGTTAGTGGAACATGTTGACATTTTTTAGTGCTACATTTGGTTAGGGGATCAGATGTGTTAAAAATTTAATTAATGGTAGTATACTAAATCATGTGTATGGCCCATAGGGTTGTGTTCTAAGTGAGTATGCATGAAAACATATTTGAATAAATGTGGAGAATTAAATCAAAACAAAACTCCCACGTGAGTATCCCGCTTACTTATTGAGTTATGTAGACAATGATGATTTGTTTTATTCAGTCTGGTAAGTTTGGTTAGGTAGGCAATGAGGATCAATTCTATTATGAGGATAATCGAATTTAAACTCCCATGTCAAGATATGTTATGTTCATCTCAGTTTGTGTTGAGTTCACACAATGATTCCATACCTAGTGGGGTATTTCAGAAACAATTGAGAGACAAACAAAGCAAATACAATACAATACTTTAAATAATGTTTTTCAACCCAATACAAACAAACCAAATATAACAGGGGGACTATCATCCTTACCAAGAAAAAAAAAATCAATGAACAAACTCCAAAATTACTTTTGTTCATTAAAACTTCTTACTGAATATTGATTCAAATACAATAGGGACATTCGACATTTTATTTTATTTTGATTCAAACCTAAACTGAATATATTTCAAGTTCTAATTTCCCAATACTAGTTCTGAAGAAGAAACTATAAAATATAATCGGGACATGTTTCAACTATATATTTTGTGTTGATTCAAAATCCTTACTTAATACGTTTCAAGTTATAATTTCCCAATGTTGGTTCTAAAGAAAAACCTACAAAAATACAATTGAATATATATGAATCATGCGAGTATGAGTTGTTTATCATATTTTAAAATGCTTACAGATTAAGAAAAACTTCAGGGTTATGAAAATACATGAATTAGTCATGCAAGAGAGTAAATTTTCATTGGAAGAAATGATAACCATGAACTATGAACGACGAAACCAAGCACAACTAGGGTGGTTTTAGCAGAATAGTGTTGAGAGTTGAAATATTTTGGGAGTACGGGTTTTAAGAGTGAGTGACATTTTTGGAGTTGTGCATTAGATGGTTCGAGGGTTAGCATTCTAATATTAGGGTCGACATATTAAAATCTGAATGATAATTGTAGATTTCGTGGACTGATTTAGAGAATGTATCCAAGGAATTCAATGATATTTATTTTTTGATATCTATCTATTCTACTTTTTGTAAACTATATGCCCACACTTTTTTAGACTTACTACAACTTTAGGATGACTTTTATGTATTTCTTTTGTATAGTCTGCTAGGACTTTCATTTACCTTACATAATCTGTAGGAATTTTTGTAAGTACAAACTAAAAATTTAGTTTACGACTTTTTGTTTTATACATTGTAAAGAATTATGAAGTAGTTCTAAAGTGGACCAATCATCTCTTTTGGTTTGTGACTTGGTTTCATACTTTGACTCTTAGTTTCCAGGTATACTAACTCATCCACATACCTTTGTGTTAATATTTTTTATTATTTGATTGTTTGATTGTTTGCTTTGGGCAGTTTCTCAGTTGTGAAAGGATATACAATACTTGATGTTGTCTCACGGTGGAAACTACCTCAAACCCTTGGAAGAAATAATTGAAAACAAATTTAGTATATATTGAACTAGATGTTCATTTGATATTTTTTTTCATAATGCTATAAATGTGATAGTATTGCTTTTGTAGGATTATTATTTTTATTTCTTTAACCGGGGGGATAGTCCTATAAACAAAAGAAACTGTGACAACCCGCGATCCGAGATAAGGGGTGGCCAGCCCGATACTCAAACGTAACAGGAATCATGGATGCATATCATTCTCAGCATCACAAAATATAAACTGAGTATATGGGAAAACCACCCAATAAATCAGAAAACGGGTTGCCAAAAGGTGTAAAATTTTAAAAATGCAGTTATGAAAATTAAATTTAAACAACCCAATCTGATAAGAAAGTGTAATTCCACAAGAGTATAAATATTACAACTAAAGCGAATGTAAACAAGAGGACCGAATAGGCTGTCGGTCCACAGCTACATACAACGAAATACAACAATTTAAGTATCTTACATAATACCTTCAATAATCAAATACAAAGGTTTGGGCCACACGCCCGAGTGAAAAGACCCAATCATATCTAGAACAACAAGAATGAAAGCGTCTAATACAACGTCCTGTAATAACCCGCAAAATCTTACAGCTCGTCGAAAGCAAACAAGAATTTCCTTCTTACATTCCTTATTAGGAATAGCACCATTTATTTGGTTAAATCAAGAAGATATCATTTCCATTCACTTATTAACTTTTATAGTAAATTATCTTTCCATTCCTTCAAAGGAATATCATTTACATCAAGTTCTCTTTATGGCACATATATGATTCTCGTGCTCTTTATGGCACATAACCATGCTCTTTATGGCATTTATCATATGCTCTTTGTGGCGTTTAACAACCATCAAGTCCAACTTGATGAAAATATAGTTATATTCATATACATATAACGATATCTAAGACCGCCCGTCCGGGTTTCCCCACATTGCGCGCCCCTAAATTACCATACTCTTCCAGGGCCTAACATACGACAACCTGGGCACCTATCGCATTACGTCGGGAAGCGGCCATGTGCATGCGGGGTAGTCAAGACCACACCCGGAATCTCCTACCCATCGCAGAAAAATATATACATAACAGCGCTCACATGGCCTAGGACTATATCCACCCTGCGTTAATTTTCCAGGGGGCTTCACCTCACGAGCGAACTTCCCTTATGATGTCATTTAGAGAGGTGTGTTCAACAAAATTTTATTAATTTCAATTTCATGATTGAGTAAATGATTTTTTGCATTTTTCAATCTCATTTTTCAATTCCATTTCCATTATCCATGTTTTAGGTTTATTTATTCGAACCCATAACTATTAAACAATTTGGTTCATGTTATTCGAACCTAATACCTTTACTAAGTTGGTTCATTTTATGTGAACCTATCATCATCGAATATCATATTTAATATTCCTCAAATTACATGTCCCGATTAAATCTCCAAATAATCGTAACGATTCTAAATTTCCCCAATGTTTATATAACTTCGATAAGCCCCTAAAGTCTACAAGCATGGGCTTCCAAACTCCTAACTTCCAAACTTCAAAAAGTTTGAATTAAAAAGTAGTGCCTTAACATCACTTTAAACCTCCCCAAAATAAACCCCAGATGAACCCCTTTCTAGTCTAGGGTAACGACCAAACTCAACTAATACTCTAGGACTCTAAGCTTTACTTCATTTAAGAAGGTTCCTAGGCCCTAAACTTAAATAAAAAGATCAAAAATTAAAGAGGAAAAATGACTCAAACAGCAGGAACCGAATCGATTCGCCCTAAGGGCCGAATCGATTCGCCCAAGCAAATCGATTCGCTTTGAAAGCGAATTGGTTCGGACAACAAAACTTGTGTTTCTCCAACTGCCGAATCAATTCGGTCTTAACCCGAATTGATTCGGGTACCAAGACCTGGGATTCTGCTTCTATGCGATTCGCCCCAAGGGCCGAATCGATTCGCCCCTGCGAAAATGCCAAGAATGGCTAAGGAGTCTTGAACTCCAAATTTATCCCAAACCCAAACCAACCAAACTCAAATCATTTTGCTGCAATTACTACTCCATAAGTATATCTATCTACCATCATCAACTAAATTTATAATCCAAATCAATTCCCAAGGGTTAATACCCAAAAATCCTACAAAAAAACCTAACATTTCCAAATCATAACTAATCCATAATTATCAAGACTAATTATTCTACTTCAATAAAATAATTGCAAGTAGATTACTTGCCTCAAGTGTAAGAATCTGATTTGATGAAGAAGGAGGCAAGAACAAGCTCCAAATCTTTAATCTCTCTCTTTCTCCAAAGCTCTCTTCCTCTCTCTACTCTCTCTAGGGCTCAATTGTATAAAATGGAAGAAAAGAAATGGGGTTGGGGAAAATAAAATGGGGCTTAAGTCCAAAAAGCCCACTCAAGTGTCCAATACGCGATAAAACAATACGCGATTACACTTTTAAGCCATAACTAGTGAAAAGAGCCCGAAGTGCCAAAATACAATATGGCACTTATTTTGACTGTCTCGAACCTACCGGGACTAACTACATCCTCCAAATTGTCATTTGGAAATTTTATGATTCATTTTACTTTCGGTTTCATATTAAACCAAATTGTCATTTTATATCTTATGACACCATAAATCACCACATGGATATTTTTACCTACTCATAAGGTAACTGTACCACATTTCGGTAAATATCAACCTTTTCATATTTAATTAATATTCACCCAACATCCATCATTTTATAATTAATTATTATACATTAGACATAGTAAATAAATATAAAATAGGCTATTAGAAGAGAGGGTTATTACATACTCCCACCCTTAAGAGGGAATTTTGCCCCCAAAATTCAAGCGTACCTCCCAAAAAGAGATGCGGATTTTATTTCCGCATACCATCCTTGGTCCACCATGTTAATTCCTCGACTCTGTAATAGCTACATTGAACTCAACCCAAAAATACTACCAGCGATCTCAAATGCCTTTCTACATGCTCTAAATCAGCAACCGACTACTCCTCATAAGAATTGTTAAGTTGCAACTCCGTATCTTTTAAAAGGAATGTGCCCGAAGGCACCATCGCATCTTTTGTACTCCCTTGCATGAGAGATATGAAACAAGTTCTAAACTTGTTGCAAGTGCTTTGGTAAGGAAAGTTAATAGGTTACTGGACCTACTGTAACAATATTAGGAAAAGGTCCAACGTCAAACGGTGCAAGTTTCCCTTTTCATCCCAAAATTCTTAATGCCATTCATAGGCGATACCCGCACCAACACTTGGTCTATCGGTCTCAATCTCCACATGTCTTCTCCCCGCATCGGCATAACTCTTCTGTCGATCATGGGGCTATACGACTGCAATTTCGAATAAGCTCGATCTTCGAGGGAGTCTCCCGGATCATTTCAAGTTCGAGAAATTTATCATCTCCCATTTCCATCCAACAAGTGGGAGAACCACAAGGCTTAGCGTACAAGGCTTCATAAGGCGCCATCCCCATAGTGAATAGATACCAATTATAACAAAAGAATTCAACTAGTGGGATACTCTGTTTCCGACTACTATTAAAGTCAAGCACACACAGATAAGGAGTATATCTTCCAACATGTGGTTTACCCTTTCGGTCTGGCCGTCTATAGAGGAAGATAAGCAGTGCTTAACCTTAATTCGATTTCAATGGCCTCATGGAAACTGGCCAAGAATGAGTAACGAAAATCTTGTTTCAGTCGAAACAATAATCAAGGGCACCCCATGCAGTCCAACAACCTTTCTATGCTCGTCTATTAGTACTGGCGACGCCTATCTTGGCACATTTGTCATTTCCCGGATGCAGCGAAAACATAGAACCATGAAATTTCGCCACTTCTTCCCTTCTTATCTAGGACAATAAGTCTCACATGGAAACGCACCCTACCTTTAAAATCGATAGAGCAGGGTTCTTCTCCTTAAATCAGCAGCTTGTATATGTGGCTTTAAGCATCCTTGTCTCTACTACGACATCTTGCAACCAAGTGTTGCTCATAAGAAAGACTGAATTCTGCCCACGAAGTAGCATCTCCCTTCCTATACGGCGATCACCCCACTATGAATTTCAATTCAAATAGGGAATAATACATTTCCCAAGTTTAAACTTATAAGGCGCATCAACAATAAGTCGACACTCCAGTATTCTTATTCCCCCATCAGGGCCGAGACTTGTCAATTGAATCCACCCTCGAGCTTAACAACATGAGCTCAGTAGTGAAAATCAATGCATACTTTTGTTACCTCCGTAACTCTCCAACGACGAAAGGCCTCATCTCCTTCGGCCTTACCTACCAAGTTTCTTGAAATCTTTCACTTCTCATAACTAGGGAACCAGTTCCTCTCGGGGTTAACACACAACCTCTTCGTGGTCAACTCCCAATAGCACTCCCAAACTAACGTCGCATACTAAAGGTCCTATGTCCAAACAATCCTAAGGTCTACCTACCTATACTATACCATATCTAAGTCGTAAAAACCTAATACTAAATATATCCCTAGTGCCCCAGACCTTTCTCAACCTCCGATATTTTCTCGGTTTCGTGCGTGGGACGTCTCGCCGAAGCGAAATCCCGACAAGGAACCCTCCCGTTACACTACTACCTTGCGTTGTCAGTCATCAAGGTGTACAGGTCTAAGACACATGTTCGGGACCAAAAAGAGTCTACTTATATACATTACCATATAAATAACTAAAGCTTTAACAATTTCAACATTCACTTTTCATAAAGCCTTTAAATTTTATCCTCCACAATATATATATATCTTTTAAATACCCTTCTTATCAAGGCATAGCCCGAAGTCTAAATTCGACTTCGCACCCCAATCTCCCTCGCATCGTTCAGAGGAGTGAACAATATGCAGTGCTTTTATTTCGCACTTTGATAGCCCTTAATCACTCTTCTACGTGATTCGGCTAAACTTTCCAATCCCGCTTCCAACAACAATTTAAAAAGAATAAAAGAAAAAGAAAAGACTAGCGTCTCTCCACTCACAACATCGTTAAGTGTTCATGCGGCGGAGTGTCTCGCAAAGCGAAATCCAAACAAGGAACCCCTCTGACACATGCCTACTTAACTGGTTGATTATGGAGATAGAGTGTAATATACATAAAATAAAAGAAAGGAAAGGTGGTATATCCACAATCCCAACGTCGTTAAGGTTCACGCGTGGAGCGTCCCGCAGAAGCGAAATCCAAACAAGGAACCCCTCCTATACGCTACTACTCAACTTTGTTGGTCGTGGAGATAAGGCACAACAATCACATACCAATATCACATCATACTCGGCCATGTTAAGGACGAGTAAATCGGCCTCAAAGCAAAAATTAGTAAAATAAATTCTTATATACATACAAACAAAAGAAAATGAGCGAACCATCACACGTAATAGAAAAAAAAAAAACTCAATGCTAGAAATAGAAATACTCTCAGCAGATCTTATCAAATCTGTAATCTGAGAAGAGCTCATAGAACAAATGAGCGCGTAGCATCCACATCGAATAACACATAACTCACGTATCTCTAAGTAAATAAAAACTTACCCTAAATAACGGGTGGTGCCGGCAGAGCGGGAGGAAGCATAGCCTCCTGAATATGACAATCATGTCCATACTGTAGTTATCCCTGCTGCGGAGGAACAACCATAATAGGTACCGAAGGTGGACACTGAACATGTGGCTGCGGCGGAGCCCTAGGAGACTGACCCCCAAACATCTGAGGACACTCCTTCTTGTAATGACCTGCCTCCCCACATTGGAAGCACCGTCCTTTCATATCCTCCTGACCTCGACCTCGGTTATTCCTAAACTGGGAAACGCCTCGGCCCGGATGACCCCTACCTCTAGGGCCACCCCGGCCTGCCTATTGCAAAGCGCCCTATCCGTGCCTATTATTATTATTATTGCCACCTACAACAAACCCTCCAAGATTTCCTACTTGCCTCACTTCAGTAGCTTTATTGCTACCCTGCATATATAATCGAAGCTCCTGGCAATGGAGTAAGGCTGCATTCATAACCTCACCAAAAGTTTGTAAAGCTGGGTTACCCAATAAGTGTTGCCGGATTCTCCAGTTTAGACCTCCCATAAACTTCGAGATATTCCTCTCTTCCGGAGTCACCTCATCTGGCACAAAACTTGCCAACCGGGTGAACTCCTCTTCATACTCTGCTACAGATCTCTCCCCTTCTACTACATCTTGCAACTTCCTCTTCATCTCCCTCTGGACTACGGGAGGAAAATACTTAAGATCAAACAAAACCCAGAACTCAGTGATCGTCATTGTGTCTTTTTGTTCTCGTGTGGTCATCGTCTCCCACCAGTGTAACGCAGATCCGACAAGATTAAAGGTGGCAAGGACTTGTTTCTTATCCTCACTGCATTTTATCATTCGATGGTGGCGTTGCATGTCTTTCTTCCATTGATTGGCTTTAACCGCATCCGTGCCTCCCTTGAATTCCGGGGGATTGCCCTTTAGAATGGACTCCCTAACCCTTTCCCACGGAGTAAGTACCGTAGGAGCTTGAACACCTGGAGCTCGTGGCAATTGTTGAACCACTGCGGTCATGGCGGCATTAATCGCTTGAGCCACTATGTTTCCTACATCTGCAATGCTAATTGTCCCTTGTGGCGGCGGTGGAGGACCTACCTCCTCTTCTGTAACCCTATTACGTCTCGCTGGGAGACCTCTCTTAGGAGGCATCTGAGATGGAAGAACAACAATATTAAAATACTAGTTAAAACAATCTACCTTGCATAAGATTGCAAACATAAGCAACAAAGAAGTCCTAACATTAGGCTCTACATCAAAGAACGCTACGGTAGAACGTGACAAGTCCACACAGATCCTAGTACTCTAGAACCCGATGCTCTGATACCATCTGTGATAACCCGCGATCCGAGATAAGAGGTGGCCAGCCCGATACTCAAACATAATAGGAATCATGGATGGATATCATTCTCAGCATCACAAAATATAAACTGAGTATACGGGAAAACCACCCAATAAATCAGAAAACGGGTTGCCAAAAGGTGTAAAATTTTAAAAATGCAGTTATTAAAATTAAATTTAAACAACCCAATCTGATAAGCAAGTGGAATTCCACAAGAGTATAAATATTACAACTAAAGCGAATGTAAACAAGAGGACTGAATAGGCTGTCGGTCCACAGCTACATACAACGAAATACAACAATTTAAGTATCTTACATAATACATTCATTAATCAAATACAAAGGTTTGGGCCACACGCCCGAGTGAAAAGACCCGATCATATCTAGAACAACAAGAATGAAAGCGTCTAATACAACGTCCTGTAATAACCCGCAAAATCTTACAGCTCGTCGAAAGCAAAGGAATTTGGGAAGTCAAAATGGGCGTCCTTGCGGTGGAGCGCCTGAACGAATACAATCGTATATATATACAACAAGGAAAGTAAACCGATCAGGGCCGGGTTCTATATGATCACCAGAAGAATAAAAAGCATGATAGAAATGAATAGTTATGCATGAATGATAACGATGATAATATGGCATGTTCTCTACCATTACAAACAAGAATTTAAAAGTAAAGCACTTTAATTTAAAACCTTTACTCATTAATACAATTCCCATTTCCTTCTTACATTCCTTATTAGGAATAATACCATTTATTTGGTTAAATCAAGAAGATATCATTTCCTTTCACTTATTAACTTTTATAGTAAATTATCTTTCCATTCCTTAATAGGAATATCATTTACATCAAGTGCTCTTTATGGCACATATATCATTCTCGTGCTCTTTATGGCACATAACCATGCTCTTTATGGAATTTATCATACGCTCTTTGTGGCGTTGAACAACCATCAAGTCCAACTTGATGAAAATATAGTTATATTCATATACATATAACGATATCTAAGACCGCCCGTCCGGGTTTCCCCACTGTGCGCGCCCCTAAATGACCATCATCTTCCAGGGCCTAACATACGATAACCTGGGCACCTATCGCATTACGTCGGGAAGCGGCCATGTGCCTGCGGGGTAGTCAAGACCACACCCGGAATCTCCTACCCATCGCAGAAAAATATATACATAACAGCGCTCACATGGCCTAGGACTATATCCACCTTGCGTTAATTTGCCAGGGGGCTTCACCTCACGAGCGAACTTCCCTTATGATGTCATTTAGAGAGGTGTGTTCAACCATATTTTATTAATTTCCATTTCATGATTGAGTAAATGATTTTTTGCATTTTTCAATCTCATTTTCCAATTCCATTTCCATTATCCATGTTGTAGGTTAATTTATTCTAACCCATAACTATTAAACAATTTGGTTCATGTTATTCGAACCTAATACATTTAGTAAGTTGGTGCATTTTATGCGAACCTATCATCATCGAATATCATCATTAATATTCCTCAAATTACAAGTCCCGATTAAATCTCCAAATACTCGTAACGATTCTAAATTTCCCCAAAGTTTATATAACTTCGATAAGCCCCTAAAGTCTACAAGCATGGGCTTCCAAACTCCTAACTTCCAAACTTCAAAAAGTTTGAATTAAAAAGTAATGCCTTAACATCACTTTAAACCTCCCCAAAATAAACCCCAGATGAACCCCTTTCTAGTCTAGGGTAATGACCAAACTCAACTAATACTCTAGGACGAAGGTTCCTAGGCCCTAAACTTAAATAAAAAGATCAAAAATTAAAGAGGAAAAATGACTCAAACAGCAGGAACCGAATCGATTCGCCCTAAGGGCCGAATAGATTCGCCCAAGCAAATCGATTCGCTCTGAAACCGAATCGGTTCAGACAACAAAACTTGGGTTTCTGCAACTGCCGAATCGATTCGGTCTTAACCCGAATCGATTCGGGTACCAAGACCTGGGATTCTGCTTCTATGCGAATCGATTCGCCCCAAGGGCCGAATCGATTCGCCCCTGCGAAAATGCCAAGAATGGCTATGGAGTCTTGAACTCCAAATTTATCCCAAACCCAAAACCAACCAAACTCAAATCATTTTGCTGCAATTACTACTCCCTAAGTATATCTATCTACCATCATCAACTAAATTTATCATCCAGATCAATTCCCAAGGGTTAATACCCAAAAATCCAACAAAAAAACCTAACATTTCCAAATCATAACTAATCCATAATTATCAAGACTAATTATTCTACTTAAATCAAATAATTGCAAGTAGATTACTTGCCTCAAGTGTAAGAATCTGATTTGATGAAGAAGGAGGCAAGAACATGTTCCAAATCTTTAATCTCTCTACTCTCTCTAGGGCTCAATTGTATAAAATGGAAGAAAAGAAATGGGGTTGGGGAAAATAAAATGGGGCTTAAGTCCTAAAATCCCACTTAAGTGTCCAATACGCGATAAAACAATACGCGATTACACTTTTAATCCATAACCAGTCAAAAGAGCCCGAAATGCCAAAATACAATATGGCACTTATTTTGACTGTCTCGCACCTACCGGGACTAACTACACCCTCCAAATTGTCATTTGGAAATTTTATGATTCATTTTACTTCCGGTTTCATATTAAACCAAATTGTCATTTTATATCTTATGACACCATAAATCACCACATGGATATTTTTACCTACTCATAAGGTAACTATACAACACTTCGGTAAATATCAACCTTTTCATATTTAATTAATATTCACCCAACATCCATCATTTTATAATTAATTACTATACATTATACATAGTAAATAAATATAAAATAGGCTATTAGAAGAGAGTGTTATTTCAGAAACTATGCCGAAATTTTCTAAAATATTTACATTTTTGTGTGGTAAGTTTTTTATAACTTTAATTTGAATTTGATAGATATGATGTTTATGCGAGGTCCAATACGGACTATTAGTGTTGTTGTTGTGAATTATTTTTATTCCTTAACACGGTGGATAGTCATGTAAATAAAAAAAATTATGCCCAAATTTTATAAATTGTTTTCAGGTTTGTGTTGTAAAAAAAATTGACTAAAATTGTTTAGGCATTTAAAACTTTGGATAAATTTTATCGGGACTTCAGGCACAAGCATTCGACTAGTCTTTAATAATTGGACAAAGATAGAGAACAAGGACATATAACTTTTATTATATGCACACAGATCTTGAAAAGAATAAACAAAAGAGTGTTTGAATAAAAAGAATGAAGTTAAAAAGATAAATAAACATTTAAAATAAACAAACAAGGATATTATAAATGAGGGTTTCTGTTCAATTGGAGGAATAAAACATGTTGGTTGCGCATGGGAATGTGCGTACGAGGGGAGGGGGTATGTTTTTCTTTTTCACTTTTCCTTTTTCTTTTCATTTTCTTTTTGCATTTTGCTCACTTTTCAAATCAGAGTTTTGAAATTGATTTTTCATCTTCAAAGCATCTTATTTTGAGGTTCGTACGACTAAAAAGTTTTGAGTATTTCAAAGATCTTTTCGAAAATCTATCCCATCACCTAAACGGACCCTTAAGCAAATTTATAAGCAATTTTTAGTATTGATGAGCCGATCGTGTCATATCGCGACATATCCAAACTATTTTTTGCATATCGACTCCTATGCTGTCCGAAAAAGCGAGTGTAAAAATGCATAATAAATATATTTACTTTAAATTTAGGGTTGTAAATGTATGGAAAATTACATAATTACCCTTGTATATATATTAGCCCCCGAAATTCATATATCACTCTTTTTAATTTAGAATTCAACCAAATTTTAGGAAGAACTTCATATTACCCAGATAATCAATTAAAAATTAAATTTACGCACATAAATTTTTTGAAATTATGATTTGACCCCCTAAGGTTGCTAAAATTATATTATTAACTAGAATTATTCTCGAACTTATATTATTCTTTTAAATAGCAAAAATGACAATAAAAAATCTTTATTTATGGTGCAATGGGGCAAACAAGTCCTAGATTTGGGTATAAATGATACGAAGTAATGCACTCATCCGATGACCATGGATGAAGTAAAGAAAGCTTGATTTGATAATATAAATTAACTTTTTCTTTCAAAACAGATTCTTCTTCTTTTTCATTAGTCCTTTGGTTGATTTCAATTGACGACGAATGTTCCTCCTTCTCTTTATTGTACTTCCTTGGATATTGAGTTCATTATTTGAGTTATCACTTTTTTTATCTCTTTTTTTTAACAAACCTAGTGTCAGATTGATATCAGATATTTAGTTTTTATGGCCAACCATCATTTTAATGGTTTGACTATTGATGCACTGCTATGCGAATGACACTTGCATGACATTGAAATCGATGACTTGAGGAGAAAAATATATTGACCCCAACAAAGTTTAGTGCACTTTAAATCTGAAAATCATGATGAATTGTGTCATGCTTCTAATAATTGGTTACGATAAGATGAAGAGGATATTAACCCTTTTTATAATAATTATGAACAAGCGTAAAAAAATTAGGTTCCTTTTTATCAAAGCGGTGGAAGAAATGAATTCTCTCCTACTGCCATGATTATGACAATGTGGAAATTTCAAAATTTGATGGTGAAATGAATGGAGATGAATTCATTGAATGGATGAACACCATGGAGAGAATCTTAGACTATCATGAAACCTCAAAATTAGAAAGGTAAAGTTGGTTGACATAAAGTTGAAGAAACAAAATAGTTTAAGAAGAAGTTCTTGCCTAATCAATACTTACAAGATGCCTTTTAGAAGTTTCACAATTTCAAACAAAAAGGGTTGTTTGTAGAGGAGTATTCAAGAGTGTTTGATCATGTCATTATGCATTCTGATGTATCCGAATCAGAGTTAAAAACCCTTACGTGTTATCTTGGTGGATTGAGGCCAAAAAGTGTAAATGTTGTTCGACTACAACCTTATTGGACTTGCAACTATGTCTTCAAGATATCAATGAAAGTGCATGTTCTAGTCGGGGAGAAATCTAGTGTTCGAGCATGGTGTTGTAATGGAGGTTCAACCCACGGGAGTATTTATACTTCAAAGCCTTTAAAGACATTTTTTCAGGCACCATAAAAGCAATATGTGAAAGGTAAATAAATTCAGCCTGGTTCTTCGAATTCCATTTCTTGTCAATCTTTCAAGTGTTATGTCTTTGGCAATATTCCATCCAAATGTTCAAATCATAATATCGTGTCATTAGTGGAGGAGTATGTTAGTGAATATGTGGATCATATTGCTAGTGATGAATAAGAAAGTGAGGGTGAAATTATTTATGAAGACCAAGCTGAATAACTTGTTCTTCGAAGTATTTTAAATGCAACCCATGTGGAGGAGGATTAATGGATTCAAAACAACATCTTCCGTCCCAATTGACCTAACATGGGAAGTTGTGCAATGTGATTAGAGGTAGTTGTGAGAATTTTTTAACAATTGAAATGGTTGAGAAACTAAACCTTTAGATGTCATAACCCGTGTAATTTTTGGGGTATTTTCAAAATAAAGAGGAAAAATAAAGTTTTTGATAAAATTATTTTTATTGCTAAAATATGTTGTTTATTATTTTTAAAGGAGATAATTTCAAATGGTTTTGAAATCGGAGTTAAAACGGATTTTAAAATGATTTTAAAATGTTTTTAACTCTTGGAGTTGTTTTGACTTCCAACTCTTCATTTCTTTGCCTTATTTAAAGGTGTCTTTTGGATTCCAACTCTTCATTTCTTTTCATTATAAAAGGAGTCATTGGCAACCCTTTCTGACCTACTTTTGGCACAAATTTTGGCAGCAAATATATTTTATATTCCTCTTCTTTTTATATAAACTTTGGCCCTTGAGATTTGTGACTTGCAACCTTAGATTAGAGGTGTTCTTGGGGATATTTTTGTTGGAGGTTCTTGTAGGAGCTTCTATAGATCTTTTTTGTTGATCTTGAGAATGTGATCATTGGTTTCTCATCATGGTTTGAGGTATTTGGTTTTACACAATATTCTCCTTTAAATCACTCGAGAGTTTATTCCGGCTATTTCATGTTTAATTGAACTCATATTTGAATTGATAAATTCATTGAAATCTGGAAAAATAACTATTGAATTATTTTGATTCTTGTGGTATCATTATATTGTTGATGAGCACATTGTCATGAGATTTTAATATGGCACGAATGTTGGGCACCCGCCAAAATTCTTCTTTCTCGAGTTATGGCTTGAGTAAGCATATACGGATGTGGTGAGGCCAGGTGACCCGATTAATGTGTTGTTGAGAAATTATATTGATAAAATGATATTGAGATTTGCATTTGATTTGAATATTCATACTCGTGATGTTACGCTTTATATTTGTTGAGCATGTTTCCTGTCGTATTGTGTACTTCCCCATATTTTCTTTTAGTGGCAGGTTAGCGCGGATTTTAGGGCACTATGGTGATTGATTTTAGCGAGGATTGTTTGGGAAAGATTTGTATTATTTTGATGTATAGAGCTTTGGATATGTGTATTTTATTTTCGAGTTAGTTGTTGTATGTAATTCGAGAGATTTGCTATTTAATTTGAAGAGATTAAAATTTGTGGTTTCGTTTATATTGTGGGATTTTTTAGATGCTCTATACCTTGTTATATTTTTTATTTAGTTATTTTATCGATAGTGGCGCTCCGATCGCTCTCTCCGGGCGGGAGGGGTGTTACATCAGATAAAGATAACCCACAACCATACAAGTTGTCATGGATTAAGACGGGAAATTATGTAAAAGTCAACAAAATATGCTTAGTTAAATTTTCATTAAGTAAAGTTTATCAATACGACATTTTGTGTGATGTTGTACCTATGGATGCATGCCATTTGCTACTTGGATAACCATGGAATTTCTATAGAAATATTCTCTGTAATGGATTCAAGAATACTTACACTTCTCATAAGGATGGAGTTAAAGTTACTCTATATCCTTCGAAGCCAGAGGACAATAGTGCACCATTGGGAGAAATGCAAATCACTTACTTTCGAAGGAAAAATTTGTTAAAGAAATGGAAAGGTATGGAAATTATTTTATTTTGGTTTTAATGGAGGAAAATAATGAGAGGTTTGAAGTCCCTCGACATAAAACCTTTACTTTATGAATTCCAAGACGCGGTCCCTGAGGAGATTCAATTTCGCCTTCCGTCGATGCCAGACATTAAACATTGCATTGATTTTATTCCAAGAGCTATGATTACAAAGAAAGAAACCTATAAAATGAATCCTGACGAGTATGAAGAGATGCATAGTCAAGTGGAAGAATTGGTTCAAAAAGACTTAGTTCAAGAAAACATGAGTACTTGTTCTTTCTGAACGTTACCTATTCCAAAGAAAGATAATTATTAGAGGATATGGGTGGATTGTCGAGCACTAAATAAGCTCAACATCAAGAACCACTTTCCTATTCCTCGACATGATGATTTTCTTCACCAATTTTATGGGGAAAAGGTATTTTCAAAAATTAATCTTCAAAGTGGATATAATCAGATTTGCTTGAGGCTAAAGGATGAGCAAAAAACTTCTTTTAAGACACGAGATGGATAGATTGAATAAATGGTGATGTCATTTCGTCTTTATAATGTTCTGAGTACTGTAGGAGGGTAGTGAGACTGGGGTTTATGAATAACTGGAAAGGGTGAGGCGTGACCCACTCCAAAGGACACTGTCTTCAAGGTCTCCTGGTGCAATTTCTGAAGAAAACTTCTCCTTCTGGTAACAATGGAACTCAAGCTTCAACTCACTCCCTGCAAGAAGATGAACTTTCACAGCAAAAATAGCAATTTTCTTAAGGGGAAACACCTGAGAGTGATGGCTATCAGTGGGGAGTGAAGGAACAAGGCACTCAACACTAAGAGAATGAGCAGGGAGAGAATACTAGGTAGGTCTGGTGATATTTTAGCAGAGTAACAGTGCAATTTTTCTTATCTATCTGTCCTTTTTTATGACCTTGCCCAGGGGTCCTATTTATACTTGGGCACTAAGGCTGGGTTGGCACTTTTGGCGCCAAAACTTAGAGGGTTGGTGAGGGACAAAGTCTGCAGTGTACTATTTGTCCCTACCTGCAGGCAGGTCTGCCTGTCCCATCTGGCAGATGCCCCCTGGCGCCGACCAAAGTTCAAAAGCAAATATGTCTTCTAATGGAGACAAAATATCTGATTTGCTAAATATCTTTTGAAACGATAACTTTGATACAAACTTTGTAAACTTGAGGGGGGGTCTCGAGGACCACCTCCTCTAAAATATTTGCAAGCTTGAGGGGGTCTCGAGGACCCCCTTCTAAAATCATTTTTCTTAAGAGGGGTTTAGAGGACCCTCTCCTCTAAAATCATTTTATAAACAGTTCTTTTCTTGTGAGCAGCCAACCCTTTGGCTGCTCACTTCACTTGTGACTAAGTGTGAGGTGTGTGAGGACTGGGTGACCGTAGGGTCTCCTACTAATATTCTCTCAATCCTATAGTGCTAAGTGGTTGAGCTCACTCAACATACCTTGTCCCTTAGCCGCCAAGCCAAAACTCCCGGGAGGTCCCAACTCGCCTGTTCGAGCCCTGCTTGCTCGAGTAGGCAACCTGTACAAGAAAGTAAAGTGTTAGTGATGTTGTTCATTTAGAGACTGATGTTTCATGATGAGGAGTTTCTTGAGATATCTACTCCCTCAATATGAGTTTCTGCCGAAACCCCTGTAGCAACACTTCTCGAATAACATTTATGCAGTGACCCTTGGAGTGGCGTTGAGCCTTGCAGTGACGCTGACTCTCTCGACTGTCATTACTTCAGTGACCCTTGCAGCGGTGCTGACCCTTGTAGTGGTACTTCTTAATTTTGGATTTCAGTGGTGACCCTCGCAGGCACCTCTCGAACGTTATTACTGTAGTGACTCAGATATTGCAGCAGCGCTGGTACTTGAAACGGCGCCGACACTTGCAGCGGCGCGCAAGATTGCGGCGGCGCTAACACTTGCAGCGGCGCTGGCACTTGAAGCGGTGCCGACCCTTGCAGCGGCACTGACACCTGCAGGGGCGCTAGTACTTGAAGCGGCGCCGACCCTTGCGGCGGCGCGGACTCTTGTAGCGGCGCTGGCACTTGCAGCAGCGCTGGTACTTGAAACAGCGCCGACACTTGCAGCGGCGCACAAGATTGCGGTGGCGCTGACACTTGTAGCAGAGCTGGCACTTGAAGCGGTGCCGACCCTTGCGGCGGCGCGGACTCTTGCGGCGACGCTGGCACTTGCAACAACGCTGGTACTTGAAACGGCGCCGACACTTGCAGCGGCGTGGAAGATTGTGACGATGCTGACACTTGCAGTGGTGCTGGCACTTGAAGCGGCGCTGACCCTTGCAGCGACGTAGAGACTTATAGCGGTGCTGACACTTGCAACGGCGCTGGCACTGGAACTCGAAGTGGCGCCGACCCTTGCGACGGCGTGGACACTTGTAGTGACGTAGATCCCTGCAATGGCGCTGATACTTGAAGCGGTGC
Source organism: Sambucus nigra (assembly GCA_949130495.1). Lineage (NCBI taxonomy): Eukaryota > Viridiplantae > Streptophyta > Magnoliopsida > Dipsacales > Adoxaceae > Sambucus > Sambucus nigra. The sequence continues at coordinate 51,017,518 of OX422215.1, forward strand.
CGACCATTGCGGCGGCGCGGACACTTGTAGCGGCGCTGGCACTTATAGCGGCACTGACACTTGAAGCGGCGCTGACCCTTGCGGTGGCGCTGACACTTGTAGCTGTGCTGGCACTTGTAGCGGCGCTGACACTTGCAACGGCGCTGATACTTACAGCGGCGTAGAGACTTGTAGCGGGGCTGGCGCTCAAAGTGACGTAGACACTTGCAACGGCGCTGATACTTGCAGCGGCGCTGGCACTCGAAGCGGCGCCGACCCTTGCTGTGGCACGGACACTTGCAGCGGTGTAGACACTTGCAACGGTGCTGATACTTGAGGCGGCACAGGCACTTGAGGTAGTGCTGACACTTGAAGCGGTGCTGGCACTTGAAGTGGAATCGACACTTGTAATGGCGCAGATAATTGCGGCGGCACTGGCACTCAAAGCAGCGCCGACCCTTGCGGCTGCGCGGACACTTGCAGCGGCGTAGACACTTGCAACCACGCTGGCACTTGAAGCGGCGCCGACCCTTGCGGCGACGCGGACACTTGCAGCGACGTAGACACTTGCAACGACGCTGGCGCTTGAAGCGGCGCCGACCCTCGCGGCGACGCGAACACTTGTAGCGGCGCTGACACTTGAAGCGGCGCAGACCCTTGCGACGGCGCAAACACTTGTAGCGGCGCTGGCACTTGCAGCGGCGCTGGCACATGAAGCGGCGCCGACCCTTGCAGTGGTGCGGACACTTCTAGCGGCGCTGGCACTTGCAACGGCGCTGACACTTGAAACGGCGCCGAGCCTTACGACGGCGCGGACACTTGTAGCGGCACTGGCACTTGCAGCGGCGCCGACCCTCGCAGCGGCGTAGAGACTTGCAGCGGCGCTGACACTTATAGCGGCGCTGACACTTGTAGCGGAGCTGACACTTAAAGCAGCGCTGGTACTTGAAGTGGCGCCGACACTTGCAGCGGCGCTGGGGCTTCCTGATGAATATGAGTTTCTGTCGGGACCCTGGGGTGGTTCCTTCTCAATTATGCATTTCTACCGGGACCCTAGGTGGGTTCCTTCTTAATACAAGTTTCTTTCAGGACCTTGGGGGGTTCCTGCTCAATATGAGTTTCTATCTGGAACCTGGGTGTTTCTGCCCAATATGAGTTTCTGTCGGGACCCCGGGGGGGTTCCTACTCAATATGAGTTTCTGTCGGGACCCTGGGTTTATTCTCCGTATTTTTAATAAAAATATTATTTTTACTTTTTTATAGGTAGACACCTTTCTACATTAGCCCTTCGTGCAAAGTCTTTTGTGTTGGGTAGACCAAAAGGCTTTGTACGCCACAAAGTCGATTTTTATTTTTTTATTTTGGGGGACACTAGGGTTCCTTCATCATTCCCCCTTAGGGTCATTAAATGTCCTGTCACTTCATCCCAGGTTTTGTAGATGAGGCCACTTATAGTGGACCTCCTTATCTGGGTATCAACTTGGGCGGAGGGGTTGCGCGCCGCGAGCCCCTCACCCTTGGCCTTCTTCTGTGGCCTTCCATCTTGGGCGGAGGGGGTACTTGCGGTGAGCCCCTCGCCCTTGGCCTTCTTCTGTGGCCTTCTATCTTGGGCGGAGGGGTAACTCGCGGTAAGCCCCTCGCCCTTGACCTTCTTCTGTGGCCTTCTATCTTGGGCGGAGGGGTTACTCGTGGTAAGCCCCTCGCCCTTGACCTTCTTCTGTGTACTTTTATCTTGGGCGGAGGGGTTACTTGCGGTGAGCCCCTCGCCCTTGGCCTTCTTCTGTGGCCTTCTATCTTGGGCGGAGAGGTTACTCGCGGTAATCCCCTCGCCCTTGACCTTCTTCTGTGGCCTTCTATCTTGGGCGGAGGGGTTACTCGCGGTGAGCCCCTCGCCCTTGGCCTTCTTCTGGGGCCTTTCATCTTGGGCGGAGGGGTTGCTCGCGATGAGTCCCTCGCCCTTGGATATTTTCTGTCAAACTTACAATCTTGGGCAGGTGGAGCCATTATAAGTGGATCCCCACACTCCAAGCTATTTTACTATTTGTTCACTTGGTTGAGGACTTCTCAATATTAGCCCCCTCGTGCAGAAGTGTATTGTAATGTAGAGAGACTTGTGCACGAAACTGTCGTACCTTTTATTTATACTTGGCAGTTGCTCAAGACTGTGAGCACTCCGGTGCCCTTGGAGTCTTAGGTGCTAAACTGTCGCACCTTATATTTATATTTATATCTAGCACTTGCACAAGATTGTGAGCGCTCCGGTGCCCTTGGATCCTTAGGTACTAAACTGTCGTACCTTATATTTATACTTGGCAGTTGCTCAATATTGTGAGGGCTCCGGTGCCCTTGGAGCCTTAGGTGCTAAACTGTCGCACATATACTTATACTTGGAAATTGCTCAATATTATGAGCTCTCCGATGCCCTTGTAGCCTTTGGTACTAAATTGTCGTACCTTATATTTATACTTGGCACTTGCTCAAGACTGTGAGCGCTCCGGTGCCCTTAGAGCTTTAGGTACTAAACTGTTATACCTTATTTTTTATACTTTTATTTACACCTATTGTAAATAATTTTGTGTTCTCACGCTTATTGTATCATTCTGCTAGGTGGAGAAATACTAACAAGAAAATGCACTAGGAGGCACCATGGCCTATATAAAGTAACTTCACATTTCATAAGCAAATAACCGGTGCTAAGAAAGTATAGTTGATACCTCATACTTAGATTTTGTCTTTCCATCTGAGTAAAAAAATCCTCATGGAGCATATTGTAATCAAGCATACATAAAGTCAATCTGAAACTTGAATTTTTTTTTATCAAACCTTTATATATCTGCTTACTAGCCCCGCTGCTCGAATCCAAGCACGCGAGAGAATAAAGTTTTCACTAAAGCAACTATGATCTCTTAGTTGCACAACATTACTTTTTGAACTGTGTATCAGTAGTGAACATCTTCAAACAATTAATATGACTAAAAATAATACCCGTGGTATAGTAATAGATACTTTCAAACTCATTTATACTTTTAAAACTTGGGGTACACATGTTCGAGTGAAGGATTAAGAGATCTTCTCTTTCTTCACATTGTGAATTACCCTTATTTAAGATGTTTATCATTAATGAAATGTGATATTAATCACACAAACTATTTTGAGTAAACAAGTCTGGGAATATGATCGATTTACTTGGGGTATATACTTGGACAGATATTATTTTATGCCCTATTTTAAAAACAACTCATATAACTGTATGTGAAGTGAATCACGCAAACTATTTTGAGGATACAACTCAAAAAACAAATCCCAAAGTATCTCAATTATTCGAATAATAATAATAATAATAATAATAATAATAATAATAATAATAATAATTATAATTATAATAATAATAATAATAAAAATAATAATAATAATAATAATTATAATAATAATAATAATAATAATAATAATAATAATAATAATAATAATTATATTATTATATCAATTATTTTGTCCAACACAAAGTACTTTAACATTGTGTGAACAATCTCGTTTGTACTTCGAGCAACAAGCAAAAAGTATGCCAATCTAATTTTCGTTTCGAGCATGGCAACTTCCTTGACCCAAGAAAAATGGTTCCTCGTAGGTGAACTCTCTTAGATAGGTGGCACATGACAAAAATTTATCTATATCATGTCTCCCTCGTTAAAAGATAAAAACGCAAGGTTATATTCGAGCAACCCTTTACTTCGATCAGTTTTATTTTGATAAAGTATGCTGAAAACATTTATGAGATGAGAGAGATAAGAGAGAGAGCCATCTTTGTATCTCATTGGGAACACCCCCAGCGGAGTCGCCAAATGTAGGAGGGTAGTGAGACTGGGGTCTATGAATAACTGGAAAGGGTGAGGCGTGACCCACTCCAATGGACACTGTCTGCAAGTCTTCAAGGTCTCCTGGTGCAATTTCTGAAGAAAACTTCTCCTTCTGGTAACAATGGAACTCAATCTTCAACTAACTCCCTGCAAGAAGATGAACTTTCACAGCAAAAATAGCAATTTTCTCAAGGGGAAACACGTGAGAGTGATGGCTGTCAGTGGGGAGCGAAGGAACAAGGCACTCAACACTAAGAGAATGAGCAGAGAGAGAATACTAGGTAGGTCTGGTGATATTTTAGCAGAGTAACAGTGCAATTTTTCTTGTCTATCTGTCCTTTTTTATGACCTTGCCCAGGGGTCCTATTTATACTTGGGCACTAAGGCTGGGTTGGCACTTTTGGCGCCAAAACTTAGAGAGTTGGTGAGGGACAAAGTCTGCAGTGTACTATTTGTCCCTACCTGCAGGCAGGTCTTCCTGTCCCCTCTAGAAAATGCCCCCTGGCGCTGACCAAAGTTCAAAAGAAAATATGTCTTCTAATGGAGACAAAATATCTGATTTGCTAAATATCTTTTGAAACGATAACTTTGATACAAACTTTGAAAACTTGAGGGCGGGTCTCGAGGACCACCTCCTCTAAAATATTTGCAAGCTTGAGGGGGTCTCGAGGACCCCCTTCTAAAATCATTTTTCTTAAGAGGGGTTTAGAGGACCCTCTCCTCTAAAATCATTTTATAAACAGTTCTTTTCTTGTGAGCAGCCAACCCTTTGGCTGCTCACTTCACTTGTGACTAAGTGTGAGGTGTGTGAGGACTGGGTGACCGTAGGGTCTCCAACTAGTATTCTCTCAATCCTATAGTGCTAAGTGGTTGAGCTCGCTCAACATACCTTGTCCCTCAGCCGCCAAGCCAAAACTTTTGGGAGGTCCCAACGCGCCTGTTCGAGCCCTGCTTGCTCGACTAGGCAACCTGTACAAGAAAGTAAAGTGTTAGTGATGTTGTTCATTTAGAGACTGATGTTTCATGATGAGGAGTTGCTTGAGATAGATACTCCCTCAATATGAGTTTTTGCCGAAACCCCTGTAGCAACACTTCTCGAATAACATTTATGCAGTGACCCTTGGAGTGGCGTTGAGCCTTGCAGTGACGCTGACTCTCTCGACTGTCATTACGTCAGTAACCCTTGCAGCGGCGCTGACCCTTGTAGTGGTACTTCATAATTTTGGATTTCTGCGGTGACCCTCGCAGGCACCTCTCGAACGTTATTGCTGCAGTGACTCAGATATTGTAGTGGCGCTGACGCTTGAAGCGGCGCTGACCCTTGCAGCAGCGCTGATGCTTGTAGCGGCGTTGGCCCTTCGAGTGGCGCGGACACTTGCAACGGCGCCGACCCTTGCAGCGGCACTGACACCTGCAGGGTCACAAGTACTTGAAGCGGCGCGGACTCTTGCAGCAGCGCTGGTACTTGAAACGGCGCCGACACTTGCAGCGGCGCGCAAGATTGCGGCGGCGCTAACACTTGCAGCGGCGCTGGCACTTGAAGCGGCACCGACCCTTGCAGCGGCACTGACACCTGCAGGGGCGCTAGTACTTGAAGCGACGCCGACCCTTGCGGCGGCGCAGACTCTTGCAGCGGCGCTGGCACTTGCAGCAGCGCTGGTACTTGAAATGGCGCCGACACTTGCAGCGGCATGGAAGATTGCGATGACGCTGACACTTGCAGCGGCACTAGCACTTGAAGCGACGCTGACCCTTGCAGCGGCGTAGAGACTTGCAGCGGTGTTGACACTTGCAACGGCACTTGCACTCGATGAGGCGTCGTCCCTTGCGGCAGCGTGGACACTTGCAGCGGCGTAGACCCTTGCAACGACGCTGATACTTGAAGCGGTGCTGACCCTTATGGCGGCGCGGACACTTGTAGCGGCGTTGTCACTTGCAGCAGTGCTGACACTTGAAGCGGCACCGACCCTTGCGGCGGCGCTGATACTTGAAGCAACGCTGGCACTTATAGCGGTGCTGACACTTGAAGCGGCGCTGATACTTGCAGCGGCGTAGAGACTTGCAGCGGCGCTGACACTTGCAGCGGCGCTGGCACTCAAAGCGGCGTAGACACTTGCAATGGTGCTGATACTTGCAGCGGCGCTGGCATTCGAAGCGGCGTAGACACTTGCAATGGTGTTGATACTTGCAACGGCGCTGGCACTCGAATCGACACCGAGCCTTGCGGTGGCGCGTACACTTGCAGCGGCGTAGACACTTGCAACGGCGCTGATACTTGAGGCGGCGCTGATACTTGAGGCGGCGCTGACACTTGAAGTGGCACCGACACTTGTAATGGCGCAGATACTTGCGGCGGAGCTGGCACTCAAAGCGGCACCGACCCTTGCGGCGACGCGGACACTTGCAGCGGCGTAGACACTTGCAACGGTGCTGGCTCTTGAAGTGGTGCCGATCCTTGCGGCGGCGCGGACACTTGCAGCGGCGTAGACACTTGCAACGACACTGGCACTTGAAGCAGTGCCGACCCTTGCGGCGGCGCGGACACTTTTAGCGGCGCTGACACTTGAAGCGGCGCCGACCCTTGCGGTGGCGCTGGCACTCAAAGAGGCGCCGACCCTTGCGACGGTGCTGACACTTGCAGCGGCGTAGACACTTGCAACGGCGCTGGCACTTGAAGCGGCGCCGACCCTTGCGGTGGCGCGGACACTTGTAGCGTCGCTGGCACTTGCAGCGGCGCTGACACTTGAAGCGACGCCGACCCTTGCGGTGGCACTGACACTAAAAGCGGCGCCGACCCTTGTGGCGGCGCGGACACTTGCAGCGGCGTAGACACTTGCAACGACACTGGTACTTGAAGCGGCGCCGACCCTTGCGGCAGCGCGGACACTTGTAGCGGCGCTGGCACTTGCAGCGGTACTGGCACTTGCAGCGGCGCTAACACTTGAAGCGGCGCCGATCCTTACGGTGGCGCTGGCACTCAAAGCGGCACCGACCCTTGCGGCGGCGCTGGCACTTGCAGCGGCGAAGACACTTGCAACGGTGATGGCACTTGAAGCGGCGCCGATCCTTGCGGCGGCGCGGACACCTGCAGTGGCGTAGACACTTGCAACGATGCTGGCACTTGAAGCGGCGCTGACCCTTGCGGCGGCGCGGACACTTGTAGCGGCGCTGGCACTTGCAGCGGCGCTGACACTTGAAGCGGCGCCGACCCTTGCGGTGGCGCTGGAACTCAAAGCGACGTCGACCCTTGCGGCAGCGCGGACACTTGTAGCGGCATAGACACTTGCAACAGCGCTGGCACTTGAAGCGGCGTCGACCCTCGCGGCTGCGCGGACACTTGTAGCGGCGCTGGCACTTGCAGCGGCGCTGACACTTGAAGCGGCGCCGACCCTTGCGGCTTCGCGGACACTTGTAGCGGCGCTGACACTTGAAGCGGCACCGACCCTCGCAGCGGCGTAGAGACTTGCAGCGGCACTGACACTTGCAGCGGCGCTGACACTTGAAGCAGCGCTGGCACTTGAAGTGGAGCCGACACTTACAGTGGAGCTGGGGGTTCCTGATGAATATGAGTTTCTGTCGGGACCCTGGGGTGGTTCCTTCTCAATTATGCTTTTCTTCCAGGACCCTAGGTGGGTTCCTTCTTAATACAAGTTTTTGTCAGGACCTTGGGGGGTTCCTGCTCAATATGAGTTTCTGTCGGGACCCTAGGTGTTTCTGCCCAATATGAGTTTATGTCGGGACCCCGGGGGGGTTCCTACTCAATATGAGTTTCTATCGGGACCCTGGGTTTCTTCTCAGTATTTCTAATAAAAATAATATTTTTACTTTTTTATAGGTAGACACCCTTCTACAAGTACATTTAGGCATCTTATGAATTACATATTCAAGAATTATACAGGTAATTTTATTTTTGTTTACTTCGATGATATTCTTCTGTACGACGTATATAAGATTGAACACTTCGAACATCTTCGAATTATTCTTGTTGTATTGAAAGACAAAAGTTATATGTCAATTTGAAGAAGTGTAACATTTTAACAAACAACCTAGTCTTTTGGGGTTATGTTGTCTAAAGTGATGGAGTAAAAGTGTATCCATGCAAAGTAGAGGTAATTATTAGCTGACCTGTACCTAGTTCGATTCATGATGTACGAAACTTTCATAGTCTTGAATATTTTGATAAAATATTTGTGAAGAATTTTACACTATTATTTATCTAATTATCGAGTGCATAAAGGGAGGTTTATTCTAGTGGAGTAATGGGGCAAGTAAGAGTTTTGAGCCTATATAAGACAAAATGGTGGAAGATCCTGTTGTTTCTCTTTTCGATTTTAACCAGGTATTCGAAGTTGAATTGGTGATGTGATAAGTCAAGAGGGAAAGCCTATTGCATACTTTAGTGAGAAGTTAAGTAATTTTCCTAAAAAGGTAATCGACTTATGACAAGGTGTTTTATGCTAATGTGCAAACTTCGGATAAGTGGAGACACTACATTATGCCAAAGGTTTCCATTATGTTGTCTTATCATGAAGCACTAAACTATATCAATGGTCAATGGAAGCTTAATTCGAGACATACAAAGTGGGTGGAGTTTTTACAAGTGCTTACTTTAAATATCAAGAACACATAGGGTGTATAAAATCAAGTGTCGGACACATTTAGTCAAAGGCGTTCCTTGATTACATCTATGAAAATGAAAGTTTTGGTGTTAGAAGTCTTAAAGAAACTTTACAAAGATGATCCTTTATTTTGTCAGTTTTTGGAGAAGTGCACGAATCAGCCGTATCATCAATATTTGGTGCATAATTGCTATATTTTCAGAACTTATCAGTTGTGTAACCCAGAGTTCTCTTTCGAGAGGCTATTCAAATCAAAGCTCATGGTGGTGTGCTTATCGGATAATTTATAAGAAACATAACTATTTATGTTGTTAAGGAGAATCTTTATTTGTCGAAGATGGAACGTGATGTTGCTAGACATGTGGAGAGGTGTTGAACTTGTCATATTCTAAATCGTCATTCTCAAAATACGGGTTTGTATAATCCTTTTTATATTTCATAAGCACCTCTAGAAAATGAAAGTTCAGAAATTTTTATTGTGTTCTTTAGAACAAAAGGAAACCACTATTCGATTACAGTGATAGTCCTTTCAAAGTGGTGTAAATAAAAAACCCGATTACTTCGTTTGATTTATCTCCACTTTTGACGTCATAAAAATTCCATGGTGATGTCGAAGAAGAAGCTAAGTACTTCAATAAATTTCACGAGCAGGTACGAGAGAAGATTGACTCGCTCAGAAAATTGTATAGTGCTAGTGTACGCTAATCGTGTGAGTAATGAAAGTCGGGTAAGACCGGGGTCAATTTTCACAGGGAATTATATGAAGTATCGAGAATATTCTTCCCGTTTAAAATCAATAAACAAGAATAAAAGATAAAAGAAAATATGATTTAGGTTTTGAGTGTTGTAACGAACCAAAGTGAACCAAGAAAAATGGAACGCTAAACAAAGTAGTAACAGGAACAATAGTGATTTATAAATAGGGTTATGAAATGATTCTTTAACAAAAGGTCAACGAGCATTCCCCCACCTCGTATGTGCACAACTCAATGGGTTCTTCTGATTAAATCACAATCAATTGGGAATAAGGTATTGATATCAACAATCCTACATGAAGGATGTCAACCCAATAATATAAGATGAAGGTAACGATATTTTATCGGACAAATGCATTGATGTTGGAGTTAAGTCTTAAAATACATCCCTTACATGATAAGACAAGATAAAACCATATAAAACTCCAATATCAACCCACACACCCATTTATTGGACTTAGTCATTGAAGAAGACAAGAAATGAACCCTCCAAGGTGGGTTTATGCTCCGAACCTAAGGAGATTAGCTACTCATAACACTAACCATATCAAAACACACCATTAATTTAATAGTAAGTGTAATAACTATGGTGAAAACAAGCATTCAATACACACCCACAATATTAATTTCACACAATGATACTAATAGTCAACAAGAAACAACTAAGATGGAACTTTACTTGCAATAAATGAAGTGGATGATCAAAATGGCAAGGAAATTATCAACGCATAGGAGAGAGAGAAAAATAACAAAACTATCTTCTATATATTTTCTCGCACACAAATGTGATCAGATATGTTCAACAAATCAAACCACCCAAAATATATACTAAGTGGAAGAAAACCACAAAACAAGGGTGGTAAAAACCAAACAAAAACTACGGGGTTTTTGCAGAATTGGAGGCACCGGTCGACCGCTGGTCAGGGATAAGGCACATGTCTCACTTCAAAGGCAAAATGTGAAACCCCGGTCGACCGCTGGTCAGGGTCTGGTCGACCGGTCCTGCATTATCATGGATCCTCTACTCTTTCGATACAAAATAAGAGGCCTCGAGAAAACGACCATAACTTGGTCCTTGTAAATCATATTGACAACCTGTCGGGGGCTACGCGAAGTTGGCAAGGAGAGATACAACATCCGTGAAGGGTTTAGGCACAAAGATCGAATGTATAAATGGCATAATTACCCCAAAAGTTGCGTAAAACATTAAACATTCCCGAATAACGCACACTTGCACCGTTTAGCATTCCAATCCCTATAAAATCTTGAATAAACCTCGCAAAGCATATATATATATATATGGAAACCAAAGGTTATACAGTACAAGAGCTTAAATACGTGAAATAACAGTCACAAGCGTGTGTGCATGGATAATTAACGGGCGTTAAATATACAATATTTACGACTAATCACACTCCCTAACTTACACATTGCTAGTCCCTGGCTATGAAACAAAACAAAAACTGCCTCAAAGAGCGGTAAGTATAGAAACAATAAATACATAGACAAAGTGCCACTTTCGCGAGTTCAAGGTTGCATTTAGTGAATGAAACAAGCCATTAAACCGCTAGGTTACCCTAGTGGACGAGTGTTGTCTCGTGAGGGTTTTCAGGGATGATATCCACAAACATCAAATTTCCACAAAACATGCATGGACAAACAACCAATATGCCAAACTCAACAATAATTAGATATTTCAACATATTATTAACACAACAAAGGAGAGGTTTTTCCCAATAATCCAAAACTATTAACATTAGAAGAATAACTGCATGGAATTAAAACCTCAAATGTGAGTGGTGTGTATGCACATGTAAAGAGTTTTGATTCCGTAAAAACGCCTACAACCCGGATAACCATTAAAGCATGATTCCACTCACTCCTCTTAGGATATCAAACTCAACAAATAGAAGCACCCAGAATGGGGTGTAACACACAGGACACGCGGGCATAAAGAGTAATTGTAAAAGGAAACAAATCCGCGCACATGTCATTGATGAAGAACGCAATATAAAAGTGAAAAATACAATCTCATGAAAGGATATCGCATGTTAATAAATGTGAAATGCACATAAATAGATAATCGCTAATGTTTGACCTTTGAATCACGTTACCCAAGGATCAAATAGGACTTTATTGGGTTGTAATGTAGGTTTGGCTAGGGTTTGGAATGAAGGAAATATGTACGAATTCAAAAGATGTTCGGAGATGAGAAAGTTGGGATAATGGAAAAATAGAGGGCAATTTCAAAATTGGAAAATGATTTCCGAACAAGCATTAAATATATCAATCGAGAGAGTAACAAGGGTTATTGAAACACTATAAACAATATATACAAATTTCTCTTTCCTTTTCTTTTGTTTTCTTTTGTTTTCTAGTTTCTATTTTTTTTTATTACTCTTTCTTTTCATGCTATTTTCTCACTCTTTTCATATGCTTAAATCGTTACCACACTACACAGCATCATTCAATCCCAAGCATAATCCCAAATAGAGGTAATAAGGGTGTGTATGGTGTAAAACTCCAATGTGGAGTTGGTTAGGGGATTTGGGACGAAAAGAAATGTCATAATAGGGTTCAACAGGGTTGAATAGGGACATGTAAAAGAATAAGCTTAAGGTCATATGGGTTAACAACAAAGAGGTCCTATGATCCTTTCCTAAAGTTTCATGTGATTCTCGAGACTCAACACCGTTGAAAATCATGCTCATGTGATACATCAATTAATATGCAATCAAATGAAAAGAAAATGAGATCGCCAATAAGATACATTATTCAAGAAAGATAAAGAGTAACGTATAAACACTATGAAACGAAGAAAATCAGGAAACTCGCTAGGCTTTTAGTGTACACAAAGCAACAACGAGATATCAAGCTATAATTGTCCTACCGAATGATTTAGAAAATTTGCTCAAGTGCTCATGGGTTTTCAAGGTTTAATTCATGCATTTATCCCCAATGTTGAATAATATAAGGACTAAAGTTTAATAACATGAAAGAAATATAAAATGCATCATTTAATTAACAATTGGATAGGGCAATTAATAAATTTAACATAGGAAATTAGGGCATTTTTGAAAATTTTGAATTATATATATATATATATATATATATATATATATATATATATATATATATATATATATATATATATATATATATATATATATATAATCGCACATTGTCTAAACTCACCCCCTAACTTGAATCGCACATTGTCCTAAATGTAATTAAAGACATTATGAGAAAAAGAGGGAGTAGAATAAATCACCAGAATTTGGAGTGAAGTTCGACGTTGTCAACGTGCGCCCTATACTAACATAATAAAAACAAAAATATGTACAACAATGATTAAGTTAGAAAGAAACATGTCATGAGTCGCAATAGTTTAGAAGGGTTGAAATTCATATCCTAGATAATTGATGGTGGACATAGGATTTGAAAAAATGTATACACATCAAAATCTAATAAATCAACAACAACTAAATTATCATTACTAATTTCATAGAACTCGATACAAACTCATCATACGAGAAAATGTCCCCATATATAGAATAAAGAGAAATGAAGACAATGAGTCACCTTGCCTAAGACCCCAAGTGCTCGAGAATAAACCAACGGGAACCCCATTCACCAATATGGAGAAGTAAATAGTGGACAAACCTCTTCATCCACCTAGACAACCACACCACGAACCCCATCCTCATCCCCATCAAAAAATTTAAGAGGAAGTCTCATCACACATGATCATAGGCCTTATCAATATCAATATTGTAAAGAATGCCAAGAGTCCCACTTATTAACATAGACTTAATGCACTCGTTCGCTAAAAAATCACCTCAAGAATCTGACAGCCACCCACAAAAGCACTCTCAGCATCGGACACGAGGTGATCAATCACCTTTATAAGTCTAACCGATAGAAACTTAGAGATGGGATTATACACACTAACAACGAGACTGATGGGTCTGAAATCCCTCACATTCATCACTCCCCCGAACTTGGAGACTTGAGTAATGAAAGTAGCATTTAGACTTCACCGAAAGTACCCCCTATCATAAAACCCATTGAAACCACCATCACATCCCCCCTAATAATTGACCAAAAATGTTGGAAAACGGCTATAGTGAACCCATCAGGGCCGGTATCCTTGTTCCTACACATAGACCTCAAAACATGGACCACCTCCACATTCGTGAACACTCTTTCTAACGAATCCACATCATACCCCGAAATGTTAGCGACCGGAAGCTCATCCATCTTGGGATGCCATGAATCCTCCTCTATATGCAATCTCTCATAGAAGTGACTAATGTTCCAATAAATATCACTCTCCTCATTGTACTCCACTTCCTCTACTAATACCTTCCTAATATGGTTGGAGCGACGATGTGAGTTAGCAGCTTATTGGAAAAAAATTGTATTGTTGTCCCTTATCTAAGCTTAGTAGCCCTAGATTTTTTCCTCTAACAAAGCTCCTCCTGAATCAGTCTCCTGCCCACCTCCATTCTTTTCTCTTCCCTAGCCACCCTTTCATCCACCTAAATCCCGCTCAACCCATATTTGTCGTCAAGGCACCGAATATACTCCATAAGATGCGAAATCACCCCTTACCCACATGCCCAAACACATCATTGTTCTAAAGAATAAGATCCCCTTTAAGACAGAAACATTTAAAGGCCAATATGAAGTTAGCATGCCCCTCCACCTCATAACCGCTCCACCATTCTTTGACCCTATCATCAAAGTCCTCCTTCTTAAGCCACATATTCTCAAATATAAACCGGGATCTCCTTCCCCTACTCCCACCACACTCCAATAGGATATGGAGTGGTTATAAGTAACCCGCGTAAGGCTGGATCGAGTTTCCCCAAAAAATGTTCCTCCCACTCAATAGCAAAAAAAAATGTTCTAATCGAGAAAATGAAGGTTCATCCCTAAGGCAAGACCAGGTATATATACATCCCTCCAAAGGAAGATCCACCAAACCTAACTCATCGATGAAATCAGATAAATACGATATAAATGAACTGAATCTCCCCCACCACCCCTCCTTGAGGGAAATCGAACAATGTTATAATCTCCCCACGTACACCATGAAACACCCCAGACACTTTTGGCCCCCGCCAATTCCTCCCACAGCTCCTGACGGTCTGAGTACTCGAATGGGACATAAACCCCTTAAAAGTTCGAAGTGAAACCATCCTCAATATTAATGAATAAACATGAAAGGAACTAGCAACCCACAAACACATAGGGTTCCTCCACCACTCTATTATCCCACATAATAACAATCCCTACTGGATCCCCCAATGAATTAAAATAACACCAATTTATACTGCGTCCCCCTCATATAGACCGCACCAACTCCTTATCCAAATCTCCAATCTTGTCCGGTGGCACCCCGCCTAAAATACCGGGCGATCAATCCTATACCAAATTAAAACAGTTGTCTCATATGGTTCATTCTCCGCATCACTATTGAAAACAAAATTTAATTACGAATAACCTATTCGGCTAGCGTCAAAATTTTATTTAACTAATATTTTTAATCAAACCATTCAATTAAAATATCCACACAATTTATATATGAAATTGAAATGAAATAAAATAATCGAACACTCGATTTAACATATCACAATCAAATCGAATGCCACACTAAAATGGCGGGAAAAGAATAAATAAATCCAATTGGGATTTAGGCCCAAATGTTTATACAGTACCACCTATCTACATTTAAAGGATATAAGAGTATACAGTATACCTTCATGAATCCATAGCAGCTGTAGCAGACGTCTGACTATAAAGAATCGTCATCGAGGTATCCCTGTGCCTGGACACCTAATATATACATATGTATAGCAAGAGAGGAAAATAGAAAAAAATGGGTCAGAGCCCGTGTTTTGAAAATATTTTGCAAGTGCATAGATGCCATATTTTTAATATGATTTTCTCATATTTAAATTGGTATTGCACTCTCATGAGATACCCCTACCCCTCTTCTGATAGTGCACACCTATCGCATACCTATTACAATAACTAGTTGAGCTACCCCGCATAACTAATTCATTACACCCAATCTATGAAATCCCTAATTTTCCCGAGTACTAAGGGATAAACTTCTCCCCATTTGCAACCCTGAGTTACCTTCGTGTGTATGGTGTCTCGCGAAGCGAAATCCAAACAAGGAACCCTCCCAATATACTACTATTTGGTAATGTTGATCGTCTATATCCATTAGGCCCTTAGAACACAACGTATACATAAACACATATAAATCTATACATATAATACTCACTTTAGTATACAACTCACAATTCAAGTCCGTATAAAATCATCCGGAATGAGAATAGATCCTTATTCATTTTTCTTTGTACAATAGTCAAAGATAAATGATATCTTATCCGCATATAAATGTAATATTCTATACACAACAATTATAATAACCATCTTAACAAGCTATAACTCGAGGATGCAGTCTCTCAATGCTATCATCTTCCAGGGAATTACACATATACCATCCTGGGAACCAGCGGTCAGACTCTCACACCAACTTGGTAAAAACCAAATCACAACGTATGGGAAGCGGTCATAGTTCCTCCCTGAAAATAAGAACGAAATATAGCCACCACGTCTCACCCTTAATAAAAAATACACAAAATAAAATGGATGCTATGACCTAGAGACTATACGTTCCCTGCTCCTCAAGCCAGTGGCCTCACCCACATCGCGCAACTTCCCATGACAGCATTAGAGGGGGTATGCTTCAGAAAAATTTACCATTCACATAGAGATATATTTATAATTATATCACATATAAACTCAATAACAACTCCCGTACATGTAGTATATATCACTTCTCAATATATACGTATGGCTATAATTGTGAATCTTATATAGCGATAGACAATAATCCTGAATGTTCCTACTCGTAATAACATTTAAGTTCTCGCACACGTACGATACTAAACCTAAAAGTATTCTCTCACTTGATATATAACTTGTACCTTAATTATTGTTAAGGATTTATATACTCACCGAATTTATCAATTCGTAATAATTAAATAAGTACACCCTAAACTTATCTTGGTCCCACAGGTTTCTCATTACCTATAATGATAGTCCTCCATAGACGTATCAAATAACCCCTCACTCGTCTTTAGGCTATATCCCAAATTCCATCCTAATCACATCGTAGGATTTATTCAATTACAATCGGCCCATACTTATCCTAACTGCATAAATATACTCATTTACACTTACCGAATAATTATCTTAAATATCTCTCATTCTAAATATTCATTAAGTCCGCACTCCGGATTGTACCCCTTAACTAACCCAAGGTTAGTAGGCAACTTCTCAAGACCTTATTGGTCCAACCCGTCTATAATACACTAATCAAGAAGGCCCTTGATTTTCAAACTAGAAAAGAAAAGGAAATGGAAAATCAAATTCTTGGGCAGGAAATAGAGTACCGATCGCCCGGTCCATGACCACCGGTCGACCGCGAGTTAAATTTTTTCCTAATGAGATAACCAGTAGCCCCTTTTTCCTCGACTCGGTCGACCAGATCTAGGACCGCGATCAACCAGTCACACAATTTCTTGCGAAAATCAGTTCTCCAAAATGCCCAACCACAACCCAAACTCCATTTCTATGGTCTCTAATCTTCACCAAGAACACTAAAATCATCTAATCATTGATTTCAAACCAACACATCAATTATTTGGAGTATTAAACCAATTTTCTTAGATTTAATCAAAAAACCATTTAAATCCTAGTTTTCTCCATGGATAAAGCAAGTAAACACTTCCCTCGTGGATAAAATCCGACGACCTCGAGTAGAATCCCGCAGAGTTTCATCAGAATCTCCATTTCCTCTCTTATTTTCTCCTCTTCCTTTCTTTCTCCCTCTTTCGTGCCTTTATAAGGGAGAAATAAGGGCTTGTCCCTTATTAACCCAAAAATGACTCGTTTACTCAATTGTGAGTCCCTACTGGTCCAAAAATTCTCGAAACCTAAATACTACCCCTGGATACTCTATTCTGACTATCTTAAAATTCTGAAACCAATCGCGCACTATAAATATCCATCCGAGTCTTAGCCGTAATTCACTAATTAAACCCAAGCACAACCTAATACGAGTTTTCCAATTAAAATATTATTCTTTGTCGCTTTACCCAACTGTGACATATAATTAAAATGCTCCGGCTCATTCACTTAATCCTAAAAGTAAATATAACACACATTGAAAATCATCTAACCCTCGTAAACTCAAAAAATTATTAATCACGATAATTCCTCAAATTTCCTAATTACACTTACTTATGAAATTTAATTATCCATAAAAGTGTGGGGTAATAGAGTCTCCCCCCTTACAATGGAATTTCGCCTTCAAAATTCGGATATGGCTGATACTAACCTATGATCACGAATCACTCCAAATCCTAATGCATAAAAGTGGAATGGTACTAATCCAATGGCCCTCAACCATACACTCGTTCAATACTCTCCTGTCCCAAGGTTTATACTCTACCACATGCTTATCTAGATCTCCATATTCTATAATACTACCTCATCGTAAGATTGACTCTAAAGTCACGTCGCACGTAGTTCTTTAATAAACACATATAAATAAAATGTTCCTACAATGAGAACTTAACCCTCTCGATCCCCTCGGAGAAACCACTGCTCGAAGCATCCATTCGTCTACCTCAATACATCGAATTTCCCTCAAAAAATGAAACTGCACTAGGACTTGACTATTCTTATAAATTTTCTATCTCAAGTGTGTTATTCCTGGTTGCACCTGTTTAACTGGATCATCAGGTGCCTCCTATGACGTTCCATCAAACAAACCTCAATCTCACTTATAACTGCATCACAACATATTCTTCAACTTTATATACTATGCCCCTTCTATTTCAGACGGTATATAAAACCAACTTACCAAGGTGGCCATACACCTTTTGACCGATGACTATCTGCACAACCATTGTAAATGTCACACATGTAACACTCTCTCTAAAAGTGGGCCTCACTTTTTTGTCCGGGTGCTAGCGCCTGGTTTTTCCTAACCCGAATAATTCAAATTCAGTTATTCCTATACCTGTAAATCAAATCCTTCTCAAGGTTAACCCACCAATCTTCTCATGGTGAATTCACTACACTCTTCCTATGTTAGCACCACTAGTCCTACTGGCCTTACATCCTAATAACCCTACGATCGATGTGTTTCCTACACATGTAATATGAATACTATACTAACTATGTCCCTAGTGACCAAGATCTTTCTCGACTTATGACATTTTCTCGATTTCATGCATGGGATGTCTCGCAAAGCGAAATCTAAACAAGGAACCCTCCTACTACATTGCTCCCTTGCATCGTCGGTCATCGAGATATAATGGTCTAAGGCACACCAACGGGACGTCCTAAATACTACCTCGCTAACCTACTAATGCACATCTACCACCATGTCCTTTATCCTAGAGAAATGGAATGTCTAACTAATCGGGGCGACTACTTTGTAAAAGTGTTACGAACATCATAAGAAAAACATACTTCCTCTGAATTTTCCTTCTATTCAAGGCTTGGATTTAAGCTTCAAGCTGATTTCCTTTACCTTGCCTCACGCACATACTGGCGGTGCAAGAAATGTTTCCAGTGATTTTTCAAAAACACATCGACTTCCCTAAGCATACAATCATCACACAGCTCCCAATCTGTAGTATTTTCTCCACACTAGGTGACTTATCATCAAAACCAACATCCTTGCATCGCATAACATCTCAGCACTCTCAATGTCGTTCAGGTTCATGCGTGGAGCATATCGCAAGAGAAATCCCAATAAGGAACCCCACCTATACCCAACTACTTAACTTTGTCAGTCGTGGAGGTTCGTTAGTTTCAAATATGCCACTAGGATAATCCCATCCCACCTATCCAAAAATGTGGCCAGAACTCTTATTTCCTTCCAAGAGCCACACCACCAAGCGTCTGAACTAGCACTAAGTGATTGCGCAAACAACAACAAGCTTAAGCTCACATCTCAACAATAAATCCTGCATTTCTATTAGGTTCCCATACACTCAAGTCATGATAATGAAACATCTACTCACCGAAGTTTCATTTACCCATAATAAAGGTGAACTCAACCTGTATCTAGGTGAGATATCGCAACAACTACCTGTTCCACCCTGGAATCGCGGATACGATAGTCTTTCCATCATTAGCCTACTATCGTCCTGTTAATACAATAACATTACTCTTATAATAGTACTATAATTGTACAACACACACCAAACGAGCAGTGCAAACTAATTATAAGCTCGAAATTCCAACACCCGTTTCCATATCGAATGAAGAAAATTGAGCCCCACTACCGCGAAAAAACATATAGACATACACTATATAATCTTTCCAATACTACCAGTAAAATCGAATAACACACATGAAATACTGTGAATCAATCTTACCGCAGAAAATATACCTCATTCGCCCGAGGTGGAACTCATAACAATAACTTCTCCAGTCTCCCTGACTGTTCCAAATGGTTCTCAGATATAGTACACTTGTCCTAACTGGAACAAAAAAAATAATTTAATCAATGACCAATCTCGGCACTCCATTACTGTTTTTCAACTCCTACCAGGTGAGGACTAACCACGTGGTTCTACACTCCTCCTCACCAGTTTCCCCCTCGTTGGCCACCCTGAACATTTTAAATTATCAGTATCTAGGAGTCTATAGCCTCAATCCTGATAATCACCTTCATATTTCTCTTAGCTCCTCCGGATAAAAGGAAACATACTACCGACATCAACTCCATTATTTCAATGAATTCCCTTGGTGGATGTCCACCAATGAGGTTTCATGAACACAACTTATCCATAAGTGTTAGCAACACTTTCCTAGTGAGACTATCATTTATATGAAGGACTCTCTCTTCATTCCACCTACCTTAATTTGGCACAAAGTGCACTTATCCATATCACTCTTTATTCACTGTCGACCTCTGACTGATCCTCATGTGAATAATTCAAGTCCTTGCGACGGAGCACCAAAGCGAATAAAAGTTTCATGCAAAATAATAAATATGAATGGGTTAGGACCCAGTTTTATATGATCACTGGATGAATAAAGAGTATGACAGTTATGAATAGTTAAACATTATAATCAATAATGATAATAATCCAACTACTCAATTTAAGAGCATAAACTAAAAAAATTGTAATGTCCACAATCCCAATTCAATTGTGCAGGAGAATATGAATGAAAATATTATTAACACAAATTCTATATTCTTGATACACAATTTCTTTTCACCGTTTCGTATCTCATTAGGAAACATAATCAAAGAAATTTAGTTCATAGAATGCTTTGCCCTCAATTTAATCCCCCTTAAATAAGAATAGTTATATTTCACAACATACAACGTTTCTAAGACCGTCCTTCCGAGTTTCCCCACCGGACGCGCCCCTAAATAGCTATCATCTTCCAGGGCCTATCACACAATACAACCTGGGTATCCAACATCGCGTGACGTCCGGAAGAGGACATATACCTTCTATAGTGAGTTATAACTAGACCCAAAATTACCTCACTTCGAAATAAAAATCACACAGTAAATACAATAACTGGTCCTATGGTCGGGGACTATATTCGCCCTGCATTCACTAGCCAGGGGACTTCACCTCATGCGCTGACTTCCTCTATGATAGCATTTAGAGAGGTGTGTTTATGTAAATTATCATTTACAGTATTTTCCCATTTCAATATGTATATTACGTTATATTTGAGACAATAATCATATAAGGTCACCATTATAAACTTCACGTTTAATATATCCCTCAATTGGTCTCAAAGAAATCATGATGTTTCTATTTTCCAAAAAGGATAGTACTCCTCAATCGAGTCTCTAAAGTCCTCTGAGATATAATCTTATAACTCCTAATCTCCTCTAACTTGCTAGAAGAAAATAATACCTTATCGTCCATTTGGTAATCCCCGGAATAAGCCCCATCTAATCCATTTCTAATATAGGGTAGTTGCCTAACTAATATAAGACTCTAGGACTCTAAGTTTACTTCATAAAAGATGGTTCCTAGGTCCTAAGCCTAAAGAAAAAGGGTTAAAATTAAGTTAAAAAAATAACTCAAAGCAAAAGGATTACAAATCAATTCGCCCTAGCGCCGAATCGATTCACCCCAGGCAGTGAATCGATTCGCCCCAAAATGAATTAATTCGGATGAGGAAACCAACATTCTGTCTCAAGCCGAATCGATTCGGCCTTACCCGAATTGATTCGGATTCCCAGAACTATAGCCTCACCCCTTAGTGAATCAATTCGCAAAAAGGGTGAATTTATTCGCCCTGACGAATTTTCCATGAATGGGGCTATGGGTTATGAACCATGGTTTACTTCAATTCCATATGTCCTCCATATATACCCACATCAACCACCATTAATCCAACCAAAATCATCCAATATGAATACTAACTACAATTTTCAACCCAACATCAATCAAAAGAATGATTGAGGTTTCAAACACCATAAATCATTAAAAACCATAATTGCTCCATTGATTCCAATACCTAATTATCAATACAATTCATTAATCTTAAATCATATATTAGCAACTAAGAAACTTGCCTTAAGTTGAAATATTAGATTTCTTGTAGTAGCAATAACTCCAAGCTTTAATCTCCAATTTTTTTCCCTTTCCTCTCTTCTCCTTCTTCTTCTCTCTCTCTCTTTATAGGCTTAAGAACATATATTTGGGAAAATAAGAGAATTGGAAGACAAAAATCGGCGACTTAACATTAGTTTCCAACTAAAAATGCTAATACTCCATTAAAATGACTCGTAACTACATATTTAAGTCATAATCAGTCAAAAGTGCCGAGAACCCAAAAATACAATATGGAACTTATTTTGACTATCTCGACTAATTCAGTACTAACTACGCCCTCTAAATTACCATCTGGAAATATTTAAATCATTTCAAGTTCCGGCATCATTTAAACCATGAATGTCGTTTGAAGCACACGATAGTATAAAACGTAACGTGATGATATTTACATACACATAACAGTAAATAAGCAACAATCTAGTAAATATTGTCTTTTAACTCACATAATTTATATTTACTCCATTATCCAATATTTTATATAATTACTGATCACAGTAAATTAATATAAAATAAATTACTCAAAAGTAAGGGTTATTACATACTCCCCCCCTTATGAGAGAATTTTGCCCTCAAAATTCAGGCGTACCTTGCAGAAAGAGATGTGGATACTTTTCCCGCATATCATCCTCACACTCCCACATTGACTCCTCGGCATTGTGATGACCCCATTGGACTCGGACCAACTGTACCACTCTAGATTGTAGCCTACGTTCCCCATGATTTAAAATTGCAACGGGTTGTTCCTCGTATGAAATATCAGGTGGAAATTCGATATCATCTAGAGGAATATGCCAGTGAGCTCCTTCACACCTCTTATAATTTTTCAAGGATGAAACATGAAACACATCATGAATTTGTTTTACGTGTTCAGGCAATGCAAGTTGATACGCTATTGGGCCTATCTTGGGAATAATGGGAAAAGGGTCTACGTAGCGCGGTGCAAGCTTTCCTTTCCTCCCAAACCGCATAATACCCTTCATTGGCGATACTCGCACTAAAACTTGGTCTCCAACCTCTAGCTCCACTTTCCTTCTATTCTCATCGGCATAACTCTTTTGAAGATCTTAAGCTATTCGAATGTGATTGTGAATGAGTTCAATCTTCTAATAAGTGTCTTGGATCATTTCTGGTCCATGAAATTTATTATCCCTCACCTCCAACCAATAAGTGGGTGATCTACATGGTCGGCTATACAAGGCTTCATAGGTTGCCATCCCAATAGTGAATTGGTACGAATTATTATAAGGAACTTCGACCAATGGAGGATAATGTTCCCAACCTCCTTTGAAATCAATCACACACATTCTAAGCATATCCTTCAACATTTTCTTGACTCTTTCCGTCTTCCCATCTGTTAGAGGGTGATAAGAGGTACTCAACTACAATTCCGTTCCCATAGCTTCTTGAAAACTTTGCCAAAAATGGAAATAAAAATTTTGTCTCGAACGGAGACTATATTAATGGGCACCCCATGGAGTCTAACAATCTCCGTAATAAATAACCGGTCATAATGAGTAGTATTTTATTCGGTACGTACCGATAAGAAATGTGTCGACTTAGTTAAACGATCAACGATAACCCAAATGGAATTATGACCGCTTTACGATGTTGGCAACCCCGTGATGAAAAACCTAGATATGCTTTCCCACTTCCATACCGGAATTTCCAAGTGTTGTAACAATCCCGTCGGTCATTGATGATCCACTTTTACCAATTGACAAGTAGTACATGGGGAAAAGAACTCTGAAATATCCCGCTTCATGCCTGCCCACCAATAATGACGGCACATGTCTTCGTACATTTTGTCATCACCAGGATATACTGCAAATTTGGACCCATGAGATTTTGTTATTATGGTCCTCCTTAAGTCCCCTTCATCCGGGACAACAAGTCTCTTGTGGAAACATAACGCACGCTCTGAACTAATAGAGTGGGATTTCGCTCCCTCGGTTAATAATTGGCATATACGGTCCTGATAGATTTTGTCCCTTCCTTGAGCTTCCACAACCCTTGCCACTATCGTAGGCGTAACGATCAACACCAATATAAACTCCCTAGTAACCGCGTCCTCTTAGCTAAGATCCTTCTATTTAGCCTTCCATACCGAGGCTAACTCCTCCTCGTGTTTCCTACTCAACGCATCCACCACTACATTAGCCTTACTCGTGTGATAGTATATATCAAATTTGTAATCCTACACGGACTCTAACTACTGACGTTGTCGCATATTTAAATCCTTCTGTGAAATAAATATTGCAACGATTTTTGGTACATG
Organism: Sambucus nigra; assembly: GCA_949130495.1. Classification (NCBI taxonomy): domain Eukaryota; kingdom Viridiplantae; phylum Streptophyta; class Magnoliopsida; order Dipsacales; family Adoxaceae; genus Sambucus; species Sambucus nigra. The sequence continues at coordinate 51,041,695 of OX422215.1, forward strand.
AAGAGGCTAAACTTCTCTCCCCGGAATTAATGTCTCCAAATCTTCAAAGCAAAAACCATGGCCACAAGTTCCAAATAATAAACTGGATAATTCTTCTCATGAGGCTTTAGCTTGCGAGAAGCATAAGAAATAGCCCGTTGTTCTTGCTGTAACACACCTCCCAACCCTTGTATAGATGCGACCGTAAAGACTAAGTATTCCAGCCCCGGCCTTGGCAACGCAAGTACTGGAGCAGAAGTCAATTTATCTTTTAGATCCTCAAAATCTAGCTGATAAGAATCATCCCAAATAAACCTCACCCCTTTCCGATTTAAATTTATCAAAGGGCTAGAAATTGTTGAAAAACCCTTGATAAATCGACGGTAATAACTAGCCAAACTCAGAAAACTACGAATCTCAGTAGGTGTCGTGGGCTAACCCCAATCTTGTACCGCAATAACTTTGCTCAGTTCTATCAAAATTCCCTCGGAAGTAACAATCTGACCCAAAAATTGTACTTCTTGCTACCAAAACACACACTTCTCAAACTTGGCATACAATTGATGATCCCTCAATGTCCGTAGGGCCAATCGTAAATGAGTATCATAATCGTCTTCTGTTTGAGAATACACTAGGATGTCATTAATAAATACGATAACAAACTGGTCCAGGAAGTCTCGAAACACCCTATTCATAAGGTCCATAAACACTACGGGGGCATTGGTTAGCCCGAAAGGCATAACCCGAAATTCGTAGGACCTGTATCTAGTTAGGAACGCAGTTTTGGACACGTCCTGCTCCTGTAATCGTAACTGATGATACCCCGTCCTCAAATCTATTTTAGAGAAGTATAAAGCTCCCATAAGTTGATCGAAAAAATCATCAATTTGAGGTAATGGGTATTTATTCCTGATGGTGACTTTATTAAACTCCAGGTAATCTACACACAACTGTAGACAACCATCTCTTTTAATCACAAATAACATCAGAGCACCCCACAGCGACGTACTATGCCTGATAAACCCTTATTCTAATAATTTCTAAATCTGATCTCTTAACTCCCTCATCTCAACAGGAGCTATACGATACAGAGCTCTAGAAATCTGTCGCGTTCCCCGCGCTAAATCAATTACGAACTCAATCTCCCTACTTGGAGGTAAACTTTGTATTTCCCAAAAAACATCCTCGAATTCCCTAACAACCGGAATTGAATCTAAAGAAATTACTATATCCCGAGAAGTCTCCTCCTCAATGCAATCTAAATAAGTGTTGGTACCTCCCTCAGAACGAGGCATAGCCACTAAAAACATCTCTTGCACCAGAATGGCAAAAACAATACTCTTCCCATATCAATTTACTAACGCACAATACTTTACTAGACAATCCATACCGAGAATTACATCATACCCGACCATATCAAGGATGAGCAAATCGGCCTCAAAACACAAGTTACCAAAATTTATCCCTACTTGTTTACAAACAAAGAAAATAAGTGAGCCATCACCCATTAAAGATTCAGCACTCGTGAAAGTACTCTATGCAAGCTTAATTAGCTCCGTCGAGTGAGGAAAACTTTTAAAAATAAACGAGTGTGTCTCACTCCTATCAAACAATACACGACCCATATGCCCCTGAATGAGAAACTTACTCGCAATAGCTGGCGGCGCTGGCGAGGATGGAGGAAGCATAGCATCCTGAATGTGGTAGACACACCCCACCTGTAGTTGACCCTGTTGTGGAGGGATAGTTGGATTGGACACTAGTGGCGGTAACTGTGTTGGTTGATGCTGTGGAATTCTACGAAATTGTCCCCCAATAAACTGTGGACACGCCTTTTTATAATGACCCGACTCCATACATTGGAAATAACGACCTGTCATATTTTCATGATTACAGCCCCTATTATTTCTGAACTGCCCAAAGCCTTAGCTCGGATGGCCTTAACCCCCATTGATGCCCCTACCTGCTTGACCCACATGCTGCTGTTGTTGGGCACCTTGACCGATTTTGAAATTTTCGTCACCAAAATTAAATCCCCCGAAACGCTGCCTTTTGGACAAATCCCCTTATTGGGTGTCCTTTTCCTTTTACTTACCTCCCGATGATTGGGATGAGGGTAGTGCTACACCTCCTTCACCATTGCCTCTTGTCTTACTTTCTTGTCCCACATTGGAATATTTCTTACTACTTTGAACATGAAATTGATGATCTTGACAATGGAGCAACGCTGCGTTCATCACATCCCCAAAAGTTTGTAAAGCTGGATTACCCAGCAAATGTTGTCGTATCCTCCAATGTAAACCTCCAATGAACTTTGATATTCTCCTCTCCTACGAAATCACCCCGTCCGGCACAAAACTAGATAAACGAGTGAATTCCTCTTCATACACCTCCAACGAACATTCACCTTGCACTACATCTTGAAGTTCTCTTCTCATCTCCCTTTGAACTGCGGGAGGGAAATACTTTCGATCAAACAAAACCCAAAATTTAGTTATAGTCATAGTATCTCATTGTTCTGGCGAGGTCATCGACTCCCACCAATGTAAGGCTTCTCCAACTAACTTAAAAGTACCAAGGATTTGTTTCCTTTCCTCACTACACTCCACTATGCGAAGATGGCATTGCATATCCTTTTTCCATTGATTAGCTACTATAACGTCAGACCCTCCTTGAAATTCTGGGGGATGGCCCTTTAAAAAGGATTCTCTAAACCTTTCCCATGGATAAAGTCCCGTAAGGGCTTGTACTTCTTGAGCCCTTAGCTGTTGGGCTTATGGAAATTGTTGAACTACAGTAGTCATTACAGCATTGACTGCTTGAGGCAAAATATTTGCTACCCCAGTAGCATTAATAGTTACTTGCTGTGGTGGTGGAGGACCTATATCCTCTTCTACAACCCTGTTCCTTCTCGTAAGGCGACCTCTCTTAGGTGCCATCTAAAATGAAGAAATATTTAAATTAGAATACTATTAAAAATAATTTATCTTTGCAGAAGATCACACTTATAAGCAAACAAAGCAGTCCAAACATTAAAGCTCTGTATCAAAGAATGCTACGGTAGAATGTGATAAGTCCGCATATATCCTAAAGACTCTTGAACCTGATGCTTTGATACTATCTGAGATAACCCACTTACCAAAATAAGAGGTGGCCAGCCTGATACTCCAATAATAAAAGGAATCATAGATGGTCCATTCTTAGCATCACAATAATATAGTAAGTGTACGAGATAATCACCCACAATTTTAGAAAAACAGATTTTCAAAAGATAATTTTTGTACTTTAAAAGAAACATTTGATCCATTTAATTTATAAGAAAGTGGATACGAAAAAGCCTTATATTACATAAACAACAATTATACATCAAAATAACCAAATAAGTTGTCAGTTAACAGTCCCTTACAAACATATAAATCAAGTTAATTAAGTTACATCATACATTTCATTAGGAAATTAGAAAAGCTTCGGCCACACGCCCGGATAGATTACCTGATCATAACTAGAATACAAAAATGGAGGCGTCTATAACAAAATATCCCGTAACATCCGCAAGGTATTGCAGCTCCAAGACACCGGAATACGAAAGTCAATACGAGCGTCCTTGCGGCGGAGCACCTGAGCGAATAAAAGTTTCATGCAAAACAAGAAATATGAATGGGTTAGGACCCAGTTTTATATGATCACTGGATGAATAAAGAGTATTACAGTTATGAAAAGTTAAACATCATAATCAATAATGATAATAATCTAACTACTCAATCTAAGAGCATAAACTAAAGAAGTTGTAATGTCCACAATCCCAATTCAATTGTGCAGGAGAATATGAATGAAAATATTATTAACACAGATTCTATATTCTTGATACACAATATCTTTTCACCGTTTCGTATCTCATTAGGAAACGTAATCAAAGAAATTTAGTTCATAAAATGCTTTGCCCTCAATTTAATCCCACTTAAATAATAATAGTTATATTTCACAATATACAATGTTTCTAAGACCGCCCTTCCAAGTTTCCCCATTGGGCGCGCCCTTAAATAGCTATCATCTTACAGGTCCTATGACACAAGACAACCTGGGTATCCTACATCGCATGACGTCAGGAAGCGGACATATACCTTCGACAGTGAGGCATAACCACACTCGGAATTACCTCACTTCTAAATCAAAATCACACAATATATACAATAACCGGTCCTATGGTCGAGGACTACATTTTCCCGGCATTCACTAGCCAGGGGACTTCACTTCATGCACGTACTTATCCTATGATAGCATTTAGAGAGGTGTGTTTATGTAAATTATCATTTATAGTATTTTCCCATTTCAATATATACATTATGTTATATTCGAGACCATAATCAATTAAGGTCACCATTATAAACTTCACGTTTAATATATACCTAAATTAGTCTCCAATAAATAATGATGTTTCTATTTTCCACAAAGTCTAGTACGCCGCAATCGAGTCTCTAAAGTCCTCCGACATATAATCCAATAACCCATAATTTCCACTAACTTTCTAGAAGAAAATAATACCTTATAGTCTATTTGGTAATCCCCGGAATAAGCCCCATATAATCGATTTCTAATATAGGGTAGTTACCTAACTAATATAAGACTCTAGGACTCTAAGTTCATAAAAGAAGGTTCCTAGGTCCTAAGCCTAAAGAAAAAGGGTTAAAATTGAGTTAGAAAGATAACTCAAAACAATAGGATTTAGAATCGATTCGCCCTAGGGCCGAATCGATTCACCCCAGGCAACGAATCGATTCACCCCAGGCAGCGAATCGATTCGCCCCAAAACAAATCGATTCGGATGAGGAAACCAACATTCTGTCTCAGACCGAATCGATTCGTCCTAACCCGAATCGATTCGGATTACCAGACGTGTAGCCTCACCGCTTAGCTTATCGATTCGCAAAAACGACGAATCGATTTGCCATGGCGAATTTTCCAAGAATGGGGCTATGGTTTATGAACCCTAGTTTACCCAAATTTCATATCTCCTCCATTTCTACCTGCATCAACCACCATTAATCCAACCAAAGTCATCTTATATGAATACTAACTACAATTTTCAACCCGACAGCAATCAAAACAATGATTAAGGTTTCAAACACCACAAATCATTAAAAACCATAATTGCTCCATTGATTCCAATACCTAACTAGAAATACAATTCATTCATCTTAAATCGTATATTAGCAAGTAAGAAGCTCGCCTTAAATTGAAATCTTATATTTCTTATTGTATCAACAACTCCAATCCTTAATCTCTTCTTCTTCTTCTTCTTCTCTCTATAGGCTTAAGAACATGTATTTGGGAAAATAAGGGAATTAGAAGACTTAAATCGGGGACTTAACATTAGTTTCCAACTTAAAATGCTAATACTCCATTAAAATGACTCGTAACTACACATTTAAGGCATAATCAGTCAAAAGTGCCCGGAACCCAAAAATATAATATGACACTTATTTTGACTATCTCTACTACTTCAGTACTAAATACGCCCTCTAAATTAGGACCCGGAAATATTTAAATCATTTCATGTTCCGACTTCATTTAAACCATAAATGTCGTTTGAAGCACACAACACTATAAAACGTAATGTGATGATATTTACGTACACATAACAGTAAATATGAAACAATCTAGTAAATATTATCTTTTAACTCACTTAATTAATATTTACTCCATTATCCAATATTTTATATAATTACTTCACACGGTAGATTAATATAAATCCATTTGGCCCTCAGCACACAACGTATATATAAATTCATATAAATCTATACATATAATATTCATTTTAGTGTACAAATCACAATTTAAGTTCGGATAAAATTTCCCGAAATGAGGATAAATCCTTTTTCATTTTTCTCTTTACACTAGTCAAAGATAGATGATATCTTATCCCCATATATAGGAAAAATATTATACATAACAAGTATAATAACCATCCTACCGAGCTATAACTTGAGGATGCAATTTCTCAATGCTATCATTTTTCAGGGAATTACTCATATACCATCCAGGGTACCAGCGGTCGCACTCGCACACCGACTTGGTAAAAACCAAATCACAACGTATGGGAAGAGGACATAGTTACTCCCCGAAAAGGAGAACGAAGCATACCCACCACGTCTCACCCCTAATAAAAATCACACAATATAACATGGACGCTATTACATGGGGAATATAAGATCCCTGCTCCTCAAGCCAGGGGCCTCACCCACATAGTGCAACTTCCCATGGTAGCATTAGAGGCGGTATGCTTCACATAAATATACCATTAACACACAGATATATTTACAATTATATCATATATATACTCGATAACAACTCTCGTACATGTAGTATATATCACTTCTCAATATATATGTATGGCTGTAATTGTGAATCTTATATAGCGATAACCAATAATCCCGAATGTCCCCACCCGTAATAACATTTAAGTTCTCGCGCACTTACGATACTAAACCCAAAATTATTCTCTCACTTGATATATAACTTATACCTTAATCATTGTTAAGGATTTATATACTCACCGAATTTACCAATTCATAATAATTAAATAAGTATACCCTAAACTTATCTTGGTCCCACAGGTTTCTCATGACCTATAACGATAGTCATCCACAGACGTATCGGTTAACCGCTCACTCGTCTTTAGCCTATATCACAAATTCCATCCTAGGATTTACTCAATTACAATGGACCCATATTTATCCTAACCGCATAAATATACTTATATACGCTGGCCAAATAATTCTCTCAAATATCTCTTGTTCTAAATATTCATTAAGTCCGCACTTTGGACTGTACCCCTTAACTAACCCAATGTTAGTAGGCAACTTCTCAACCCCTTATTGGTCTTACATGTCTATAATTCACTAATAAAGAAGGCCCTTGTGTTTCAAACCCAAAAAGAAAAGGAAATGGAAAATCCAATTCTTGGGCAGGAAATAGAGTACCGGTCGACTGTCCCTTGACCCTCGGTCGATCGCGAGTTGAAATTTTTCCAAATGAACCAACCAGTAGCCCTTTTTTCCTCCACCCGGTCTACTAGTCCTAGGGCCGCGGTCGATCGGTCCCACCAGTTCTTGCGAATATCAGTTCTTCGAAATGCCCAACCATAACCCAGAATCCATTTCTATGGTCTCTAATCTCAACCAAAAACACTACACTCATCTAATCATTTATTTCTAACCAACTCATCGATTATTTGGAGGATTAAACCAATTTTCTTAAATTTAAATCCAAACACCATTTAAAACCTAGTTTTCTGCATTCTCCCATTTCAATTCCTTTCCACAGTCCATTAACAAGGTTTTAACCCTAGAAATCACTAAGAGTTTACTATATATCAATTTCTAGACTCATACTCAAACCACCTAAATTTATTTTAAGGGTTCTACCCTGAAATTATATTATTTACCAACTATAATATGAGATGTATACACTAAATTAAATAAGGCAAGTAAATAGTTGCCTCCTGGATAAAATCCGATGACCTCGAATCGAATCCTGCGGAGTTTGGCCAAAATCTCCCTTTCCTCTCTTCTTTTCTCCTCTTCATTTATTTATCTCTCGTGCCTTTATACGGGAGAAATAAGGGTTTGTCCCTTATTAACCAAAAAATGACTCGTTTACCCAATTGCGAGTCCCTACTGGTCCAAAAATTCTCGGAACCCAAATACTACCCCTGAATACTCTATTCTGACTATCTCGACCATTCCGAAACCAACCACGCTCTCAAAATATCCATCCGAGTCTTAATCGCAATTCACTAATTAAACCCAAACACAACTTAATACGGGTTTTCAAATTAAAATATTATTATTTTTCACTTTACCCAACTATGACATATAATTAAAATGCTCCGCCTCATTCACTTAATCCCAATAGTAAATATAACACACATTGAAAATCATCTAACCCTCGTAAACTCCAAAAATTATTATTCATGATAATTCCTCAAATTTCCTATTTACACTTACTTATGAAATTTAATTATCCATAAAAGTGTGGGGTATTAAACTCTCCCCCCCCTTACAACGGAATTTCAACCTCAAAATTTGGATACGACTGAAACTATCCTGGGATCACGAATCACTCCACATCCTAATGTATAAAAGTGGAATGCTACTAATACAATGACACTTGACCATACAGTCATTCAGTACTCCCATGTCTCAAGGTTTATACTCTACTGCATGCTTATCTAGATATCAATATTCTATGATACTACCTCTTCGTAATATTAACTCTAAAGTTTCTATCTTAAGCATGTTATTACTAGTTGCACCTGTTTAATTGGATCATCATGTGCCTTCTACGACATTCCATCCAACAAACCTCAATCTCAGTTCAAACTGCCTCACAACATATTCTTCAACTTTATATACTACGCCCTTTCTATTTCAGACGGTATATAAAACCAACTTACCAAGGTGCCCATACAACTTTTCACCTGTGACTATCTGCACAACCATTGTAAACGTCACACACATAACACTCTCTCTAAAGTGGGTCTCACTTTTTTGGCCTGGTGCTAGCGCCTGGTTTTTCCTAACCCGAATAATTTGAAATTCAATTCTTCCTATACCTGGAAATCCAATCCTTCTCAAGGTTAATCCACCAATATTCTCGTGGTTAATTTACTACACTCTTCCATTATCAGTTCCACTAGTCCTACTGGCCTTACTTCCTAATAACCCTCAAATCGATGTGTTTCCTACACATGTAATATGAATACTATACTAACTAGGCCCCTAGTGACCAAGACCTTTATAACCTTCCAACATTGTCCCGGTTTCATGCGTGGGATGTCTCACAAAGCAAAATCCAAACAAGGAACCCTCCCGTTACATTACTCCCTCGCATCATCGATCATCAAGATATGACGGTCTAAGGCACACCAATGGGACGTCCTAAATCCTACCACCATGTCCTTCCATCCTGGAGAAATGGAAAGTCTAACTAATCGAGGCGACTACTCTCAAGAAAAGTGTTACGAACATCATACCCAAAACATACTTCCTCTAAATTAGCCTTCAATTCAAGTCCCGTCTTTAAGCTTCAACCCAATTTCCTTTAACTTGCCTCACCCACATACTGCCGGTGCGAGAAACATTTCCAGTGATTTTTCAACAGCACATCTACTTCCATAAGTATACAATCATCACAGGGCTCCCATTCTATATTGTTTTCTCCATACTAGGTGACTTATCATAAAAATCAACATCCTTGCATCCCATAACATCTCTCCATTGCCGAAGTCGTTAAGGTTCATGCGTGGAGCGTCTCGCAAGCGAAATACAAATAAGGAACCGCACCTATACACAACTACTTAACTTTGTCGGTCATGGAGGTCCTTTAGTTTCAAATATTTCACTAGGATAACCCCATCCTACCTATTAAAAAATGTGGTCAGAAGTCCTATTTCCTTCCAAGAGCCACACCACCAAGCGCTTATACTAGAACTAAGTGATTGCGCAAATAGCAACAACCTTAATCTCACATCTAAACAATAAATAATGCATACCTTAAATCATATCCATAAGGTCTCCACTCACTTAAGTTATGATAATGAAACATCTACTCACCGAAGTTCCATCTACCCATAATAAAGGCAAACTCAACCTGTATCTAGGTGAGATATCGCAACAATAACCTGTTCCACCCTGGAACCGCGTATACGATAGTCTTGCAATCATTACCCCATTATCTCCCTAATAATATAATAACATTACTCTTATAATAGTACTACATTCGTACAACACACACCAATAAGCAGTGCAAACTAAACAAAAGCTCCAAATGCCAACTCCCGCTTCATAATGAACGAATACAATTGAACCCCGCTACCACAAAAAAACATATAGACATACATTATATAATGTTTCCAATACTACCAGTAAACTCAAATCACAAACACGAAATACTGTGACTCAATCTTACCGTACAAAATATACCTCCTTCGTCCGAGGTAAAAGTCATAAAAACAACTTCACCAGTCTCCCTGACTGCTCCAAATGGTTCTCAAACATTTTACACTTGTCCTAAGTGAACCTAAAATCTATTTTAATCAATGCCCCATCTCGACACTCCATTATTTTCCTTCAACTCCTAACGGGCGAGGACTAATTGTGTGGTTCTACACTCCACCTCACTAGTTTCCCCCTCGCTGGCCACCCTGACAATTTTAAATTATCAGTATCCAGGAGTCTATAGCCTCAATCTTTCTAATCTCCTTCATAGTTCCCTTAGATCCTTCCGCTAAATAAAACATACAACCGGCATCAACTCCCCTGTTTCAATGAATTCCCCAGGTCGATGTCCACCAATGAGGTTTCACGAACACAACATCTCCATAATTGTTAGAAACACTTTCCTAGTGAGCCTATCATTTATATGAAGGACTCTATATTCATTTTACCTACCTTAATTCGGCACAAAGTTCACTTATCCACATCACCCTTTATTAATTGTCGACCTCTGACCGATCCTTATGTGAATAATTCAGGAAGTGCATTCTCTTCACTCCTGATAAACCAAAGGAATTAATGGTTATATTCATCTGTAAGATCCCTCTATGAGCGAAATATCCTCCTCCCTTAAACATGGTGACTACTGTTTCCCCCATTTAATTATTGCTCCCACGAGTGAAAAAATTTCCTCAAATTTTCACATGGGGACATTTCCATACCCTTCTCTAAGCCAAATTTTTTGAGCCTTCTACCTCCACTGAGTAATGTTACACTACCTCCACATAACTTAACTTCGACGTATGGTCCTTGTCAAGGACCCTTTCAAACGTTTTCCCCAACTTAACTTCACGGGGTAATTCGAGTTTAGCACAACTCTCTATACTGTAGCAGTACGTAAATAAATATAACTACTATACTTTAGTATTTATTGCAACCATCCTTCAAAAATATCACAATTAGAGTCACCTATATTGTTGTCCTAGTCTCCAACTTCAACTTATAGATCCAATAAAGCCCCACCTCTTGCCGCCCTTGAAATGGCCTTCGGTGGAAGTCCTTCATCGATCAACACACGAATCTCGAACGAGCACGTAAAAGATTTACTATAGTCTTATAGATTAGCAGGAGAACGAAATCGCACAAGAGGAATCAACAATCCTAATCCTAAGGCTCTGTATCAAATCAAAAGCAACAATGAAAGTGTAGTACGTCCGCACAGATTCCTAAGGACACTAAAACCTGATGCTCTGATACCAATATGTGACACCCCTTATAATATAATACCAAGAGATAAATCTTGTACCAAAATTAAATAGGAGTGTTATATGGTTCATTCAGAGCATCACTGTCAAAGACCAAATTTAATTACTAATAACCTATTAGGATGGCGTCAAAATTTTATTTAACTAATCTTTTTAATCAAACCATTCAATTAAAACATCCACACGGTTTATATATAAAACTGAATGAAATAAAATAATTGAACACTCAATTTAACATATTACAATCAAATCTAATGCCTCACTAAAAAGGAGGAAAAAGAATAAATAAATGAAATTGGGGTTTAGGCCTGAATGTTTATACAGTACCACCTATCTAGATTACAAGGATAGAAGCGTCTATAGTAAACCTGTATGCATCCATAACTACTGTAGCAGATGTCTGACTCAAAGAAATCGTAATCCAGGGGTCCCTGCGTCGGGACACCTAATATATACTTATGTATAGCATGAGAGGAAAATAGAGAAAACGGGTCAAAGCCCGTGTTTTGAAACCATTTTGCAATTGCATAAATGCCATATTTAAAAAAAATTATTTTCTCATATTTAAATTGATATTGCACTCTCATGAGATACCCCTCACCCCTCTTCTAATAGTGCACACATATCGCATACCTATTACAATACCTAGTTAAGCTACCCTACCTAACTAATCCATTACACCCAATCTATGAAACACCTAATTTTCCTGATACTAAGGGTTAAACTTCTCCCCATTTCCAATAGTAAGCTACCTTCGTGTCTGAGGTGTCTCCCAAAGAGAAATCCAAACAAGGAACCCTCCCAATATAGTACTACTTGTCAATGTTGATCGTTGAGATCCATTAGGCCCTCAGCACACACGTATATATAAACTCATATAAATCTATGCATATAGTACTCACTTTAGTATACAAATCACAATTTAAGTCCGGATAAAATCTCCCGAAATGAAAATAAATCCTTATTCATTTTTCTCTTTACACTAGTCAACGATAGATGATATCTTATCCTCATATATATGTAATATATTATACACAACATGTATAATAACCATCCCAGCGAGCTATAACTCAAGGATGAAGTTTCTAAATGCTATCATCTTCCAGGGAATTACTCATATACCATTCTAGATAACAGCGGTCGAACTCTCACATCGACTTGGTAAAAAACAAATCACAACATATGGAAAGAGGTCATAGATCCTCCCCAGAAATGAGAATTAAATATACCCACAACGTCTCACCCCTAATAAAAATCATACAATATAAAATGAACTCTATGACCTGGGGGCTATACGCTCCCTGCTCCTCAAGCCTGTGGCCTCACCCACATCGCGCAACTTCCCATGATATCATTAGAAGGGGTATGCTTCACATAAATATACCATTCACACATATATATTTATAATTATATTATATATATACTCAACAAAAACTCACGTGCATGTAGTATACATAACTTCTCATTATATAAGTATGGCTTTTATTGCGAATCTCATATAGCGATAGCCAATAATCCCGAATGTTCCCACTCGTAATAACATTTAAGTTCTCTCACACTTACGATACTAAAACCAAAAGTATTCCCTCAATTGATATTAAACTGGTACCTTAATCACTGTGAAGGATTTATATACTCACCGAATTTACCAATTCATAATAATTAAATAAGTATACCCTAAACTTATCTTGGTCCCACAGGTTTCTTACTACCTATAACGATAGTCATCCACCGACGTATCGGATAACCACTCAGTCCACTTTATCCTATATCCCAAATTCCATCCTAATCACATCCTATGCTTTACTCAATTACAATGGACCCATATTTATCCTAACCACATAAATATACTGATATACGCTTACCGAATAATTATCTTAAATATCTCTCGTTCTAAATATTCATTAAATCCGCACTCCGGATTGTACCCCTTAACAAACCCAAGGTTAGTAGGCAACTTCTCAACCCCTTATTGGTCCTACCTGTCTATAATACACTAATTAAGAAGGCCCTTGAGTTTCAAAGCCGAAAAGAAAAGGAAATGGAAAATCAAATTCTTGGGCAGGAAATAGAGTACTGATCGCCCGGTCCATGACCACCGGCCGACCGCGAGTTAAAAATTTGCCTAATGAGACAACCAGTAGCCCCTTTTTCCTCGATTCGGCCGACCAGATCTAGGGCCGCGGTCAACCGATCACACCATTTCTTGCGAAAATCATTTCTCCAAAACGCCCAACCACAACCCAAACTCCATTTCTATGGTCTCTAATCTTCACCAACAACAATAAACTCATCCAATCATTGATTTCTAACCAACACATTAATTATTTGGAGTATTAAACCAATTTTCTTAGATTTAATCAAAAAACCATTTAAACCCTTATTTTCTGCATTCTCCCATTTCAATTTATTTCCACTTTCCGTTAACATGGTTTTAACACTAGAAATCACTAAGAGTTTACAATATATCAATTTGTAGACTCATACTCAAACCACCCAAATTTATTTTAAGGGTTCAATCCTAAAATTATATATTTTACCAACTATAATATGATATGTATACACTAAATTAAATAAAGCAAGTATACACTTGCCTGCTGGATAAAATATGACGACCTCGAATCGAATCCTGCGGAGTTTGGTTGGAATATCCCTTTCCTCTCTTGTTTTCTCCTCTTCCCTTCTTTCTCTCTCGTGGCTTTATACGGTAGAAATAAGGTCTTCTCCCTTATTAACCCAAAAATGACTCGTTTACTCAATTACGAGTCCCTACTGGTCCAAAAATTCCTGGAACCCAAATACAACCCACGGATCTTCTATTCTAACTATCTCGTCCATTCCAAAACCAACTGCGCACTCAAAATATTCATCCGAGTCTTAATCACAATTCACTAATCAAACCCAAACACAACTTAATATGGGTTTTCCAATTAAAATATTATGCTTTGTCGCTTGACCCAACTGCGAGATATAATTAAAATTCTCTTACTCGTTCACTTAATCCCAAAAGTAAATATAACACACATAGAAAATAATCTAACCCCCGTAAACTCCAAAAATTATTATTCACAGTCATTTCTCAAATTTTATAATTACACTTATGAAATTTAATTATCCATAAAAGTGTGGGGTATTACAAGTCTCTTATCAAAACACAATATATTACCTCCAATGTAAAATGGCTCCATTAACCACTCATCTTCTCCCCGGGTCATTCAAGCCCCATACATTCTAGGAAATAATGCATAGCTTCATCAAAAACCACTGTTAATACCTCCCTACCCCTCCACTACCTCTATCCTACCCCTTCACATCTCCTTTACATCATGGAACAAACAAAGGTCCTTCTTCTCATTTAACCCTAAAAATTTTTTCAACCCCCTATCATACTAGAGAACCATTCCTCCACCTCACCCTGCAAGTTCTTCTCTAATCTCCTACCCCTGGACACCTCCCCCTACCCCTTCGATCCACTAAGCTCAACTAATAGCTTAGGGGACGAGGCTACCATCTCATACATCAACTCCATCCCACACATAGAAATCCCCAGGGTGCTAGAGATACCCTACACAAATTCCTCCTCCTCCACCACGCCTATACCCTCATCCAAGACTGTACCAAGATGGCCACCACTAAGTATATCCATAATAGGTAAGCACGCAAGATCCCTATCCTCGGATAAACCAACCCATTAACACACTAAAGTTACCCAACTCACCTCTAGTCATAATTTTTTTACTCTCAGGAACCACCACATTCCCCTTGTTTTCCCTAAAAGAAGTCTCCCCTCTATGGATACTTTTTTTTCTAAATGTCGCAATTTTAATCACTATGCTCGAATTAAGAAGAGGTCCAAGCCTATTAAAGTTGGACAACTATTTAGACTTATTTCCTACAATAATAAGGCCAAATTTAATATGAATGGAATCCTCCAACAAAAATACATCGACCCCCAAATTGGTCCTACCCCCTACATCTTTCCCATAAGGCAAAAACCCACTTTCAATAACTTTAGTAGGTCCCTCATATGCTGCTTCCATAACATTACTGTAAGGAACACTAAGCCAATCCAAGCCACCAACTCTAAGAACAAAACAACACACTTCCCCCAAGTGGGTATTCTCAAAACAGTCACCTTGCAAAGAAACCTCATCATCTACAGCATCTAACCTTGATAACTGACCACTTTCGACCCCTTTATCCCCCAAACCCAAGAAACTACCAACCTTCGTCTTATCGACCACCCTACCCCCCATATCACCCAGGCACAAAGATCTATAATTCCCATGCCCCATGCAATAACCCACCTGTGTAATTGCCCCATGGATTAGGATCCCAAAAAGCTTTCTCGATGAACAAGAAGCACCGAAA
Source organism: Sambucus nigra (assembly GCA_949130495.1). Lineage (NCBI taxonomy): Eukaryota > Viridiplantae > Streptophyta > Magnoliopsida > Dipsacales > Adoxaceae > Sambucus > Sambucus nigra. The sequence goes on from OX422215.1 coordinate 51,057,305, forward strand.
CTAATATGCCCCTTACCTTTCAATGACCCTACACCTGCTTCTTCCATACTCAACTCATCATCCACGCCAGATAGAGTTATGCCTAGAACAGACTGACCTACGCTCCTACAATCATCCTGAATGCATGGATGCTCCAGTAAAGACATCTCAGCCGCATACATACCAGTGTTTTAGGACTGCACGTTCCCATATATGTATTGTCTAACAACCTACTTACCTACATTATTCCTTCTAATTCGAGCAATCCCTCTAGTCACTTGGACTTTTTTTAGGCCCAATACAATAGGTATTCCGACTAACCACATTCCCTTGAGCCAGATAATAACACCCTATAGCTAGAACCTGAACAGGAACTACTTCACCTTAAAAATAGCACAACGGGGAAACCTCAATACATAGGAGAAGCTCAAAGACCCAACCCCCATCTTTTAATAACACTTTCTTTAGTATACACTCACAGCCATTAACCAAAATCCTATCCCATGTCAGTTCAACCCCATGTTTGAGTGTCCTCATCAATATTTAAGAATCCCCCACACTAGTTGCCTATGGCTTGGAAGACTTCAATACCCCGTAAGTGAAGTGGAAGACCCATAACCCTGATCCACCGGCTAGATGGTTGCCTAACATACTTAGAACACTCCCAAAGGATGCCAATTTTCAAGGAAAAGTTTTGCCCAATTCACAGTCAAAATCTTGTTAACCAAAATCCTATCAACTTCTTTCTCAAATGCAATCATGAAACAAAAGAGAGAGGGGTTAAGATACCATACCTCCACTCTAGCCACATGACTGTAGTGTATATTATTCAACACCTTCATGTTATCAAGTTATTATTGAAGGGATCCTACACTCCCAACTTTCCCTATCAATGCTTTCTTGAAGAAGCTAATCCTAGACAGACAAGATACACTGGCAATAGAGAACTGGGTATTTAAATATGGAACTAAATGCAATTTAAGCGGAGAAGAAGTCCAAGGCTTTATAGAAGCGACCTGATGATACAATATGGTGACACCCACACATGATGCCATTACCCTCCCTTTTATAGCTCAAAATTCTACACGCTTTAGTGTTTTTTTTTTCAATAACTTGAACCTACGCTAAAATGAGTTATAAACCTCCATATAAAACATATATTAATAATCTGTAATTAAGTTTAAATCAACACTCCAATAATAATGAGAATCAAATCAAGCATCAATCATATGAAAAATCCAATATAATGGTAAATATCTCAAACCAACATGAAATAAATAAATCCCGAGCTTATGCACATACAAATATCTCAAATAAAATAAATAAACTAAAGTGGAATAGCATCTAAAGTAGAATAAACAAGTCTGAAAAACCTGATGAGCAAAAAGAAGAACGACTATCCTTCTCTACGAGCACCTGGGGAGAACACATTTAAATTTGGGCTAGCATCCTAATGTTGTAAGAATTAACTATTTAATTTAAATTGAAATAAATATGGTTTATTCAAAGCAAATATCCCCCATCATCACTCACACGAGATTAGAATCTCATCCCTCAACTATGTGTGATATTACCTACATCCATTAAGTCCCCAAATAAAGTATAACAACTATGAAAATAAATACCAAACGCATTAATTATAGTCAACAGGATAAAACGTAATCCTTCACATTCATACTATCAATGCCTAAGGTATCCCAGCCTTATATATCTTGTGAAGGTGACATAAACATCAATTATGCACAATATAGTATGGGTTTGCAGTTAACTGTTTACATTCTTAGACAAATTAAATAATCTCATTTAATTAGGGTAATATATATATCCTTTCATATATGCGACACACAAAGGCTTCTACTAATGGTGTCTCATTTATGGTCTATCGGCGGGTCTGGAGGAAATCTCTATCAAAGTAAGACATCATAGAAGACACATAAGTGGGGTGGTCCCTACGCAGTACACCAGTTCACGACTCATACCTAACGGTGACAAGGGAAATCAACATCTACACCTACTTCTCGTAGATGGTGTTGTTACGTAATACCTATAAAAATGACCCACACAATGTCTCGCCCACCTATGTCGACTTGTGCTACGAACATTGGTATGTCCACGAACATTGGTATGTCCACACAGATAAATATAAATACATATTATTATTCCCATATAATTTGTGTTGGTAACTAATCTATAATTACCTAAAGTATCCCACATGATGTCCATAAATATTCATCCACTAATAACTAACCATCTAGTTAATTATTAATACCTTATTCTTTAAAAGATTATTTAACCATCTAGTTAAATATAATTTCCCAATTAATATGTGTGCCACATTTGTATTTTTAATAAATTTTTCATTGAGCCAAACGCCATCCCAACAACTCGTATGGACTTCTAAAAATACTCTGGGTTTACAATCGATCCCAACTCAACCCACCCCAGGGGCCGAATCGATTTTCCCTTAGGCCGAATCAATTTGTCCAACATCAAAAATCAATTATCCTCTTAGCCGAATCGATCTAGACCTTGGCAGATGTCCAGATCTTCTATGGCTTACAAATATGGGATTTTTTAGTTTCTTTCCTAGATCCATTGTAATTGCTAATTCCTTTGAAAAATCATATGAACATGTCACTACTACTTAGTTACTCACCTTAGAGTCAAGAATTTCATATATTAAAATCAATTATGTTCCCAAATTCCCAGATTTTACATGATTAAATGAAGAACCTTAGCCCATATATTCTGCCACAATATCTACTATGTATAAATCAGATTTTGGGGCATCTAACATGGGTTCAATATCACTAATTTCAATATCATAAACATACATCAAAAACCTCTACATGAGATTTCAATTATCCAAATTTATCCCAAGAACCCTAAGTCATCTATCATCCAAATCAAGATTTTGATTATCCTAGATTTTTTTGTTAGCAACCTATATTTATATTAATCCTTTATATGAATAAGATTAACCCCTAATATTATAACATCAAATTACAAATTGAAACATAGAAATCATACAGGGTTTACTACGATGAATCAAGAAGCACATTTAACGTTAGATTAAATAATATAATTCTTGCCTGGATATGTAATTTATGAATTTCCCTTTGAATACCTTGCTTATTTTCCTTTATGGACTTTCTCTCTTTTCTCTTGAGGTAGGGAAGTTAGGGTTTGGTATTTTATTAATTGTGGAGAGTGTTTATCATCCACTTAATCATTTATTAGTCCCAAATCCTGAGTTGGGTTTATTTCCCAAGTTTTGGACTCCGAAATGGACCCGAACTCATAATTACACTATACCAAAAGTCTCTCAACTTATACACATATACCTCGGGAACATTTAAAGGTTTATGTAGGGACACAAGTCTCCGATTGAGTATTAATGTAGTGGTAGCTCAATTCCGGACAAAAACATTTGAGTCATAGGATAATGTTCATGTGTATCTATCCAAGCCTATGACTTGTTAGTTGAATGCATAGTGGCCAAGAGTATAAAGCTTCACCATATGCTGGTTTTAGTGTGCCTCATTTCTACGTTAACAACATTGTTCCAATTATCTTAAGGTATGAATGAATTATATATATATATATATATATATATATATATATATATATATATATATATATATATATATATATATATATATATATATATATATAGGAGCTTGGAAAATTATTGGGTGTATTTTATAAATTATTTAAAAATGGTTTTAACGACTTTGTTTTACTCAAAATATATTTTTTTATAACTTTTCATAAAAAATTTTGGACTTAAAATGAATCTTGGTTTTTCTGACAAGTCGTTCGAACGAATAGGAATCTATTTCAAACGAGATTACCATGTCGTTCGAACGAATTGGCATCTCGTTCGAACGATATTGCCAGGTCGTTCGAATGAGAATTTTAACGAGATTGCGTTTTTTGCATTGGAAACTTGTTAGTAAAGTCATTCGAACGAATAAAGTCGTTCGAATGACTTTGGCGGGAACAATTTTTTTAGAGTTTTTTCTAGTTTTCTCCATGTTCCCACTACCTTTTCCCCACTACTTTTTTGACAGATTTTCTAAGTGCGGGAACCAACCTTTTTCAAGTAACTTTTTACTATTCTAAGTGACTTTAGAGAGAGCAAATCTTCCAAGAAAAAGTTCAATTTTTTGTGTTTGATTTTCATTGATTAAATTCACCAAAACACATACACACCAAATAGTTCTGTTTATTCCAAGTTCCTTAATATATATCCTTGCTGGGAGTGTTTGGCACCGAGTTTTTTAGTACACATCAAAGAAGAGAAGTTTGGGTTTGATTTTACATCCCACAAAGAATAAGATTGTTTTTGTGACATACCCACTTGGAGAAAGGCTCCTTATTCGGGTGGCGGTGATCGAAAAAGTCTGATCGATGGATTCTAAGACTGCGGTGGACCTCCGTGGTTATTCTCTAGGCAAAGTTTTGTACAAGAAGGAGAAACGGAACTTCGACGGAGTCAAGTCGAGTGTTGTAAGTCTTGTTGTCTTGTAGTTGTAAAGTCCTACTTACTGGATTTGTGGCTAGGGTCCTCTGAGGATTTTTCCCGTTGTGGATTTTTCCTCGTACATCACGATGTAGTGGTTTGTGATTTATTTTATCTTGATATATGACACAGATGCATGCTTAGGGATAAAAGATAAAATATGGGTTAATTCACTACTCATTCTTAAGTTTATGTTAAAATTAATTTGGGTAATGTTTAATTAATTTAATTCAAGTCATTAATTTTATTGGATAAAACTTGATGTGGCCTAATTTGCAAAATTGAATTAATTAATTTTTAGGAAAAATTTCTTGGACTTGGATTACCTTAATATGTTTAAGTGAACAATGTAACTCCTGCTTAATTTTATTTCACTTTGAGTTTAGTTGTAATTTTAATTGAAAAGAAATTAAACTTTGGTTTATGTAATTGTTTAGTTGTACCATCTCTATTCCGCATCTAAAAGGAAATTACTTTTTGTAAAATTTAAAATTGGGGGTCCCATCGTTTTTCAAATTGGTATCAGAGCATGATCACTAAAATATTGCGTTTAAGATCCTTTTAAATATTTTTGTCTAAAATGGAATTTTCTCCATTTTCAAAATTTTTTATTTTCGATGGTTCTAATTACGCATATTGGAAAGCATGTCTACGTTCGGCACTTAGGTATCTAGATGAGAGGGTTTGGTTGTTAGTCGCTAACGGGTGGTCCCCACCTACACATTTGGTAGACAACGAGCGTGTTCCCAAACCCACTAATAGATCGAGTGAGAATGAATTTAAACTTGAAAATTTTAATTCCCGTGGTTTAAATGCCTTGTTAAGCGCTGTCACCCCGAATGAATTCTGACGCATTATGACTTATGAAGCCGCTAAAGAAGCTTGGGATATTTTACAACTCACTTACGAGGGAACTAGTGTTGTTAAAGATTCGAAACTCCAAAATCTCACCACTCCATTTGAAACCATCAAAATGAATGAAAAAGAAACATTTGATGAATTTTATGCTAGACTTTCTGATATAGTAAATTCATCTTTTAATTTCGGAGAGAAAATACCCGACAACCGAGTAGTAAAGAAAATTTTAAGGTCTCAACATGATAGATTTATTCCTAAGGTGATTGTGTTAAATTCCTTACATACTTTAGCCTCTACGAAATTAGAAGAACTCATAGGTGATTTATAAACCTATGAAATAGACATGTTTTCCTCAAAAACTGAAAAGAAAAAAGAAAAGGGTGTTTCTTTGAAAGCCCAAAAGGAGGAAAAACAAGTAGTAGAGAGTGAGAGTGAGAGTGACTCATAAGATATGGCTATGTTTGCTAGGAAGTTTATAAAATTTCTTAAATTTAACAAAGATAAATTTAAAAAGATTTTAAGAAATTTGAAAAATCTAAGCATGACAAAGCCGAGAAGATCCCTCAAACCATTAACGAAAATTTAAATAGGGACGATTCAAATAGGTGTTATGGTTGTGAAGGGTATGTCCATAGGGGAAAAGAGTGCCCTGCTAATCTAAGGTGATAGGGTGAGCAACCAACTTCCTATAATGAAACCCTTAGTGATAGGGATAAGGAAGAGGGACTCGATTCCCCCACTAAGCCCAACTTTGTGGCTTTTATGGATAGTCATGTGAGTGATAGTGAGCACTCCTCTATTGATGAAATTTTAACACATGACACTTCCAAGGTCAAACTTTATGATTCCACTTATTTTTATGGTTGTGAGAGTGAAAAATAGAGAGAAAGTGATGATGAGGTTGATGTGAGTGAACTTCAATTTGCATTTCAAGAATTATATAAAGCATATATTAAATTAGAAAAGCCAAATTTAAAGTTAGAAGCTAGTTTAAAGGTTCGTGTAAAGGTCGTTGATGATAGCGTGTTAGTTGAAGACCTTAGGACACGTGAGAGAGCTCTTCGTGAAAACCTTGAATATGTAGAAGGCGAGAGAGATAACCTTAAAGGTTTAATGGAATCCTTGAAAAATGAGCTTCTTGCGTTTGAAGAGAGAAATGTTCTATTAGAGTCTAACATTTTATAATTAGAAAATAAATTAAAAGACTCTAGTAAAGTCAAATTTAATTTGGAGTGTCGTTCGGAGAAATTATATAAAATATTAGGAACGGTCCAAATTAAAAATGACACTTGTGGTTTAGGCTTCGATTCTTGTAACGATTTCTCTATTAAAGACAAAACCAATGTTTTAGGAGAATCCTCTAGGATCAATGTTATAGATCATTCCATACGAAAGTCTTTGCGCCGAGTCTTTAGGTGCTCACATTGTGGTCGAAAAGGTCATCTTAGGAAATTTTGTTTTGATCTTAAACAAGGTCCTAGAAAATCCCAATGTAAGGAAACCGAGGTAGCCAAGATTCCTACACCTCGAGATAGTCATTCGACATTTTTTTGGGTTAGGAGATCCAACTTGGTATCTTTACAAAATAGGATTTTTTATTCTCATTTACTTTCACATGCTTCCTCCCTTGGAAAATCTAAAGGTTGAATGTGTTAGTTGGTTGCATACTTTAGCTTTTCTACTTCATGCTAATTTATCATGCTAATTGTATGCTTTTTAATCATTTTCTAGCCTATGCTTTATTCATATTCACATGCTAGAATAATGATTTTTGTTTATATTTTGTATTATACTTCTTTCATTTTAGTTTGAATTAAATGAAAAATACAAAAAGATTTTTGTTTATCATTTGTGTTATACCTTTTAAGTAATTTAAGATTAATGATAAATACAAATGATTTTGTGTGTCTTTTGAGTAAGTATTTTTATTTTTAGTTAAAATTTTCAAAAACTCAAAAAGATTTTTTCTTGTGTGTAATTTAGTTTAGCACACTCTATGTGGCATATGCTTGTGTTTCAATCCCTTCATTTTCGCTCCCATGTGGCTAGAACTTTTGCTTTAGATTGTCAATCCTTAAAATGTTCTTTACCAGGCTTACATGTAGTAGTTGGATTTTGTGTTGATATAATGGATTCTATTTTTATATGCAACAATTCACACATGCTCGAGCTCACTTCAAACTATAACATCATATGTATATTTGAGCTTTGTGAGGCGTTCTGCTACCAATCTTATAATCTACGTGTTATGTGACCTATTAGTACTAGTGCGTGTTAAAATTCGTTGCACGTGAGAATTGAGCGATAAAAATAAATGATATATATAAATGTTCATGGGGAAGGGCGCTGAAAGGAAATATCATCCTTTGTGAGTAAGCCACAATTTGCTTGGACCTAAAAGAAATATGTGGTCCAAACGCCTAAAAGCGTAATCTTATTAAAAGAAAATATTTTCCAAGGCCTATTGTTTTAGTGGATTTATTCATTTAAAAGATTAAAATAATATGCTTAAATTGAGGGAGTTTGAATGGTATATCAACGGTTTGCACAATGTCCGTTTATCCTAGTTGTACTTTCAATGTCATGACACTATTTGTTTGTAGAATCATGAAAATTCTAGGCTTGTCTGCATTGTGTATGTTTGTTCATTGAGTTCAATTTATATTGTCACATGAGGTTATATTCAAATGTGATAAAGTTTGCAATGAAATGAGAACTTTGTGAACATGTTTTATGTGATTGGGTCTAAATTTAATTGTTACTAGTTCACACCCCAACACTTCCGTTTCCATATGACACATTTTTGCCATACGAGTGTGAAAAGCTTATTATATTTAGTGTCATGTGTGGTGTCTATACCTTTTTTTATTTTCCTCGCTTTCTAGTCCATCTATGCTTCAAATCGATAATTGGTATCTACCGTGTTGCCTATTGTTGTTGATATCACATGCTTAGTATCTCATGTATCACATTGGTATCATATTTTTTTGCATCTTCGTTGGTATCCATTATTCTTTGTATGGATTAGTTTCGATTTTTTTCCCATATGCTTTATTAGTCCTATCACTCTAAGCTTCATCATGTTTAAATTAGTTTTATCCTTTGTCCATTCCTGAACAAAAAGGGGGAGAATGATAGGGTGAGAGATGGTATCTAATCCTATTATACTTATCTTAGGTTGATCTTAGTGGATAAAAGGGATAACTAATTTAGGGGGATCATTTATTTCATATGCATTTAATTTTCTTGATATTCCCTTTGTGTTCGATAGTTTGCTTAAGTGTTCAGGAATTCTACTGAATGGCAAAGATATTGATCCTTGGGTTTTTAAGTGAAGCTATGTATTTTTATTTTGGGTGGGATTTTTTTTTAAATCTAGTAGAGCTTGATATCCCTTTAGTATTTTGTTTGGCTTTTATCCCGGAATAGCCAAAGGGGGAGATTTGTAAGGACACATGTCTCTGATTGAGTCCTAATGTAGTGCTAGCTCAATTCCGGTCAAAAAAATTTGAGTCATAAGATAATGTTCATGTGTATCCATCTAAGCATATGACATGTTAGTTAAAGACATAGAGGCCAAGAGTATAAAGCTTCATCATAAGAGGGCTTTAGTGTACCTCGTTTCTACGTCAAAAACATTGTTCCAATGCTCCTAAGGTATGAATGCATTTTATATATATAGAAGCTTGGAAATTTATTGGGTGTATTTTAGAAAAAATTTATAAATGGTTTTAATGACTTTGTTTAACTCATAAAATATTTTTTAGAACTTTTCATTAAAATTTTTGGACTTACAATGAATCTTGGTTTTTCTAACAAGTCGTTCGAACGAACAGGAATCTCGTTCGAATGAGATTTCCATGTCGTTCGAAAGAATTGGCATCTCGTTCGAACGAGATTGTCAGGTCGTTCGAATGAGACTTATAACGAGATTGTTGTTTTCGCACTGGAACCTCATTAGTAAAGTCGTTCGAACAAAAAAGTCATTCGAACGACTTTGGTGGGAATAATTTTTTGACGATTTTTTGTAGTTTTCTCCGTGTTTCCACTACCTTTTCCCCACAACTTTTTGACAGATTTTCTAAGTGCAGGAACCAAACTTTTTCATGTAACTTTTTCATATTCTAAGTGACTTTAGAGAGATAAAATCTTCCAAGAAAAAGTTCCATTTTTTATGTTTGATTTTCATGGATTAAATTCACCAAAACACATACGCACCCAATAGTTTTGTTTATTCCATGTTCCTTAATATATATCCTTTCTTGGAGTGTTTGGCACCGGATTTTTCTCTACACATCAAAGAAGAGAATTTTGGGTTTGCTTCTACATCCCACAAAGAAGAAGATTGTTTTCTGTGACATACCCACTTGGAGAGAGGCTCTTCCTTCTGGTGGCGGTGACCGAAAATGTTCGATCGGTGGATTTCGAGATCGCGGTGGACATCCGTGGTTAATCACAAGGCAGAGGTGTGTACAAGAAGGAGCTTCGAGACTTGGACGGAGTCAAGTAGAGTGTTGTAAGTCTTACTGTCTTGTACTTGTAAAACCGTACTTAGTGGATTTTTGGCTAGGGCCGTTTGAGGTTTTTTCCCGTTGTGGGTTTTTCCTTGTACATTATGGCGTAGTGGTTTGTGATTTATTTTATCTTTCTATATCACCTAGATGGACACTTAGGGATAAAAGATAAAATATGGTTTAAATCACTACTTATGCTTAAGCTGGTGTTAAAATTAATTTGGGTAATGTTTAATTAATTTAGTTCAAGTCATTAATTTATTGGATACAATTTGGTGTGGCCTAATTTGCAAAATTGAATTAATTAATTGTTAGGCAAATTTTTGGACTTGGATTACGTTAATATGTTTAAGTCAAAAATGTATCCCCTATTTAATTTAATTTCACTCTGAGTTTAGTTTTAATTTTAATTCATAAGAAATTAAACTTTGGTTTATTAATTATTTAGTTGTACCATCTCTATTCCGCATCTAAAAGGAAATTACATTTTGTAAAATTTAAAATTGGGGGTCCCATTGATTTTCACATATAATACCTAAATGAGCCCATATGAATTCCCAAAATGCGTCCCAATATTTTTTATCAAAAATTATTTTTATAACCATGTCACACATCATTTATAAATTTTATACTACACATGCAATTATTTCCCGTTATAATTATTAATGTAACATAAAAATCAACTACACATGATTATGACAAAATAAAAAATTACTTGTTCACAACGAATATATTAAATTCACCGATTTAATTCAATTTCCACGAATTTTATTTTATTCCAAAAATATATTTTTATTTGTTTTAGAAAAATAAGGGGATTACATTCTTCCCCCAATTACGGGATTCCGTTGGAATCTACAAGAGGACGTACCTAGTTAGAAGAGTTCAGGATATTCCATGCATATGTTGTCTCCCTCTCCCAAATTGACTCGTTCTCTCAATGGTGTCCCATTGCACCCGAACTAAATGAACGACCTTGGATCGAAGTCGGCACTCCAGACGGTCCAAAATGGCTACAAGTCTCTCCTCATATATATCATCTAGTTCGAGATCTATATAATCAATATCGATGTGCTGGTAGGCTTTCTCATTTCAAAAGAACTTTCGCAATGCAGATATATGGAAAACGTCGTGCATTCACTTAAGGGGTCTTGTAATCTCAACTGATATTCCACGAGCATAATCCTATCAATAATAGGAAATGATCTCACGTATCGTGGAGCCAACTTTTTTTTATTCCCAAACCTCATCACTCCCTTCATGGGGGACACATTAATCCACACGTGATCCTCAACATGAAAGTCTATGTGTATTCGACCCTCATCCTCGTAGATCTTTTGTCTATCCTCCATAATCTGTATCCTGGCCCGAACCATCCTTACCTTCTGTGAGGTGTCCTGAATGAAATCGATCCTAAGTAAGTTGTTCTCCCCCACTTACAACCAGCATGAGGATGAATGGAAAAGCCTCTCATAAAGTACATCAAATGGTGGCATACCAATCGTGAACTGGTAGTTATCATTTTATGCAAACTCTACCAAAGGAAAATACTTGTTTGGCCATCTCCTCTACCAACTACTTGGTATCGATTTGTAATATGTCCTGCAACATCAAAATAAAACTTACTTGGGATTAATTTCATTCAGGACATCTCAGAGATCGAGTTCACTGGTAATATGTCCTCCAGCACAAAATGAAATAGTTCCCAAATATGTCCTCCAACATCAAGTTCACCCTCTTTTTCTTCCCGTCAATCTGAGGATGATATGAGGTACTCAATCTCAACTCTGACCCCAAAGCCTTCTGAAAGCTCCTCTAAAAGTGGGACACAAATGTTATATCCCTATTCGACACTATGTTGAGCGGTACACCGTGCAACTTTACAATCTCTACAAGAAAAAGTTTATCATACTTCGCTGAGAAATAATTTGTTGGATCGGTAAAAATTAAGCCACCTTCATCAATCTTTTGACCATCACCAAAATGGAATCGTTCCCCATGTGTAATGTGTGTAGCCCGGTAATAAAGTCCATAGAGATGCTCTCCATTACCACATCGAGATCTCTAAAGGCTGTAACACACCAGTAGGACGCTAATGTCCAACCATCACCCGTTGACACGTAGCACACTTGGACAACAAATCTGTTGCGTTCCTCTTCATCTCGACCCGCCAATACTGACGTCGCGTGTCATGGTATATCTTATCCCCTACGGGATGTATTGTAAACCATGAATAGTGAGCCTCGGACATAACAGATCGCCTCAAATCCTCATTATATGGGACAACTAATCTACCCTGGATTGTCAATCCACTATCCGACCCAATGAAATAATGTTGCGCTCCTTCGGCTAACAACTATCTAACTAGCTCCGGGAAAAGTTTAACTCCTATCTGTGCCTTCACCACCCAAATAATGATAATGGGTATGATGGTGAGACCGAACATAAGTTCATGGGTCAAGTCTTCATCCCCTGTGAAGTGACTTCTACTTCGCCTACCATACTACATCTAACTCCAACATCGTCTTTCGACTCAAAGCATCCGTTGTGATATTCATCTTCCTTGGGCGGTACTGAATGTCGAACTGGTAATCTTTCATAAACTCTAGCCATCTCCTTTGCCTCATGTTAAACTCCCACTGTGTCAAAAAATATCTTAGGCTCTTATGGTCTGTTAATAGCTGGAACATCTTCCCCATGAGATATTGCCTTCATACTCACAGTGCAAATACCATGACTGCTAGCTTCAAGTCATGGGTGGGGTAATGTCCCTCGTGAGGCCTAAGATTTTGTTAAGCATAATCTATCGGCCTATCCTCCTGCATCAAAATCACTCCAAGTGTCGTCATGGACACATATGCGAAGACCTCATAGTGTGACAACCCGCCTACTAAAATAATAGGTGGCCAGCCCAATACTCTAATAATCACAGGAATCATAGATGGTCCATTCTCAGCATCACTATCGTCTAAAATAATAGTATGAGATAACCACCAATCATTTTAGAAAATGGACTTTCAATGTAAAAGAATTTAGAAAGTATAAGAAAAACACTTAGACAATCCCATTTGTAAAAACGCTGGATATCAAAAATCAATGGATAAAGAATGACAATAATAATTATCACCGAATAAGCTGTCGGTGAACAGACCAATACAAATAATACATTGAGTATTTCAATTCAATATTTACAATATAATGAATGGGTGAAACACTTGGACAACATGCCCGAATAAATATCTTGAACATAACTAGAGTACAATAGAAGAAACCGGCAAAGACAAGTAACCTACAACATCCGCAATATGTTGTAGCTCCATGACAACTGGAATGGAAATGTAAATACGGGTGTCCATGCGGCAGAGCACCTGTACGGGAAGGAATATATGTTGAAACAGATAAATATAGATACGGGTCAGGACCCGGTTTGATATGATTCCCATGTGACTAAAATGCATGATAGTTAAGTGCATAATTCTCTCGCATATAATAGTAATATTTCTCACCTCTCGATCTACCAGTAACCTAGCGCAATATTGTGAGGTTATTTAGTTAACCCTAAGTACTAAGGGCTAACTTCTCCCCAGTCTCAACACTATGCCCTATTCGTGTGTGGGGTGTCTTGTAAAACGAAATCCAAACAAGGACCCCCCCCCCCCCCCCGATACACTACTACTTAGGCAAGGTTGATCGTCGAGGTCCATTAGAACCTAAGCACGAGATAACCAATAAATATATGTGTGTGCTTATGTGTGGGAAGTCACATCTACAATTACACAAAGAAAATGTAAAACAAAACCCATCCATCATCTAATGGCACAATTCCTCATTTCTTTCTTTAGGAATATTCATAAATGGTACAACATTTTATCAAATGTTTACCAAGTCAAACTTACTTACCAATTTTATTTCCTTTCTTCCATCCAAGAAGAATACATTTTCAAAGCAAGTTTTATTATCATAAAAATGCTTTTCCTTTTTCATAAAATCCCACTTCCCTTCTTCCATCCAGGAATGTTACCGAAGCCAAACCATATCCCATTTCCCTTCTTCCATCGGGGAAATAAAAATTAAAGCCATTTTATTATAATAAAATGCTTTAACAAATCTAAGACCGTCCCTCCGGGTTTCCCCAGTGGACGTGCCCCTAAATGGCTATCATCTTCCAGGCCCTATCTATACAAGACAACCTTATGATAGCGATTTAGGGAGGTGTGTAACCATAAGTTAACACTTATGAAAATCATTTCCTTTTTCCTTTTGAAAACATCCAATTTTTACCTTTTTCAATAGCCATTCAATTAGCCATTAAGTACCAAGTTTTAGAATGTGCATTTCATTCTTATTAAGTCATATTTTATAAATGACCTAAGACCCAAAGTGCCACTAACTTCAAACTAGCCTCCAAGAGTTCATACAATTTCGTAAACCCTTAAAGTGAATCTCCATAAGGGAGTGTCTCCCAAAAGCTTCACACTTATATTTTAACATCCAATTTTACTCTAGGTTAACCTCCTACATCATTTCGACATTAACCTATACAAACTAGCCCTCGGGTAACCCAAATATCCCATCTTGACCTAGGACATTAGTCTACCCAATACCAACCTTTAGGACTCCCCATTACTTCCCAAAGGAAGGTTCCTACCTCGAACCTAAAAGAAAAGGGCTAAAAAAAACTAAGGAGAATTAAAGGTGAAAACAGGGGACCGGCCGACCGGTCAAGGGACCGCGGTCGACCCCCTTTACAGGTTTGGTCTGCTAACAAAAGAAGTAAGCTAATTTTGGCATGACCGCTCGACCGGTCATGGGACCGTGGTCGACCGCCTCTATCAGATCCACTAAAAACCCTTCTTCTGCAAAGCGAAAACCGAACCTTAAAATCCATAATCCTCTACTTTCTTCATTCCCCTCCACCAACAACATTACCCCAACAATTATATGCCAAGAGAAACCCATATAATAACCTTAAACCACACAATCTACAAGATTTAAGGATTTAACACCCAAAATAAACCAAAAACCCATTTATGGTTTAAACCTCCAAAATTAACTATACATGGAAATTTATCACATTAAATCAACATCTAGCAAGTAAGAACCTTGCCTCGAGGTTCGTAGACTCTGATCACCTCCGGTAGCGACGAAATCCAGCCCAACATCTTCCATTTTCTCCCTTTTTCTCCATTTCTCCCAACTCTCTCTTCTCTCTCTCTCTCCTTTGGCTTCTCACACAAAAAAATGAAGAAAAGAAAGGGGGTGGGGGACTTATACGGGTCTCCAGAACATAAATCCCCACTTAAAATGTTAGTACACCACTAAAGTGACTCGTAACCACTTAATTGAGTCATAACCCCTTAAAAATGCCTGAATCTCAAAAATTACAACTGGGCACTTAATTCGACTATCTTGACTATTCTAAAAACAACCGCACCCCCTATTTTGGCATTTAGAAAAATGTGAACTATTTATGTGTTCCTGTTTCATTTTAATTCATAAATTTTACCCTAATCAAAATAGAGGTCATAACCGTCGTTTTACATATAACGACGCAATATCACAATATAATGTTATTTACCTTCTCATAACGGTATATAGACAAAATATAGTAAATATTATACCTAAGTCTCACGGGAAAAATATTTACTCCAACATCCTCTATTTTATAAAATTAGCCCATCAGGCAAAATAGTATAAAATAGTCGCTCCAAAAACCTGGGTTGTTACACATAGTCTACCCCTTTTCGAGGTTATGCCAAGATCGGTGTTGTAGTAAATCTAGTATTCAACTCATTAAATTCTTGTTGTCACATGTCATCCCACACAAAGATACTCCTTTCTTGGTCTAATTCATTTAGGGCCCAACTATCTTGGAGAACCCTTGAATTAATCGACAGTAATACCCGTCTAGTCCTAAAAAGCCACGTACATTGGTGGGTGTAGTGGGTTCTCCCCACTTCATCACCACAAGAACCTTCCCTAGGTACACTAATATCCCCCTCTCATACACAATGTGGCCCAAGAACTGTACTTCTCTCAACCAAAAACTGCATTTCTCAAATTTAGCATACAGCTGGTGGTCCCGTAATGTCTATATGACTACCCATAAATGATTTACATGCTCCTCTGCAGTCGGAGAATAAATCTGGAGGTCATCAATAAACACAATGAAAAAATGATCCAAATAATACCTGAACACCCGATTCATCAAATCCATAAACATCGTCGATGCATTGGTTATCCCAAAACTAATAATCAAAAACTCATATGACCGAAATCTTGAAAGAAATTTCATCTTCAAGATGTTCTGCTCCCGGACACTCAACTAATGATAACCCGTTCTCAAGTCAATCATACAAAAATATACAGCACTCCTTAGTTGGTCAGACAAATCATCAATCCTGGACAACGGATATATAATTCATAGAATA
Source organism: Sambucus nigra (assembly GCA_949130495.1). Classification (NCBI taxonomy): domain Eukaryota; kingdom Viridiplantae; phylum Streptophyta; class Magnoliopsida; order Dipsacales; family Adoxaceae; genus Sambucus; species Sambucus nigra. The sequence continues at coordinate 51,073,612 of OX422215.1, forward strand.
TCTATTATTCTTTGTTTTTTTCAATTAGAGAAAATAGAAAATCAAAATGTGAATTGTACGCACTATATGTCTTAGTAAGTTCACTTGAGACACAAAATTGACTAAACGGAACTTGAGAAATGATATTAGGCTATTATTTTAAGAGACCAAATATTAAGTAGAAACCAACCTCTTTACTTTACTCTGTAGCAATCCCATTTTTGCCTTAAATAAAAATGAGCCTTTTATTGAAAATCCAAAAATTCATACCCATTTTCGGAGAATATTTAGGTAAAAATACGGTAACAGGCAAAAAGAAGAATTTTTTCAAGAATAATGCATGAAAATAAAGAAGAAATGGGAAGATAGAAAGAATCAAGAAATAAAATCAAAAAGAAGAAAAAGGAGTTGTGAGTTCAAAAAAGTGAAAAGAAAATGGAGGCTGGAAAAATGTGTCTAAAAAGTCATAATACCGATAACCTTTATATTCTCAGAAAATTTTAAAAATCCAAAACTCATTCTTTATAGACAAAACTTGATCCAATAATACAACCGAAAAAATCCCTAATTGATCTCAAGTAAAATTATTTATAGTGTGAAGAGAATATGAATAGGATATTTGTTGTGATTCATGTTTTAAACGTAATCGATTTTCCATTCGTGAGACCATAATCATCCATTATAAAATGTTCATTTTTCATGATGAATATGACAAGTTTGTTGGTTGAATTTACTATTTATTCACATATACAGAGATAAAATACCCCATTCCCAGTGTTCGTTTGTGTGTGCATCCCATGAGCATTTGAATCAAAATGAATTATCAAATAAGAAACTTAACGATCAGATCTGAAGGTGGCATGTGCGATACTGATTTAAATAGTTGCACAAATTCCAATTACAAACATATTTCGTTAGATTCAATTTATTAATCAAATAAAATCAACCCCTTAACTCAAATGGCTATGTGCGTGCAAGTGTCAAACCAACATAAGTAAAATATGCGACACAAAGTTTAAGAAAAATCCCCTCAGGGAAAAAACTTTTTATTTCACTATAATTGTAAATCGTAACTTACACCGGATTACAATGGAATACAGTTTGATACTCAAATACTCGTAGGCGTCGTTCAATGTCATCAGCAATAAGTCAACACCCAGTGAACCTACATGAACCGCAGTCTAGTCTTCAACCCAGGAACACCGTAGCACTCTATAATGACACGCAGTCAGAAAAACTCCATCGAGATTCACTCATAATAGCATGCAACTCTCGGTTGCAGAGATCTCCCCACAAAGTATGAACAGCCACAAATTAGACTTAAGCGTAAAAACATTTCGTCCAAGGGTGAAAACGTAAAACAGCCAAAAAAAGGTCCCGTAAGAGTCACGAACACCAAGTACGGGACACATGTGACTCGTAGGAACAGATCGCGTCGTCACGGGGCTTCCGGCTTGAGTGTACGACGTAAATTTTTAGAAAATTTAGACTTAAGCATAAAAACATGCAATCGAAGTGTGAAAACATAAAATAGCCACAAGGCGGTTGCGTAAGAGTCATGAACACCTCGTACGGACCAATGTGACTCGTAGGAATTGACCGCGGAGCCACGACGCTCCTAGTCTGAGTGTACATAGTAAATTTGCAAAAAATTAGACATAAGCATAAAAACATGTCATCGAAGGGTGAAAACATAAAACAGCCACAAAACGGTCCCGTAAGAGTCACGGACACCTCGTACGGCACCCATGTGACTCGTACAAACTGATCGCGTAGTCACGGGGCTCCCAGTTTGAGTGTACATAGTAAATTTGTAAACAATTAGACTTAAGTGTAAAAATATTTCATCGAAGGGTGAAAACATAAAAGAGCAACAAAATGGTCTCGTAAGAGTCACGAACACCTCGTACGGGACCCATGTGACTCGTAGGAACCGATAGCGTAGTCACAGGGCTTTCGGTTTGAGTGTACGACGTAAATTTGCAAAAAATTAGACTTAAGCATAAAAACATGCCATCGAAAGGTGAAAACGTAAAACCACCGTAAAATGGTCCGGTAAGAGTCATGAAAACCTCACAGGATACCAATGTGACTCGTAGGAACCAACCGCGTAGTCACGGTGCTCCCGGTTTGAGTTTACGATGAAAATTTGTAAAAAAATTAGACTTGAGCATGAAAATTCCATCAAAAGGTGAAAACATAAAACAATAACAAAACAACCCCGTAAGAGACACGAACACCTCGCACCAGACCAATGTGACTCGTGGGAACCGACCGCGAAGTCACGGGGCTCTCAGTTTGAGTGTATGGCGTAAATTTGTAAAAAAATAGACTTGAGTATAAAAACATGCCATCGAAGGGTGTAAACGTAAAACAACCACAAAACGGTCCAGTAAGAGTCATGAACACTTCGCACGAGACCAATGTAACTCGTAGGAACCGACCGCGTTGTCACGGTGCTCCCGATTTGAGTGTACGGCGTAAATTTCTCAAAAATTAGACTTAGGCATAAAAACATGCCATCGAAGGGTGAAAACTTTAAACAACCACAAAACGGTTTCGTAAGAGTCACGAACACCTCGCACGGGATCAATGTGACTCGTAGGAACCGGCCACATAGTCACGGCGCTCCCAGTTTGAGTGTACATAGTAAATTTGCAAAAAATTAGACTTAAGCGTAAAAAAATTTTGTCGAAGGGTGAAAACGTAAAACAACCACAAAAAGGTCCCATAAGAGTCACGGACACCGAGTACGGGACCCATGTGACTCGTAGGAACAGATCGCGTCGTCACGGGGCTTCCGACTTGAGTGTACGACGTAAATTTTCAAAAAATTTAGACTTAAGCATAAAAACATGCAATCGAAGTGTGAAAACAAAAAACAGCCACAAAACGGTCACGTAAGAGTCACGAACACCTCACACGGGACCAATGTGACTCGTTGGAACCCACCGCGTAGTCACGACACTCCTAGTTTGAGTGTACGTAGTAAATTTGCAAAAAATTAGACTTAAGTATAAAAACATGCCATCGAAGGGTAAAAACATAAAACAGCCACAAAACGATCCCGTAAGAGTCACGAACACCTCGTACGGGACTCATGTGACTCGTAGGAACCGATCGCGTAGTCACGGGGCTCCCAGTTTTAGTGTACATAGTAAAATTTGTAAACAATTAGACTTGAGCATAAAAATATTTTATCGAAGGGTGAAAACTTAAAACAACAACAAAACGGTCCCGTAAGATTCACGAAGACCTCGTACGGGACCCATGTGACTCGTAGGAACAGATCGCGTAGTCACGGGGCATCCGGTTTGAGTGTACGACGTAAATTTGCAAAAAATTAGACTTAAGCATAAAAACATGCCATCGAATGGTGAAAAGGTAAAACCGCCATAAAACGGTCTCATAAGAGTCACGAAAACCTCACAGGATACCAATGTGACTCGTAGGAACCGACCGCGTAGTCACGGGGCTCCCGGTTTCAGTTTATGATGTAAATTTGCAAAAAAATAGACTTAAGCATAAAAACATGCCATCGAAGGGTGAAAACGTAAAACCGCCACAAAACGGTCCCGTAAGAGTCACGAAAACCTCACAAGATACCAATGTGACTCGTAGGAACCGACCGCGTAGTCACGGGGCTCCCGGTTTGAGTTTACGATGTAAATTTGTAAAAAATTTAGACTTAAGCATGAAAATTCCATCGAAAGGTGAAAACAAAAAACAACAACAAAACGACCCGGTAAGAGACACGAACACCTCGCACTGGACCAATGTGAGTCGTAGGAACCGACCGCGAAGTCACGTGGCTCCCGGTTTGAGTGTACGGCGTAAATTTGTAAAAAATAGACTTAAGCATAAAAAAATGCCATTGAAGGGTGAAAACGTAAACCAACCACTAAACGGTCCAGTAAGAGTCATGAACACTTCGCACGAGACCAATGTGACTCATAGGAACCGACCGCGTTGTCACGGTGCTCCCAATTTGAGTGTACGGCTTAAATTTGTCAAAATTTAGACTTAGGCATAAAAACATGCCATCGAAGGGTGAAAACTTAAGACAACCACAAAACGGTCCCGTAAGGGTCACGAACACCTCGCACGGGATCAATGTGACTCGTAGGAACCGGCCGCATAGTCACGACGCTCCCAGCTTGAGTGTACATAGTAAATTTGCAAAAAGTTAGACTTAAGCGTAAAAACATTTCGTCGAAGGGAGAAAACGTAAAACAGCCACAAAAAGGTCCCGTAAGAGTCACGAACACCGAGTACGGGACCCATGTGACTCGTAGGAACATATCGCATCGTCACGGGGCTTCCGGCTTGAGTGTACGACGTAAATTTTCAAAAAATTTAGACTTAAGCATAAAAACATGCAATGGAAGTGTGAAAACATAAAACAGCGACAAAACGGTCACGTAAGAGTCACGAACACCTCGCAAGGGACCAATGTGACCCGTAGGAACCGACCGCGTAGTCACGGCGCTCCTAGTTTGAGTGTACCATAATAAATTTGCAAAAAATTATACTTAAGCATAAAAACATGCCATCGAAGGGTGAAAACGTAAAATAACCACAAAATGATCTCGTAAGAGTCACGAACACTTCGTACGGCACCCATGTGACTTGTACGAATCGATCGCGTAGTCACGGGGCTCCCAGTTTGAGTGTACATAGTAAATTTGTAAACAATTAGACTTAAGCATAAAAATATTTTATCGAAGGGAGAAAACATAAAACAGTAACAAAACGATCCCGTAAGAGTCACGAAGACCTCGTACGGGACCCGTGTGACTCGTAGGAACCGATCGCGTAGTCACGGGGCTTCCAGTTTGAGTGTACGACGTAAATTTGCAGAAAATTAGACTTAAGCATAAAAACATGCCATCGAAGGGTGAAAACATAAAATCTCCATAAAACGGTCCCGTAAGAGTCACGAAAACCTCACAGGATACCAATGTGACTCGTAGGAACCGACAACGTAGTCACGGTGCTACCGGTTTGAGTTGACGATGTAAATTTGTAAAAAATTTAGACTTAAGCATGAAAATTCCAACGAAAGGTGAAAACATAAAACAACAACAAAACGACCTGGTAAGAGACACGAACACCTCGCACCGGATCAATGTGACTCGTAGGAACCGACCGCGAAGTCACGGGGCTCCCGGTTTGAGTGTACGGCGTAAATTTTAAAAAAATCGACTTAAGCATACAAACATGCCATCGAAGGGTGAAAACGTAAAACAACCACAAAACGGTCCAGTAAGAGTCACGAACACTTCGCACGAGACCAATGTGACTCGTAGGAACCGACCACGCTGTCACGGTGCTCCCGATTTGAGTGTACGGCGTAAATTTTCCAAAAATTAGACTTAGGCATAAAAACATGCCATCGAAGGGTGAAAACTTAAGACAATCACAAAACGGTCCCGTAAGGGTCACGAACACCTCGCACGGGATCATTGTGACTCGTAGGAACCGGCCACATAGTCACGGTGCTCCCAGTTTGAGTGTACATATTAAATTTGCAAAAAGTTAGACTTAAGCGTAAAAACATTTTGTTGAAGGGTGAAAACGTAAAATAACCACAAAAAGGTCCCGTAAGAGTCACGAACACCGAGTACGGGACCCATGTGACTCGTAGGAACAGATTGCGTCGTCACGGGGCTTCCGGCTTGAGTGTACGACGTAAATTTTCAAAAAATTTAGACTTAATCATAAAAACATGCAATCGAAGTGTGAGAAAACATAAAATAGCTACAAAACGGTCACGTAAGAGTCACGAACACTTCGCACAGGACCAATGTCACTCGTAGGAACCGAGCGCGTAGTCACGGCGCTCCTAGTTTGAGTGTACATAGTAAATTTGCAAAAATTAGACTTAAGCATAAAAACATGCCATCAAAGGGTGAAAACATAAAACAACCATAAAACGATCCCGTAAGAGTCACGAAAACCTCGTACGGGACCCATGTGACTCATAGGAACCGATCGCGTAGTCACGGGGCTCCCAGTTTGAGTGTACATAGTAAATTTGTAAACAATTAGACTTAAACGTAAAAATATTTCATCGAAGGGTGAAAACATAAAACAGCAACAAAACGGTCCCGTAAGACTCACGAAGACCTCGTACGGCCCATGTGACTCGTAGGAACCGATCGCGTAGTCACGGGGATTCCGGTTTGAGTGTACGACGTAAATTTGCAAAAAATTAGACTTAAGCATAAAAACATGCCATCGAAGGGTGAAAACATAAAACCGCCTTAAAACGGTCCCGTAAGAGTCACGAAAACCTCACAGGATACCAATGTGACTCGTAGGAACCGACCGCGTAGTCACGGGGCTCCCGGTTTGAGTTTACGATGTAAATTTGTAAAAAAAATACACTTAAGCATGAAAATTCCATCGAAAGGTGAAACCATGAAACAACAATAAAACAACCACGTAAGAGACACGAACACCTCGCACCGGACCAATGTGACTCGTAGGAACTGACCGCGAAGTCACGGGGCTCCCGGTTTGAGTGTACGGCGTAAATTTGTAAAAAAATAGACTTAAGCATAAAAACATGCCATCGAAGGGTGAAAACGTAAAACAACCACAAAACGGTCCAGTAAGAGTCACGAACACTTCACACGAGACCAATGTCACTCGTAGGAACCGATCGCGTTGTCACGGTGCTCCCGATTTGAGTGTACGGCATAAATTTGTCAAAAATTAGATTTAAGCATAAAAACATTTCATCGAAGGGTGAAAACGTATAACAGCAACAAAACGGTCCTGTAAGAGTCACGAACACCACGTACGGGACCAATGTGACTCGTAGGAACCGATCGCGTTGTCCCGGGGCTCCTGATTTGACTGTACGGCGTAAATGTGCCAAAAATTAAACTTAAAAGCATAAAAAAATGCCATCGAAGGGTGAAAATGTAAAACAACCACAAAACAGTCCTGTAAGAGTCAAGAACACCTTGTATGGGACCAATGTGACTCGCAGGAACCGACCGCTTAGTCTCGAGGCTCCTAGTTTGAGTGTACGCCGAAAATTTGTAAAAAATTAGACTTAAGCATAAAAACATGCCATCGAAGGGTGAAAACATAAAACAACCACAAAACGGTCCTGTAAGAGTCACGAAAACCCTGCACGGGACCAATGTGACTCGTAGGATCCGACCGCATAGTCACGGGACTCCCGGTTTGAGTTTACGACGTAAATTTGTAAAAAAATTAGACTTGAGAATGAAAACATGCCATCGAAGGGTGAAAACATAAGACAGTCACAAAACGGTCCCGTAAGAGTCATGAATATATCGCACGGGACCAATGTGACTCGTAGGAACCGACCGCGTAGTCACATAATGATCTTCGGCATATTAAAATGAATATAATTATTGATGATCTCTTCTTGGCATTTTCAGCCACCAAGAGACAAGCATACTTCTACAACTTTGGAAATTCATACTAACACCCATTTTTCCCCATAGAAGTTCCACACTTAGTCGAAACTGGGCACTGAATAAGCAGATGATTGATAGATTTTGTTTCTAACTCACACATTCTGCATCGAGAAGCAAGTTTGATGCCAGTTTCTTGAACAGAAACATCTATAGGTATTGCATTACGCAAAACTTTCCAAATAAAGATGCTGATTTTGGGAGGGCAACTGTCATTCCAGACAAATTTCCAACTAAAAGAAAAGGGTCTGGAAGACCTCACTACATCATAGGCTATTTTGAGTGTCAAAGTCCCCTGTTGTAGAGAGTCTCCAAATCTCCTTCTCTTCATCTATAAATTTAGCAGCTTTTCTTGAACTTCCACAATCTGATTGAAGCCTTTTGTACTTTTGTTGGAAGTAGAAGTAGATTTAAATTTGTTCCTCATGAAGGAACCCCATAGACCTCTGTCAAATTTCCATTTCCAGTATAGCTTTAAGTTAGCTGCCTCTATGATACTTGATAAAGATCTAGTATTGAGGCCCCCTTCAACATGAGGGTAGCAAACTGCATCCCATTTAATCACACACACACACACACACACACACACACACACACACACACACACACACACATATATATATATATATATATATATATATATATATTGATTTTTGTGGGGCAGTCCTAGGGTTTTGGTCTGGCATGTTTGGAGTGTTTGAATTCGCAGTGAAAGTGTCTTGGAGGGTCCTTAATGATTTTTATTGGTTGTGATTAGGGTTTGAGTGTAATTTTTGGGTTGGGGTTGGTTCTTGAAGAATATAAGAATTAGAGTTCTAGATAGGGGTTAGAGTTTAAAATCATGGTTGAGAGTAAAAAAATATTAAAAAACATAATTTTATAAAGGTGTCGTAGTAGAAATCAATCGTCTTAGGGTGTGCTCGATTACAAAGTAGAAAAGATTAAAAAAATATATATTTGATAAAATGTTGAAAAATGAGCGGAAAAATAGATGAGTGGCTTGATGAGATGTTCTCATATCTTTTCGGCTTTCCATAGAATTTAATTCTTTGATGATTGGGTAAGAATTGAATTCCATGAAATGCTGGGAAATTAAGATCACCTCTCTCCAGCCGGCCATCTCTTTCTTCACTCTTTTTCAAACATTGTATATAAAATGAATTGCTTTTCAATCATATACCAGCATTACACTTAAATGCACCTTACTTTCTTTGCATCCTCTTTTCCATCCTTTTTATCAAACACAGAGCATTAGTAAGCAACCAATATATGCTAAAATATAGAAAAGGCGTGAACAATCATGTACATAATCTTGTTAACATGATTAGTCCTTATGTACCGAATTTGCTACTTTGATACTGATATATATACACATTCATGGTTTATAGCTACTACCGAGGTTTCAACCTAAAAAATTCAAGCATAATGGGAATATGTTTGAGCGGGTTAATAAAATGGAAGCAAGGAAGGGATGCACCCCTTCACAGTTGGCATTGGCGTGGGTCCATCACCAAGGTAGCGATGTGTGTCCCATTCCCGGTATCACCAAGATTGAGAATCTCGAGAAGAACATCAGAGCTTCATCTGTGAAACTAACTCTACAAGAAATGGTTGAGCTTGAATTAATTGTTTCAGCAGATGCCATTAAGGGTGACAGATTTGGAGGTCTTATCACCATGTGGCGGGAATCATACTGACGTAAACCACCCTTCAAAATGTACGGTACTGTGCAATATATATATATACCTGCTTAATACTGCATATATATACTGTAGTGGGTTATTTTCTCACTTTAAGCTGCGTTTCGTTTGTTTTGGGCTTTATGACTGATCAGTGCTTATTCATGTCCATATACATCACGTCCACGAGGGAGAAAAAATGATGATTCTTTCACTTTATTTCTAGAGACTCATCGGCTATCCTTCTCTAACTTTGATCTCTTATTCTTTGAGGTAAGAACATATCAAAATCTTCATTGAAGATCTATTTGGCACTTTGTCTTACACATCTCTATAGATTTTGGTGAAAATGAAAATTACTCTTGTGGTTTACTGCTAGAAGAATTGCTCTGTGGTGTTTTTTGTTCATTGTTGTGTAGAATCCATTTTCTATTTTATGTTGAGTGAAGGTTTCATTTAACAGTTATATAACAGATATTATATATATATATATATATATATATATATATATATATATATATATATATATATATATATATATAATATAACAGATATTCTATATATATATATAAATAATATAATATATATATAATATAACAGATATATATATATTTAAATATATAATATCTGTTATATAACAGATATATATATATATATTATATATAACTGTTATATAGTTCTAATATATATATATATATTAACAAGTTATATATGTTATATAACAGTTAATATATAATACATATATATTATATATCAGTTAATATATAATATACAGTTAATATATATAATATATATATATATATATTGTAGAGGAGGCTTGAAGCTCAGCGTGGCAACTCAAGCGTGGCATCTTGGCGAGGCAGCTCAACGTGGCAGCTTGGGGAGGCAGCTCAGCGTGGCAACTCATACTTCAGCTTGTTGTGTTAATCATATTGTACCTTTGATTACATTCACTGTAAAGCTGTAACGGTTGTAATGACATAACGATAATAATAATACAGTTTGGGTGAGGTCAAACGGTACTCACGAGAGACCAGGCATGGCAGGACCTGGGAGGGCTTTCATGCCCTATCGAATGACCTCACCATGGGAACTTTAGAGGGACTTGGTTTGGAGGATTGAGAAGTAAGGCACCGTTGGGGCTTGTCCTGACCATCTTAGATACACCTGGTAAAACACCGAAGGACCCTGACCGTGGAACCTCAAGCGGAGCATCTTGGAGTTCCATCGGGCATTGAGTTATGGACCAAACAACCCTCTACTTAATGTCACATCTACTGTGGGTGATGTCACTATCCATCTAAACGTTGTCGGACATGCACTTGAGTAAACCACCGTGGTATTTGGGGCTGTCAGGCAGCTGGTGAGCCACCTCTGCGACAACAACCCCCTGACACACAGTGGATAGGCAAAAGGCATGTCTTGGCATTTAATATTTATGACATGGAGACAACTAGTGCATCAGGCATTTAATGCTGTGACATAAAGTATGAGGGATGTCTTTCATAACTTTAATGACTGAGTTGCCTTGGTGGTGGTGTGGGGGGCTATTTAAGGACCCCAACCACCTTTGAGGAAGGGAGACTTTTGGAGAGTTCAGAAGTTATTGCAAAACCAGAGAGTTTACTCACTCACCATTGTCATTTATTATAAAGTTTTTAATACTTGACAGAGATTCTTGAGGGTGTTTGGTGTGTTTCTACCTGCCTATCAGGGTGTATCTAGGGTGCTTACTTCCCTCTCCCTCTAGCTAAGCCACTTCTAAAGTCCATTAGCGTGACCTGAGTTATACACGAGAGTTTTGTGAGTTTAAGTTGAGTCTATCCTCACTGGGCTCATGTTTCTGTGTTCTATCACTAACCCAAAGCTTCGGCCAATCAACTTGTGATTACCATACTCAATAGGGGTTACGCCTTCATATATAATCTAAAGTACCCTCTTACATTTGGCGACTCCACTGAGGAGGCATCCTTCTAGAGAAGGAGTATGGCGCAGGATAATGCTACTAGAAGACTCAATTTCGATGACATACAGCAGAATGAAGAACAGGCTGAGAGGGAGCAGGAGGCCCTAAGAGATGGGACTCCTCGAGTAGAGGTACCACTGGCTCCAACAACGATAGGCATCCCAGGGGCGGCACAACCTTCCACGAGCGCAGGGCTGGGACCTGCCCAGATGGCGCTCCTCATGAGCAAATTTTACGAGTTTTTGCAAACCCCAGTAGCTTCAACTATACTAGGAGGATTAAAGACTAATGCCTTCGTAACACCAGGAGTGGCCCCAGGGGCCCCACCAGGGGCAGGCATTACAGGAGCGGTCCCAGCAAGTGTACCCTCTGTTGTGAATCCCACTGTGGGCGGCTCAGGAGTTTCAACGGTGCAACCGATAATGTTCGCTCCGGTTGCAACGAGCGCTCAGCCGTCTGCCCCGTTGCAGGTGGCCCCAGTAGCCTCGCCCTTGGAAGAGATGAGAAAAGGGATGTAGAAGGAGATGCTGAAGTTCATGCAGTCTTCCTCGCAGGCTGTGGGCGAGGTGGCAGCGGTCTACGACGACTTCCGGATACCCTACCCCCAGGAGTACAACGACGAACCCTACTCGAAGGACTATATTCCCCCTACCTTTGAAAAATACTCAGGGAAGGGCGGGAACCCGAAGGAACACATTAAGTGTTTCGTTGAACACTTGGGGGCGTATTGCAATGACATAAAGCTTAGGCTGAGGGAGTTTACCAAATCCCTGACTGATAAAGCATACACTTGGTACTCTCACCTGCCGCCCAATAGTGTCTCCACGTGGGAGGATATGAATGTACTGTTCGTCCGAAAGTTCCTATTAGCAGAAGATGAGTTCACCTTAACCCAACTTGGCAGGGAAAGGTCCCTCGATGTGAGGGAAGAAGCCAAGGAGGCTAGGTTACTACAAATTTGTGCTGAGGGATCACTTCCTGAGTATATCTGTCACCTGATCAATGAGACACGCGAGGGAACATTTTCAGCATTCTTAAAGTCCGCAAGAAATATATCTTTGGTGGTGCGACCTATCCCGGTAGTAGCTCCCATGATGTTCAGACAGCCGATACAACCCGTCGGTGGAAGGTCTCAGGCCCCACGGGTGGGATATGTCGAGAGAGAGGATGGGGGCAAGGCCCAGAGGAAGGACAACAAAAGAAAGTTTGGAAGGGATAGAGAAGACCCGCCACCGTTGCCTTGTACGGTGGAGGAGGATGTGAGTTGCTATAACGCAATGGTACAAGGCGGAACGGTTTACGAACCGAAAGGCGTCCCGGAGGAAGAACCCGACGCGGCAACCAGGGCCAATCCCAAATATTGTCAGGTTCATCGAAAGGTCCAGCATCCAACAGAAAGTTGTTTCAGGCTGCGAAGAATCATCGACAAGTACATGAGGGCGGGAACATTACAAATCCCCCCGCGGAACGTTAACAATAACCCGCTCTCGGCGCATGGGGCCAATGTATTAACGGCCTATGATAAGGAGGCAGAGCTGGAGGGGGGAGGGGCAATAATGGAGTTCGATAAAGCACTGGAGTATTGCACTAGGGGAATGGCTAACGTAGTTCTGGTGTATGATGAAGCAAGTGCTAGGGACGTAGAAGATGCCTATAGCGTTGAGGGCGAGGAAACGGACCCAGTCATAGAATATAGCGCACTTTCAAAATCTCCAAAGTTCACTTGGTTCTTCGACCAAGTGGGAATCCCAAAAGAAAGCGGAATGGAGATAACTCAAGCGATCTTGGATATTGCAAGAAGAAATGCAGTCCCCTCGCTAAGATGGAGGGGACCCATGGCTAGGCTGGTAAAGAAGTTCTTGTCTGAGGTAAGGTTCAGTGATGCGGATAGAGATGTAAGGTTCCCCCATAATAGGCCCCTGTATGTAACCGACAGTATTAACGGGGTTAGCTTCGCCAGGACTCTTGTGGACAGGGGTGCCTCCATCAACATTATTCCAATCAACTCCTTCCACATGGCTAATATTCCCGAAGAAAGGTTGGTTGCCATGCCCTTGGTAATCTCGGGCTACGATAATCAATCTTCCAAATCCATTGGGTATGTAAACGTGGGGATAGTGATGGGAAATGTGAGTTCCCATATCAAATTCCATGTAATAGAAAGCGTAACTTCCTATCATTTGTTAGTAGGGAGAGTATGGATGCACATCCAGGGGTTAGTTCCCTCAACATACCACCAATGTGCTAAGGCGAATATCAAGGGGACAGAAGTAACTATTAGGGCAACTAAAAGGCCTTTCGCTATCGAAGAAGCACACTTGGTGGATGCAGCCGTCTATACAGAGCTTGAAGAGGACGTGCGGGTCCTAACGAGGAGAATGGAGGGAGCATGGGTCCCCTCAATTAGAGAAAGAATGGGACCTTTAAATGAGAGTGGCAAAGGTAAGAGGATCGAGGAAGCATATCGGACGGTCCCTCGACCCCAGAACATCTCGAAGCAGCTCAAAGAAAAGATGAGACATAGGACAGACCCAGGCGAGCATGAGGCCCAACGACAAAGCGTGTTAAGTCATTTTTCAGGGGAAAGGATCACCGAGGCTTCCAGAGAAAGGAAGAGAAAAGCCGTAGCAACAGCCACCAGCAGGCAATGCAACAAGATTGTCACTGAAGAGGGAAAAGTGGTGTACCGCTTGTAATGGTGTGGACGGGCGGCCGAAAAGACTGACAATGAAGTTGACCCGATATATGAGTGTTTCTTAGTGGATCAACGGGGGCAGTGTATGGTGATAGACAACTCCAGCATACAAGAGTTCATAAAAGATGCTGTCGAAGAACCAGACTGCATGACATACCAACCAAGGCCCCAGGCACAAGAGTTGGAGCAACTAAACCTAGCAGAAGAAGGGGAAGACTCAAGGCCTATCTTCATCTCGAAAGATCTTATTAAGGAGAAACAAAAAGCCTTGGTTGACCTGATTCGGGAGTTCATAGATGTCTTCCCATGGAAGTACACTGAAATGGAAGGGCTGGATGAGGAAGTGAGCTGCCACAAGTTGAACGTGATCCCTTCGGCTATTCCAGTAAAGCAGACAACAAGAACGTACAAGCCTGAAATAGATTTGAAGATTAAAGAAGAGGTCCAACGCTTATTAGCAGCAGGATTTATCCAGCCTATACAACATCCCCTCTGGCTATCTAGCATTGTGCCAGTAGGGAAGAAAGACAAAAACCAAATAAGGATATGCGTGGATTTTAGAGACTTGAATAGGGCTTGCCCTAAGGATGAGTTTCCCCTACCCTCCATCGATAGCTTGATAGACGCCACGGCTGGTCATGAGATGTATAACTTCATAGATGGATATGTGGGATACAACCAGATCAAGATGGACCCCTCTGACGCAGAGAAAACAACATTCAGAACGTCGTTGGGCAACTTCATGTATAAGGTAATGCCGTTTGGACTCAAGAACGCCGGAGCTACGTACCAAAGAACGATGATGGCCATTTTACATGACTTTTTCAACAAATTTGTGGAATTCTACGTGGACGACTTGGTCATCAAATCGAAGAAGGAAGAGTCCCATCTGAACGATTTAAGGAAGGTGTTTGCTCGGTGCAGGAGGTACAAGTTAAGGATGAACTCGTTAAAGTGTGTCTTCGGGGTAACAAGTGGTAAGTTTTTAGGCTTCGTGGTTAATAGACAAGGGGTACAGATGGACCAGGATAAACAGCGGGCAATCTTGGAGATGCCATGTACAAGAACGGCGAAGGAGCTGAAAAGTTTTCTTGGAAAAGTCTCCTACCTTAGGAGATTTATGCTCGGATTGGCTGAAATAACACACCCACTGATGTAGCTGCTACGAAGGAACACGAAGTTCAGATGGGAGGAGATTCACCAGAAGTCCCTTATTGAGCTGAAGAAGCTGCTCGTGTCACCACAAATAATGGTTCCTCCCCCGGCGGGAGCTCCGTTGCAGCTATACCTCACATCCACCACGAGGTCCGTTGGGGCTCTGCTAGCACAAGAAGTAGACGGGCAAGAACGTCCGGTTTACTACCTCAGCAGAATTATACATGGGCCAGAAGTTATATATACTAGTTTAGAAAGGCATTGTTTAGCCTTGGTCATTGTAGCACAAAAAGTTAGGCATTATATGCTGTCTTTTACCATTCATATTGTAACTAGATGCGACCCAATTAGGTATTTACTCGCAAAGACTATATTGATTGGTAGGGCAGCTAGATGGTTCCTTATTCTCTCTGAATATGACTTAAAATGTGTGGTCCCTCGTACAATCAAAAGCCAGGCGTATGCTGACCTATTGGCCATCTTCCCTTCAGGAACCTTCGAGCCACCTAGGGAAGACATTCCAGGAGATGATTTGCAGGCCAATTACCTGGATGCAACCGAGGAGGAATGGACGATGTAGTTCGATGGATCTTCGGCAGAAAAGAAGGGAGCAGCAGGGGTTGTTCTTTCAAAAGGGATGGAAGAGATTTGCCTTTCCTACAAACTAGATTTCCCCTGCTCTAATAACGAGGCAGAATACGAGGCGTTAGTACTAGGGCTTCTAGAGGCTCTTCGAAGAGGAATTCGCTCACTCTGCATTAAGGGTGACTCAAACTTAGTAATTCAGCAGGTGAACGGAGAATATGCGTTGAAACACATGAGCCTGGCGCCCTATAGAACAATCATTCAAAGGCTTCTCAACCAATTTCATCGGACCAAGATCAGGAGGCATCCCATAACGATGAACCGCCCTTAGATGCCTATGCCACTATTGCCCAGAAGATGATAATGAAAACCAATGAGACCACAGTTGTGATCCAACGAATAACAGCTCCTTCGGTAGTACAGTCAATACTGCCGATGGAGGAGGAGGTGGGCTGGAGAAGAGACATTAAGAAGCAACTGGAGTCTGGTGAGGGGGCGATGCGGCTAGGAGAGTTGGCCCAATATTTTACATGCCAGGGAAATCTCTATTTCATAAATACAGGAGGATGGTTGTCAAGATGCGTCAGCCCCGAGGTGGCCGAGCAAATATTGAGGAAAACGCATGAGGAGCATTGTGAGACGACCGAGATACCTCTATATAGGAGAATTCAAAGGTAGGGATATTTCTAGCCTAGAATGAAGCAGGATGCGGCAGAGCTACAGCGGAAATGCAATAAGTGTCAGCTATTCTTCGAAGCAGCTGAGTGCCATTTTATTGAAACTCAAACGGACTCGAGGTAGCCCTACATCGACTTCATTCTGGAGGGGGTTGTCCCAACGGAGAAAATAAATGCAATGGGTCTAAAGCGAAGGGCTCCAAGGTTCTATGTCCAGGAGGGGCAGCTTTATCAAAAGGGGTACTTTAACAGGCCCTTGCGATGTGTCACAAGGGAAGAAGCAGCGGAGGTCCTCAAACAAGCGCACGATCCATCACACGTAGGAGGGGCTAAGTTGTATGATCAGTTGATGACGTTGGGTTATTATTGGCCAACGATGGAGAAAGACTCTACTGAGTTCGTTCGAAAATGCAAAGCTTGCCAACTTCATGGAAATATGATCCATGCCCCATCGGTGGACTTACACTCTCTGTCAACACCCTATCCATTTCAAACTTGGGCGTTTGACCTAGTGGGGGCAATACACCCTTCTTCGAGAGGCAAGATATGGATACTGGTAGCAACAGAGTGTTTTACAAAATGGGCGGGGGCAATACCACTCAAACGGGCAACGGCTGGGGTGGTGAGCAACATCATCAGAGAATACATCATTTGCCATTTTCGGATCCCAAAAGTAATTCTCTCAGATAATGGGACCCCCTTCGTCAATTCTGAAGTAACAATGCTCATGGATAAATACTCCATTGTTCATCACACTTCAACAGTGGCATACCCAAAGGGAAATGGTCAGGCCGAAGCAACTAACAAAACCCTGATTAATATTTTGGCCAAAATAATGGAAGACTTTCCAGGGGCGTGGGATGACAAGATACCAGCTGTCTTGTGGGCCTATCGAACAACCAAGCGAAAACACACAGGATACACGCCGTTCTCTCTTGTCTATAGGGCTGAGGCAATCCTCCCAGTAGAATTGGAAGTTCCCTCTGCTCGTTATGCCTTGAGAAGTAGCATGCTCCCTCATAGTAGACATGTACAGCTGGAAGCGTTGGATGAACACAGAGATAACTCGATGCAACACTTTCAAATATATACGAAACAACTCTCCAGGGCATATGACAACTTGGTGAGACCAAGGAAGTTCGTGGAAGGAGACCTCGTATTGAAAGAGACAGTGAGGCACATCAGGGGACTTCCTCTACCAAAGTTCGCAGCCAACTGGGAGGGACACTTCATTGTGAAGGAAGCTCATGACTCAGGTTATTGCTTAATTTCAAAGTTAGAAGAAGACAAGCAATTTAAGATTAACAATAAGTGGCTGAAGGTTTATCATGTGTAAACAACCAAGTTTGAACTGATGTTATGACTAGCTATCGTTATAAATATACAAGTTTTGGGTGACATTTTTTTTAGCATAATGGAAGAATTGCAGAAATACAAAACTCTATAGCACACAACAACAGTCACAACACGCGAAGGGATTGAAAAGTCTATGTTCTTCATTCATAAACAATAAAGCATTACAAAATTTCTTTTGGGAGCTATTGCCCAAGAATTACATAGATAAAAGCAGTAAAGGATCTGTATACAAGAAGTAACTAGTCTAAAAGAAAATATAAATCTGAGGAAGAGAAAAAATCTCCAGGAAGGCCCGAAGAAGCTGCTGTGAAAGACCGTTGCGCGTTAATAGAAACCTCCATCCTCGTTTGCACTTGTGTACGTTCGATCAAGAGTCTCTCACGCTTCAGTTTGATCTGGCACAAAGCTTCTTCGGCATCCTTTACCTCTTGATCCACTGCTTCCAAAAGGGGTGCCAATACGACCAACCTAGCTTCTTGGTCCTCCTGGTGCTTTCGTAACACTTCCCTCTGGCCGATCACTTGCTGGTTCTTCAAAGTCTTCCGATACGTTATAAGACAGTCAAAACGGAAACCATCACGTCCCAACTCCTTCAGAAAACCTAGAAATTGGTTAAGAAGGGATCTGGTAACACTGGCAGTGGGGGTACTGGCAATTTCAGCAACAACGATTGCCGTGCCTTGCAGTCTATGACTCATCACATGAATATTTGAGCACAGGCAATCCGGTGTGAAGGTCTCAGGATGGCGATCCACCAATTGTTCAATCACCAGGCGATGGTTGACGGGCATTTGAGGAGACTGCCGAAGCACCATGAGGCAGAACGAGTGAGGAGCTAGGTCGGGAAGAGGCAATTCGCACCCAGATTCGCTCTCGGATGCAACACCAGTCATAGAACCTTGATCATCATGAATAGAATTTTCCAAAACATCAGGTTCTCGGAAGGGCGAATCTACAGGTGAGAGAACTGGGGGCGAATTTTCCCGAGCAACCTGAAAAGAAAAAGCCCAAATAGTGGAGATTATATAAAAATCTTAACAAGAGTTTTCATTGTTAAGTCACCGTTATAAGGTGGAGATTATATAAAAATCTTAACAAGCGTTTTCGTTGTTAAGTCATCGTTATAAGGTGGAGATTATATAAAAATCTTAACAAGCGTTTTCGTTGTTAAGTCACCGTTATAAGGTGGAGATTATATAAAAATCTTAACAAGTGTTTTCGTTGTTAAGTCACCGATATAGGTGGAGTTTGCAAAAAATCTTAACAAGCGCTTTCGTTGTTAAGTCACCGTTATAAGGTGGAGTTTGTGAAAAAAAAACTTAACAAGTGTCTTCGTTGTTAAGTCACCGTTATAAGGGGGAGTTTAAGAACAATCTTATGAAAAATCATAAGATGGAGATTATGGAAAATCTTAATGAAAGATAGCAAGAAAAATATACCTCAGTCACAACGGGAGCATTTGAGGCAGTCACAGGGACAGGAACCGATTATTACCTCAGATGGCATAACGGGGTCCCTGGACGCAAAAGCCTCCATGCTTGTCCAAACCTAATCACCCGTATAGGGCACAAGGGCCAGCATATTGGGTTCATCATGAGAAGACACTGAGCCCTCAAACAAAGCCACGTCAGGAGGGGGTGTAAACACACTAACCTGGGCCCTCACTACAGGAGTTGGTGCAAGATCAGGAGAAAACTGTGCACAAAGCCAAGTGTTAGAAAAGAAGAATGGGCACAGAAAATATGAAGAAATATATCGACGTGTTACTTACCTCGGTTATGGTGCTAAACAAAGGAATGACAGTCGAGGGCCTCATCCGCATCGTTGGAAGAAGAATGCTCGCCAACAACGAGGACATTTCCACCTGGGGTACCCAAAACATATCACAATTCAGTAAGCCAAATACGAAAAGAGTATGATCGAAAGGACTACAACAAATAAATTATAGATCACATCATACCTCGGGCTCACTCTCCTCAACAAGTACAATGGGCAGAGGAACCTCAGGTGAGGCCTGTGAATCAGAAGGGACCAAGGATGTTATCTCGGGATGTGCCACTTCAGGCGAAGAATCACTCGCATGATCAACGTCATCACCTCCCACAATAACTTCCCTCGCATGTTGGCTGACTCCACGGCGAGAATACATAAGCCCTGTCATGGGGGAACGGGGAGGAGTCACATCGGTATGAGATGCACCGAAGCGTCCCCCCACAAAAGGGCTCACGGGAGGACTGGAAGGGTCTGGTCTTTCTATTTCAACTCCCTGCAAAACAGTTGTCAATGAAAGGGGGGAGGGATAAATATACACACAAGTAAAGACAGTTGTCCTCAAGAAAAAAGGAGATAATAATTAAGTCAGCCAAACATACCTCCGATTCAGAAGGAGAACGAGAAGACACGACCACGGGCGAAGAGGGAGGATTAGCAGCAACTGATGGGGAAGGGGTGGATTGCACCTCAGGGGTCATGTGTACTTCAGGAGTCCGTTTCTTCTGGGACTTGGTGCCCAGAGTCTTCTACCTCGAGCTAGCTGCACTAATGCTGACCCCTTGAGGAACCCTGGAACTCTTCCTCTTTTTAGCTGTTGGCTCTGAAGGATCCACCACCACCGTGGGGAAAGCGACGGAGGAAGGGACAACGACTGCATGCCGTTGATACTCAGCATTTATTCGGTCCAGTTCTGCCTGGGCCTCCCTCCTCACACGCTCAGCCATCTCAGCAGGCATGGGAGGAGGAACGGAGGCTATGGGAAGAGCTACCACGGGAGTTTGGGGCTTCTGGGACTTTGACTTCGACTTCGATTTCGATGTCCCACTCTTGGCCGTTCTTACCTTCTTGGCAGGTGGTTGAGAAGCCCCCTCGTCGGTAGTAATTGCAGTAGAGGGGGCAGCCTTCTTCACAGCAACAGTTTTGGACTTTGGCGTGGCAATTGGGACTATGGCACAAAGTGGGGGAAGCTCGTTGGGAGGTGCTTTGTGTGTTGAACTTAGAGGGAACTCTATTCCAAGTACAGAGTTGCCTTTTAGCCCCAACTCCGGGGCAGAAAATGAACAAACGGGAGGATATACAGGCTCTCCCTCAACAAACTCAGCAATTTCAGCTAGTTGCTTCGGCCAATACTTGGTGGCGAACAAAGGGGTCACATCCCCCTGTCTAGTGATACTGGGAATGGTGACACGCCCAGCCATCGTTGAATATATCGTCCATGCAGCGGTCGAAGAAAACAGGGAGCATGCCTCGCCAAAGGTGACCTTGGGGTTTGACGACTGGAACACTGGACGTGGCGCCCCCTGGTCAAACCCAAACTGACGACTGCATCGGTTGGGATTATAATGCTCGCTCGTGTATCCCCACTCGGTGTAGGAGGGCAGATATCCAGGAGAAAGCAGAAGAACCACGGCAAGCGAGGGATCCTCAATGTCAGGAGAAGGGTCCTGTATCAATCTAGCATCATGATGAAAAAATTTACAAGTATGAAAAAAGGCCTCTTCTTGATAGGGCCTCATAACGAAACTCTCAAAACGAACAATCACTGAAATCAACTCCTTTCGGCTTTGACTCTTATGATAAATGAAGGACCGAGGAGGCAAAATTGTTTCAGCCGAAGGAGGACTGTTGGGCTTGGCCGCTACGGCAGGAAAGCGGAAGTAGAGAAAGCTGATCAGAAGCACACTGTTGGCAAAATTGTCCAGGTTATAACAGCCAATGGAACGTTCCATGTCAAATAAAGTCCTGTCCAACCAGGTGTACAGGATCCCAAGGAAATTGCAGCCAGGGGAAGCTTTATGCCTCGAGCTAGGCGAAGGGACAGGTTGATGAGGTCTCTTCGGGGCTGATCGTTGGGCTTGCCCATAAAAAAGAAACGGGACAAAATCACAAGAATGTAAGTAGGAAGCTCCAACGGCGTACCTTGACCCAGGGCAGTTGATGAAGAATTTCCTTCACTAGAACTCTGGAAGAAATAATTGATCAAGGGAGAAAAAGTAGCTTTGTTGGAAGAACCGATGCAGCTTCGGCACATGCGATCCAACTCCAAACGATCCGCAGTCTCTTGAGAATAAAGAGCTTCATCGGTGTAAGGCTCACGGCCTGTTGCATCAAGGCCCAGGAGCTCACACACATCCTCCAGAGTTATGGTAAACTCACCCCAGGCAGCAATGAACGTATGAGTATCCACGTTCCAGTGAGAGACCAGTATAGGAAAGGCAGCGTTGTTCTTTGATAGAGTAAACTCACCAAACCACCTTGCCCATTGCAGCCCAATCTTAGTAAGGACATCAATATAGGAACTCTGCATGTGAGAGTTCCAGGCAGCAAAGTGCGCGGGGGATCCCCCGGGTGCTTCAAAATTAATATGGGACCATGGGAAGTCCCCTCGCTCTAAGCGAAATCTGAGAGTTCCTTCTGGGGGCAGAAATCCCCACATAGACACCTCTTCGTCCTCATCACCCAACAAGAGGGCGTAAAACTTGGAGTAAAAGAAGACAGCCTTACAGGCAACAGCAAAGCCATCACCCTCCCCCATAATGGGAGAGCGACGGTAAAATCTCAGTTGTTCTTGGCGAGCAGCACCCAGGGCGGAGGCAGCAGTGGTGGTGGCAGACGGAACACTGTCGGCAGAAATGGTGGGGTTGCTTGAAGATGCCATGACAAACAGTGAAGCTGTAACAAAGAAAGATTCGAGAGAAAAGGGATTGGGAGCAACAATGGGGACGGACGATTACAAATGGTGGTATAGCTCTTGCAACAATGGAGTCTCTCTCTCTCTCTCTTTCTAAAAAAGAAGCGACAGTCTGATGAAGAAGATAATAACGAAGTAAGGAAATAAGAAAAGAAGAAGGAAGAAGTGGAAAGAGACCCCTGAGGCCCACGTGTTTAAGGTTCAAAATATTTTGAATATGGCTGTTGAGACTTTCGAGTTTGGCGTTTAGATTTCCCCACCCTCGCACGTGCACCGCCGCCTGTAATCATTTCACATGAACACGTGGCACTTCGGGAAGTGCTGCGACAATTGAAAAGACAGAGCACGTCATTAATGAAATGACGCATAGAGAATAGGAAGCGTTGCCTTCTTCAGCAAGCTTGAGCTTTTTGGCGCCAATCTTTTTGTCAGACTTATCTAACAAGGCCCCAACGAAGAAGATGTTCGAATGGTTACACAAAGAAAAATCCATCAAGTTGAGTCGTTTCGTGCAGACATTTCTTGTCCCAACAAATCTCTCCACGAGGGGGAAAATGTAGAGGGGGCTTGAAGCTCAGCGTGGCAACTCAAGCGTGGCATCTTGGCGAGGCAGCTCAGCGTGGCAGCTTGGGGAGGCAGCTTAGCGTGGCAACTCATACTTCAGCTTGTTGTGTTAATCATATTGTACCTTTGATTACATTCACTGTAAAGCTGTAACGGTTGTAATGACATAACGATAATAATAATACAGTTTGGGTGAGGTCAAACGGTACTCACGAGAGACCAGGCATGGCAGGACCTGGGAGGGCTTTCATGCCCTATCGAATGACCTCACCATGGGAACTTTAGAGGGACTTGGTTTGGAGGATTGAGAAGTAAGGCACCGTTGGGGCTTGTCCTGACCATCTTAGATACACCTGGTAAAACACCGAAGGACCCTGACCGTGGAACCTCAAGCGGAGCAGCTTGGAGTTCCATCGGGCATTGAGTTATGGACCAAACAACCCTCTACTTAATGTCACATCTACTGTGGGTGATGTCACTAGCCATCTAAACGTTGTCAGACATGCACTTGAGTAAACCACCGTGGTATTTGGGGCTGTCAGGTAGTTGGTGAGCCACCTCTGCGACAACAACCCCCTGACACACAGTGGATAGGCAAAAGGCATGTCTTGGCATTTAATATTTATGACATGGAGACAACTAGTGCATCAGGCATTTAATGCTGTGACATAAAGTATGAGGAATGTCTTTCATAACTTTAATGACTGAGTTGCCTCGGTGGTGGTGTGGGGGGCTATTTAAGGACCCCAACCACCTTTGAGGAAGGGAGACTTTTGGATAGTTCAGAAGTTATTGCAAAACCAGAGAGTTTACTCACTCACCATTGTCATTTATTATAAAGCTTTTAATACTTGACAGAGATTCTTGAGGGTGTTTGGTGTGTTTCTACCTGCCTATCAGGGTGTATCTAGGGTGCTTACTTCCCTCTCCCTCTAGCTAAGCCACTTCTAAAGTCCATTAGCGTGACCTGAGTTATACACGAGAGTTTTGTGAGTTTAAGTTGAGTCTATCCTCACTGGGTTCATGTTTATGTGTTCTATCACTAACCCAAAGCTTCGGCCAATCAACTTGTGATTACCATACTCAATAGGGGTTACACCTCCATATATAATCTAAAGTACCCTCTTACATATATATATATATATATATATATATATATATATATATATATATATTAAAACAGTTATATATATATACACAATTTTTTTTATAAAATGTTTATATATATATTACACAGCTGTTTATATATATAATAGTTTTTTTTAATAAACTGTTTATATGTATAACAGTTTATGTATAACAGTTTATATATAACAGTTATATAACAATTTTTTTACAGCTGTTTATATGTATAACAGTTTTTTTTAATAAACTGTCTATATGTAACAGTTATATAACATTTTTTTAAAATAAACTGTTATATATAATTGTTTATATAACAGTTATATATTATTGTTCATATATATATAACTATAATAGTTATAAATTATTATTATCCTTTAAAGTCGGATAGATTATAATTTATTTTGTATTTTGTATTTTGTGTAGAATGAAAATGGATTTGCGACACATGAAAAAGTCAATGGATATGGAGGATCGAGGTACGTAGCTACTAGGATACTTATATACGTTTATGTAGCTACTCGGATACTATTTTTAGATATTAAATTGGTGAGAGGGATTAAATGGTGGTTTAGCTGCGTTTTTTGCTGTTGGGTTTATTTTAATGTTAAAAACAGGTTGGATTTCATGAATAAACAAAGAAAATTCTGTCGAGATTTTCTGAAATTAAATAGTGATGTAAATTGATCAAGTCAAACATACATGCATTTGAAGTTATACAAACCCATGTAGTCATTTATTTTTGTATCTTGTGCAGGTTGTGATGGATTTTGCTTGGAGTTATTATGTTCGTGGTGGCTTGGAGCTGCGATTTCCTATAGTGTAGGGGAGCGATATTGTCGTTGTTTTAGTTTACGTGGATTTTTTAAATATATTTTAATGTGTTAATGTATTATGCTAGATCATGTTTACATCTTTTGTTACGTTCTTATTTGGGAGACATTTAATTTGTACCTTTATACTTGGATTGTGATGAAATATTATTTTGTAATTCATATTTATGAGATATGGTTGAAAATTGTGGAATTTTGTATTACTTATGATTGTATGAAAAATGCGTAATGTTATTTCGGATTATAAGGTTGCACGTTTTATGAAAAAAGTGCAATAATTGCGAAAAAAATAAAAGGTAATATATAAAAATATTGTACTTTTGGCAACACAATTTTTTGTCTCCAAAAGTTATCATCTACATCTATCACTTTGGATATGGCAACACATGTTTGGTTGCCAAAGGTATGGCTTTTGGCATCACAAGAGCTGTGTTGTCAAATGTACGACTTTTGGCAACAGAAAACATGTGTTGCCAAAAGGCTATACCTTTGGCAACACAGCTCTTGTGTTGCCAAAAGTCGTACCTTTGGCAACACAACTCTTGTGTTGACAAAAGCTGCACCTTTTGGCAACACAGCTCTTGTGTTGCCAAAGATGTTTCTTTTGGTAACACAGGACCTGTGTTGCCAAAGGTATAGCCTTTTGGCAACACAACTCATGTGTTGCCAAACGCTATAGATTTTGGCAACACAACTATTTTTGTTGCTGTTGAGTGACTTTTGGCAACACAAATAATATGTTTTATTATAAATTTGACAAATTATAAAATACTTTTGGCAACACAATTGCTTGTTTCCAAAAGTATACATTCAGCAACACAGGTCTGCTATGTTGCCAAGGGGTTTCCTAGACAGGCAATGGGCAACAAGCTGGCAACATAGCAAAATATGTTGCCAATACCTTTTAGCAACATATTTTTAACTTTAGCAACATAATTTGTATGTTGCTAATGATGCAAATTCTTGTAGTGTCTGGAAGAAATATTAAGTCGACTTTAAACTGTTGCTGGAACTTATATACTTTGATAGTGACTATGATCCATAGATCATTGGAATGATATGCGTCTTAGGTTTCCAAGTAACTTTGAATCATGTCACTTAGACTCCCGAGGAGGGAGTAAATGCATTTTTAGTAAAGGTTATTGGCATAAAATACGAGAATGGACTGTTCAGATTCCCAACCTTATATATATAATAGCGGAATGCCCGTACCTAAAGGCACGGATCAAATTTGTAAAGTATTAAATCATGTATAATTTTAAGCCAAAAAGATTTTTATAAGATAAATAATTATAAAAAATTAGACACAGTTTCCTCTGATTATCGAACTGTCGTCCTTGTATAAGAAATAAAAAATTATTCAACAACAAAACTTCATTGAATGAACATCTCATTCTTTTACAGTAGACACTATTGAAAACCAATACTTCAAGTTTACACTCGTAAAATAAAACTTGTCATAAATTCAGAACCATCAAAATAGAAGAAAAAAATGTCAGAGATTCCTGAAAAAATAGTGGCCTACCGACACAAAATCCCACAAAATCAAGCAAATAATATCAAAATCACATGTTCAGTGTTTGGCCTAAAGAATGCCCACGTGCTACATTGTGTCCAATTCGAGGCCCAATGCATGCTCCATGCTCGCGGCAATATACACCTCCACTAAATCTGCACAAATTAAAACTATTCCAAAATTAAAACTCCTACTCAAATAGTACAAAAAAACAAAAATTATACAAAGTCATTCATATAAATAGTAGGAAAAAAAGGCATCTACAAAGTTGTGGTGCTAAACTGAATTTAAGATTCAATAATAATAAATAAAAGGAAAAAAAATACACTTCTAAATAATTTCCAAAGCAGTGGGATAGAGTGAACATGCATTACTCGAGGATGTGGAATCACTCTAAGAAGATATCACATGAAATACTCTATTTCCACTAAATGTAAGGTGCAATAAAACAAAAAAGTGGAAATGATAGTAATGGGAACTAAAAAGCAATTGAGAGAACAATTAACACATGAAATGTAAATCAAGATGTTGTATAGAAACAAAATTGATGTCATAAACAGTTGAACACCGAATATAATATGTCTAGTCTCTAATATTTAACATTAAATGGTCTAATCATAAATCATCATTAAAAATACGCATATTTGAGACAATCACATATAGACCTATGCCTCAGTGAGAATACATTCATGTGTAAACTATAAGGAAGGGTTGGTGTGTAAACACACACAACCTTGTGAAAAGCAGGGAAAAAAATCACATCACCTAAGCAGGGCATAAAAGTTATTAGCCATGGATAATATTACTTCCAAAATGAAGACCCCCCATAAATAATGAAACACCAAACAAAAAAAATGTGGATAATATCTTTACCTTATATTTTAAAGCCTCGAAGCCTACACAAAAGTGTTTTTCTTTAAGCTCGTGTTTTAAATAACAATTCATTAGTAAAAAACAAACAAAAATTCAGCAGTTCGTTAATCAAAATAGCAAAACAAAAAGATAGATATTATTGTAGCAGTGGTGAAGACTTTCCCATTTACTGGTCAATAATGATTTCAGGTGCTCTAATGTGTGCAAGAAAAATTGTGAAAACTGACATTTACTAAAAAACAGGGTTGCTTGTTTTTAATCAAAGGACAGTAGGGCAGAGCAGGCAGGCATTATCGATAATTGGTGGGCCACTTGCGACCGTTTTATCTACACCGTTGCATCTAGTTACCACCAGTATATATGGTATGGAAGAACCTGTTGTGGGTGTGTACTGTGCTAGCCAATATACTGCTGAAATTGGGATGAGTAGTGATGTAGATAAGTTATCCGTAGAAAATCTGACCTGTAGGCTAGCCGCGGGTTGTCTTCAAGTGGCATCCCTTGCAAGTGTTGAGAAAAATCAAGACCCCAAATAAGTGATCTATTGACCCCCCTATGCATGGTCCCAAATAATCTTTTGAAAAAATCCAATTCCTCAAATTGGTAGTATAAATTCTGCACAAATGGAATTGAATAAAAAGTCTTGCATTCCTAATAAATGTGGACCACAAAAATTATAGGTCAGCACTGAACTATAGTAGCTACTTCTACCAGAACACCTTAGCCAATTAAAAATAAAAAAAATAACAAAATCAGAAACAACAGACATCAAAGCGACATAAAACAGGTATTTAAGAAATAAGATGTATTAAACCTACAAAATGCATGAATAAAATTAAACAGATATTTCGAAACATCAAACAGGTATCTGGTATTAGCCTAAACAGCAAGCAGGTATTAAGCCTAAACAACAAACAGGTACAAAATCTGAAATAACAAACAATAAAGTGACATGATTAAACAGCAAACATGTATTGGCCAAAACAAAGTGATCTTAGACTTTATTGAGCTAGCTTACAAATCATTTTAGCTATGAAAGTTCGGTAATAATTCAAGTGTCTATAACTAACTATAAGAAAACAAAATTCAAACATATGATGACCTTAACAATTGAGAATAATGGTTAGTTGGAGCCTGTATGTTGGATCTTAGAACTCTGTTTGGACTTTGGATCAGTTTGTAGAGGTTTTTTCCTCCTAACCACATTGTTGAACTCCCCAATCTCTGTCTGCATTACCCATTCTAAGATTGACGTCTGACAGGGGGATTTCTGCACTCATGTGATAGGTTTCATCATTGTGGAATTTATTTTGATATCCATGCTCCTTGGTTTTCTTTCCTTTTCCATTATTTTCTGGTTGAAGCGTTTCTATAAACATATGGTTGCCAGATTCAGTTGATGTAACAATTTGATGTGTAGAATTCCTAACTTCCTTAATTTCTCCTCCATCACTATAACATGCCCATTCTGCAAGAAAGTAAAGGATTCCAACATTGAAATCAGAATTTATAATATTTATACAAAACATTAGAAAACACATGGTGCGAAACATTAAAAAAGAAAATCTTCAGTGGACATTGAGAATGAATTTTTTACAAATTAGTGTGTTGGTTTGATTCCTTTTTTAATCATACCAACATGTTAATTGATAATTTTTAAAAGTCCATAAAATAGTTAGACAGAACATAGTAATCTGCAACATAAATACATAAAATTAGTACTAAATATGCACTAATGGTCCAATATTGTCAATTTCTCATTAATATCCTTTGAAACACTTATCAAGATTTCTAAATAAGGCAAGTAAAAAGATAATAAGTAATAAATGAGAAAGTGAAATTTTCAAAGTATTTAATTTACCTCATATATTCCACGCCCCCACAAGCCTTCGTCAATCCCTATGATTTGAAGAGTAAAACATAAAAATTAGCCTTGGTAAATGTCATAGTTGCTAAAGTTATCGCACGGATGAAATTCCATCGCTAAAGTTATCGCATCATAGTCTACGCTAACCCAGAATTTATCACTTACTTCCAAGAAGCCACCCAACAATTCGAGCTGGGATTCCTGAGAAAAAAAATTAAACATTTAAGTAAGTAGTCGAAGTTGAATTGCAGGTCCACTAAGGGAAATTCCATATTGCCACAAATGCAGCCATGTCGGATCAGTTCACCCACATGATTTTGTATTGTAACACTGTTGTAATTGAATATTGCCACAAATGCAGCCATAACAGTGCCTTCCAACTCAATACCAGGTATGCATGTATCAACGTATAAGGTATCGGCTACCAGCATATAAGGTATCAAGTATAAGCATATAGGTATCGGTATATTAGCAAATGAAGTATGAGGATTTTCTTTTCTTTTCAATCAGCTTGCTTGCATGTTTTAAGATCAACACCATATCAGGACTCATATTGAAATTCATAGTTTTAAGATCAACATCAAACCGGATCCCATATTCATAGATTACACTAATGCGCTCCTCGTACATTACAACTTGATTGCAATTACAAACACGTACTTCTTATGTAAACAAAAAGTATAACTCTGTTAATATAAAAAAATATCATCAATAAGCATATTTTTCCTAGCAAGAACAGAGAATATATCCATATAAAAGGAAAAAGGAAAGAAAAATGTCTAAAAATAACTCAATAACATTCACACCATATCCAAGGGATTTATAAATTAGGGGGCTACAACATGAATATGGTGAATAATACATGTGGATTTTATTAAAAACAGCAGTCAAAGGTCGATAGAATTAAGAATGAATGGGAGAAGACAACCACCCCACAAAATAACATTTTATCAGAGGTTATTATTAGTGGGTCTAACAAGCTCTTTGTATGTATCATTCAAAAGGGTAGAAAAAATGAAATGTCTTTAGATATAAGATTAGAGAAACATTTTGTACTCTAAAACATATCAATAGTTCAAATAGTATCATCTAGCAAAGCACTATCTTTCTCTTCATACACATGGACACAGATTCACATTGGTACAAATCGATTCAAGTGTTAACAAAACGAATTCCATTTAGCCTTTTTGTAAAATTAAAAAGGTACTCAAGTATAAAAACATAACTAAATCGTATATGACATGCAAATCCACCGTACAGCAAAAACAACCAAGGCTGATATGGAATTCAAATTAAAAAGGTATTCAAGTGTTAATTATACCCTTGGTATATCAATTCCCAATGGCAATCAATTAAAGATAATTTACTCAAGGCTGATATGGAATTTGAAGAGGATCAATAAGATGTCAATAGAGACCTAACAGAACATCTATAAATAACACCAATTGAAATGCCATGTATATCTAAGCCATTATATCTAACATGTATAAAAACTTATATTTAAAGAAATAACTTAAAATCTATAATAGGAAAAGCTAAATTATACATCAGGGGTTGAAATACCTGAGATAATTTGGAGGATTTCCATGAAGCCAAATGTTCATATAAGTATTTTCCTCCAATTCATGCAGTATTTTTTGTATGGAGTCCACATTAGCCTCCAATTCCGGATGGAGTCCACATCAGCATGAATTCCAATGCAGTATTTTCCTCCAATGCAGTACGAAGTCCACATCAGTTTTGCATTGAAATATGAAAATTTGAACGGTTGAACAGTTATCTAGGTGGCAAAAACAAATCAAGATATAACTATCCACCAGAAGTATGATATTATTCACTTTTCAGTACCAATGACTGACTTTCACTGCTTGAATCTCTCACAACCTGGATAGTCAAGCAAGCTCTCATTAATATAATTGTCACAATAAAGGCAAAAATGTTGCTTTCATTTTGGGCTAGCAACACACGGGACAAACTTGTTTCTAAGATTCAGAGACTTTGCTGGCAACCAAAAATTTTACATAATCAAAATTTTGAAAATGTTCATACAATCAAAATGTCACGAAATCAAATTATTATGAGGCAACCACCTAAGAAATAGTAAGAGATGATGATGATGATGATACTAAGTGTACAATATATGATCCGTGTATTTGTGGTTGTGTCACAATTGTATGCTTTATGTTGTTCTCTATTAGCACCCAAATAGCCTACACAAAATAATAATAATAATAATAATAATAATAATAATAATAATAATAATAATAGAAAATTTAAAAATAAGAATTTTAAAAGATAATGAAAAATAACTTACATCATAAAATTGATTAGGTCATCCAAAATGAATTCTCACTGTATCAAAGAACTTTACCTAAATAGACTGCATTTTTATGGCATCCATTATTCAGTTTAACTGCTGATATCAGTAGAAAACAAATAGAATTGTAACTGCTGATATCATTAAAAACTCATATAACATGAAGTAACAGATTTGTCTTCCTTACCGATGCTTTAGTGAATGAAAATATTGAAAGTCAAGTCATAATTGAAATCATGACACTAACTAATTGGAAATAGAATTGTAAATTGCATAAAGTATGTTATCCCCAAATTTGTGCATAGTATGTTTATAATTTTTGAAAATTCAACAACCAAACCTTCTAAAGTTGTTATTGATAGAAAACCAACAAATGAAGAACACAGAGTATGCCCAAACCAAATGTTCACTATTATCCTTTCATGGAAAGCTTACCAATTCAACCTTCTTAGTAGACAATCCCACAATACACGAAATTGTGAGTGAGGTAATTCACAACCTACAAATATCCATTTCCAAAAATAATTTAGGTAGTTTACATAGTTAATATCATTAAATCACTATAATTCACTTCAGCGCTAATTTAGTAGCAAATTCTGTAAAACCCAATTCAAAAGTCACATTGCATTAAAAAAAGTACAGCTTTGAAGATATTTGGATTAACAGAAAGTAATATTTTTTTTCCATACTATATATGTTAAGTAGAGTAGAGATGTTAATAGTAATACATAATACATAGTAATAAGAAATCTGAGAGCTGGGCAACCATGGATGATGAAACTTACAATGTTACAAAATTTAGCACACTTGGCCAAATAACAATAACAGAGTCTGTTCAACCCAAATTCATACCCAAAGAAACTCAAGCCGCATCACCAAGTCAAATACTCAGAAGCAATGAAACCCAACTCAATATGGGATCTAGCGAACAAATGACAAACAAAACTATAAAAGTGAAACATTTCAAAGTATTTCCACTAAATAACAAAATAAAAGTGAATTAACCCAAATTAACACAATGAAAAACTAAATACATTTTAGGTTTCACAAAAGAAATAATCCCAAATTGAATCTTTGAAAAAAGGTACGACCAAGCTGAATAGAAGTGAAATACCCTTTTATTCATTCATCTTACTTTAATAGGGAGGAGAAAAGAGAGCAAACAAGAACTAAAACAAAGCAAAAAGGAAGTCAACTAAAAAATTTAGTCCTCTTATATTTCCTTTTATTAACAACAACATAGCAACTAAAAAAATAAAATTTAGCAGCTCATAATATTTTATAGACTAAAACACCTATCATCCAATCTGGTTTGTATAAAAATAGATTTGATACGATACTTTGAAGGGTGGAGGAAGAGAGAATAATCAAAGAAATCTGAATAATTAATCCAATCAGAAGATGTTTGAACATAAATTCATCCCAAACTCTGTATCTGTAAACAAAATCTACCATGTTAAATAAAATGGAGAATCAATCAACGTAAGAAATGAACAAAGCATTATACCTGATGTCGAGAAAACAAAACATATATGAGAACTTTCTTTTTAATGGATCTGTAACACAGAACCTCAAGATCCAAGATGGAGAACATTAAAAGCAAAAAAAACATGACAGAAATTTTCCTTCGCCGTGTGTAAAAGAGTGAGAGTGAGAGTGAGGGAGACTACCTTATGTTGGCAACAATGGAGGAGGAGGGCGGCACCATAAAAGACAGCGGTGGAGGGCGGAGGATGGCGGTGGGTAAGCTTTTAGTTGGGAGGGTTTCTCTTGAAAAGGGTAGAGAGACAAAATAAGTGAGATTGAGAGAGTGAGAAGACGGCTAGGGTTTGGGTGTAAGGGGTTGAAAGAGGGGAAATGATCTCGACCGTTCCTTTCTTGCCTTGGTGGCTTCATCCTAGCCTCTAATTAAGTTGTCAACTTATTGAATAGTAAAAACATCCTACTCCTTATATATATATATATATATATATATATAAAGAGAGAGAGAGAGAGAGAGAGAGAATTTGATGCCCTATTAAACAAGGTTTTTCAAACAAAGTTTTGTTGAAGAAAAAACTCGATAAGTACATTATTGTAAACTTCTCCCTAATGGGTTAAGAGTAAAACTACGATTACCAAAATAAATCCCCCAAATCACCTACCAAACTACTCGTCATAGCTCATAAGTACCAAATGATCTGTTTTTATCCCCCATGTAGACTCATTTTGATTATTAGTTCTCGCTAATATTGAGTTTTTTTGTGTATATGTTTATCATGTAGATCAATACAGAGTTACAGTTTCAAAGTGAAGAATTGAAGTCAATTGCGGTTAAAATATGATCAAAAGTGCTAAAGTGAGAGTTATCATTATATTTATACCCAAAGGCAAATACATGTAATAATTCTCACACTCCCTTTGTCTTTAATGAAACATCACTCTCAATATCAATAAACCCCTCATACCATTATATTTATACCCAAAGTTTACATGTAAAAATCCCCAAAATACCCCCCCTGAAGACCCGTTTTTCACAATTGTAGGTGAGTTCGTCACAGGGTTTTATTTATATTGAGAGCGATGTTACATTAAAGACATAAAGAGAGTGTGCGTGCGTGTGTTAAGAAATATATCTATATAATAAAGTAGGATATGGGGTATGGGTTTTTTTCATGCATGACATTTTATGTGTTGCATGCATACATGCTTATATGTGTACACATATGCATGCATGCATACATACATACATCAAATTTTAATATTTTTTTATTAATTTTTTTTTAAGAATTATTTTTTAAAAATATTAAAAAATATATATTTATTTTTTAGGGTTTTTAATTTTTTTTAAAGGTATTTTAAAAAAAAAATTACGGGTTATTATGGGCTGGATTTTATCACGGGGGCAAACCTATCACTATGCCCTCGGGCACGGGCATACAATAGTATATATATATATAATGAAAGCGGTCCGGTACGTTCCAAAACTGATTTTTACAATCCAAGACCGAGACCGACCTGAATTATTAAGTCCTATGTAATTTTTAAATCAAATTAAGACCGAATTAAAAAAACTTGCAAAAATCTGTTCAATTGGATTCGGTATTTTTGGTCCATTCAATCTATTCCGGTTCATGCACGCCCCTACCCTTCCTTGGTCACAAGCTCTCTTAATAAATGGCAAAAACTCTTGTAAAAACTGTGCATCGCGAAGCCCACTTCATTGCAACAACGCTGAACCTTCTTTTGGGAGCACATTTTGGCATAATAATGGGGTGGGACATTCTTTAGCCTAATTTCACAATTCTAAGTGCCTTCCATGTACGTTTAGAACTTGATTGGAGTACTATATGAGACCACCGGTTAAAGTTTGGGAAGGACTACCGATTTTTAGTAATTAGTGGAACTCGAATTTAACATACATTGTTGTCAATGTCGTGTGTCGTAGACCACATCATACCAGAGCCTCTGTTCAATTTTTTTAGTGCTATCAGTCACCACAAATATAAAATATATGTCTATTTCTTATAACATCTTAACTTTTACTTAGGGAAAGATTGTATTTTAGATTTAATAGTTAATTAATGGAAATACGGTATCATAATCTTAATAATAAAAAAAGGCATTGCCTTCTATTTCCTCAAAGGACAGAATAATAAGATCCCTTAACTTTACTGGATGAACATTTATGTGGGATAATTAATAGTTATATTAATCGCTGAAAATCTTACATAGATAGTAAGATCTGGACAATACAAAATATCGCTCAGCCCACACTTGACAATCACATTAATATTATTCAAAAGGACCAAAGAAAACCTCCAAAGACCCTTATGTCCTTGGTCTTATGACTCTTACCGCAAAATTTTCCATTTATCCAACCCATTAACTAGGTTATAATAACTACCATATTTGCTCCTAACGTCATAAAATTTACAGTTACGCCCATGCAATTTCAAGAATTTACCAAATAACCTTCGTATTTCCAATTTAGTTCATTTCAACTTTAAATTCTCATAATTTATTATAAATTATATAATAAGATCGATAGCACAATTAATTAGTTAAATTATTCCTAGTGGATTAATTATTAATTCATATTAAATTTACTAGGTATTACAAATTGGTTCTCAACCTATTACTTTTATTTATACAAAGTTAGAAAACCCTAGGGTGAAAATATATCTTCATCAAAGTGTCAATCAAAGTGTAGGGGAGAATCTGTCATAAAAAGGGTATAATTTGAAAGGTAATTTAAGGGCCAAACTGGGATGCAACAAACAATATGGGCCATTTTAAAACACAGTCAATAAAAGCCTATCAACTTCTTTTGTGGAAGCACATTTTTGTACAATAATTTATATTCATTGCAATACTTGAAAATCTTAGGGAGAACAAAAGATTACTCCTTTCAAAATTGACAATCGCTGTAATGCGATTTAGAAAGACCAAAGACCTACCCCGCACAAGAAACAAACACGGCAATCCTTCCACTGTTATTCTTATTATTTAACAAAGTATATTAGCAGTCGAGGTGGATGGAAATGAGGCTTCAATTACGAGGTTTAGCTTTAACCTCAATATCCGCTGCTTCCTCAGCATTAGTGCAGCACTGTACGCATTTTCCCTTATAATATAGGCAGCAACTGTAAATGCGGGACCCCCCCCCCCCCTCCTTTGTCTAGCCCATATGATGCCTCACCTACACCTATTGAGTATATCTTAGCGATTAGTACTTTGTGTTGGACATTGTAAATTTATGACTTATTGTAATATGTATTTTGAAAATAGGACAACAAACATTTTATTTATAGGTTTAGTATTTTGTAATATAATTTAGTTTATTAAATAACATAGGTGCAACACATTTGTCCAATAATCAGAATACTGGTCAGTGTCAGGTTTGTGTGTTGGAAGAGGTTGTTTATATATTTAGGGGAGGGAGCAAAATATATGAAAAAAGAGTGGAGAACTATTTGGTGAAAGGAACTATTTTATTAGAACTCACTAAATTTTGCTTGATACAAAATGTGGAGACAACACCCCTATTTATACTATCCTCCAACTCAAATGAATGGTGGAGATTAATTTACATCAAGGGTCAAGATTGAATCTCTAGAACCTTCCACATCTATCTACCATTTCTTACACTCTCCACAATACACAAGATGGATCTAGAATGTTCTTGGCAAAATATCACTCTTAATGGGTCTAACTTTATAGAGGCCCAATACTAACTAATAACCCAAACATTTAACCCAAAAATACAAACTAATAAAGCCCAATTATTTTAATTTCAAAAAACAAGTTTAATTTTCAACACCCCCTCTTAAACTTGGTTTTGCAACTCCAAGTAGTCTTCGTAGCTTGTGGAACACTTCATGCTTGAGTGGTTTGGTAAAGATGTCGGCAACTTGATCATGAGACTTTACGTACTTCAGTTGTACCTCCTTCTTTTCCACACATTCACGAAGGTAGTGATACCTTGTGTCGATGTGCTTGCTTCTGTCATGGAAAACTGGATTCTTTGCTAATGCAATCGCCGATTTGTTGTCGACGCATATCTCAACCGTATCTTCAGGTATGTTAAGCTCTTTCAATAAATTCTTCAACCAAATTGCATGACATACACAATTTGTTGTGGCGACGTATTCAGCTTCACAAGTGGAAAGGGTGACAATAGGTTGCTTCTTTGAACTCCATGTGAATGCAACGTCTCCCATGTAGAACACGAACCCACTTGTGCTTTTTCGGTCATCTAAGTCTCCTCCCCAATCACTATCACTGTAGCCAACAAGCTTGAAACTGTTAGAGACTGAATAAAATAATCCATAGTCAATCGTTCCTTTAACATAGCGAAGGATCCTTCTTGCAGCCTTCAAGTGTGTTATTGTTGGAGTTTCCATATAACGACTGATAAGTCCAACTCCAAAGAGGATATCGGGCCTTGTGCATGTTAAGTATCGCAAGCTTCCAACGAGGCTCTTAAAATATGTTGGATCCACTATTTCTCCTTCTTCATGCTTTGACAGCTTGGTTCCACATTCCACGGGAGTGCTTACGGGATGACATTCATTCATCTTGAATTTCTTGAGAACTTCCTTTGCATAGCTTTCTTGAGAAATAAATATTCCTTCTTTCTCTTGCTTTACTTCTATGTCAAGATAGTAGGACATGAGCCCAATATCGGTCATCTCGAATTCTCTTGTCATCACCTTCTTAAACTCCTCGATCATCTTTGCATCATTTCCTGTGAAGATTAAATCATCCACATACAAGCAAACAATTAACATATCTTTATTTCCATTCACCTTTGTGTATAGGGCATGCTCATAAGGGCATTTTTTGAAACCATTTTTATGAAGATATTGATCAATTCTACTATTCCATGCCCTTGGTGCTTGTTTTAGGCCGTATAATGCCTTGTTCAATTTTAACACCTTATCTTCGTTGCCTTTCACAACATACCCCATGGGTTGCTCTACATATACTTCTTCTTCAAGATGGCCATTTAAGAAAGCAGACTTCTCATCCATTTGATGGATTTTCCATCTATTTTGAGCTGCTAAAGAGATAATTAATCTTATAGTTTCAAGACGAGCAACTGGAGCAAATACCTCTTCATAGTCAATTCCATATCGTTGCTTAAATCCTTTGGCGACTAATCTTGCTTTGTACCGCTCCACTTCTCCTTTAGCCTTCTTCTTGGCTTTATACACCCATTTGACTCCAATAGCTTTGTGCCCTTTGGGAAGACTTGTCAACTCCCATATGTCATTCTTCTCAATTGCTTTTATCTCATCATCCATTGCATCCTTCCATCTCTTGCTTTGTATGGCCTCTTCAAAACCTATAGGTTCACAATCGGCAAAAAGACAAAAGAGAGTTATATCATTTTGATTTTCAGTTACCTCATATATTTCATCCAAGCTTCTGAAACGTGGGGCTCTTTCATGTGAACTTTGACTTGATGATGATGATGATGATGATGGATCTCCATGAGTGGATGATGGTGGTGATGGAGGTGGAGTAACAGGCTCTTCTAACTCTCCATTGCTGCTATCTTCATCTTCTTCTTCAAACAAAGGAAGAAAGTCATAGTTTTCCTCCTGGGCATCCCACTTCCATGAGCATTCTTCATCAAACTTGACGTCTCTACTCGTGATGACTTTTCCACTGATTGGATTGTACAACTTGTAACCTTTGGAGCGTGAATCGTAGCCAACAAATACGTATTTTTCACTCTTGTCATCAAGCTTTGTCCGCTTTTGATCTAGCACATGAGCATATGCAATGCTCCCAAATACTCTCAAATGAGAAATTCCGGATTTTCTCCCGCTCCATGCTTCTTGTGGAGTTTTATTCCACACACTTCTAGTGGGGCTTCTATTTGACAGATAAACGGCACAATCCATAGCTTCGGCCCAAAATTCTTTTGGCATTCTTTTACTTTTCAACATGCTTCGAGTCATATTTAA
Source organism: Sambucus nigra (assembly GCA_949130495.1). Taxonomy (NCBI): domain Eukaryota; kingdom Viridiplantae; phylum Streptophyta; class Magnoliopsida; order Dipsacales; family Adoxaceae; genus Sambucus; species Sambucus nigra. The sequence continues at coordinate 51,112,394 of OX422215.1, forward strand.
AATGGATCTATTTTTTCTTTCAGCAACTCCATTTTGTTGAGGTGAGTATGCAACCGTTAAAGGACGGCGTATCCCATTTTCTTCACAAAACTTTTCAAACTCTTTAGAAGTGAATTCGCCTCCTCTATCGGATCGCATAGATTTTATTTCATAACCACTTTCTTTTTCCACAAGTGCTTTAAATTTCTTAAAAGAATAAAATACTTCTGATTTTTCTTTTAAGAAATAGACCCATGTCTTTCTACTAAAATCATCAATGAAAAGTAGAAAGTATCTATTTTTGCCAAAAGAACAAGGAGTAATAGGGCCACACACATCGGTATGAATGAGTTCTAGGGGCTTCTTTGCTCTTGTAATTGACTCTTTTGGAAAACTCATTCTAGGATGTTTTCCAAGTAAGCATCCTTCACATAATTGATCCGGATGATTAATGGGAGGCAACCCATTAACCATTCTTTTGTTATGCAATAATTTTAAGCCACCAAAATTTAGATGCCCAAACCTTAAGTGCCAAAGCCAAGACATGTCTTTAAAGCAAGCATTTAAACACATTGCACCTTCACTTTGAATGTTTAGCAAAAACATTCTATTTCTTGCCATAGGTACTTTAGCAATTAAATTCATTCTTTGGTCTCTTAAAGAAAGACTATGATCTTTCATGTGGATATCATAACCTTTCTCTAAGAGTTGCCCCAGACTCAAGATATTTGTTTTCATGTTTGGCACATAGTAGACATTTGAAATAAATTGGTGCTTCCCATTTTTCATACGAATCAAAATTTTACCTTTTCCTTTCACCAGCACTTTTGATTCATCTCCAAAAGTAACATTGCCCTTTACCGATTCATCAAGTTCCACGAACATGTCATTTTTTCCACACATATGGTTGCTTGCTCCCGTGTCAAGATACCACACTTTGCTTTCTCCATTATGTTCTCCTTTGTATGCTAATAACAATGTCGAATCCTTATGCTTTTCCTTTTCAACATAGTTAGCCTTCTCCTCCACAATATTCGAATTACTTCTGCATTCCGAAGCATAATGGCCAAATTTTTGACAATTATAACACTTAATTTGGGATTTTTCGTACCTTGGTCTCGTGTTGCCTTCTCTTCCACGTCCTCTTGCTGGATATGAGTTTTGCCTTTCATTGTTGAAATACTTCACACCGCCTTTTCCTCGAAATTGACATCTGCCTCTTCCTCTTTGGCTCCGTTCGTTGTTGTATTCTCTTCCTTCTTTTAGAGTAAGCTTTGTTTGAAGAGCTTGCTCTAAAGTCTCCTGACTTTTCCTGTTAAGTCTCTCTTCATGGGCTTTTAAGGAACCCATGAGTTCATCAATTCCCATAAAATCTGTATCTTTAGATTCTTCAATTGCTACAACAACATAGTCAAACTTGGAACTTAAAGAGCGGAGGATTTTTTCTACCACCCGTGTGTCACTCATATTTTCACCATTAGTTTTTAATTGATTGACAATAGCCAAAACTCTAGCAAAATAATCTGAAAGTAACTCGGAATCTTTCATATGCAAAGACTCGAACTCACCTCTAAGTGTTTGGAGACGAACCTTCTTTACCTTCTCAATCCCCTTATGAGAATTTTGTAGAGTCTCCCATTCTTCTTTGGCGGTTGTGGCAAACGCAATTTTTTCAAACGTACCTTCATCCAATGCTTGGTGAATGAGAGTGAGGGCCTTTTGATCTGTCCTTCTTGCTTCTTTTAACCTATCCTTTTGAGCTTGAGATAGAGTGGCTTCATCTTGAGGCTCATTGTAGCCTTTTTCAACGATCTCCCAAACATCTTTAGAAGCGAGTAACACCTTCATCTTGATACTACAATGGTTGTAGTTGTCTTTGGTGAGTTGGGGAATTTGGAAAGGAACCATACCATTAGCCATTTTAGAACCTTGGCTCTGATACCAATTTGTTGGAAGAGGTTGTTTATATATTTAGGGGAGGGAGCAAAATATATGAAAAAAGAGTGGAGAACTATTTGGTGAAAGGAACTATTTTATTAGAACTCACTAAATTTTGCTTGATACAAAATGTGGAGACAACACCCCTATTTATACTATCATCCAACTCAAATGAATGGTGGAGATTAAATTTACATCAAGGGTCAAGATTGAATCTCTAGAACCTTCCACATCTATCTACCATTTCTTACACTCTCCACAATACACAAGATGGATCTAGAATGTTCTTGGCAAAATATCACTCTTAATGGGTCTAACTTTAGAGAGGCCCAATACTAACTAATAACCCAAACATTTAACCCAAAAATACAAACTAATAAAGCCCAATTATTTTAATTTCAAAAAACAAGTTTAATTTTCAACATTGTGCCCAGTTTTGAATATATGGAGGGTGAAAAAGAAAATCGTCACTATATGTCTGAGAAGTGGTAGTATGAACTGGCTCACGAGCAGCTGTCACCTCGGAAGCGACAAGCAGAACAACAGCCATTGAAAGAAAGGCAAAGGAAAACAATTCATTTGGAAACCATTTTGCTTGCCTGCGTATGTCTCTGAAAAGTGTTTCTGAGAAGGGTGAGAGAGCTACTACACTTTGATATCTCTATATAGGCCGGAAAAAAAAACTATGCATACCGACCTAAAATTCGTTCATGTTGAAAAAGGTCGGCCCACGTACCCGTTGGCCGACATTCATACCCACCCACAACATACCACTGTCTTTAATTCAAACTCATTCTTATCTTATCCATTCATACCGACCTATTAAGTCCCAACCCAAAACGTGCCTCAGACAAAAAATGAAATTTTGAAAATCTGTATTTTCAATGTTTTCTTTATAAAAAAACATGTTTTAACTTCTTTTAAATTGTTTAACTTCTTATTAAAATTATTAAATGTTTATAAACAATAAAAATAACCGTTTATAACAAATGTTTTTATTAAAAAGAAATGATTTTAGAAGCAATTATTTGGTATGAAAACTGTTTTACTATCATTTGTCTTTTTATTTTTTTCTAGAGAAACAAGCATATTTTTTTTCTAAACAGTGCTTAAAAATTTTACAACTTTTTTATTTATAAAAGTCAAATTTTTAGCAGTGAAAAAACTTATTTTTTGTAAAAAACAATTTTTTAGTTTATATAGAACAGTTTTTTTTTTTAGTTTTTAACAACAGTTTTTTTACAAAAAACAATATAAAGTTTATTTAGAACTGTTGAAATAGTTTCATTATTTCAACAGTTTAAAAAAAATTAAACCATTATTTTTAAAAAGACTTTTGATAAAAACTAAGAAAATGTTCTATATAAAATAATAAACTTTTTTTTACAAAATAAACTGCCTTAAGCGTTAAAAATCCATCTTTAATATAAAAAAAACTGTACATTTTATTCAAAACAATTGTATAACTTAATTCTAAAATTCAAGGTTCTAAAAAACGTGGGGGGTGATCGAGGCGTACAGGCCAAGGCTTAAGCCTTAGAAGCCTATGCGGGCTTATGTGTAAAAAGGCGTGAAAAGACTTTTAAGCCTTCTTAATATATTTTAATATTTTTTAACCATAACAAGTCTATTGAAGTATTAAAATTCTACATATCATAAAAATATATTTCAATATTGGCAAATTAATACACTATATGATTATTTTGGATGAGATAATGACCCGATTTGTAATAAAATTCTTTACAAGGCGATATTGTTTCACTAAAGCATTGTTGTTTTTAGAAAAAAAAATGTGTGCTTTAAAGGTTTTACCAAGAATAAGGTGTATAAAGCTTAAGGCGGGGCATTTCCTCCAAGCGTCAAGCTTAGGCGTGCCTATACGGAGCGTAGGCGGGTTTTTTAGAAAAATGCTAAAATTATTCTTTTTCAGTAAATATAAATAGAACACAAAAAAAGTAAAATAGTTTTTATACAAAACAATTGTTTTTAAAAACATTTTTATTTTCAATAAACAGTTATTTTTATTTTTTATAAACATTTAAAAAATTATTTTTGGTAAACTTTTA